>CM077573.1:24438211-25730867 GCA_039657325.1 Stephania cephalantha
GTCGTCACAGGATACATGCGGGTCAGGAGATACGAGACGGGATTCTGGAGGATGCACACCGGTCTCGCTACACAGTTCATCTGGTCGGACCAAAATGTACCATGATTTGAGGCGACTATTCTAGTGGCCAGGGATGAAGGCTGACGTAGGCGCGTACGTCAGGAGTTGTCACATTTGCCAGCAGGTGAAGGCTGAGCACAGGAGACCCAGTGGATTGTTACAACCGTTGCCCATTCCATAGTGGAAATGAGAACACATCACCATGGATTTTGTCATTGAACTACCGCAGACCTCAAGGTGTCATAATGCAGTTTGGGTGGTGATTGATAGACTGATGAAATCGACTCATTTCATTTCGATTTCTATGAGATACACGTTTTCCCAGCTGAGCATATTGTTTGAGCGGGAGATTATTAGACTATAAGGGGTGCAGGTTTCCATTGTGTCAAACATAAATCCCAGATTGACTTCGAGACTATGAGAGGCTATGTAGGAGCAGTTTGGCACCAGGTTGCAGTTTAGTACAGCTTACCATCCGCATACCAACGGACAGTTAGAGCGACTGATACAGATCTTAGAGGATATGCTCCGAGCTTGCATATTGCTGTTTGGGGGTTCGTGGGAGGATTATCTGCCTTTGAATGATTTTGCATACAATAACAGCTATCAGGCGAGCATTGGCATGCCATCGTTTGAGGCACTGTATGGGAGGCCTTGTAGATCACCTGTGTGTTGGGCAGAGCAGGAAGATACAATAACAGTGGGGTCTGAGATAGTTGTTGATCACATAGAGAAGATCAAACAGATTCGTCGAGGTTACGAGCCGCACAGGATAGACAGAAGATATACGCGGATAGATATCACGAGGGACTGAGCTATGAGGAGGGCAACATGGTATACCTAAAGGTTTCCCCTTGGAAGGGTCAGCAGAGATTTGATATTAAAGGGAAACTAGCGTCGAGATTCATTGGGCCATTCAGGATTGCGCAGCGAGTGGGCAATGTTGCATATCGCTTAGAGTTACTTGCTGAGTTAGCTGGGGTTCATCCAACATTTCACATTTCGATGTTGAGACTAGCCAGGCAGGGTCGAGACCGATGATTATGTTAGGACAGATTGAGGTTCAGTCTGACGTGACTTACGAGGAGAGGCTGACAAAAATCGTTGACCTCAGAGTGCAGATTCTCAGGAACAGGGAGCTCTCTAAGGTCCTAGTTCGTTGGCAGCATCATAGGATAGAAATATTCACCTGGGAGCTCGAGTCGACGATGAGAGAGCGATCTTGTGAGGCCCCAAATTCCCAATGCATTTGGGTACGCCGCCTAGACCGTGCGAGTCCGAGTCGGTTTCTCGTGACCCGGACGAGCCTAGTCGGCCTCAACTTATCAAAATTTTAAGGTTTTTAAGGTTTATGAAAGAGTTATTACGGTTATAATACGAGCGGAAGCAAAAATCATATTCTAATCAAATAATGGGAAATAACTCAATCAAGGAAATTAGGAATCTATATAAATGTGGAAACCCCCAAGACAGTCATATCCAAGTCAACAAAATGAAATTATGGAAATCACCTCAAACCTAGTTCCGGTTCCAAAACAACCATATACGTATATACATAAACGTCATACAAAAAGGATAGGTACGAGCCTACATCTCGGTACCTCGCGTCCATTGCTCACAAAAAGTCTCCTAGACACGGTCCCTTGCCCCTACTTGCTCTCGTCTTATCTGCACCCACCGTCACAAACTAGACGGTGAGCAAGCTGAGAGAAATTGAAAGTAAAGCGAGAAGAATATAACGAGTAATTCATGAAACGACAAACAAGGCAGTCTAAATATCATGCGAGTGCTTGAAATGCGGGAATATAAATAAGCAAGAATGCATGATAGACATTTGGAAATGATAGCAATCGAAACATGCGTGTTCTACGAGTCAAGAGAGGCAATAAGTAGTCCATATTCCACAACAATACCACAACAATCCACAACCATCCACAACAATCCGGTACATGGTATCACACGATCACTAGGGGTGGTCAAACACTCGTGCGCTCGAGTGCCGCGTTTTATCCCTTCTAGTGCGGGCGCATGTACCTTCGAGACGTACTTATGCCAAGAACACACATACAAGAACATAGAATGGAATGCCAATGATGGGATAATAACGAACACAAGAAAAGTGAAAATGAATCTCATGATATCTTCTTAGGTGGCTTACTAACGTACAAATGCTTTTTAAGGCAAGTGTACTTACGAGATTATCGTAATCCACGTAAAACTCCCGCGACTCCTAACGCGTATCCTCAAGTTTCCGTTACGACAAGGTCGGAAACTCGTGTTATTAGGTCGAGTCATTCACTAACACTTAGGTTTAAACTTATCATTATTTCCAATGTTTTGAATGGCTCGGACGGTCATACATTTTAATAAATAAAAGAAGACACTCTCTCTCGGGTTTTGAAGACAAACTACGTATTCGTTTCATCGCGAGTCATAGGCTCGGCTCAGTCGTATGCGGGTCACGTCATGGTCTCGCGGACCGGCAACATGATCACGACGTCATAGCCATTCATCGCCACGCGACGTTTGAATAGCAACTATATATTTTTTCGACTCGACGATGGCATCACACGAACTAATTCCAAAAGCCTTACGTACGTTTGTTTCGGACTTAGCGAGGATTGCTAGACGTCAACTAATATTAAGTGAGACCTCGACAACCTTTAATGATCGTGGTTCGACCGGTAGGACCGCCGGCGATGGTGGTTTCGGCGAGCCTCCAACGTACACATCACATGAAATATCGATTCCTTTGCACCTATAAAAGCTGTTTTTGGCCACTTTTAGGGTTGTGGGACCCACATACGAGTTTTGGTGGGGTCCCCGACACGTTCGGTCTGGTGGTCGGCGGTGGCGCCCTTGATGAGGGCCTTTTCCGGCGAGAGGGTCAACACCTAGCAAAAACCGAGTTTGTTGTATGTATACAACAAGTACTTTGCATGGGCCATGCGGGGGTGGTTCGGGACGTCTTGGACTCGGTGGGTCTCGGAGGTCGCCCACGGCCGGTCCTCGTCACGGCAACCACATGCACACGTAACAAGTGTGACGAACAACAACAAAAACAAAGAGAAATGAAGAGAAACGTGAGCGAGAGGGAGAGCAAACCGTGAGGAGAGGGAGAGTGGTCGAGTGCTCACGGGAGAGAGAGAGTGTGTGAGACCTCGGCGACCTTCCTCGCCACCACGGACCTCGACGACGGCTTGGTCTCGGCCAGCCGAATGGTGAGCGAACCAGAGAGAGAGAGCCCGTGAGAGAAGTGAAACGCGAGAGAGAGAGAGAAAAGCAGAGGTGAGAGTGTTACCTCGGTTGGCGGCCTCCTCCGGCGTCCCTGGTCGGTCACCGGCGAGGCGAGAGGCGGCGGTGAGGCGAGGAGAGAGAGAGGCGTGAGTGAGAGAGGTTTGAAGCCGAGAGGAGGTGGGAGTGTGGTTTGAAGACCGAGATGAGTGGGAGAGAGTTGGCCAGAGAGGGATGTGTGAGAGTGATTGAAGCCGTGAGTGAGTGAGAAGAAAGATCGGGAGGAGAGAGAGAGAGTGATGAGAGTGTGACGTGAATGAGTGGGAGTGTGAGGTGTGAGTGATGGGAGTGGGTGGGGTGGTTGGTTTTTTGTTTGAAATTCAAACCAATATGGTGAGGTGTGTCCTAGGTGTGCCTTACCCACCCACAAGTCCCCAACCTTAACCCCTGGGTTCCGGACTCACCTTACCTCATCGACCCGTATTTTCTCCGTCACGTGCACATTTTCTTGTATTTCCTCCCCGGTTACCTAGGCGAGAACTCACGCATAAACAAAAAGGAAATCGCTCGAGTGGCTCGTGACACGCATTTAATCCATAATGCTATTACACATATAAAAAAAATCGTAAAATTACCTCGGTGTCGACTCCCGAGGTTCGAAATACCGTCCGTATCGCGTGGCGGGTCACGATCCGACACGTGTCACATAAGTCGTGTTAGAAATCGAGAGATGTTACGGTCTCCCCACTTATTAGAATTTCGACCCGAAATTTACTAATAAGTAAACTAAACTTCGACTCACCGGAATCAAATAGATAGGGGAAGTGCTCTCGCATGTATGACTCTAGTTCCCAAGTTAACTCCTCGTCCCGTGGAATTGCCATTTCACGAGAACGGAAGGGATTTCCTTGTTCCTCAATATCTTGACTTTACGGTCGACAATTTGAATTGGTTTGTTCCTCGTACGTGGCATCGTCTTGCAATTCGATCGACTCGGGTCCACGGTAGGTCGTCGCCCTCGCGCGACTTATCTAGTCGAAGCATGGAAATGTGAAATCTTGGGTGAACACGACGAGTTGGCGGTAACTCTAGCCGGTAAGCAAGCTTGCAGACCCTCTTCACAACTTTGAAGGGACCAGATAAATCTAGGAGCAAGCTTCCCTTTGATTCCGAATCGTTTGTGACCCTTCGGAGGCGAGACTTTCGGGTATACATAGTCCCCCAGCGTCGTATTGAAGCTCATCGTGATGCGATCATAGTATTTCTTTTGCCGCTCTTGAGCACTCTTAAGCCTCGACGGATCTGCCGTACCTTCTCGGTGTGATCAACAACGGTCTCGGGACCAACGGTCACAACATCCTACGGCTCGGCCAGCAAGAAGGTGATCTACAAGGCTGCCATAGAGCGCCTCAAACGGTGCCATACCGATACTTGCACGATAAGCTTGTTGTTGTAAGCAAACTCGCACAAATGAAGATACTCTTCCCACGACCCCGTATTCCAAAAACACACATCGAGCATGTCTTCCAACACTGTATCAACCTCTCGGATTTGTCAGTACGTACGTGGATGGAGCGCCGTACTCGACTCTAGTGCAGTGCCGGGCGAGCTGCATGCTCGCCACGATAACGAAGTAAAGCTGCGCTCCTCGATCGACACGATTGACAACGGAACTCCGTGTAGTCGACAATCTCACGCTCGTAAAGAATGCTCGGTCTGTCAACTCGGTGTGTAGTGGATACGGGTATGAAATGAGCGATTTCGTCAATCGATCCACAATTACCCGGATGCTATCATGGCCACGAGGAGATCGGGGCAAGCCAGCGACAAAATCCATAGCAATGTGCTCCCACTTCCATTGAGGAATAGGTAGGGCTGCGGCAATCCTCAGCGTCGATGCTCGGCTTTCACATGGCGGCATATCTCGCACGCTCTAATGAATTCGACACATCGATTTCATCCCTGGCCACCAAAAGAGACGTCGCATGTCGGCATACATCTTGGTTCGACCGGATGCACGAGAAAATCGAGAACGGTGAGCCTCTGGAGTATCTCGGTGCGTAAGTCGGCCGCCGATGGAATCCACGATCGCCCACGATACCTCAAACAAGAGTCGTCGGCCGACTCCAATCGGATGTTACGAGCATCGGCCATCTTCTTGAATTGTTGGTACGACTCATCGCCTTCTTGTCCCTCGAGAACGATCGGTAGTGAAACGGTCGCAACCTCATCGACCACAAATCGTATCTGGTAGTCCCCGTACGTCCGCCGAACTCCTCAACTCGGGCGCCTCAAGAAGACCATACTCGTGAGTCATCGACATACGACCACCTCGGCATCGGATCCCTACGGCTCAAAGCATCGGCAACCACGTTAGCTTTCCCCGGATGATACTCTAACGAGAAATCATAGTCCTTCAAGAACTCTAGCCAACGTCTCTGTCTCGGGTTCGGTTCTCTACGAGTGAATAAGTACTTCAAGCTCTTGTGGTCGTGAATAACTCGAAACGTACGCCATACAAGTGGTGCCTCCATATTTTTAATGCGAACACTATTGCGGCCAACTCTAAGTCGTGTGTCGGGTAGTTCCTCTCGTGCACTTTCATTTGTCGAGATGCATAGGCGATAACTTTGCCCTCTTGCATCAATACACAACCCAAGCCAACCTTCGACGCGTCGGTGTACACCACTAAGTCTTTCCCGGTCTCGAGCAACGCTAACACGGCGCGGTAGTCAATTTACGCTTCAAAGTGTTGAATGCATGTTCACACTCCTCATCCCAATCAAACTTTGCATTCTTCTTAGTCAATTTTGTCATCGGAGCGGCAATCTTGGAGAAGTCTTGCACAAATCGGCGATAGTATCCCGCCGATCCCGAAAGCTGCGAATTTGCGTAACGGTAGTCGGCGTAGGCCACTCAATCTTTGCTCAACAACCTTCTGCGGGTCAACGGCAACACCGGTAGCTCCAACAACATGCCCAAGAAATCGGACTTCCGACAACCAAACTCGCACTTCTTGAACTTGGCAAACGATCGATGATCTCTTAAAGTCTGCAACAACTTTGTTCGTAGATGCCCCTCGTGCTCCTCACGAGTCTGGAATAGATGAGGATGTCGTCTATGAACACAATCACGAACCGATCAAGGTATTCCCTCATCACACGATGCATGAGATCCATGAACATTGACGGTGCATTAGTCAAACCGAAGGCACGGCATGTAATGGCGAAAATGACCGTATCTCGTCTTTGAACGCCGTCTTTTCTCGATCTTCATCCCTAATCTGAGTGGTGATAGCGATCGCGAGATCTATTTTCGAGAACCCTGCGCTCTGTCAGCGATCAAACAAATCATCAATGCGCGGCAACGGATATTTGTTCTTCTTGTAAGTCGGTTCGGTGACGATAATCTATGCATAGCCTCAAACTTCCATCCTTCTTCTTCACAAATAGAGCTGGTGCTCCCCGAGGCGACATACTCGGTGATGAAGCCCGGCTCTAACAAGTCATCTAGCGACTCCTCAACTCTTCAAGCTCTCGGGGTGCCATACGGTAGGGTGGTATCGAGATCGGCTTAGTCCCGGAACAAGGTCAATAATAAAGTCAATCTCCCTCGGTGGTGGTAATCCGGCAAATCCTCAGGAAACACATACGGGAAGTTACACACAAGCTGGTACTTACGAAAAGCAAATCTCTGCTTCGCTCCGGTGCTCATGCTCGCAACAATCTCAATCTCGTCACTCGTGGCTTCCCCGCCTCTGGTGATAGGTAGTAGCGATGCGTGCCTGAATGTTGAGCTCAGAACCACCTTCTAACGGAATCGTGATTCTCTTCTCATAACAACTAATGTGAGCATGAAACGATCCCAGCCAATCCATGCCCAACAAAGCATCAAACTCCAAAAACTCGAGCACTCTCATATCACTTTGGTAACTCATAACCCCTATCTCTACCGAAATATCGAGGCACTGACAAATTCGGGTAAATCTTATCTCCAGCGGCGGGTTTGAGGATGAGGGGTTTACTAAGCCTAACGGGTTTCAAACCTAGCTTATCTACCATTCGACCGCAATAAATGAGACAGTGGAACTGAATCGAACATGGTGTGCATGAAAGTACCACAAATAGAAATCATACCCTCGACAAGGTTTCGGGATGCCCCACAGTCGGGCTCAGCATTTGCTGAACGCGTTCTTTACGAGGGCGATAATGCGTGGCGGTACTTTTGGTGGTTGAGGGCACTCCCTCTGTATGTGCCGACCTTTCCGCTTTGTAGCAGTACGGGTATCCTGCGATCCTTGAGTCGCTCGGCCTCGTCCTTGTGCGGAACTTTGTGTACGAGTCGGCCGGGCCCCCTGTGTCCTCCTCTGCTTGTCTCCTTGATCGGTACCCCTACTCTCGATGAGTCTCTCTGTGTTCTTGTCGATCGACTAGGTTTGTGGTGGATGAGCGGAAAGCTGTCTTGGCGGATTAGTATGGGTCGGACGAATGATCGGCGTGCGTGCAACGGACCCTACGCTCGAGTCCTGCGATCACGGAAATTCCACCTATTCTTCTTCCTCTTCTTGTCTGATGATGCTCCTCAATCGGGACTGCAGTCTGGCCGATCTAGTCTCCTTAGGATGAGTAAGTAGGTAACTCTCTCGAGCTAAACTCGCTCGTATGCAATCTGTAAAGTCTCATTTGTGTAGTGACTACGGAACCACCGATCGTAAGTAATAGACCCTCGGTGAAATAATACACTCGGTCGGTCTCGGTGTCGGCCGATCCTCCGACATAAGGCAACAATGATGAGAATCTACCCATATACTCCATAAGCCGACTCATTAGCGCCTGCCTCAACGCCATGAACTCGTTCCTCTTTGCTCGAAGTACGATCGGTGGAAAGTATTTACGATTAAGCGGGTCTTGAAGTCGATCCGGTCTCTCGGGAACACCCTGGTAGTAATGATCGTCGTCCACCAATCATCGCCTCTCCATGTAACATCGACGAAGAGATAGTCGCTCATGTGGTCCTCGTGGCGATGGTCGAGTGAATCTTCTCATGATTCTTCGAAACAACTCTTTGTCTTAACATACGTGCCGCCATAAAACTTCATGGGATCATGTCTCTTAAATTCCCTCCCTTTGCTTCGCCTCGGCGGTGGCTCCGGACTTCTTCGATGGAGTCGTAGCTGGAGTGACCTCTGCATTAGTTCTTGGCGCGGTGGTGCCTCTGTCGCTCGAGCTATCACTTGTCGCTAAAGGATGTGCCTCTGCCTCGTTCGCGTGTGCGGCGCAACAACGGCTCCCTCAGTCGCCTCTAGCGGAGTCGGAGCGTGGATGCCGCGGCAATCGGGGTCTCGCCCTCGAGTAGTAGTATGTGGCAATGGTGTAGTCGGAGTCGATGGTGTAGCGGTAGGCTGAGTACGAGTGTCTCAACGATCGTAACATTTCTGTGGCTGCGAATCTGCGTCGCAACTCTCGAGTCAAGGCATGCACATCGTCGCGGCATATCGTGTGCCGGATGTCTTTGCTATCGTCGTCCGCCTGACCGGTCGATCGTCATCGTCGTCGAATCAAGAAAACGAACTTCTCGAATCGTCTATAGCTACGTATACTACAATAATATACATAGCAATCATAATATGTATTAAAATAATTTGACTCGCCCAATTACTTCCCAGACTAAGTTTCTACGGGATCTAGGGTTTCCACTTTTCGGTTTGACCGTTCTAACTTCCATTTGGTTTCAATGGCTTGTGTTTTATGAATTTACAACATGAGTCGGGTCTATATAACCAAACTGTAGTCTACGATACCAATTGTGACGGCCCCAAATTCCCAATGCATTTGGGTACGCCGAGCCTAGACCGTGCGGAGTCCAGAGTCGGTTTCTCGGTGACTGGACGAGCCTAGTCGGCCTCAACTTATCAAAATTTTAAGGTTTTTAAGGTTTATGAAAGAGTTATTACGGTTATAATACGAGCGGAAGCAAAAATCATATTCTAATCAAATAATGGGAAATAACTCAATCAAGGAAATTAGGAATCTATATAAATGTGGAAACCCCCAAGACAGTCATATCCAAGTCAACAAAATGAAATTATGGAAATCACCTCAAACCTAGTTCCGGTTCCAAAACAACCATATACGTATATACATAAACGTCATACAAAAAGGATAGGTACGAGCCTACATCTCGGTACCTCACGTCCATTTGCTCACAAAAAGTCTCCTAGACACGGTCCCTTGCCCCTACTTGCTCTCGTCTTATCTGCACCCACCGTCACAAACTAGACGGTGAGCAAGCTGAGAGAAATTGAAAGTAAAGCGAGAAGAATATAACGAGTAATTCATGAAACGACAAACAAGACAGTCTAAATATCATGCGAGATGCTTGAAATGCGGGAATATAAATAAGCAAGAATGCATGATAGACAATTTGGAAATGATAGCAATCGAAACATGCGTGTTCTACGAGTCAAGAGAGGCAATAAGTAGTCCATATTCCACAACAATACCTGACAATCCTGACCATCCACAACAATCCAGTACATGGTATCACACAATCACTAGGGGTGGTCAAACACTCGTGCGCTCGAGTGCCGCGTTTTATCCCTTCTAGTGCGGGCGCATGTACCCGAGACGTACTTATGCCAAGAACACACATACAAGAACATAGAATGGAATGCCAATGATGGGATAATAACGAACACAAGAAAAGTGAAAATGAATCTCATGATATCTTCTTAGGTGGCTTACTAACGTACAAATGCTTTTTAAGGCAAGTGTACTTACACGAGATTATCGTAATCCACGTAAAACTCCCGCGACTCCTAACGCGTATCCTCAAGTTTCCGTTACGACAAGGTCGGAAACTCGTGTTATTAGGTCGAGTCATTCACTAACACTTAGGTTTAAACTTATCATTATTTCCAATGTTTTGAATGGCTCGGACGGTCATACATTTTAATAAATAAAAGAAGACACTCTCTCTCGGGTTTTGAAGACAAACTACGTATTCGTTTCATCGCGAGTCATAGGCTCGGCTCAGTCGTATGCGGGTCACGTCATGGTCTCGCGGACCGGCAACATGATCACGACGTCATAGCCATTCATCGCCACGCGACGTTTGAATAGCAACTATATATTTTTCGACTCGACGATGGCATCACACGAACTAATTCCAAAAGCCTTACGTACGTTTGTTTCGGACTTAGCGAGGATTGCTAGACGTCAACTAATATTAAGTGAGACCTCGACAACCTTTAATGATCGTGGTTCGCCGGTAGGACCGCCGGCGATGGTGGTTTCGGCGAGCCTCCAACGTACACATCACATGAAATATCGATTCCTTTGCACCTATAAAGCTGTTTTTGGCCACTTTTAGGGTTGTGGGACCCACATACGAGTTTTGGTGGGGTCCCAGACACGTTCGGTCTGGTGGTCGGCGGTGGCGCCGCCGATGAGGGCCTTTTCCGGCGAGAGGGTCAACACCTAGCAAAAACCGAGTTTGTTGTATGTATACAACAAGTACTTTGCATGGGCCATGCGGGGGTGGTTCGGGACGTCTTGGACTCCGGTGGGTCTCGGAGGTCGCCCACGGCCGGTCCTCGTCACGGCAACCACATGCACACGTAACAAGTGTGACGAACAACAACAAAAACAAAGAGAAATGAAGAGAAACGTGAGCGAGAGGAGAGCAAACCGTGAGGAGAGGGAGAGTGGTCGAGTGCTCACGGGAGAGAGAGAGTGTGTGAGACCTCGGCGACCTTCCTCGCCACCACGGACCTCCGACGACGGCTTGGTCTCGGCCAACCGAATGGTGAGCGAACCTAGAGAGAGAGAGCCGTGAGAGAAGTGAAACGCGAGAGAGAGAGAGAGAGAAAACCGAGGTGAGAGTGTTACCTCCGGTTGGCGGCCTCCTCGGCGTCCCCTGGTCGGTCACCGGCGAGAAGCGAGGCGGCGGTGGTGAGGAGAGAGAGGCGTGAGTGAGAGAGGTTTGAAGCGAGAGGAGGTGGGAGTGTGGTTTAAGACCGAGATGAGTGGGAGAGAGTTGGCCAGAGAGGGATGTGTGAGAGTGATTGAAACCGTGAGTGAGTGAGAAGAAAGATCGGGAGAGAGAGAGAGAGTGATGAGAGTGTGACGTGAATGAGTGGGAGTGTGAGGTGTGAGTGATGGGAGTGGGTGGGGTGGTTGGTTTTTTGTTTGAAATTCAAACCAATATGGTGAGGTGTGTCCTAGGTGTGCCTTACCCACCCACAAGTCCCCAACCTTAACCCCTGGGTTCCGGACTCACCTTACCTCATCGACCGTATTTTTCTCCGTCACGTGCACACTTTTCTTGTATTTCCTCCCCGGTTACCTAGGCGAGAACTCACGCATAAACAAAAAGGAAATCGCTCGAGTGGCTCGTGACACGCATTTAATCCATAATGCTATTACACATATAAAAAAATCGTAAAATTACCTCGGTGTCGACTCCCAAGGTTCGAAATACCGTCCGGTATCGCGTGGCGGGTCACGATCGACACGTGTCACATAAGTCGTGTTAGAAATCGAGAGATGTTACGAGATACCCTTAGCTATTTTCTGGTATGATGTCTAAGTTACAGTTAAATTTTGGGACGAAATTTTAATTAGTTGGGAAGAACTGTAACGGACCGTTTTATTAACTCCGTTATTTATCTCGTAATTTCAGAAATGGACGCTAGCTCAGATCCACTTGGACGTCGTGAGTAGACTAGGACACGCGTCGGCCTACGTACATTAGATAATTGTGTATTGGATTGCTTATTTGCGATGCAATATATTAAATTATTTGTTAAATACATCGCATGTGTGTATGTTGAATACCAATATCGTGCGAGGTTGTGTGATAGGTAGTTGTCTCGAAGTGCGTGTCAACGCGGGTATCGAGAGGCGAAGTACGGTTACACTAGAAAAACTCGACAAATTAATGTAATATGACTAGGGAGTCCAATTTAAATGAGTAATGTAAACATAGACTAATTAAATAAAAATTTGAACAATAGGCTATGGCGCGCCTCGAAATGCGTGTCAAGACGCGGGGCATCGAATACCGGGTAGTCGAAGGTTAGTGAGACCATGCGTGGTTAAATTTGATAAATAAGGCACTAACAATATGGTTTTAAAAGGCTTAATGTAATGTGACATCAATTGAATAAATGAAATCCTATAGTTTGCCTTGAATAAAAGGGACCTTGAGATGGACATCTAGATCATCATATTGAGTTACTCTAGGAAAGGAGTGTGCTATTGGAGTCATCAGGAGGTGTAGGACATCATACTTAAGAATCACAAGATAATCCTCGGGACACGTACGCACACTTGATCAAAGAAAACCATATATAAAGGGAGTTAGTGATGCAAATACAGAGAGAAATCTGAGGAAGAGATGATCAATTAAGCTAGAATATGCACTTTGAAGACCAAGCCAAGAGATCTAACTTAGGTAATCTTCATCTCCACCTTCTAATCTATCTAATGAACCTAACTTTGACATGTTTAATGAATTTCGAAAATGTATGATGAGATCTCTGATTTGTGGTGTAAATGTAACAAATTACAGGTTGGTAGATCACATATGTAGAGAATTGATCATGGGTTTAGTTAGATTTGATGATTTTTATGAAATTGGGAAGTTGTGTGAATGCATGAATTTGGAGGAAATTGGGTTAAAATTTATGTTCTGGAAGTGTTTAGTTGCTATTTTGAAGATAATTGTGTATGAGAAGGATGTATAAATCAATAGGGTAGTTAATTGGTAGGAGAAAGACAGAATTCTCGACTTGAGAATTCTGTTACAGAGGACCGATAGCGCGCTACCCGAAACGGTTAGCGTGCTAATCGTTATGGGTTGCTAACTGTTCTTCGACCTGAAGAACAATAGCGCTATATAATTTCCTTAGCGCGCTACCATCAGATAGCGCGTTATACATATCCTTTAGTGCGTTAATTGCATATCAAAATGGAAATTAAGGGCTGTTTTGGACTTTTCAATTTAATACCTGTGTAAACACTAGGAAATAATCGGAAACTATAAACATTGGACTTCAGGGACTTGGGGAAACCGTAGCTCGATAGCGGGAGCTTGTCGAGTCGAATACAGGAGTCCGGGGAGGTCGGAGAGCGGTGTGAAGTTTGTAAAACCCAAGCTGAAAAAATCTAAGTATTTGATTTTGTTTTTACATTTCATTTCTATCATTCCTTGTTGTTCATTACTCTATTCGTTACTTGGACGTAGGTTGAGGTTACTCCCCCGAATTTCCAGGTTATGTCACTAGAACAGAAAAGACCTTTTGTGACGGCTTTTAACCGTCACAAAAGGCTTTCATAACCGTTTTAAACCGTTACAAGGTCTGTCATTTTATAAGACGTTACGAAAGGCCAAGATCTTTCGTGACAGTTAAAACCGTCATCTTATCTAAAATTTTGTATTAGATTTTAGGCTTTTGTGACGGTTTAAAACCGTCACGAAAGGCATTCAAGTTCTTTTAAAAAAAAATGAACATGCAACATGTAGCTTTTTTTTTTACAAAATAAAATTAAAAATTAATAGTAATTATTAAAAAATAAAATTAATAAATCAGTACAATATGTTTTATTACAAGCAAACTAAATGTATCGGGATATACTCCTACAGTAACACATAACATCAGACAACAACACTATTAGGATCAAATACAGATCCTCATATGGAAAACAAGATCACTTTGAGATCCAATCCTCCTTTTCTATTGCACAACCATCCCACCAGCTAGTCATGACCACTTCTGCATGTCTGAATTTAAGAGAGCTCATCACCATCTCCTGCCACCACTTTCTTTTCTGCAAACCACCTGTTTGGGAAAGAACAAAGAGTTAAGAAAAAAGGGAATAAAAAAATACGTGGGCTTATGACTTATGAGCAGTTTTGCTCTGATTGAGGACTAAGTACTTGCATAGATTGATTACATTGACAAAGTAAATAAGAATCTGAATTACTTACTGGTTTTACTGAAGTGGGGTGCCCAGTTTGTCACACCACCAATAGCGTGACCCGAGTAGGCTGGGCTGGGCAGCGAGAAACCTAGCAAGTGACCGAGTTCCGGAGGACTCGGGTGGTTCCATGAGGTTTGGTTGCGGGACAACATGCGGGACAGCGCATAGGCGTGAAGGAGGTCACGCCTTGGCACGCGGCTAGGCACGCGGCTAGGCACGGTGAGGTTATGGGCGAGCCTTGGCACAGGTTATGCTTTGGCACGAGCCTTGGCACATTCCTTGGCACAGGCACGGGCGAACCTAAGCAGATTCCCTGGCATAAGTTAGGTCGCGCCTTGGCACGAGCAAGGCCGAACCTAGGCAGGTTCCTTGGGCACGATTAAGGCGATACATTGGCGGATCCTTTGGCACGAGCAAGGTCATACCTTGGCACGAGCAAGGCCGCGCCTTGGCACGGGCAAGGCATACGTAAGGGTTGACAAATCTTGACTTGGGCGTTGACCGAATCAAAGTACGCTTGGTCTCATTTCTTGATGTCCTTCCTATTGGAGCGAGGAAACGGCTTAACATCTACTATAAAGAGAGGTGGTCTCTCCCGGGGGCGGCATGGGCACGGTAGCAAGGAAGACCCTCGAGCATGCATTGGGCACCATGCCAATGCAAGACCCTCGGACCCATGGTCGGCCACACCGAGCCGGTGAGACTCGGCCGAGAGCCCCGAGTAGCACCCCGGGTGCTGGGCACGGCCAGGCACCACCGAGCAGTTCCTGTCCCTTAGAGAAACGTGGATCAAGATCCTTGAGGCGTGGATGGACCAAGTCAAGGCGGTTCCAAGCGGTTGGATAACTACCTTGGTCATGGCCAGAGGCATGACCAAGGCACGTTCGAAAATGTCCCGAGCATGTAGCAATTGACCAAGCAGTGGAAGCGGTTATGGAACCAGGTGGCAGCAATGGAACAAGGCAGTTGGGAGCGATTAGCAATGGAACAAGGCAGTTGGGCAACTGCCCCAACTGTCTTGACCACTAAGGAAGTGGGGTTTTACTTAGTATATGAATCAATGTAATCGGGACAGGTGTCATAGTCGGTTATGTAACTACTTACTGGCTGTTCTATAAAGCCGGGGGCTCTAGGCTTAGGGAAGCATAGTGTACCAGAGTTGTATTCCCATTGAGAGCATAGTAAAATGTTTCCTTGTTGTCATAGCTTGTTGTTCATTCGATTTGTTTATTGGTAGTGCTGAACTAAGGTGACCCTTAGGAACCACGGGTTGGGTTGAGCGAGAAAAATTTCCTTAGGGTAAACCCCTCACTTAACGGCCCCGTGACACCAGGCATGGTAGTCTGCAAGTAACCAAAATGATTCTGAAATGCAGATCTTCCCTGTAAGTCGAACATTAGGGGATGAATCAGTTCTCTATAATGATAAAAATAAGTGATTAGAAAAAGTCTGGTAAATTAATCAATCAAGTTTAGTTTACCTTGTAATGAGTTGCAGAGAAGCTTTGTGAGATATCTAATGTGTGCTCCCTTGAAGCTTGTTGGTTGTTGAGAAGAAAAGTACTCTGTCACAAATAAAAACCATCAACCCCTCATTAGTAGGAGAGAAATATTTCATGTTATATGAAATGAATCCCAGTAGAAATACTCCAGTTGAAATGAAATATTTCATTGATAAGACAGGTCTGCATAGTTGAGCACACAGTATACAGAAAGAAAGAAGAGGCCAAATACATAATAAAAGCACAAAAAAGAATAACATCAAGCAATTAAATACATAATAAAAGATAAATTTGAAAAAACATAAGTCGTTGATAAGCTGATAGGTTTACACAGTTGAAATGGAGGAAAAGATAATAGTTAAATACATAATAAAAGCACAAAAAAGAAATACTCCCTCCATCCAAAAACATAAGTCGTTTTGGCTAAAGCACGCATATTAACTACTAATAAGGATGGATAATGCAATTAAAGCAACAAGCATTGTTTTTCTTTTGTTACATTGTAACCAATAGAAATAAGAATGATATAAATAAGAGATAATTAAGAGATAGAAGGAAAACTACTAATTTTTTAAAAAAAGAAGAAAAACTTCTACCGATTTAGAGATAAGTTAAAAAAAAAAAAAGATAAATTTGAAAAAAGCCCATGAAAGATAGGTATTGAAAGAAAGGTGGTGCAAAAGTTGGAGTAAACAAATGATGTCAATGGCTAGGAAGCAGTATGTATGTATAATGACCTCAAGCTAGTAAACATCCATTTAATTATTCAATGGAGTAAAGGGCATCTATCCTATCATATATGAAATCATATAGGTAGCAATCGGGAAAGTGAAAGCATGCATAGAGTGGAATAAAAGTGGGAATTGCATTACTAGTAATATTTGCAGTTGATGAGAAAGAAAGAAACTTAATTGCCAATTAATAATATAGCAGTATATACTATGGAATTGGAAAGCTTACCTATGTATAAGTGGACAAGCGGGCAGGCAATAAGGGGAAATAGCATACATTAGTCAATATGTTGAGAATTGCATCTCAATGAATTATGATGAGGCAATGTTAAAAATGTTACCAAAATAGCACAACTTTCTAAGCAAAGATAATACTAACCTTGCCAAAATTGTCCATGAGTGAGGTTGCTCAGTGATGCCCTTCTACCTCTTGGCTGATTCTTAGCTTGTTTTCTGGTTGAAAGACAAACATGTAAATCTCAATTCACAATGGGACTGGATTTCTTCTTGCCAAGACTTCTGGTAAGGTTGAGTATAGCTATGGCAGTTATAGATTTATAGTTCAGTGGGAAAAAAGAATACCTATTTGGACCGGGAATAACTTGGTCGCAACCGTTCAAGTAAGTATACTTGCAATTACATGTACGTACCTTTTTTTATAAGAAAGAAGCTTAATTAACTTCCCTTATTGAGAGTTAAACCACTAGGGGTTCTTTTACTAACTTTTGTGTTTAGTTTTGTTAACTTGTAGTGTATAGCTCTGGCTTACTCATGTCATTCTTCTTTATTTTCAATCACCTCACCTCACCAGAGAAATCCCCACCATGGCATCTGAACCTCTTTCTTCAACATACACTAGGAATCAAAAGGAAATGCATCACATACTTATAAAGGTATTATAAGCATCCTATCCAGAAAGAAGCATCTATACCTTAACAACACCAGTTCCAAACTCGGGGTCACCAACAAGTATTGCATCACAAACAATAGCTTGCAGCGCGCAGCTATTAGATAGCCATTATACTCACTTGCTTAGAAGGCTCAAATGCACAAAATTGGCATGTAATTCCTTTGCCTGATTTAGAAATAAAAGGCAGATCACAATCAGTAATGTCTCCAATAGAACAACAACTACAACTCCATTTTGATTAATAAGTCAATGTCGAATACCTCTAGTCTCTTCTCATTCATACAAATGAGCTCCGATTCAAAAATTGAAAATTCAACTACAACTCCATTTTGATTAATCAGTGCAAATTTGTGATAAACTTTGCAAAATCTACTAATAGTAGATAAAATTCAAGATAACATCTAAATAAAGACAACGGAACAGTAAGGGAAACATTCACCAATCATTCTAGGTAAGAAATAATGTAATCTACCAAAATTGTCCAACTATTATAGTAAGACCTGCAAGTCTCATAGAAGTACTGAATCTATTGATGAGTTCCTCATCAGGAATAGTTCTTTGGTAATTCCGAAAGTTCGTGCAGATCGAGCAAAACCTGCCCAAACATTCGCAAAAAAAAAAAAAAAAAAACAATTAGTAGGTCAAATTAATAAAGAATAAACTACATCTTCTTTCCGGGCGTCTTTAGTGCCACCGAAGTCGGCCCTGCGCTTGTCGATGCTATAGCATTGCCTACCGTGCACGTCGAGTAGTCGCTCTCGCTCACCTTATCCACCGTGTGTCCTCCGGCGAAGTTGAACGCTGCATGTACATGTCCATATATAACCATAAGTCCATGACAAACCCAAGTGCATGTTTGAATAAATTAGCTCATCCTCAATGCCATTATGTAGACTCATAAGTATGCCTAGCTAGAATGAAACATTTTTCGCATGGTTAATTCGAGGCGCATCTAATGGCAAACAAGGGACTAGACACACTAGATACATTTACAAAGTTTTGTACTTACAATTAAGAGAGATGAACATATTACGTATATAATACATACCTAAAGAGTCACCAACAGCAAAAGTTTTCCCACTAGTCCAAGTGCTATAGTCATAATTTGTTGCCCACCCATTTGTATCTCCAACAGTGTAGTCTATGCCCAAGCTTGGCATTGCAACACACCACAACACGATCACAAGGACCCCAAACCTGTATTTCCCACCATAATTAATATGCCCGATTATTGGTTTCATCAACAAAGTTAAAATCAGTCTACAATTGAATGAAACCAACTACAAAATTGCGAAAGATGGAATCTTTAAGCATGTAACGATAGTTTTCTTCTTTGCTTAAGCTTATAACAAATTGTGCATACACAGGACCAATGTTCTTCAGAAATTTAACCTAAAAAGAGGGAAAAACCCTAGATAAAACAAAAGGCGAAATCACGATCAAACAATTGATCTCTTCAGCAACTAAACAGGAAATCGACAGATCAATGAGAACAGAAATCGAGAATTGATCAAAATTCAAATAACAATCCAACTTCACAAGAAGCCAGTTCTGTTCTTCGCATGCAAAACTCAACAAAATTGAACAAAAATCAAAACCAAAGATCAATCAGCGGCATTGGAATCTGCACTGCCAGACCTGATTTTTAGTGTAGCTTCGCCTCCGCTTGACCGAGAGAGAAAACGCACAAACAAGATCTGACGATAGAGAGTTCGAACGAGACAGTGAGAGAGAGATTGAAGAGATGATGGAGAGTTCAAACACAGAAGCTTACACAAGAGTGATGTCGCGCGAGAGATCTGTCGAGGTCGCGCAAGAGATCTGTTGAGGCCGCGCGAGAGATATGGAAAGAGATCTGGTGAGGTCGAATCGAGTGATCGAGAGAGAAATCTTTGGTTGAGAACTGAAACTGAAACTGAAATCGAGTGAACTCGAGAGAGATCTGGTTGAATAGAGAAGGCGAACTTGAGAGAAAAACCTCTGGTTGAGGACGTTTCGATTTTAGGGAAACAATGGAACTCCTTTTCTATTTTCTATATAATCGCTAAAGATGACGGTAACCGTCATTAAACACTATCTTTGCTAAAGGTTAGTACACACCGTCATCTATTGTTTTGTCATTAAAAGTTCTTAATGTTATAGTGTGTGTTCATGATGCACTGAATTGTAGCACGTGTGATTCGGCCCTCAGTGAATGGCGACCTGAGCTTGCCCTTGGTGCATGTATCGGTGACTCAACGGATTTGGCTAGTGCCGCGAGGGACCAAGTGTCGAGCCAGTTGGGCGTGACCACTAGTGGGAACTTAGTGACCCGAAGTACAGTCTAGTCCATCTGGAGCAAGCACACACATTTGTTAGCTTGTCTATTATCTATTCATGCGATGAGCCATTTACAGTTGTCAGTTTTTATATTCCGTATGTTTAATTGACAGTATTCCTTGCATTTCCTTTATTTTATTTTACGAATGCTCAAAGGAGTTCATTGAGATTTTGCTTACTGGACTCGTCATCCGTCTTTTTGTGATGATTGAGTGCAGATCATAGTACCAGTAGGGGCAAGGGGATCCTCGGTGACTACATCTGATTGCCCGCTGTCGAGGACCTACTCATACGTGTTTATTTTTGAGATTTTGTATATTTTGGGTATTGGGAGACTTGAGATGACACCGTACATGTATATATACCTTTTTTGTATTGTCGCTCATATACAGAGTACTTTACAGGGTTTTCCACAATAGGATTTGCTCTTTTGAATAATGTTTACCATGCTAAATTACTTATACTAATCGTATCAATTGAGGCTTCCTTTGATTTATGTTAACTTGTAAGAAACAATTCACTAGTATGGTTAAGCATTATAATAAACTACAAATTAAGTAACAGCTGAAATAGTTAAATATCCACAAGGAATAAGTTAAGATAATAAGGATAATCTACTAATTAATTTGATAATATACATATGGACATGATTTGCGAGACATGAAGAGGAAGAGCAGATGTCGGACACGTGTAGTTGGGCCAGCTGATAAGGAGTGCATGGAGACACGTCACCCTAAGGGCAGGCAAGGCCCCACATAGTTTCGGTTACGCCAAAACCTCAAAAATCTTAACTTTGTCCACAACATACTTAACTTATGAACATCTAATTCTCTTGTCATATTTAGCCAAACTTATACCAATTTGAACCTAATCTCATTCTCGACCCCACCAACTAATACAAAACTTGAGGCAAGGTCTTGCACAAACTTCATTCTCATTTTACACTGCCATCGATCACAATTTGCACGTAAATCAAGGCAAAATCCATGTGTATTACTTAACACTTGTTTACTAGTTTTCGAGAGACCAATAACTTTTATTGCACTTGTGCCTTTCACACACACACATACACTTACAACCCCGATTATGAAAAATCAAGGATACACCTCAAAACTGGGATGCATCATCGAAAAATAACATTTTACCTTATGATCTCTGGTCCGTAATGCATTGGTCCTACATCGGATACATAAACTCCAATTAAAATCCAAAAATACTTAATTAGTCGTGTTATCAAGTTTATGAAATTTTCGGATTTCACAAGTCTTCCCAACTAATTAAAAATTTCGTCCTCGAAATTTAAACTTATAGGTTACTTAACCAAAAGAGATATGAGAAAATGATCTTTCATATACGACTCTTTTAATCCAAACCTGTGAAAACAATTTCCAAGGTGAAATCATTAAGTGAACCCAACCACCTTCGTCATATACATTAACTTAGTGGTACATATCATAAACATTTCAACTTTTCATTTTTATCTTCTTGATCTAATATAAAGTCATAACAACTTCTCTGCCAATCCTAGCATTTTGTGAATGTCTGACGAGTTAAACAATCAACTTAGTGGATTATCGAATAACCTTACTTTTCTTCACTACTCATTTCATGCCTTGAATTCCATTCAAGCATTAATATTTAGCAAGATTTAGCCTATCTTTCTTTTCAATAAAATCATTTTCATTCTTAACCGAATACAATTCATATTTGCTTTCTCATTACCGATCATCTTTTCATTAGAATTGTCAACCGATCAATTCTTAGACTATCATCAGTCTAAAATTACATAGTGACGCAAATAATATTTAAGCACAACATTAGATACTAATTAGAGTTGTGTGTCTATCTGATCCATCACCATTCCAGTGTTCCTCAACAAAAACCTTGAATTACAGAAGTCATCCCATGATAAGAGATCTCAATTTACAATCCGATCAGAAAATGCAACTGACACATCGTGCAACTCTCACTCATTTTCTAGATGTCTACTCACAATATCATTTAGATTTGTGGACTAGAAAACAATTACCAATTCCAACTCGTCAGCCAATTCACTTAACTTTTCCTTTGATTAGTAAAAATAACGAATTTTGTAGCTTCATCAAACCATTATCCTATTCATTAGCTCACCAAGAACCTTATTTTATTCACTTAACTGCCAATCTATTTAAGATTGTCTTCTTCACTACTACTCCAGTTTCCACATTACCAAATTACTTACATTGGTTTCTATGTATGTTTCTCCAATTACTCAAATTTCTATCATCTCAATCTCAATCACTTACTGTTTACCATACTTTCCTCATTACCTGAATAGAGACAGTTATCATTCCTTTTAGTAGATATAAGCTTTTTAACAACGATCAACATATTCCTTGATTATACTCTCATAGTATAATTTTTAACTTGTATCACATATAAGTTTTTAGATATGTTATTTCTTTTTCATCTCTGCTCAATACATATTTTTGAATTTTCTCAGATTACAGTGGAAGAATATTCAAACATGTCAAGTCGATACCTTGTACTCTATTCAATATTTCCAAACCAAAGAAATTGTACTGACTAATTGAGCTATAAGTTACGCATCTCTTTTCATTTTCATGTGTATGTAAGAATTTACTGACCAGTTGCCTATACTTAAGCTTCCAACTGACTCCAACGAAACTTCGTAGACTCTTTTATACCAAACCTCACCATTCATTCGATTATTCAAAGACAGGTAGGTGCCACACAAGTCTTCTACGTTGTGAATGAATTGTGATTACGATATAGAGTCTACTCGATTTTATTTTTGTCAATCTTACCTATTCTCACATTGATCACACATATTGGCCCATTTTTTTCAAACTTATCATAACTTTCAATCGACAATTTATATCTCTTTTCTTTTCAAAACACATAGCTAAGGATGATGCGACTTCTTATAACCTTTGATAAATTGAAGTCTTCCTTAGCAAATCTTTGTTCGAAACAAAGAAAATTTACAACTAAACAGTTCTAATGTTGTTATTGCCTTAAATTATTTCCATTTGTCTCCAATTTTCTCCAGTTTTAAAGAGACTATGTAAGATATTAAAGTATCTTATTGATTATCAATTCAATTTTTTTATGATTTCATTTATCCGTTGTTGTTGAACTGAAGAGATAAAAGAATTAGAATTTTCAAACTCTTTTTGATTAACTTAACGAATAGTCAAATTCTTATAGGATGCTATTTCAATCCTTTAAGTCGTAAAAATGGAAATTCTCGCAATATATGAGCTCATACTGACGTCCTATACAAATCACTTATTGATTCTCAATCAATACGTCAATATCTTCCTTTGTTATATTTGAAGTCATAGCGATAAGCATCATAACTTAATTTGGTTAAAAGTGACTATTGGATACTTTGAATTTCAAAACATAACTACTTGTGTTTTGTTTTGGAAATGAGACAATACTTTGCTTCAAAGTATTTTACTTTCATAGAAACTGACTTAGACAACTTAACTGATCATATCACAATCTCATTGTAATTTTCAAGTCAATATTCAATTTGACTAATCAATTTTTATTCTCAAACCACGTGTCGCCTTTTTCCTTGTTGAGACTATTTTTGTAAGGCAACCCTCAATTGGTTATAAATTGTAACGACCTGAATTTAATTCGCTGTTAATAATGACGTGGTTGTAGACATGATCGACAGTCAAGAGACGCTCGTGGGACCATGATTAGGCTTGTGCGCTTTGGAGCTAGGTAAATGGTTATTTTTTGTGCTGAATTGTTTAATTTGCGATGTTTATATTGAAATAACGCAAATGACATCGCAATGTGTGTTATTATATTACATTTGACATGCGAGACCGTGTGTTAAGTATTCGCCTCGATATGCGTGTCAACGCGGGTACCGGGTAATTTAACCGACTTAACACTATGCCAGGGGCAATAATAGACACAAAATGAATAAAATTGGTTAAATAATTAATATTGAATATATATTTGGTGGTTAGGGACATGGTATTTACTTACCGTATTGCTCATGTGATTTCCTTGGGAATACTCGCTTTGGACTTGTCATATGTCTTTTTGTGATGGCTTGAGTGCAGATCCTAGTACGAGCCGGGGCAAGGGCAAGCTACCGAAATATTTGTGATTTAGAGACATATAGTCAGGCTTGTACGTTTGTATATACATATTTTGTTTTATTTTGGGATTTGGGATTGTGAGTGATACACTAGGACTCTATACTGTTGATATTTTGATACATCGAGGTACATTTTTGATCTATGATGATATATGGGTTTTTCCACACTAGGTATCAGAGTTGATTGCATGACTTTTAATGTTTATATGCTGATTGTCATGTTAAAAGACTTCCGCTGTGATTCATTTGGGTTTA
This sequence comes from Stephania cephalantha, assembly GCA_039657325.1. Lineage (NCBI taxonomy): Eukaryota > Viridiplantae > Streptophyta > Magnoliopsida > Ranunculales > Menispermaceae > Stephania > Stephania cephalantha. The sequence continues at coordinate 24,462,336 of CM077573.1, forward strand.
AATGATCTTAGCAGATTACTTGAGTTCCGTAACAAGTGATACAGTTAATTGTTGTAATTGGAGGTTGATAATGATTATATGGTGGAAGAGTAGGCATGTGGGACATAGCTAGCGCTGGTAGGCCAGGTTGTGAGCCCGCATCGGCCCCCGTGGCGGTCCATTTGGAAAATGGGCCATTACATAAATTCAACCAATACTTCATAAAATAGGTCTTCCCGAGTTACTAATTCAACCGGTACTAACCTCATTCTAAAACTCAAGATATTACATATCTTGTGCTTCCCACAAGTCTCAACTTCACATTTTCATGTTTTACCAAACGATTCTCAATCATTTTTGACTTAATTTAAGTCTGTGCTAATATTTTCCTGAGTGCTTTATATTTGTAATAGTTCGATACTTTCAATTTTATAGGAGTCAATGTTCAATACTTATGTACCTGTGTCATTTAGACTTTTTCTATTAACCAATTTCACATTGGTTTTATAACTGATAACTTTTCTCAGTTATGATGGTACCAAACTACTTACAACACCTTTGTGCATTCAGATTTCACAAGTCTATTTCACATCCAATTCCAGCTCAGTTTCGTTTCATAAGTCTATTTACTTTTTAATTCCTTGTTCTTAATCTCACTTGTCATATCTTGAGAGTTATGTATCGAATAGACCATGAGAATACACTTCTTATCGCATATCTAGTGATATTATAATAATATACAACAAACATATCACAATAACAAAGTCGCTAAACTCACTTTCCCGTCGCTAAATCGATTAGCGTAACGGGAGGTCCGTCGTAAAAAGCTTGTCGCTAATTAAAATTAGCGACGGTACTTCGTTGCTAATCCATCACTGATCCATTGCTATTATGTCGCAAATTTGTCGCTATCTAGTCAAATCAGTCAAAATTTAGACCCGTCATTAATCAATCGCTAATTAGCGACATACTATATTCTGTCGCTAATTTTTGTCGCTATTCTTGCAATTTTTTGTACCGATAAGTCGTTTTTCGGAATTTGAGATTGTATTTAATTTATTACTTTTACCCATTTTACCCTTATACAACTCAAACATTCATTACAATCAAAAGTACTCTTCAATTCTTCAATTCATTTTATTTCAAAGGACAAATATGTAAGTTACACTCATCATTAAGGCTACCTTAATTTGTGTGTTTACGTAAAAAACAACTTATAATATTGATGGAGGGAGAATAAGATAAAGACATGCGATACTAATGCAACTAAACTCTTAATAATGCAAACCATATGGACTTGCAACACTCATGTCATGGTAATAAATTATCCTACATGTCTCTATTAATGCAAACTAAATGATCCTATCTTGATTATCACTAAATGATTTTGTTTGGTCTTTATATTTTTGCCAAATCAATACTAACACCTAAGGGAGCTCGTAGACAAAAAGTGTTGAAATTCTCGGCCAAACCTTCTCGAGAATCACTCTTTCGAAACCTATGCTTAGTCAAAACTAAATCCATCAACTAATAACTAGTTTTCTCGGAATATACACTAAAGTCAAAAATTTACGATCTCGTTATAAGTTTTTGACAATGAAATCCTAACATTAGCCCAAAAAAAAGAAAAGAAAAAACAAAACAATACGTAAAATATTCAATAGTAGTTTTTCATGAATATATTGGAGGTTTCTTAATTGGTGGTACTTGCTATAGTTTTACGATATTTGTATAAAATATCGGTAATTGAATGATCTTTTTCAAGTGTTTATAAATCTACAGTTCTTCCTCACTTCCCCCGTCTCAAAGCTATCTTGATTGGTAATATTTCCCATCTTCACCATGGAATCTGAGAACTGTTGGAAAAATGCGACCGGGTCTTCAGCGTACTTCTGAACAAGCTTCTTTGTCTGAATCCCAAACAAGCTTGAGTACATTTCTTGATCAGAGTTAAGCAGTCCCTCCCCTCTCAGCAATATTTGATAGAATGAGTTATCAAAGAGGTTTGGTGTTAAGTAGTCCATGGCAGATGTGTTTTCCCCTCCAGTACCTTCAGTTGCTGGGCAGACAGATTTCAGTTTGTTGAGGTATGTCTCACCGAGGGGATCCATGACTGTTGTTGCTTTAAAGTCACCATAGATTCGATCTCGAAAACTTTCACATCGAGCCAAGCCTATTGTATGAGCACCTATAATATTATAAGAGAACAACAATTATCCATTAGTTGCACCTAAACGATTATATATATATATATATATATATATATATATATATATATATATATATATATATATATATATATATATATATATATATATATATATATATATTGTTGGAGTCATATACACGACATATATGAACTACAAGAAAGTCGTTTCTTACTATAATACAAATGGGCAAATTTAGAGCTTTCTATCACCGGGGATTGATGTATGTATGTTTAAAAGCAATTATAGCATATCGACAACAGTGGTAGCAAATGGATAATTTCTAGATTGGGACTTGGAAACCATAGCCGTGGGATTCAAAAAAAAAAAAAAAAAAAAAAAAAAAAAAAAGGTGTTAGATCGTTTGGAGCTAGTTGAATACCCAATAGAGCAACCATATCTGTGACAGAGAGCCCTTGATAAAGGAATTTTGTTATTAGGGTGAGGAGGCCTTGAGAAGAAGTCGGAAGATTTGTGGTTGCTAGTTCATTACTTGCAGTTCTTGAATCTTTTCTTCCCACGGGAACATGCCAATAGGGTCCTCCAACCTATAACAGAAGGTTCATTAATGTGTATACTAGCTAGCTATATATATATATGCTGTTGGTTCATATATATATATATATATATATATATATATATATATATATATATATATATATTCTTATTTACCAAGACCACTGCGTCTCTTGCGGCAATGGCCAGCAAGTCTGCGCATGAAACAACTCCAGGGCACTCAGATTCGAGCTTGTTCTTAATTCTATCCACTAAGCTGAAGCCCCTAATAGAGTTCACATTTGTTGAAGCCTTCTTCTCTCCTTGAAGCGTGAATGTGTCGTCCAGCAAAACCGATCCATCACACCCCTGTATGTGAAGAATACATGTATACATATTGCGAATTAATTATATATATATATATATACACAATAAAACTCAAGCTCGGATTAAAAATCAGTACTCTTAATCAGTCACATCATGATACTTAATAATATACTTACTAACCTGGACAAAGCAGTCGTGGAAATGCAACCTAAGTATGGATGCAGCAAGGCGTGGTTCCGAGGTAATTGCGCATTCCATCTCTTTCCTTACAATCTGCTGTGCAGTCGGACAAGAAGATGAGTAGTACTCCAATGATAGAGAATGGTCTGCTGCGTGGGAACCAAAGGCGAGAAAGCTAATTAGAGTGGTAATCAAGATCATGCTCGACATTGTTGATAGGGAAGCGAAGTATTATGGGCGCGCGGGGGTGTTAATTACTTCGTGATTGAGAGAGGGTTGGGAAGATGGATATGACTTGGGTGTTATATAATAGAGAAAATTGGCGGTGAAGTATATTATATTCATCATTATGCTTAATTATGGACATAAATTTATGATTCATTAGATGAAGCTTTTGAGTAAAGATGGTTATTGGTCAAGAGGAGATGCAACTAATATTGGTTTGGTTGGTGGAATTTCCCACTGCATTCGAGTTTTTTGAGTCTTGATCCTCTACTCCAAGAGACTACTTTGCTAACCAACAACTTGGGTGAGAATTAGTGATTGATGAAAACTGATGCAAATAAGAGTTTGTGTTGCAAGGATGCAAACCTTAGATCCGGCTCGCCTTCGGGAAGGCAACTCTTCGATTAGGCCTCCGTATTTTGATGGAACTAACTATGCTCATTGGAAAGTGAGAATGAAATTCTACATTAGAGCACAAAATAGATTCTTATGGGATGCAATTGAAAGTGGCTACACTCCACGGGATAAGCCTTGAAAGAGTACACCGCCGAGGAGATAAAGATTGAGCTATCAAATGATCAAGCCATGAATCACTTGTTTTGTGCGCTAAGTGAAAATGAATTTAACCGAGTAAGTGCTTGTCAAACGGCTAAGGAAGTATGGGAGAAGCTTAGGGGTACACTATGAAGGTACCATGCAAGTGAAGAAGACCAAGTTGAGAATTCTTGAGGAGCACTATGAAACTTTCCGAGTTGGGTCCGATGAAGACATAGCCACCGCCATCACTCGATTCACTAAACTATTGAATGAGATCAAGAATCTTGGAAAGAATTATGATCAAGAAACCTCGGTGTATAAATTCCTTAGAGGCTTGCCTAAGGAATGGGATGCCAAGAAGTATGCTATCCAATCGGCACAAAATCTTGGAGATTACACATTTGATGCATTGTGTGGAGAGCTAACGGTCCATGAATTTGAACTTAAAGACCGAGCAAGATTGGAAGCATTAAGTGGAGGTACTAAGAGTTCAAGAAAAGATATCGCCTTGAAGGCAAATAGCTCCCACTAGTGCATCGGTAGAGATCATTGAAAATGAAAAATCATGTGATGACAATGATCTTGAGGAGGAAGTAGCTATGCTCTCAAGAAAGCTCAACGGGGGCCATGTACAAGCGAGACAAGTATAAGAAGAAGTTTGAAGTGGAAGCAAGGAGGAAATTCAAATGAAATCATATGCTTGGTTGCGGCAAACCGGGTCACATCATGGCGGATTGCAAATCCAAGAAGGTGTTTGACAAGAAGAAAGGAAAGAAGAGTTTCAAAGCAACTTGGGATGACTCATCATCATCAAGTTCGGAATCCGAATCGGAAAGTGAGAAGGCAATACTTTGTCTCATGGCACTGAGGCGAGGTAAATTCTAACTCTTTTAACTTTGATAATGTTGATGATTTGGATGATGTTCCAAATCTTGATGAGCTTAGGAAAGAGTTGGAAAAGGAGGTCAAAAAGACCAAACAACTCAAAAGAGCTTGACCATTGCAATTAGTGAAATAGAGTCACAAAATGAGACCATTAATGATCTCCAAAGTGACTTAAATGAAGTCATAGAGGAGAGAGATGCTTTAGTCAAGGAAGTAGAGGACTTGACTAGCACGGTGCATAAGTTTACAAATGGTAAAGAAATGTTTGACATGATGTTGGGAGCACAACGACGTGCACTCAACAAAAGAGGCATAGGTTATGGAGCAAACTTGTTAAGTTACAAGAAATTGAAACATGAGTGTTAAGTTAATCCGTTCAATGAATTTGAAATTACCTCATTCCTCCAAATCTTCAAAGCCACATGATCCTTGAAGCTCTTCAACAACGCCCGTCATGGGACCACTCGGGGAATGGAGCACGCGCTTCAACAGCACTTCGGCTCTCCTTCATCATGGCCGGCTCCACCACTATCTTGCTCCCGCCAACATTACGATCAGTTTCTATCGTGTTCCCCGCCTCTCGAAAAGTCTTCGCTACTACACTCCGATGCATGCCCCTCCTCTTCACCTACGGCAACAACAAGATCCTCAGTCACCCGCATCGAGGGTCGAACCCTCATCGTGCAAATGTATCCTTCCACGAGTGCCATCTACCTTCGCCTTGCCCTTAACACCCTCATTCTCCTTCTCTTTCTCTTTCCCAGGTCACGACGATGTCTGGGGTCTCCGCCACTCGCCTTGTTAGGCCTCGGGACCTCGGCTCCCAACCTCCTCCCTACCTAGTCAGTAGCTTTGGACGAGCCATACACGAATAAATTACAACATATAAGCGCATGGAGCAGATCCCAAAATAAATTTACAAAAAAATTTGTCCAAATTCACCCATTTTCGACGTCTCGGTCAAGCGAGGGTTCGTGAAACAACACATATTTTCGGTCACCCATGACCGACAATTCCTCTCCAATATATCGACGTGTACAACCGAGTCCAATGAAACGGTCTCGATTTTACACCACTTAGAGATGTGTTGACCATTTCAATTCACTCGCCTTGCTCACGGCCAATCACGCCCGACCCTACAACTGATGCAAATAAGAGTTTGTGTTAGTTTAAGATTTCTTATTTATTAGATAAGATTAATGGAGTTTGTGCTAGATTATGATTTCTTATTTATTAGAGATAAATTACATAGAGTTTTAGTTAAGTGAGAATTAATTATTAGAATATGAATTCTACTTAGAGTGAAAGAATGTGTTAACTTAATTAGGCCTAATCTATATCTATATATATAAAGGAACTGTTTTTGTGATAAGGTCTCACGATGTGACACGTGGCTTTTGAGAAGCTATCCTAACATGACACGTAACATAATGATGTCATAATTAAGATTTATAACAAAAAATAAAAAACGTAAGCTATTGATCTTTCTCGCACTTAAGTGAGGGGTGGGATGGTAAAACACAAAATAAGATTTTGACTGTGACATGGTGATGTCATTAATTAAAGTATAATTCTATTTTCCTTTTTTTGCTATTTCTTAGGTTATGTTTTAAATTGTTATACAAATATGATTATTTGGTTTTTAAGTTTTTTTTTTGTAATTTCTAATTTTCCTTTTTTTTTGCTATTTCATGTTAAGTTTTTAATTGTTATACAAATAAGATTTTTGGTTTTTAAGTTTTAATTTTCTAATTTTCTTTTTTTTTTGCTATTTTTTAGGTTATATTTTTAATTGTCATACAAATAGGATTATTGGTTTTTAAATTGTAATTTTTTAATTTTCATTTTTTGCTATTTTTAAGTTATGTTTTTAATTGCTATACGAATAAGATTTTTGGTTTTAAAATTTTAATTTTCTAATTTTCCTTTTTTGCTATATTTTTAGATTATGTTTTTAATTGTTATACAAATAAGATTTTTGATTTTTGAATTATTTTTTAAAATTTTCTATGTATTAGATACTACATACTATGTAAATGATATATTAGATTATTTAAAAAGAAATTAAGCTATACATATTTTTTAGGTTATGTTTTTAATTGTTATACAAATATGATTTTTGATTTTTAATTTATTTTTTCGAAATTGTTTCTATGAGAAGCTCTCACAACGTGACATGTGGCGTGTGAGAAGTTCTCATAACATAACATGTGGCATGACAATATCATAATTGGTTGGGTAGCCCAATTGTATGGTATTAGATTTAAGAGTAAGTGGTCATGGGTTCAAAGCCGACTATTTCTACGTAATATTGTAAATATTTAATGTTTTGTGTAGATTTAAAAATATGCTTAGTGTTTGCAAGTATTTTTTTTTATTAATTGTTGAGGGACCTAAAAGGAGCGACTTTGAGTTCATATCAGAGATAACATAATAATATTTATATTTTTTCAACGTTTTTTATATAATATCTTCACACTTAGTCTTGCCCGCGCATGCCGACTAGTATATATAAAGGCTTGATCGATTATTAAAGGGGGTTTGATTATTATGGATTAATAAAATATATGAGTTATTTAGAGAGAGTATCTCTTGTGTGTTTTTTTTAGTTTCTTGAACTTTCTGTGTTCTATCACGAGTTAGAAACGTGTTTCTTCAATTCGGTATTCGCGGAATTAATGAATTGGTAGAAAAAATATATCTTTTTATTTGAAGCGACCAACTAGTCAATTCCTCGATGCATCAGTTGGTATCAGAGCGTCAAGGTCCTATGGTCTTCCGCAATGCTGCCGAAAAGACAAGCCCGATGTGAAAACCATGTAGATGAGGTTCCTTCAAGAGATACGACACATGTTGATCAAAGGATGGATCAACTGATGACTTTAGTTGAGAATCTAGCACTTCAAGTACAACAATTGTATCAAAATCAAGTGCAACAGTTGCAGCAGTAGAGGCAACTGCAACAAACCTCGTTAGACATCAACGATGGTTTAAGGACGAAGTGCCTACCGATGAGGTTGAGTCAGATAAGGAAACAAAAGAGGATTATTTTCGACGATGAGGAATTTGTATCCGATAAAGAAGAAGATGGAGTTCTTTTTTTTTTACGATGATGATGAAGTAGATCCAATCTTCTTCGAGGAGGACTTCGACAACTTTGACGAGGTGCCAAAGTTTGACGGTGATGGGTGTGACTTCGTGGAAGACAAACTAGTCTTTGGAGACGACGACTTTGTCATCGATGTGATTTCTCATTTTAAAAGCCATCAGATGCTTGAAGAGGTGGTTGGTGACGCGGTCGTCGAAAAGTGTAGATACAACTACCCGGTTGAAGGAGTTGTGGAGACAAAAATGAAGTTCGCGGTGGCAAAGAACTTTTGTTCGTTGACTAACATTCGAGTTAGTTGAGGAAGTTCTACAAAACCCTCATAATGATGTGTTCGTTGACAACTTTGATTTGTTAATTAAAGTCTCAAGCAATGTTCCAAAGATACATGTTCCATCAAGTGACGATAAATTCTTCGAAATTATGTTTGATGAAGAGTTGGCTATCTTTGAAGATTTTGTTATTGAAGCCCACAAGACAAAGGAGAAGACTAAAACTTGATGACGAATTTTTTCTAACCAGGGGAGCATGATGAAGATGAAGACCATAGAGGTTATGTGTGGAAAAATGATTCATGCATTAAATTCGAGGACGAATTTTCCTCAACCGGGAGAGAATGATGCAAATAAGAGTTTGTGTTAGATAAGAATTTCTTATTTATTAGATAAGATTATTGGAGTTTGTCTTAGATTATGATTTCTTATTTATTAGAGATAAATTACATAGAGTTTTAGTTAAGTTAGAATTAATTATTAGAATAGGAATTCTAGTTAGAGTGAAATAATGTGTTAACTTAATTAGGCGTAATATATATAAAGGCTTGATTAGTTGTTAAAGGGGGGCGGGGGGTGATTATTATGGATTAATAAAATATATTAGTTTTTGAGAGAGAGTATCTCTTGTGTGTTTTTTTTTTGGTTTCTTGAATTTTGTACGTTCGATATCAAGTTAGAAACGTGTTTCTTCAATTCAGTATTCGCGGAATCAAGGAATTGGTAGAAAAATCTATCTTTTTATTTGTAGCGAGCAACTAGTCAATTCCTCCCTACATAAAAAATTAAGGGTGGATTTTCCAAATCAACTGAACAATTTTCCAAGTGTGTGGAAATAAGAGGAAGTCGAATTGGATAGCGACCTGACAATATATATTTGGGTGGTGCCATAAAAAAACCATATATATATATATATATATATATATATTTGGGTGCAATATTGAAGCAGCAAGCAAAAAAAGTTTCTTTATGGAAAATTATGATGGATGGGTTGGTGGCTGACCCAAATCTTTTATAAAACACAAAAGGAAACCACATTTTTTATATATATTAATGGGAGACTAAAAGTCTTATTACAAAGGGATTATTCTGGGGAATCCTATTCCCCTTATATCATCAATTAAAAGTGGAGGTATTCCAACAGGTACATTTGGCCAGAACATGGTGCCTATACTGAGTTGCCTAGCCAAACTAGCCATGCGATCAGCCACCCGGTTGCCTTCCCTGTGCACATGCTTGACTTGCACTTGCCAATGGTCATCAAGAAGCTTGAGTATTTGCGATAATAGTGCCCAACGTTGATTATGAAACACACATCGATTATTAATTTCAGTAACTGCTGTAAGGCTATCCATTTCCAAAATCACCTTGCGATAGCCCATTCTCCATGCATATTGGAGACCAATTAAAGCTCCCCATAGTTCAGCTATGTAGATAGAACAAGATCCTAGATTGATCATAAAGCCTCCTCGCCATTCACCACTTGAGTCTCTAAGTACTCCCCTCGCTGACACTTCACCCGAGCTCAGTAAGGCCCCATCAGTATTCACTTTGAGCCATCCGGACGGTGGAGCATCCCACTTGACATACTTCTCGGCTTTCTTTTTGATCTCTCGGCTCATGAATTTGTCATACGCGGATTTGATCTCCCTAGCTTGAGCTCGGATAAAGGAAACAAGGTTGAAATCATCACACTTTTCATTGGCAATTACCTTCTTGTTCCTACTTTTCCATAAGGACCAACTCGCTGTTGCAAACAATATTGGCCATCGGACCTCTTCCATCGGACCTCTTCCATGGCTTTAAGCTTATACCATACCATGAGTGCTCTATCGCATTCGCGAAGGACGTGGTTTGTCGTCTCCTCCATCGTGTTACATAATTCACAACAAGGTTCTTCTACTAAGCGTCTCTTGTGCTATTTGTCGCAGAGCATTTTTGAAAGCTAGCCATAAAAAGGTTCTGATCTTCTCCGATCCATGCCAACTCCATATAATTTTCCATGTTTTGTTCTTGACAGTGGTATGATGCAGAATTTCTCTATAAGCTGACGATACGGAAAAATTCCCGGATGGGGATTTCCTCCAATAAACTTCATCGTCTCCTAGGTTGTGACACGGAGGGTGAATGCCTGCAATTTTAAGGAGTATCTCAACTGGAAGGTATTCTTGAAACTTGCTCAATTCCCAGTTTCTTTCAGTTGTAACATAGGCAGCTACAGGTTCAAGCTCATTATTTGATGGTACCCTTCTCGTCGCATATTCTCTCAGTGGCTTCTCTAGATTCAACCAATTATCCAACCAAAATCTACTAACGGTCCCGTTTCCAACAACCCATCCAATATTTTGCAGTGTGGTACTCCAATTTTTTCCAAGACTTCGCCATAGGTGAGATCCCTTCCTCGTATTAGGTAACTCTGACATTTGGCATCACCATATTTAGGCTTAAGAAGCTTCACCCAAAGCTTGTTAGTTGACGATACGAGCCTCCACACTAGTTTCATTAGGAACGCCTCATTCATCAAACGCATTTTCTTTAGGCCAAGACCACCACACCCTTTGGGTTGGCATACCTAATTCCATGCAACCAAGTTCACTTTCTTTGCCCGATCGGCGCCACCCCACAAAAACTTTCGACACGTTTTGTCAATATCATCACAGATTGAAGTAGATAATTTGGTTGTCTGCATAGTGTAAATGGCCATTGTAGAGATCACTGATTTGCACAGCGTCGATCGACCAGCCAAAGAGATAGTCTCGGGGTTCCATGACGATGTGCGTTGCCGAATCTTATGTGCTAATGGTTCATACGTGCCTTTAGTGATTATTTTATGTATCAATGGGATACCCAAATATCTCCCTAAATCCAGATTCATAGGGATGTTAAGCGTGACACTAAGCTTATGCGCCAGCTCCTCAGTAATGTTTGATGAAACAAACATCTGAGACTTTAAGTTGTTAATATTTTGTCCAGACGCCTCGCAAAAAGCTTCGAGTATCTCCACCATTACTTGCACCTGTTCTTCTGAAGCCTCTGCAAAGAGCAACAGATCATCAGCGAAAAATAAATGCGAAATACAAACGGCATGAGTACCAAACCTCACTAGCTTCCAAAGCCCATTATCGACAGCTAGGTTTATAGCTTGGGAAAGTCTTTCCATGCATAAGACGAAGAGATATGGAGATACCGGGTCTCTTTGTCGAACACCCCTAGACGGCTTAAAAGCTTTTGTAGTTTCACCATTCCATATCACTTGGAAAGAACTCGTATGCAAACTGCTCATCAGTACTCTGGAAAGGAAGGGTGGGATTTTTGCATTACGTAATGTATCCGCAATAAATCCCCAGTTAAGCTTATCATATGCCTTCTCAAGATTGATTTTAACTGCGAGCCAGCACCTCCTACTCTTTGATATCCTTATAGAATGTAGAAGTTCTTGTGCAATGATAATGTTACTAGTGATGTGTCTCCCAACAACGAAGCTTGATTGAGCTGGATCAATGAGAATAGGCATCACTGTTTTCAACCTATTAGCGATTAATTTGGTGATGATTTTATAATTGATTGTGCATAAGCTAATTGGCCTGAAATGAGAAAAAACCTCCGGCTTGTCAATTTTAGGGATTAAAGAGATCAAAGCCTTGTTGATGGGCTTATCCAGTTCCCCCCTTGTGAATGTGTGCATCACCATCTTACAAATTAATGATCCCACTATTTGCCTGTTTCGATCGTAACTCCATCGATCCCTGGAGCTTTCAGCTGGGCCATTTGAAATAATGTTTGCTTGATCTCCTCTTCCGTAATAGGCATTTCCAAGGCAGCGCTCATTGAAGCCGGAAGAAGAGGAAAAACATTTTTCACACTGTATAAAGGCAGGACCTCCAGGTCATCCCCATAAATTTGTTGAAAAAATTTAAGTGCCTCATTCTTCATCACATACTGATCCTCACACCATGAATTGCCCACTTTCAGCTTTAGAATTTGTTTCTTTTTTGAACGTGAGTTCATTCTAGCATGAAAGAAAGCTGAATTTCTATCCCCCAATGTGATCCACTCAGAGTTTGTTCGTTGGTGCCATAACATTTCCTCATGAGTTAACACCTGCTCTAGTTCATCTCGCAGTTCCTTATCTAGCTTTCGAAGGTTTGATGAATTATTTCTTTCGAGAGCTCTCTGAATTCCTAAGATTCTGGCTAAGAGACGTTTCTTTCTTTGGAATATATTTCCAAACACCTCATTATTCCATTGTTTGGCTGACTCGCTCAAGATTTGCACGGCTTCATTGATTGCCCGATTTGGATTCCACAATTCCTGAACAAGTCTTCCCCAATCCGGATGTGTTTCCCAAGCTACTAGAAATCGAAAAGGTTTATGTATTTGTCTTGTCACGCCTGGGAGTTCTACAGTAAATAGAAGGGGGGAATGATCTGACTGAATTCTCGCAAGATGGGTCACTTGGAAAGAAACAAAGACCCGAGACCATTGTTGATTAAAGAAAACTCTATCAAGATTTTCATGGCATAGGCCCCTTGCCATGTAAAATATGTGCCCCTGCATTCAGTTTCATGTAATCCTGCATCTCTCACCCAAGCATTATAACTCTTGCAGATTCGAATTTGTGATGAACCCCCCCTTTTATCTTCAGGCCTTAATAACGCATTAAAATCTCCAGCAACTAGCCATGGTTCACTGATTCGAAGAGCAATATTTCCCAATTCCGTCCATAGAGGTCTTCTATTAGAAGGAGTTGGACTTCCAAAACCATTGTGCCTAAAAAAGAATGTGATGTTGTCAATGTGACTCTCATGTGTACGAACCGCCACTGACTATGTAATATTGTAATCTGGATTTCCTTCCTCCTTAAAACCCAAATGCCTCTAGAAAACCCGAACGCCTCCACACGGTGCGATTTCTCCAAACCCATTTTCTTGATGATTTTCTCGGCTTTCACTCCGCTAACTCTTGTCTCCAGCAGAAGACTAGCACTTTAATTTGATGTGTCGTGAGTAAGAGAGAAAGTTGACGAAAAACCCCCTGCTCGCAGCACCATGGCAATTCCAAACAAGAAAAGGCATCATTGTTAGATCAAAATAAAGGGATATGAACATATACCTCAGGCTAGTTGACATCCATGTTGATGTCTCCCGCCTCTTGCTCATTCTTGCTTGCTCCTCATCAGAAGATGAATATATATCCTCTTGCATAACATCATCTTTTTGGTCTCCTGGATCTGGTAGTGGGGGTGGTCGTCCTTCCTTGGACCTTGATCGTCCTTTGAGGAAAAACACTTTCGATGAGTCTGGTGGCTTGCCACTAGTATTCATCTCTCGTGTGGTCTTCATCCGGTCCTTTCTTCCCTCATATGCGCTTTTACATTTCCCTTGTACGTTCACCTCTGTAGGTAACCTTAAAACTGAGTAGTTGTTAGGGTTGAGCACATCCGAAACCGGACCCTCAATTACAAGATCTCCAACTTTACTTGCGTGATGTATGCATGTCGTTTGTTTAGTCATGGAGGGTGTTTATTTGGGACAGTGCAACATAGCCAGCTTTGGGCTTTTGACGGTTTTGTTTTCCTTAGGCTGGCCCAATGTCCCAGTACTGGATGAAATCCCCTTCATATTTTGCTCAATATTCTTGACGTTCTCTTGCTTTAATTGCTTCCTTGCCATATACGTATCCTTTCCTTGAGAAATAATTTTTCCATTATGTGGCCAGCTTCTCCATTCTCCCGTATCTTTAGCCGTTTCCCACTGATTGTGGGATTGTTGATCTTCTTCCGCGCAGAAAACATATTGGCTAGAATTTCGAATCTTGAATGGCTAGTTTCCTTAATTGTCATATCATACCCAGATTTTCCAGCTGTCTCGGATACTCGTGGATTTGGGCGTCATCCTCTACGTGGCGCGTGAATCCAGGGGCCCGCGACGTCAGGTGGGTTTTTCGGTAGTTGCGCCACCGCCGAGGACGTTACAGTAGGTACCTTTGCTGGCTCAGTTCTTCCCAACGCCGTTGACGCTTCAATTCCATCTTGACCATTTGGTTTAGCGCGCATCACATCTGGACAAGAATCCACAGTATGCCCATACATTGCACATTTGTAGCAAATGTTGGGCGGAGACTCATACTCAATACGTTGCAATCTTCCATCGATCTCCATTTCCGGTACTAGGGGGTCCTAGAGGTCAAGGATAACAGCCATCCTTGCAAATCTCCCCTTTCACTCGAAACCGTATTATAATAAATCTTGATAAAATCACCAATCGTCTCTGCAATTTCTTGAAGAATGTTCTTACGATAATACCTGAAAGGAAGCCCCGACAAACGAATCCAAGTGGCCACCGCCAAGAGATTCGGTCGGTCAGTAGCAAAATGGGGAGTCCACGGTTGGACTGTAAGGTAGTGTCCCATGATGGTCCATGGGCCATTCAACAGTACATGCATATAATCTTCGTTCAAGGAGAATTTCCGCCATGTAGGGGGAGCCACCGGTTTCCTCATCGCATGGGCAAGATCTCTATTCCCATCGTCATTATCGATCTCCATTTCTTTTTTTTTTTTTCTTTTTTTACAATAGGTGAAATGAGGCCAAAGCTCACTCTTGTGTGTTTTTGGTGTTGCGTTAAGGAAACCACATTTTGAATCACATTTTATTTTTTTGGACCTTTCTACACGAACAATAGGGAACCTACACCCGCAACCCACGTAGGCCAAACGAGCAGTCCATTTACACATCGAGATACGTGCTCACATTGATTCCACCGCAAAACACTCGTGGCACATATCTCAAGATGCCAATGGACGCGTGGCTAAGTGTGAGTTGCAGTGTGCGTTTTGTAATGCCCGTTCCCCATTTTGCCATTCTTATTTTTTCGAAGTAAAATAAGAATTTTATTAATTCATGACTATTGTAAATTGAGTTGGAACTTGCTAAGAACTAGAGAAGGAAATAGAAGACTAAGAACTTTTACTACTATAAACTACTACTACAAAGGAGAAGAGAAGAAATGAGATAGTTGGAATGAGATGTTTTCATTCAACTTGGTGTGTTTTTACAATGAGGTTAGCACCCTTTATATATGCCATTTGGTGATGATGATAAATGTACTTTATACAATGTGTACAAGTAACACATACACCCCATGTCATACAACACATTACAAGTAATTTGACAATACATGGAAGAGTTGGTGTACATTGGAAATGGTTACAAGTAACATGACAATACATAAACAAGTGGAGGTACTATTAAGTGAGAAATACAAGTTACATGACTACACAATATGTTGGTGTACATGCATGGTCATCCATACTCCACAACACTCCCCTTGGATGACACTTGCTTATAGATTGTGACTCGTTAAAACTTATACTAAGAAAAACCCTGTGGGAAAAATATAGTAAAAGAAAAAGAGTACACCATTCTCATAAATATTAAGATGGGTATAATATTGTTAAGATTTCCTTATTAAAAACCTTGCTAGGAAAACCCAATGGGATAAAACCATAGCTAAGGGAAAAGAGTGCAATATACTAATCAATACCTCCCCCTCATGTGGACATGGGTGAAACTTGTTCAGTTTCTTTACTTGCAATGTCCTTAAGTTTACGCAAGCCAATACCATATGTAAGCCTTTTAAATGTCGTAGTTGGTAAGGCTTTTGTAAATAAATCATCAAGATTATCACTCGATCGGATTTGCTTGACATCAATTTCACTATTCTTCTAAAGCTCATGTGGATAAAAGAATTTTGGTGAAATATGTTTTGTTCTGTCCCATTTTATAAATCATTCACTTAATTGTGCGATACATGCTGCATTATCTTCATATAATATGGTTGAAGAATCTTTTATTGAAGGCAACCCACATGATTCTTGAATATGTTCAATCATGTTTCTCAACCATACACATTCACGACTTGCTTCATAAATTGCAAGTACTTCAGAATGATTGGAAGAAGTAACCACCATAGTTTGTTTTACTGACTTCCATGATATAACAGTATTACCACAGGTGAATACATATCCTGTTTGAAAACGGACCTTGTGGGGATCAGATAAAAATCCAGCATCAACATAACCTTGGAGATTTAATTTTACCCTCTCGAGTAAAATAAACTCATGTCACTTGTTCCTCGAAGATATCAAAAAATATGTTTAACATCATTCCAATGTCTTCGAGTTGGTGAAGAGTTGTATCTTGCAAGTAGGTTGACAGCAAAAGCAATGTCAGGTCTTGTACAATTTGTAAGATACATAAGTGCACCAATTGCACTTAAATATGGTACATCCATCACTTTCAAGTAGCTCTTCATCACTTTCATGAGGTCGAAATATGGTACCTTGTCCATATAAAATCTTTTTAATATTTTCTCAATATAATTTGATTGATGGACAAGTACTCCACTTGAAAAATGTTCAATTTGCAAACCAAGACAAAGTCTTGTTTTTCCAAGTTCTTTCATCTCGAATTCCTTTTTCAAGTATTCGGATGTTCTAACGATGTCGTCGTGGTTTCCCACTATATTTAAATCATCAACATATACAACAATAATCACAAATCATGTTGATGATCTTTTAATGAAGACACATGGCAAAGCGGATTATTTACATATCCTTCTTTAAGTAAATAATCACTAAGTCGTTTGTACCACATTCGTCCGGATTGTTTCAATCCGTACAAAGACTTTTGTAATTTTATAGAATGCGTGTTATGAGGTTTTGATTTTATTTCTTCGGATATTACAAATCCTTCAGGGATTCTCATATATATCTCACTGTCTAGGGATCCGTACAGATATGATGTAATGACATCCATTAAATGCATATCAAACCCTTCAGAAACTGCAAGGCTTATCAAGAACCGAAATATGATTGCTCTATAACAGGAGAATATGTTTCCTCATAATCGATGCCAGGTCTTTGTGAGAAACCTTGAGCTACAAGTCTTGCTTTGTACCTTGTAACTTCATTTTTTTCGTTTATCTTTCGTACAAATACCCATTTATATCCAACAGTGTTTTACGCCATCTGACGTTTGAACAATCGGTCCAAAAACCTCTCATTTCCTTAACGAGTCTAGCTCTGCTTGGGTAGCCTCTTGCCATTTTTGCCAATCAAGTCTTTTTCGACATTCGTCCACTGATCGTGGTTCTGGATCATCATCATTTTCACATATTTCAAAGGACACATTTAAAGTAAATATATCATCAGGAACAATTTTATTTCGATCCTAAATCTTACTTGATTTTAAATAATTTATTGATATCTCATTATTTTCATATTTTTCCTCTTTTTCTAGAGGCGATTGTTCCTCGTTAGAATCAACTTGTTCCGACAAATCTTTATCAAAAGATTCTTGTGCTTTCTCAGGAGTATTTTGATTTGTATTTATTTTTACTCATGTTTTTCTCTTTCGAGGAATTGTATCATTTGAACCAACTGGTCTTCCACGCTTTAAGCGTTTCATTGGTTCTTGTGCATTTTGTTGCACATAGACATCAATTCTTGCAGAAGCATTTATAGCTGGAATATGTGATTTTGTCACTTGTTTTGCATCAGTCAATGCAACAGGTAATTGATTTGCGATTTGTTGCAAATGAATGATCTTTTGAACTTCAAGTTCACACTGATTTGTGCGTGGATCATAATGTGATAAAGTTGATGCATTCCAAGCAATTTCGTGTCATTCATTTTGAATTAACTTCTTATCTCCCCCTAATGGTGGGAAAATTGCTTCATCAAAGTGACAATCAGCAAATAACAACAACATAGCCTCAGTCCCAAATTAACTAGGGTCGGCTACATGGATCAAACTTTTCCATTGTGCTCGATTAAGTGCAATTGATGGGATAATCAACAAAACGTACAGTAAATAAATCCCCTGTTAAAGGCTCAAGGTATCTTATAATGAACGATGAGTTAAATCCAACATAAATCCCAAGTTTTCGTTGTGGACCCATCTTAGTTCTATTGGGAGGTGGTATAGGAACATACACTGCACAACAAAAATTTTTCAAGTGTGAAATATTTGGTTGTTGACTTAAAATGAGTTGCATGGGGGAATGTTCATGGTATGCAGTAGGCCTATAACGAATGATAGATGCTGCATGAAGGACTGCATGTCCCCAAACTGAAGTTGATGACTTAGCTCTCATGATTAAAGGTCTAGCAATTAATTGAATGCGTTTGATCAGAGATTCTGCCAAACCATTCTGAGTATGCACGTGTGGAACAGGATGTTCAATGGTAATTCCTATAAACATGCAATAATTTTTAAATGCTTGAGATTGAAATTCTCCGGCATTATCAAGACGGATGGTCTTGATTGGGTTGTCAGGGAATTGTGCTCTTAACTTAATGATTTGTGCTAAAAGTCTAGCAAATGCAACATTACGGGTCGAAAGCAAACAAACATGTGACCACCTAGTTGATGCATCTATCAAAACCATGAAATATCTAAATGGTCCACAGTGAGGATGAATAGGTCCACATATGTCTCCCTGAATGCGTTCTAAGAAAACTGGGATTCCACAACAATTTTACTTGGGGATGGTTTAACTATCAATTTACCTTGAGAACAACTAGCACAATTATAATCACCAGCTGAAAATATTTTGTGACTCCTTAAAGGATGTCCATGCGAATTATTAATTATTCTTCGCATCATTGATGATCCTGGATGACCAAGCCGGTCATGCCATAAAAGGAATGTCTTCGGATCATTAATTTTCTTATTTAAGACGGCATTCGTTTCGACATGCCTTATATGAGTAAAATATAATTCAGAGGATAAAGCTGAGAATTTTTCTAACGCTTCTTTTTCCCATTTGAAACCAATGTGATATAGAGAAATTCTCTATTATTTTCGTTTATGGTTTCAATGTGATATCCATTTCGTCGAATATCTTTAAAGCTGAGTAAATTTCTTCTGAATTTTTCAGAGTATAATGCATTGTCAACATGAATTGTTGTTCCCCTAGGCAACATAATATTTGCTCTTCCAGAGCTATTAATCAAATTGGAGATGCCAGATATTGTTTGAACATTAGCCTCAGCTAAGTTCAAATTGAAGAAATATTCTCTGTTTTTAAGGATTGTGTGCGTTGTAGCACAATCAGCAAGACATATATCGCTCTTATTTGATTCATGATTTGACCACATGATTTGTTGATCCATCTAGACAAATAATGTTTGGCAAATTAGAAAAAGAGTCATATTACATTCATAATAAGAAATTAATACATATAATTAAGAAGCATAACAAAAACTAGTACATAAAATTATTGAAAATCATTACATATGATCATTAAAAATATCGAGATTAGTGTTTCGATCATCATGAAAATTCGGGACATCCATATAATTGATGTCCGACGAGCCATCACCGACAATTGAAGTTCATATGAACTGTTTTGCCTTTCTCCTTTAAGGAGGCTTGATAAAGATCAATAAAATGCTTAGGCGTGCGGCATACATGAGCCCAGTGGCCTTTTAGACCACACCTGTGACATGGTTGGTCACGATTACGAACATGCCCATTTTCAGCAGTATTTTTCCCCTTATTCTGAACGGCGTCATTCTTATTCCATTTATTTTGGAACTTATTGCCACGAAATTTAGAATAGGGCTTGCCACGATCTTTGCTGATTGATCCTTTCTCATTTCCACGTCCGTGGTTTTTCTTTCCTTGACCATTTTTATGGTCATTATAGGATGTTGCATTTGCTTCATTAATTGAAGTAGAACCAGTTGGACGAGAGTTGCTCATTATTTTGTTCAGCCACCATGAGACAAGAAATTAATTCTGAGTACTTCTTAAATTGACGCGCTCGATATTGCTGTTGCAACAACAGATTCGAGGCATGAAAAATACTGAATGTTTTTTTTCCATCATTGCCTCATCAGATATATTTTCTCCACACAGCCTCAAACGAGAGGTAATATTAAACATGGTGGAGTTATACTCACTGACTGTTTTGAAATCTTGTAGCCTAAGATTGAGCCAATCGTTTTGAGCTTTTAGAAATATCACCGTCTTTTGGTGATCATATCGCTCTTTCAAGCTTAACCACAAGGTGAGAGGATCTTTTATAGTGAGATACTCACTTTTCAGACCTTCATGGAGATGATGGCAAAGGAATATCAGTGCTTTCGCACGGTCTTGCATTGATGTTTCATTTCCTTCTATAATAGTTCCTCCTAAGTCTTTAGTTTGGAGATGTATCTCGGCATCCAGTTGCCATGACAAATAATTATTTCCAGTGATATCAAGAGCAACAAATTCAAGTTTTTGAAGGTTTGCCATAGTCTGAAAATATGTCAAGAAATTGAGTAAATAGTTTTTCTCTTTTATATACAATAAATAATATACGATTAAATATATATTCACAACTTGATTATTAATATGCAAAATGTACTACTTGTATGAGTTGGTGGGACAACCTCCAGGTTGGGTGGCGAGACGAAGTCTACTTAAAACCATGCCTTATCGAACGGGATAACCCGTCTCCCTTTCAATGTTTAGCTTTACCGGGGACAAGGCTTACCCACTATCAACCCAAACTCATAACATTATTTGCAATATAAAAAAATCAAGAATTTAGCATAATTAATCGTTTGTAGTATAGCGAGAAAACTAGTTATGTCACATATTGACTTTTGATTTCTGATGTAGAAGATCGTACAAGACGCAACTACAGAGCATACTTTCGCAATCGGTGACGTTATAATGCATAGTATATGAATAAAGTATGCATATAGAAGTGATGCATGTAATAAAAGGAAGCAACCATGATAATTAAGAAATAAGTTGAACTTATTTAAATAACAAAAGTTATACCTTCCTAGCTTTGTTTCCTTAACAAGCCTTCTTGAACTTCAAGATCTCCTTAATGCTAGAGCAAGCTCGTGCTGATAACGTATTGTAAATTGAGTTGGAACTTGCTAAGAACTAGAGAAGGAAATAGAAGACTAAGAAATTTTTTTACTATAAACTACTACTACAAAGGAAAAGATAAGAAATGAGATAGTTGGAATGAGATGTTTTCATTCAACTTGGTGTGTTTTTACAATGAGGTTAGCACCCTTTATATAGACCATTTGGTGATGATGATAAATGTACTTTATATAATGTGTACAAGTAACACATACACCCCATGTCATACAACACATTACAAGTAATTTGACAATACATGAAAGAGTTGGTGTACATTGGAAATGGTTACAAGTAACATGTCAATACATAAACAAGTGGATGTACTATTAAGTGAGAAATACAAGTTACATGACTACACAATATATTGGTGTACATGCATGATCATCCATACTCCACAACAATGACGACTTATTTTTGGTTGTTTGAAATTAATGCTTCGATTGCATTGGTCATCTGATTAATGAACTTGTGTATCTTGGTTGCATCACGAAAGTGTGACTATTTGAATCAGAACTGAAGGATTTTTTGCTTGAAGGATTTTTTTTTTAATTATTGAAAACGTGATCTTCAGTCACGTTTTTTATTTGACAAAAAAAAAAAATTTGAGTTGGCAGTGAGGTGGCAGTGACGTGACATTGACTAAGTTAGATTGAGAAATATTTTTGTGGATGTGTTAGCTTGCTAAATATTCTCCCTATATGTATTAATCAAAAAATCCCAAAATTGAAACTAGATCTCGACTCCCTAGGATGAATTGGAAGGTTTGCTTAGGATTTGATAGATCAATAGCGTTCTAAATTTAATGTTGTGAGCAGTGGCGGAGCCATGTCCAAGTCACAGCCCAGAGCAGTTCCCAAATTTTTTTTTTTTTTAAGAAATAAGTTAATTGAATTTAGATGTAAGCTACCCAACAAAGTTTTTTTAAGTCCACCCAGCCCAACGAAACCATAGCCGTCCACTCAACTCCTAGCAGGTTAGCACCCACCGCACAATGTGAAAAAGTAAAAAATGACATTTCAGAAAAAAAAAGAAGTAAAAAATGACACAAGTCACATAACATCAAAATTAAACCGTAGCCATCTCACTTCAATAACTATATTTCTTTTTAATTTTTACTATTGTTTTAACTTTTTTCCCTTTTTTTCTATTCTTTCAAAACATCAAAACCTTAGCCATTACTCATGTGATTATCACTATGTTAATTGCTGAGTCATCATTGATGAGTTGATGTTAATTTTATTATCATGATAGCATGACAAACTGTTACCAATTGTTATTACCAATTATTTTTTTCTTTGACATATTAAATATGTTATTAGTGCCTTCAGAAAAAATTATTATCAGTTGATAATAAGTAAAATAAGCTTCTTTTTGTCAAAAAAATAAAAAATAATTGTATTTTGTATGATTCTAGTGTATATAAATCTACATAATTGCACATTGCAAAAATAAAATAAAAGCATACATATATATATATATATATATATATATATTTAATTTGAATAAATTAATTAAAAATTATTAATATAAAAAATGGGCATTAGTTTGATAGGAACCCAATTCAAGAAGGGCTCGAATCTCTTAAAAAGAGATAAAAATAAATAGAAGAAGAAGATATAATAAAACTTTTTTTCTTTCTTGTCTTTCATCACAATCAATACATCTTATATATTGAGAACCTTGATTCATTGCTCTCGATAAACCCTAAACAACCTTAATAAAAATTACAAAACTATCCTTTTAACATTTTATCTATATCGTGTAAGCATAACATAATATTTAAGAGTTACTAATAGATTAACCTTGATACCTATCATTACCTACCCCTTCAAAATCACCTTGTCCTCAAGGTGGTAGGAAAATAAAAGTCAACTCCAAACTTGAACTTGAAGCATTGCGAGCAATTGATTGCTTCTTCATGACTTGTTGGGTCTCAAATGCACACGAGAAATGCAGACGCAACGTAATGAGAACATGGCATAACATAGAAGTAATGCCATGTTAATCCTTTAACATCCAAACTTGCAACTCTTGGCCCTCAAATCCATTCAAGAGATGCAAACACAACAACAAAACCACAACATATATCATAGTAGAAGGAAATAGTAGGGTTCCGAAGAAGACAACTTCCAACAAGGAAGATTGCAACCTTATTACGTCCACAATGTAGACACGAATCCCGTGAACATGAGACAGACATGCCAACACCAATTCCATTTGTTGTTCATGCGTAATGAATCTCTCAACGTGGCAATTCGATCCGTAGTGAGCGACACCAAAGAAGAAATAACCAATACGAGAACTCATCCTCTTGTTCAAATTAGTCCAATAAGAAGACTTATACGACAAAGAGAATTGTTGCACCACCAGCAACTCGATGCTTGATAGAATCATAGACACATGTAGACAATTCGACCATTGGAGTTGTGAAAGACCCAACAACAACTCCAGTACAATAGAATGAAATGTAATGTTGTTGCCCTCCAGTTGCTCGTACAATAAAGCCAAATTTTGATTGTCCTCAAATTGATCATAAGCTGCCAAGAATAACTTTAATGATGACAATGCTAGAAGATCAAAAACAGTTGTGAAATAACTCAAAGCATTGCTAACAATTAATTGTGTCATAATGGCTTCTCCATGTGAGGAAAGTATATCAGTGAATCTCAACAACCAATGTAGTGCACTGCCTTGCTGTACAACCTCCTTAGAAAGTAATATGAGACATTGGAGAGCATGAACCTTTTGGTCCATAAATGTATTTGATAAATGCAAGTACAACAGCAGAGCAAGAAAGCCAAGCATAGAAACATATAAGAGCAGGGGCCTAGAGTTGATACTTCAACAAGGAGACTAAAAACTCTATTGCCAGAGTAATGTAAATAATCTTCAAGGTGAACCACTGCTCCACACAAAAGAGAGAGTTTCGTGCTTTGCTAGAAAGAAAATGATAACCCTTAGAAGCACTGGCATGTTTGAACATAGCTTTAATCCTCTTTTAGCAATTAAAATGCACCAAACAATTGCGCATCGAGAAGGTAGTTTGTTAAACTTACGATCAACTTGGTAGAATGAAGGTAGAGCTTCTTCAATAAAATGAATGCCCAACTTAAGAAACAATTTGTCAAACGAGTTAGGGATTTCAGCAGGCACCATTAGATTATCAAATTCTTTAAGATGAGCATAGTCAAAAACCTCATCAATGAGAAACACTAGTGGCATTGATTCAATAAAAATTGGATAAATAGTAGTCATATGAGTGAATATTTCTTCAAACAAGTGCAAGATAATATTATTGTGAGCACAAGGTGGGTTCAAAACATTAACCAAAGAAGAACTCTTATCTAGATAAGAGAAACAAGGGAAAAAGCCCAAGGTAGGTGACATCTCTAGCAACGCGAGAACCCAATGGGTCACCAAGATAAATTGAGATGAAACATGTGCTAACTGTGGTTTTTGAGCGAAAAAACAGAACTCCCAAAAGATTGAGCTAAACGACAAATTGGTTTTACCTTGTTGCACACCCTACAGCAGGATCATCACAGACACCATCCGTCTTTTTCTAGTTATGCAGCAAATGGAGGGAGCCATCTTCTTTAACGAGATGTTCATCGGAAAGGAAACCAAGCGAACAAAACATAAGTTGAGAAATTGTAAATCTGTAAGGTCGACAGGGAACAAAACATTCATCGGAACGAATGTCAAGTATTTGCCCCATCGTATGGAGCTCGACCTCCATAGTTCCAACGAAACCTTGCGGAGATCGAATCTATCCTTGGCGACATAGCTAGCGCACTCTGCCCCCACGAGGAGAATTATGAAGTCGGTAGCGGGGGAAATCGAAACACAAACAGCGGAGACTTAATTGGTCACACCAGAAATGACTGGAATGAGACCGAAGAAAAGGTAGTGATCATAATAGAATGATCGTAGGAAAGAACATGATGCTCCAGAGATGGAACCATCTCTTGGTGAAGGCCGTGAGTCGGATCTGGTTCGATAACAATGCCCGTAGCACTTGAAAATCCTTAGTGGATTTGAGTTGCTTTGTTGGAGCTAGGGTTGGTTGAATCGGTTGGGGTGATGGAATGGGAAGGAGGATGGGGAGGTGTGGTTGCCACTTCGGATAACATGGGGTTGTTGAGGAAATAGACTGTGAACAGCGAAAGAGATGCAGAGTTTAGTGTGGGTGAGAGTTATGGTGGAGAAGATGGAATGGTCGATGCTAGAGGATGTGCTGCAACTAGTGAGGGAGCACCACCACCACCACAAAAAATGGTTTGCAGTTCAGCAACTGCGCAGTCATACGAGTCCAAGCATGCATCAAGTGTCTCAAAGTAGGCATTAAGAGATCACCCCATGGCATTTACCAGCTCATTAAGACCATGAATCGCATCTATAACAGACTGATTTTCCATGGGAGGCACGAAAGAACAAAAATGAAAGCACCAATTGATAGAAACCTAGTTTAAGAAGGGCTTAAATCTCCTAAAAAAACATGAAAATAAATAGAAGATGAAGATGGATATGAAATAAAACTTTTTTCTTTCCTGTTTTTCATTACAATCAATACGAGTACCTTGATCCATTGCTCTTAATAAACCCTAACAACTTTAATGCAAATTACAAAACTATCCTTATAACATTTTATCTATATCTTGTAAGCATAACATAATATTTAAGAGTTACTAATAGATTATATTACCATATCTAACTATCTATCTATATTTGGTAGGAACATATATTGTGCAACATTATTATGTATCTATACCATATCTAAGTATCTATCTATATTTGGTAGGCGCATGTATTGTGCACTGTAATATTATGTATCTATGTATATATCATAGTTCTAGCCAGGGCTAGAAAAAGACATGCCTCCACCTCTGGCCGCGAGACTCTTGTGCTGCTCGCACCGAAAGGTGGAGACCGATTTCACTAGACTCGGATGAAAAGCAGTGAGATTATTTTGTAATGAAACTGGTCTATAAATTAAGCTGAATATTTTTTTTTTAATTTTTAATAGGTTCGCAACACATTGGATTGGATAGGTGAATTTAAGTCTCGAAATAAGTTTGTTAGAGAGTTTAATAACTCATATTTACTTGTTGTTTGTTTACGATAGAAACACATGATTTTACTCTAGTTCATTATTCAAGTATTATTCCATGTGGATTGATTCGACAACCTGACACCAAATTTTACTTGGTGTTACTATTATTACTATTATTACTTGCATCGAAAGTCCTACACTTGGAGTACCTATCATATACCACTTGTTGGGGTTACTCAACAAGAAAGTGACCACTTCTAACTGTACGTATAACGGATGAATAACTAATTCGACAAAACCATGAACAATGCACCAAATAAAATACACCACAAAAGAATGCAAGATTTAACATTGAAAAACCCTCTAAGTTAGAGGAAAAAACCACGGGACAAACTTCAAATGAGTCTGCAATTTGAATAAAGAGCATGAAATATTTCGAGCGATGTGAATTGCTTAAGATTCACTAATAATTGAGAAAATACAAAAATATCACTTTTAAAGAACTTGAATTGTGACGGCCCAAATTCTCTAACCTTGTTTTTTCCTTAATAAGGATCATCGGCACGTTGTTGGGATCATTAACCTCCACTACGTCGCTTGGTGTTGTCATGGCTGAATTGATGCAGAAAATACTCCGAGCTTGATGAATTAAAGAAATTATAAATTGAGGCTAGAGTTTAGTACTCTATCTCCTTCAAACAATAATGCCCCGCAAATCATGCTCGCGGTTGGTAGAACTTGCCTCCCTGGATACAACAACCACTATCCTACGGCTAGCACTTTAGACCATACGAACAAGAGGATAAAAGTGTTGTACTCAATTTCCGTTAAAATAATAAATTTAATGACCGGAGAGAAAATATGAATTTTCTTTTAAGAAAATCGGAATAAAAAAAATTTTGTGTTTTTGTCCTATTACGTTGGGGAGTATTTATAATGTGTGATACACCAATTTGATTTCCTAGAAACACAACTGTTCACTTTGAAGGACGTATATATGTATCCAATAATATATGCATGTACGTATCAATATATGTGAATTACATATATATAAACACAACGTTTATGTAATAAGTTTTCAATTACATTGGTTCATTGATTTCATACTTATCCAAACGTTGGTTCAATATTTATATCTAATGAAACAACATGTATCTTCACAACAAACACTATGTACAATGTACCAAACGTATGCTTCATGAGTACTTCATCACATGTGACTATAATCAATTTTTCATTCATATAATAATTTCAACAATCCCCTACATGAATGTAAATTGACTAATATCGCACATTATATATATTATCCCCCCTTATAAATGGATTTTTCATGATTTTCTTTTAAAAAGATAATGCAAACTCTAAAGTGAGTACGATGGAAATGAACAACATCAGGATAGGTAGCTTGTGGCTTTAAACCTTCCCTAGTGTAACACCATTGGGTTTGCTAGCTATTCAGTGAGCACGATGTCTTGAACTATTCAGCCGTTTGTACAAACCAAAACAACAATGTACATACAACCCACTTCCGAAAATTTGAGTTCCTCAGTTGTGTTCATTAATATGGCCTTGAGTAACTCCTAGATTGATGAGCGCTTTAGAAAATTCAAGCCTTGAACATTCTCATAAAATCAGCCCAGTTCACACTCATATAGGTGATTTATATTAAAATTATCTTGCTATACCCCTCATAAAATTATGACATATAAATCATTAAAAGCAAAGCGTACCCTCAATAACTTTGCAGGCAACACTATAACGTCATAGAACGGGTTGGAATTAAATTCCATAGTGCTACACCAAACTTCATCATTTAGTTGTCCCTTTTGAACCTAGATCTTGGGATCTCCAGTCAGCTAGGTTGGGTATCGACAATGGATTCTATTTTGCAGGCTTTAATCTCATTCCCCTCGATAAACAAATTACTTGATCTTTAGGCAAGCCTTTTAGTTAACGGATCTATAAGGTTGACTTTTGACCTTATATAATCAATGGAAACTACTTCATTCTTAAGTAACTGTTTTACTGTGTCATGTTGTCGATGTATATATCGTGATTTACCATTATACATTTTATTTTGCTCTTTTACTATAGCAAACATACTATCACAATGGATACAAATGGCCAACATAGGTTTCGACCAACAAGGAATATCTTCTAAAAAATTCCTAAGCCATTCGGCTTCTTCACCAGCTTTATCTAAAGCTATGAATTCTGATTCCATAGTAGATCTAGCTATGCACGTTTGTTTAGAAGATTTCCAAGATATGTCACCACCTCCAAGTGAGAAAACATACCCACTTGTAGATTTAGTATCCTAAATATCTAATATCCAGTTAGCATCACTATATCCTTCTAGAAGTGCAAGATATCTCATATAATGCAATCCATAATTCGTTGTGTACCTTAAATATCTAAATACTCTTATCATTGCTTTCCGATGATCTTTCCCTGGATTGCTTGCAAATCGACTCAATTGATTCACTGCACATGCTATGTCAGGTCTTGTGCATGACATGACATACATTATACTGCAAAGTATACGTGAATATTTTACTTGATTTATGGGTTGCTCTCTATTTTTAGTTAGATGTTCGTTAACATCCATTGGTGTTTTTATTGGACTTGTCATATTTATTAAACCTATTCAATATCTTCTCAATATAATGAGATTGAGAAAACACCAATCCATTTGCAATCTTAGAAATTCTAATTCCTAAAATAACATCGGCAACTCATATATCTTTCATCTCAAAATGTTGTGTCAACAACTTTTTTGTAGATTTGATTATAATTTTTCTCATTGCTTATAATCAACATATCATCCACATATAGACAAACTATGACAAAGCCTTTAGGTGTGCCTTTGGCATACACACACTTTTCACATTCATTGATTTTGAAACCATTTGATAACTTGACATTGTCAAATTTAATATGCCACTATTTCGGAGCTTATTTGAATCCATATAAAGATTTAACAAGTCGACACTCTTTTTGCTCTTGTCCAGGTGCAACAAATCCTTCCGGTTGTTGCATGTATATTTCTTCTTCTAATTCACCATTTTAAAACGCCGTTTTAACATCCATTTAATGAATTTCAAGATTTTTTATTGCAACAATTGTAATTAATATTCTTATGGATGTTATCCTCGTTACCGGTGAATATGTATCGAAGAAATCATATCCCAATTTTTGTTTAAAGCCCTTGGCTACTAACCTAGCTTTGTATTCATCAATTGAACCATCCGCCTTTAATTTTCTTTTAAAAACCCATTTACACCCTAAAGGCTTCATACCATATGGTAAATCCACAAACTCCCAAGTATGATTGTGCATAATTGATTCAATTTTGCTATTAATCGCTTCTTTCTATAAAGGAGCTTCAGGCTTAGACATTACCTCTTTAAATGTTTGAGGTTCACTTTCTATCATATAAGTTAGAAAATCAGGACCAAAAGATTTTGTTACTTTTATCCTCTTACTTTTTTCTAGGTTCATCCTCTTTATTTTGAGGATTACTACTACTTGCATCATCACTAGTTCTTTTATTAGAACTTGGTTCCCGCATATTTTTATCAGGAAAAATATGTTAAAAAAATGACGCATTTTTAGATTCCATGATTGTATTTATATGTATATTAGGAATATTTGATTTATATACAAGAAAACTATATGCATGACTATTGTGAGCATAACCAATAAATATACAATCAATGGTTTTTGGTCCAATCTTAACCTTTTTAGGTTCAAGAATAGCTACTTTAGCCAAACACCCCCACATTTTTAAGTATTTGTACAAAGGTTTTCTACCATTCCATAATTCAAAAGGAGTTGCATTCATATTCCTTCGAGGAATTTTATTAAGAATATGGTTGGCGGAAAGAATTGCTTCACCCCATAAATTTTGTGGTAACCCATGATTTAATAGCATAACATTCATCATTCCTTTAAAGTGTGTTTTTTTTGCATTCTGCAGTCCCGTTTTATCGAGGAGAATAAGGTACAGTCATTTGATGAATTATGCCATGTTCTTGACAAAATGCATTAAACAGTGCATCGTATTCACCTCTTCGATCACTCCTTAAAGCCTTTATTGATTTACTAAGTTAATTTTCAACTTCACTTTTATAGTGTTTAAAGACTTCTAAAGCCTTATCTTTGCTTTTAAGCAAATATACATAACAATATCAATAAAAGCTATAAAATATTTCTTGCCACCTCTAGTTTGTACAAACTTTAAATCACATATATCGCTGTGAATTAAATCTAGAAGTTATGTATTCCTGCCATCAAAAGTGTGAAAATGAGTTTTTGTTAATTTGGTCTCAACACAAATTTCACACTTATGATTTGCATCAATTTTAAGATTAAGAATTAATTCTAAATTCATTAATTTTCTTAACGAATTAAAATTAACATGTCCTAGTCTTTCATGCTATAAATCAGAAAAATCTAACAAGTAAACAAAAACTTCAATGTTATTAATATCAAATTTATGAAGTACATGCATTACATTCATCTCAAATAAATCATTAGCTACGTACCCCTTACCCACAAATACACTATTCTTAGATTGTACAAACTTATTAGATTCAAAAAAACCGCCTTTAAGTCCACCATCTTATAATCTAGAAACTTACTAACCATAAACTTTTTATGGTTAGCATATGTTGTCTTATATTTCTTATCCAAAGAATTCCACAATTCTTTGATTGTACGCATGGTACTAAAAACATTATATAAAGAATTATTAAGACCGATAAGAATGTAATTCTTACATAGAAAATCATTATGGTTCCATGCTTGAATTGATGCGATGACATGCTTGTTGATTTCATCTTCACGTACTTCTAGTTCACTTTTAGTTAGCACCTTCACCAAGTTCAGCGTCGTCAAGTAGAATAACATCTTCTGTTGCCAGCGCTTAAAGTTTGTGCCAGTGAATTTCTCGGGCTTCTCGGCTTCATAGGGGGAACGACAATATGTGTAGAGATAGAGCCTATTTGTATTGTCTTAAGCTTGTTGGGATCATTAACCTCAACTATATCGCTTGGTGTTGTCATGGCTGAATTGACACAAAAAATACTCCGAACTTGATGAATTGAAAAAATTATAGATTGAGGCTAGAGTTTAGTAATCTATCTCCTTAAGATAATAATGTCCTGCAAATCGTGCTCGCAGTTGATAGCACTTGCCTCCCAAGATACAATAATCACGATCCTACGACTATATAACTTTATACCATAGGAATAAGTGGATCAAAGTGTTGTACTCACTCTCCATTAAAGCAATGAATTTAATGACCGGAGAGAAAATATGAATTTTCTTTTAAGAAAACTAGAATAAAATGTGTTTTTATCTTATTACGTTGGGGAATATTTATAATGTGTGATACACCAATTCGATTTTCAAGAAATGCAACCGTTCACTTTGAAGGACGTATGTATGTATCCAATAATACATGCATTTAGGTATCAATATACGCGAGTTACTTAGATATAAAGACAATGTTTGTGTTAAACATTTCCAATTACATTGATTCATTGGTTTCATACTTATCCAAACATTGGTTCAATATTTATCTCCAAAGAAACATGTATCTTCACAACAAACACTATGTACAATGTACCAAACATATGACATGTGACTATAATCAATTTTCCATTCATATAATAATTCCAACACACGTGACAAAGCGCCCGCTGGCGGCTACGCGATCAGATCCTCGACCGAAAACTGAGGTATATGTGTTTATTTTTGTGTGGTGGATGCTTAACGCAATGTATTTGTGTATAGTATACCTATGTTGCATTAATTTCTCGATTATATAGAAGGTTTACTGAGTAAGGTGTTGACTCGTGATGCATGCAAGTGCACGTTTTGAGTAGTAATTAACCATGATGACAATATCAAGTCATGGGATATAATAGGCTGATTTTATACGCTATGAATTTAGTTCCTTAACTTGTAAATTGGTCTAGTTAGATTAATAAAAAGAAAGTAAGTTGCGTACAAATTTTAAGAACCAAGTAATCTACCTCGAGATGTCTGTTTCATAGGAATCCTAGGAGATCAAGGTTTAGGTTAGTGGAATTTGAGTGGGATTTGTGTTCTCATCACAAGGGCTCTAGATTCCCTTAGAGATTCATATCCAAATGAGATAAATGGCGGAGATCCAAAGCTTTTAAAAACCTATATAAACCCATTTACATGGTTTACGTGCAAACCACCACTAAGTTTGAGCTAGAGAGAAGAGTGTGAGTGAACATGGTGATCAAGTGCTGTGAGATCCATATTTAGGGCTAAAAGATGAGATGTAAGATGATTTCTACAAGAATTCAAGACCAAGGATTTCACGCAAACCCTAGATATGTGTTTTATTGACACTTTCACATAAATTGAAGAGTTAGATATGCATAGAACACTAAATCGATTTGAAAATGGGATTGGGCTTTCACTAATTTGTTTCTTAGCTTAAACTGAAGTTTTGAATCTAGTTTTATCAAGGTTTTAATTAGTTTATCAAAGTATTTTAATTTTGGGGGTTTTTATTATAATAACATGGTTTTTCATGCAAATTGTGGATGATTGAGACCAATTGGTGTTTTAGGGAAGGGTAATGGGCGATAAAGAACAACACCAATGTTTTCGAAGAGAAAAAAAGAAAAATGGGGTGCATGCCTGCACTTAGGGTCGGACGGCGCAATAGGGTTTACCCAAATGGCGTCGGGCTTGGCAGCCACGACGTCGTGTTGTAACACTCCGAATTAATTAAATCAGGATTTACTCTAATTACAGGGATTAATGGGTCGTAATTCAGGTATACGTGTAAAACTTGGTCAACTTGGACATGAGAACCGAGGGTAAATGTTATTTTTGAATGGGTGCACGCTATATTGGGTTGTTTTACATTCAATTTATCTAGTTGACGTCACATATGTGCTTAAATTTCATGTTTCATGAAAATTAGTACGAGGAGTGTAACGCCCGTTTTATTTACGCTGTTATTTATATCGTAATTGTAGACATGGAAGCCAGCTCAGATCCACGTGGACGTCGCGGGTAGGCTAGGACATACGTCCACCTAGGTACACTAGTTAAATTGTGTGTTGGATGGCTTATTTGCGATGCAATTTATTAAATCATTTGTTAAATACATCGCATGTGTGTATGTTGAATAACGAGAGCGTGCGAGGTTGTGTGATGGGTAGCTGCATCGAAGTGCGCGTCAACACGGGTATCGAGAGGTTTAGTACGAATACACTAGAGAAACTCGATAAATTCACGAAAAATGATTATGGAATCAAATTGAAATGGGTAATGTAACCATAGGCTAGCCAAAATTTAAATTTGAACAATAGGTTATGGCGTGCCTCGAAATGCGTGTCGAGACGCGAGGCACTGGGTACGGGTAGCCGAAGGTTAGTGTGACCATGAGTTGGTTAAATTTTATAAATAAAACACTAACCATATGGCTGGATTAGGCTAAGGATAATGTGGAATTAATTGAATAAATAAGCTAAGCCTATAGTTTACACTAAATAATGAAGACCATGAGATGAATATCTAGATGATCATAATAAGTAGTACTAGGAGATGAGTGTGCTATTAGAGTCATTAAGGAGTGTCTTACAGCTTGTTTATACTCCACATGATAATCCTCGAGATATGTACACACACTTGATCTTAATCAAATATATATATGGGACTTAGTGGAGTTTTTGATCAATCCACTCAAATTTTTCTCATGCAATCTGAGAAAACCAGAGAGAGAGAGAGAGAGAGAGATAATTCAAGGTGGGAATTCACATATTAGGGACCAAATCAAGAGCTCAAACCAAGGTAATCATCATCTTCATCTCCTCCACTCTCCAATGAACCTATTTTTGATTGAATTGAGTTAATTCGAATTGATGGTTTTAATGAAATTGGAAAATGTGGTGTATGCATGAATTTGGAGAAAATTGGGTTAATTGAATGATCTGGAGTGTTCTAATTGATGTATTGAAGTTATTTTGACGAGGAAAGGGTGTAAAACCAGTTAGAGTAGCTAATTGAAAGGGCTAGGACAAAATTCTCGAATTGAGAATTATATCCCAAAAGGCAATCAGCAGGCTAATTGGAACGATTAGCGCGCTAATCGTCCTGGGTGTGAAACTATTCTTCGAAACGAAGAACAGTAGCGCGCTAATTCCATCTAGCGCGCTAGGTACACCCCCTTAGCGCGCTAACTCAATCTAGCGTGCTAGGTAGACCATATTAGCATGCTAATGACAGATGAATATGGATTATAAATGGTTGTTTTGGGGATTTTCATTTAATACATATCTAAAACTTTGTAAACAACCTAAACTTGTAAAAATGGACTTTAGGGATTTAGTGGACCGAGGTTCGGTGTCGAGGAGCTTGTCGGGTTTGGTACAGGAGTTCGAAGAGGTCGGAGAGTGGTGTGAGGTTTGTAAAATTGAAAGACTTTGAGTATTTATTCTGCTTTGCATTTCATTTTTATCATTCCTTGTTGTTCATTATTCTATTCAGTTACTTGGACGTGGGTTGAGGTTACTCCCCCAGATTTCCTGGTTGTGTGTTCATGACGCATTATACTATAGCACGTATGACCCGACACTCAGTGAATGGCGACCTGAGCTTGCCCTTGGTGCACGTGTCGGTGATTCAGTGGATTTGGCCAGCACCTCGAGGGACCAAGTGTCAGGCTAGTTGGACGCGACCACTGGTGGGAACTTGGTGACCCGAAGTACAGTCTAGTTCATCTGGAGCGAACACACACATTTGTTAGCTTGTTTGTTGTCTATTCACGCGATGAGCTATTTACAGTTGTCTGTTTTATATTTCGCATGTTTACTCGACAACATTCCTTGCATTTCCTTTACTTTATTATATGAATGCTTAGAGGAGTTCTTTGGGATTTTACTTACTGTACTTGTCATCTGTCTTTTTTGTGATGATTGAGTGCAGATCCTAGTACCAATAGGGGCAAGGGGATCCTAGGTGACTACATCTGATTGCCCGCTGTCGAGGACCTACTTGTACATGTTTATTTTTGATATTTTGTATATTTTGGGTATTGGGAGACTTGAGATGACACCGTACATGTATATATATGTCTTATTTGTGGTACTGTCGCTTATATATAGAGTACTTTCCAGGGTTTTCCACAGTAGGATTTGCCTTTGAACAATGTTTATCATGCTAAATTACCTTTTTTTAATGGTATTAATTAAATATTCCGCTGAATATGTTAATTTGTAAGATACAACCTAGTATGGTTAAGATTTCAATAAATTGTCAACGAAATAACAGTTGAAACAGTTAGATTCCCATAGAGAATGGATAAAGAATATAATGATAATTTACTAATTTATCGGATAATATACACGTGGACACGATTTACGAGACATGAAGAGGACGGGCAGGTGCCAGACACGTGTAGTTGTGCTAGCTGGCAAGGAGTACACGGAGACACGTCACCTCTGGGCGGCAAGGCCGCCACAAGGAGTATACTACCTTGGGACGAGTGGCGATGCGAGTATGGGGTAGGCGGGTATGCGGATACACTTAAATAGCTTAGTTGATTCCAAGATAATACTAATAATAAGTCCTAAGCTATGGTAGAAAAATAAATCTAAGCCTAAATTGCTAAAAAAATACCAAGCAAGGTTTACTGTGCGCCTCGAGAAGCGTGTAGGTGTGATGCACTGGATGTCGAGATAATGAGGTTTTAACTTAGGAAATGAGAATTTATTTATATAAGTCATAAGCTAAGCTATGAAATTAGATATCATGATGTGCCCATAGTATATTTTATAGGCTAAATTAAAAAGGGCAGTGCTATTTGGACTCATGAGTCCAGACTCAAAACTTTTTTATTTCAAATACATTCTCGAGCAATTAATGAAGCAACTATAATCACTTGTAAAATTCATTTAATACCCCTTAAATATGTACAAAAATTTTTAAAACCTCCCTATGAGTCCGGACTCATGAGTCCAAGTAGATTTATTGAATTAGAAATTAAAGCCTAAAGACCAATAGATCAATGGTGGTCATTGATGATACTATCCTATAACTAGATAAGTGGACACTAAAGGGTTCTTATTGATGGTTTGAAGACAAGCCTCTAGATCTCCTAGAGATTGTAGTAATGATCTTGGATCTGGGACAAAAATCTTATATGATATCAATATATAAATGGTGGTATTACTCCAGGAGAATTAATAAGAAAATTAGAAAGGAGGGGCTGATTTATTAAGGAATTCTGGCTAAAATTTGCTAGGGTTGGGAGGAGATCAATTAGGAACAACTAAGGAATTAAGTTAAGTAATCACTCGTAGCATCCCTATCCCGATTAAGGTGATAGGCTACCCAATTGT
The DNA here is from genome assembly GCA_039657325.1 of Stephania cephalantha. Lineage (NCBI taxonomy): Eukaryota > Viridiplantae > Streptophyta > Magnoliopsida > Ranunculales > Menispermaceae > Stephania > Stephania cephalantha. The sequence goes on from CM077573.1 coordinate 24,498,933, forward strand.
TGTTCCCTCTTCGATTTCTGTATACTCAGATGCACCCTTAGAGCGTCCACGACTGATTTGCATGTAAATCACTAAACTGCATCTCTGCAAAGAATGACCCATACTTTTCACTCTAGACCTTAGATGTGGTATTCCAAAAAATCGCAATATCCCCTGCCATACCTCGAAGTTCAACTATCAGCATGTAATCGAAATGTAACTTTCTATGAACTCCCTCTAGCACCTTTTCTTTGTTATTTGTCTCACTTAAAATCAACACATCTAAGGGGTAGGCTCTCATCGAGTCCCTAATAGCCCAATTGTAGGAGAAGCCCTAATTCCCCTACAGTTCTACACTTGTACTTTCGTCATGGATAAACACCCTAGGCCCCGTTTAGGTCGGCTGCCTCCACCTCCGATGTAGGTGATGTGAATTTCAAGTTCTTGGATCCGATGTTGATGCCTATATTCTTCTATCCTGGTTTTGTTTTCCTTATTTGAGGTAGAACTTTTACTGATGGAGATCCTCTACCGCTGCCGGTCACTAGAGGATGATTCCCTATCTGTGGCCTTCACTTTTAGTGATTTTCTCCTGCGAGGAAATGGTCGAGAGGGAGATCCTCGATTATTTGGACCCAAGTTTTTGTTTTGGGTAGTCTGGGCACAAAAAAGGTTTAAGGTTTGATTAAGCTTGTCATCAAGGTCGGTTAAGATGAAAATGGTGGAATAGGTTGGGCTTCCTGGCTTTGTGATCGAGTCTTTGGGCTTAGCAATGGTACTGATGATAACGAGTGAGAGGTTTTCAAGAATGGGCTCGTTTAGGGGTAAATGTTGTGAATAGCAAGTTAGGGGTTGTGTCGAGAGAGGTAAAAGGTCTGGATAGGCCATGATAGAGTTGCTAGGAAGATGTACTTTAAGATGGGACAGTTTATGTGTGAAGTGGGTTGGGCCAGAAAATGAGGGTAAGTTTTGGGCTTTGTTGGTTAGTAGGAAATTGGGTACTGGAGAGATTTGGGCCTGGGCTCCCAGTTAACCCTCCTTTCTAGATATATCCTCCCTCCAAATAACTTTGAGCACTGCTATGTGCACCTCAATTATTTATGAGGGCACCCCAAAATGCATGTAAATTGGTACATTTTTTGGGTGCCCTCATAAACAATTGGGGTGCACATAGCGCCCCTCATAACTTTTATAATTGAGTTTGGATTTGGGTTTGAATTTCCCTCCATATCCAAGTCATCATTTCCCCAGTGAAGGAGTAGAAGGTACCACCTCTATTAAATGCTCCTGTTAAGATCAAACCTAACAAGGCTGATTAATTAACACAACTCAACACAGAATAACAACACAAAATAATGAAGAAGAACAACTGTGTTTAAGAAATGCAGAACACATAGAAATTCTCAGAAATGAAAGCCATTCTTCATTAACTTGTAAAACTTGTTATTACAACTTATATAGACCACCTAGACAACTGTTTACACAATTGTCTAACTAATTCTGTTACATAGTAGTTAAACTAACTATGGTAAGGCTAACTACAGTTACATCCTAACCATAATCAGAGTGCATACACACAACATTGTTCAGCTGAGCTAAACTTCCTCTCTCGTTCTATCTCTAACAGCTCCCTTTAAACCGCTGCCAGAGCTGGCCCATGATGTGATTGGCAGTTGTCTCCCCTGATAGCTTGGGGTAATGCTAAAAAAAATTTGAGGTTGTCTAACCGTTGATCATCTCCTTGAAATATGGCCCCCGATGATGGGCCCCTTCTCGTCCCGTTTGACGATTCATCGGCGTGATGATATGGATGTGGTTCTCTAGTCGTCTTCTTCCACCTCCCCAGAGCATCTGCTAGCATTTTCTCCCCATATTTTACCACTGAAACCCTTTCCTCGTACTGATCAAACATATCTGACTTATGAGTCACCCTTCCACTAGTATCCTCATATGAATCTGAATCTCTCATACAAAAAACCCACCCAATATTTCCTCCCTTTGGATCGGACCACTCTCCCCCACGGTAGGGCCTTATCAGTGTCGATCCCCCATTATAACTCTTTTGTACCGGTCCAGAACCACCTCGTTAATATTTTTATCCTCTTCCACCCAAATAAATCTCCCCATGTGGACGACCACCTCCTTGATTGACTTTTTCACTTTTGCAGTCGATAGGATGGCCATGAATCTAGACCTGAACTTTACATTTATGGTTTTTCTGATTAGGTACGTACACATATGTAGACCATGACATGGTAAGGAAAATGTATTCTTTGTAGATCCAAGGACCAAGATTTGCAGCAAATTTCATAGCCGTAGTAGATTAAAACCAAATCTGATAAAGATTCACTAATAATTCCTTGAACTGCACTTTTTCCTCAGATTTGATCTTCCATGCCTTGATCATGGCATCCTTAAGTCCGCCCCTGTTGAAGTTATGATGGCTGGCCAACCTTCCCAATAGACTCCGTTTACAATGTTCTAACTGCTCCCCTTTAAGCTCCTTTGTGATTTCTGCCTCATCCTCATCTTCCTTACTCAAGGAACATTAATGCAGAAGACTAAAAATATCATCTTATAAATCCATCTCGAAATGTGAATACTCCACTCCTGCAAGATCCCTAACCAGCGCTAAACAAATAAAAAATGTGAAAGCAACCATAGAAAGGTCCAACTCTTATGCTATAGAATGAAAAGAGTGCTACTTAGTATGAAGATATCGAAATAGACACCAGAAAAGGACAGACTCCAAGTACACTCTTTCTCCTTCAATTGGCTACCAATGGAAGGGTGCCTTAAACCACTAACCTATATAATAAAGTATCCACCTACAACCCCAACATTCTAAATATAATTACCCAGTTTCATACTAACCACCCACCCCCTAATAACTACTGCCCATTAAACGTGATTATAGGATATCCTTCCCCCGCCTAATAACGACCTACCTTTCCTTGTTACGGGCTCCCTGTATATGACACAAAAATAATGTTCCTCGATCTCCTTCTAAAATACATATCAAACCTGAGGAAATATGTGGAATGCTTTTGTTTACTATGAACGCATACTTTCTCGAAGCCTCCGTTAACAAATCTCTATTTTTTTTTTTTTTTTTTTTTTTTGGAGAGCTTGGCAAACCTCGAATCGAAAAAACACATGCCTCAACCTGAGTACACTACCTCGAGAATAAGAACACCGCATCTTACTTGGGAAGCAAGACGACACCCCACAAGCATTTTTTTCTAATGACCACTCTACACAACTGTTGCTATTGGTACTGCCCATCATATATAATTGACTTGGTATACAAACTAATGGTCCAATCCCCACTAGCAACATTTTCCTTGCACCCAAACTTTACAATTTCTGCAACAAAATTTGATAGATTAATAAATCATAACACAAGTTCATTGCAAAATAATTATATACTAACTAATGTACTTTTTAACTAAATATACATTACCATTCATGTCAACCTTTTAGTAATTTTTAAAATTCTTTCAATTCTATGTCTGTCTGATCAATTTAAATACAAAGCTGACTAAGATAATAATATTATAGTCAATAGACTCAATTCTGGTCCTCAATTCTAGCTTTTAAAAAAATTGACCACATGTAATCATTAAATGGAATTTCGGTCTCAGGTGTTCTCCTTGCATTAATAAATCGATTAGTAAGTTGAATAAATGCTCGTGTGGTTTGACAAAAAAGGTAGTGCTAGATGGACTCAATGAGTCCGAACTCAAATAACCACAAAGACTTAAAAATATCCTTCATACAAATCCATAACCTTTTTTTAACCCACCATCCACAAACTTACCACCGTCATTGCCTCGCCGCCCCATGACTACCATCGTTGCCACCGCTGTGACCACTATCGTTGTAACCACCATCGCTGCCAACACCGTTGTGACCACCAGGGTACTAAAACCTCCTTCCACAAAGTAGAGATGATGATGATGAAACCAATGAAACTGGGTTTTGCTCATCATGTTGGGGCTGTCTCAAGCTGAAGCTACTTTGAAAGTATAATTCTACTAGTAAAGTAGCAATTACTATTAGTTCCACTGTTGCTGATGCCCTACTACTTCAACAACTAGTGATGTACAAAAGATAAGTAACATAAAGGCTTTAATGGATATGTTTAAGAGTACTAGTAGCGGTGACGGTGGAGATTGAAAGTGAAGGGAAGGTTCAAATATGACCCTTTGAAAGCTGCGCTAAGAACTTTGATAAAGGAAGTTATAATGATGGAGATGTTGAGGATTCGTATTACCGGGGTTTTCTTCTAGGTTTACTGCTCCTATTCCATATGATTCTGATTCTGCAACAGCTGCTCCTCCGATTGATGCCCTAATCGCTCTTCCTAGCAATATCACATTCTTTTAATTTAAGTCATTTCAATTCATTGCCCTAGAATTTGGGGGGTTTTTGGGATTGAAGAGAGAGAGAGAGAGAGAGGTCGTCGGCAATAGCTGTCGGCAACGGTAAGCATCAGCTGTGACGTTGGAGGTAGTAGAGGACGTGAGTGTGTCCTTATCTATTCGTGTTAAGGGTGAGGGTAATTGTGTCTTTTTGTTTAAATGTGTATCTTAAATTACTGGTAAAAATTCTTTTGAGTCTAGATTCAAATAGTCAAAACAGTGTTTTCGAAAAAAAAATACTCATGTGGTACTTCTCGGTGGATTTTTTCCTTGATTAATACATATGGGGGTAGTATTTATCAACCTAGTACACCCACAGAAATAATTTTCGAAGTAACACATTACTGGCCACGTCACTGCCACATCTCGCGTGATGTGGCGGTTTAGAACGAAAACGTGACCTAGGGTCACGTTTCGGTTTTTTATATATTTTTTAATTAAATAAGCGAAATCGTGACCCGAGGTCACGATTTCGATTTGACAAACCTAACAACACCATTGCCATTTCCATCCTCCATCACTTTGCATCTTCTTCTGGCTCTCACTGGCGACCGCCTCCGCATCCGTCTCCCCGTCCAACGCAACCAGGGTCCGCCGTCCGTCGGCTCCGTGGTCCGTATCCCGCCGGTAGCTGCAAGTTTGACGCGAGAAAACCTCTTGGTAGTGGCCAATTTCAATCCCCCGCCATTGGTCGCATCCCGCCACCATTGGCGCCGCGACGCTGCTGTCGCATCGCCGCTGCTGCTGCTCGCTTCGCTCGCCTGCGCTCTGCTCGCCTCTGCCGGTCTTTGCTCGCCTCTCGCTCGCGATCCTCGCCTCCGCGCGTATTGCTGCTCGCCTCCCGCTAGTCGGTCATTGCCTCCCGCCGTCGCTGATCGCCATCCCACCGGTCTCTTTTGTATTGGTAAAAATCTTTTCCAATTGTGTTAATTGATGAATTAATTCCCCAATGTGTTTTTTGAGCCACTGATATTTACTTAAAGCTTCCTTAATCCCATAGCCATAAGAATCAGTCGGTGCCACATTTTTCTAATTTAGAAGTGAGACATATCCAAAGTTAGATGATAAAGTTTGTATATATATTTATATTGTTTTTTACATGTGTGGAGACAAGAAGCATTTAATGAAGAAGAGAAGGCCAGAGTCACGGTCAGTCCAAGCATCCACACAATATAAACAAGTGATGCATGTATAATAGTAAAAACTGATGAACACGAACCTCTCTCTATTGAGCTCCCTACACTTTTTTATATAAAGCTAGTTACTAGTACATAGGCCTCTCTCTATATAAATGTGTGTATATATATATATTACGGTTTGATTTATATAATTAGGTTGCTATTGAAAGCAGAAGATTATTGTCAAGCTAGTAGGGTAGCAAGAGTCGTTCATTTCTAAAATTATTAGGTCAGTCAACAATGGTTGGTTTTGAATTTGCATTTCAATCATCTAAGACAGAATGTGTTCAAATGCCCTTTTCAATGTCTCTATAGAATAAAAATGATTTGCTTCTCTTCTTCCCTTTTTTCTTCTATTAACTTTGACAAAGGGGTTTGTACTTCCTTACTTCTTTTTATTAATTTGTATGATCATCATGATGTTTGATTTTAACTTGAAATGAAGTACAATAAAGAATTGTTCCTTAAAACTGCAAGAATATTAAAAGATGGGTGAGTCCTTCATTTTTGGTACTCTAAAATGTTACCAACTTATTTCGATAATGTCGGTTAGAAAATCATGACTCAAACTAAGTACACAAGTGTTTTTTTTTCCTACTTAAATAATATTAGTTGAGACTTTTGCGGTCAATTGTGTAATTTCTTGTTTGATTGACATTGTAGTTTGATTGACAAACATTGAATGGCTCATTGTTATATTGTTTGTGGTAAGTGAGTGTATTAATTAAATTAAAGTATTAAAACACGATGAAGCTTGTTAAGTTTATTTGTGCTAAGTGAGTGTAATAATTATCATCACTTCTATTGATTAACAATTATATTCTACATATATAGATTCAATAATGGTTGATCGATGAGTAACTTTGGTGTGCTATATGAATGGAGCCATGGTTGATGGACCATCAGGGATTTCGTACACGAAACTGCCTATTCGACATCTCAGATTGAAGATGGGTTTAGGGTACGAGGAACTTGTGAGTTTTATCTGTAATTCATTGGAGATAGACAATGAAAAAATGATATTAAACATGACATATCGATATCCTGTGTACATTGGAACTGGAACGTACAACTATGTCCCTTTGCGAATAGATGATGAATCGACTCTGAAAGATGATTGGGAGATTGTGGCAGAATTTCCACCACCAAATTGCATGGAGCTATTTTTAGATTTAGTTCCGAGGCAATCGTATACTAGTTCCAATTGTAATATAGTGGTAAGTGGAGAAGGACCTAGTACTCAACCAATTTTTGAACATAATCAAATTGCATCGCCTTTGATGACCGCAAATCTCGAAATAGACGAGGATGCTCGTTCCTGTGATGATCTGAATACTAAGAAAGATGATGACTATTGTGGTAGTGACGGGGATACTAGTGAAGAGAGTAGCGATGATGATGTAGATGATGAAGGGGTTGATGCTCATCATGTTGATGATGGCATGATTCGATATACATTAAGTCGAGTTATAGGCGATGATGGCTCATTATCTTGTCCTCCAATTTCGAACGAATATGGGAACGATGATTTTTTCGATGAAGAGGCTGCTGGAATTGATGGTGCGCACGTGGGTGTAGGTGAATTTGCCGTACCTTCATCTGTATTTATGGAATTGAGTAGTGAGGCAATGCAACCCATCCATGAGAATGCAATGATCCCTTCTAGGTCTTTATGGAATGAGGCATCAGAATTTGAGAAAGGCATGCGGTTCATGTGTAAAGTAGATATCCAGCATGCCGTGAAATTGTATAGCATCAAAGGACACAGGCGATTTGTGGTAACTCATTCTACACCTAATGTATGGATTGTCCGTTGTAAGAAATATTTAGATGGATGTACTTGGAGGTTGCGGTGTTCGAGAAGAAAATCCCATGGAATGTTTGAGATCAGTAAATATGCAGGACCACATACATGTATCTATGCTAAACTGTCCAAGGATCATGCTCATTTGGACTCCACCGCTATATGCCGTGAAGTAGAAAATGTGGTGAGAAGAGATCCGTCCATCTCAGTTCCAGTGCTTCATCAGATTATCAAGGACAAATTCAGTTATGATGTTCGTTATAAAAAAGTTTGGTTGGGGAAGAAGAAAACAATTGCTAAAGTCTTTGGAGATTGGGAAGAATCGTATAAAATGTTGCCGCGGTGGATGGCCGCTCTTCAAGAAAGCAATCCAGTGACACGTGTGGAATGGAGGCATGGCGAGCCTAATGCCAACAATGAGGTTGTATTCAAATGGGTTTTTTGGGCATTTGCACCTTCTATTGCAGGCTTTAGACATTGCAAACCAATTATACAAATTGATGGCACATTCTTGTATGGAAAATACAAACAAAAACTCCTAATAGCCACTGTTGTTGATAGTAATAGTCATGTATTTCCTTTAACATTTGCCATTGTTGATGAGGAAAGTCAAGACAGCTGGGGATGGTTTATGGCTTGTTTGCGACATCATGTGACTGATAGAGATGGTATATGTGTCATTTCTGATCGACACCCTGGTATATTGTTGGCAATGAACAATCCTCAAAATGGATGGACCCATGAAAGAGCTCAACACAGATTTTGCCTCCGTCACATATGCAGTAATTTCAATATGAGATTCGGGAGCAAAGAATTAAAGGATATGGTGTACTTAGCCGGTGCACAACATCAACCACATAAATTTAAGGCATCCATGAAAGAACTTCAACAAATGAATGCGGAATGTATTTCGTGGTTTAATTACCTTGATCGAGCACAATGGACCAACGCATACGACAAAGGATATCGATACGGATGGATGACTACAAATCTAGCGGGTATTCATTGTGTCTATATTTTGTTACTATTATTTATTTAATGTGTTTGATTTATTACGTTTAGAAGCTAATACATATATGGATCTTTTTGTCACAAATGTAGAATGCTTTAACGGGGTCCTCAAAAGGCGCGCGATTTTACCCCGTCACCGCTTTAGTGCAACTGACATTTTATCGTGTCATGGCGTATTTTAACAAAAGACGCGACGAAATAGGTGCAGCCCTAGGAAGGGGAGAAATGTACACAAGGTACGCACTGAATAAGTTGTCACATTGGGGAAAGGCGGCTGGAGGGCACAATGTTACATTAGTGAATCGTGAGAATGGTACATTTGAAGTCATCACTGCACCACGTGGCTATCATTTGAGAAAAGGGTCTAACAAGCAAGTGGTGAAATTGGAGGCTCGTAGATGCACTTGTATGAAGTGGCAGTATTTTGGCATTCCATGTTCCCATGTTCAAGCAGTTTGCGCCAGTGTTGCCATAGATCACTGTCAGTACATTGAGTCATACTACAGATTGTCTGTGTACAGTCAATGTTATGCTGCGAATTTCCAACCCATTCCTCACGAAGATTATTGGCCTAACGCTAAAGTTCCACACACGTTGCTGGCTGATCCATCTCGAAAGCGAGTCAAAAAAGGTCGTCCTCAAACAAGACGTTTGCGCACTGAGATGGATTGGAGAGGCAATCAGAAACAGCCACATCATATGTAGCGAGAGAAGGAATGGAGAGAAACCCCTACAACGCTGCGATGTAGTAAGTGTAAGCAGGATGGACACAATAGATGCACTTGCTCTCGTCGTCAGCAAGAACAACCGCCTTATGCTTCATAGTGAAAGGCTCTTTCAAGTCTTATGTTTCGCATCCACTTATATTTTCCTTGTATTTGATCACTTTCTTATGACTTTGTGGTACATGAACTTAGTTTCAATTAAACCATGTTTTCATATTATTCACACACTTTTGTTTTAACTTTATTGTTTCTTGATTGGAATGTATCGCTACTTGTATTGTTTCTTCATTGGTTTATGGAATTAATGACAACATTGTTAATGATTTGGGGTTCAAGCGCGATATGGATCCTGGCCCTATAGATGATTCGATGTTGACTATGCAAGCTCTACATAGATCTACTCGCGTTTGGAATGGACCGGTAGTACTTCTTTTCGCCTGTTTGCATAATTTTATAGCTTCGTAGCTACATTTTAACTAATGTAACTTAAATCTCATTTTCCATAGGAGCCTGGTATATTGACTATCAGGCGTAATTCAGTTGTACTACATCGATTGGTCCCACTGGATGAACGAATAGTTGGGCATCTTCAGGAAGCTGGGTTTTATGGGACGGCGCGAATAGGTTTCATATCAATTGATTGGCATCTCATTACTGCCCTTGTAGAGAGGTGGAGGCCAGAAACTCACACGTTTCATTTTCCAGTTGGCGAGATGACTATTACCCTACAAGATGTACAAATCATCTTAGGGTTACCTGTCGATGGATTACCAATCACTGGTCGTGTAGAGCAAGATTATGATGCCTTATGTATGACACAACTAGGCTTCCCATTCCCTGAAAACAACAGGACTGGTGGTCGGATCCAAATTCGCCAACTATCAAGATGGTTTCCAAACCTTCCGAATAATGCTGATGATGTGGAAGTGCAACGCTATGCAAGAGCGTACATCTTACAACTTCTTGGAGGAACTTTATTTGCAGACAAGTCTAACAATCTTGTTCACATCACGTATTTGCAATTTTTGGAGGATTTGAGGCGGCAGGACAATACAGTTGGGGTAGTGCAACTCTGGCTCACCTATATAGACAATTGTGTCTTGCAGCCGACGTTGATGGAGCAGAGATTGCAGGTCCGGTCATATTATTGCAATTATGGGCATGGGATAGGTTGCCTTTTCTTGCACCAATAATGAGAGGGCATCTTCGAGACGACATCATACCAAACGAAGAATTATTTCCACCTCCTCCATTTGGTCATAGGTAATTAGTATTTTTTAACATAATAATTTCAATTTGAGTATATTTATCTACATGTACATTCATGCATGCTTTGTGTTGTTTTGTACATTTCTATAGGTGGAGACATGCCTTGGAGACCACACGAACATCAATGCACGTGCTGACAAAATACAGAGAAATGATTGACGTGCAAGCACCCGATGAAGTAAGAAATATACTTAATCATTTTTCCAAATACCCTATTCTACAATGGTGAAATGCGAATTTTATTCATTTCAAGTTGTTTTTTATAACTTTAGGTAATTTGGGAACCGTATCCTGAGACAGTTATAAGGGACCTGCATGCGTATTGTAGCAGTGGTCGTGCTATTTGGCGAACGAGTGCACCTTTGCTTTTCTTCTGTGTTGTCGAAATGTATAATCCTGATAGAGTCATGCGACAATTCGGTTTGAAACAAAGGATACCACCTTTACATAGCACAAGCATGGAGCTACATAAGATTGACTTGAGAGGGAGAACGGATAAGGATTGGAGTGCATAACATAGTGCTTATGTCTGCATGTGGAACGAACGTGCTTCCAATATTGCAACTGATGAAATATTGGAGGAGCCATTGGAATTTTACGACCCGTATATGCTATGGTATCGTCGCATTACACGACGATTCATGTCTCGTCGTGGAGCTATTCTTTGAGGCATTGGTAAGTACAATTTCATTTTTTTTTCAATCATGAAGTCTTTCAAATAGTTGTTTTGATTTTACTTTCGCATACAACTTCATAAATATTTTATATGTAGGCACATGGAATGACATCAATTCATCGATTGACATTGGGTGATGATGTGTCTATTGCACGTATTAGAGATGTAGCCGCATCGACTTTGATCAAAGTACATGCAGATTATCACATGCATAATATGCCCACTTCATTTGAAGCTTCTCATCAATCTTCTCATGATGATACACGTTCGAGGCATGACACTCCAGTGTATACTCCATCAGTACCTCTCAACCAGTTCGAGACTCTATATACTCCATCAGTACCTCTCAACGAGTTTGAGACTCCACATACTCCATCAGTTCCTCCCAACATGGCATTCGAGGCTACGGAAGCCTTTCCATTTGACAAGGCACCTACATCTTCACGCCATTTTAATGCAAGTCCAATAATGATGAATTTATCTAGGAGTACAAGTACTCATGATGGTGGAATGCGTGATATCGATGTTTTTCAAAGAGAAGATGCTCAAAATCCTACTGATGTGGGCCATTCGAACGTGCCATTAGCTTTAAATCGTAACGTCCGAGTCGTAAAGAGAACACGTTGTGGGATTGGAAGTCATTATTTGGGGTCAGACTAGGACTTTTTCTTTAACTATAATAAGACTTTTTTTTTCTTTTTATTATTGCTTTGTAGTTGATCACCTTGCAATTTCTTCATTTATAGCAATTCAAATTGCAATTTCTTCATTTATAACAAATCATATTTATGAATTTATTGAATTAATATATTGTTTTGCAGTATATGATATGATGGGTTTTAACTAATTTTTTGTTGATGTTTTGTAAACTCTTTTTGAATTCATGCTTCGAGTGTGGTTTATGCATGATATGAGATAAGTCAAATTATGATTATAGAGTTTTGAAGCTGAAAAACTGCAACTTTGTGTATGATATTATTGGAAACAACAGTCGCATTTATAAACACTCCCATATTTGTTAATTGTGTATGTTCTTTCAAGTAGATAATTCGGAGCTTCACTTTTTGAAATAAGTCAAATTATGATTATAGAGTTTTGAAGCTAAAAAATTGAAACTTTGTGTGTGATATTATTGGAAACAACAATGCATTTACCTTGCACTCCCATATTTGCTAATTGTGTATGTTTTGTAAACTGTTTCGGATACGCTTGTTAGCACAGAAGCATCGACAAAATTAAAAAAAACTCAGCTGGAGATTGCAGACCTATATGGATGGTTTTACTTTGAGCTCTCTGCCAACATTAAAAAAAAAAACACCTCAGGAGGAAGTCGTGACTGCACCTCTTGCTGGAAAATGTGACTTCAAGTCACGTTTTCCAGCAAAGTGACCAAACCACCCTTTAACGTGGCGAGTGATATGGCAGTGACGTGGCAAAAAATGTGTTAGTTTGGAAAATATTTCTATGGGTGTGTTGGGTTGATAAATATTTTTCCTAAATGTACTAATCAAGCAAAAAATCCACTTCTGGGTTCTATTATTTGGGTAGGTGAGATTTTGCCAACCCCTAGAGTAAACTACATATGCACATGTTTGATTAATTATTACCATCCATTATTCATATTTATACATTTTCTCTTTTTTGGGAAGTAGATGTTGGGACTCGAAGTTAGGGAAATTACCGCCACTCTAAAGGGTCATCAGAATAATATTTGCCCATCATTTTAAAGTTTCAATATACCCGGACACAAAAAGAGAAGCTATTTACTCTTCTGATGTTAATATGGGCTCTCTTCTCTATTATATTTTAGGCTACTTATGTTTCATTTCACCTTTCATGTACCATCTTTGACTACACTTAGCATGCAAGTTTTGGGCATGAAGTATACATACAAAAAGAAAGTGAAACAACATCCCGAGCATTTAAGTTTCCTGGATCAATAATAGTACATATAATTTATGTTATGATAATGGTCATCCTCAATTAATAAACAAACATTTTTTTTTTTTTTTTTTTGTGAAACTTTTTATATGTGCATTGGGCATAAGCCATGTATAGCATACAAATGATAGAAAAAACTCTAAGAGTACACTAACCAGTACAATGTAGGTATATGTTGTTAGATGTAACTCATCTCATTTATAGTCTCAACATAAATTGAAATGCGTCTAAGAAATCACAAGTTCGTACTATGTATGTGGAAGCTCTTAGAGAAACATTAAAACATGTTTCTTGATTCATCAGTCAGCAAATATAATTTTATTCTTTTAAATTCAGAAATTCAAATGTAATATTTCTACTAGAGCTATCCAGAAATGAACAATATCGATATTTGCATGGACAAGGTTGCATTAAGGAGATCCGTAAAAGCTTCACCCTTATAGAGCCTGCTGGTCCCATAAATGTTGGGGAGCAAATAGTTGTTGATGTAGTCATTGCTGCCAATGTTAATGATGAAAATTGTGAAATTATTAAATTATACTTATCATAAAGTGATCCATGTGAGCCCTACACATTACAAGTGTCAAGTTGTGATTAGAGATAACGGTTGACGGATGGTTATCCTTTGGAAAAATAAACTTTGTAGTTTGATCCCCAACTTTATTCTCTTGAAGTTTTTACTCTGGAACACCATCTAAGAGAGAAGAACAATTGGAAGATTAAGCTTTGGAAAGAACAATAATGGCTGGAGGTAAATCTTAATTATTTTTGCATTTTAGATTAGATGATCTTTGTGTTTGTGTACACAAATATCATTATTTGTTTAATGACTTACAGTTGGTATCAGAGCATACAATTCTTCTGTCTTGTTGTTGATTGCTTTTAGTTAATTTATTGATTAATGAGTTTCATGGCTCAATGAGATTAGTTCTTCTTTTCTCGATTTCGACTTTGTACACTCTTTAGATTTTGGCGTACCTGTGTAGACCGATTACTACAAATTAGATGTGACCGACAATCTCTATTTTTGTGTTTTAATCAAATTAATTTGATGTAATTGGAATTCGACACTACTTAATTCATGTTTAATTCGATTATTATATTTAAAAAGGGTTTTTTCTGCAATTCAATCGGGATATTTGTATTTTCAAGTTTTGATTGAAAGTTTAGATAATTGAAATCGATTAAGCTTTTGGGAAGTTGATTTTATTAGTTTTAGATTCCTACATAATAGGCGATTTTTCGATTTTAATTTCTGATGTAGTTGAAATAGATTGATACAAATAAAGCCATGCCTATTTTGATGGCCCTATGTGTCACATTTGTTTGGGTTAGTTATCGTGTTATCTTAACCAAATAAGTCATGCGTAGTTTCTCAACACTGACATGATGTATACACATCAATTGTGAAATTTTATGAGTGCTTGACATGTGTGCATACAATCAATTAGTATATTTTAAATTTCTTATGTGCTTGTGACACGTGTACATTTATATAAGATTTTGATTGATATGTTGACATGTGTATTATGTGCTTGCCATGTGTATTGTACAATCAAAATTGTCATCTTGTATGTACCATCTTGTCATGTCTTACACATTTTGATTTAATGAAATGTGTACTATGCATAGTTTTTTGAGAAACAAAATAATTTACTGTTAATATATGTCTTATGTCATGAAGTATATATGCATGTATATAATTAAGTTAGTATTGCTTAAATAATCATGCAATACATTAAAAGATTCAGTGATTAAATGTAGGATGATCTACGCATGTGTAATTTTAAATAATATTAGAGTAACCACAACAGAAATTATTTAATTAATTATAGGATCATTCATGCATTTGTTGTAATTAGTTATATGGTTATGGTAAAATTCATCTTACACGATATTTTATTATATTCATATAATTAATTTGAGTATAATATCAAATTGTGTTTTCTTAATTTACCTACAGAAATTGAAAAAAGGAAAATAATTTGATAGTTTTATTATTTAGTTGATAATATGAATCTAGTTGAAAACATTAGCCCACGGGCATGTTTTTATGTCATTTGATTCATGCTTTAATTATGTTTTGCACTAGTAAAACATATTCTTTGTAGTCTCTAATTAATGTTTAGCATTTATTTATTTATTTAATATTTGCAGCTACTCATATACCCATATTAGGTTATGAGTTAAAGGTTGAGATCCCGTTTCTTAATGGGGAGAACTACAGGGTATGGAAGGAGAGAATTCTCCTTCATTTAAAAGTGATGGATATGGATTTTGCCATACGTAAGGATGAACTATCGGCAATTATGGAGACTATCCTTTTTGACGCGATTGATCTTTATAAAAAGTGGAATAGATCTAACTGCATTTATGTTATGTTCATTAAAACGAATATAACGGCTATCACCCTGATCACGCGATTCTCATCACTTTGGATGACTGGAGTTAAGGGTGTGCCCGAGCACATCATGCAAATGAAGGACATAGCGACCCAACTCAAGAAAATCGAGGTTGATATGTCTGAGAGCTTCTTAGTACACTACATACGGAATACACTCCCTCCTCAGTATGCACCCTCACACATAGAGATAAATGGACGATCAACAAGTTGACGACCATGTGTGTTCAAGAAGAGGGTAGGTTGATTATGGAGCAAGGGGAGAGTTGTGGATTGCTAGTGACGGACGAAAAGAAAGACAATAAAGCTGACTGGAAGGGGAAAGCAAAAATGCAACCCCAAGGTGGAATTTTAAAGAAAGAATCCAAGTGTTTTTTCTGTAAAAAGAAGGAACACATGAAGAAGGATTGCATCAAATTCCAACAGTGGCATCAAAAGAAAGGTATATCTATTTCATATGTTTGTTTTAAGTGTAATATGATTGATACCTTCAGTAGAACTTAGTGGATTGACTCTAGTTCTTCAATCCATGTTTCTAATACATTGCAGGATATGACAAATATGCGGAACCAGCGGGAAGTGAGCAGAGCATTTATTCTAAAAATAAAATGTGCTCACATGTGGAAGCTGTTGGGATATGCATCATAAAGTTATCTAGTGGCTTTATTTTGAATTTGGACTATTTTTTGTACTTGGTTTTTCTAGAAACTTAATTTCAGTTTCAAAGTTGTTGTATTTGGGATTTCACTTCAACTTTTCTGGAACATCTTTTGACTTAATATTTAAATCAAATGTCGTTGGACATGATACTTTATCGAATGGTTTATTTTGTTTGAATTTGGAAAATGATGCCCAATGCTATGCATGTTACTGGTTTGAAAAGAAGTTTCATGAATGATACTTCTTATATGATATGGCATTGGAGATTGGGACACATCTCCAAGGATCGAATCAAAAGATTGGTAAATGATGGAGTACTAAGTGCTCTTGATTTTGGTGATTTTGAGATTTGTGTGAACTGCATAAAGGGAAAGCAGACTAAACTATCTAAGAAAGGTGCTCATATAAGTTCTTCATTATTAGAAATCATCCATATTGACATACGTTGTCCAGATATGGACATTAAGACTGGTCCAAAATACTTTATCTCCTTTATTGCTGATTTCTCACGTTTCATGTATATTTACTTACTACATCATAAAAATGAAGCATTGGATGCCCTTAAAGTTTTCAAGGCTGAAGTAGAGAAACAAAGTGAGAAACAAGTTAAGATTGTCAGATCTAACAAAGGAGGTGAGTATTATGGTAGATACACTAAGGATGGACAAGTATATAGTCCATTTGCTAAGTTTCTTTAAGAGCAAGGAATAGTTCCTTAATACACCAATCTAGGTTCTTCTAGTGAGAATGGTGTAGCAGAAAGAAGAAATTGGACCTTAATGGATATGGTTAGGAGTATGCGTAGTAATACAACCCAACCTATCTCTTTGTGGAATGAAGCTCTCAAAAAGGCAATGTATATAATAAATAGGGTTCCAACTAAGGTTGTTTCAAAGACGCAATTTGAGTTAATGAAAGGTTGAAACCTAGTTTGCAACATATATGCGTTTGAAATGTCAATGTGAAGAGAGAATTTATAATCCACTTGAAAAGAAGTTAGATCTTATGACCATTAGCGGGTATTTAATTGGATATGCTAAAAATTCTAAAGGATATCGCTTCTATTATCCTTCTCATAGCACTACAATTATGGAATCTAGAAATGCAAAATTTCTAGAGAATGACATGATTAGTGGGAGGGATCATTTTCAAGATAATGTTCATAAAAGGGGCAATGGAACTCAATAAAAGGAAAACCTCGCTCAAACATCAAACATGTAAGTACTACTTAATAAAAATGCAAGATCTAATATAGAGTTGAAATCAAATCACCAAACATTTAGTAAAAAGCTTGGAAATACGATTCATATCTATGATTCAATGTAAAACATATATTCAATTCATTTAAGACAAGTTCAAAGATTCATTAAACCATAATAGCTAGAGGTTTGAAAATCATAAATTAAATTAAAGCATTCACGCATAGGGGCTCACAAGATATATATCATAAAAGAATAATAATAATCATAAGTCGTTCCATTCAATGTATACAAGTTATTGACTTCATTCTGGTGATCGATTCCCCTACTCTCGAGGTGATGAAGATCACTAGTGAACACAATGGCCGTTGTGTCTCCTCAATGGTCCCAATAAACTAATAGTAAGTTCGTCCAATCCGTCGCCGATATGTACACCAAGATCACTTAGAGTTTCCATGAAAATTTTGCTACCTCTCATGTCCTTAGTAATTTAACCCAGGTTATCCTAACTCCTTACCCAAGAGAGGGTCATCCAACTCCTTACCAAGGAGTAGGTAATTCCATCTCCTTGTCCAAGAGAAGGTAATTCCAATTTTTGGTGCAACACATATACAACCCATAGATGAGTAAGATCAAGTCAATAGCATAATGCAACTCATTCCCAAGTCTTGAGTTCAAATCATGAATCTTAATTATTTAATAACATGCCATATTTGATACTTGAGCGAAACTCCCCACTTACCTCGACTCGCTGCGAGATCCACTCCCGGTCTTTGCGTGCGCGGGGTTCTATGCGAATCATTTCTGGAATCTATAAAATTTAAGATATGTCACATAAATGACAAGTCATATTTTAAATTTCAATTTACCATTAAATTTACTTTGGAGGTCCCACTAGTGTGGGTCCCGCTGGTTTCGCGTTGTCGAGAACCCTCATCGAGGTGCGGTAGTGCATCTCGAAGTCCACAAATTTTGTTTCTATTTATTTTATTCTATCTATTTCTATTATATATATGTATCTATCTATATCTTATATCATTTATATACATATATGTTTAAGTTTATTTTTATTATTATATTATATATAGATGTATTTATTTTATTTTTCATTTTTGGTCAAGGGGCCAAATTGGCCCTTGGTTGGGGGTGGCCAGGGATCAAAATGACCCCTGACCTTCCCACTCTTCTCGTGCTCATTACCATTCGGCAGTGAGCACGACTCACATAGAGGCGTCCTAGTGGAGGCCTTTCCTCTTCTTTTGGTGGCGACGCTCTACCGCCGCCACTCAACTCTGGCGGCGGTGGGTCCGCCGCCCTAAACTAATTCGCCATCGCTGCCCTTCACAGGTTGTGCCGACGGCACCGTCCCCTTGGGGTTCTTCACCAAAATCTCACCAATTTAAAATCAAAAGAATAAATTATCCACCATTATTGAAGTAAACACAAGTTTGTGATTTGTTTAGACAATAAAAGAAAGTGAGTTTACCTTCAATGGAGGTCTCCTTAGCCTCAAAGCATTGCACCCACAACGATTCCCCAAACAAAAGTTTCCTCTCCATTTCTCTATCAATTTTTGTATGTGCACAAAAGTGGGCTAGGGTTTACAATTAAATTTATATAGTGGGACCAATTTAGTGTAGGTTTATGAAATTACTAAATTACCCCTGGGATAAATGTTTATGGTTTTTAGGTCGTCACAAGACCGCTTATAACTTGTGTACCAAAAAGGGTTTTGATTCACTGCCAACATTGCATGAACCTATTCGGTGGTACACAAAGAATGACTTTGCATGATTTCAAGTGGTCCAAATTAATCAATTTTATGGGAAAAAAATCATATCAGAGAAGCTTTTATGTACTATATTACTGCTTAATTAAGCAGCGGCATAAATGCCATTCACTAAAAAAACCCTAAATACAATAGTTGTATAAATAGTTGTTTAAGTGAAAGCATAGTATACATATAAAAGAGGTCAAAACCCTAAAACGTAGTTTTTTTTAGCTTTCTGTGGTTTTCTTGACTTTAGGGAGAAAATAATTTTTTTTATAAGTCTCCCAGAGCTAGCACTCCAACTCTTGGTCATTGTTCGTGTGTAGATTGCTGATATAGGGCGTTTGTGTGAACGTCTTAAAGATCGATCAACATAAATAGGAAACCAACGTTCAAGGTATGATTTTAAATTATAATAAACAAATCAATCGATTTCGTTTGATCCTATTGGGGTTTTGAAAATAAATTTTAAAATTCCACTACATTTTCGAATCCCAAAACCAAGCAGTTGATTGGAGTAAATTAGACTTGAAAGAGGATATGTCATACGAGGAATAACTGATACAAATTCTTGACATGAAAGTTTAGAAGCTTCGCAACAAGGGGATCTCACTAATTAAGTTGTGGTGGCAATTTCATGGAGATGAGGAGTGAACTTAGGAACGAGAGGATTATATGGCAGAACATTTTCGGATCTTTTCAAATGTTATGGCACGATTTTCATTTGGTTTCGAGGACAAATCTTCCTAAAATCAGGAATGTTATAATGCCCCTAATTTCTAAATTGATAATTAGTCCCAATAACAAGGTTAATTTGGTAAATATGCATGGTACTAATGCATTGGTATGAAGTATTTGTATATTATATCCTATTTAGTTGACCTAAGTGGGTATATATGCCTAAGTTAATGAAAGTAAACTTAAACAACTTATTAAATGGTTTACACAAAGAATAATGGCATTTTTGTAAATAATACACATAGGGGTATTTTGGAGGGGTATTTTGGAAATTTAATAATAAAGGAAAGATTTAATGTGAAGTAGAGGGTTATCCTAGAACTTAAAGAGATTAAGATGAGATGTAGGGCTTAGATCGATCAACCAAACTCTAATCTCATAAGCTTACTATTTAAACCACATTGAAGGCATGTAGCCACTTTGGCTTGAAATAAACAACGGAGAGAATTAGAGAAGAAAATCTTAAAAGTAGTTAGGTGGATTTGTAGTATAGAAGGACCAACACCAAATCTATAACAACTAAGTAATGATCTGGTCTCCTCTTCTCTAATGTTTCAACACTTTGATTCCCTTATTTGGTTTTGAAAGAAAAGCATGGTTCTCATGGGATTTAAGGGATGGGATGAACCTTGTGATTTCAATTGTGACTTAAGTCATCTCTACCCCACTCTCTTTGATTTACAAGTGGATTTGTGGTTGAAATAATGTTTTCATGATTTGTACCAAATGGTTGTCCATCCATGTTTTCAATTCATGATTTTTGATCGGATCTTATATTTGATGAATGGGAATGTT
Source organism: Stephania cephalantha (assembly GCA_039657325.1). Classification (NCBI taxonomy): domain Eukaryota; kingdom Viridiplantae; phylum Streptophyta; class Magnoliopsida; order Ranunculales; family Menispermaceae; genus Stephania; species Stephania cephalantha. The sequence goes on from CM077573.1 coordinate 24,519,504, forward strand.
TATGTGGTTTCAAATGAAGAACACACTACTGTTTCTATCAGATTTGGACCTTTGGAGGTCGACATGAGTCCTCGAGAGTAAGGAATTGGGTTTCTATTTGGGAAAAAATCCAATCCCATACTCAACGTCGTGCCAGCACCTCGCTTACTGGTGGTACGACATTAGCCATGACCCTGCCTAAGGGATTTAACATTTTGGTCTAGCAATTCCCAATGCTAGATCCTATAGCATACGACACTGGAAGGCATTGGAATTGAATTATTATGAATTTTCGGAGTTTTCAACAATTTCCTAACGATTCCCAGCACCTCAGGGCACTGGACAGAAAATATAGTGTTTACTTTTTGAGGTTTTCATGGAAACAACTGTAACTTCTTCGTTTTAACTTTGATTTCGACATTCTTTATACCATTGAAAAGCTAAAAGAGATTTTTACAACATGGAATCAAAAAAAATTGATTTCCTAGTGATTTATTATTTTGAAAATGGGTTTGAAGGTTAATGATCAAAATAAAAAAAATAATTTATCTAAAAAAAACTTACTAATAATGTACCAAACTTCTACAAATATAGACACTCAAGGAGTACTATATAGGAAATTCCTAGGATTAGGGTTGGAATTAGAAAAGCAGTGCTTCAAGGTAAATGGAGTGTGCTCTACTTTTAATTATTGTCATGATATTAGATTATGATAAGATTCACTTAGAGAATGTGTATGCTTATTTGGAATCCTCCTTGATATCTTGTTGATGAATTACTTATTAAATGACATCCCATTTACTTTTCTTTAGCTTTAAATACTGATGGAACTAATATGTAAACGTTCTTAAAATACTTAAACGCCAATTAGGATGGTTTGGACGCCACTGGTACCTCTCTATGCAATTAATTACATCGATGGATTTACTATCGGCATGTAGTGAATGGATTGGGCAATTCTATACCAATGGGCTAACGAGCGGATTAGGGTAAACATATAATCATACTCCAATGGGCCTACGGGCGGATTGTGTAGCATATTCAGTTATCATTCTTTGATTCTATGGTATTAATGTTTTCTTTGCTTATCCTTATTGAATTATAATGTTTGGACGAACATTTATTGATGCGGGCCGTAAGTATAACGACTCGATTGTAGTGATAGAGTGATTAACTTACATTGATTAAAGATATTGTCCTAAGGGAAAGGTGTATGCACTCAGTGTTACCTAGTCAAAACTACTCTATTGCTAAGGAAATCCTTTTTAATGTAGTTTTTATAACAAACTGCTCTAATCTAATAAATCAATGTAAACTACTTTTAAACTCTTATATTAAGAATATCTTAGTTCACAACTTCACCTAGGTAATAAAATACTATGCTTTTCAACTCACTTTCTCATCTTTATTATGTGTGTGCAGTGCCTAATTAAAATAGATAGATTTCTTTCAAATCCACTTCAACCCACTGTCGTGATGGAAAAGATTCTAATGTGCAAACTAGAACTCCACCTATCAGTGTGAATAATGTAAGCTCCACATTGCTTTAAGTTCCAAATCTTTAGATTCATAACCAATTAAATTTACTATACGTGACTCCTTAATCAATAACTATCTTTCGGTGTTTTGTATTTTACGGTTGTACCGTCCATATCCAAGCTTAAAAGCTTCAATGGCCATGATAACTTCAAAAACCTAATTTCAACAAACACGTGATCAAGATGTTCGTATCATTACATCTAGAATCAATACAAATTCTAATCATTGCACTTTTTATTTTCATAACCTATTTAAGTTTATAGCATAGCATTCATACCATAAGATCCATTGATCCCTAAGATTAATGAACTACTCAAACTTTATTGAAACAAATATACACATAGTGGTATTCATCGCAATCAAATATTAAAAGAATAACTTCAATTAAATCAATAAAAACAATTCCCGAATCACCACATATGAGTCTTCAATATCTTTTCTTCTACAAATCTTTTAATACTCAACAATAAAGTAAACCTATGCTAATCTATGATATTGGTTGCTAATGGGTGGTAATTGGTGAATTTACCATGTTCTAATATCTATTTCTACTCATAAGACACGTTTTAAAACAATTAGAAACCCTACTAAAAAATTTCACATGAAAGAGAACTCTAATTTTCTATTTCTTTAGTTTTCGCACTATCTGTAAGTAGTTCGGTGCGCTGTATGTACAAAGCCACAGTGTCGTGATAGCTTTCAACCACTTTATGTGTGTTTTCCTTCTTCAATAGGCTCGGTGCCCTGTTCAGACTTCCCCAGCGCCGTCCCTTGTCCTCCACGGTGCTGCCACTACATTGGCCATCCTGCCTACTTTTTTCTCCTTGCTTAGTCTCCCACGTTGTGCCTTTATCTACCACGGCACCTTCCTTCCCATAGCTTCACACTCATGTGCCACGGCATCAAACCCATGTTAATGTATTTTAGCTTCGTTTCTTCGCGAATTCACCCATTTACCTCCTTTATGCCTACATACTTGAAAATACATAAATACCGTCAATTAGAGCTCATTTTAGGATATTAATACTAAATATACTAATAAACTAATAATATATATAAGTCTAAATAATCACTTATCATTTATCTTATCTTGCATGTTATAGTATGCTTGTTTATGTAACTTATCCATTCTCAGAATGATAATAGGATTCTTATATGATCTCCTATTACATGTTAGTTAATTATGCATTAAGTATTACTCGGAGTGATTGACGGTAGATCAAATCATGCTTGACTAAGCTTATTGTTCACTGCTCACCCTATTTCTTTCCCTCTATAGGTACCTCAGCTACTGTTTAGGATAAAGGAAAAGGCAAGACCGTAGTATAGAAGCCCTTTTCTTGTTTGCAAGGTTATTTTACTTACATATATTATGTTTTGAGACATCTTTTGTAATAAAATGAGGTACTCATATGGGTAGGCATACGCAAAACCCGTAGTTTCAGTTTGGATATTGTTGTAAGACTTTCTACTATCTTTCCACACTTATTAGACTAGGAAGGTTTTATTTTCGCACTTCATCACCTTGTTAGTCTATTTGTAGATTGTCTTGTTATATTCCGCCGGTTTAAGGCTTACTAGATCATCGCACGACTCGCTGGGTCATCTCGAGGGATTCGACAATGGTCTAAGTCAGGCGACCCGGGCCCACCGGGATTTAGGTCATCACATGTATGGCTTGTAGCACATTCTTTCAATTCTTGAATACTTCTTGATCTTCATTGGATTTTACTCACTAGAATGTATTGCTTTTGCAAAAAAAATTCAAATCCTACAATGAGTCGGGGCAAAGAAATGCCAAGGGACTTCCTCTGACGTACGAGAGCCCTATCAGTGGATATTATAGATGTTAGTATATAGTTATTTACATATTTTATAGGTTTTGGGAGACTTGTAGACACCATGCATCTATTGATCATTATCTTTTACTTTTTGTCACCCTTATATTATACATGGTGTCATTTTGTCGGATTCCCAACCTGTAGGTTTCTACAATAATATAAACATGTATATTTACTCTCATTATTGCTCAATATTAAGACTTGCGCTAAGAGAATTGACTTAATTATTTATAAATTACTTACGTCAAATTCAATGGCTTTGAGATTGTAAATTCTTAAAGATGACTAAGTTATGGAAATAAAGAATAAATAAGGGTTTAGATCAAGGTCATCATCGATAAGCGTGTAGTGACATGACAGGCTTAGTGATGTGTCTAACAATGTGGCGATGACCAATTTGTCTCGCAATTTGGGGTAGCCACAATTTACATTGTCAAGCAAATAACGTAAGACATTAGCAATTTGGCATGGATATGCACCTCATATATAAGCCCATTTTTTGGTTATTGATGAAGATCAATATGTCAATGCGTGCATAGTGATTTTCGAGGGCAATAGGAGGCATGGTGATGCAATCAGTATTTGAGTACAATTAAAAGTTGTTAATTAGAGGCCTTTGTATTTTTATTTGTTGGTTTTATAATAATGGTTATTAATTTAGTTATTTAGAAAGTACATTGTTTCTATCATAATTAGAGTCATAGTTGGATTCCTTATTTATTTTAGAAGTTGAGTCTTATAATGAGTCCTAGCTAGAGTACAGCTAGGTGTTTCAAGAGCCTTTAAATATGCAAGCCATTAGTAATTTTAGGGTTGATTATTTGATGAATAAATATGGGTTTTGAGGTGTTTCAAGAGCCTCTAAATATGCAAGCCACTATTAATGTTAGGGTCAATTTTTTGATGAATAAATATAGGTTTTTAGAGAGATGATATCTTTTTGTTTGTTTTGGTTTCTTGAACTTTATGTGTTCGATCACAAGTTAGAAACGTGTTTTTTCAATTCTGTATTCACGGAATCAACAAATTGGTAGAAAATCTATTTATTTCTTTGTAGCAAGCACCTGGTAAATTTCTCGCTGCATCAGATTGGTGTCATAGCCAAGCTCGTTCATAGTTTTAAGATGGCGTAGAGGAGAAAACAACAACGTATTCTCTCAAATTTGTGGGACGATTCGGTACACATTACATGAAAGCTTGACATGTCTGCTTTTATGTTACGACACATACAACGACAGTGCCAACACATTCAATGAAAGTTAAAAGAACTCGAAGTTGAATATGTGGAGAGTTGCATCAGAAGATGATTTTGAACTAGCATAAGACTATGGTGACCTCATCTTTGACTTTGACGAGCCACAAAAATTTGACGGTGATAGTTGTAAATTCATGGAAGACAAAGTCATTTTCAAAAATGACAGTATTGTTATTGAATTTATTCCTCGAGCTATGACTCCATAAGTGAGTGAGGCAGCGGTTGATGATGGTGTCATCGAAAACTACCCAGTTGAAAAAGTTGTGGAGATAATATTGAAGTTCGTGATGGTGAAGCATTTTTTTTCACTGACTAAAGATGAGTTACTTATGGTTGTTCTTCAATACTCTCACGGTAATGTGTTTGTTGACAACATTAATTTGCTGGTTGAAGTTCTTGCTATTGTTCCTCAAAAACATGTTCCGACAAGTGGAGAGTTCATTGAAATTGTGTTCGAAGATCTCGTCATTAAAACTTTCAAGACAAAGGACAAGACTAAAACTCGAGGATAAGTTTTTTGAACAAGGGGATAATGATGAAGATCAAGATGTTAGATGTGTGCATGGTGATTATCGGGGGCAATAATAGGCATAGTGATGCAATCAATATTTGAGTACAATTAGAAGTTGTTAGTTAGTGTCCTTTTGTATTTTTATTTTCTAGTTTTATAAGTAACGGTTATTAGTTTTAGCTATTTAGAAAGTTCATTATTTCTTTCATAATTAGAGCCATTGCATGATTCCTTATTTATATTAAAAGTTGAGTCCTAAAATGAGTCCTAGTTAGAGTACAACTAGGTGTTTCAAGAGCCTTTACATAGGTAAGTTGTTATTAATGTTAGGGTTGATTATTTGATGAATAAAATTGGGTTTTAAGAGATAGATAGAGAGAGAGGGAGAGAGAGTATCTATTTGTTTGTTTTCGTTTCTTGAACTTTGTGTGTTTTATCACAAGTTAAAAACATGTTTCTTCAATTTGGTAGTCACGGAATCAACGAATTGGTAAAAAATCTATCTATTTCATTGTAACGAGCAATTGGTAAATTCCTCATTGCATTAGTTACCCATTTGAAGCAAAAAGACTATAAGTGGTATCACAAACCTAGTTACCATAAAAGTTTAATAACATTGTCTGTTACTACACCAAGTGTTGTCGCAATCATTGTTACCACAAGGGCTGTAACAATTGTGCTTGTTTCAACAACAAGCAAAACTAGAATTTTCAACAAGACTTATTTTAGTCACAAACTAGATTCTGGGGATCTCTAATGCATATAAACATGGGATTAATTAGGTACCAAGAACCTAAGTACCATCAACAGGAAGTCGGGTGCGCATTCAGTACAAATTTTGAGGACTTCAAAGGGCCATATTATATAGGAATTTGGGTATAGGACTTCTGTTAGTTTTACCTAATTTCAAAGTTTAAAGCTTTATCAATTTTCTAGATATATAGGTTTTTGTTTATTAAATATTTAGAGGTTGCTAGAGTATTACCTTGAACAGTCTAGGATTTTGTGTATAAGTTAGTAACTCTTAGCTGAACGACGCCCTAATCAGGACAAAGATTGTGGTAGTTTCTTTTCCATCATGTTCTATCATTTGGTTGAAAATGAATGCAAAGGTGTCTAAGGACAAAGCACATGATTGGTTCTCTGTGTTTAAGCGATTGAAGAGTCTTATTTCACTTTGGATGCTCAATCTAGATGGGAAAATAATTCATCCTTTTCCAATCTTATGCGAGATTAGGACGTATTATGGACTTGAACAAGAAAAATGTTAGGGGGTGGTTGTTCAATCTAAGAATTTCATAAACTTGATTTGTACACTAATTGATTATTTTTTAATATTTAATGGTGTTTAGGAATTCGAGGTGGGACTCACTCATTTCGGATCAGAGTATAAGGTAAATTTTATTTTTGTGTGTTGTTATGCTTAGCGTGTGTGTACTACATAGTATTCGTTGCGAAATAAGGTTAAATTGAGGTCGAGACGTGTTGTTTGAGTTTGTTGAAATACGTTAAGGTTGTTTCCCAATTTTCATCAAAATTGGGGTAATTTTGGGTTCGAAGTTGGGGTTTAAATCAGTTAAAAAGTTATGGGTTGTAGGAGAGGTGGAAGTGGATTCGTACAACAAAGAAGAGTCGAGTGAGAGAAGAAGGGTTTAATTGGTAAATAACGTATTATGGACATGAAAGGCAATCGGGTCATTTAACAATTAAACCCTTCTACTCTCACTTGACTATTATTTGTTGAACGAAACTGCCTCTACTTTTCCCCTCTTTTTTGACTTCAACGCGCCAAATCTCTTCTCTCTCTCTCTTTCTCTCTCTCTCTGTCTCTATCTTTCTCGACTCTCTCAATTAATGAAAATTGGGATTTCAAGAAGGGTTGTTGGGTTGTTGTTGATCATTGTGGTGGTAGAGATTGAGGTGAGTGATTTTTTATTGTTTCATTGATGAATCGTTGGTATGGGTGAGGGAAATTGGGTATTTTTAATTGAGATTGATGTGTTAACGATGAGGGTTTTTTTTTTAAAAAAAATGAAAACTATGTTGTTCATGGTAAGCCCAGGGAACCCCTAGGTGCCCATACATGAGCATGGCATGGCCTTGACTATGGCATGCCTTGCGTAGAGCAGGGTTTCATGCTCTTGGCAGGGCCGAGCCATGAGGTAGCTGAGTTGGCTTTGCTTGAGTGAACCAAGACAACGCTGACGTCGGTTGCATTCTGGGAGAAAATTTTTAAAAAAATCTAAAAAAGGAGAAACAAAGTGAAACAAAATGGGAATTTTTGACAAAAAATAATATAAATTAATTTACTTCTACGAAAATGAAAAATTTGGGATTTCTGAAGCTCTGATAATGGGGTTTTTACCTTATAAGGCTCGACCGGAGCTGATTAAGCATGAAATTCTAAATATAGTTCTAAAATTTTTAAAATATTAGGTTTTGAAGTAAATTAAGTATTTTAAGCCTATTTGGGAATCAAATTATGGAAACGGGACATGAAATTAATTATTGGGACTTGAAAAGACTTTATCGGGGTTATAAGAGGTTTTAAACACTGACTTAACTTGAAAATTGGTATAAGGACCTAAAAGTGATTGATAGGTCATACGAAAGGACATGAAAGTTGGGAATTCGATTGTGAGACTTCATTATCAACTTATAGTTGGTTTGGTTTTAAACAAAAGTTATATCTTTTTTAACATTGATATGGTTTATAGATAACACGGTAAGGAATTAAAGTTATTGATCATTCATTTATATCATATGGATAAAGTTGCCTTGCGCATTCTTGATGAGGTGTCCCGCCTAGGTGAAATAGATTATGTGTGAGTAATTTTAGTCGAATCTAGGTATCCCGTCTAGGTGAAATGGACCAGATGTGAGAAAAACTTTAAGGTAGATAATTTTTATCACAGGGAGCATGCATTAAACTCATAGTAGTTTTAGGTTCACTTTTGGGTCGGCCAAGCTAGAATTGAGAATTTACGTTACTTAATTTTCTTTATTAGTTATCGTTATGCGTTTTTTCCTTTATATCTCTTGTTATTACCAGGTGTACAAAGCAAAATAGATGTTTACTTAACTGACACTGTTGATTTTGTGTGCACTATTATTTTTTTGTTACCAAAATGGCTTTGCCGGCTTTACCAGACTTAACGATGGACAAGGAATGCAGAGGGAAGATGAAGCTTGAGGATTGCTAATGATTGTTTTTTCCTTTACGTATGTTTGTTGTTTTAATTCATATATTGTGTTTGGGGTTTTCGGGTTGAGAGTTATATCGTGGTGAGACAAATTCTAAAATTTTATGAGACTAATTGAGAGAATTTTGAGTTTATGAGTTTTTTTATGTATATATGATTTGTGGAGCAGATAAGTCTTGTTTTAGGTCTTAAACTCTTGAAACTTGTAGACATGGTTTGATATGGTCTATTAAAATTTAGTTTGATATTATATTGTGAATTATATGGATATGTGTCAGACCTCTCATCATTAAGGTATCTGACCGGCCTAGATTATCTCAAAACCTCTGGTAATCTACTCAGCCTCTCAACTTTCCAAATATTTTTTTACTTGACATCAATTTTCTAAATCCTTGAGATAAATAGCCATCCTCAAAGTTAAACTCAAAGTCTTTGTTTTCTTAACTACTTCAAATTAGGAAATTCTTCAATTCAAAATTTCGATTTCTTAAAGAAATTTCGGTAGACCTGTAAATAGGGTTGTCGAAAATCTAAAAACCTGATAAACAATAGTAGGAGAAGGCCTAAAATGACTCATATCTTCATCAATATCCACAACAATTTATATATCAGAATTTTAAATTCATCAAAACAATCCACACAAAAAATCTACTGATCCTTAAACCATTTCACGAAACCATCTAACCTCAAATTCAAGTTTGTATTTGTCATTATACTATCATTACCGTCATATACTCCTACACTAAATCTTAAAACAAAAAATCAACCTAACTCACAGCCCAAAGCCAAAAACACAATAAAAATCAAATTATTATACAAAGAGAAAGAAAGAATGACTAAAATACTAAAGATCTCTCTTTCGTTTCTTCAGATCCATTAACTGAAACTGTCATTACCTAATAATAAAAAATTCGATAATGTCAAATAAGTAAATCCCACACTATCTAGTACACCTGTAATAACCAAATGTATCATAACAAAACAATTTAAACGAAACAATAATATTTAGAGAACTGTAAATATACAAAGATGCAATCCATCCCATTTCTATTCCTCAGCTACAATCATATGTCGACTTCTGAAAGTAGTACGCGAACAATAATAAGGAGTAGTGAGTTTGAGAGGAAGTCCCTTAGGAAGCCACGCCCTTGACTATAAATGTAGTATGATCTTGGCTAGCATATTCCCACAAATCCTCCTAAAAAAGTGTCTAAAATGATCAGTGACTCCAGCCATAAAGCACCATGGTGTTCACCCTACCACGCATATAACCAGTGAATACAATGGGACCCCCAAAAGCCTCCCTCCTCTTATGTCCGTGTATGCATGACTGAGAAATAATGCAACGGTAAATCATGCATGCAATTATATTCAAAAATATTCATACAATGTAAAGGTAACTATATGATTTACTTACAAACATTAAACTTCAAGCTTAATTTTTGGGGTTCTTGGAGCATCAGACCACCTTGAAAGTGGTTCTAACAACTTCCCTATATACCCAATTATTTTAGGGGAATGAAATTCCACAAAAGAACGGCTAAAATATGAACGATAACTGTTTCCAAAAATAATTATAGGAAGGGCTAAACCCCAGTTATTACTTAGAGCCATTTTAATTTTTTTTACTGAGTTTCAATTCTGCCCATAGAGAAAATTACCAAGTTACCTTTCATATAAAAGGGTATTTTCTTTCCATACCCCAACCTCTCTTCTCCTTCACCGACTTTACCCGATTCAAAACCCCAAAATCGACTCCACTCTCATATCTCCAATTGACCAAAAATACGTGAATCCACACGGAATCGACTCGGTAAGTCCGTTCTCTTCTAGTTTCCACTCGTTTGGTCGGTTTTTTCGAAATTCTTTTTTCCATCATTTTAACATTTTTGGTATGAAATGTCGAAGGAGTCGTCAAAACGAAGCCACCTTGACAAAGATGAGCCATTTTTATGATTTTTTATTAGGTTTTTTTTTATCGAGGACGAACCTTCATTTTTGTTGTTGTCCTCGTGTTGTGCAGAGCAACATAGCCGAAATACATAGTTACATATTGATTTTGTTTGGCAGACATATTGTGCATACCCCACGTAATTGCTACTTAAACCCCACCCAATTGGATATTTGAACTTTTAACTTACGTGTCGGGTACAGTTGTTCGCGATATTACCAACATTATTGCCTACTATATACCGTAAGGTCTGTAATGGTTTCGGTTGGTATACACTATAATCATACCTATAACCCACTAATTTACTCTACTGACCCCACCCGATTGTATACTAAAATTTCAGGTAGCTGTCTGAGTCACAAGTCCGCAATATTACTGGCAATATTGGTTAACAAAGACAATTACGCATGTAAAGGTTATGATTTTTTTAGACTGCAATCTTACTTATACCCCTACCAAATTACTACACAGAACCCACTAGACTGTATCTTCGTGTTTTAGTACACGGACGACAGATCTGCCAAAGTTCAACTAAAATAGACATTCCAACGACCTCAGTGATCGTAAAGAATGAAAAATTCAGCTTTTTCGATTTTGTGAAAGTTTCGATTTCGGGAATGAATGTTGGAAATTGGTTGGAGTGGTTTTTTGTTTGTTGAAGATGAAGGTATTCGGGGTATTTTGCCATTTCATATTTTTTTAAAAAAAATGGGGTACGTTGAAGTAATGGGGTCCTTTAAACAAAAACTGGGTTCCATTTAGCCGTTCCTATAATTATTTATAACAACTTCAACTAGCTAACTCGGGGTACCTTTTTAACCTTGAAAACCTCGATATTTGTCATGATAACCAAACATACATCACTTCATACTTTCCATAGACTCTAAAAACACTCAAATCGAATCGCAAATGGAGAAGTTATGAATTTCCCAATATGACATTTAAATAGGCGAACTTAATTTATTTTGAACTAATGAAACCCCTCCAAATTATTGCTTTTGCAATTAAATCCTCAAAACTCGACACCAATCACCTAAAAATCTCATCAAACCGAATTCAAGATATTTTTATAGCCCGTGGAGTCAATTTGGATAAAAACTAGTTATCTAATTCGTCATGAAACCCAATGTAAATCACTAAAACTCTAACACACATCGGTGGGATTTATTCCAAATTGATGCAAATCAATTTAATATACCAATAACAACAATCCCTACTAATTTATATCAAAACTCCGCGAAATAAATTGAAAAATCATTAGAATTCAAATTAAATTGTGTAAAAATGCCTAAGAATTTACCAAATTATGAGCTGAATAGCTCGTTTCCACTTTGAAAACTTAGCTCAAACGGACGTCTCATGATGCTCTACTATTTTGCAGAGAAATCGGATGAAAATTGGACATAAGGATATCCTTGTGTGAAAATGTCTGCAAAGTGGTTTAGAAACCAAAACAAAAAAAAGTTACGTTAAGAATGTTTCATTGTTAAGTTTTTTTTTTATTTATATATAAACACTCAGCTGCTCGTCAGCAGCTTTATTTTTTATTTTTTAATTCCCGAAAGCTCAATTTTGACATGTTTTCATTTTTGATGCTTGTTTTGGATCTAATTTTACATAAAATTGATCCAAACTCTCAACAAAATAGTCATACTCCATAACAAGTCCATAACCCTAATTTTGGCTAAACCAAAACCGCAAAAATCTTAATTTTTTCAATGACATACTAAAATCTTTTAGATCAATCTTCTTGCCATACTTAACCAAACTTGCACTAGTTTGGACCTAATCTAAACCTCGACCATCGTTTACCGACATGAAACTCGAAGCAAGATCGACAGTAACTTCATTCCCATTTCACACTACCACTGATCTTGATTTGCACGTAAACGGAGGCAAAATCACCAGGCGATACTTGACACTTGATTTGCAAGTTTTCGAGCGACTTATTGTTTAATCTCACTCGTGCCCTTCAGACACGCACTTGCAACCCCGATTATGACAAATTGAGGACACACCTCAACCCATTTCAACGTCGCGACAAAATACTATATAATAAACATACTAGACATTCACCAGCGAAAAATAACATTAACCTAGCGATTTCCTTTTTTCATCGATGCAAATCCTAATCCACAACACTTGTCATGATTAAGACCTACTATTCTCGTAATTAAATCTAAATACTGGTTTATTGAAATCAGAGATGTCACGATCTTCCCAATTAATTTAAATTTTGTCCTAAGAATTTGACTAAAGGAAAGATATTCTAATAAAAAAAGAAAGTAATTCTTAACAGGCAGGATCACCCGAAAGAAAACTCTTCTTATCTATATAAACCATTCATAACCTTTACGAGTAGAGATTCTAAGAAATTCAACTCTTAATCTCATCTTAGATCCAATGAAAAAGTTATAATACTTTGTTGCCAATTCAAGCAGTTTTAAATTTTTGACGAGTCATATATTCAACTTGTGGAATATCTATCAAATCTTGCTTCATTTTACATTTCACGCCTTGATTCCTATTCTAGAATAAATAGTTAGCAAGATCTAACATATCTTGCTTTTCATAAAAGAAGTTTCATTCTTCACTAAGTACTATTTTACAAACCATAGATAATGCTTTCCATATCCACCAAACTCTGCTATACAAATCCCAGTTTACTTTCTCATCATTGATCCTTTTTCGTCAAAATTATCAGTCGTTCAATTCTTAGACTATCATTAATCTTAATATATATAGTGATGCTAATAATATTTGAGCACAACATTAGATACTAAAGTATAGTCATGTGTCTATCTGATCCATCACCATTCCAGTGTCTCTCAATAAAACTTGGAATTATATAAGTTATCTCATGTCTATAGATCTCAAATTACATTTGTCATCCAATAACAAAACATCTCAAATCCCAATCCGATCAAAAAATAAAATCTGACACATCATGCAACTCTCACTCATTCTCTAAATGTTTACTCACAATATCATTTAAGTTGTGGATTAGAAAACAATTATCAATTCTAACTTGTCATCCAATTCACTTAACTTTTCATTTGACTAGTTAGAAAATTAACAAGTTTTCTAACTTTGTCAAACCTTTTCTATCAATGAGTTCATAAGAGAACCTCATTTCTTTCATCTAACTATCAATCTTTTCTAGATTGCATTCTTAACTACTTCGGTTTTCACATTACCAATTTAATTACATTGTTTTCTATCATTTCTTCAATTATTGAAATTTTACATCATCTCACGTCTCATCACTTATTGTTTACCAAACTTCTTCCTACATCTGAATAGAGACAACTTATTTCCTTTAACTTGAGTAGATATACGCTTCTAAATAGAGATCTCGACATATTCCTTGACTATACTCTTATAGTATAACTTTTAACTTATATCTCATATAAGTTTATAAATATGTTATCTCTCTTCGCCACTACTCAAAACATACTTTTGGCTTTTCTTGAGATTACAATATTAAGCCAGATACATTATACTCTATTAAGTATTTCCAACCAACGGGGATAATACCGACGAACTAATCTGTAAGTCATATGTCTTTTTTCATTTTCATATGTATCTTCACAATCCATATAATGATCTTACTTCAACTCCAATTTAAAATAACATAGTGCTTAAAAAATTTACCACTGACTAATCACGTGTAGTTTGAACCAATATACACTAAAAAAAACAGCAGATCAGAAACGGAAATTTCCGTCTTTGATTTGCATAAATTCCGTCTCTAATTCAATTCTGCAACGGAACAGAGACGGAATCTATTCCGTCTCTAAAATCGTCGTCGCTGATTCAATCAGCAACGGAAATGTGTTTCCGTTGCTGATTAGAGACTGATTAGAGACGAAATTTAGAAACGGAACAGATACGGAACAGAAATGGAAATTCTTCTAAAGGGTACAATTGTAATTGCATTCCGTCTCTGATCCGTCTCGATTAGCAACGGATCAGAGACATAATTATTGTATTCCGTCTCTGATTAGCAACGGATCAGAGACGAAATTATTGGATTCCGTCTCTGATCCGTCTCGATTAGCAACGGATCAGAGACGGAATACAATAATTCCGTCTCTGATCCGTTGCTGATTTATGTAGCTTTGCCTTGAAAATTAGACACGGAATAGCAACGGAATCTCTTGAATTCCGTTGCTAATCCGTCTCAATTCCGCTTTGTTTAGGTCTCAATCCGTCTCAATATATATATATAGGTCTCAATCCAAGTACATTTAACCTGCCAATATATAATACAAATCATAGCTAAATAATATATTGATATTGCACAGTTTATATAAACTTAACATATCCATAAAATTATCTTTTCTCAATGTACTGTACACGAAACAACAAAAACAATCTAAAAAGTTTCTATTTCGTATCTTTCTACAAAAGTAAAAGCAAAAATTGTTCTAAATGAAAAAAATAGCAGATGAAGAAGCGTTCCGAGATTATATAAAGTTGATTGTGCTTCAAAAAATACTTGACTTCGTACAAAACACCTGAAAAAAGATGAAAAAGAAAAAAATCACTAAATTATACAAACAATAATAGGAATATAAACAATATTATGGGAGAACTACGTATCATCGCAAGCACAAGTGTATGAGCCAAACACAACATAAATAAAGTAATAAAGAAAAAGAAATTCATCATTATCCAGAAGGAAAAGAAATTCATCAATATTAAAGCTGTTCAAGACCCAAGAGACTAATTACTCAATTCCAAGCTACGAGATTCTGTTATCTAACAAATAATATAGTTATGCATACTTCACAACATCACCAACCCATAGAACTATAGAATCAAACCGAAAATGTATTAGCCTCTTTAATACAGAGGTGGAATCCAACAAAAAAAATCAAGAAAATAAACTACAAAGTATAACTGAAAACACTTCTTTGTTAGGGTTCAAGGTTAAGGCATATCCTGTCTTAATCATCAATCGTGCAAACATCTCCTAATTCCATTGCGGCCTCGTGATCTCTCTCGTGTGCGTACATGTTGCCGATTTCAAAAAGTGTGACCTAGATAAATATTTAAGATACATCAAGCACTAGAAATGAAGTATATCTCAGGCAATTATTAGGATATTACTATCCAGGCTAATCTATGAAAACCCAAGATCATCTTGAGCATAGAACTGTCGCTCGAGTCGATAGAAATAACTTCCGCAAACACACATTCAAATAGCATAGAAAATAAAGCAAACCGTCCCAAAGGAAAAGAGCAAAGAAACAGGTATGAGAAGACATAAAAATCAATTAAGTATAGCCTAGGTGCCAAAAAACTATGTAAATTAAAGGGCCAAATTTCAAACTTAGTTGCCTAAGAGTTTAAATAACAAGTAGAAGATCAAAGACAGGATGAGATAAGTCTAAAACAAACCTTTATTAGCTCGCCTTCACAAGTACCCATCAAATTTCGCCCCGCACGTGAAGAACAAATACGAGATCAAAAGTCGCATCATCCACATCCAAGAGAAAGATGGCATAAGGTCCGATGATTCGTACGCAAAGCAAGTTCTTTCGCACGCGCACCGCTTCAACTTGGACCACCATTTGTGCTTTTTTTACAGTCTCGTACATATTTTGCATATTACCAAAAATTCGCCTAAAGTCAAAATGCAACAATAAGTTTAACTTAACCAAGGTCCAAAAGCAAAAACTTACATCGTATCTTTTTATTTTTGTCAAGTACATGAGGTACCTTATAAACTATCAACTATCGACTATAAGATTAAAAAAATAATGTGCAAATCTGAAAAAAGTCCCCATAATAAGTAACAATTGCCAATTTTCATGACTATGGCCATGTTTGGTTCACCTTTGCTTTAGCTTATGCTTTGATGATGTGGATAAGTGCTTATAAGAAAAACGAAAATCAAGTAGGGAGATGCTTTTCAAAATCACGACGATTTTGATAGTTTTAGATAGTTTTGGTTGCCACGTCAAACAATCGTAGAAAACATAATGAAACCGAACGGTACAAAAGTTGCTTATTGAGTGCCACGTCAGCGATAAGTAAAAGCAAAAGCAAAAGCTGAACCAAACAAGGCCTATAACAAACAACACCGTCATCGACAACAACAAAGCTTCAATCCCAAATTAATTGAGCTTAGTTACATGGATCAAACTCTTCCACTCTTGATTTAATGCAATTGATGAAGTTCTTTCGAAATCCTATAAATCCTCATTAATCAATACATCCCAAGCTTTCTTAGTGCCCCTCCACCCTCATTTCCCCTACACTCATTTTTATGTGCGTGTTTTTTTCATATCCCCCCAACATTCATTCCCACAAAGTATGAGGTGCATAGATGTGGTTCTTCAAAACTTAGTAAATAGTGCAGATTATAAATTCAGACTGAATAATTCATGATAAACATAATAATGCAATCATCGAACAAATCCTAGAGCTAAAAATTGTCTATGCTGTAGTCACATTCCATTGTTATAAGTTATATTTTATCAAAAGTCCTGGGCTAGGTAATCATAATTACTCACGTGTAGCTTTGAAAAGTAATAGCACTCCATAAATGGAAAAAATAGTGAAAACCACCTTTTGATGTCACATATCCATGTCCACAATGAGATAACAACCATTGTGAGGTTTGAAAGCCTCACTCCAACAAGCTCACAATGAAATGAATAGAAAGTTGAGAAGAAAATGAAAACGATTCTCACAAGAAATGATTCCAACCGCCCCATTCAATTGAGTTGTGTTAATGCTACAACAATCTACCAACTATTTGAAGCAATTACCACTTTGAAAAAGCACAAGCCCGAACAATGTGTTTGTGTTCAAAAGAGTGCGATTCATTACCAGTTAAAGCATCCCATAGCTTCCGGAAATTAATAGAATTCATAAAACATGTTAAAAGCTAGAACTGGACTTCAAAATGAGTGACAAAATTCCCCGAAAAAATTCCCACGACATAAGATTTGAGTTGATAAATAATGCGGCTATACAATAAACTCGTAATAGGATCAAACCAATTAATTTTGGTACTCGAAGCAAGAGTTGCAATTGATAACATTCCAAGATCACACAAATACGAGAATACATAATTAACCAATAGAACAACTTTTAGGTACAGAAAGAAATAAGAAACCTCGGAACTTGCATCACAACTAGTTCGAATTACTTGGAATAGAAACTAGAGTAGCAAATACAGAGCTCCCAAGGATCTATACTATCCAGAATGCGGTCACATACAAAATTTGTTGTCTAGTACTAGGAAGTTAGAAAAAGGATATAGTGCATAAAGTCGAGAGCAAAGAATTACAACACAATTGTATTTTTACGGTAAAAATACGAACGAAATAGCCGACTTACGCGAGAAAAATCAGCAGAGCCCGAGGCAAGCGACACGTAATGCATTTGTATCGAAGCAACAACTCCATCGCACCCTTATGCCCTTCAAAGGTTCCAATCCAATCTCCAGTCTCTCCATTTCTCAAAGATGGCACTTTGGAATCGATTCATAAAGAAATAATTTTTTCTTCATAAAAGATGCAATGGAGGTGTTGAAATTACATGTAGAACATCAAAGCCAAATCTTAAAGCTACCGCAACAATATGATATAATATTTACCAAAATAGCACGTCCGCACAACTCGATTAGCAGACAAAAACCCCTTCTTTCGCCGCCAACACCAAATCCTCCAAAAGCTTTCCATTCCCATTAAAAATGCACCGCATTTCACCCAACCAACATCGAAAACCCTAAAAATCCAAACTTTATCAATCAACCATCAAAATCAAAGCTCCACATTACTTCATCGGATCGAACCCCGGCTCGGAGAGCCAATCGAAGCTCATTCCCGCTAACCAAGACCGCGCCGCAACCCAACCGCCTCAAATGCTCTAAAATCTTCAAATTATTGTTGCCTTGAAAGCGTATCCGATGATTGATCGAAGCTCTATCGGCGCCTCGTGATACGTGTCGAAGTTTCGGTGATTTGGGGCTTCTTTGTATAGGTAGAACGGTCTCTTGTCCACCGAGTCGATCATGTCTTGCACTTAGACGCCTCGCAGCGAAGAAACCCGTCGTCGTCGGACTTGGTGAAGCAAAGTGGTAGAATTTGTTTGCGGGGGTGGCGGTGGCGGCGGCGACAGCTTCTCGGACGTAACCGCGCCTCGGTTTTAGGGTTTTGGAGTGAGGTTTGAAGAGGAGGGAGGGTTTGAGAGGGAGAGAGAGCGGTGGACGGTCCGTGAGAGAGAGAAAGTGACAGAGAGAGCGGTGAGAGAGAGAGAGAGAGATCGTCGTCGAGAGAGAAGGATTTTTGGGGAGATAGGGGTTCGGAGAGACGAGAGAATCGGGAGAGAGAGATGGAGCATTGGGGAGATAAGGTTTTCGGGAGAGAGAGAGAATCGGGAGAGAGAGAGGGAGCGTTGGGGAGATGGGTTTTCGGAGAGACAGAGAATCGGGAGAGAGAGAGGGAGTTGTGTGCTTGCTATTTTATTTTTGAATCATCGAGATCGAAGGATGCACGAATCTCGAGATTTGATGAACGGTTATAAAAAAAAAATTTGGTGGGAATGTTGGCGCCATTATTTAGAGACGGAATTTAATTCCGTCTCTATTCTCGTCTCTCGATCTCTCTCTATTCCGTCTCTGAATTAGTCCGTCTCAATTCCGTCTCTAACCATTTTTTCTTAGCAACGAAACTTAATTCCGTTGCTAATTCCGTTTCTAAATATCATTTTTCTTGTAGTGATACAACATATCCACTAAAATAAGTTGTATACCTTTTTGGTTCAATAATTTCAAATTATGGAGTTTCATTCCTTGTACGATCTTGTGAAGATATATTAAATTTCATCAAACTCGTAGTTTGATATCTTAAGTCTTCTCAGGACTCGTTGGCCTGACATTTCCATTTTCATACTAATGTGAGGATTTCTTGACCATTCACTTGCCTATACTTTACTTCTAATTAACTTTAACGAAACATTATAGACTTTTTGTGACGGTCCCAATCGCCACAAACTGGGCCTCACCCGACACTAGATCTACGTAGACCCCCAGTCAACTTCCGTTCAGTCAATGCATGCCTCGTCAGCCTCTATTTCAAATTAATTTTTCTTATTGTCCTTATTAGGGTTATAAAGTTCATAATGATAAATTTATTTTTGATGACAACAGCGGAAGAAATTTAATACAATTTAAACAACATTGATGATAATTAGAATTAAAGTAGGGACAATCTATGCATGGAAATCTTGCAAATGGTGTGATATCATGCATATAACTGGTGATAAAGAGTACAATGCGTATCATCAAGTGTATCTCACATCCCCAAGTACCCAAAAGCATCAAAACATCATGAATACATAGTCATATATATAACAAAATGATAAAAGAACCTACGAAGTAAGAGTAATGGAGCTAACTCTGAGAGTAGCTCAGAGGAAATCACCAAGTACAGGCTTTTTCTCCTTACTGCTCGAGGGACCTGCAATTGTCACCAACAACAGAGATAATTCCAGTGAGTAAAACCAGAAGAGATTCAACAATATTTTTGAGTGATAAATTACAATTGTCTCTAAATCATGAGGGTATTTAAGGAAAGAAGTAAATAAAATGACAAAGTGCATGATAAATAGTCTAATCATGTAAGCATTGAAAATCAAGTGGCAAGGAAGAAAAAGGTAGGAGAATATGTAATCTAGTCCAAACTACGGGTCTTTAGACCATAACATAGCTTGAAGTCAACACAGCGGGCCCAAAGCCACTTCTAACAACCTCAACATGATTTTTCAGGCACTACGGACTCATCGAGTCACTTCCAATAGCCCCTTAACTATCAAGTTAAGCCACAGTGACGCCGGATGCTTTATCCCTAGAATATCCTCAATGAGAAGCCGTGGTGACTCTGGATGCTTAACCCATGAGATGACACAACTAATGGACCTAGACCCTATGCCACTCAAAACAAGAATGGAATACAAGTATGGTATGTTTTTCAAGAGATTAACAATAAGAAGTTGAAAAGAAATCATGTTGACGCTCTTACAGGTTTACTTACCTCAAAATGCAATAATATCCGAAATAAATGCGGCTCCCACACGTCTGTACAACACTTTTGATACCCGACACTGACTCTTTAAGCCCTTGGTATATTAGAGTTCATTTGGTACGTGTTAGAGCTTATTTAAGTTTGATCATCTCAGTTCATTGTAAAACAGTCCACTATTTGTCTCAATGTCTTTTCTATTTATCGCAAACTAAATCACAACTTCAATATGCCCTAAATAAGTTTATGTTATATCCTTGGGGTCTTTAATCACTTATTCTTACCATATACAAAGTCTTGATGTGAATGAGTAACCCCGAGATACTTCTTTTAATCATTTTAAATGTCGTTTTGACACTTAACTCGGCCAAAATGCCCAAACTTGGTGTTACAAGGTTGTAGACATTTTACCTATTGTTTTTAAGTGTCATTGAATCATTAAAGTCCATTAGAAATCATTTCAAGTTGTTTTAATGCATTGGTTTGCAAAATAGTCTCTTAGGGACCTTAGAATAATTTTCAAAAACTTGTTATTTATGCAACTTGAAATAAGGCTAAAACACTCATAGAAATTTCCAAGATTCTCGGTATTAGTTCACTAAAGTGTATTAACTTTAAACCAAGTTTGTTGAGTGATAAGATCTCATCAATATGATCAAAAACCAAATTTGAGACTCTAAGTAAAATTTTAAAACATTATTTGTAATTTTCGATCTCTTACTCGAAGCATGACTCAAAACTAAGTTAGACACGCTAGAGAATCACGAAACTCGCTGGACACCTTTACTATGATCTAATAACACGTTTTGAAAACTCTGGTTCAATTTCAACACCATTTGATGCCCGAAACACTTTAAGTCAAAAATACGCTCATTAAGTAAGTAAGTTTTGCTTATTTCAAAACTCTTTATGGAAACCATCCAAAACACTTCGAAATCATTTGAAACTTTTTGAGAACCTAATTTATAGTATTTCAAGCTATTATGGAGATTTTATTTATTATTGGACTAGTGGAGACCCCCAAAAGAAGTCCCAACATCCAAACACTTGCAATGGAATATCTCGACGGATTAGCACTAATTTTTAGTTCATTTCGACAAAGAAAAACTCAATTTTTAAGAAATACTGAACTCAAGTTGTTTTTCTATGTATTAGCTTTTCGAAATGGTAAAGTACGCTCAAATCCAATTAAATTCGAGAGAGTTATGCTCAAAATACCAAAATAACTCAACTTGAGAGAGTTTCAGACCAAGAGTGTTAGAGAATTCATAACTTTCAAACCACACACTAAAAATCGTGTTTTTTGGTGAAAAGTTTGTCCAAACATCCAAGAATAACACATAAAAAATCAGCCAATTCTGAGAAGAAATGCTAGTATTTCAACTAATAAGTTGGCATTTCATCAAACATGTGCTATTCATAAACAACATAAACACTAAAGCTTGCTCAAACTTAACCGGAGCTATCCAGCTTTTGTAACCATATAACTCATTCCTTTTAAGAGTAAAACTCCATATATTGAACAACTAATGACATACAAATTCAGTCCATTATGGTTTAAGATTTAAAGAAAACCCCAATTGAGACGTATAAGCATTATGTTTCTTGACCAATTCTTGACACTATCAATTGGGTCCTTCAAGGGCTAGCTTTGTAATTATTATAATTGAGATCAAAATCTTCCCAAAGAGTAAAACAAAATCCCTAAAATTCCAGCACATTAATGGACCAAATGCACCTATATTTGAGCATGAAATGAAAGAAAACTTGTTACCTAGGACTTGAATCACTTGACACTTCAATTCCTTCTTTTGATTAGCAAGTTCTTCTAGCTCCAAATCACAAAATCTCACAACAAGGCTTGCTGGAATTTCTTTCTTCACTTAATGCATTTAGAGAAGAAAAGCCCTTTATAGTCCTAGTCATTAAAATTTAGCCACTAGATGAACTTTGTATCTCTCAATCTCATAGATCTTTAGGAAGATCTAGGAATCCATATTTTATGTGACATGCACCCCATAAATGCACACTAATCTGCCAGAGTTTGTCAACAAAGAGATCCCTAGGTCCATCTAATGTACCAAAAGAATGGTATCCATTTAAATCCCCATAAATGTTTCATGGCATTTAGTCGGTAAGTTAGGCTCATAAATAACCATATGAGTATTTTCTTAACCATTTGATAAAATTAACATTTTCTCTTACTTAAGTTAATTTGTCTAGGACCAAACATTGGTTAATAAGCCCTTCTAACTTGGTCTTATTAAACCTATGAGTTTGGATCCATAATAAAGCTTAAGTATTTCATTTTCTTGAAACTTAGACTTGTTTGATAGGTTTTATTAGAATAACTTAAGTACTCATTTGATTTCATTTAGGTCCTAAGTGACAACAAGCCATATATTGGAATTTGCAACTAGCCTACCTAATGCCCTCGCGTATACACAACTCGAAGTAAACTTCTGTCCATTGTCGTCAAAGGTCAAAACCATAAAAATTGTGTACCCTATAAATAGATTGGCATAATGTACTACATGGGATCAAAAACAAATAAAATAATTTTAACTATTACCTCGGTGTCGATGCCTGAGTTTTGACCGAGATCGTCAAGTAGGATTGGTCGACATGTCACGGTCCTACACGACATACAATTAGGATTAGATTATTTGGGTCGTTACAGCTTTCCCAACTAATAAGAACTTCGTCCTCAAAATTTAAAATAACTAAAACAAAGCCCTTAGCGAAATCAAATAGATACGTGAAGCTCTCGCGCATATAGGACTCTGGTTCCTATGTCAACTCATTGTCACCATGATGTTGCCACTTGATGAGGACCAACGGGATGTACTTATTGTGCAAGCTCTAAACCTTACGATCCAAAATCAATGCAGGTAGCTCCTCGTAAGTGATATCCTTTACCAAGTCAATTTGACTCAAGTCAACCATTAGCCTATCGTCCTTCCTCGATCTATCTAACTAAATCGACAATATATGGAACACTGGGTGGACTCCTGACATCTGTGGTGGTAATTAGAGCTTGTAAGAAACCTTAATGACTCTCCCTGAATATGAATCTCGGCACGAGTTTTCCTTTGATTCAAAACTGTTTATGAGCTTTTTAAGGTGAGACCTTCAGAAAGACATAGTCTCCCTCCTTATATTCGAATATTTCTTGGTACTTGTCAGCGTACTTCTTTTGTCTTTCCAGAGTGCCTCGAAGTCACTGACGTATCTGTCTGATCTTCTCTGTATGATCTACTACTATCTCTGGCCCAACCGCTGCAATATCCCCAAGCTTAGCCCAATATGCTGGAGACGTACAAGGCCTGCCGTAGAGTGCCTCAAATGGCGCCATTCCAATGCTAGCTTGGTAAATGTTATTGTAAGAAAATTCACATAGAGATAAATATTATTCCAATAACCCACAGTACTTTAAAATGCAAGTCCTGAGCATGCCTTCCAACACTTGAATCAATCGTTCTCTCTTGCCATCTGTCTGCATATGATATGTTGTACTAAACTGAAGCTGCGTGACAAACTGTTCATGCATACTCTCTCAAAACTATGATAAAAACTGATACCTTCTATTTAACACAATGGAGATAGGAACTCCATGTAATTTGACTATCTCATTCTCATAAACACTGCTCAGCAGGTGCTCAAATTTATACTTGGTGGAGACTGGTAAGAAGTGTACAGACTTGGTTAATCTATCCACGATCACCTAAATATTGTCGTGCTTGCACTGAGAATTAGGTAGACTACTAACAAAACCCATAGCGATGTGCTCCCACTTCCACTGAGGAATGGGAAGTGGCTGTAGCAACCCTCTAGGCCTTTTACACTAAGATTTAACCCGCCGCAATATCCAACATCTCCTAACGTACTCTCCTACATTAGCCTTCATCCATGGACACTAAAAGACACGTTTCATATCTTGATACATTTTGGCCCTGCATGGATGAACGGTGCATCGTGAGCGATGTGCCTCATGGAGTATTTTTGTGCATAACTCAGCCACTGATGGAATCCACGGTCGTCCCCTATACGTCAAACACGAGTTTATCGAATGAACTTTTAGGTAACTCTCTGAACTTCTCAAAACTGCTGATCTGCCCACTGACCCACCAAAACCCTCTTAATAGAGACTAGCTGAGTCCTCAACTATCCACAAATTTGAGCCTCAATAGTAGATGGAACTTTCACTGAACTAATCATGTCTACCACATTGAGTAGTGCATACTCATGTGTCATCCAATAAATTGCAACCTCTGCATCTGACCTATTCTTGCTCAGTGCATCCACCACTACATTGGCCTTCCCGGGTGGTATTTTAATGCGAAGTCATATAGTCCTTAACGAACTCCAACCACTTCCTCTGCCTCATATTCAGGTTCTTTGGGGTGAACAAGTACTTCAAACTTTTGTGATCGGTGAATAGGGTGAGACTTTCTCCATAGAGATAGTGTCGCCAAATGTTCAGAGCAAAAACTATTGCTGCCAACTCTACGTCATGTACCGGGTAGTTCTTCTCATGAGTCTCAAGCTATCAAGAATCATAGGCTATAACACCGTCTCCCTACATGAGAACACATCCCAAACCAAGTTGCGATCCATCCGTTCACCATCATGTCTTTCCCCGCCTCTAGTAATACCAAAACTTGAGCTGAGGTCAGTTTCTCCTTCAAAGTCTGAAAGGCCTACTCACACTTGTCATCCTAATCAAAGTAGGCATTCTTCGGCTTAATTTTGTCATTGGTGCCAGAATTTTGGAGAAACCTTGCACGAATCTATAGTAATAACCTGCTAAGCCCATAAAGTTACGAATGTCAGTCACTGTCTCGTGTGTGGGCCAACCTATCACTGCCTTGATTTTTGCAGGGTCTACTCTAACTCCATTGGCTTCAACTACATATCAAGAATCTG
The DNA here is from genome assembly GCA_039657325.1 of Stephania cephalantha. Taxonomy (NCBI): domain Eukaryota; kingdom Viridiplantae; phylum Streptophyta; class Magnoliopsida; order Ranunculales; family Menispermaceae; genus Stephania; species Stephania cephalantha. The sequence continues at coordinate 24,544,749 of CM077573.1, forward strand.
ACCTTCGCTAGACAGAACTTGCATTTGCTAAATTTAGCATATAGTCGATGTTCTCTTGTGTTTGCAGAATCGTCATGAGATGTCCCTCGTAATCCTCACGATTCTTAGAGTATATCAAGATTTCATCTATGAATACTATCACAAACTGATCTACGTATTATCTAAATGCATTAGGTCCATGAACATTGTTGGCGCATTGGTCAAACCAAACAGCATGATGGTTTAATCAAAATGGCCATATCGTGTATTGAAGGTAATCTTCACCCTGTCTTGATCCCTGATCCTAACCTGGTGTATCCTAATCTGAAATCAATCTTAAAAAACCACATTGCACCTCTCAACTGATCAAATAAATCATATATACGGGGAAACGAATACTTGTTCTTGACTGTAACACAGTTCAACTTCCCATAATCGATACAGAGTCTTAAGCTTTTATCCTCTACTTCACAAATAACACTAGTAAGCCATATGGAGGCATACTGGGGTGAATAAATCCTAGATGTAATAACTCCTCGATTTGGGTCCTTAACTCCTCTAACTCCTCATGAGCCATGCTGTATGGTGGTATCGATATAAGTCTAGTCCCCAGGACCAAATCTATAATGAAATCAATCTCCCTCGATGGTGGTGTCCAAGGTAATTCCTTACAGAACACATCGGGGAACTCACGAACTATAGGAATCTCCTCAAAACTCGCCACTGATCTCTCCGTAGTGCTAAGAATGCTAGCAAAGACCTCCAACTCCTGGCTTGTAGCCACTCTACCTCTGGTGCTCGAAGCTGCATCGCATCACCATGAAAGCTAAACTCCAACTGTCTAGGGATCAAAAAAATGACCATCTTACTGAAACAATCAGTATGTGCATGGTAAGCGGCCAACCAGTCCATACCCAACAATGCATCGAACTCGAGAAACTTTAATACCCTAAGGTCTATCGGTAGCACTTGTCCCTCTATCTCGACTATAAAACACTCACATAACATGTTAGGGTAGATCTTGTCCTCAGCAGCGATGCTAAGGATCAAGTAGGTGCTAAGTCTAACTGGTCTCAACCCTAACTATTCAACCATGCGGCCAGAAATAAAGCAAACAGTTGAACCAGAGTCAGTCATCACATGCATCAAATGACTACAAATTAAAATTATACCTTCAATCGATGGCCCGTCGTCTAAGAATCAGGCTTGGCTACGACGTGAGCTCTCTCCCTAGTATGGTGCTGATTTGGTGCCATACTTGGCTGTACCCTAACCCATTATGGACACTTGTTGATTAAAATCCCAGCTTTTCCATAATCAAAACATGCCCTCGATGGCCTCTGCCTGAATGATCATGCTTGCCTTGTCCGAACCTGTCCTCTGCCCCTGATGCTCACTGCCTCTAACACAACCTCTGCCCTCGCTACCTATCTGCTGCTGTATAGCCTGCGATGCATGTGGTGCCTGAGGTACCCGTGGAGGTTCGTAAGTGTATCTTAGTGCCCGAGTCAGTGACACAACAAAAGTAGGTACTGGCACTGCTGGTTGCACAACCGATGCCACACTTTATGATTTGCTAGATTGTTGGCCCTGATGGCGATACCTTTTCCTTTTCTACCCTGATCGACCCTGATTGGCCCGTGCCTTACCCTACTGAACATAACCCTCATCAGGGAACGTCCGAATATATGCCTCTCTTGCTAAGATGCGGTCATATGCATCTTGTAGTGTGGGTGGTAGAGTGGTTACTACAGTCCCTTCGATAGATAGCATCAAGCCATCTGTAAAATAATAGGCCTAGTCCCTATCTATATCAGCTATGCTATCAACAAAAGGTAGAAAATGCTGGTATCTCCCCGTGTAAGCCATGACTGACTCTCCTAGTCCCTGCCTAATGTGCAAAACTCCTCTCTCTTGGCTATCATGACTAATTTTGGGTAATAATTATGGTGGAAATGTCTCTTGAAGTCCATCTATGAAGTGGGATCTCCGTGCGTGGCAGTCAGATTAGTCTACCACATGTAAGGGTATCTAATAAATGAGAATGCGGCCAAGGCGGGCTTCCTCCTATCCTTAAACCTTAACAGCTTCTAGATCTTCTCATGACTAATAATGTAGGCCTCTGCCTCATTCGAAGTTGGACCACCACTGAACTTCTTAGGCCTGTACTTCTCATACTCTCTATTCCACCTAGCCTCTGCAAACATGCGTATTACTGTCATCGTGAGTCGGTGCCATTACCGCGGCCTGTACAATAATCATTGTGGTGAACAGGTTAGCTGGTATTGTGCTTGCGGTGGGAGCCGATGGAGTGGCCTGAGGCATGTCTGCACTCGCATCAGTAATAGGTGTCACTTTCAATGTAGATGGAGTTAACGTCAGCCCAATCTAGCCCCGAAGTAAAGTAAGTAACTCGTCCATCTGTCTCTCTTGAGACTTTATCCTCTGAGTCCAAGCCTAAAAATATGTCGATGTGACATAACGTGGATCTTCGGCTCCACCCTAGTAACTGACATCTGGCTGATCAACCATCACAGTGTGCAATAGCAATTGGCAAGTTTCGATCAGTCATAGTTAACGATATATTATAATACATATCAAAATTAACATGCCATATATAAACCTTTTTTATAGTCTAGTTCCAAATCACAAAATCTCACAATAAGGCTTGCTGGAATTTCTTTATTCTCTTAATGCATTTGAGAAGAAAAACATTTTTTATGGTCCTTGTCATTAAAATCTAGCCACTAGAAGAACTTTGTATCTCTCAATCTTATAGGTATCTAGGAAGATCTATGACTCTATATTTAATGGGACATGCACTCCATAGATGCACACTAATCTCCTAGAGTTTGTCGATAAAGAGATCCCTAGGTCCATCTAATAAACCAAAAGAATGGTACCATTTAAATCTCCATAAATATTTCATGGCATTTAGTTGGTAAGTTAGGCTCATAAATAACCATATGAGTATTTTTCTCAACCGTAGGCTAAATTTAGCATTTTATCTCACTCAAGTTAATTTGTCTATGACCGAACTTTGGTTAATAAGCTCTTCTAGCTTGGTCTCATTAAACCTATTAGTTTGGATCCATAATAAAACTTAAGTATTTCTTTTTCTTCAAGCTTAGACTTATTTGATAGGCTTTATTAGAATAACTTAAGTACCCATTTGATTTCATTTAGGTCCTAAATAACAACTAGCCATATATTAAAATTTGCAACGATCCTACCCAATGCCCTTGCGTATAACCAACTCGAAGTAAACTCCCGTCCATTGATGTCAAAAGTCAAAACCATAAAATTGTTTGCCCTACAAATATAAAGGCATAATGTACTACATGGGATCAAACACAAATAAAATAATTTTAATTATTACCTCGGTGTCGATGCCCGATTGTTGGCCGAGATCGTCATGTAGGATTGGCCGAAAAGTATTGATCCTACATGACATACAATTAGGATTAGATTATTATGATCGTTACATTTTTTATACCGATTATCACCAATTCATTCGATTATTTAAACGTAAGTGTCATCACACCGCTCTTCTACGCTGTGAATGAATTGTGATTACATAGAGTCTATTTCGTTCCATTTTGTCTATCTTGTCTATTCACACATCTATCTCGTTCTTAGTCCCTTTTTACAACTTATCAAACTTTGATCAACACTTAGACCACTTAGAACTTCTTAATCTTGACTTGCAAATGCAATTTATATCCCTTTTCTTTTTTGAGAATATAGGTAAAGATTATACGACTTCCTATGATCAATCGACCAATTGAAGTCTTCCTTAACTATTTTTTATTCGAAACGGAGATATTCACAACTTAAACAGACTGATTGTCTGTTATTGTCTTAATTCTTTTCAGTTAATCTCGGATTTTCCTGACTTTTCTTTCTCTTAGAAAGAATTTCGATACTTTTCAAGAGACTATGTAAGATATCAAAGTATCTTACTTTTTATAACTTTACTTTTGATGATTTCACTTTTTCATTATTATTCAACTGAAGAGAAAGAAGAATTAGAATTTCCAAACTCTTAATCAACTTACCAGATAATCAAACTCTTAAATGATGCTATTTCAATCCTTTAAGTCATATCAATGGAAATTCTTGCAGTATAGAAATTCATACCGCTTCCTATACAAATAACTTACTGATACTCAAGTAGTACATCTATCTCTTCATTTGTTATATTTTAAGTCGTAGTGATAGACATCATAAATTTAATTTAGATAGAATTAATTATCAAGTACTCAAAATTTTACAACACAAACGATTATGTTTTCATTTAATAGATAATCCTAGCTATTATCATACCATTAGCTTAATGTCTTAACTTCTAATATATTTATCCAATCACTATGCCTTTCATTTTTATGTTAGAGGCTTTGTTGATCTTTGTATCTTATTTACACCTAACACGTTGTCAACAAAGATTAATCTTAATTTAAGTATTTCCATTTGTTTTATCAGTACTTTAGTCTACTCATAGAACCATCATACTCAACGTCGCTTAAAACTAAGAAACTTAAGTAAGAAACAGTAAAAAAATACTCAATACTTCTTCTCATAAGTCACTTGATTGTTTTATACCATGGTTCTATTCCATATTTTACTTTGTGTTATTTTAGAAAAGTGACAATACTTAGTGAGGCATTTTATCCTTTACGGATACAACACAAGTGGTAATAATGACTCCCCACCCTACCGTCAAATCCAACTTTCATATGTGGTTAAGCACATCACGAATTATTGATATCTTGAAATATATAGAGAAAAGGAATGTCAAAGTTCATCTCACCGGTAGTCAGTAAGAGTAGTTTCAAGTTGTTACACGTGGCTAGTTGTAATCATTCCTCTTCTTTTTTGTCACCTGACGATGAATGAAAGCTTAAGGATAATGAGATCGCTTTCTCACTACGTGCAGTTCTATTTCTGTCAATAGGGAGGAAAACAAGTAGTTGACTCATGACTGTGAGAGAGAGCAACTACACCACTTAAATCTTCAGATGTTGATAGTTATCCTTTACGCATTAACAACAATGAGAATTGAAAACGCTTCGCTACATAAGGAAAAGAAAGAAAGGTCACAAAGACTCAGTCATAGGAACTTAAACCACTAATATGCTAGTAAGTGAAAACCAGCTCGACCAGATTCGAATGAATCAGGTCACCCCTTGCATTGAAAGAATTCACACGCGACCACCAGTTTTCCCAATATCACGGGAGATATGTTGCTTACTGCTTACGGAAACATCCGACCTATACCATAGTCAAGTCGTCCGCATATCTTTCTGATCTCCTTTCCTTCTATGAATCCGATTTTTCTCAAAGTATTTTATTGTCATAGATACCAACTTAGACAACTTTATTTAATCCTATCACAATCCCATTGTTATTTTCCATTCAAAATTCAATTTTTTTAATCAATTTATATTTTCGAAAACTTTGTCTCCGTTTAACTTTTCATTGAGACTATTTCGGAAGCAACTTTCGATTGGTTATAAAGTAAAATAATACTTTATATAATAGTAGGGCTGGCAAAAAAAAGGGTTGACAAAAACGAGTCTGGACAGCCCTCTAATAACAACTAAAGATAATGTTCAGATCCGGACATATTCACTATTAACAAATTAACATATGAATCATCAAACAATATAATTAAGAACAAATAGATTTGAAACAAATTTCAAAAAAATCACAAATGGAAAGAATCGTAATAATGATTGTTCGAGAAAGTAAAGTGTTATAGACGTGAGAGGCAAGAGGCGTGATGTGACGACCCCTAATCTCACCATATAGGACCTAACAAGGAATTAGTCAGCCTTTTCAACAATCTTATTACTTACCAACTTTTTTATTAGTTTTCAAATAGATATAAACATACACCCATCCTATGTAAATTCATAAATCATAGTTAATTAAAATTTACTAACATAAAAGTTATGCAGCGGAAATCTTAACTAATTATCTAGCGGAAGCTTATAAACATGTAACCTAACCTTTGTGGAAAACCAAGAATTAAAGATCACATGCATATATATAATGAAACGGCGGTATATAACATCATGTGTCTGGTCAAGGTACCTATCACTCAGGCCATAATATAAAACCCCCAAAAGAATATCATATGCATAAAAAATAATACATCAAAAATCAAACCTACAAAATATGGTGTAGCATTGCTCTAGTGGCTCAGAGGTAGTCGCCGATCTTCTCTTTGCCTTGCCTGTTACTCGATGGATCTGCACCCACTGTCACAAACTATATAGTGAGTACATGAAAATAGAAAGTAATACTGAGAGACATTTGTTCACATTCTCAATTATACAACAAGTATCAAAAAGCTTAATAATAATAGCAACTATGCCAAAAGAATATCATGCAAATAGATACTTTAGTTAAACCAAATGAAAGTGACACTAGGCTAAGTAGTAATGATTTAGGGCAGGTCGACCGTGATCTTCATCACATCAGCCTTTCCACTATATAAGGATGGAGTTGTGCTCCACAACTCTGTAAAGGTCATACTTATACATTACAATACACCTTTATAATTATCCCAAATGTCAGTCATTGGGATGTATACTTGCCAACAGCCCCGAGTCTTACAACTCGTGAAGTCACCCAAGTTATGTTTGCCAACAACCCCAAGTCCTATACCCCATGTGCTGCACATGATAGTGGAGAAATCCAGATCACCCTGGAAAGTCTAGTGATCCCTGCATGTCTGCCGGATTTCTTTCATAAAATGACCTAGATACAAGAACCACTTTCATATTCAAGGAAAAACACTGTATTGGAATCCAACAAATACAATTGCATAACTAATGCACAAAGGATATAGATTCACAACATTATGTAAAAACTACTTAATAGCATGCTATTTCACTGACCACTAGTAATAACATTCAATAATGACATAGTACACGATTTGGAGTCAATGAAATCATTTAATTAACAAACTATGCCATGAAACAACCTCATGTAATGAGAAATGAAAACAAGTCATGGCATATAGAGTACAAAGACAATTCAGTCCAAATGACTGAGACTGAGTATGTAAACATGAATGAAATATAAAAAAATATCTCAATCAGTTTACTTACATACAATGCAATTTCTTATGCTAGTCCGGCCTCCTAATGCCTCGAAACTCGTATTTGAATCTCTGAACTACTTCCTTAAGTTCCTGACATCATATCATATGTTTTTGAGTGTGCTTGGACCTTTACTTAGCATATTAGACTCTTTTGTAGTAGGACTTCTTGAGACTTGCAGATTTTTATGCTGCCATAGCATGTAGCGCGCTAATGACCCTGTGTAGCGCGCCAATGACCAACATAGCGCGCTACCTATCGTGCAAAACGCGTTATGTGTTGCAGAACCAAGAATTCTGAAATCAGAATTATGAGTTTTCTCAACACATAGGCTATGTTGATGCCTTGAGAACCCTCATACATATCTCTAGAGTTCCAAGACACCATTCACAATATCCAACAACAACCCATAGCATCAAATACATGAATTAATGGAATTGAGCTATGTTAATGGAGTCAAGAAGTTACATAGCTTGATGAGTACTAGCTGAACTTGGTCTCTCCTTCACCAACTCCACTGTTTTTGCTGATTTTCACCTTCTCCAGCAGCTCATCCTTCTCCAACAACCTTTTTTCTCGATAAAGAAATCGAAATGAGAGAGTGTGAGGTGTTTGAGTTGATTAAATGCTTTATATGCATGAATTGGATATGGTTGAATGATAGCCCTTGATCATATAGTGCACACGTATCTTAAGACTTAACTAGTGGACCTCCTACTCACACATGTCCCACTAATTCATGCTTAAGTGACACCAAACAATAACTCAATTAATGTTGAAGCACGTCAACTCGTGTCTCGAGACATATCAAGTGGCTTATGTTTTAACTTACTAACTTTGGTATTTTAATACCAAATCAACCATAGCCCATTTAATTCACTTATAAAACCAACATAAAGCTTACACCAACTTACCTTATCATTCTCTATCTCGGTCCCATGGCGGCACGCATATCGAAATTAGTCCCTACTCACATCTCGACACATATCAACACGTAAACGTGACTTAGTAGTCTACACATATATAATACACTAAGCACACATCACCATAAATATAACATTTTCCTCGGCCACCAAGCCTCAGTAATGACATGTATCTTGTTGCGGGTCCCACGTCACGGGTCATTTGATCCTGATTAACAAATTAAACTAAGATTAGCTATTTGGGTCGTGAAAATACTTCCCAACTAATGGAAATTTCATCCTCGAAATTAAAACTAACCTAAAACTATAACTGACTCGAAGAGGTACGGAAATCTATCATGCATATAGTCTTCCCGTTCCCAAGTGAGTTCTCGAGTCTTCATGAAACTGCCACTTGACTAACACTTTCGGGATAGACTTGCCTCTTAACTATTGTACCTTCCTGTTTAGGATCTGTATTGGCTGCTCTTCATATGATATATCATCACTCAAGTCAATCTGACTCAAGTCCACTGTCTGTCTCTCGCTTGCTTTCAACTTGGCTAGACAAGCATTGAAATATGAAACACTGGATGAATTCCCGACAACTATGGAGGTAAATCCAGCTCACAAGCAACCTTTCCAACCCTTTTCTTGATCTTGAAAGGCCCGATAAATTTCGGTGCTAACTTTATTTTCAAACCAAATCTATGAAGACCCTTACGAGGAGAAACCTTTAGATATACAAAAGCTCCCTCGTCATACGTGAGATCACTGTGATACGTGTCTGCATACTTCTTTTATTTTTCCTGTGCTCCTTTAAGCCTCTGGCAAATCTGTCGTACCTTCTCTATGTGATCGACAACAATTTCAGACCCTATAATGTCCCGGTCCTTCAGCTCTGGCTCACCCAACAAGATAGTGAGCAACAAGGTCTACCATATAATGCCTTAAATGGCACCATCTCAATGCTAGCCTGATAACTATTGTTGTATGCAAACACACACAAAGGTAGATATTCCTCCCAAGATCCGTCAAACTCAAGTACACAAGCCCTGAAAGTGAGAGGTTGTGCTAAACTGTAGGTGCGTACCATATTGCACCTACATACTCCGCCACATCCTGGACGTATACATAGCATCTCTATCTGACGTAATAGTCAATGGTACCCCATGCAGATTTTGTCAATCTATCGACAATCACCGAGATGGAATCATGTCGACGGACAGTTCTCGGCAATCCTCTAACAAAGTCTATGGCAATATCTTCCCACTTCAATCGTAGAATGGGAAACGGTTGCAACAATTCTCCAGGTCTACGATGCTTTGCCTTCACCTATTGGCAGATCCCAGAGTTCCTGATAAACTCTAATACGTCCATTTTCATCATGGGCACAAAAAATGTCTCTTCATGTCATGGTACATCTTGGTCCATCCTGGATGAACAGTGAACCGAGAACCGTGTGATTTTTGAAGAATCTCATCTCTCAGCTCCACCACTGCCGGTATCCACAATCTGCTTCTAAATCTGAGACACTGATTTGCCATCTCCGTCCAATCAATAGAATCAGTACTCTGGGCCAACTCACTGAATCTCGAGTATAGAATGTGGCTCTCTGACCCTCTGACACTCTCTGAGTAGACGTTGTTTGAAGCCTCATCTGTGCACAAATCATCACTCGAGTATCGGTAGGAATGTCTGACTGAGTCATCATCGCCGCTGCCTCAACTAGTACATACTCGTGTGTCATATGGCATCTAACAATCTCGGCATCTCCTGTCGGTATTCTACTCAGTGCATCTGCAGCTACATTAGCTTTTCCTAGATGATATCCCAGAGAAAAGTCGTAGTCCTTCAAAAATTCCCACCATCGGCGCTGTCACATGTTCAACTCTTTCTGTGTGAAGAGGTATTTCAAACTCTTATGATCAGTATAGAGTGTAAACCTCTCTCCATACTAGATGATGTCTCTATATCTTCAAAGCAAACACTACCGCTGCCAACTCTAAGTCATGAGTTTGATAGTTCTTCTCATGTATCTTCAGCTGTCTTGATGCATAGGCCACCGTGCCTCTATCCTTTATCAACACACAACCTAGACCCATATGAGAAGCATATGTGTATACTAGGAATCCATGTCCAGCCTCTAGCAATATCAAGACTGGTGTGGTAGTCAACAATCTCTTCAATTGAGTAAATGTCTCTTCGCATTACTCAAACTAATGAAACCTAACGTCTTTTTGGGTCAATCGTGTCATTAGTGAAGTGATCTTCGAAAAATCCTTCACGAACCTTTGGTAATATCCTGCTAACCCCAAAAAAATCCTGATCTCCGTAACTGACGTCGGCGCTGGCCAATTCATAATAGCCTAAATCTTGGCTTGATCTACAACAATGTCTGCTGCTCCGGCATGTCCCAAAAATTTGACCTCTGACAACAAAAATTCACACTTACTGAATTTGGCGTAAAGTCTATGCTCTCTCAAAGTCCGTAACGTCTCTCTGAGGTGCTACTCGTGGTCTTCTCGAGTCCTCAAGTATATCAATATACGATCAATGAAAACAATCACGAAATGGTCAAGAAATGGTTTCATCACCCAGTGCATTAGATCCATAAACAAACTAAATGGCATAACTGTAAATTGATAGTGTCCATATCTCGTACCGAATGCCGTATTGGACCTATCCTCATCCCTGATCCTAAAAGGATGATACCCTGATCGCAGGTCTATCTTGGAGAAATACTGCGCTCTTCTCAGCTGATCAAATAAATCATCAATTCGTGGTAAGGGTTACTTGTTTCTGACTGTGACCCTGTTCAACTATCTATAATCGATACATAGTCTCAAAGTACCACCTTTCTTCTTCACAAATACGACTGGTGCTCCTCATGATGACATAGAAGGTGTGATGAATCCCTTCCCTCCCAAATCCTGCAACTGATTCCTCAACTCCTCCAACTCTTGTAGAGCCATGCGGTACAGTGGTATAGAAATCGGTCTAGTGCCTGGTACCAACTCAATAATGAAATTTATCTCTCTTAGTGGTGGTAAACCAGGTAAGTCTTCCGGAAACATGTCCAGAAACTCACACACAACTGGTATCTTCGCTAGTCTAGGTCCTTGACTCTCTCCTATGGTGTATAACGACAGTAGAGTCTCCATCTCTCCACTGGTCGCAAGTCGACCTCGAGTGCCCTCGACCCTCGGTATACTACCACTATACGTAAAAATCGGACGCTCTGAGATCTCAAATATCACTGTCTTATTGAAACAGTCGATATGAGTGTGATACGCTGCTAGCCAATCCATCCCTAACAACACATCGAAGTCTAAGAACTCGAGCACCCTGAAGTCTGCATGTAATTTTGCCTCGCCTATCAGTATTGGACATTTCTCAATAAGACAATTAGGGTAAACTTTATCCTTGACTGCAGTACTCAAAATCAAATGTATGCCAACTCTAACTGATGTCAACCCTAAGATGCCTTGCATGCGACCAACAATGAAAGATATTGTAGAACCTGAATCAAACAAAACATATAACTCTACCATTTGTGGTAGAACCTGAACCGTGAATCAAACATAATACTCTAAGCGTGCACTCTCTCAATGAGCCTCCGTGTGGCATCTGCATCAGGCTGTGTAACTATATGTACACCCTTTCGACTCTGCGATAGAATCACTTACTGGCTGTGGACAATTTTCAATCACGTTTCCTACCTAACCACACCTATAACATGTGATAGGTCTACGCTAACCCTAAACCCGATCCTAGGCCTGTGCTATCTATGCACCTGTCTGGAACTATCTCATCCTCTACCCCTACCTCTACCTCGCCCTCTACCACCCTGCTGCTCCTGACGTGGCGCTGGTGGTGCTAGTAGAGCTGACAAAGTAGTAGCACTAGTAGGAGCTGGCAATGCAGGTCTAACGGTCGTGGTAAAGGAAGTCTACCAATAATGGTCTGCAAAGGCATAGGAGATGATACATATGGTACAACTGTTGTAGATATCCTTACACCCTGGGACCCTTTATCCCATCTCTTCGGTCCTTTGCCCCTCTGTCTCCTTCTCTCATACTTCGCAACCTGATCGAGTGTCAACGCTGGTACTAATGGTGTCTCATCAGCAACTCTACTCAAATAATAGGTCTCGTGAGAGAGTGCACGCTCGTAAATCTCCCCTAATCTCTTGGCATCTGAATTGACCACATAAAATCTAATATCTGGCCTCAGTTCATTTCCAAAATGATACACATCATCAGAATCCTCTCTCACTAAATCTCCGATGAACTACCTCAAATAGCCATATCTGTCTCTATAGCTCATCACTGACTCGTCAGTTCCCTGTTTCAGGTTCATGAACTCCTTCCTCAACCTCTTCATCACTGCGGGTGGGAAGTAATGCTGATAAAACTTCCTCTTGAATGCATCCCAAAATCAAACTCTCCCTCGGAAGCTATCGTCGTACGCCACCAAATATCGACGTCTCGCTGTAGAGTGTACGACAAAATCTCAGCTCAGTGTCTATCCTTAATCCTCAAGACTCTATGTAATTTCTCCCGAGACAAAACCCATTTCTCGATCTTCTCAAATTCTCGCTGATCATCAAAGTAGACTGGCTTCAGTCTGATGAAATCCTTCACCAGCTAAACATCTGCCAACGAGCTAGAAGATAGAGGTGTAAAAGACGGTGTAAAAACTGTCTCTATGGCTGAAGGTACATATCTGGTGCAGTCTACACTATCGGCACTGCTGTTGGTAATGTGGATGTAGTCGTAGTAGTATGGACTGGTGTCTATGTTGCTGAAGCGAAACGTGCAGTCATCATATCAATGAACTCCGCTAACTGCTGATAGATTCGAAAGTCATCTGTTGATGGTAAAGAATGTAGGCTACCACTCGTACCTACATCCCCGCTATCGCGTGAATCCACCATCGGTGTCTGCAAGTTGATAGTGATCGCGAATCAGCTACTATGTAAATAACACATATATACATATACAAAAATATCATGTACATATAAGACATCCCCAACTCACTTCCACTCACTTCCTAACTAATGGTTTCTAGGCAAGGATCATATGGTTTTCCACAACTACAATTTTTATTTTTAATTTAAATTTTTATTTGTTACTTATTAGAAAAACTGAGTCTTTGGCTACACACTGTAGCTTTGGTATCACCTCATGGAATGGCTATTTTCTACAATATTAATGTTGATAAACATAGGTTCGTAACCTAGGTTTTTATAAACATAGGCTCTGATACCAACTGTGACAACCCTTTCTTAAATTAGGACACCACCCGGCCTAATCCCATTATTAAGCCCTAATCTCACCATATAAGACCTAACAAGGAATTAGTCAGCTTTTTCAACAATCTTATTACTTACCACTTTTTATTAGTTTTCAAATAGATATAAACATGTACCTATCCTATGTAAATTCATAAATCAGAGTTAATTAAAATTTACTAACTTAAAAGTTATGCAACGAAAATATTAACTAATTAACTAGCGGAAGCTTATAAACATGTAACCTAACCTTTGTGGAAAAACCAGGAATTAAAGATCAGATGCATATATATAATGAAACGGCGATATATAATATCATGTGTCTAGTCAAGGTACCTATCACTCAGCCCACATTATAAAACCCCCAAAAGAATATCATATACATAAAAAAATAATACATTAAGAATCAAACCTACAAAATTTGGTGTAGCAGTGCTCTACTGGCTCAAAGGTAGTCACCGATCTTCTCTTTGTCTGGCCTGCTACTCAATGGATCTGCACCCACCATCACAAACTAGATAGTGAGTAAATGAAAATAGAAAGTAATACTGAGAGACATTTGTTCACATTCCCAATTATACAACAAGTATAAAAAAACATAATAATAATAGCAACTATGCTGAAAAAATATCATGCAAAAAGATACTTTAGTTAAACCAAATGAAACCGACACTAGGCTAAGTAGTAATGATCTAAGGTCGGTCAGCCGTGATCTTCATCACATCAGCCTTTCTACTATATAAGGATGGAGCTGTGCTCTACATCTCTGTGAAGGTCATACTTACACAGTATAATACGCCATTATAATTATCCCAAATGTCAGTCACTGGGATGTATACTTGCCAACAACCCCGAGTCTTACAACTCATGAAGTCACCTAAGTCATGCTTGCCAACAACCCTGAGTCCTATACCCCGCGTGCTGCGCAAGATAATGGAGAAATTTTGATCACCAGGGAGAGTCTAGTGACCCCCGTATGTTAGGTGGAATTCTATCATAAAATGACCCTAGATACAAGAACCACTTTCATATTCAAAGAACAACACGGTATTGGAATCCAATAAATACAATTGCATAACTAATGCACAAAGTATATAGATTCACAACACTATGTAAAAACTACTTAATAGCATGTCATTTCACTGACCACTAGTAATAACATTCAATAATGAAATAGTATATGATTTGGAGTCAATGAAATCATTTAATCAACAAACTATCCCATGAAACAACCTCATGTAATGAGAAATGAAAACAAGTCATGGCATATAGAGTACGAAGACAATTCAGTTAAAATGACAGATAATATGTATGTAAACAGAAATGAAATGTAAAGAAATATTTCAATCAGTTTACTTACATACTACGCAATTTCCTATGCTACTTCGGCCTCCCAACACCTCGAAACTCGTATTGAATCTCTGAAATAGTTCCCTAAATTCCTGACATCATATCATATGTTTTTGAGTGTGCTTGGACCTTTACTTAACATATTAGACTTTTTTGTAGTGTTTAAGGACTTCTTGAGACTTGCAGATTTTTATGCTGCCATAGCATGTAGCGTGCTAATGACCCTGTGTAGCGCACTAATGACCAACATAGCGTGCTACCTATCATGCATATCGCGCTATGAGTTGCAGAGCTGTACCATGTCGAAGACGGAGAGGTGAGAGGCGTCGAGATCACCGTGATTGGAGGAGTTGGAGAGGTGAGAAAGTGAAAAAAAAAGGTAAGGGACGACTGTGAAAACGTAAGAGGCAAGGGTGAGCAGCGAAACAAGTGGCAAACAATTTAGTGTTTTGCTTTTTATTTATATAGTATATGTGAAATCATAAAGATACCCTACGAATTAATAGCTAAACGGGTACCTATTTTTTTAAAATATTATCTATGGACCCAGACCCGTATTTTTAAATGAACAAAAAAATATGTCCAGACCTATATTTTTTAAAAAAACAATTGTGTTCAAACTCGTTTCAATTAGGTCCGAACAATTTTTGCTAGCCCTCTATAATAGGTCTTCCTGAGTAACTAGTTCAACCGATACTAATGTCATTCTAGAATTAAAGATATTAATATCTTGTGCTTCCCAAAAATCTCACTTTCATTTTACATTTACCAAACAATTCTCAATCGTTTGAGACTAAATTTAAGTCTGTGCTGACATTTTCCCGTGCATTTCAGAATTTTAACAATTTGATACTTTCAATTTCACTTTCACTTACATTCCTGAATTACTAAGACTCATTTCTCAACCAGTTTCTCATTGGTTTTATGTAACGACCCAAATTAATTAAACTAGGATTAATGTTAATCTTGGAGTTAATGGTTGTAATTCAGGCGTTACATGGGCAACTCGATTGACTCATACACGAGAACCGAGGGAATATGTTATTTATGGATGACGGTTGCTTAGGTGTGATGTTTTAAACATTATATTATTGTGACATTGTATGTGTGTACGTTGCTATCTTGCGAGATAGTGTAATTGGTAGTCGCCTCAAAAAGTGTGTCAACGGGGATCGGGTAGGTGAACTATGATTACACTAGGAAACTCGATTAAGTCATGTTAAGATGACTAGTTAATCAATTAAAATGGGTAATGTAACCAAATGCTAAGTTGATTAAATTAAAAAAATAAGCTATGACGTACCTCAAAATGTGTGTCGAGACGCGAGGCATTAGGTGTCAGGAAGTCGAGGGTTGGTGGGATCACAAAATTTGTCAATTTGGTGAATGAAAACACTAACCATATATATTATAATGGGCCTTAGCTAAGGTAATCAAATCAGATAAATCAAGGCCTATAGTTTGGTTAATTGAATGGAAACTATAGGATTGACCTAGAGATACGTATTGCCACATCTAAGAACCATGTGAGTAGCCAATTAGTGTCAATTAGATTGAGTTAGTTGAAGTTAGTGGGATACATGGCAAGAGATGAGTCATTAGATTAGTCTCGGGATATGTAAATGCATGAAGATCAATTGCTAGAAATTAATAACACCTTAGTATATAAGATGAGTTGATCAAACAACATGTAAACCAAGCCATTTTATCATCTTAACTTTCTAGAGAAGAAGGAGGTTAATGGAGAGAAAGAATCCATGGAAGATTGGTGAGAGTTTCTTAAGCTAGGTGGTACATTAACTAGGTACACATCTATTTATGTCGAATTGAAACAAGTTATGGTTTTTGGCTAATTTCATATGGTAGATGATTAAAAATTTGCAATTGGTTTATATATTTAGATTCCTCATTTGAAGCTGCTAATCCGGCTATGTTGAAGTTCCTAATTGGGTTTTTAAATCATAAATATATGAATTTTTGAAGTTGTAAGACCAAAACTGAATTTATGCATGTTGTATTAAGAATTAGCCTATATAATTTGGTCATAACTTGCTCATTTTAGATCCAAATCGACCAAAACTGGTGGCATTTGAAATCTTACTCAAAGGAAAATAACTTTCCTTAGCTAGAGATGTTGTAATTCAAATGGTTTCATGTCCAAAAGTGCTTTACAAGTAGTACTAGAATGCAGTAGAAGATTTTTGAAACTAAATTTTTTAAAAGTATAACTCCCTAACTACTTATCCAAATAAGCTGATCTTTTAGTATTTTGTTATTGGGTATGTTTGCTACCTTGTGAACAAAAATAGCATTTTTTGGAATGATAGATTGGGAGAAATAGATTTTCTAATTCCGCTGGTCGGATTAGGTTCCAATTATAGCTATGTTTAGTAGAATCATGATATTTGTTTCATTTTAAATATGAATTTTTCAAAATAAACCTTTTTGGAAAGCTAAGATAGAGACCAACAATCTTAGTACCGGTGGAAGATTTTCAGATTTGGACCATTTCATGACTAAAAATACGTTGTAACATAAGACTGAAATTGAGACTTAATTTAGTCTTTAGGGGCTGATTTGGGAAGATTGATTTAAAACCTATTCAACCAATTTGAATACACAATAAACATACTTAACTGACTTCAGGGACTTAGGGAACCATAGCTTGGTGTCGAGAACCTCGTTGGGTCGGATACAGAATTCCGAGGAAGTTGAAAAATGTTTTGAGGTTGTAAAACCCACATGAACGTCACTTGAGTATTTACTTACTTTCAATGTTGTTTTACTCTATTTCCTGATTCTATCCCTTATTTACTTAGTTATCTATATCTGTGTCATTGTTTCGACGGTTGGTTGAGTTTACTCCCGCCGGATATTCTGTTGTGTATATATGCACGCTAGACCATAACATTTGTATCAAGAGTCCTCGGTGGATAACGACTCGACCTACTTTGCCGGTACATGTGTCGGTGCGTCTTGGGTCTACGCCGGCCACCAAGAGGGACCAGGTGATGGGCTAGTTGGGTGTGCCTACTAGTGGGGTCCCGGGGAGAGTATCCGAAGTATGGTCTAGTCAGATTGGAATAGGCACACACGTTTGCCTTTATTGTTATTTACGCATGCGATGATCCATTTACAGTAGCCTGTTTACATTTTTCATGTTTATTTAACAGTATTTCTTGGATTTCCTTTTCTTTATCATATGAATGCTTAGTGAATTTCCTTGGGATTTTACTTACTTGACTCGTCATCTGTTTTGTTGTAATGGATGAGTGCAGATCCTTCTACGAGTAAGGGTAAGGGGATTCTTGGAGATTATCTCTAAGCTCGCCTACTGTTTGGCGCACAACTCGTAGGTGTTTATTTTATCATTTTGTTATATATTATGGGTTTATGGGAGACTGGTGAGACATATGTACTTGTATATATTTACTTTTGTTGCCTTATATATATATGCAGTGTACTATTCCGAGTTTTCCACAGTAGGATTGATGCTTTATAAAACTTAAGAGTTAAATGAAAATACATGTTAATATTACTTTAAGACTTCAGCTATAAAATATTGGCTATCTAATTGCAACTCTGAAATACACAAACCACTAGCAAGGCTAGGACTTGAATAAGCGACATATAGTTGAACTAAAGGAAATAAATTAAGATTAATGTGAATAATCGGTTCACTAAACTGATAACGCACGTGTAGACATGATTATCGAGACATGAGATGGACGGGCAGGTGTCGGACAAGTGTAGCTAGGCCACCAGGCGAGGAGCACACGGAGAGACGACACCCCAAGGCGGCGGGACTGCCACATTTTATAACTGACAACTTTCCATGATTATAATTTGTACTGAACTACTTAAAATATTTCGTTATTATTTTAGACTTCCAAAGTCTATTTTACTTATTATTCAAGCTCAATTTTCATTTCATAAGTTCATTATCTTTTTTATTATATATCCTAACCTCACTTGTTTTATCCCACGAGTTAAGTGTCGAATAGACAAAGAGAATAAACTTCCTATCGCATATATGGTGATAATATATAAATACATACCAAACATAACACAACAATCAAATTAACCTCACCTCATAGTCATTTTCCAACTAATCGTGCTCAATCACTCTTTAGTTCTAAACCAAAATTATCCTAAAATTGAGCCAAACCTAAGCTCCAATACCAACATTGTTAGACCCTTCGTCATTAGGGCATCTGACCTGCCTAGATTATCAAGGCCTAGATTATCCCAAAACTATTCATAATCTAGTCAGACTCTTAACTTTCTAAATATTTCTTTACTTGACATCGATTTTCTAAAATCTTTAAGATAAATGGTCATCCTCAAAGTTAAATTCAAAGTTTTATTTTCTTAAGTGCATCAAATTAGGAAATCCTTCAATTTCGAATTTTGATATCTTAAAGAGATTTTGGCAGAGTCTCCGCTGTAAATAGGGTTGTCAAAAATAAAAAAACCTAATAAAAATAGTGGGAGAAGGTATAAAAGGACTCACGTCTTCACCAATATCCACAACAGTTTGTATATCAAAATTTATACATCAAAACAATCCTCACTAACAAATTTAATCCTTAAACCATTTCACGAAACCATCTGACCCCAAATTCAAGTTTGTATTCATTATTATACTACCATTACCGTCATTTAATCATTCGCGAAATCTTAAAATGAATAATTGGCCTAATTCACAACACAAATTCTAAGACATAATAACAATCAAAATAGAATACAAAGAGAAATAACTTAAAGAAATCACCAGAATACTAAAGATCGCTCTTACTTTTCTTCAGATCCATTAATTGAACTTGTAATTACCCAATGATAAAAAAACTCGATAATGTTATTTAAGCAAATCCCACACTATTCAGTGCACCTGTAATAACCAAATGCATCATAATAAAAGAATTTAAACAAAACAATAATATTCAAAGAATTGTAAATATACAAAGATGCAATCAATCCCGTTTCTGTTCCTTAAATACAATCAGATGTCGACTTTCAAAAATACTATGTGAACAGTAATAAGGAGTTACAAGTTTGAGAGGATGTAGCATCCCCTATCCCAATAAAGGCGATATCCGGCCTAAAACCTTAATTAAGCCTCGGTACACTCTAGTCGGACTCAACTAGAGTAACATTACAGCCGTCCTTCAAACTTGATAATCAAAATACATTATATCTTATATCGAATAAATAATTGAAAACGTAGTGAATTTAAAACTTTTTTGATCAAACATAAGATATACAAAAAAGGGCATAAACCTCGTTCGTAAAACCATATCTCCACCATGTTTATTACAAAATAGTAATTGAATACAATATATAAACAGTATGGAAATCAATTCACCGTAGAGAAGACTATAAACTCCTAATATTCTTCATTCCCGAGTTAAAACGCTCGTCGATAACTTGAAATGTTAATTGGGGAATGAGCGCTCCAACTTGCTCAGTAAGTGATGCTCGTAAACATATCAATGAATAAATGAATAGCAATATGAATCCAAAACATATCTATTTAGGCATTACAAATGATATACCAATAGATAATGGAATATAAGTTCAATGGTCAATTGCAACTGTACTCGTGACTTTTAATTTTTATTTTAAACCTAAGCTGTAAACTCCTATTACCCTATATTACGGTCTACAAAAACTTACACGTTGGCCAACTTGTGATTTCTATAGTGTATCTAGGCGTAGCGTGACTACCAACTCAAATAGAAAAGCAACAATTGGGTACCTCAAGGTTTATGAAGGGAAAGTTCTAATAATGATCCAACACTTCCTTTGTCACTTCAGTCTGATTCGCCAGTCGTACCTCTTTCTGGGAATTTAATATAAAACAAGTTCAAGTCATAGTGTATTGTCCTATTCCCAGTCCACAATGCTATATGAACTAAATATACTAATTTCTATTTATTTGACCCAAAAATAAAATTATTTTGATTTTTTGGAATTTTCCCTAAAATTCCCGCATTTTAGCCTTATTCTTTCCTTTTTTTTCTTTTTAAAGTGAGGTTTGATCTATGAATCAAACCAGTCCGGTTCGGCCAGGTCCAGGGATTAGACCCCTTCTTCTTCTTCTTCTTTTTCTTCTTCTTCTTCGTTCATCTCTATTCCATTAGCAACATATTTTTTTAATTCAGTGGGGTTGTGTTTGGCCCATACCCAAGGCATTTTTTTAATTCAGTGGGGTTGTGCTTGTCAGCAGCTTAATTTTTTATTTATTAAACTTTAAAGTTCCTATTTCGACATGTCTTGACTTCCAATACTCGTTTTGGATCCTATTTTTCACCGAATTGAGCCAAACTCTCAACAAAATAGTTTAACTCCTTAACATGCCCATAACCCTAATTTTGGTCAAACCAAAACTCCAAAAAACTTAACTTTATCCATGACATACTAAAATCTTTTGGGCCAATCTTCTGGTATATTTAACCAAACTCGCACCAATTTGGACTCAATGTCAACCTTGACCAGGTCAACCGACACGAAACTCGAAGCAAGGTCTTGCACCAACTTCATTCCCATTTCACAATGCCACCGATCTCGACTTGCATGCAAACGGTGGCAAGATCCCCACATGATACTTGACACTTGATTGACGAGTTTTCGAGTAACTAATTATTTATTTTCACTCATGGGCTTCAGACACGCACTTGCAACCCCGATTATAACAAATTGAGGACACACCTCAACACACTTCGACATCGCGACGAAATACCATATAATAAACATATTAGGCTTCACCAACGAAAAATAACATTAACCTAGTGATTATCCTTTCTCACCGATCTATGTCATAATCCACAACACTTGTCAAGATTAAAACCCACTAAACTTGTAATTAAATATAAATATTGGTTTATCGAAATCAGGGATGTCACAATATGTGAGTCATTTTAGGCCTTCTCCCAAGCTATTTTTTTATCAAGTTTTTTGGTGCCGACAACCCACTATTAGGGGAGACTCTGTTGAAACATTTATAAAACCCGGGCATCAAACGATATGATTTCTTAATTTGCTCTACTTCAAGGTTTTGAGATCTAAGCTTTGTTTGAGGTAATAGATACTATCTCGAGGTTATTAAATGATTAAACAGATTAGGAACCTAATCAGGGTAATTATGTTAAGTCAGGGTTTATTAAATTATTTTACATCCTTAACTAAGTGTCCACATCGATATCTTTGGATGATATTATGACTATATCATCTGCCCAATACTAAAAATTGCACCAGTAAATGTAAACATTTCGACCTCCCGTTCAAGTGTTGAATTCAAAACAACACTGTATTTTTAGGTAAAAAAATGAAATGAAGGAAGTATGTGGAATTGTATTGTGTTTTTTTCTTCTGATTCTTTGAAGGGGGAAAAGAAAAAAAACCAAGTGGATTGCAAGAAGAATGGATGGGAGGTTAAATTTATAAGGGGAATTGAACTTGCACTACACTCTATTCTATATATCTGCCTATGGTTTCATAGAACTTGCACTACACTATATTCTACGTATCTGCCCATGGTTTCAAGTTGAACGTACTCATTATCTTCTCATTGATAAGATAACCATTATTTATTATTAATAGATGCACACATAATATATAATTATATCTCTTGGAACAATCGGTAATAGAAATAAATAAATAGCATAAAATAAGAAAATCGAAAAAAATAGAAAATTGGAATGGTGAGAGGAAGTAGCTTCTTAACTTTCTCTCTCATCTGACTTTTATATATATATATATATATAACATATATAGGTTTATTGAATCAGATTACGAATTGAATCTATGGATAAATGGTAGATGAATCATAAGCATAGAAATGCCAAAACATCTCAATGTAGTTCAATATCTTAAAATTATGTGTATAAACAATGTAATGTATATAAATGTTTATTGGACCAAATTACTGATTAGACCTTAGGATTAAGATATATATTTTGTAATCTAGTTCAATCTATGCGCATTACAACATTTGCAATCTCATTCTGTTTAACAAACTCAAATTATGAATCAATTAAAGCTAATTAAATCGGATTAAACTAGATTCGTGCATATATAGATTTCATGGACAACCCTAAGTCTTTGGCCCAATATGTAGGAAAGGGAGGGTAACAAAAGAATTAACCTAAAATTAAGTTAAATGATTTGGATTCCCTCTAATTAAAGAAAGTCCAATACCTCTCTTATATCCACGAATGACGAGAAATTAAAAATAAGAACCTCAGATTCTTGACCAAACAAACCCCAAAGATTTTTTGAAACTCTTCTCCCAAGAAGGTGATAAAGAAGAGATTGGAAAAAGAAAATCTTTATAGAGTTGGCAATGTCAGTTGCTAGCTCAAGCTGGTTTTAAATATTAGTAAAATAATAGTAATATATTGAATTAAAATAAATAAAGTTGGCGAAGAAAGCTTGGTGTGTATTTGGTGTATTTTACAGTAGCAGTGGCGGTGGTTAATCATTCAATGGCTCTCTTTCTGATGCAGGCGTGGTATAAATGCAGAACCTTTGCAATTAATCCTCTCTTTTTATTTTCATTAAAACCTTATATTATATGATTATTAAAACCCATCAATCATCTCTACGCCTCTCTCACATAAATGTTTTAGCAACTCTCACTCTCTTTGGTTGATGATCTTTTCTTTTCTTTTTTTTTTTTTTTTTTTTTAATACTAGTATATTTTATGGGTCTTTCTTTCTCTGATATATGTGAAAAAATGGCAGTATCCATGCAGTACCTGAGCAAAACAGGACAGTTTGAACAAAACCCAAATTCAAAAAAAGTTTCAGTAAAAGGGCTTTCAATGGAGGACAGAATGCCAAAAGTAGCAGGGAATCTGAAGTGGGTATCTCTCTCTTTCCACTTGTAGATGGTGTTTCATCGCTGCTGTGGTTACAGTAACTCTGTAGTATGTTCTGATTAGAGATTTGAATGGTCATTATTTGATCCCATGAAGAATTAATGCATTTCTGTTTCTTCAACTCCTTGATTTCAAAGTTTCGAGTAGTTCTCTTCTAGGGTTTCTCTTTAATTTGTAAATTGGGGCAACTTTCTCCTCTTGTGTTCTTTTGATCCAAAGCTTGATCTGTAACTTGCATTGTGGAGGGAGAATTGGGGGTTTGGACCCTTAAATGACAATTTTGCCAAAAGTGTTGTGAGTAGCTGTAATTCTCTGAAATAATATTTGGGGAAAGTGAAAGACACCTTTCTTCTTGCCACCTCTGGGGTTCTAGTGAAATAGATGGACAGTGGTGACAAGGGTAATTTTGGGGCAGAAAAGAAGGACCCTGATCCTGCCAACTACCATTCTTCTTCGTCTAGTATAATTTCGTCGAATTGGCGATTCGATGACAAAGGGGATCTGATGCCTACTACCTCTGCATCTTCTTCTGCTTCGTTGGGGGATTCATTTTGCCCAGTTATTTGGGGACATCCGAATCCGTCCCAATTGGGTTTCTGTGACAACAATGTTCCTACTAGTTCATGCACTGCCAACCAAGAGATGGTAAGGAAAGGGTTTTCTGTTGATCCAAGAGCTGGTTTTGAGAAATCACTTGGTATGGGTTGGAATCCCTTGAATTCAATGTCTAGAGGGGGTCTTTTCCTGCAAGCTGGTGCTGGGATCTTAACTCAGAGCTTAGCTCAGTTTCCAGCTGATTCGGCTTTCATCGAGCGAGCTGCGAGGTTTTCTTGCTTTAATGGAGGCAATTTCAGTGATATGGTGAGCCCTTTTAGCATGCCTGCATCTCTTAATCCCTACTTGAAGGGTCCAGGGGCAATTCAAGATCTCCAAGAGGTTCCCCCTGCAACTGGTTTGAGACCTTTGTTAGGAAACCCTTCTCAGAACAATGAACCGAATTTTACTGGGAGTGGCAGGGACATTTCCTTGCCTGTTGAGCAAGTTATGATGGATGGAAGTCCGAATAAGAACGAAAAGGAGAAGGGCAGCAGTTTGTCTTGTCATCCTGATGAAGCCAAGCAAGGAAATGGGGCGTCTAGCAATGAGTCTGATCAAGCTGAGTTTAGTGGCGGTGGGGGTCAAGGGGAGCTCCCCGCACCGGTAAATGCTGGCGGGGAACCATCTCCTGCAAAGTCTTCTGTAGCAAAGAAAAGGAAGAGGACCATCCAGGTGGGAATGCTGTTTTCATTTTCTAATTGATTGGCTTAATTCCGATGAATGATTTACATGGTTGTCGTTTTATATTGTTGAACCCTTTTTATCGTAATATTTCCATGTAGACTGTTGAGGTTGAGCAAGATAAAGGAGCTTGTCAATCTCCTAAAGAAGCTATAAAGGGTGACAAATCCAAAGAGGTAGTAGTTGATCAAAATCCTGTTTCAGGCCCTGCAAAGGCTGCTGGAAAACAAAATAAAGATAGTTCTCAAGCTTCAGACGGACCAAAGGAAGAATATATTCATGTCAGAGCCCGAAGAGGGCAAGCTACAAACAGCCATAGCCTTGCAGAAAGAGTATGTTTCTTGTCGCTAAACCCTCAATTTCATCGAAGATAGTGATTAAGTTAAAGACAAATTATTTAAATAATTGTTTTTGGGTCTGCAAAACAGGTTAGAAGAGAAAAAATCAGTGAAAGGATGAAGTTTCTTCAAGACCTAGTTCCTGGTTGCAGCAAGGTATTTTTGTCGATATTGACTGCTTATATGGTACGAATCTGATGATACTTCATTGTCTTTCAGTTCTACAAAGTTTTGCTAATGTTACGTGATTTTCCTGGTATTATAGGTTACTGGCAAGGCTGTAATGCTTGATGAGATCATCAACTATGTACAGTCGCTGCAAAGGCAGGTGGAGGTAGGTCTTGGAAACTTAATCAATTTCTGTATAATATTGATGTGACCCCTACTCTTGTCAATAGCTTCATACGATAAAATTCTAATTTTTTTTTTTTAATTCGCTCATTACTCGGGCAATTACCCGTGGATTTGTCTTTTTGAGTTAATGCTAAAGCTCTTTAAATTCAAGACTCCGAATCCGTACTCTGAAAATTGTTTGTGGAAATGCTCTTTGCTGTACTAATATTTATGTGTTGTTGACTAAGGCCTCTCCATGTTGAAATGGCACTAGTGTTAACTGTTGAGGCATTCAAATGATGCCTTGATGACTTACCTTGCCATGGCGTTTCTTAGTTGTGATCTAGATTGTTAGTTTATGAAGTTCAAAGATGTTAACTAAGAAAGCTGCATAAGTTTATGTATATTTGTTTGGCTAATTTAGTTTGTCTCTTCCTTATTTATAGTTTCAACACTATATGAAATATATACTGATTGTGTATGGAGAATTTTTAGATTATCTGTAACTCCATCTCCACGTGTTCAAAAGTGATTGTTCCAACATTAAACATGTTCTATTCTTGATTTTATTTTTCCTTAAAACTAAAGAAATACATGGAATTTAGCTTCTTTTTTTTTTTTTTTTTTTTTTTTTTTTTTTTTTTTTATAATAACATCGTTAGATTTAACTTTAAGTTCCGTCTAAGTTGTCAAAGAAACTAATAAAGAAAAGACATAAAGATCTCCCTATTATGTCCTCTTACAAAATTTTAATTAATTCCTGAAATTAAATTTTTAATTCATTTATTAGAACGATGATCTTACTACTGCAATGGAGATGTTGGTTGCACTAATGTTGTTTCATTCATTCATCTTATTCCATTCTTGGAGCTTGGAATGGGATGCTTAATGTGGAACTTGGAAAGAAATGATTGTGCTGTACCCCTTGAAAGGATAATGGTCAACTGTTCATTTTTCTTTTGTCTGTTGGTGTTCTCTAATTTGTTGCACTTGGAATGGCCTTATGTAAGTTGGTGTTGTAGTATGTTCTGCTCTGTTTATACAAAAGGTTCCAACGCTGATGGAATGTATTCTATAGTAGTACTTTTGTCAATAAAATGATACTTTGTTAGCCTTGGCATTTCAGAAAGGATTAGAGGCTCAAAAGGAATTCAAAGGAATTGATGATTAGTGTTTGATCTTCGTGTTTGCTTTGTCTTGGAACCTGCGCTGGAGATGAGAACAAGCACCTATATCTCCCAAATTGCCAATTTTATCTTTTTGATATTATTTTATTTTGAAGACTTTATGATGATCTCCATTGCTCTTTGTGTTTTGTGCTTCTAAAAGTCTATTCTTGCCTTTTATTGTATTTTCCCTAAACCCTAAACCCTTCCAATTTGAAAGTAGGACAATCAAACTGCATTTATCGTATCCTTGAGTTATTTTCATTTTTATGCTCTGGTTTTTCTTTGGGCTCAGGCAGGAAATTGACACGTTTTCTTATTTTGGTTCAGTTCTTGTCAATGAAACTTGCAACTGTCAATCCCATGCTTGACTTCAACATCGAAGGACTCTTTGCAAAAGAAGTAAGGGAATTTCGCACTGTTTATGAAATGTGCTAAATTTGTTCTATTTGAATTATTTTCATCGTAACAAACTGCTCACTAATTTCCTCATTGTAGATCTTACACTTAAGAGGTGGTCCATCTTCCTCGGGATTTTCACCTGATATGGCTATTGCACATAACCAGTTACATCCGCAACAACAGAGTTTAATCCAAGCTGGAATCTCTGGCTTGGGAACCACTTCAGAAGCATTAAGAACAACTATTAACTCGCAGTTGACCCCCATGACTGGTGCATTTAAAGAACTTCCTCCCCAGGTTCCCTTCTTTAGCAATCAGACATGCTTTCCCTTTAAGTAGACCTCTGCTTGGCTCTCTTTCGAGTCTTCCTATATAGTGCTAATTGCATCATAGAGAGGACGTGCTCCTGTGAAACTTCGAGTTGTTAGCTATGCCCTTCATCTTAATAGTCAGACTATGCTAACAAGCTAAGGAAACTGATAACTAATAATTACCTAAAACGTATGTTCTGTAGTCGTAACGTCCGCATGAACCATGGACTGTTACTGAGTCCAAGGAAGATTTCGTTGAGCTCATGTGATGTATGCGGGTTTGTGTGCTAAGACCCAAGAATTTGATGATTTCAATTGAACTAAAGAAATTTATAATTATTTTGGCACAAATAGAAGGTGTTCTTTTTCATTCTATTTTGCAGCATATGATTTTGTGGGTTAACACTTTCCACACCTTTTCCAATATTTACAGTTGCACAATGCATGGGATGATGAACTCCACAATGTTGTCCAAATGAACTTTGGCGCCACTGCATCCTTTAATAGTCAAGACCTAAATGGTAGGCCTTCTTGACCATCGTTTAGATTTGTTTTGCTGTTGCAACCCAGTTGTTCTTTGTTAAACTGTACAAGTCTCTAATCTTGGGGGTTCGCAGGTTCTTTGCCACGAGGGCATATGAAAGTTGAACTGTGATTGATGCCCTTCCAGTGCATCCCTGCTAATCCAACCTTATATATTTTGTTCCTTATATCCTACGGATTTGGCTAAGTTAATAAAGTTCAACGCTCATTCATTAATGCTGATGAAGTGAGATATATATAATGCCCCTCGTACTCAAGAATATCGTTCATCTCAAATTGTGTTTTGGACAAAGGTTGAAAAATGTTCTCGTATAGCCTGAGGAATATAATGTGGGAAGATCTGGTCTCAGGTATATCTAGAAAGCCATATCTCATTTTGCGTTTGAATATAAATGATATCTTGGAAGAGTGCAAATCCCCTGTATCTGACCATCTATAACAACTTGAGGACTTGTATATGAATCTAAAGCTTGCCAAGTTTTTTTGGAACTTTTTGATATTGTCGGTCGCAGGTTGTCTCCTGTGAGTTGGAGATGCAGATAAAATTATTTCATCATGCATAAACTGCATAAAATTCCATTTTTTGGGCATTTACAATGTATTAGTAACCTAACTGGCCAAAAGAAATTTTTCGTTATTGAATTCTGGATCATAGTGCTTCGTGTTTGTAGATGCCTCAAACTTCTAACAGTATCTGCAATGTTATGTAGTCTATAATGATCTACGTAACACTTTGATTTAATCATAAAATAAATACATACATCCTTTCATTGTCATTAAGTTTAAGAATATTTTTCCCCTCTCTGCCTTCTACCTTGAGATATGATTCTTTGATGGTGAGATCCCTTGCGTTTTGACAAACCATATCCTAAAAATTGTTTTTCAGTTATTGGATTCGTTTCATTTTGAAGAGAGGGGAGGGAATTAAAAAATCTCATACTTTAATCACTTATGCTCGAGCTACCATAAGTTGTGGGCTCAAAACATAGAGTATGTAACAATATAATATGTGTCACAATTACTAGAAAACTTGATTCCATAGAAACTGTAGAAATTCGACGAGGTAGGGGCATATCAAAGTTAACATGAGATGCATTAATTAGGAGGGATTTGAATGGTTTGAAAAGCTCACCATCAATTGCACTTAATCGAGCACATTGGAAAAGTTTGATCCATGTAGTCGACTCCAGTTAATTTGGGACTGAGGCTATGTTGTTGTAATTAGGAAAAGATAATTTAACAATCTCCCACTTGACCCATGTTATGACTTGGTGATTTAAAATAAAATATAATTGCACTTTATCGCAAGGTTTAAAAAATCGACAAACTTTTGCGAAGTTCGGGCGAAGTTTATTGATTTTGAGGTGAGCAAAGCGAAGTTCATAGGCAGTAGAAAAATTACAAAACTTTGACTCAATGTCGACTAACTTCGACCGAACTTCGAAAACATCGATGGAAATTAATAAAACATGAAGTAAAATTGTTATGTTTCGTAGAAGTTGAGCAAACTTCGATTGAAACTTCGACTATGATAGAAATATACTTAAACTTTGGTTAAATTCGAATAAAACATAGTTCTAGCATCTCCACGAAGAAACTTGAGTTTTTTAGCATTTGAAGTGAAATTTCATAAACTTTCGTATACCGACGAATTTTTGTCAAACTTCCATCATCGATGTTAACTTCCTCGAATTGAATCCGAATTTTAAATGACTGAAGTCATAGGCGAAGTTGAAGTTTCAAACCTTGCTTTATTGAATCTATCAAATTACTTTTTCATTGAATTAAAATGATAAGATCATGGCGGTCACGAGTCATTTAATCGACGTGATTCCTTCAATGTATCACAATCAACTCAACTAGTATAACTTTAATAAGGATATTTCAACCCTCTAACCATAATGTTATCTCACGAAACATAATGAAGATAACAAGTACATAAGCGAGAACAAAACTTTAATTGAATTCACAAGTGTCACGACAATAATATGAGCAATACAATTATAAATGTATGTATACATACCACAATATTATGCTAACAAAGACTTGTCTATAATGCACATATGTTCAACATGACTAATAAACGTTTTTGGCGGTAATCCCTGAGTTAACGGATCCACTATTATCAGATCAGTACCAATATGCTCCATTGACACTCTATGTTTTTGCACTTCTTCTTTGACAGACAAGTACTTCAAATCCATGATATTATGGTATGTATACATACATTTATAATTGTATTGCTCATATTATTGTCGTAACAATTGTGAATTCAATTAAAGCTTTGTTTTTACTTATGTATTTGTTATCTTCATTATGTTTCAGTGAGATAACATTATGGTTAGAGGGTTGAAATATCCTTATTAAAGTTATACTGGTTGAGTTGATTGTGATACATGGAAGGAATTGCGTCGATTAAATGACTCGTGACCGCTATGATCTGATCATTTTAATTCAGTGAAAAGTAATTTGATAGATTCAATAATGTGCAATTATATTTTATTTTGAATCACAAAGTCATAACATAGGTCAAGTGGGAGATTGTTAGATTATCTTTTCCTAATTAATCTCTATTAATTGTGACTCAAATTATATTGTTATGTACTCTATGTTTTGGGCCTACAACTTGATGGTAGTTTGGGCATAAGTGATTAGAGTATGAGGTTTTTTTAATTCCCTCCCCTCTCTCTTCAAAATGAAACGAATCAAATAACTAAAAAAATAGTTATTAGGATATGGATTGTTTAAACGCAAGGGATCTCATCATCTAGGAATCCAGTCTCACGGTAGAAGGCATAGAGGGGAAAACATTCTCAAACTTAATGGCAATGATTTACATAACACTTTGATTTAATCATAAAATAAATACATACCTCCTTCCATCGCCATTAAGTTTGAGAATGTTTTTCTACTCTCTGCCTTCTACCATGAGACAGGATTCCTTGATGGTGAGATCCCTTGCATTTAAACATACCATATCTCAAAAATTGTTTTTCAGTTATTGGATTCGTTTCATTCTGAAGAGAGAGTGAAGGGAATTAAAAAAACCTCATACTCTAATCATTTATATACAAACTATCATAAAGTCGTGGGCCCAAAACATAGGGTACGTAACAATATAATATGGGTCACAATTAATAGAGATTAATTAGGAAAAAATAATCTAACATGTTTCATTTTTTTTTCAAGTAGTTTGGAAGGAATATGACTTTTTCCTATACTTGAACCTAGTTTCTTTTGGTTTTGCTATGTAGTATGGGGAACAATAAATTCTTCAACTTTTTTTTTTTAAAGTAAAATAAAATAAAACTCCTGTAAACATTTTTTTTGTTAAATTTGTTACATTGATGATCCTAACACCCAAAAAAGGGTACAACACCCTATTACATCATCGAGGATAACATGTATTAATTCACTAAAGCTTAGATTAACATCCTCACGAGGAGAGCAACACACCCACAAGGGGGACAACAACTTCATACAGAGGGCAACAACCCTTTGAAGGGAACAACATAAACTACTCTATGATAGTGAAACCATCAATGGAGCCACTACAGTCGCACATAGGCGGTAACTAATTCTAAATAAACAACAAAACACTAAAGCCTTGATCCGTAAGGATAGAGAGACAGAAGATTGACCCGAATCCTATCGCGGCCCGAATTTTTAATTCTAGTTTAATCTCTTAATCATGATCAAATGACCCGTAACGTGGGACCCACATCGAGATACGTGTCGTGACCGAAGTGAGATGGCCGATGTATATGTTATATTTGTAATGATGAAAGTTTAGTGTTTTGTGTGTGTGTAGACTACTAAGTCATTCCTACTTATGAATATGTGTCGATATGAGCGTGAGAATGCGCATCGAGTTGAGGCCGACGTGGGATCGAGGTAGAGAGTGATATAGTAAGTTGGCATAAGTCTTATATAGCTTTTATAGTGATTTAAATGGGCTATGGTTGATAATATATTAAGTATGCCTAAGTTAGTAAGTTAAAACAATTGCCACTTGATTTTCATCGAGACACGTATTAACTCATCTCAACACCAATGGAGTTACATATTGGTGTCACATAGCAGTGGGACATGTGTTAATAGGCGTATCACTAGATGAGCCTCGAAACACTTGTGCACAATGAGATCAATGGTTATTAATCAACCATATCCACTTACTATATAAAGCTAGTAATCAACTCATACAACCAAATCAACTTCATTTCATTTGCTTAATTGAGAAGGAAACTTGCTGGAGAGAAGGGGAAGGGCTGGAGAAAGAAAAAGACTAGCAACCAAAGTGGGTTAGGTGAATGAGAGATCAAGTTAAGCTAGGTGTTCATAAAACTAGGTACATATCTCCCTATTTAATTGAAATCAGTTATGATTTTTGATCAAATTCAGAGGGTAGATGATTAAGTTTTTACAATTGGTTTATATATTTGGATTCCTCATTTCAAGCTGATAATCCAGCTATATTAAAGTTCTTAATTTGGTTTTGAAATCATAAAGATATGAATTTTTGAAGTTGTAAGACCAAAATTGAATTTCTTCATGTTGTATTAGGTATTAGTCTATGTGATTTGGTCATAACTTGCTCATTTTAGATCCAAATCGACTCAAACTGATGACATTTGAAAGCTTACTCAAAGAGGTACAACTTTGCTTGAATGGAGATGTTGTAATGCAAGCATTTTCATGTGCAAAAGTGCTCTACAAGTAGGTGCTGGAATGTCGTAGAATATTTTTCAAACTAAAATTGTTAAAGGCATAACTCCCTACCTACTTATCCAAATGAGATGATCTTTTAGTATGTTGTTATTGGGTATGGTTGCTGCTTTCTGACCAAAATCACATTTTTTGGAACTATAGAATGGGAGAAATATATTTTCTAAATCCGCTGGTCGGATTAGATTTCAATTAGAGCTATTAGTAGAAATATGATATTTCTTTTGTTTTAAATCGGAATTTTGAAAACTAAACCTTTTTGGAAAGCTAAGATAGAGACTAAAAATCTTTGTAGTGGTGGAAGATTTTGATATTTGGACAATTTAATGCCTAAAATCGCGCTGCAATATAAGACTAAAATCTCAATGTTGTTTAGTCTTAAAGGGCTGTTTTGGGTTAATGTTCCTAAACCCATTAGACCTGACTTAAACCCAACGTATTTGGATTAATTTGAATCATAAAACTAGGGAAGTGTTCCAGGGATTCAAATACGAGTTTCGAGGTGTTGGGAGACCGGAGTAGCGTAGGGAATAGCGTGGATTGTAAGTAAACTGATTGGGATATTTATTTACATTTCATTCCTATTCATATGTTCATTTCCAGTCATTTGGACTGCATTGCCTTTGTACTCCATATGTCATGACTTGTTGTTCATTCTCATTACATGAGGTTGCTTTCATGGTTTAGTTTGTTGATAAAATGATTTTATTGACTCCAATTCATGTGCTATGTCATTATTGATTGTTAATACATGTGGTCAGTGAAATAGCATGTTATTAGGTAGTTATTACATAGTGTTGAGAATCTATATCCTTTATGTGTTAGTATATAATGGTTTTGTTGGATTCTATTACCGTGTTGTTCTTGAATATGAAAGTAGTTCTTGTATCTAGGACTACTTTATGATAGAAATATGGTGGACATACGGGGGTCACTAGACTTTCCATGGTGATCGGGAGTTCTTCACTATCTTGCGCAACATACGGAGTATGGGACTTGGGGTTGTTGACAAGCATAACTTGGGTGACTTCACGAGTTATAAGACTCGGGGTTGTTGGCAAATATACATCCCAGATGACTGACATTTGGGATAATTATAAAGGCATATAGTGCAATTACGACCTTCGCAGAAATGTAGAGCACAACTCCATCCTTATACAGTGGAATAGGCATTGGGATAGGACTCCCGACCGATCAGCCCTTGATCTAGTACTACTTAGCCTAGTGTTAGTTTCATTTTGTTTAACTAAAATATCTCTTTGCATTAGCATAGTTGCTATTATTATGCATCTTGATACTTGTTGCATATTTGGGAATGTGAACAAATGTCTCTTAGTGTTACTTTCTACTTTCCCGTACTCACCGTCCTTTTTATGACGGTGGGTGCAGATCCATCAAGTAGCAGGCCAGACAAAGAGAAGATCGACTACTACTTCTGAGCCAGTGGAGTGCTGCTACGCCAGATTTTGTAGGTTTTGATTTTTGATGTATTACTTTTATATGCTTATCATATACTTTTGGAGTTGTATATTATGGGTTGAGTGATTAGTACCTTGACCTGACACATGTTGTTATATATCGTTGTTTTATGCATGTGATATTTATTCCCTAATTTTTCCACGATTGTTAGGTATCACATTAATGCTTTCGTTAATTTGTAAGACTTCCGCTGAATAAACTTGTAAGTAAGCAAAATTTTAATTCACGCTGATTTATTATATTACATAAGACATTAAAACACATATTGAACTTGTAATATGCAAGTAGGTAAATGGTTTTGAAAAGGTTGACTAGTTTCGTGTTAAGTTTTATGAGGTGAGGTTAGAGCTTAATGACGGGATTAGGCCGGGTAGTGCCCTAATTTAAGAAGGGGTCGTCTCAGTTGGTATCAGAGCCTAAGTTCTAGAATATTATGGACAGTTTATGGAATTGTCCAAAGTTGGGATATCATAGTCACATGTGGTATCATATTCTATTGTTATAAAGCTTAGGATAACCTAAGTTCAAAGAGCTCAGGATTGTGGAAAATGGTCATTCCGTAAGGTGATACCAAAGCTATAATGTGTAGCAAAATGCTTAACTTTTTCAATGAGTAAAAATAAAAATTTACACAAGAAAACATAAATCTTAGTTGTGGAAAACTAGATGATCTTTGCCTAGAAACCATTAGTTGGGAAGTGAGTGAAAGTGAGATGAGGATGTTTTATTTTTATATGTTAGTTTTCTATATGTATATATGCGTTATTTACGTAGTAGCTGATTCGCGTTCGTTATCAACTTGTAGACACCAATGGCGGATTCACGCGATAACGAGTATGTAGGTGCGAATGGCAGCCAACCTTCTATACCATCAGCTGATGATTTTTAGAGGCTATCTAATCGAGTAGTTGCTCAAGGACAACAGTTAGTGGAGTTCATCACTATGATGACTGCACGTTTCGCTCCATTAGCACAGACACCAGCCCCACCTACTACGACTACTTCCACATTACCCAAAACAATGCCGTAATACAGACTGTACCAGTGATAACAGCTCCAGCCAGAGAGATAGTTTTTACACTGTCTTTTACACCTCCATCTTCTAGATCGTCGGCAGATGTTCAGTTGGTGAAGGATTTCATCAGACTGAAGCCAGTCTATTTTGATGGTCATCAAGATTTTGAGAAGATCGAGAAATGGGTCTGATCTCAGGAGAAATTACATAAAGTCTTGAGGATTGAGGATAAACTCCAAGCTGAGATTTCGTCATACACTCTATACAGAGATGCCGATGTTTGGTGGTGTGCGACGATAGCTTTTGAGGGATAGTTTGAGTTTTGGGATGCCTTCAAGAGGAAGTTTTACCAGTAATACTTCCCACCTGCAGTGATGAAGAGGTTGAGGAAGGAATTCATGAACCTGAGACAGGGAGCTGACGAGTCGGTGATGAGTTATAGAGACAAATACGGTTATCTGAAGCAGTTCGCTGAAGATTTAGTGAGAGAGAATTCAGATGATGTGTACCACTTTGGGGATGGATTGAGGTCAGATCTTGGATTTTATGTAGTCAGTTCAGATGCAGGACTTTATGAGAGATTTATGAGCGTGCACTCTCTCACGAGACCTATTATTTGGGCAGAGTTGTCGATGGGACATTGCTAGTACCAAAGCATTAACACCTGACCAGGTTGTGGAGTATGAGATGAGGAGATAAATGGGCAAAGGATCGAGGAGATGGGATAGAGGTTCCCTGGGATCAAGAACATTTACAGTAGGTGTACCATTTGTATCATTTCCTACACCATTGCAAACTATTAATGGTAGACCCCCTTTGCCACCACTAGTCAAACTCGCACCGCCTTACCTTACCAACTTTGCTAGCTAGCTCTACAAAGACCACCAAAGACCGCGTCCAGCAGCAGGGTGGTAGAGGCCAAGGCAGATGTAGAGGACGAGATAGTTCCCCATAGGAGCAGAGACAGCACAGGCTCAGGATCAGGTTCAAGGACAGCGTAGACCAGTCACTTGTTTTATGTGTGGTCAGGTTCGACACGTGGTTCAAGAGTGTCCACAGCCAGCAGCCATGATTCCACCGCAGAGTCGAGAGGTCGTACATATATTTGCACAGCCTGATGCAGATGTCACACGGAGACTCATTGAGACTATGGTTTCTATTTGTGGTAAAGAGTCATATATTTTGTTTGATTCAGGTTCTACAGTATCTTTCATTTTTGGCCGCATGATAGGCATCTTAGGGTTGACACTAGTTAGAGTTAGCGTACATTTGATTTTGAGTACTGCAGCCAGGGATAGGGTGTACCCTAATTGTCTTATAGAAGGAATTCCTGTAGAGATAGGTGGGGTATAGTTACCTGTAGACTTTAGAGTGCTTGAGTTCTTAGATTTCGACGCGTTGCTAGGGATGGATTGGCTAGCATCGTATCACGCTCATATCGATTATTTAAGTAAAACAGTGACATTTGAGATCCCTGGGCATCCGATGTTCACATATAGTGGTAATATTCCGAGAGCCGAGGGTACTAGAGGTCGACTTGTGACTAGTGGAGAGATGGAGACTCTAGTATCATTATATACTGTAGCAGAGAGTCAGGGACCCAGACTAGAAGAAATTCTAGTTGTATGTGAGTTTCCCGGCGTATTTTCGGAGGAATTACCTAGTTTATCACCACAGAAAAAAGATAGATCTCATTATTGAGTTGTTACCATGTATTAGACCTATATATATACCACCGTATCGTATGGCTCCACGAGAGTTGGAGGAGTTAAGGAGTCAGTTGTTGGATTTATGAGAGAAGGGACTCATCACACCTTTTATGTCACCATGGGGAGCACCGGTCCTGTTTGTGAAGAAGAAGGAAGGTACTTTGAGAATGTTATAAACAGTTGAACAAGGTCACAATCAAGAACAAGTATCCATTACCACGAATTGATGACTTATTTGATCAGTTGGGAGGAGCGCAGTTTTTCTCCAAGATAGACCTAAAGGTATCATCAGCTTAGGATCAGGGATGAGGATAGGTCCAAGACGACATTCAACAAGAGATATGGACACTATCAGTTTACAGTCATGCCGTTTGGTTTGACTAATGCTCCTGCCATGTTTATGGATTTGATACACCGAGTAATGAGACCATTTCTTGACCACTTTGTGATAGTTTTCATTGATAATATATTGATATATTCAAGGACCCGAGAAGATCATGAGCAACACCTTAGAGAGACTTTGTAGACTTTGAGCGAGCACATACTATACACAAAGTTCAGTAAGTTTTAATTTTGGCTGTCAGAGGTCAAGTTTTTGGGATATGTTGTTAGAGCGGTAGGTATTACTGTAGATCTAGCTAAGATTCAGGCTATTATGGATTGGCCAACACCGACTTTAGTCACATAGATCAGGACTTTTTTGGGATTAGCAGGGTATTATCGCAGGTTCCTAAAGGATTTCTCAAAGTTCACCAATGACTAAATTGACCTAGAAAGACGTCAAGTTTGATTGGTATGAGGAATGCGATGAGACTTTTGTTCAGCTAAAGAGATTGATGACTACCGCACTAGTATTGATATTGCCATAGGCTGGACATGGATTCTTGGTATGTACAGATGCTTCTCATACAGGTCTAGGTTGTGTGTTGATGCAGGATAGAGGGACGGTGGCTTATACATCTAGACAGCTAAAGATACTTGAGAAAAACTATCCCACTCATGACTTAGTGTTGGCGACGGTATTGTTTGCTTTGAAGATATGGAGACATCATCTGTATAGAGAGAGGTTCACACTCTATACTGATCATAAGAGTTTGAAATACCTTTTCATACAAAATGAGCTTAGCATGAGACAACGCTGACGGTTGAAGTTTCTGAATGACTACGACTTTTCTTTGGAATATTACCCAGAAAAAGCTAACATAGTTGTTGATGCACTGAGTAGGATACCGGTTGGAGATGCCGAGGTTGTTAGATGCCATATGACACATGAGTATGGATTACTCAAGGCAGTGGCGATGATGACTCAGTCAGATATTCTTACCTATACTCAGGTGATGATTTGTGCATAGATAAGGCTTCAGACAGTGTCTACTCAGAGAGTGTTAGATGGATATAGAGCTGACATATTATACCCGAGATTCAATGAGTTGGCCCATAGTACCGAGTGTACTGACTGGACATAGACGACGGACCATTATTTGAGACTCAGAAGCAGATTGTAGATACCGCCAGTGGCAAAACTAAAAGATGAGATTTTTCAGATTCACACCGTTCCCAGTTCACTATTCATCCAGGTAAGACCAAAATGTACTATGACATGAAAAGACATTTTTGGTGGCCTGGGATGAAAGCGGACATATCGAAGTGTATCAGGAACTGTGGGATCTGCTAACAAGTGAAGGCAGAGCATCGTTGACCTAGAGAATTGTTACATCCGCTTCCCATTCCACGATGGAAGTGAGAAGACATAGCCATGGATTTTGTTAGAGGATTGCCGAGGACTGTTCGTTGACACGATTCCATCTAGGTGTTGTGGACTGATTGATGAAATCTGCCCATTTCATACCAGTTGCAACTCATTATATATTTGACCAGTTAAGTGTATTGTTCGAGATAGAGATTATTAGGCTGCATGGGGTACCATTGACTATTACGTCAGATAGAGATGCCATTTATACGTCCAAGATGTGGCGGAGTATGCAAGCAGCAGTATGGTACGTGTGTACAGTTTAGCGCAGCTTTTCACCCTCAGACTGATGGGCAAAATGAAAAGTTGATTCAGACTCTTGAGGATATGCTCAGGGCTTGTGTACTTGAGTTTGGCGGGTTATGGGAGGAGTACCTACTGTTGTGTGAGTTTGCATACAACAATAGTTATTAGGCTAGCATTGAGATGGCGCCATTTGAGGCATTCTATGGCAGACTGTGTCACTTACCATCTTGTCGGGCCGAGCCAAAGGACTGGGACATTATAGGGCTTGAATTTGTTGTTGACCACACAGAGAAGGTACGACTGATTCAATTAAGGCTTAAGGGAGCCCAAGAGAGGCAAAAGAAGTATACAGACACGTATCGCAGCGAACTCACGTATGACGAGGGAGCCTTGATGTATCTTAAGGTTTTTCCTCGGAACGGTCTTCACAGATTTGGTTTGAAAGGCAAGTTAGCATCGAGATTCATCCGGCCTTTCTAGATCAAGAAACGGGTCGAAAAGGTTGCTTATGAGCTGGATTTACCTCCAAAAATGTCGGGTATTCATCCAGTGTTTTCATATTCATGCTTCGACTAGCCAATTCCAAGGCAGGCGAGAGACCGACAGTTGACTTGAGTCAGATTGATCTGAGCGAGGACATATCTTATGAGGAGCAGACCGTACAGATCCTAGACCGGAGGATACAACAGTTGAAAGGCAAGTCTATCCCGAAGGTGTTAGTCAAAAGGCAGTTCCATGGAGACTCGAAACTCAATTGGGAACGAGAAGACTATATACGAGATAAGTTTATGTACCTCTTCGAGTTAGGTATAATTTTAAGATAAGTTTAATTTCGATGACGAAATTTCTATTAGTTGGGAAGAATTGTCTTGTCCCGAATTTCTAATTCTAGTTTAATCTCTTAATCAGGATCAAACGACCCATGACGTGGGACCCGTATTGAGATACGTTTCGTGAACGAGGTGAGATAGCTGAGGTATATGTTATATTTGTAATGATTTATGTCTAGTGTTTTGTATATGTGTAGATTACTAAATCATTCCTACTTATAAATAGGTGTCGATATGTGAGTGAAAATGTGCCTCAAGTCGAGTGTCGGCGTGGGATCGAGGTAGAAAGTGATATAGTAAGTTGACATAAGTCTTATATAGTTTTTATAGTGATTTAAATGGGCTATGGTTGATAATATATTAAGTATGCTGAAGTTAGTAAGTTAAAACAATAGCCACTTGATTTTCATCGAGACACGTATTGACTCATCTCAACACCAATGGAGTTACATATTGGTGTCACATAGCATGAGTTAGTGGGACATGTGTTAATAGGTGTATCACTAGATGAGCCTCGAGACACATGTGCACAATGAGATCAATAGTTATTAATCAACCATATCCACTTACTATATAAAGCTAGTAATCAACTCATACAACCAAATCGACGTCATTTCATTTGCTTAATTGAGAAGGAAACTTGCTGGAGAGAAGAGAAGGGCTTGAGGAAGAAGAAAACTAGCAACCAAAGTGGGTTTGGTAAGGAGAGATCAAGTTAAGCTAGGTGTTCATAAAACTAGGTACATCTCCCTATTTAATTGAATCCAGTTTTGGTTTTTGGTCAAATTCAGAGGGTAAATGATTAAGTTTTTGCAATTCGTGTATATATTTGGATTTCTCATTTCAAGCTGATAATCCTGCTATATTAAAGTTCTTAATTTGGCTTTTAAATCATAAAGATATGAGTTTTTGAAGTTGTAAGACCAAAACTAAATTTATGTATGTTGTATTAGGGATTAGTCTATGTGATTTAGTTATAACTTGCTTATTTTAGATCCAAATCGACTCAAATTGGTGGCATTTGAAAGCTTACTCAAAGAGGAATAACTTTGCTTAACTAGAGATGTTGTAATTCAAATGTTTTCATGTCCAAAAGTATTCTACAAGTAGGTGTTGGAATGCAGTAGAAGATTTTCTGAATCTGAAATTGTTAAAGGCATAACTCCTTACCTACTTATCCAAATGAGCTGATATCTTACTATGTTGTTATAAGGTATGGTTGCTACCTTGTGACAAAAAATCACATTTTTTTAGAACTATAGATTGGGAGAAATAGATTTTCTAAATCTGCTGGTCGGATTGGACTTCAATTAGAGCTATGTTTAGTAGAAATATGATATTTCTTTCGTTTTAAATCGAAATTTTGAAAACTAAACCTTTTTGGAAAGCTAAGATAGAGACCAAAAATCTTTGTACTGGTAGAAAAATTGATATTTGGACAATTTCATGCCTAAAATTGCCGCAATAGAAGACTAAAATTTCAATGTTGTTTAGTCTGAAAGGGTTGTTTTGGGTTAAGGTTCCTAAACCCATTAGACCTGAATTAAACCCAACTTATCTAGATTAGTTTGATATCAGGAAACTAGGGAATTGTTCTAGGGATTCAAATGTGAGTTTTGAGGTTTGGGAGACCGGAGTAGCTTAGAAAACTCGTAGATTGTAAGTAAACTAATTGAGATATTTATTTACATTTCATTCTTATTCATATGTTCATTTCCAGTCATTTGGACTGAATTGCCTTTGTAATTCATATGCCATGACTTGTTGTTCATTCTCATTATATGAGGTTGCTTTCATGGTATAGTTTGTTGATAAAATGATTTCATTGACTCCAATTCATGTGCCATGTCATAATTGATTGTTAATACATGTGGTAAGTGAAATAGCATGCTATTAGGTAGTTATTACATAGTGTTGAGAATCTATATCCTTTGTGTGTTAGTATGCAATGGTTTTGTTGGATTCCATTACTGTATTGTTTTTTAATATGAAAGTAGTTCTTGTATTTAGGACCACTTTATGATACAAATCCAGCGGACATACGGGGGTCACTACACTTTTTAGGATGATCGAGATTTCTCCACTATCTTGCGCAACATATGAGGTATGAGACTCGGGGTTGTTGGCAAGCATAACTTGGGTGACTTCATGAGTTATAAGACTCGGGGTTGTTGGGAAGTATACATCCCAGATGACTGACAATTGTGATAATTATAAAGGCGTAGAGTGCAATTACAACCTTCACAGAGATGTAGAGCAGAGCTCCATCCTTATTTAGTGGAATAGGCATTGGGATAGGACTCCCGACCGACCTGCCCTAGATCAGTACTACTTAGCCTAGTGTTTGTTTCACTTTGTTTAACTAAAGTATCTCTTCGCATGATTTCCTTTCAGCATAGTTGCTATTATTATGCATCTTGATACTTGTTGCATATTTGGGAATGTAAACAAATGTTTCTCAGTGTTACTTTCTACTTTCCTGTACTCACCGTCTTTTTTTATGACAATGGGTGCAGATCCATCGAGGCTACACAAAGAAAAGATCGACGACTACCTCTGAGCCAGTGGAGTGCTGATATGCCAGATTTTATTGGTTTTGATTTTTGATGTATTACTTTTATATGCATATCATATACTTTTGTGGTTCTGTATTATGTGTTGAGTGATTAGTACCTTGACCAGACACATGTTGTTATATATTGTCGTTTTCTTATATATATATGCATGTGATCTTTATTCTCTGGTTTCTCCACGATTGTTAGGTATCACATTAATGCTTTCATTAATTTCTAAGACTTTAGCTGAATAAACTTGTAAGCAAGCAAAATTTTAATTCACTCTGATTTATTATATTACATAAGACATTAAAACACATATTGAACTTATAATTTGTAAGTAGGTAAATGGTTTTGAAAAGACTGACTAGTTTCGTGTTAAGTTCTACGAGGTGAGGTTAGGGCTTAATAATGGGATTAGGCAGGGCGGTGCCCTTATTTGAGAAAGGGTAGTCATAAATCAACTGCCCTAAGAAGATAACAACAGTTGAAGGCTGCCACCTCAGACAACTTCCTGTGTCGCCAGTGATCGTCATATTTGGATGGCTCCTTGCACCAAGCGCAGAGGACCCAACGCAGCTATTCGTCTTCCTTTCTTTTTGATCAAGCTCTAAGCAAAAAGGCCATCAGTGGCGACCACCGACAACCCGCGGTAACCCAACGCTAGGCTTGAATACTACACAAAACTGTAAGGGGAAAATAGGGGAAGAAGGGATGGAACAGTAGGGTGCGAAGAACAAAAGAAGTGAGATGTAGGGTGGGGAGAGATGAAGGGCAAAGGGTTGTGACGGGTGGAGAGAAAGT
This sequence comes from Stephania cephalantha, assembly GCA_039657325.1. Taxonomy (NCBI): domain Eukaryota; kingdom Viridiplantae; phylum Streptophyta; class Magnoliopsida; order Ranunculales; family Menispermaceae; genus Stephania; species Stephania cephalantha. The sequence continues at coordinate 24,587,751 of CM077573.1, forward strand.
AAGGGAGGATGAAGATAAAGGGTCGTACCAGAAGAGAAAAGCACAGAAAGAGAGATGGGTGGAAGGGCCGGAGACATGGCAGCCTTGTCAGAGCAAGACGAACCGCCTCCAACTCCCCAAATATTGCAGATTTGGTCGTGGTACGCTTAAGCGACGCTAGGGTTTTTTCTTCCCACTTTCAATAAACTTTTAAATAACCTCAAATTTTTGTAGGCATGATAAATTATTATTTGGAACACAAAATATATGCATGTGAAGTGCCATCACTCAACACCAAAATTGTTTGCGTTCTTGTTCCCTTCTTTCTGTCATTAATATATATAATTTTTTCATTATTCATTGAATAATTGTTTCAACTTATAACATCCAAAAAAAACCTTCTTAATTGAATATAGATTTGAGAAACGCATTGCATTTAATGTCTTGAGAAGTATAATATACCGTGGATATATTACCTTTTGTTGTAAATAATATGGGTTGACAACTCTACATATTCCACTTTTTATTATTCCAACTATTCACATAATGTAACACCCACTTTAATTCATGTAATTACTTAGCCTTAATGTTATTTATTCATGTAATTATATGGAAATGTAACTTGTGCCATTTAGTTTTACCAATGGCCTATATAAAGGGGTCACACCCATGTAATGAGATACACCACATATTGAAATGAAAGTTCTCTCATTTATCTCCTCTATTATCTTTTTGTTATTTGCTTGTTTACTTTCCTAGCTTTAGTCCTAATTATTTTACAACACGTTATCAGCACGAAGTGCTTTGGACAAAGGAGTCTTCGTGAAGATCAAGAAAGCTCCTAAGGAAATAAAGCTTTGAAGGAATAATTCTTATAAATTTGATTTATATAGTGTTTGATGACTTTTATTGAAAATTATTATTTGAATAATTTTTCTTGAAAATTAAAGTTGAAAATTACTATGGAAAGATGGTTTTGAGTCTTTTGATTATGCCTCATGGCAATAAAAAATTAAGGCAAACATTTCAAGTGTGAGAAAATGTTTGAGAGGTAGTTGTTTTAACTAGAGTTTTGAACAGCCAGAGAGTATATATACAACTATTTTTTTTATGAAAGTATACAACTCATTTGATATGTGAAACTATGTACAAGTGCATGGAAATTGTGTAGAACTTGTTCTTTGTCAATTATTATATATTTGCGTTACATAACTACAAGTGAAATAATATATGCATGAAAGGTCATGAATTGTGTTGATGCCCACCACGTATGTGTATGAGTATCTTTTTGCTATTTCAACCGACCTTTAGCCTTAAGGTATGTGTTTTGGTTTGAGAATTTGATGGTCATATTAAGATTTGCCAACGAAGTTCTAAGATATTAATATCTACCATATTAATGATTGCATATGCCCACCATTATTCAATCAATTTCCATTTTATTTTACATATGAATGGATTAATAACTTTATTATATGCATCATTTTTTTCCAAAATACCATAATTTATATCAGGGGAAAAGCCAAGGAGGGACTGGATCCATCCAAGTACAATTACTCATGTGAACCATGCATCTTCAGCCAAAGCATGAGCTTTGTGATTACAATTTCTTTGAAAATAACCAAAAATGTTATGTGGGAGGTCCTTAGTTAAAGAAAGAACATCATGGAAAACTGGTTCAAGGTCATTTTCCATAGAAGACTGATCAATAAGTGCTCATACTATAGCGGGTAACTATCCTCGTTCCTACTGCCAGTTTACTGTATGGTTTTGTTGCCAGATAAGCAAAGATATTTATGACACAAATAGGCACCAAATCACATCTTAGTAGGTTTTGCCTACTTGTTGGTGGAACCACTTAGGTGTCCATTGTGATTTCGGTGGAGCGTAAAAGGGAATACCTAGATACGCATGATAATGTGAAAACTTGGCGAGTAGCTAAAGTTTAATGACTATATTAAGACCTATACGAAGTAAGCCTCATGAATCCCGCCCGAAGGATAGAAAATAAGAATGTTGGGATGTTGGAGACAAGGGTAAATTTTATTTCACGCGAGGTCGGACAAACTTCGAAGGTGCGGATTTGCATTAGTTCAAAAAAAGACGTAAGAGAAATTGTTACGAATGGACACGTCGGGCTATGGGTGTAATTTAATTTTACTTTCGATGATGAAAGTTCTTAAAATTGGGGATTTTGTGATGACCTAAAAACCATAAACACCCATCTTAGGGGTAATTTAGTAATTTCGTACCCTACACTAAATTGGTCCCACTACAACAACAACAACATAGCCTCAGTCCTAAATTAACTGGGTCGGCTACATGGATCAAACTTTTCCATTGTGCTCGATTAAGTGCAATTGATGGTGAGCTTTTCAAACCATTCAAATCCCTCCTAATTAATGCATCCCATGTTAACTTTGGTCTGCCCCTACATCGTCGAATTTCTATAGTTTATATTGAGTCAAGTTTTCTAGTTGGGGCATTTGTAGGCCGTCTTTGCATGTGACCAAACCACCGCAACTGCCTTTCCCTAATCTTTGTATCAATTGTTGCTACTCCTACTTGTTTTTGAATTTCTATATTTCTTATTCTATCTTTACGAGTTTTACCACACATGCACCTAAACATCCTCATTTCTGCTACGTTCATTTTATGTAATTGTTGTTGCTTTACCGCCTAACATTCACTTCCAAATAGCATAGCTGGCCTAATTGCGGTCCTATAAAATTTTTCTTTTAACTTAGTAGGAACATTTCAATCACAAATCACCTATGTTGCACTCCGCCATTTCTTCCATCCAGCTTGAATTCTATGTGTGACATCATTCTCAATGTTACCATCATTTTGTATGATTGATCCTAGGTATCTAAAGTTGTTTACCATAAAAACTTCTACTTCCCCTAATTTTACCACTCCGTCATCTTGATGTCTAGTGTTTCCAAACTTACAGTGCATGTATTCGATTTTTGTCCTACTCAATAGATTCTAATGTATTCCTCCAGAGTTCTAATTTCCTATTCACTCCATCTTTTGTTTCATCCACTAAGAAAATATCATCTGCAAATAGCATACACCATGATATATCCTCTTGAATATGTCTAGTTAGTTCATCCATAACTAAAGTAAATAGATATGTGCTTAAAGCCGATCCTTGATGTAGTCCTATCGTAATGAGAAATTCTTTTGTAGCTCCTCCAAATGTCTTTATACTCGTTACTACTCCATCATACATATCCTTAATAGTGTCTATGTATCTAGCATGCATTTGTTTTCTTTCTAGAACCCACCAAAGAACATCTCTAGGGACCCTATCATATGTTTTTTTTAAATCTACGAATACCATATGAAGATCATTTTTCTTTTCTCTATATTTTTCTAACAATCGTCTTACAAGGAAAATCGCCTCCATAGTTGACCTCCCAGGCATGAAACTAAATTGATTCTTTGATATTGTTGTTTCTCTCCTTATCCTATTGTCAATTATCATCTCCCAAAGTTTCATAGTGTGACTCATAAGTTTAATTCCCCGGTAGTTTGAGCAACTTTGAATGTCTCTTTGTTTTTGAAGATTGGCACAAGCGTGCTTCTTCTCCAATCCATTGGCATCCATTTTGATTTAAAAATTTTATTGAAAAGTTTTGTTAACCAAGTCAATCCAATTTCTCCTAAGCATTTCCAAACCTCTATGGGTATTTCATCTTGGCCACATGCTTTCCCTATTTTCACTCTTTTCAATGTCTCTTTAATTTCTACAATTCTAATATTGCGTTGTTGAGTTGTTAATTATGTAATATTATATATAGGTTATTTATATATTTTTAGTGTAAAGTCTCCAAAATACTAGCCTAATTGCATTTATTTATTATTTTCAGGGTTAACGGAGTGCGCGGTTGAATTCGTGGCGGAAAAATACTCAAAATGGAGTATTTACTTGCAAAGTGATCGGATGCCGGGACAATTTGCCTCGAAATACGCGTTGCGCGGTGGGTCGAATAGCGAGACAGTGGTGTTCCGGCCAATCGAGAAGATGACACGTCGCAGGATATCCATGTCACCAGAGATCAAACTTCTCTTCGTTTCGAGACACCATCGATCGGCCTCGAGATCCGTGCCCTGCACAAACTCCCGCTTTTTCGGTCTACTATTGTGCGATTTCACGAGCCACGTGTACGCCACGTGGCGTGATTTCACTCGTCCAACGCTTTTCGGTGACGTGTTCCAGCCAATCACACTGCGCCACGTGGAGCCGAGTCACCTCACACAATCGAACGCGCGAGAATCTCCGCGAATCATGTGGCGACACCTCGCGCGATGACGCGCCGCGCCCAATGACAAAGTGCGACACGTGGCGAGGCGACAGATTTCCAGCCAATCGGCTATTGACACGTGGCGAGAGAATGGAAACCAATTCGCTTAGGGATTTTCTCGGTTTTTAATTTCGTTCTCTCTCTGTTTTTGGGGTCTCTCTCTCGTTTTTGATTTTCTTCTTCTCGCTCTCTCGGCGTACGGTCTCTCCCCATTCTTTTTATTTTTTATTCTTTTCTTTTGTGTTCTTGATGCGAGGCTAAAACCTCTAGCCTAGGCAAGGCTAGAGGAGGTTCAACTGCGCATATCAATGGATTTGTGAGATTTATTTATTTTAATTTTAGTCTTTTCATTAATATTTTATTTTCTTGGGTATTGTTTTAACAATCAAGGTTAAACACTAGTTTAAATCTTGATTTATTTGTCGATGAGTCGTAAGCGCCGTGTTTGTGCAATAAGACCACACTAGTGGCAATCGACCATACCGATTGATTCGACCCTTTTGGGACCGGTTGAATACCTTAGAAATCTATGCTAAATCGGACACACGAGTGATCCGGTTGTCTAGGTGTAGTGCCTTCACAAAGCCCATTGCGGTCAACGCATTAAACCCAATTCACTTGAATTGTGGTTATGTGTTTGATTAGGGAAGTAGTCATCGTCGTACCTTGGCTATCGAGACAGGGAAGAGCGAGGAACCGCGTACGTTACCGGGTCTATAGCTACACTAGGATATTTTGATTTGCACATTTTACATAAATCGAAGACCAAATCCAATCTTTTACCGAACCGAACTTGTATGTCTTGACCTTGGTATTTTTATTAATTGTTTTCAATTTATTTCCATTGTTTTATTCACTTTGTTTATTTTTAGAGTAGTTAATTAATTCAGTCTCTCTCAAAACCCGATTTCCCTTTTTGTTCTTTTTAAACCTTAGAAAGAATACCAATCCCTGTGGGATCGACCCTTTGCCACTATTCGCAAATAGTTGGTTTAGGTTTTTTAATTTTATTGACGCGTTGCGCGCGTCATGCGTGTATAGTTTACATTTCTTTATTGGTGTAGGTTTTCATCTATTATAGTATCAACTTGGCCATAATTAAATAAACTATCGAAGTAACTTCTCTATCTCTCTTTAATATCATCATCGCGCGTTAAAACATTTTGATTTTCTTCCTTAATACATCGTACATGACTTAGGTCTTGTTTCTTTTTAACTCTTAATTTGGCTAGCCTATATATATTTTTCGCCATCTCTATTACCTAACCTTGTATATAGATCTTCCATGAAATTCGTTTAGCCTTGACTAACTACTTTTTTAGCTTGTTTTCTAGTTTCTCTATATTGATTGCACACATCTTCATCTTGACACTTAAGTATTTTCCTATACATCTCTCTTTTAGTCTTAATTGCTCGTTAGACATCCTCGTTCCACCACCATGTTTCCTTCTTTGGTGGTCCCAAGCCTTTAGATATACCAAATATGTTTGATCTCACTCTCCTTATGCAACAACTCATTTCTAGCCACATTGTGTTAGCATCTAAGTCAAGATTCCAAACATTTTCCTTTAGTAGTTTTTCTCTTTTATGTTTTAGGTTCCACCACTTTATTCTAGGGTCGCTAACTCTTTTATTCATATTATGTCATCGTGTTAGCTTTATATCAAGTACTACTAACTTATGTTGGGTAGTAAGTGCTTCACCAGGTATTACTTTGCAGTCTCTACATATTTTCCTATCTATTTTTCTTGTTAAAAGAAAATCTATTTGACTCTTGTTATGAACACTACTAAAAGTAATTATATGCGACTCCCTCTTCCTAAAACTAGTATTTGCTAAGACAAGATTGTATGCTGAAGCAAATTCTAAGATTGATTCTCCTTCTTCATTTCTATTACCGTAACCAAAACCTCCATGAACTCTCTTAAAACCATCGTTACCTGCCCCGACATGCCCATTTAAATCTCTTCCAATAAAAACCTTTTCATCTAATGGTATACTTTGCATAAATCCATCCATATCGTCCCAAAACTTGCATTTGATGCTCTCGCTTAATCCTACTTATAGTGCATAAGCGCTAAGTATGTTAATTTTTTCATCTCCAATAATTAATTTAACTAGAATCAATCAATCCCTCATTCTATTAACTTCTACAACCTTATCCTTACAATCATTATCCACCACAATTCCTACTCCATTGCATTTTCTATCTATACCAGTGTACCACAATTTAAACTCTGTGCTTCCTATTTCTCTACTTTTTTCTCCTACCCATTTTGTTTCTTGGAGGCAAGCAATATTGACTCGCTTTCTAATCATGGCATCTACTAGTTCTATTGACTTCCCCGTAAGTGTTCCTATGTTCCATGTTCCTAAACGAATTTTTTTCTCCCTTTGTATTTGTTTTCCTTTTCTATTTCTATTTTGTCTAAAAGATCTAGTATCGGTATCTATGATTTTGTTTTTATTTTCGTGTTTGTTTTGAACTAGCTTCTTTACCCACACCCGTCATTTGTAAACCCTAACCCCCTTTTGTGCACACATAAAAATTGAAAGAGAAAGGGAGAAGAGACTTTTGTTTGGGGAATTGTGGTGGGTGCAATACTTTGAAGCCAAGGAGACCTTCATTGAAGGTAAACCCACTTTCTTTTATTGTCTAAACGAATCACAAACTTGTGTTTACTTCAATAATTGTGGATAACTTTTTCTTTTGATTTTAAATTGGTGAAATTTTGGTAGAGAACCCCAAGGGGATGGCGCCGTCATCATCACAGAAGAAGGGTGGCGGCGAGGTCGCCGTCGCAGTCGATTTAGGGCGGCAGACTTATTGCCGCCAGAGTTGAGTGGCGGTGGTGGAGCTCCGCCACCAAAGAAGAAGAGGGGCCTCCAATATGAGGCCCCCCATATGAGCCGTGCTCACTTTCGAATGGCAGTGAGCACGGGATAAGGGGGAAGGTCAGAGGTCATTTTGACTTTGGCCAATTTGGCCCCTGGTTCGAAAATAAAAAATAAAAATAAAATACATATATATAATATAATAATAAAAATTAACTAAAACATTATATATGTATAAATGATATAAGATATAGATATATATATATATATATAATAGAAATAGATAGAGTAAAATAAGGCCACGACTAAACAGACCCCATAAATTACCAAATGGACCCCAATTTTCGAAATTTTTTAGATTTTTTGTACTCATAGATGAAATGTCCATATTTCCCTTAATATATAAGGGGTTTCGTCTCAAGCATACCCCAAATCTATCAATAAAAAAAAGAACTCCATCTACTCATCGAACCCTCTCGTCTCTCACACACGCGAATCACATTTTCCGGGCAAACAAGGGTGAATCGTCACAGAATTGATCAAATAAGTCCATTTTCTTCTCTTCTATATTGGTTCGCTGCCTTGTTCTGTGTTTTTTTCTGATTGCTCACATTGTTTCCATTTTCGAATTTGCTAGGGCATCGACTTTCGGATAAATCTAGCAAGTAATCATGGAAAACACGAAGGATGTGTCAAATCGAACCAAAGAAGAGCAAAATGAGGTTAGATTTGAAGTATTGTAACGATTTACGCGTGCATTGTAAATTTTTTGGGTTGGTCGTGATTATAAGACACATAGTGCCGAGGCGTGTAAGACGCCTCTTGGCCCTATTGTGCTGCATGTCTTGCACTCTACTCGGTCAAGTTCACCCAATTAGAATCAATGACTTTCGTCTGAACTGGCCGTTACCAATTGTTAGCTTTCGGCTACACCTGTCCGATACTTTGAAATAGGTTTCGATCATAGGTGACCAAAACCTATTTGTAAGTATCTGAGTTGAGTCTCCGTATAGTATAAAAATGATGAAATATGACTGTTATGCCATTGTTCTGTATTTCATTAGTGATTTTTTTGTTCTTGTAGGTTCCTACAACAGTTCCTATTGAAGAGATAGGGTGTAAATCGAGCAATGACTTCCCGAACTTCACTGAGACCTTTAAGCCTGCCATGCCATTCAACAGTAGAGAGGAAGTATTGAATTGGGCTCAGTTTAAAGCTAAGATGTGTAGATTTGTGGTCATCATATTGAAGTTTGATGCTTCAATTGGTAGGAGAGCTAGATTGTCCATTGGATGTGAGAGGTATGGTGCATTTGCAGTTAAGATTTCTAAGGCGAAGAAGTTAAAGTTGGCTGCAGAGAAATTGTGTAAAAAAACGATGGGGACGACGGTGAGCAGAAGCCTAAAGAGACTGCATTGAAGAAGTGTGGTTGTCTATTTAAGCTTAATGTAAAACATGCATTAGATGATAAGTGGCATGTTATAGTTGTGTGTGGGGTTCACAACCATAAGTTCTCAAACAATTTGATTGGCCATGCATATCCCTGAAGGCTTACCAAACCGGAGAGGGTGATTCTAGGATTTGAGCAAGACTAATGCAAAACCTAAACACATTCTTGCTAGCATTAAGGACAAGAATCAGGATAATGTGACTGTCATCAAAATAACCTATAATGAGAGTGCCTGATTGAGAAGGATTGAAGCTTTAGGCAAGACAAATATGCAAATGTTGTTTCAAAACTTGGATGAGCATGAATAGGTTGAGTTGCACGTGTGTTTTGAAGGATCGAAAATCATCAAGGACTTTTTTTTGCTCACCCTACTTCCTTGCAGCTTCTTCGCTCCTTTCCTCATGTGTTGATTATGGACTGCACCTACAAGACTAAAAGGTTCAAGTACCCATTGCTTGAAATTGTCGGCGTCACTTCAACTAGCATGACTTTCATTGTTGTGCATACATTATTAGCCAAAGAGAAAATGTATGACTATGAATGGGCATTGAGGCAGTTAAGGGATTTATCGGTTGGGTGGACACAGCCTGGTGTGATATTGACCGATAGAGATCAAGCTCTCATTGGGGCAGTTGAGGAAATCTTCCAAACTTGCACGCACTTATTATGTGGTTGGCACGTGAATAGAAATGTCCATGCTAGGACATGAGAATTATTTTCTAATCAAACGAACTATGACAGATGGTATGGGAGGTAGATGGATGTGGTACATGCTTCAACAAAATTATCATACATGGATAGGGTTAAGGAGCTTGAAGAAGAGTATAGAGGAGTTCTTGGTTTGATAGATCACGTCTGGGACACGTGGTTGTGTCATAAGGAAAAATTTGTTGATGCATAGACGGATAAGGTCTTGCATTTTGGGAATGCAACTACTAATCAGGTGGGGGGTGCACACTCTACTTTGAAGAAAGAGTAGAGGACTTCGCAAGGGCACTTTGGGGATATGTGGAGGTCCATACACATAGTTCTTGACCACCAACAAAGGGCAGTTGAGGCTTCATTCAACCGGTCCATGCATCTCGTTGCACATCAGTATGAACACCACATTTCCAGGAGCATTATTGGATTTGTATCTCGGTGCGCAATGGACGAGATCAACAAGGAATTGAAGAAGGTTAATGATGGTGTTGGCCTCGATAGATCTCTTTGTGGAAGTGTGTTAAGGGCTACACATGGGTTTCCGTGTGCCCACGAGCTTGCAATTCATATGTTGGAAGGTAGCCCAATTAGTCTAGATGAGGTGTTACCACATTGGGGGAAATTAAACTTGAACCCGGTCAAAGTTGGTGAAGAAGAACAAGATGACCAAGAGTATCTTGCTGAGATGGAAACAGTTGAGTCTAAGTTCCGAAGTGGGAAATGCAGATGTGAGGACATGAGTTATCCAATAGTTGAGGGAATTCACATGCCTAACTACAATTGTCATTTTCATACCCAAAGAGAAAACTAAGACTAGGGGATGACCTCTTAGTGGTACATTGAGTCCGAAGAAAAAGAAACCCAAAAAAGAGAGAAAAATGGAGAAACTTGAGAAATTTACAACAAGGACTCCATCTTATTTTGAGATGGCTAATGCTCGAGTTAAGTCTGTAGAGGAGGCACAGTATGCTACTGATGATACTCGTTTTGTTGGTCATGAGGTGTTTATCGAGGAGGTTCTTGTTGATGAGGTTCTTGTCGAGGAGACTAGGTCAGTTACTGAGCCTCAACCAACCCAAGAGTCCGTGGTTGGTGATTCCAATTCTGTTGAGCAATCCTTATTTTCAAACAGTACTGGCAGGGGGAGGGGTAGTGGGAAGGGGAGGGGAAAGGGACACGGTGGAGCTACTACATCAATTCCATTTGCACCACCTAGGTGATCAAAGACCCGATCTCAAGTGATTGCTGGGTTTATTGTTCAAGTACCAGATTTGTGGTTACCATTCAAGCTTGAGACAAGGAATGTGGAGTCTGATGGGAATTGTGAGTATCGCGCAATAGGCGAGGCATTGGGATATGAAGCTTGGATGAGGGTGAGGAGGGAACTTGTGCGAGAGCTTGATAGTCATAAGGATTTCTACATCAATGCGTTCCAGCTACAGGAAAACTTTAACACAATTAGAAATCCCATCAACACGTTTCAAAGCGACTTTGCACCGGGTTCTTCATGGCTCACATTGCCAAACATGGGCGTAATTGTCGCCGATTGTTACGATAGGGCATTTGTTTCATTATCTCGTGCCGGGTCTAGGACTTGGTTTCCTGCCTTACCAGAGCCCCCTCCAATACTTGAAAGACAAGTCATATGGTTGTACTTGGTTAATATAAATCATTTTGTTATGGTAAGCTTTTGGCTATATCTTTAATGGTATTTGTAATTTTAATTATGACTTTAGAACTTACTTTAACTGTTTTCCAATTGTAGTTACGAATGAAGGACGACACGCCTCTACCTCATGGCTCCAGTCAATGGGATGTATATGCGTTACGTGCAAGTAGGACTTAGCCGGATGGGTTGAATGTTATGGCGAGACCAACACAAACTAGACCAGCGGAGATGATAACTCTCGATTGATATGTTGGTTGTGTTTTTTGTTGCCTAGACATTGATTTTTTTGTGATAGACATCGATTTTTTTTTTTTGTACATTGGTGGGTATAGCAATGATTCACATGTAGTTGCTCTGTTTACATTGACATGTACATGGGTGGGTATAACAATGATAGTCGTAGGGATTTCATAAGGATTTCATGGAAGGATGAAATTTTTTGCAAGTTCATACACCCTTTTTTGCGTGTATGCGTCATGTTCTTTTTTTGGTACACTTTGAATTTTTGGAACATACACACTTGTTGATGTTATTTTGTTGTTCTCGGGCTGGATTTTTAATGTAATTTAGTTGTTCTTTGTATGGAATGCTTTAAATTTGGTCTCTAAATGTTGAACATGTTTGGTAGAAATTTTTTAGTTAGTTGAAGTTCTTATTTTTTGTACAGTTGAATGGATTGTTGCAAGATTTTTGCAGGTTTAGAGTGCTCTCGGTCTGACAGGTCTGAAAGATGTTCTCATATTTCGGCGAGCCCTTTTCAAAACGAAAATATGAGTTTCGGTCACCAGGTTTCGTTTATCTAGTCATACCCCATTATACTACTAAGCGTACCCCATATTTGGGAAGTTAAAAGGAACACATAATACTTCAGAGCTTGATTGTCAGAAATTATGCGTCTAATATCAGATAATGATAACCAAAACTGATCAATGAGTTTTGGTCACCAGTGTCTGTTTATCTGGTCAAACCCCATTATAGTACAAAGCGTACCCATATTTGGAAAGTTAAAGAAACACATAATACTTCGGAGCTTCATAGTCTGTGACTCCGTGTATACTATCAGTTAATGAAAACCGAAACTGATCAATGTGTTTCGGTCACATGTGTCCATTTATCTAGTCATACCCCATTATACTACTAAGCGTACCCCGCTTTTTAGTTGCAGGATTTTTGCAGGTGCTTAGTGCTCTCGATTTGACAGATCCGAAAGTTGTTTTCATATCTCGCTAAGCCCTGCTCGAAATGGAAATACGAGTTTCGGTCACCAGTTTCGGTTTATCTAGTCATACCCCATTATATTACTAAGCGTACCCCATATTTGGAAAGTTAAAAGAAACACATAATACTCAGAGCTTGATTGTCCGAGATTATGCGTCCAATATTAGATAATGTTAACCGAAACAGATCAATGAGTTTCGGTCACCAGTGTCCATTTATCTGGTCATACCTCATTATACTACTAAGCGTACCTCATGTTTGGGAAGTTAAAAAACACATAATACTTCGGAGTTTGATTGTCCGTGACTCCGTGTCGAATATCAGTTAATGGAAATCGAAACTGAACAATGACTTTCGATAACTTGTGTCCATTATCTGGTCATAAGCCATTATAGTACTAATCATACCCCATTGTTGCAAGATTTTTGCAGGTTCTTAGTGCTCTCGGTCTGACAGTTCTAAAAGATGTTCTCATATCTCGGTGAGGCCAATTCAAAATGGAAATACGAGTTTCGGTTGCCTATGTTCGTTTATCTAGTCATACCCCATTATAGTACTACGCATACCCCATAAAGTTGATAGTTATACCCCGTAAGAAGCCCATGCAATTATAAATTCGTTTACATATAACCGAAACATAACAACATCAATCGGTCATACGATGTCAAAATGCAACAAAAAATATCGGCCAACTGTGGCCGTTATAGTTACATACTTCTCGGCCATGCATGTCCGCTGGCAATAGTATATAGCAATGAAAAGAACATGGCTGCCAAGAACATACATTCAATAACAACAGTAAGGTAAAACCATTCCCAAATTATATGAAACAGTTTAAAAGGATGACTAGCAATTGACAATTCAAATTTGTCCAAAATTTTAAAAGGATGACCAACACCTAAATCTAGCCCCTAACTTGAGGCATGTTCAACGCTTGTCTGATGAGCCATAGTTGCGGTAGTGCATGTTGTAGCTCCATCGCTGTGGGTGGTTGTGCCAGTCACCATGTCTTCATCTTCCTCTTCAACTCCAGATAAAAAAACGATCACCGCATCCGCCATTGTAATTACATTTTCAGCCGTAACATTGGTCTTAGGCATCGTTCTAAACTGCAATTCAAAGTCAAGTGCTCGAAGGTTACGCTGTCAATGAAATAATGTGAGTAAGTAAATGCCAAAATAAACACAAAAGTCGAATTTATAAAAAAATATAATTTATACCAAAGTATGCTTGTCTTCATCAACTAGCCCGCTGACATGTTCAAGATTTTCAGCAAATTGATGGCTCACCGACTCAAACCATTGAAGGTATCCCGGTGCAGCTTGCCATGGAAATATAGTCCTCTCACCGCGTTGTTCTCTAGCAATGAGATGGTCCTCCCACTCCTCCCAAACTTGGGGTCGTAACTGTACTTCACTGAGTATGTATAGGCTAAGTTGCTCCTATTTGCATAAATGGGTTTGTATGGTTTTTCTGGAATGCCTTGAACATATCCCATTTGCCTCAACACTCTTGCAGGATTATACGGTTCAATGACATCCATAAACCTCATCGAACCTAAATAGAAGGCTATTTCGTGGACCGGAGGCGTATTCTTCTTAGTTGTATGCCAAAACAACTGGGAAAAAAATGAAAATTAGTCACAAATGTAAAATATATTTATAAGTGTAGGTAATTGTAGTGTAAGTGCATCACCTCTTCGGGTCGCATCCTATCCACTCGCCTCCTAAAGTCTATTAGAAGCTCCAACATTAGCCTCGACTCAATCGTATTATGCCACCTCATCACTCGTGGCATTTCCACTTTGTAGTTAGTACGGAGACACGGTTTGATAAATGGTAGGCGATAGTACATCCAGCCTTGCATAAAAGAAATGTTACAAACAAAATAATTTAAAATAAAATTTATATGACTTGTTCAATACTTTACCTCTAACAAGGCCATGTATCCGCAAATTTATGTGATCAGCTAACGGTACAAGTAAGCAAGTGCCGCTCCACCCCATCCATACTGCCCGATGTTATCCACATCGTCCAAAAGCTGAATGAGAGTGAGGGGGACTCTCGTACCAGACTTATTTGCAAAAATGGTGGCTCCAAGTAGGTATAAAATGTAGGCTCTAACCAAGCACTCGACATGGGATACACGTAAAGCCTTTTTTCCCCTTAAACTCTTCATCTTCATCTTTCTCTTCCTCTTCATTTTTATCATCCTCATCATCAAAAAGTCTTTTAGTTGGGACTGCAAATCGATCCTTCAACCATGCCAACCTCACAGTCAGGCCAATCATAGTCCTAATCTCTGATCAACTTCACCAACTAGAATCCCCATTAAACGGCTTACCATAACCGTTACCTCAACTCACTCCTTCGACTTGACAACTATTTTCTTTCCAGTGACCTGAATTCCAAGAAGGACCCGTACATCATCTAATGTTATTGTCATCTCTCCAAATGGCATGTGGAACGTATTGGTCTCGGGTTGCCATCTCTTAACAATGCCAGAGATTAACACCCGGTTGCTTCCTTCATATGAGATATGGATGTGTTTTGTTTGGTTGAAGACAAGGGCAATGTTGGAATTTTTTCAAAAAAGTGGGGTCTGTTTAGTAAAATATTTTCAAATCTGGGGTAACAATGGGGTCCATTTAGTAATTTATGGGGTTCGTTTACCCGCTGCCTAAAATAAATAGAAACAAAATTTGCAAACTTCGAGACGTATTACCGCACCTCGACAAGGGTTCTTGACAATGCGAACCCATGGGACCCACACTACTGGGACCTCCAAAGTAAATTTAATGGTAATTTGAAATTTAAAATGTGATTTGTTGTTGATGTGACGTATCTTAAATTGTATTGATTCGCAAAACGATTCGTATAGAACACCGCAAGCGCAAGGACCGAGAGTGGATATCGCGGCGAGCCGAGGTAAGTTGGGAGTTTCACTCAAGTATCAAATATGGCATGTTATTAGGTAATTAAGATTCATGATTTGAACTCAAGACTTAGGAATGAGTTGCATTATGCTATTGACTTGATTTTACTCTTCTATGGTTGTATATGCGTTGCACAAAAAATAGGGATTACCTTTTCTTGGAAAAAGAGATGGAATTACCTACTTCTAGGTGAAGAGTTGGATGACCCTCTTCTGGGTAAAGAGTTGGGATTACCCCTTTAGTTAAAGAGATAGGGTTAAATTACTACGGACATGAGCGGTAGTAAACTTCTTATGGAAACTCTAAGTGATCTCGATGCCGATATCGGTGACGGCTTTGACGAACTTATTGTGGTTTGATGGGACCGTTGAGGGGACAACGACCATTGTGTTCACTAGTGATCTTCATCATCTTGAGAGTAGGGGAATCGGTCACCGGAATCAAGTCAATAACTTGTATGCATTGAATGGAACAACGACTTATGATTATTATTATTCTTTTATGATATAACTCTTGTGAGCCCTTATGCATGAATGCTTTAATTTCATTTATGATTTTCAAACCACTTGCTATTATGGTTTAAATGAATCTTGGAACTTGTCTTAAATGAATTGAATGGATTTTTTACAATGAATTATAGATATGAATCGTATTTCCATGCTTTCTACTAAGGCCTCTTTTGGTTTATTTTTGATAACTTACAGTGTTAGTTGGGAGTTAACTCCTTGGAGTTTATATTTTCATATTTGGTTCAACTTTAAACTTACAAGGAAGTTTCAAGTTTTTAAACAATAAAAAAATATGAATTGACAAAATAGCCTTCAAACAAGAGAGATATGAGTAATTAATGGGTCATTAATGTGGGGATAATTTTGCTCACAACTCCTGGGAGATAACTCACACCTTAGGGTGTAAGTTGAGAGATAACTTGCAGGCAAGTTGGGCAACCAAAAAAGATTAGTTTCCAACTCCTTGTAAGTTATCTCATTGTAGATATCTCCACCTCGTACCAAACAAGGCCTAAATGTTTGGTGATTTGATTTCAACTCCATGTTAGATCTTGCATTTTATTAAGTAGTACTTCCATGTTTGATGTTTGAGCGAGGTTTTCATCTTATTGAGCTCAGTTGCCCCTTTTAGCTCACTTGGCTTACTCTCCAAGTACAATCACATCTGCTTTATACCGTGGCAAGGGAAATGAGATAGCTTGAAGTCTTCCCTTGCATTGTGAACTTCTCGTGCTCCTATTATCTAGTTATTTGATTTTGAGAACTTATGAGTTTGGATTGTAACTTAAGACTTGTTGGGTAGTTTGAACCATTCATTGTCGTAATTACAACGTATAGAAGCCTTTTCGGATATCGTGAATTGAATTGACTTTTGAAAACCCAGTTCATGGATCTTACTTTAATAGCTTTATGGATATTCGATTTCCTTGATTTCGCTTTTATTATCCATTTGTATAGCTATTATCTTTCTGCAGGTTTTGTTTAGGCGAGCCAAGTCGTTGCTCGAATCTGATTCAGATACTTGGGCTTAAGTAATGGTTTGGGCCGGGCGACTCGACCCTAGGTCGGGGGAAGTCGTCATAAGTCTCTAGCAAAGCATTATGACTACTCAAGTTGCACAAAGATAAAGAATTTATACAACTTAATCAATAGTGTATATCACATTCCTTTGTCATACGATATCCTTTGATTAAATATAAGGCACGGAAGTGTCATCCTAAATGTTCAATCGTACTAGTCTCGATCTTAAGGTAAATTGAAAACATAGAAGTAACATTGATGTTATCAATTCGGTTAGACTTGGCCATTTATCAGTCTATCATATCGATGGATCCATTGATATCTAGCTTTACACGAGAGTGAAAAATTCTATTTTGAGTACACACCTTCGCCAATTATTCACATAATACCCTATCACAACTTTTATAATTGTCCAATTAAAGACAACGTTTGATTGGGTCAAACCACTATGCTCCTAATGTTGAAGTCTATGGTAATCTTAGGTCAAAGGATTAAATTATATACCTATCATTAGTAACACCTGTGACTTAATTCATGTGGTGTTCTCATAGTGGGTCGGTCTAGTACATTTTTCCTTAACAAGTACTCATGATCTTGATTTGTATCCCTATACACATAATCATCACATGACCATCAATCAAGTCTCACACTAGTTTTAATTCATTATAGTTCCTAATATAATGATCGACTAGGGACAATTAAGATATTTCAGTAAACATCTATGGATCTTATTATAATGTAAACATGTAAACCAATTATAATAAACAACAAATGAATCACCTATCTCATTAACCAAAATTATAATAGAAACAATGTTTGACCTAGGGCACATGCCCCAACATCTCCCACTTGGACTAGGAAAAATCATTCATGTATCTAATATATATAGATGTAACATGACCATCATGTTTCGCTTATGGAAGAGCCTTCAGCAATGGATCTACAATATTTTCTTCTGTAGGAACTCTGCAAATCTTCATGTCTCTCCTCTCAATTATTTATTTGATGAGATGAAAACGTCAAAGTATGTGTTTAGATCTGTGGTGTGATGTCCCATTAGTACACGAGTTCCCAGATGTTTTTCCTGAGGATCTACCTGGATTACCCCCGCCCAAATAGGTAGAGTTTATGATTGAGTTAGTGTCAGGCACACGGCTTATAGCGAGCATACCTTACCGTATGTCACGGCTAGAGCACGTGGAGTTGAGGGCTCAACTAAAGGATCTATCGAAAAAGGGTTTCATACACCCGAGTATGTCACCCTAGGGAGCACCGGTCTTATTTGTGAGAAAGAAAGATAGTAGTATAAGGATGTGTATAGACTACCGAAAGTTAAATCAGGTGACAGTCAGGAATAGGTATCCCTTGCCTAAGATCGATGACCTATTCGACCAGTTGGTCGGAGCACAGTTCTTCTCCAAGATTGATTTGAGATCTGGATATCATCAGGTGCAGGTCAGAGATGAGGATGTACCTAAGACGGCGTTCAGACACGTTATGGGTTATTTGAGTTCACTTGTCATGCCGTTTGGGTTGACAAACGCGCCAACTGTGTTTATGGATTTGATGCATCGAGTCTTAAGACCGTTTTAAGATCAATTCGTGATAGTCTTCATCGATGACATCTTGATTTACTCCAGGACTCATGAGGACCACAAGAGGCATCTCAAAGAGACGTTGAAAACTTTGAGGGAGCACAAATTGTACGCCAAGTTCAGTAAGTGCGAGTTTTGGCTTTCTAAGATGAAATTCTTGGGACACGTGATCAGTGACTGAGGGATTTCAGTGGACCCGAGTAAGATTCACGCTATCATCGACTGGCCTACACCAGAGTGCGTGACAAACATCAGGAGCTTTTTAGGATTGGCAGGATATTATCGACGCTTTGTACAGAATTCTCCAAAATTGCAGCGCCGATGACTAGATTGACCAATAAGGATGTGATCTTCCATTGGTCTAGTGAATGCGAGGCAGCCTTCACAGAGTTGAAGAAGAAGTTGACTTCTGCACCGTTATTAGTGTTACTCGAACCGGGCAAGGACTTGATTGTACATACGGATGCTTGTGGCACCGGATTGGGATGCTTACTGATGCAGGGAGACAGAGTGATAGCTTATTTATCGCGTCTGTTGAGGACCCATGACAGGAACTATCCAGTGCACGACCTGGAGCTTGCAGCGGTCGTATTTGCACTGAAGGTGTGGAGACAATACCTTTATGGTGAGAGGTTCACAGTGTATACAGATCATAAGAGTTTGAAGTATCTTTTCACCCAAAAGGACCTGAATATGAGACAGCGACGGTGGTTGGAATTGCTGAAAGACTACGACTTCGCCATCGAGTATCAGCCTAGGAAGGCGAATGTCGTAGCAGATACCCTTAGTAGGAGAGGACCAGATAGTGAGACATTAGTTTACAAGATGACCCAAAAGTTTGGTTTACTCGAGGCGGCAGCAGCTATGAGTTTGTCAGAGGTTCCAGATACTGCAGAGGCACATATTTGCGGACAGATAAGAGTACCGATAATATCTATTCCGCGCGTCTTGGAGTGTCGAGAGCTGATGTGATGTATCAAGAGGTTCAGGGACATGGCACAAAGTCCAGATTACCCAGATTGGCGCGAGTCCGTTGATGAGTGTTTGAGACAGCGAGGTAGATTGTGGATTTTGGCAGTGGCAGAGTTACGCGATGGTATTATTCAGGAGGCTCACAGATCCAGGTACACAATGCATCCGCACAGGACCATAATGTACCATGATACGCAACGGTTATTTTGGTGGCCAGGGATGAAGGCAGATGTCAGCCAGTATGTGAGGAGCTGTGAGGTATGTCACCAGGTTAAGGCTGAGCACTGGAAGCTTGGAGGACTATTGCAGCCACTACCTATCCCACAGTGGAAATGGGAACACATCACTATAGACTTCGTTAGTGGGTTGCCGACGACTTTGAGCAAGCACGATGCCATTTGGGTAGTCGTGGACCGACTGACAAAATCAGCGCATTTTATCCCAATCTCCATGAAATATAGCTTTCCACAGCTGAGCACGCTCTTCGAGCGAGAAATTATCAGACTGCACGGAGTGCCGTATCTGTAGTGTCAAATAGAGACATTCGACTTACTTCGCAGCTTTGGCAGGCCATGCAGGAGCAGTATGGTACCAGATTGCAGTTCGGCACAACTTTTCATCCGCAGACTGACGGGCAATCTGAGAGACTTATTCAATTTCTTGAGGACATGCTCAGAGCCTGTGTGCTACAGTTTGGAGGGTCATGGGAGGAGTTTTTGTCACTTTGTGAGTTTGCCTACAATAATAACTATCATGCTAGTATTTGGATGCCACCATTTAAGGCGCTATACGGGAGACCGCGCAGATCACCAGCTTGCTGGGCAGAGCCCGAGGACGTAGCTGTCGTTGGGCCTGAGATTGTTGTAGATCACACAAAGAAAATTAGGCTGATTCGTTAGAGGTTACAGACTGCTCAGATAGACAAAAGAAGTACGCGAACAAGTATCGCGATGGTCTGAGTTATGAAGTGGATAATTGAGTCTACTTGAAGGTTTCTCTCTCGAAGGGCCACCAGAGATTTGGGATCAAGGGAAAGCTTACACCGAGATTCATCGGGCCGTTTCAGATAGTCCGACGAGTTGGGGAGGTTGCTTATCAGATGAGATTGTCGAGCCAGTTGGCTGGGGTGCATGATGTTTTTCACATTTCTATGTTGAGGCTAGCCAGATCAGGGACCGAGACCGATGGTTGATATGACTATGATTGAGGTCAGACCGGATGTGACATACGAGGAGCACCCCATTGAGATAGTGGATCGCAAGGTACAGACTCTCAGAAGGAAAGAAATGCCACTTGTACTCGTTCGATGGCAGTATCATAAGAACGAGGGCCTCACTAGGGAGATAGAGTCTACCGTACGAGAGCGATACCCCTACTTGTTCCAAGGTAAAGATTTAATTAAATTTGGATTTCGAGGACGAAATTTTCTTTCAATTGGGAAGACGTAACGGCCCTAAAAATCTAACTCGTGCCATGTGCCATTTTAGGGTCATATGTGGGACCCACTCGTCGTGATCCGGATTTAATCAACGCGAAATAGGGTCAAGTTAAGGTTTAGACGCGGTGTACCCGTGTTTTGGAGTGCAATTGTATTTTCGTCAATTTTTGGCGAAAATGAGGTATTTTTTGGGGTTTAATTCGGACACAAAATCAAGGGGATAAATATTAAAAAAACGGATCGGATAATAAGAGAGAGGAGAGAAGAAAAAGAGAGAAAAATAGAGAAAGAGAGAGAGAGAGAGAGAGAGAGAGAGAGAGAGAGAGACGATGGAAACGTTGGGAGGAGCGGCAACACCGGCCAAGTGCGGCGCAGGCGGTGTCGCGGCTCGGAGGAGCGCGGCTCCAGCGGGGGCGGACCGGGAGCGACTCCAGCAGCAGAACGGTTCGGAGGGGCGCGGCTCGGGCAGCAGCGAATCGTGGTGACGCGGAGGCCGCGGATGAGGTGGCGCAGCTGTAGGGGATGACGACGAACGGCGGTGCAGCAGTGAGCAATGGAGGATGCCGGCGAGGAGGGCAGTGTCTCAGCAGCGGCGCGGCAGCAACAGCGGCGGCGAGCAGCGACGCGGTCCACCAAGACGCCAGCAAGGAGCAGTGACGCCGGCGAGGAAGAGTGGTGGATCGGCGGCGCGGCAGTGGCAGCAGCAGCTGCGAGGTGTACGACGTGGAGCAACGGCGCGGTGGCGCGTTGCCGGACCGATCAATCCCCGACGAGACACAACAACAGTGGACAAGGAGGCATGACTTCAACGAAGCTCGACGACGCGATGAATTGCTCGCGAAGAAGACGAAAGACGTAGATTTTGGAGTTGAGACCTCCATTGAAGGCCATGGTGAGGTTCTAAACCATATTGATTTCAACTACAAGGCTAATTAATAAATCTTGTGGTCAATTCCGATATGGTTTACTTCAAGTGGTTTGGTTTTTATTTGAATGACTTAAGTAACTTCATTGAGAATAAATATGAGCCCTAAATGGCATAAATGGATACCAGGGACTTTGAAGACTATAGCCGGGTATCGAGCGCGTGTCTCAAGGCGTGAACGAGACATTTTGGAGAGATATTTGCGATTGTTTGAGGTAAGTAAACCTACGAGAAGGTCGGCTTAGAATTTACTTATTTTCATTGTAAATTATTTATTTCACATTACTTTTCGCCAATTCAGATTTCATGTTTACTCTATTCCCGTGTGTGTCTGTGTATGGTCGAAGGGACGGTGTGACCCTTTTCCGCTCTCTCTTTGATGATAATCCGATTGTTGCTACGGTGTTGGTCATACCTTAGACTACGCGTGAGATATCTCTCAGCGAGTCGATGATCTCGAGAGCGAGTTGACGTGAGGCTCACATCCGTCACAAATTTCCTCTCCTTTGAGGCGTTGGGCGGAAGTCTACCTTCCGACCAACAGAGTTCCTCATTTCGACCGTGAAGAGGGGATGTGGATTTCCTCATCTCGGGGCCTTCTCGGTTTAGTTTTTCGTCCCAGGGCTCAACAGCTACACACCACACTCACGTTCCATATTCTTGATTATCTAGCGACTTATATTCATGCTTTACATTCCTGTTCATTTGCTTTATATGCATGAATTGTAGCCGTTTTCTTGTATTTCTTGTGAATACTAACTGAATTTCTCTGGGATTTACTCACTGGAACTTGTCATTATTTGTTGGTGGCAAGTTGCAGATCCTACGACGAGCCGGGGGAAGGCGGTGATTGGCAACTAACTCTGATTTGGAGCGCCTCCACTAGCTTACTCGTAGGTGTTTGTATTTACATATACAGACTTATTGGGATTCATTTTGGGAGACTTTTTTCACCTGATACATGTATATTGAAACCTATTATACATTTTGTCACCTTAACTAATATACATGGTATCTTTTGTTGGGTTTCCATCCCATAGGTTGTTAATTAATGCATAAGTTGTTTACATTAATTATATGCATGTTATTAAGACTTTCGCTATTAAAAATAACCTGAAAAGAATTAAAATAAACAAATTAAGTTGTAAAACTTCTTAACTTAGTATATTTCGATAGAATATTAATCTTTTAAAACAATGAAATTTACTAAGTCGGATTACAAGACTGATAGTTTGCGGGCCGTCATAGGCAGGTGTGCAGGTGACGTATCATGACTTGGTGACGTGTCCGGCGACGTGGCGGTGCCTGGTTTGCCTCGGAATTTGGGGCCGTCACATTTTACCATTTACATCTTATGTAACTTTTAGTTATGTTATGAGATTATGATATCTTATATATCAACATGTTTTATCTCATCATGTGCCTAAGGCCTAAAACTCTTTTGATAACTTTATTAAGTCCAACAATTTTAAACATTTAGGTAACTCTTACCTAGCTTGTCTGACCAAGATAACACAATACACTCGGCTATGGTTGAAACTATATTCGTGTGATCGAGGCATCGACAAGTGTTTAGAATTTGGGTGACAAGTGACTTAAAATTTTAAAGAGGGATTTTAATTAAGTTTTATGATTCTTATATTTTAACTTTAACAATTTAATATCACATATTTTCATGTTTGTAGAATCATTAAACAAGTTAGGAAATTTAAATACTATTTGCCAATAGACGAATTTCCTTGCGCTAGGATTAGTTAGACGTCGATCCCGCTAAGATTTCTCATTATTATAGTCAATCTCATTGACCAGAATAACCCCTTTATTTTAGTTATGTTAACCTAGGCACACGTAACTAATCTCAAATTCTAATCCAAATTAGAAATATTTCACAAATCGTAACTTACCATGATTATCTAAATCACGTTTTTAAAATTATTTCCTGTCATAGGAATCTCAAAAAGTATATGATTTTATATCTATTTCTATTCCTATCAAATAGAGATTTATTAAAAAATAGATATTACTAGAGCAAGTATATGTGATTTCAGAATCAATAAGAATAATTTCGTTCCTTAACCAAATCAATATAGAACATGTATGTGAATCACGGATAACTACTCTCAGTCCATTCTAATCATATTAGTTTTGAATTGATATTCAGATTTATGCAATTTTAAAAATTTAAAACAATAAACCTTAAATATGTATACCAAAAAATAGAGATTTCATCCATGCATACACAAAAGGTAAAGATTATACATGACAATATCATGGATCATAGAACACGAAATTCAATCTTTTCAATCATAGTTCGAATTAACCTAAGCATAATCATGAATATACAACACATGCCAATAATCATTACAAATACATGCATATCAAATATACATCAATTATTAACACGTTTTAATCAATATATCATATATATATATATATAACAAAGAAGACATGCATCAAAATCAATGGAATCAAACCCGAAAGTTCTAATACCACTGTTGGGTTTTGGGGTTCGAAAACGTAGTGAAATTTTAAATTTTATTTTCAAAACCCAACATGATCAAACGAAATCCATTGATCTGTTTATTATAATTGAAACCATACCTTGAACGCTGGTTTGCTATTTGTGTTAATCGATCTTCTAGACGTTCACATGAACGCCTCTATCACTAATCCACATACGAACGGTGACCACGAGTTGGAGTGCTAGCTCCGGGAGACCTAGAAAATATTTTTCTTTTCTCCCTAAATTCTAGAAAACTCAAAGAAAGACAAAAACGAAAAACTATTTGTTTTAAGGTTTCAGCCTCTTTTGTACGTATACTATGATTTACTTAAACACATATTTATACAACTATTGTATTCTTAGTGAATGACATATATGCCCCTGCTTAAATAAGCAATAATATAGTAAAACGTAAAAGCTTCTCTAATATGAATTTTATCCCAAAAAATTCATTAATGTGGACCACTTGAAATCATGCAAAGCCATTCTTTATGTGCGACCCACTAGGTTCACCCAACGTTGGCAGTGAACCAAAACCCTTTTTTGATACACAAGTCATAAGCGGTTTCTAGCAAGGCATTATGACTACCCAAGTTGCACGAAGATCAAAATTGATACAACCTAGTCAATAGTGTATATCACATTCCTTTGTCGTACGATATCCTTGGATTAACATAAGGCACAGAAGTGTCATCCTTAATGTTCAATCATAGTAGTCTCGATCTCAAGGTAGACTGAAAACATCCAAGTAACATTGATCTTATCAATTCACTTGGACTTGGTCATTTATTAGTCTATCATATCAAGGGATCCACTAATATCTCTCTTTATACCAGAGTGAAAAATTCTATCTTGATTACACACCTTCACCATTATCACATAATAGCCAATCACAACTTTTATATTTGTCCGGTTAAAGACAATGTTTCATTGCGTCAAACCATTATGCTCTTAATGTTGAAGTCTAAAGTAATCTCAAGTCAAAGGATTAAATGATATACCTATCATGAGTAACAACTATGACTTAATCCATGTGATGTTCTCATAGCGGGTCGGTCCAGTACATTGTTTCCTAACAAGCACTTAATGTGAAATCTGAGATTTTTTTTAAATAAATTAGACAACTAATTAACGATTTTCGGATTTGATTTTATTTTTAGGAATCCGAGGTGGGACCTACGCGTGACTGACAAAGATCATAAGGTAAATTGTATTTTTGTTTGTTGTGTGCCTATTGTATGTATTATATCTTATTCCTCCCGAAACAAAGTTCAAATTAGTGTTTAGACATGTTGTCCGAGTGTTTCTGAGTGCGTTGGTATTTTCTCCAAGTTTTGACGAAATTGGGGTAATTTTTGGGATTTAATTTGGACATAAAAATAAGAGATAAACATGAAATAAAAAAATGGTAAATTACATGAAGGGGCAACTGGTTTATATAAATGAGGATAATAAGTGAGGGGTGAAAGGGTAATTTTGCTACCCTTTTAATTCCCAAACAAAATCGAACCAGGGGATTTACTGTTTTTCTTCTTTTGATCAACTAGTCATCCGTCCATTTTGTCTCTTTCGCCTTCTTGTTGCTCGTTCCAGTGTGATCTCTCCCACTCTTGCCTCTTTGATTCGTTTTTCTTTCTCGAGTAAGGAGGAGCCGTGAATACTGTGGGTTTGAAGAATCAAGGTAAGCAAATCAAATTGAGTTTCAATTTGACCATAGAAATCGAAATAGGAACTGTGTGACGGTTTTGGACTGCTGTAAATTCAAAAAATGGGAGATGAAGTGAAGGTTTCATTAATTGATCAAACGAAAACAACAAAAACAATAGTAAACAATCCAACAGCAAGAACACACACACACGAACACGAAAATAGTGGGGGGAGGGGGAAACGAGGTGAAGAATAAGACGTTGGGAGGGAGAAGATGTTGAGGAGAGGAGCCCCTGGCCCCGATCGATCAGTAAGAACGACGGTGGTGAAGCCATCGAAATGGCAGTGGTGAGGTGAAGGGGATGATCCCCTAAACCGGCTGAACCGGGTTCGGTTCAGCTGAGCCGAACCGGACCCGTTTCAAGGGATCAACTCCTTCCCTTTAAATAAAAAAATGTTTTAATTTTCAAAATAAAAGGAAAAACCATAGAAAATAGCCAAAAATTCAGAAAAAATGGGATTATGGGCCAAATAAATAGAAATTTTGGTTTGCTATGAAAATATGAAAAGTCGAGATTCTCATGAAACTTTTTATCCGGGGTTTTGCCTTGTAAAGCGTAATTTAGGTCAATCTACCTTAAAACACCAAATTGGATTCTAAAAATTATATAAATTGGTTTTTGAGACAAATTAGTGATATATTATTGTAATTGGAAATCAAATTGTGGAATTGAGGTCTCTTGAAATATTTGGAGTATTTAAAAGAGTTGTATGGATTTTTTTAATGGATTTAAGCACCGACATTACTTAGAAATTATAAGAAATTGTTGAAAAATAGTACAATTGAGCCGAGACTCATAAATTATGGATTTTGTGATTTAATAGGATTTTGAAATAAGGGAATTCGAGTAACATGTGAGCGAGGACTAGATTAACCAACGTTTGCGTTGGTTCGATAGTAAGTAAACACTATTTCTTGCTTTTTACAGTAATATAGTTTATATTTTGCACGGTGAGGGAGTGAAACTTTTGATCATGCATTCATGGCATCCGGATAGAGTAGCCCCTGTTTTGATCGTAAGAGTGTGAGGTGCTCCACTCAAGACTAGACGTACTGTAGGCGTCTAAAGGGGGTAATGTCGACTCTGTGGTAGCATGCATTGACTCATAATACTATTCTAGGTTTATCGTGAAAGGGCCCGCTTGTTGTGAGCTTAGAATAGGAAATATGGATTCATGTTGTATATTTATTTCAAGTATTTCGTTTATCATGCAATACTCATATTATCTCTTGTTATTACCTGTTGTACGAAGCAATGTAGATGTTTACTTATCTGACACTATTTATTTTGTGCACACTGTTGTTTGGTGTTCTCGAAATGGCTTTTCTGGTTCTGAGGCTGAGGAGAACTGAAAAGGAAAAAGGAAGCTAGAGGATTTTTGCTAAGAAGCTCTTTTCCCTTTGTATGTAATTATTGTTTATATTATTTTATTTTGGGTTTTAAGGGTGAGCGTATGATGTGAATCATTTGAGAAACAACTTGAGTATTTCATGAATTGAGTTGAACTAGGTTTGAAACTTAAATAGTTTAGTTTTGTATAGTTGAGGTTTTGAGACAGGTTTTAGATTCTGTTTGAGGTTGAGATTTGTAATTAAGGTTTATAAGTTGCAATTCTGTTTATAATTTTATATTGATATCATATTGTGAACTGCGGGGAGTTGTGAGTCCTTTTAGGCCTTTCCCCATTCTGTTGTATATTAGGTTTTGTGTGCCGACAATCCATATTTAGAGGAGGTGTTGCATAAATTATTATAAAAATACAGAAAACATTCCGTATTATTTCCTAATTTGCTCCAATTGAAAAAGTCGAGAACTGAGGTTTAAATAACGATTTCAATTTATATTTCGAGCAGTTTAAGGATTGAATTAAAAATCACTTTGAGGTTTAAGTTAAATGTATGGTTAAGGTGACTAATTAGGGAAATTAGTTTAGGTCAGGGCTTAATGAGACGGGTCTTGACAGAGTCGGTATCAGAGTCATGGTTTGGCTCAATTAATGATAAACTTTGATTGAGAATCAAAGGGTGACAAAGCCAAGGTTTAGCTCAACTTGAGGATAAACTTATGTTGAAAACAAAAGCATGATTAAGCGCGATTAGTTGGGAAGTGAATGTGTGTTGGGGATACATTATATTGATGTTATGTTTATTATTTGTATACCGTTATATCGATTGATATACAATTACTCATTCATGATTAATTGCAAATTGTTTTGCAGAATCATGAGTGGACATGGTGGAGATCCTATGGATTCTCGGTACGTAGATTATGATTCATTTCGTAAGTGGACATAGACAATCATTGCACAACATCAGCAGATCGTCGATACACTTTCAAAGATGAGGGCTCAGGGTGCCCTGTTAGCAGGTGCAGTAGTTCAAACTGATCTTGCAGTCTATGAGGAGCAGGCTACCTCAACAGCTCATCCAAGGGTAAAGCCTAGGGTTGTACCACCAGTTATTCTAGTGGATAGACCCGCAGTTGTCAAAATGATTAGGGAATACAAGTTGCGTAATGAATTTAGAAAAAAATCCACAGAGGTTTTATGGTGGTTTTAACTTGAAAAAGACTAAAGAGTATATTTCAAATCATGAGAAGTTCCACAGGCTGCTTAATACTCTAGAGAACCTGAAGGTCAGTTTATCAACTCAGTATCTCGAGTTATATGCCTTAAAGTGGTGGAGAATCATACTCAAAATACAACCAGCTTACAAGACGTGGTTCGTGCTTCTTGAGGCATTCATACGAAAGTATTTTACTGAGACTATGGTTTTAGAGAAGATAATCGAGTTTGATTACCTTGAACAAAGAAATATGTCAGGAACTGAATATGCAGTGAAGTTTAATCACTTGTTGACGGTAACTGGGCAGACATACATGCTAGAGGTTAGTAAAATTCAGAAACTCAAACTGGGTTTGAAAGAAAGTATTTCTAATGTAGTGTCAACGATGAGGCCAGGGACATTCACTTAAGCTTATAAGGCAGCTAAGGGTTTTGAAATGGCCGAATTCTTTCATAGAGATAAGGAAAGGCCACGAAGAGGTACTGTGGAAATAGGTCAGGGTTCTGACAGTGGTCAGGGGTGGCGAAATAGGAAGGTTAGAAAGATGGAAAGTTGGGGTAAGAATGGGGATTCGGTATCAGTATCATCTACCCAGGTCCTACGCGAGCTAGTAGTTTCCCTCCACTTGTTCTAAGATTTGCGGAGAAATTTTCTCATCCTTCAGCCACGAGTTCTATTTTGTAGGTACGGTCGCAGTCTCAGTCGCAATCTACATTGCGATATTAGACAGTTCCATCAAACTTTCACCGAACACAGTCACCGTCTAAGGCACAGTTATAGTCACGAGGACTTAGTAGCAGAGATAGAGGTCGAGTTAGTCAGGGTTATACAACGAGGTATACCAGTAAACAGGCTTCGTTAGTGGGTAGTAGATTAGTTGGACCATGTTTTGAATGTGGATTGATGGGGCATCTTAAGAAGAATTATCCGAAGTTGAATCAGGGGCAAACTTCTTCATCTTCAATTCAGCCTAGATCTTAGGTCAGGGAACGTGTTCAGGTTATTGCTGAGCCAGATGCGGACGCCAACATAAATCTAATAGAAGGTATTATTTCTATTTGTGGTTGTCCTATGAAAGTCTTAGTTGATTCTGGTTCTACTATTTAACTTATTTCTGGTCGAATAGTTGATGAGTTGCATTTGACTCTGGTAATAGTCAACACACATTTAGTTCTCAGTACTGTAGCTTGGGACAAGGTATGTCCACATTTTATATGCGAAAGGTGCGTCATGGAGATTGCAGGACGTGAGATGGATGCAGATCTTCGTGTTTTAGAGTTCCTAGAGTTTGATGCACTCTTAGGAATAGATTGGCTTGCTGCATATCATGCACACCTGGATTATTTCCATATGATGATAGATTCCTATATTTCAGGTTGTCCAACGTTTACCTATATACGGAGGCTATTACTGATTTGCCAAAGACTAAAGGGAGGGTTTCCACTAGTCAAGAAATGGAAATTCTTGCTGGAATGGTAATCATAGAGGCAAGAGATCAGCCGAAGTTGGAAAATATTCCTATAGTGTGTGAATTTGTAGATGTTTTCCTTGATGATTTTACTTGGCTTACCACCAACACGAGAGATTGATTTTATTATTGATTTAGTTACTAGAACTAAATCCATTTCCATTTTGCCGTATAGGATGGTTAAGCCTGAGCTTGCAGAGTTGTAGAATCAATTGCAAGAGCTGATCGATAAAGGATTCATACATCCTAATAAGTCTTTTTGGGGCACACCAGTTCCTTTTGTGAAGAAAAAAGACGAGAGCCTTCGAATGTGTATAGGTTATTGACAGTTGAACCGAGTGACGATCAGAAACAAGTATCCTTTGCCGCATATTGATGACTTCTTGATTAACTGACTGGAGCTAAGTTATTTTCAAATATTGATATTCGATCTGGCTATCATCAGTTGAGGGTTAGGGCAGATGATGTTGATAAGATTGCTTTCAGTATGGTCACTATGAGTTCACTATAAAAAGTTTAGGGTATTGGCAAGGAGCATCCATAACTCAGAATGGATAAAATCTAATGATCAAAGTCTGAGACTCAGGGGTAGGTTGTAGATTCCGTTGGTAGTTGAGATCCGAGATGAGATACTCAGGGAGTCCCATAGGTCTGGGTATTGTATTTATCCTGGCAGGACCAAGATGTATCACAACATGTGTCATTTGTATTAGTGGTCAGGGATGAAGTCAGATGTTGCCGATTATGTTAGACGTTGTGAGATTGCCAGCAGGTCAAGGCCGAAAGGCGGAGACCAAGAGGAACATTGCAGCCACTACCCATTCCTAAGTGGAAGTGGGAGCATATTGCTATGGCTTTCGTAACTCATCTACCTAGATCTCAGAGGAAACATGATAGTATATGGGTTGTCATTGACAGGCTGACGAAATGTGCATTTTCTCCCAGTGGCTCTTAATTATGGTTTTCCAGAGTTGAATGTCATCTATGAGCATGAGATTCTTTGTTTGCATGGAGTAACGCTTTTTATTGTCTCTGATAGAGGTACTCAGTTCACCTCTGGGTTATAACAGAGTATGCATGAATGCTTTGACACTCAATTGTGACTCAGTACTACGTTTCATCCGCACATTGATAGTCAATCGGAGCGGTTGATTCATATCTTAGAAGATATGTTGAGATCATGTGTTCTTGAATATGGAGGTTCCTGGGAGGAATACATTTTATTGTGTGAGTTTTCGTACAATAATAGTTATCAAGCAAGTATTGGAATGTCACCTTTCAAAGCCTTATATGGTCGATCATGCAGAGCACCGTCATGTTGGGTTGAACCAGAAGTTTTAGTTGAGTTAGGGCCACAGATTGTACGAGATCACACAGAAACAGTTGAGTAGATTCGTCAGAAGCTGAAAGCTGCTCAGGATAGGCATGAGAGTTAATATAATCTCTACCACCGAGTTGTTGAATACAATGTTGGTGATTGGGTCTATCTGAAGGTGTCACCTCGGAAAGGGTTGTACATATTTGGATTAAAAGGAAAACTCTCTCCTAGGTTTATTGGTCTGTTTGAGATTGTGCAAAAAGTTGGGAAGGTTGCTTACACGATTGATTTACAGTCTCATCTAGTTGTTTGTTTGTTCCATATTTTTATGTTTCGTAAGAAGGAGCCAGATTTACATCATATAGCCGAGTTGAATCAACTTGCTTTGAGGCAATATATTACTTATGAAGAGCAACCTATTTAGATCATGAATTGAAATATTCAGAAGCTGAGGACCAAAGAAATTCCAGGCGTACTTATTAAGTAGCAATTTCATGGAGATTTAGAGTTAACTTGGGAGCGAGAGTCTTATAGGAAAGATCATTTTCCGTATCTATTTTGATTCAAGTAACTTTTAAGTTTAAATTTTAAGGACTAAATTTTTAATTAGTTGGGAATAATTGTGAAATCCGAGATTTTCCTAAACTAGATTAGACGACTAATTAATGATTTTCAGGTTTGTTTTCATTTTTAGGAATCCGATGTGGGACCCACGCGTGATGGACATATATCGCAAGGTAAATTGAATTTTTGTTTGTCATGTGCCTATTGTATGTATTATATCTTATTCGTCGCGAAATAAAGTTCAAATTAGTTTTTAGATACGTTGTCCGAGTGTTTCCGAGTGCGTTGGTATTTTTTCCAATTTTTTGTGAAATTAGGGTAATTTTTGGGGTTTAATTTTGACATAAAAATAAGAGTTAAACATGAAATAAAATAAATAAAAGGCAAATTACATGAAGGGGCAACTGGTTTATATACTTGAGGATAATAAGTGAGGGGTGAAAGGGTAGTTTGGCTACCCTTCTAATTCCCGAAACGAAATCGAACTAGGGGATTTACTGTTTTTCTTCTTCGTTTGATCAACTAGTGAAGAACCAAGGTAAACAAATCAAATTGAGTTTCGATTTGACTATAGAAATCGAAATAGGAACTGTGTGATGGTTTTGGAGTGCTGTAAATTCGAAAAAAGGGAGATGAAGTGAAGGTTTCATTGTTTGATCAAACGAAAACAACGAAAACAACAGTATACGATCCAACAGCAAGAACACACACACATGAAAACGAAAACAGGGGGGGGGGGGAAGGGTGAAGAAGAAGACGTTGGGAAACCTCTGTTTCGTTTCGATGGCAGTGGTGAGGTGAAGGGGACGATACCCTGAACCGGCTGAACCGGGTTCGGTTCAGGTGAGCCGAACCGGACACGGTTCAAGGTATCAAACCCTTCTCTTTAAATAAAAAAAATTGTCTCAATTTTCAAAATAAAAGGAAAAAACATAGAAAATAGCCAAAAATTCAGAAAAAATGGGATTTTCGGCCAAATTAATAGAGATTTTGGATTTCTATGAAAATATGAAAAGTTCGGATTTTCATGAAACTTTTTATCTGAGGTTTTGCCTCTTAAAGCGTAATTTAGGCCAATCGAGCTTAAAACACCAAATTGGATTCCAAAAATTATATAAATTGGTTTTTGAGATAAATTTGTGATATATTATTGTAATTGGAAATCAAATTATGGAATTGAGGTCTTGAGAAATATTTGGAGTATTTTAAAAAAAATTCGAGATTTTTCGATGGATTTAAACTCCGACATTACTCAGAAACTATAAAAATTGTTGAAAAATAGTACAATTGAACCGAGACTCATAAATTATGGATTTTTGTGATTTAATAGGATTTCGAAACAAGGGAATTCAGGGAAATGTGCGAGCGAGGACTAGATTAACCAACTTGCGTTGGTTTGATAGTAAGTAAACACTATTTCTTGCTTTTTATAGTAATATGGTTTATATTTTGCATGGTGAGGGAGTGAAACTCTTGATCATGCATTCATGGCATCCGGATAGAGTTGCCCTTACTTTGGTCTTAAGAGTGTGAGGTGCTCCACTCCAGACTAGACCTACTACAAGCGTCAAAGGCGAATAATGTCGACTAGGGGGTAGCGTGCATTTACTCACAGTACCATTCTAGGTTCATCATGAGAGGGCCCGCTCGTTATGAGCTTAGAACAGGAAATGAGGATTCATGTTGTATATTTATTTCAGTATGTCATTTATCGTGCAATATTCATATTATCTCTTGTTATTACATGTTGTATGAAGCAATGTAGATGTTTACTTATCTGACACTGTTTATTTTATGCACACAGTTGTTTGGTGTTCTCGAAATGACTTTGTCAAGTTCTGAGGCTAAAGAGAACCGAAAGGGAAAGAGGAAGCTAGAGGATTTCTGCTGAGGAGTTTTTTTCCCTTTGTATGTAATTATTGTTTATTTTATAATTATTGTTTGGGTTTTCAAGGTGTGCGTAGGGCTTAAATAATTTGAGAAACAACTTGAGTATTTCATGAATTGAGTTGAACTAGGTTTGAAACTTAAATAGTTTAGTTTTGTATAATTGAGGTTTTGAGACAGGTTTTAGATTCTGTTTGAGGTTGAGATTTGTAATTAAGGTTTATAAGTTGCAGTTTAGTTTATAATTTTATATTGATATTATATTGGGAATTGAGGGGAGTTGCGAGTCCTTTTAGACCTCTCTCCATTCTGCAGTCTATTAGGTTTTAGGTGTCGGCAGTCCAAATTTAGAGGAGGTGCTGCCGAAATTATTATAAAAATACGAAAAAAAACATTTTGTACTTTTTCTTAATTTGCTCCTATAGAAAAATTCGAGAACTGAGGTTTAAATAACGATTTCAATTTATTTTTGGAGCAGTTTAAAGATTGAATTAAAAATCACTTCGTGGTTTAAGTTAACTGTATGGTTAAGGTGACTAATTAAGGTAATTAGTTTAGGTTAGGGCTTTGTGAGACGGGTCTTGACACTCATGATCTTGATTTGTATCCCTATACACATGATCATCACATGATCATCAATCAAGACTCATACTAGTCTTAACTCATTATAGTTCATAGTATAATGACCAACTAGGGACATTTAAGATAGTTCAATAGACATCCATGGATCTTCTTACAATGTAAACATGCAAACCAATTGTAATAAACAACAAATGAATCTTTATATTAACCAAAATAATAATAGAAACAATGTTTGACCTAGGACACATGCCCTAACATAGCCGTTGTCTTCCGCAACATTCATACATGAAACACATTGTGAACTCTAGCTAGTTGAGGTGGCAAAGCTAACTTGTAGGCAACTGGACCCACTTGTTCACTCACATCAAATGGTCCATAGCTATGTGTTTCCACTTCCGCCCAGGAAGAAGTAGGGGTTTAACATCCCTCTGGGCTTCTGATGATCTAATTTCACTCCTTGCAATTTAAACACCTTTGATCATAGTTAGCAATATCCACTTACATCCTCGACGACCAATTAATTCTTTTCATATCATGATACATCTTATTGTTCTCGAGATGAATAGTATAACGTGATCGACGAGATATCCGAAGTAAGTCCTCCCGTAACTATGTATGCAATAGAATCCATAGTCTATCTTTGAATCTTAACGCCCCGTCTACTGTAAGTTTCCAATCAGGAAACTCCTCACCATCAACTTATGATTTGTACTTGCCATACTCTGATCAACCCTCTGAGAATCAACAACTCTCGAGACAACCTCTAGCTCTGCTCTAATTAGAACTCGTTCTTAGGAACTTGAAATGTCTGACCATTTTCCTGAATTTCTTGAATGCATATAACCAAAACTTCATCGAGTAGTTTGTATTTCTTTGTCATCATTATTCCCACATACGTTGTCTCTTTCCTCATACGACATAGAGCATCCGCCATAGCATTTGCTTTCCCTAGATGATATTGAAGAAGGAAGTCAAAGTCCTTCAAGAACTCAAGCCAACACATTTGTCGCAAATTCATCTCACTTTGTGTAAACAGATACTTCAAACTCTTATGATATGAGATTATCGTGAAACTCTCACCACACAAGTAATGCCTCCACAACTTCAAAGCAAACACAACTGTTGCTAAATCCAAATCATTATTTGGGTAGTTCTTTTTATGCGTTTTCTACTATATCGAAGCATAGACAATTAACTTTCCTTCTTGCATCAAAACACACCCTAATTCGATCTTCAAAGCATCAGTATAGAGAACCAATTCCTTTCCTGTTTTAGAAAGTACCAATATAATTGTCGTAGTTTGTCAGATCCCATGTCATTAGGGCGTCTAACCGGCCTAGATTATCTAAATTCTCTAGTAATCTAGTCAGCCTTGTTTTACCAAAGTGATTCATAATACAAATGTCAAGGCCCATCTCAAATAGCTTTGACTAATCTTAACTACCCTAATTAATTCCTTAATTATATAAAGGAACAACTTGACAATGCGTCTCACTTCATTTTTGTAGATTTCAAATATTTTATAAAAATTTAAAACCATACAATTACCTTTATACCCTAAAATGCTTTTCATTCCAATTTTTAATATTGCTCCAAATTAAATCTAAATCCTTATTAAACCTCAGTTATCAATTTATTCAATTGGAGCAAATTTGGGAAATCATACGGATTATCTTTCGTATTTTATGAAAATCTTGGCAGCACCTCACCAAAAAGTGGTATGTCGAAAAATTCACCTAATAGACAACATAATTTGGGTAGAGGCCTAGAAGGACTCACAACTCCCTGAGTTCACAATGTATATCAATTTGAATCATTACACATGACTTCCAATGTCTAATCCTCATTTACAACTTTTCAACTAAGAAAAAACTAAAATTGAACCATTGTAATCTCAAAGCTATTTTAAACCATTTCATACCAATCTTAGCACCAAAATAAGGTGTTTCGCGTGCTACTCTCAGTTTAAAGCCCGAAACAATATACATAACATGATTTACAACGAGAATATTAAATTTTAAAAAATATCACTAAAGTCTTCAGGCTTTGCCATTCCTTTCTTTTCTTTGTTTGCTTCAGAACCTTATAAAGCCATTTTGAGGACACCAAAACAATAGTGTGCACAAAATAAATAATGTTAGATAAGTAAATCTCACACTATCCAGTACACGTGTGATAATCAAATGCATTGTATTCCAAGAGATTAAATGAAATAGTATATTTCAAGGAAATTAAATATATAATAATGAATCCATCCCGTTTCTATTTCTTAACTAAAAACAAACGTTGACTTTCGAAAGTAGAACGAGAATAATAATAAGGAATCACGAGTTTGAGAGGAAGTCCCTCGGGAAGCCACACCCTCGACTATATATGCAGTATGATCCTGGCCATCATATACCCACAAATCCTCCTAAATATGTGTCTACAACGATCACTGACTCCAGTTGTAGAGCACCATAGTGTTCACCCTACCACACATATAGCCAGTGAACACAACGAGACCCCCAAAAGCCTCTTTCCTTTCATGTCTATGCATTCATGACTGACAAATAATGCAACAATAAATCGTGCATGCAATTATATTCGAAAAATATTCATACAATGTAAAGGTTACTATGAGATTTACTTACAGTTAAACCAACTTAATGTTGGTAGGGAAGCCTCACACGACGTTCCCTGACTTTCACGTATTTTCATAAGTCCTATTAAACCAAAAAAATTATATTTAAGAGTCATAACTCAATCCTAACATTTACAAATCATTTCTAAGTCAAATAAGATTTACAAATCCATTTTCGAGTTAAAACGGAGTTCAAACAACTCTACACTCCAACAACTTCATATTAATTCTCAACACTTAATTTTGTCTCCAATTTCAGTCTTAAACTACTTAATTGGCTTCAAAAGCAATATACAAATCTTTTATGAATCTTAAATTGGGATTTTAACTTAATTGCCAATTTAATCTTGTTAATACAAAATTTCAACTTCAGAACTTCAATAAATCCCAATTTACTCATTTTATCAACTTTTGAAGTCTTTTCCTTCGCCAAAACACCTAAAAATTGCCATAAAACAGTTCTATGAGTCTCTCATTAATACTCCAAGTCAAAACTACCCCAAAATAAGCATTCAACATTTAGTCAAATTAAGGGAAGTGCATATTTTTTAATAGGTGACCTTATGCTCAACATTAAATTTCGATCTCTAAACCAATAAATTTCACTACAAACCGTATTGACCATTGAAATAAAATATATCAAGATTCAAACGAACCTATTCGCAAGTATTTTAGACATCCATAAGGCTTTTAAATCATTCGTCAAACATGACTACTTGCAAATATCAAAATTGGTTAAAATTTTGATTATGGCTTGCACGCTTCCTTTGCACCACTTTTTCACCACCAAAACAATTGATTCTAAGTTTGTACTTTTCCATTATCTAAAATAAGATAGACAAGGGCTAAAATAAGCTTAACCCTATGTAATTTGGATGACGTTTGATACTTCAACTTATCGACCTAACTTGCTTGCTTTCAAGCAATTTTTTATACTTAACCAAATGTCTAGACATATTGGCAGTTCAAAACTAAAGTTTTGTGATGGCCCTTTTCTCCAAATGAGATACCGCCCAGCCTAATCCTGTCATTAAGCCCTAATCCATGCCATATAGGACTTAAAAATGTATTAGTCAACTTTTGTGTCTCATTTACCTCAATATAAGTGTTTATAATAAGTATTATTCATTTAATCATTATTCATGATTTCAGAGCTAATTAAAAAGTTGTTATCATTTCAATATAACTAGCGGAAGACTTAATAAAATTAGTGGAAGCATTATCAAAACACCTATTGTGGAAACCAGGTAAAATAGATTATCATACGAAATCAAATCAAGTAATACATGTATCAGTCGGGAAGTCTAGTCTCTCGTCCCAATATATAACTCAAAATCATATAAAAGGAGATAGGTAATAAATACACTAAATGACCACCTACAAAAGTAGCATAAACCACTCGTCGAGGGCTCAGAAGTAAAGTTGATCTTCTACTTCCCTAGTCTGCTACTCGATGCATCTACCACTACCATCATAAAAAGAACGGTGAGTACAGTAAAGTAAAAAGTAAAACCTAAAGGCTATTCATCCACATTTCCAAAAAATACAAAGAACGGTAACTAAAAGAATACAATTGCTATGAATATAAAGAAGCTAAAAGGAAAGTATGCAAACAGTTACCAAACTTCTACACGAACGATATACAGAATGATCATGCGAATCTAGGTTTGGTTAGCCAACATCCTTAGGGATTCTAACCCCGTGTGTCACACTAATAACATCAGTTGTGTAGAGTAGCAACATCGCCAGGGACTTTAACCGCATGAGCCGCGTATATCGTATAATGGAAATATATCAGCTTTGTAGAGTGTCGATATCTCTAGGGACTCTAACCCAGGTATCATGCAACTAAAAAAATCAAGGCACCTATAAAGGTGGGCTCCTAAAGTCATGTTTGTCGAAGATTTCATGTTGAAAATTGTAAAAACAAGTATCACACAACAAACATATTGACATGGGTGTGTATATAAACCAACAAGAGAGTAAAAAAATTATAACGTGCTATTTAGAAGAAAATTTAATAGCTCAGAGATCAACAACATTAAAGGAGTCGAATCATAGAACAAAGTCAAGACAAGGAATGCCTTGCTACAAATCATTACACGTTGATTACCGCCAAAGAAATTGTAGACACGAAAGTATATAATAGGTATGACATTAAGAATATAAGATCATCATTAAAACAGCCCAAAAGACTATATATTAACTCAATAATGGAATGAAATGGTGAGAATTACCTCATCAGGTTTACTTACCTCAAATGTATGCAATTCCTAGCCTATAGTGGCTCTTGAGCACTACAAACTCGTATTCCATACCTTGTAAGTCCTCTATAAGCTCCTGAGGTGTCCTAACAAATTAAGTTTAACTTGTTTTAGGTTGGTTAAGTGATTTTAAATTCTAATGTTTAACAATCAACCCCCTTAATACTTTATTTATGTTGAAATCTACTTTAATAAATAAAGATAGTTTTGGTGCAACAGCTTATGAGTTGATTTCAATTACTTAAACGTTAAAATTATGTATTGTAGTACGAAGAGAAGTTTTTAGAGATATGCCTTAGCTTTCTAGAACTATAAGGTTTAAGCAATTTTGATAAGAATCGAAGGAGATATGAAAGTTTGACCATAATGACTCAAAACAGTTTTAGATTCTGACCAACAACTTTGTAAATTTCATTTATCCTAAAACATAGCTTCAAAACTCATGATTTGTTTACTGAAGCCTTAAAACATATCCTAGAACATCATAATAAAAGAAGAGCTCAATCTAATAAGAAATTAGGGAGATATGCTCAAAACAATAGGGCATTAGCAAAACGTGAACCCAGAAATTTCAAATTCATCATGGAAGTTGTAGAGGATTTTTAGACACGAAAACATTCAAATTCCAAAATACTTCAGTAGGCCAAAATTATTCCCCTTTGAGTTAGCTTTCAAATACCACCAAAATGGGTCCATTTCGATTGAAAGTGAGGAAGTTATGACCAAATTACAGAGGTTGGCTCATAACAACAACATGCATGATTCCCAGTTTTGTTTTACAACTTTATGAACTTCAAAAATTCATAACTTAATGAAAATAAATCCGAATCCAGAACATCTTTATAGTATAATTAGTGGAATTTCACAAGGAATCCAAATATGGGATTAGATGTAAAAGAAAATTCATTTTCCCATTGAAATTGCTGAAAAACTAGAGCTGAACCAAAACTTACAATTCCTTGATTGAATTTCACAAAGTGGTGATAGATATTGGTTTACCTAGTTGTGGAGCTTCATTAATCTGTTCCATCTCTTCCCAAATCTCCGAATATCCACTAAAAAATGTTGGTCATCTCTCCATAACTTTCTTTCTCCTTTTGCATGTAATTGAAATGGTTTGTATGAGATTTCCACTATCTTATGCTTTTATAGTAGTGAGGTGCAATTGTAACCCTTGATCTTGTATAAACAAGCATCCCTAGGAAAATCTAAGAGCTCTCATCTTGTAATCCACTAAATCATCCATGCTAACACAAACACTAACTTAAGTTTCTTAGTGATGGTGATAGCATGCATCCTAAGGCATATCAATGTTCCTTGTTTAATTTGTCTAACTTAGGCTTCATTTGCATAAATTCAAACATAAGCATATTAAATTAGTCATATTAATCATATTAAACCAAATTAGGACTTATTATATCACTCTCTACCCTGCTCGCACCCTGACATGCATCTCGAGGCATGTCTCAACTTGTGAGCTAAACTTACAAAATACAACACTAAATAAATATTATAGGGATAGTGTACACACATACATCACACTACGCATCCATCACTCAAAAGTAATATATTTCTCGATCCTCACGCTGATTATTGGGCCGTTACAGGTTCTACCCCTATTTGAGTTTCTAGACCTCCATACACATTCCCCCAAACTTAAAATCGAGAATCCTAGATAAAAATAGGTTATATGTAGTACCAATCCACCAAAGATTATCCCCAAAGTACTAATAATTGAAGAAATTAACCATACCCGACCTTTCCTACTTCAACAGTTCAAAAATTGAATTTCAAAACTTTAAAACTGTAGAAACCTCATTCCAGTGGATTCAAACTCATCCCAACTTAATCAAAATCAATTCTAAATCATAAAACTACTTTAAAAACTACTACAATAATAAAAAACCAACTAGCTAAAGCTTTGAATTCATTCAATTACTCACCTTCAACTGACCAACTATCACTATTCTTGTTTTTCTTGTTTCTTTGTTTTTCTTCTCCTTTAAGAAAAAATGAAGAATCGCTAGAGAGGGAGAAGAGAAAACTAGTGAGAATTGAGAGAAAATTTGATAGAGAAAAGTGTGGAAATGAGAGATAGAGGGTGTGTTAAAGACCAAGAGGGGATATGAGGTTGGTTTGATCAAAACCCCTATTTAGGTTTGTACTGTTTTATTTGTTTTTGTTGGTCAAATGATTAAAAGACCCCTAATATTTATCCTCTTTCAACTCATTCTCAAAGCCTTTTTTAGTTATTGCACCATTCTTTTATTTTCTCTTAATTTCTCTTAAGCTTTTATGCCCAATAAAACAACTTTTTAAAACTCGAAAATACCCCAAATTTGCCAAAATTTGGGAAAATCCCAATGTGTTCTCTTACTATCATACAACGCGTCTTTACCTCTATTTCGCGACAAATAGAGTATAATACACACATTAGTCGCACAACATAACAAAAACTTTATTTTATCTTATGATCTCTAGTCTATAATGCGTGGGCCCCACCTCAGATACTTAGATTCCAAATAATTCAAAAATCACTTAATTAGTTAACTTATAAAGGTTTAGAATTTCCCTGATTTCACAATTCTTCCCAAATAATTAAAATATTCGTCTTTGAGATTTTAACTTAAATGTTAACGGAAGTAAACGAGATACGAATAAATGATCCTTCATATACAACTCTTTTAATCCAAACCTGTAAAAACCCACTTCCAAGGTGAAACCATTAAGTGGACCCAATCACTTTCGTTGTAATCAACAGCTTGGTGGTAGAGGTCATAAATATTTCAACTTTTCATGTTCAACTTCTTGGTTTAATGAAAAGTTATAACAATTTCTATCTTGCTAATCTTGGCAAATTGTGATTTTTCTAATGAGTTAAACAATCAACTTTGTGGAATCTCCAAAAACCTTACTTTACGTCACATTTCATGCCTTGATTTCCATTCAAGAATCAATACTTAGCAAGATCAAGCCTATCTTGCTTTTCAGTACACAATTTTCTTTCTCAACTGCATACTATTCTACAAACCATTGATAATGCTTTCCCTATCTACCAAAATCAGGTATACACATCCCAGTTTGCTTTCTCATCACTTTTCATTTTTCTTTATCAAAATTATCGATCGATTAATTTTTAGACTATTATAAGTCTGAATATATATAGTAATGCAAATAATATTTGAGCACAACATTAAATACTAAATTAGAGTCAAGTTTCTATCTGACCCATCACCACTTAAGCGTTTCTCAACAAAACCAGAAATTACATAAGTCGTCCCATGATTATAGATCTCGAATTACATCTGCTATCCCATGACAAGAGATCTCCTTTTTAATCCAATCAAAAAATGAAACCTGACATATCATGCAACTCTCACTCATTCTCTAAATGTCTACTCAAAATAACATTTCATTTGTGGACTAGAAAGCAATTATCAATTCTGACTTGTTAGCCAATTCATTTAACTTTCTATTTGACTAGTTAGAAAGTTAACGACTTTTCTAACTTCGTCAAAATATTCTCTATTCATGAGTTTACAAGGAACCTCATTCCTTTTATTTAACCACCAATCTTTTTCGAATTGCCTTCTTCACTATTCCAGTTTTCACATTTTTTGCCTCACCAACTTACTCAAATTGGTTTCTACAATTCCTCCAATTATTGAGATTTCACATAATCTCACGTCTCAATCACTTACTATTTATCAAACTTCTTTCTACATTTCAATAGAGACAATAAATTTTTCCTTACTTGAGTAGGTATACACATTTAAATAGAGATATCGACATATTTCGTTATTATATTCTTATAGTATAGCTTTTAAATTGTATCTCATACAAGTTTAATTATAAATATGTTATCCTTTTTTCATCTATACTCAATTCATACTTCAAGTTTTTCTCAAATTTACAATGGAAGAATATTCAATTCTTCAAACATATTAAGCCACATATACTTTCCTCTACTTAGTATTTCCAAACCAAAGAGATTGTATTGACTAACTGAGCTGTAAGTCATGTGTCTTTTCTCATTTACATTTTGTAT
Source organism: Stephania cephalantha (assembly GCA_039657325.1). Classification (NCBI taxonomy): domain Eukaryota; kingdom Viridiplantae; phylum Streptophyta; class Magnoliopsida; order Ranunculales; family Menispermaceae; genus Stephania; species Stephania cephalantha. The sequence continues at coordinate 24,630,839 of CM077573.1, forward strand.
CTTCACCGTCATACAAGTATCTTACATAAACTCCAATCAAGAATATCATAGTGTTTGAAAACTTCACCACTGACTAATCATGTGGTGTAACACTACATTTGAACCACTATACAACATATATACTAAAATTAGTTGCATGCTACTTCGGTTTAAAGTTTTCAACTATTGGAGCATGACTCTCAGTAGTATCCTTGTGAAGATACAATATGTTTTCTCAAACTTATAGTCTGATATCCTAAATCTTATCGGGACTTGTTAACTTGAAATTTCTCATTTCCATACTTATATGAGAATTCCTGACCATTCATTTGTGTATACTAAAGCTTTCAATTGATTTCAATGAAACTTTATAAACTCTTTTATACCGAACCTCTCTAATTCATTCGATTATTTAAAGATGGGTGAACGTCGCACCGATCTTCTACGTTGGGAATGAATTATGATTATGATACAGAGTCTACTAAGTTTTATTTTTTCAATCTCATATTTTCTCACATTTATCTCGTTCTTAGTCCTTTTAGAGAATTATCGACGACTTTGCTCAACACCTAGGGCACTTACAACTCCTTAAACTTGACTTACAAAGGAAATTTATATTTCTTCTATTTTCAAAAGTATAGTTGAGGATGATACGCTTCATATAATTTTTCGATAATTTGAAGTCTTCAATAAATAATCTTTGTTCAAAATAAAGAATTTCTTTTTACGAATCAAACTAGTAGAACTGTTTGTTATTGTCTTAAATTCTTTCGGTTAGTCTCATATTTTTCGACATTCTTTTTCTCAAAAAGAATTTTGGTACTTTTCAAGAAACTACATAAAATATCAAAGTACCTTACTGTTCATCATTCAATTTTTGATTATTTCACTTTTCCGTGATTATTCTCGGAGTTGACATAGAAAAGGTTTGGATAGACTCGATCACAGTCCTTTCAGCCTTCAGCTTAGATATGTACACCTCAGTCGTAGAGGAGTGGAGGTAAGGGTCAAGGATCTCAGGTATAGGCTTTGAGTCAAACATCGAAAACTAGTCAGACATCTTCTATAGGTAATAAACCTAGTGTTACTTATTTTGGATATGGAAAGTAAGGTCACATTAGCCAAAATTGTCCTTGAAATTCAAGTGTAGTTACGTGTCCATAACTTTTGAGAGCATCTTCTAGTGTGTCATGTCCTCAATAATAGATCAGGGATGTGTTCAGGTGATGACTAAACAAGATTTAAATACAAATCAAAATCTTAGCGAAGGTACAATCTTAGTTTTTGGTCGACCTGCGCATGCTTTAATTGATTCTAGATCGACGATTTTGTTTATATCTACTTGTATGGTAGTTGAGTTAGGGTTAACTCCGTTGCGAGTCCCTATTCATCTTTTTATAAATACAGTGATTGGGGATAAAGTGTATCCTCACTTTATATGTGAGAAATGTGTTGTTGAGGTCTCTAAACACGATATGGCAGCTGGTCTATGTATTTTGGAGTTCATAGAGTTTGATGTGTTGTTGGGAATGGATTAGCTAGTAGATTACCATGCATATTTGGATTGTTTCCATAAGACAATGTTCTTTTATATTTCGGGCTGTACATTGTTTACTTACACCAGAACATCATTTAAGTCGCCTTTGACAAGGGCTAAGATAGCTACTAATCAAAAGTTCTTTTGGGTTTGGCTGGCTATTATTGTAGATTTGTGAAAGGTTTTTCTAAGATACGTGCGTCAATTACTAAATTAACTCAAAAAAATGTTGAATTCATATGATCTAAATAATGAGATAATGCATTTTAAGGGTTGAGGAAGCAATTGACTTATGAGTATGGCTTGCTTGAAAAGGTCATTGTTATGATTTTATCGGAGATTTTAAAAGCTGACAAGGAGTATATAAACTTCAAGAAGTTTGCTCTTGATAACAATAATCCAAATTGGGCCGAGTCTGTAAATCTGAGTTTAAGGTTTAGAGGCAGACATTGGATTCCCTCGGTGGCTTAGGTTCGAGATGAGATATTGAGAAAATGTCAACGGTCTCGATATATCATTCATCCTAGCATGAACAAAATGTATCATGATTGAATCGATTGTATTGTTGATCAGGGATGAAAGTTGATGAGTGTGATTATGGAGGAGGTGTAAGATTTACCAACGAATTAAAGCCGATCGGCGGAAACTTAGAGATACATTGTAACCACTTCCCATACCTTAATGGAAATGGGAGTTATTACATTTGATTTTATTATTTATCTGCCTACCTCACAAAAGAAACATGATTCAGTGTGGGTTATTGTTGATAGATTGAAAAAGTATGCTCATTTTCTTCCTATGTTACTTTTCTATACCTTTACACTGTTGAGCTTATTATACGAGCGAGAGGTTGTCTGCTTGCATGGAGTGTCGTTGATGATAGTTTTTGATCAAGATGCTCGGTACACATTAGGGTTGTAGTAGAGCATACAAAAATAGTTCGACACTCAGTTTCATTTTAGTACTGCATTTCATCCACATATGGTTGGTCAGACTGAAAGATTGATCCAAGTGTTGGAAGACATGCTCAAGGCTTGTGTACTTGAATTTAAAGGTTCATGGGAAGAATACATACCTTTATGTGAGTTCTCTTACAATAATATTTGTCAATCGAGTATCAAGATAACTCCAGTTGAGGCATTGTATCAAAGACCTTATCGTTCTCCTGACGGTCAAGCTGAACCGGAGGACTTGCCGTAGTTAGGGCTATAAATGTTCGAGATCACACTGAGGTTATTCAACATATTCGTCTAAGATTGAAAACGACTCAAGAAAGACACAAAAGTTATAATGATCTCTATCATTGGCATGTGGTATATAATGAAGGAGATTGGGTTTAATTGAAAGTTTCCCTTCACAAAGGCCATTATAGATTTGGACTTAAACGAAAGCTCTATCCCAGAATTATAGGACCTTTTGAGATTGTGAAATGGATTGCGAAGGTTGCTTATAGAATAATGCATTACCACTTCCTTTATCCGAAGTTCATGATGTATGTCATGTGTCTATGCTCAAGCAGAATGAACTTGATTTACATTACATAGTAGAACGAAATTAGTTTGACTTGCAGGGTGATGATTCATATGAAAAGCAACCCATATTGAATTTTAAGAGGAAGGTCTAAAAGCTTTCCAATAAAGAAATCCCACTTATCTTGGTTAAGTGGAAATTTCACGGTGATTCAGAGTTACCATGGGAATGAGAGGCGTACTTGAGAGAGAATTTCTCGGATCTCTTTTAGTCTAGGTAAATTTGGCTTTAATTTTAATTTCAAGGACAAAATTCTTATTAGTATGGAACATTGTCAAATCCCAAAGTCTTTAAAACGATAATTAGGGCTAATCAAGTAATAACTGAGCCTAATTATTGTTTAGGCTACAATTCAGGAGCTAAGGATCGGTGGATTGAAATTTACAGGTAACTTTATTATCATTTGATGTGTGTCTAGTGTTGTGTACTATATATTATGTTATTTTGCAAAATCTCAAAGTTGATCGAGTAAATTAAAAATTTACAGGTTTTGTCTCGAGATGCATGTTGAAATAAGTTTTGGGATGATTAAAATGTTGACTCGAACCTCCGTTTCAAACTTTGTGAAAAATAAATATGGTTAATTTTAAAAAATTAAATTTAGATATTTAATTTGATTTAATGAGCCGATGTGGGCCCCACACCTTGAATTTTGTGCGAGACAAGTTATCCCAAAGTCTCGGAGCGTATTGGTAAATTCTTCAATTTTCGATCGAATTGGGGTTTTTTTCCGGGGTTAATTTGGAATTAAGAGATAATTACGAAATAAATAGAAAAGGCTAAATGACTAAAAATGGCATTGTTGTTATATAGATAGGGATAAAACTTAATAGGTAATATGGTCATTTGGTGTATAAACACCTTAAATATCTAAATCGAAAAGAGGGGGTCTTCATCTTGAAAAATTTACAAAAGTACAACTGAAATTAGTTTAAAAGAGGGAAATTAGGGTTTTTTTTTTTTCGTCAAACTAGGCAATAACGCCTAATGAAAAGGCGCTATCACAATGGACCACATTTTTTGCTGACGTGGACACATGGATAGCGCCTTTTCAAAAGGCGCTATCCATGTGTCCTGGCCACGTGAGCACATGGATAGCGTACAGGCTGACGTGGACGTGGCCAGAACGAATAGCGCCTTTTGAGAAGGCGCTATTCGTTCTGGCCACGTCCACGTGGACTCCCCCATTGGGGTATACAGATAGCGCATTTTGAGAAGGCGCTATCTGTGTACCTCAACCTTCTTCCTCGCGCGGCAGGGACGCAGAGAATCTCTGCATCCCTGTCGCGCGAGGAAGAAGACAACCTACTTGTGTAGGGCTTACGGGTGTGTTGTAGGGGGTGGGTCGGGTATTTAAGGAGGGGAGGGGCAAAGGCGGTTGAAGGAGAAAGTGTGGCTGGTGTTGGCGAGAGGGAGGAGGCGAAGGTGAGGATTTGGCCGAGAGAGATCGAATAGCAGTGGAGACGGAGGAGAGGCGATTGACGGAGTGGCGAAGGTGCGAGCAAGGAGCGAGGCAGTGGGTATCGACCAACGATGGCAGAGAGAGATCGACCATTGCCACGTGCACGAGGCGTGGGTGCGCGGAGCGCGAGAAGCGGGGTGTGCGGATTGACTAGCGAGGGGGTGAGCGGATTGACCAGCGAGCGGGTGCGTGAGGCTCGCTGCTTTGCGGGAGAGCGCGAGAGGGCGGCGCCGGGCACAAGACGTCCCAACGGAGGAGAAGGAAGAGGAGGTTAGTTAAGTTTAGTTAATTAGTTTAGTTAATCGTTTTTTGGTTGTTTGTTTAGTTAGTTAAGTTAGTTTAGTTTAGTTTAGTTAGTTTGATTAGTTTATGTATTTAGGTTAGTTACGGTTAGTTAGTTTAGTTTGGTTAGTTTATTTTAGTTAGTATGTTTAGTTTGGTAAGTCAATTAAGTTAGTTTATTTTTGGTCTTTCGGTTAGTTAGTTTACTTAAAGTAGTTTGTTTAGTTTATTAAGACGGTTAAGTTAGTTTAGTTTCGTTTAGTAGTTTAGTTAATCGTTTTTAGGTAGTTTGTTTAGTTAGTTAAGTTTGTTTAGTTTAGTTTAGTTTAGTATAGGTATTTAGGTTAGTTAAGGGTAGTTAGTTTAGTTTGGTTAGTTTAGTTTAGTTAGTTAGTTTAGTTTAGTTAGTTTGTTTAGTTAAATTTGTTAGTTTGGTTATTAATGTTTGATTACTTTACTTTAGTTTTGTTGTTCGACAATTTGCGGTCAGTATAATTTAGTTTTGTTGGGTTCGTTAGTTTAGTTCACATAGTTAGGTTATGTTAGGTTAGGTTATTTAATTTGCTTAGTTATGTAATTATTAGTTTTTTAATTTTCTTAGTTAAGCATTTCAGTTGAAATTAACAATGGAACAATTTCGAGGATGCAGTTTCCACTTTCACTTTTGTTTGAGAAATGCAGTGTTTACTTTTTATGTTTGTTAGCATTATTTTAGTACTAGTAGTTCAAATGTTATTCTATCAGAATATCATTTGCTGAGAAAGTTAAGTGAACCACTTCTCTATGTAGATTTAACTTTCAATTTCTGGTGAAATGCTGTGGTTGTTTATGCAAAAGATTGACCAAGAAATTTTACTTCTCTTCTCTGCCTTGTCATTTTTATGTGCATGCCTTCATGTTTGTCTACAAAAGCAGCCCTTTTTAGAGAAAAGGAAATATTGGCTTCACAACTTTTGAGGGACTAAAGGGATTAGCTTATGTCTACCCACATTTTAAAATGAGAATACCCTTCAAGCAATCTAGATATAAAAACATTATGAATTAGCTATCTATGTAAATAATATAGTTAGGTTAGGTTAGGTTAGGTTAGGTTAGGTTAGGTTAGTTAGTTAGATAAGTTACTTGAGTTTAGTTTAACACTCATTACTTGGGTAAAGGTTTACTTAGGTTAGTTAGGTTAGGTATGTTTGATTACTTTACTTTAGTATTGTTGACGTGGAACTAACGAAAATAAAATGTCACTGCAGGATTGTTACGTTGAAGACAACAAGCGGAGGAAAATAGTAAGTTCACGAATTTGGTATTTTTCCTAATTATTAATAATTGTTTGTTATGATTTACATGATATGTAGTGACATAGGTGTTGTGGTTTTTCAAAATGGTTGATATGTTTATTTAATGGTATGTCTGCTTAAAACATTCAGTAACTCAAACTCAAATGAACGAGTATGCTCTGTAGTTGCGCTATTGATGCGATTTCTGTTTAAAGTGCTAAATGGAAGAATAAATTTTTTGGCATAAATTTGTAAACGAAAATCGTGCTCCTTATGAACTAGTTCAGTAGGATATGTAGTGAAAACAGTAAGTATACAAATTTAATATTTTCATCATTACATATTTGGATTTGTCATAACTTGCATGATATGTAGTGACATAGGTGTTGTGATTTTTCAAAATGGTTGATATGTTTATTTAATGGTATGTCTGCTTAAAACATTGAGTAACTCAAACTCAAATGAACGTATGCTCTGTAGTTGCGCTATTGATGCGATCTTCTACATCAGAAAGTTCCATTTATGTTTAAAGTGCTGAATGGAAGAATATAATTTCTGGCATAAATTTGTAAACGATGCTCCTTATGAACTAGTTCAGTAGGTTTGATCGTTTGACATGTAAGTATTTTTTTAGTACGTGATTGGGAGTGCAAAGAAATGAGTATGCTCTGTAGTTGCGCTGTTATGGCGATCTTCTACATCAGAAAATATCCATGCGCGTTAACTCCATTATTAACCAACTATTGCACTTAATATATTTGTGCATTTGTGTGTATTCCTTTTACATCATTGTTCAAGTAACTTATGTAGGTCATGTCACAAAGAAACATCCCTTGTCTATTATATGCGTACGGTGAAATTGTTAATGGGTTAAATGGCATCGCGTACAGCTCACCCCCATCAGCAGTGTTGATGGTTAAGTTTGGGTCGAGTGGCCGTGAAATGATGGATGACGTGTGTAACGCGTTCACTATCTCATCAACGGAGACTATAGTTCAGATGACTTATCGCCACATGATAATCCTCCCCGGAGGCTCACAATATTTCGTTCCTGTGTTGTTGCATGATTCGACACACGTCGACTTCATGTGGGAGACGGTGGACAATTTACCTATAACTGCACCGGTAGATATCTATTTAACATTTGAGCCAATCGACTCAGTTCAAAATCGTACGATTCATACACAAGTTCGTCATGAACGCGACAACACTCCAGACGCAGCATTAATGATGGAAAGGCTACATATGCAAGCCCCACACGGTGAGGTCGTGGAAGAGGGGTTGGTTAGTCCATTACATGAAGATATTAATGCCTCTAATGACGATGAAGATAACGACGACGCAAATAATGAAACTGATGATGACATACGTTCCAACGAAGAAGCTCCAGCAGTTGCCGTTTGGGATGACGTTAATGTTTGCACGGATGATCCAAGATATGAACCTCGGGTGCGGAGAATGTCGAAGATGATGAGCAATTTGCTATCGATGAAGAGATTTTGTTGGAGGAAGCTAGTGATGATGAAGTTCACCAACCAATACCAGGATATAACGAAATCGATTGGGAGGTGGCTAATTCAACTGCGACCCAACATTCCCATAAGCAAACTCGGGGGGACATTTCTAACTTCGATTTGGAGATAGGGATGTGCTTTGACAATAACAAAGACTTACAACATGCCGTTAAAGTGTGGCATGTTAATAGACATTATCAATTCCATGTGATATAATCGACTACAACTACGTGGGCGATTAAGTGCAGATTTCCACAACACGGGTGTATGTGGCGTCTTCGCGCTTGTTTGCGAAAGAAAACACTATTATGGGAGATAACACAGTTAGACGTGCCGCACACGTGTATTAATCCCGACGTAGAACGCGGTCATGCCCAACTTGACGCCAACATGATTGAGCGAGAGATCCAAAGCGTCGTCAAGAGCGATCAAGGTATCACGATCAAAGCATTAGTAGAAATAATTAAGGGAAAATACGATCACGAAGTCAACTACAAACGAATGTGGGATGCCAAAAGGAAAGCAATTGCAAGTGCTTTTGGAGATTGGGATGAGTCGTACAATCAATTACCAAGATGGTTGGCGGCTGTGAGGAGTAAGAGTCCGGGTACAAGAATCGAGTGGTCACATAGACAATGGCATCTTGATGAAATAAAAGCTGCGTCTCCTCAATTTCGTCGTGTGTTTTTTGCATTTGAAGCTTCAATACATGCTTTCAAGTTTTGCGGGCCCCTCGCTTCAGATTGACGCGACATTCTTATATGGAAAATACGGTGGGAAGCTAATGATTGCGATCTCTGTAGATGGAAATGGCCACATATTACCGATTGCATTTGCCGTTGCGTAAACCGAATCAATCGAATCGTGGGGGTGGTTTTGCGGATGTTGCGTAAACACGTGACTGATCGAGAAGGAGTTTGCGTTATTTCGATCGTCACCCTGGCATTTTGGAGGCGGTAAACACCCCAAGCAACGGATTTTGTCCCCCAAAAGGGTACCACCGTTATTGCTTGCGACACTTGCTTAGTAATTTCGGCACCCACTTCAAAAATGACCCCTTGAAAGTACTCCTTGGTCGAGCAGCTGTTCAACATCAAGAACGAAAATTTAATGCGTGCATGGAGCGTTTCACATACTTATCTTCACGAACGCCTCAATGTCTGCAGTATGTCAATGCCATCCCCAAAGAACTTTGGACTCAATCGTACGACGGAGGCATGCGGTACGGATGGATGAATTCTAACGGTGTTGGTATGTACGAAATACAATTTATGTTTTGCACTCAAATTCAAAAAGTATTCGACGGACCAATATTACTTACTCGAGTTTCATCGGCAATTGCAGAGTGTTTTAACGGGGTCTTGAAGGGGGCTCGATTCTTGCCAATAACGGCGTTGACTCAGATGATATACTACAGATTGGTGACATACCACGATCAACGCCACCAGGAAATCAATGAAGCAATCTCAAACGGGCAAGCGTACACGAAATATGTCATGGACAAACTCACGAAAAATGAGAAATCCGCAAGGAGGCATCACGTCACGTTGATCAATCGAGACATTGGTGAGTTCGAAGTGCAGACTGGAAGACATGGAGATCGCATGCATAAAGGCAACAACACACAAGTCGTCATCTTAAAGGACTGGGAGTGCAGTTGTAATAAATGGCAGTCGTTTGGTTTCCCTTGCTCACACGTGTTAGCAGCATGTGCGTTTATTCGAGTGAGCTACGCGCAGTTCATCGAGCCATACTATAGGATAGATGTGTACGCACAATGCTACTCCTACAATTTCAAGGCCATCCCAGATGAGAAGTATTGGCCGACTTTTGGGACGAAGATCATACCCGACCCCAGGTGCAGACGTGGCCGAGGAGACCTAAGGGATCGCGAAGACATACCGAGATGGATCTTCCTAATGTCCAAAGGCCTTTGCGATGTGGGATATGTCATCAAGAAGGACATAGAAGAACAACATGTCCAAATAAAGACCGTGAACGGATCCCAACTAAGAAGAACCGGTGTGGTATTTGTCGTTCAGAGGGACATAACAAAAAAAATTGTCCAAGCAGACCTCAACCATCCAATGAAAACCTATAGTCGATTTTGTCTAATTTGTGAAGTAACATAAGTTCGTACATATGTTGCTTTTGAGCATTTACGCAGTTGTTTTTGTGTGAACATTTATTAAATACTTATCGTTTGGTTTCGTACAACACTCATTTTCTTTTTCTAACTTTCATTTGTAGTTGTACAACAATGGATCCAGTCCTTCAGATCCATCACTATTGCAACTCCAAGGTACACACAGATCATCGCGAACCTGGAGGGCGAGGTAAACTGTTTTACATGAATACGTCAAATTTACAAAGCAATAATCCCGTATCAAACTCATACATTACGACCTTATCAATTATAAGGTGTACGAAACAATGCGCGTACGCCGAAGACGTGGGGTCGTTGATCGAACGATGCAGTATCATTCTAGGATGATCCCATATCTTCGTTCCAGAGGGTTCTATGGGATTTCCCGGGTAGCATTTTTCAGCCTTGATTGGGCTTTGATTACTCCGTTCGTAGAGAGATGGCGCCCTGAGACCCATACATTTCACATGCATTGTGGGGAGTGCACAATTACACTCCAAGACGTGCAGGTACAGCTTGGATTACCTATCGAAGGTATGCCTGTGACGGGGACGACAGATACAGACTATGCTGATGTCTGCGAGAGGCTACTTGGACAAACTCCTGTGGGAGATGACATGGTTGGTTGTAAACTTAAAGTCGATTGGCTTGAGCGTAACGTACCAGCTATAAATGATGATAGCGATGAGGAGTCGGTGCAACGCTATGTACGATCGTACATACTACAACTTATTGGTGGTTGTCTTTTCGCCGACAAGTCCAATCGATTCGTACATTTGATGTTCCTACCATTGCTAGAGGATTTCCAAGTAGCTGGACAATATAGTTGGGGGAGTGCATGTTTGGCATATTTGTACAGGGAGTTGTGTCGCGGATCTCGCGTAGGGGCACATGAGGTTCTTTGGCGCGTCAATTCTTGTACAACTGTGGGCATGGGACAAATTTCCATTCATAGCACCGAGGCGCTGCGTGTTTCTAGAGCTCAACCGCGAACGGTGGATGGCCAAAATATGCTTATGGACGTTCCACTGGGACACAGGTATTAAAGTCGATTTGTCATTAATATGCTAAAAAATATTGTCCAATTTCATTTATCTTAACTTATTGTTTTCTACAGAGATGGCTCGATGCATTTTCGGTTTCACAAAGTTCGACGCACGTCGTATCGGCTTACCGTGATGCACTCGACTCGCAAAGGCATGAGGATGATGTGGTATGGCAACCATATAATGAACTCATGGGGTCTCTTCCCAATTATTGTACTAACGGTCACGGTAGTTGGCTTTCGACGTGACCCTTATTTGTTTCTACATAGTCGAGTGGGATCGACCAGAAAGGGTTATGAGACAATTCGGCATGGTACAAGTGGTGCCACCAAATTGTGCTTACGACGCTCAACTGCACCGCCTCGAATTGCGTGGACATCATCATGAAAATTGGGTGACTTTTCACGCAAGCTACATACACATGTGGGAAAATCGTGGGGACACCATTGCCACAGCGGCACTTAATGAAGGGCACGATCATGAAGACTACATGACGTGGTATCGCTCGGTCACTAGGAGATTCATTGGACACGACGGGCGTTACGTGACTACTCGGTAATCTTCTAACTCTTACTTTTCCTCGAACAGCTAATATCTTATTTTGCGTGCTTTGAGCTCATATTTTTTGTATATCAGCGTAACTTGGTGCATCGACTGAGGCGAGTGTTTATTGAGGATGGGTACGAGCAAGGTCTTGCTGCGCTTGATGAAGGGATTAAAATTTTAGACGAAGATGAAAGGCAAAGGTCTACTCTTTCGCATGACGGAATTGACGTCGAATAAGACGTAAATGAGGATAATGAACAGGAAGATGAAGAAGACGATCAGGGCGAAGCAAACATAGAGGTGAGAAGAAGACGAACACGACCGAGAGGCGTGCGGGAACGCACCGACGTCATCGTCCACCACGTCCATCTACGGACCGAGATTGATGCGAGAGGGTAGCAGACGTTCTCCTCCAAAGCACGTTCATCTCGTTCGAGAGCGAGTAGAACAGAGACTTCGTTGGCGAGAGTAGCCAACGATCATCCCCACCAACGCATTATTCTCATGGGTACATTCCGCATCGTCCACACCCCAAGCGGAACCTCAAATGTTTGTACCCGGCCGCCATTCGTGAATCTTCCTCCTTACCATTTTGATCCTTACGCACTGGGCCGTCGTCTTCATATGTGGACCATGGAATGCCTCATCGTCGAATGTATCCGTCACGCCTCAATACATGCCTAGTCCATATACTCCTACTCCTTATAATTACAATATGCTAAATAGTGGAGATCCTTCATTCATGAACTTGTTGACCATGCCGACCTCATGTTCCTTTCCCCAACCCCATACGGGAAGCCAATATTTTGGAATGGTTCCACCTCCTATTTTTGGGAGCATCGATAGCGAGAGGTGAGTCGAGTGAAGCACCAGAGGAAGAGCATCAATCTACTCGACGTGATTCAATGCAAGAACAGCCACCTCAACAACCTCAACCGGATGTACAAACACAACGTCCAACTAGACAAAAAGTACGTCTGGTTTGCATCACCGAGCAACAACGTCAACGTAACCGTCGTAATAGACCTGCATGATGAGTTTTCTTGATGTCATGGTGATTTGTAGATAACTTATATTTTGGGTGAACGAAGTACGTGTATACAACCTTCTCATTGAATAAACTTATTTCTCATGTTTTCCATATTATTATAATGTCGTATCGTGATTACTCTTCAATATTCCATAACAGAAACTCATCACTGTGAAAGATATATATATCTTGAAACATTAGAAGATTCGAACTTATAAGAGTTATTTTGCAGTAGAAAAAGGATGGTGAGGTGCACTAATCGCAGTAAAGGTATAAGAGTTATTTTGCACTAGAATAAATTTTTTTTTTTAAGATTGACTTTTTCGTTAGAGCGCCTTAAGTAAAAGGTGGGGTGCGTCTAGCTTCGCTCATGTGCTTTCGTATAGATAGGATTTGTGTATTTTAATGTTGTTTTTGTTAAGCTCACATTCAATTAAGGACCCAACGAGTTCAACAAGTCCAACCTTGCAAGAATAGCGCGGGCTTCCCGTGGTTGTAAAGTACATGCCTCTATAATTAAGTAAATGCACGAGCTAATTTAGATTGTCATCGTGGCATTGTCCTTCAATTATTCTCGTGACACTTTATTCAAGGAGGAGTCCTACACGTATATCAGGAACTGGCATAAATCGTGTTTTGATATGCGTGCGATGTACTTCACGATAGGTATCATGCACATCTCGAAGAGCATCGCACGTACATATGTGTATTTCGACGTGCGCGTAGACTTTTCCTTTTTCAATAGGCTAGAGTCTAGCTAGACCTATCGGTTATGCGGAAAAAAAAATGATAGTAGATAGCAATTCGCAAATCAATATTGAATCCCACGCAATTAGACCTAACTGCATGCGTGCTATTGGCATCCATTTTTTATAGTGAATTGATCGAAAACAAAGATAATAGTCCATAATTATAGGCTTACCATATAAGAATCTTGAAAAAAAAAATACATGTGAATTTCTCAACTTTTTTTAGAAAGATCACATACATAGTAAGTCTTGAGCGTTTGCATCAAATTAATTAATTAGAATATACGGCTATGTGAAAAACGCAAATAGAAAAACACGTAAAGAAAAATACGTGTGAAAAACTAAAAAAGGAAAACTAAAATAGAAATATCTAAAAATGACAATACAATAAAATTAATTAACTATATAATCTATAATGGAGTTAAGACAAAAAACGTCATCAATGTATTATGTAATCTCTGTTGCAAGATACCTCAACTCTATCATTTGCATTGAACCCTTTAATACTATTTATAGTACAAGAACATAAAATTTTACTGTTGATCACTTCCCCAAATTGTCTTTTGAGGTTTTCTCATCAATTCGCACAAGTTGAAAAATCGAGAAAAAAAATATTACTTAAGATATTATATTCGCTAAAAAAAAAATTCCTCCCAAAAAATAAATATCAAAGAAAAAAGCCACCCAATGAAAAAAAAAACATCAAAGAAAAAGCCACATGTCAACATGTGGTACTGGCTTCCACAAAAAAAATAGCCTCTCATCACAAAACCGCCACCTCACCACCACCTCAAAATAGCCATTAACGCCTTTTGAAAAGGCGTTATTGGAAGTGTGTGACGTGGCGGTGAGGTGGCGGTGATGTGGTGGTGAGGTTGTATGGATAGCGCCTTTCAGACAGACTTGTTCCTCAACTGATGTACCCTTCAATCCAAGATCTGGATAGGCTGCTCCTTATAAGTTATATCATCACTCAGGTCTATATGACTCAAATCCATAGTCGATCGAACACTTTCTCTCGACTTAGCTAGTAGAAGATCGAAATATGAAAGACTGAATTAATCCCTAACATCTATGGAGGAAGCTCAAGCTCGTATACAACTTTTCCAACCCGTTTCTTTATCATGAAAGGTCCGATGAACCTCAGTGCAAGCTTACCTTTCACCCCAAATCTCTGAAGACCCTTTCGAGGGGAAACCTTTAAATATACAAAGGCTCTCTATGTGTATGTGAGATCATCGTGATATTTGTCTGCATACTTCTTCTATCTATCCTGGGACCCCTTGAGTCTTTGACGAATCAGTTTAACCTCTCCGTAAGGTCAATAACAATCTTAAGCCCTTGAGTCTTTGACGGCTCAGCCCAATATGATGGCGAGCGACATGATCTGCCATACAAACCCTCAAATGGCACCATCTAAATGCTAGCGTGATAACTGTTGTTGTATGCAAACTCACACAATGGCAGGTACCCTTCCCAAGATCCGCCAAAATCCAACACACAAGTCCGTAACATATCCTTGAAGACCTAAATCAATTTCTCAGTATGTCCGTCAATCTGAGGATGAAAAGTCGTGCTGAACTGTAGGTGCGTACCATAGTGCTCCTGCATACTTCGCCACATCTGGGATGTATACATAGCATCTCTGTCAAACATGATAGTCAATGGTACTCTTTGTAGCCTGATAATCTCTCTCTTGAATAGTATTCTCAGTTGATCAAACGTGTAATGCATGTATATTAGTAAGAAATGAGCAGACTTCATTAATTTGTCAACGATCACCCAGATAGAATCATGTCTCATGACGGTCCTAGGCAATCCCCTCACAAAATCATAGAGATGTACTCCCACTTCTATCGTGAAATGGGAAGAGACCGTAACAACCCTTCAGGTCTTCGATGCTCCACCTTCACTTTCTGACATATCCCACAGTTCTTGATGAACTTAAACACATCTACCTTCATCCCAGGCCACCAAAAATGTCTCCTCATGTCATGGTACATTTTTTGTTCTATCTGGATGAATGGTGAATTAGGAACGGTGTGACTCCTGAAGAATCTTATCTCTCAACTCTGGCACTAACGGTATCCATAGTCTGTCTCTATATCTTAGATATTGATCAGACGTCTCCATCTAGTCAACACAATCTATACTTTGTGCCAACTCACTAAACTTTAAGTACAACCCATCGGTCCTCTAACCCTCTGACACTCACTTTATAGACACGGTATGTACTTTCATATGTATGCAAATCTCACTCTGAGTACCCATAGCAACCTCTAGCGAAGATGTCATCGCCTTTGCCTCAAGTAATCCATACTCATACATCATGTGGAATCTGAAAACCTTAGCATCTCTAATCGATATCCTACTTAGTGCATCTGCGACTACGTTGGCTTTTCCTAAGTGATACTCCAAAGAAAATTCATATTCCTTCAGAAACTCAAACAATCTGTGTTGTCTCATATTCAATTACTTCGTGTGAAGAGATATTTTAGACTCTTGTGATCAGTAAAGAGTGTGAATTTCTCTCTCATACATATAATATCTCCACACCTTCAATGCAAACACTACTACTGCCAATTTCAAATCATCTGTGGCATAATTCTTCTCATGTACTTTAAACTGTCTGGAGGCATAAGCTACCATGCCACTACCTTTTATCAACACGCAACCTAGACCCATATTAGAAGCATCCATATAAACCAAAAATTCAAGTCTAGCCTCTGGCAATACTAATATTGGCCTAGTACTCAATGATATCTTCAACTGAGCAAAATTTTCCTCACATTACTCAGACCAATCAAATCTGATGTCCTTTTGGGTCAACCTAGTAATCGGTGAAGCGATCTTTAAGAAATCCTTCACAAAATAGCGATAGTATCGTGCCAAACCCAGAAAACTCCTGATCTCTGTCACTAATTTTTGTGGCTGTAAATCCATAATTGCCCGAATCTTGGCCGGATCCATTGCAATCCCTGCTGCTCCAACAACATGCCCTAGAATTTGACCTCTAAAAGCCAAAATTCATATTTGATGAACTTGGCATATAGTATGTGCTCCCTTAAGGTCTGCAATATCTCCCTAAGGTGCTGCTCGTGATCCTCTCTGGTCCTCGAATATATCAGTATATCATCGATGAAGACTATCACGAATCGGTCAAGCAACGGTCTAAACACCCGATGCGTCAAATTCATAAACACTGCAGGGGCATTGGTCAGCCCAAATGGCATTACCGTGAACTGAAAGTGCCTATATCTCATGCTAAAAGCAGTCTTGGACCTATCTTCATCCCTGATCCTAAGCTTATGATACCTTGATCGCAAGTCCATCTTTAAGAAATATTGTGCTACTCTCAGCTGATCAAATAAATCGTTGATCATCGGTAGTGGATACTTGTTCCTAACTGTGACTTTGTTTAACTGTCTGAAGTCGATACACAATCTCAAAGTACCATCTTACTTCTTCACAAAAAGGACTGGTGCTCCTTATAGCGACATAGAGGGTGTGATGAACCCTTTATGTCCTAAGTCCTGAAACTGAGTCTTCAACTCCTCTAACTCACGTCGAACCATGTGTTACAGCGGTATAGAATTCAGTCTGGTGCCGGGTACCAACTTAATAATAAAATTAACCTCTTGCAACATCATTATATCAGGCAAATCCTACGAAAAACATCTGGAAACTTTCTAACAATCGGTATATCCTTAAGCCTAGGTCTCGACTCTCTGCTACTGTATATAGTGCAATCAATGCCTCCATCTCCTCTCTAGTCGTATGTCAACATCTCATGCCTATTGTCCTCACTGTACTACCTCTATAGGTGAATATCAAATGTCCTGAGATCTCAAATATCATTGTCTTACTGAAATAATTGACATGACCGTGGTATGCTAATAACAAGTCCATCCTTAAAATCAGTTCAAACTTTAAAAACTTGAGGACTCTAAAGTCAGTAGGTAACCTATTTCGACTGGATATCCCTCGATAAAACTATTAGGGTAAACCTTATCCCAAACCGCGGTACTCTAAATTAAGTGTACACTAAGTCTAACAGGTTTCAACCTTAAGATTTCTACCATATGCCCAGCAATGAATGAAACAATAGAACTAATCCCTTCCTCTGCCTTTGTCTAAATTCTCGGCACCCTCCCACTGCTGCTACAGCCGGGGTGTTGGCAATACTTACCTAGCGAGAGGGGGTAAGGGAGGTATACCATAAGTATGAGGTGTGGAAGCTAGTGGCGGTCCATGGGCTCCTTGATGTATGTACATGCCCTATGCTCCGCCCCTCTGAAATCATCTATCTCCTCTCCTTTGTCTCTTACCCCTCTAACCTTTCTACTCATAATCATCTCATCTCTCTGGTAACTCAACACGTCCATCCTCCTCTCTACCCAACTCATATATCTCATGGGAGAAGGCCTGCTCATACATCTCTTAAAAAGATCTGGCTTCGGTGCTCACAGCTGATCGTGCAATATTCAGCCTCAAACCAATACCAAAATAGAAGGCGTCATCTACATTACTCGTAACCAAGTCCCCAATAACTGTCTTAGGTAGTCATATCTATCCCTATAGCTCAACACTTTCTCGCCATCACTGTCTTAGTGCCTTAAACTTCTTCTTGATTCTCTTCACCATTGACGCTGGAAAGTATTGCTTGAAAAACACTTTTTTGAAATCATCCCACGAGGTAAAACTAATTTCGCTCGCCACTGTAATCCTCCACCAGACATATCCACTCATAATAATGGGCTGGAATATGTCCTCAATACCCAATAGTATATGTAATTTCCCCTATGAGAGAATCCACTGCTCGATTTTCTCATGGTACTGGCCTAAGCCTAGTTAACTCCTGAACCAACTTGACGTCCCTCGATAGTCCTGCAATATCAGAACATGTAGGTGTAGGAATGGGTGTGTCCCTATGTAACGACCCAAAACCAAAAAGACTTGCCTATGGGCAATTTAGTAATTTCGCAAACCCTACACTAATTGGTCCCACTATATAAATCTAATTGTAAACCCTAAGCCCCCCCCCCTTTTTGTTCAAAACCCCAAATTTGAAGGGAAGGATAGATGAGAGCCTTGTTAGCGATTTCATGGTGGGGTGGTGCTCCAAAGTTTACAAATTCCCCTTTGAAGGTAAACTCATTATCAATACCCCCTCATTTTCTTATTCAAGTTGAGTT
The DNA here is from genome assembly GCA_039657325.1 of Stephania cephalantha. Lineage (NCBI taxonomy): Eukaryota > Viridiplantae > Streptophyta > Magnoliopsida > Ranunculales > Menispermaceae > Stephania > Stephania cephalantha. The sequence goes on from CM077573.1 coordinate 24,649,129, forward strand.
ACAAGCTTAATTTGGTTTCATTAATGGTGGAGAATTTTAATTAGTGTTCCAAGAGTTTGTTTTGGGATGAAAACTCCATTGTTTTGAAGACTTAATTCAACTTTAAAAAGACTTGAAAGAATCAGAGATGCCAACATAGGAAGTTGACCCCAAAAGGGAGGGGCGGAGCCGCCGGAGAGGGGCGACTGCGGTCCGCCGTTGACGGAGAAGGGCGACGATGGTCCACCGCTTTCGGAGAGGTGGAGGAGCATTTGCTCCCCTATGCACGTGCCAGAGGGGCCAAATTGGCTCTGGATTAAACTGAGCAAGGGCCAATCGGGGCCCTGCACCTAAAAACAAGGGATGTCTTGTCCCTGGTCACTTAATCTAGATAATTAAAAAAATTATATAATATATATGTACATATATATATATGTATTTATATATAAAAAATAAAATAAAAATATTAAATCTTACCCGTAAACGGGGAGCACTATCACGTCCTTAGGGGAAGAGTTGGGCAGGTCCCACCTCCCGACCTTTGCACCGGGCGATGGAGGACTAGCGAGACGCACACTAGTGGACCTCAAAATAAATCTAAAAATAAATTAGAATTAATATACGATTTGTTGTTGATGTGAATATGTCTTAAATTGTTTAGATTCGCAAGGTGGTTTGCATTGGACCCTGAGCGCGCGAGGATCAGAAATAGGATTTGCAGCGAGTCGAGGTAAGTGGGGAGATTGCTCAATTATCAAATATTGCTTGATATTAGTTATGTTTGGACATACGTTTTTAACTAAAGGTAAGTGCATTTGTTTTTCCCTCTTATTATACTCATTACCCCCACGATGTTTGCGGAGTCCCCACCGAGGGCATTATTAGCAAGTAATATCTAATGTCCTAGAATGTTTGGGGTGCCACCGAGGGCTTTACTATTTATTGCCCAAGGATGAATGTGAAGTTTGTCACCGAGGGCTTTACTTATCTAATAGAATTCATAAGTGTATCAATTAAGGACATTAGTTGGTGTTGCCTTCTTTTGTACTTTATGATAGAGGGACGTGCATCGGTAAAGGCTTCGGATAAATATACTATTATGTTGATGGGACTAATGAGAGGGCACATAAGGCTTATGTGTCATCTAATGGTTGCCATCACCTCGAGGGTAGGTGAATTGGTCACCGGATTCTTGCCAATAACTAGTATGCATTGAATGATACCACGACTTTACATTATTACTATTTTCTATTGTATCTCTCTTTTTTGAACCCTATGCATGATGACAAGTTTTGACTTTAACATGCTTTATCAATCTTGTTGGCGTGGTTTATTAATGCTTTATAAATTCATGCGATGACTTGTTTTAAATGCTTCTTTACTCAATTTCAATTCATGCAAGCCTTGCATGCTTACTAAGTATTACTTGCGTAATTGATGGTTGGGCGGGTTTTTGGCATTACTGAGCTCTGTTGGTTCTTTTAGCTCACCCCACTTACATCTCAGGACCATACACATCGGTGCTAGATCGAGAAAAGGGTCAGGCGATAGCTTGAAGCCTTCTCTTTTGATGTGAGCATTATAATGATAGTATCTATTTATTTGATTTTGAAATTATTGAACTTGGGTTGTATATAAATAGGTCTTCCAGGTAGAATGAACCTTACTCTTATTTAGTTTAAACTACTTGGTAGTATTTGAATGACTTAAGTTGTTGTAAGGATTTGAAAACACAACGATAGTTTGATAGTACATCATATGGATTTTCCTTTATTTAATTCCTCAAGTATTTATCCATATGTGCTATTTTGATATTTCACAGGTTGTTTTAGGCATTCCAGACCGCTTGCTCGCGGCTGATTCGATTATTTGGCTTTGGAGGCGGCCTGGGATGGGCGAATCGGCCCTAGGTCGGGTCCTCACAGTTAGTATCAAAGAAAATGTATTAAAACCTAGGGAAAAAGGTTAGGTTAGAGAAACCTAGGTTTGTAGAGCCTTTAAGATCTAATTGTCAAGTTTAAGTTAGACAAATCAATGGTATGGGACATTGCTTCAAAGTCGACTTAATATACATAAATGATAAATCCTAGGATGGGATGGGAAAAGAAAATTTTGAGAAAAGATTTGCTACGATGATTTTTTGCTACTTTATAGATATAATATATTGTTATTTATATGGCGAATTGTCTTAACTCCACCTATGTTGTACACTATGTGCGCTACATAGCCGGTCCCAAGTTCGGATAAAGGAGGAGGACTCTGACGCCCATTTTTTCATACCGAAAAATGGGTAAGGGAGGTCTCAAACTCACTTTTCATACCGAAAAATGGGGGAGCGAGGCCCCAAGCTCATTTTCCATTCTTAGAAAATGGAGGAGGGTTGCAATAGGTTGACAGCAAGCATAAAACTTATCACTTTTCATGAAATGGATCAAACATATATAAACGTTGGGGCATTCCCACCTAGCGACACGCTGCATCAGAGCTCGGGTGTAGTGAGAAATGAGCAAGGGTGTGTTTCACATCGCCGCTTGGGTGTGAAGAAAAATGAGCAAGGTTCCCACACATAGGACATGTGTGGATAAAAAAGCTAGTCCCTTGACATCGTCATCCAGATGTGAAGAAAAATGAACAAAGGTTCCCACATAAAGGACGGGTGTTGGTAAAGAAGCTAGTTCAAAACAAATACGAAAATAAAAACAAAATCATCGATACGGATACTAGATCTTTTAGACAAAATAGAAATAGAAAAGGAAAACAAATACAAAGGGGAGAAAAAATTCGTTTAGGAACATGGAACATTGGAACACTTACGGGGAAGTCAATAGAACTAGTAGATACCATGATTAGAAGAAGAGTTAATATTGCTTGCCTCCGAGAGAAAAAATGGGTAGGAGAAAATAGTAGAGAAATAGGAAGCACAGGGTTTAAATTGTGGTACACTGTTATAAATAGAAAATGCAATGGAGTAGAAATTGTGGTGGATAATGATTATAAGGATAAGGTCGTAGAGGTTAAAAGAATGGGGGATAGATTGATTCTAGTTAAATTAATTATTGGAGACGAAAAAATTAACATACTTAGCGCCTATGCACCATAAGTAGGATTAAGCGAGAGCATGAAACGCAAGTTTTTGGACCATATGGATTGATTTATGCAAAGTATACCATTAGATGAAAAGGTTTTTATTAGAGGAGATTTAAATGGGCATGTCGAGGCAAGTAACGATGGGTTTGAGAGAGTTCATGGAGGTTTTGGTTACGGTAATAGAAATGAAGAAGAAGAATCGATCTTAGAATTTGCTTCAGCATACGATCTTGTCTTAGCAAATACTAGTTTTAAGAAGAGGGAGTCGCATATAATTACTTTTATTAGTGGTCATAACAAGAGTAAAATAGATTTTCTTTTAACAAGAAAAATAGATAGAAAAATATGTAGAGACTGCAAAGTAATACCTGGTGAAGCACTTATTACCCAACATAAGTTAGTAGTACTTGATATTAAGCTAACACGACGACATAATATGAATAAAAGAGTTAGCGACCTTAGAATAAAGTGGTGGAACCGAAAACATAGTAAATAAGTAGAGTTTAGAGAAAAACTACTAACGAAAATGTTTGGAATCTTGACTTAGATGCTAATACAATGTGGCTAGAAATGAGTAGTTGCATAAGGAGAGTGGAATCAAACGTATTAGGTATATCTACAGGCTTGGGACCATCAAAGAAGAAAACATGGTGGTGGAACGAGGATGTCCAACGAGCAATTAAGACTAAAAGAGAGATGTATAGGAAAATACACAAGTGTCAAGATGAAGATGTGTACAATCAATATAAAGAAGCTAGAAAACAAGCTAAAAAAGTAGTTAGTCAAGCTAAAAAAATTTCATGGAAGATCTATATACAAGGTTAAGTAATAGAGATGGCGAAAAATATATATATAGGCTAGCCAAATTAAGAGATAAAAAGAAACAAGACCTAAGTTATGTAAGATGTATTAAGGATGAAAATCAAAATGTTTTAACGCGCGAGGATAATATTAAGGAGAGATGGAGAAGTTACTTCGATAGTTTATTTAATGATGGCCAAGTTGATACTATAATAGATGAAAACCCACACCAAGAAAGAAATGTAAACTATACACGCAATATTAGAATTGTAGAAGTTAAAGAGGCATTGAAAAGAATGAAAATAGGGAAGGATGTGGCCCCAGATGAAATACCCATAGAGGTTTGGAAATGCTTAGGAGAAATTGGATTGACTTGGTTAACAAAAATTTTCAATAAAATTTTAAAATCAAAACAGATGCCAATGGATTAGAGAAGAAGCACGCTTGTGCCAATCTTCAAAAACAAAGGAGACATTCAAAGTTGTTCAAACTACCAGGGAATTAAACTTATGAGTCACACTATGAAACTTTGGGAGAGAATAATTGACAATAGGCTAAGGAGATAAACAATAATATCAGAGAACCAATATGGGAGGTCAACTATGGAGGCAATTTTCCTTGTAAGACGATTGTTAGAAAAATATAGAGAAAAGAAAAAGATCTTCATATGGTATTCATAGATTTAGAAAAAGCATATGATAGGGTCCCTAGAGATGTTCTTTGGTGGGTTCTAGAAAGAAAAACGTGCATGCTAGATACATAGACACTATTAAGGATATGTATGATGGAGTAGTAACGAGTATAAAGACATTTGGAGGAGCTACAAAAGAATTTTCCACTGCGATAAGACTATATCAAGGATCGGCTTTAAGCCCATATCTATTTACTTTAGTTATGGATGAGCTGACTAGACATATTCAAGATGATATACCATGGTGTATGCTATTTGCAGATTGTATTGTCTTAGTGGATGAAACAAAAGATAGAGTGAATAGGAAATTAGAACTCTGAAGGAATACATTAGAATCTAAAGGCTTTAAGTTGAGTAGGATGAAAGCTGAATACATGCACTGTGAGTTTAGAAACACTAGACATCGAGATGACGGAGTGATAAAATTAGGGGAAGTAGAAGTTCCTAAGGTAAACCACTTTAGATACCTAGGATCAATCATACAAAATGATGGTAACATTGAGAATGATGTCACACATAGAATTCAAGCTGGATGGAAGAAATGGCAGAGTGCAACGGGGGTGATTTGTGATCAAAATGTACCTACTAGGTTAAAAGGAAAATTTTGTAGGACCGCAATTAGGCCAGCTATGCTCTATGGAAGTGAATGTTGGGCGGTAAAGCAACAACAATTACATAAAATGAACGTAGAAAAAATGAGGATGCTTAGGTGGATGTGTGGTAAAACTCATAAAGATAGAATAAGAAATATAAAAATTCAAAGACAAGTAGGAGTAGCACCAATTGATACAAAGATTAGGGAAGGGCGGTTGCGGTGGTTTGGTCACCTGCAAAGACGGCCTACAAATACCCCAACTAGAAAACTTGACTCAATAGAAACTGTAGAAATTCGACGAGGTAGGGGCAGACCAAAGTTAACATGGGATGCATTAATTAGGAGGGATTTGAATGGTTTGAAAAGCTCACCATCAATTGCACAATGGAAAAGTTTAATCCATGTAGCCGACCCCAGTTAATTTGGGACTGAGGCTATATTATTGTTGTTGTTGTTGTTATATGGTGAATTGTCTTCCCCCACTAGTTTGGTTGTCTTTGATGAGTTTTACGAGCGGAGGAGAAACTTAAGTTGTACAAGACTGTAGGGTGGATGACAATGAACGACATAAGGAAATCGAGATGAACTCTTTGGGAGATTTCACATGCTCTTGAAGAATGTCTACAACGACTGTTGCGAGGATGAATAAGCTTTGATTGGAAACTATACGGTGTGATGCGCCTATATTTGATGGTAGTGTAGCAAATAAAAGGTTGAAACAAGAATCATGAAACTTGAAAGAGCAGTGAGTCGCCACGCTACATACGTAAATAGAAGTAGCGACGTGGTCGTACTTCGAAAAGTAACTCTGATTCTTGAAATTTGAACAAAACGGTTAAAAATTCAGGGTACCTTGTTTAAAAAGAAGTTATTGATTCTAGCAAGGATGCGAGTGAATCTTGGTTTTAAACCATCAAATTAACTTAGTTTGGCGAGCAAGTTAAACTTAAAAACTTAATTTGAGATAGGAATTACATATGTACTCTTAAACTTTTAACTCTTGATTCAAAATGCAAATCAATGGTTTATGATTTGACTAGAAGGTCATTACTATGATTTGGTTTTTGTTGTTACACGTGATCTATTTTCCTCGAAAAATGAGTTTTTTGACTATATAGGACCATGATTTTTTGAATTGATGTTTATCGATTTTCAAGGATGAACTCTACTTTTTTTAAAAGATTTGAATGCATAACCAAGTGTAAAAGGGAAAAATTATTTTCTTGGTGTTTGAAAAATGAAGTGAATAGACTCCTATGTATTTCAAAGATTTCTTGTCGTAACTTCACTTTGGTGTTTACAAAATGGGTATTATTTTGATTCGACAAGCATGGTTGAGATTTCTTCAATGATTGGTCTTATGAAAGTTTAGACCCAGTTCGAGTTGTATGAAAGAGTTTTAATGAATTTGAAGGTTTTAACTTAATAAAAATGCAAAGTATAGGTTTGGACCAAAGTAATTATCTTATGGTGGAAATAAAAATATTCGTGTGTTATGATGTACTTTTAAGTCGCATTGACCAAATTGATTTGAAAAGGCATTCACAGTCATTCAAAACCCGATGATGGATTTAGATTTCTCCAATGAAAAAGAGTTTAACTCGATTTTTGAAATAAAGATTTTGGAAAGGTTCCGATTCAAAGTTTACTTATTGATAATTGAATCGCGTTTCTCGAGTTTTGATTGATCTTGTACAAAAGAAATTTAAATTTAAACCAGCTATCAATTGTGTGAATATCAAAATTAAGGATTCAGACTTGAGGGTTAACTTGAAACGTAAGTACGTGGCGTACTAGACAGCGAATGAGAAGATAAAGGATGCCTCGAAATAGCTTGATTAGTAAAATTAGTGATTACAACTTAATGGTTCACACTTTAGTAGGTGTTGTGCTAGTACACTCGAAGGTAGTCGAGTTACAAAATTTGGGATCCCAAATCAAGGACTATCTTTGGCAAGATTACCACATGTGAGTATCTTATTATCAAGTAGAGATTTGTAAATGTTGAGAAGGCCAAGGATCTGAGGTCAAAATAATATAGATTTAAGGCAACTGACACAAAAATAAATTGTCTTAACTTAACTAGAGACAAATTAACTCATAAACAAAAATTTTGGTATTCCAAAAGCCTGATAAATTATTTTCGAAATAAATGTGGTGTACGAAATGATGGTACCAGAATTGAGAAATTAAGTAATGCCTAAAAAATGAATGTCTTATATTGAGTAAAAACTTGTACAATATGAAGGATGTACACTACTATTAATGATATCATAATAAATTCAATGACAGGTGAATCATTAAAATTGGGGATACTGAGCTAAAAAATATCATTGGTATGATTTTTCAGTAATGGACACGTGAACTAGCGACTATTGAGGCAAAGTGGAACCTAATATGATTGTAAGGGTAGTTGAATGAAAATAATGTTGAGGAATAAATAATGTAACTAATGCCATCAAACGTAACTAAATGATAAGTTGAATTTTAAAATTGGGGATCCTAAGATAAGATCGGCTGTAGGGAAACAAATAAGTTAATACGTGGTATGAGAAATTATGAACTCAAGAGAGAAAACACTTACTATGATAATTTTTCGTACTCATACGATTTGCAAAGGCAATGCCTTATTCTAGAACTTAAAATCTCAAATCGAAGAGGTGACGTGTCAAGAAATCATGAAAATCGTTTATGAAAAGTAACTAAAAATATCCCGGTAAGAGAACGTTACTTTAAGATTTGGACTATCAAACTAAACGGTTTTGAGAAGATAAATGATCAAACCAATGATAGGTTGACGATTAAAATTAGGGATCATAGGTTAGGATCAATTCCCAATAAAGTTCATATCGTGTAACATGAACTATCGATAACTACGAAGGATGATAAAATATCTTAAGCTAGTTATGAAACATGTATCTCTAGAGGAGATGAGATCTCCGAAATTTGACACCATTTGGAATTGTTAAACAAAGTGTTGCTAACACTTCTGAGCCTGAGGAATAAGTGTAAATTCCAAAGAGGAAATCCTAATCGAATGGTGTGGGAGAACTTGAAAAGCAACCAACATGAGTAAGTAATAAGTTTGCAAGGACAACCAAAATGTTTAGGGTATCAATAAGTGGTGAGATGTACGAACAATCAAGGTTTTTGCCTTAACAAGTGGACAAAAAAAATATTTCTTTCGGTAAAAGTTTTTGAGCGTACATCATATTAAAGTTGGGATACCATCGAACCAAAGTTTTAAATGGCATGACGTGCAAGTTACGCTCGTCTATGTACTAAGTACATAGTCGTGTACATATCTTATAAGAGTATAAAACAAATAAAAAGTACAACAGTAGTAACACGCACGAGTAACAAATTGAAACGAGGGTGAATTATGAACTTAAAATAATTGGATCAAGTCCTTAATGATGAAACTCGAGGCATGAGTTATATATTCTCAAGAAACGACATGAAAGTTAAACGACCATTGATTTCTCAATGAGAGAAATTCTAAACAAACTATAAGAGACGCTTGTGCAATAAATGTGAGCCTTGACTATGCCAAAAGAATTTAAAACACCCACCTAGGATTGTGAGAGTTGATTAGTACGCGGACACGATGCGACAAATCTTCAAGATTCAAGTGATTACGATAGGAGACCTTAGTATGAAAAAAAATCGATGTAATAAAGTGCATACAAATGAGTATTGAAAGCTACTTAGGGATAATGACAATGATGATTGTTCCACATCTTACCAAGGGTGGAAGCTTTCTATGTAAGTAAACAATTAAATGTGTCAGAAAAGTGTAGAAAGGGGACCATCTGTCAAGAGTTCACTTGAATTATGAACCTGCAAGAATGAATGTTAATAAACGAGTAATAACAATGATGTTAAGGTATAATTCTAGAAAGAAATATTATGGCTGCTAATTTGTAGCCTCCACAAATAAGTCGCAAGGACAAAATGAGTCGATCATTGATATGTGTAACTGAGATGGTGACAGAGATAGTGTGCTAGTGTTTATACTATAGTAGATAGCTATCTTTGTTCCTACTAATAGTTAACAGTATGGATTTGTTACCAGATAGGCAAAGACATTTCTACTACAGAGATACGCACAAGATAACCTCTCAGTATGGTTCTTTCTACTTGTTGGTTGGACGACTTGGATGCACATTGGGACATCAGTGGACATTATAAAGGAATACCTAGAAACACGTGAAGATACAAGAACTTGGCAGGTAGCTAAGGTATAATGACTCTATTAGAACTTATACAAGACATGCCTTATGAATTTCGGCCTGTGGGATGAAAATAATATTGTTGAGGAGTTAGATTTAAGAGAAAGATTTAATTTCACGCGGGGTACAAGTAACTTTCGCAAGTGCGGATTTGCATTAGTAAAAAAAGTCATAAAAGAAATCGTTACGAATATACACGTTGGTGTACGAATGAACTTTACTTTTACTTTCGAGGATGAAAGTTCTTTAAAATTGGGGATGTTGTGGAGACCCAAAACCAAAAAGACCTGCCCTTGGGGCAATAGTAATTTCGTAAACCCCACACTAATTGGTCCCACTATATAAATCTAATTGTAAACCCTAACCCCCTTTCTGTTCATTACCCCAAATTCGAAGGGAAGGATAGAGGAGAGCTTTGTTGGTGATTTCATGGTGTGGGTGGTGCTCCAAAGTCAACAAAGTCCCTTTGAAGGTAAACTCATTATCCATACTCCCTCCTTTTCTTGTTCAAGTTGATTTACTAGCTTGGTTTGCTTTTATTAATTGGTGTTCCAAGAGTTTGTTTTGGGATGAAAACTCCATTGCTATGAAGGTTTAATTTAACTTCAAAAAGATTTGAAAGAATAGGATATTCCGACATAGGAAGTTGACCCCAAAAGGGAGGGGCGGCGCCGGCAGAGAGGGGCGGCGACAGTCTGGCGTAGCCAGAGAGGTGGGGGAGCGTTTGGTCCCCTGTGCACAAGCCACAGGGGCCAAATTAGTCCCTGGGTTTAATTGAGCAGGGGCCAATCAGACAATTAAAAAAATAATATAATATATATATATATATATATATATATATATATATATATATATATGTATACATATATATAAAATAAAATAAAAATATTAAATCTTACTTGTAAACCGAGAGCACAATCGCTTCCTTAGGGGAAGAGTTGGGCGGGTCCCACTGCTCAATCTTCGCACCGAGCGATGAAGGACCCGCGGGACCCACACTAGTGGACCTCAAAATAAATCTAAAAATAAATTAGAACTAATATATGATTTGTTGTTAATGTAAATATGTCTTAAATTGTTTAGATTCGCAAGGTGGTTCGTATTGGACATCGAGGGCGCGAGGATCAAAAATAGGATTCGCGGCGAGTCGAGGTAAGTGGGGAGCTTGCTCAATTATCACATATGGCATGATATTAGTTATGTTAGGACATACATTTTTAACTAAAAACTTGGGAAATGGGTTGCATCATGCGATTGGTTTGGATCTACGTATATATAGAAGGTGGTGCATTTGTTTTCCCCTCTTATGATATTCATTGCCCCATGATGATTGTGGAGTCCCCACCGAGGGCTTTATATCAAGTAATATGTAATGCCTCAGGATGTTTGTTGTGCCACTAAGGGCTTTACTATTTATTGCCCCAGGATGTTTGTGGAGCTTGCCACCAAGGGCTTTACTTGTTTAATGGAATTCATAAGTGTATCAATTAGGGACATGAGTTGGAGTTGCCTTCTTTTGTACTTTGTGATAGAGGGACGTGCATCGGCGACTCCTTCGGATGAACATACTATTGTGTTGATGAGACTAACGAGAGGGCATATAAGGCATGTGTGTCATTTAGTGGTTGCCATCACCTCGATGGTAGGTGAATCGGTCAGCGGATTCTTGTCAATAACTCGTATGCATTGAATGATACCACGACTTTATATTATTACTATTTTCTATTGTATCTCTCTTTTGTGAACCCTATGCATGACGATGAGTTTTAACTTTAATATGTTTTATCAATCTTGTTGACGTGGTTTATTAATGATTTATAAATTCATGTGATGTCTACTTTTAAATGCTTCTTTATTCAATTTCAATTCAAGCTAGCCTTGCATGCTTATTTAGTATTACTTGCGTATTTAATGGTTGAGCGGGTTTTCCGCATTACCGAGCTCCGTTGGTTCTTTTAACTCACCCCACTTACATTTCAGGACCATACACATCGGCGCTAAATCGAGATAAGGGAAAGACGATAGCTTGAAGCCTTCTCTTTTGATGTGAGCCTTATAATGATAGTATCTATTTATTTGATTTTGTAATTATCAAACTTGGGTTGCATAAAAATAAGTCTTCCGAGTAGAATGAAACTTACTCTTATTTAGTTCAAATGACTAGGTAATATTTTAAGGACTTAAGTTGTTGTAAGGATTTGAAAATTCAACGATAGTTTGATAGTACGTCATATGGATTTTCCTTTATTTAATTCCGCAAGTATTTATCCATATTCTCTAGTTTGATATTCTGTAGGTTGTTTTAGGCGTGCCAGACCACTTGCTCAGGCCCGATTCAATTATTGGGCATTGGAGACGGTATGGGCCAGGTGACCCGACCCTAGGTTGGGGAAGAGTCATCACACTCTAGCTGTAGATGTCTCCTGTACAGTTACTATCAGTAACTCTGGTGGATGTGGTGCTATGGGGTCTACCTGTGGCTGTGGTACTAGTGGCACAGGTGCTCCAGGCCCTAAAGTAGTAGTGGCTAGTGTAATCTTAATCCTTGCGGCCTTAGGTTAAGCCGTGGTAATATGAGTGGTGGGGAGGATCGGTGTGATAGCCGCCATATGCCCCCTTATGAAGGTGATGAAATTGGCTAGCTGCGGACCCTTAGCCGCTATACAATCAGCCAGCCTCTAATAGTCGTCCGCTGAGGTAGTAGAAAGCTGATCCAGTGTCTCCGCCATCGCATGTCTCTACCATCGATGTCTGCAGATAGATAACGAATGCGAATCAGCTACTACGTGGCTTAACTTATATTTATGTACATAGACTCACTTATTTCACTCGCTTCCTACCTAATAGTTTCTAGGCGAAGATTATCAAGTTTTCGAATCTAAGATTTGTGTTTTATTCAAGTTTGTATTTTACTTATCGAAAACATCGGCTTTGATACCAACTATTACGACCCCTTCCCTAATCTAAGGCACCGCTCGGCCTAATCCCATAATTAATTCCTAACCTCAGTCACGTAGGACTTAAATACGTATTAGTCAGCCTTTTATCCTATTCTCCTCGTTAAACATGTTCAAGATAAGTAATACACATGTCACATTTCAATTTAGTTTCATAGTTACTTAAATCATATTAAAAGTTATAAAATTTGGCCAGATTATATGGAAGCAATATATTAAATCCTAAATGTGTGGAAACCAGTAAACAACGACCACATGCATATACATAATAAATTGGGGAATATAAATAGTGTGATGGTCATCATAAGTTGGGAAACTAAATACTCGACCCAATATACAACCTAAAAATGTATCAAAAGACATAATTGTATATTACACAAAATATCAAAACCTACTAAATGTCGATATAGAAGTACGCCGCTGGCTCAGAGGTAGTCGCCAATCTTCTCCTTGCCATGCCTGCTCGTCGACGCCTATGCACCCACCATCATAAAAAGTAAAGTGAGTACAAAAAGTAACATTAATCCCCATTGATATATTTATTCACATTTCCAAAACAAACTAAATGGTAATTTAAAGCATAAGTTAAATAAGTAAGAATAGTACCAAAAATATGCAAAGAAATACCACGGTGACACGAGGCTACATAGTTATGATCTAAATTCGGTCAGCCGTGACATATGTCAGTGAAGCCTTTAAACCACTAAAGGACGTGCATGGTATCGCACGGTCTAATATCACTAGGGACTCTAATCTAGTGTCACCAAGGACTCTAACCCCCTGTATTGACAACCCTAGGGACTCTAACCTTATGTACCGCATCATAGTGGATGCCGACCAACTCCAACATAGTGCAATGGACTCAAGATTCTATAACTACTTTATAATTTCAAGAAATCGACTCGTAAAGGATTCTAAGGCTTGGCTATGCTATAAAGCATAGTTCTAAAAGAGTACAAGTCCATAAAATCATTCACAAACTCACAATTCCTAATAGCATGCTATTTACACTATATTCACTGTGAAACAACAAGAAATGGCATAAAGCACATGGATGGATTTCAAAGGAACTCAATTCATCATAATATCATGAAAATCAAGCTCAACAAGTGAGGAGTAACAAATAAGTTTATGATTTGAGAGTACAATGTTGGATGTAGTCAATAAAACAAGCATAAAGTGGATATGAAATGTAAATAAACAATTAACGAGTATACTCACATCAAGCAATGTATAGTCCTAGCTTTACCGGCCTCCCAACACCCCAAATCTCGTATCAAAACCATTGAGACACTTCCCAAGGTTCCTGATATTAATTAACATGTTTTTCAATGTGTTTGGACTTTTAATTACGGTATCATGCTTGTTTATAGCATTTAAGAAAATTTAGAAAATTGCATATTTTTATTTTGTTATGGCAATTAGCGCATTGGGTGATTTAGGTAGCACGCTAGCTGACCTACCTAGCATGCTAGCTGCAGGAAACCCATAATTCTGCAATTAGAATTCAGAGTTTTCACCACACATAGACTTCATTAATGTCTTGGGGACCCCCATATACACCTCCAAAGCCCCAAGACATTAACAACAATATAAAACAGCCATACACAACATTAAATTCATGAATTCATCAATCTTAAGCTAAATAAACTAGTGTAAGTAAATTACCTAGATGATGTACACTTGCTTGATGAACCTTTATACCTTCAAATCATCAAACCAAGTGATTTTCTCGAAATTCTCTTTTTCTCTAGAAAATTTTCATAGCTCCTAAGTTTGTAAAATGACAGGTTTGATTTGCATGTGTTGATCTCTAACTATATATATGAAATGGATATGGTTGATTAATAGTCATTGATATTATTGCACGCATGTATCTCAATACCCATCTAATGGCCTACACATTGACACATTTCCCACATATTCTCCACTATCTTAACCTAAGTAACACCAATGTATAACTTAATTAGTTTCTAGATGTGTCAACACGTATCCCGATGATCATCACATGGCTATTTTTTGAAATTGCTAACTTAGGTACATTTAATCTAAAATCAACTATAGAAACATTATTTCAACTATATAAGCTACATTAATATTAAAATGAACTTACTACATCACTCTCTACCCTAGTCCCATGTTGACACGCATCTCGAGGCATGTACCCACTCACATCTCGACACCTATACATAAGTAGGAGTGACTTAGTAATCTACACATATACAATACACTAGGCATACACCACAACAAAACTAACATATACCTTGGCCATCATGCCTCGGTCAATGCATGTATAACAGTGTATGTCCCACGTCACGGGTCGGTAATCCTGATTACGGATAATAAACGAGATTAGAAATTTTTATCGTGACACCTAGGTAATGAAATAATATGCTTTTCAACCACTTCATCATCTTATTATGTTGTGTGCAATGCGAAATTAAAATAAACATATTTCTTTCAAATCCACATTAACCCATTGTCGTGACAGAAAAGATTCTAATGTGCAAACTAGTACTCCACCTATCGGTATCAATAACGTAAGCTCTACATTGCTTTAATGTTTCAAATCTTTAGATTCATAACCAATGAACTTTACTATCTATGCCTCCCTAATCAACAACTATCGCTCGATGCTGTGTATTTTACGGTTGTACTGTTAATGTTCTGCTTAAAAGCTTTGATGGTCATGATAACTTCTAAAACCTTATATCAATAAACATTTGATCAAGATTTCTACAGCATTACGCTCAGAATCAATACAAATTCTAACCATTACACTTTTTATAATCAATTTCTACTCATGTTCATAGCACAACATTCATACCATATGATCCATTAATCCCTAAAACTAATAGACTACTTACACTTCATTGAAACAAATATGCACATAGTGGTATTCATTAAAATCAAAGATATATTGAAAATACTTCAAATAAATCAATAAAAAATACCCGAATAACCACACATGAGTCTTTAATATCTACTATCCACAAATCGTTCAAATACATAAAAAATAAGTAAAACATATGCTAAAATACTATAATGGTTGCTAATGGTTTATTTATTATGAGTTTACCACGTTCTAATATCTATTTATACTTTTTATACTCAATTAGAAACCCTACTTTACAATTTAACTCGAAATGGAATTCCAACTTTCTATTTTCTTCCAATCTTGTGTTGTCTCTTAAACCTCGGTGTCGTATGTGTTGTGCCACGGCGTCGCCGCAGCGTCACCTCCTTTTTGTGCTTTTCCTCACCTCATTGACCTCGGCGCTCTGCCTTAGGCCTCTAGCGCTGTCTCTTATGCTCTATAGCGCCACCACAGCGTCGATCTTCCTGTTTTGATTTTTTCACTTTGCCATCTCTCCTACGATGTGCTTAGGTCCTCCACATTCTCCCTTATGCTCTTACAGCGTCACCCTTGCATGCCATGGCATCAACCACTTTTAGGTGGGTTTTACCTCAGTTTCTTCTCGTTTTTGCTCGTTTCCTTCCTCTATGCCTCATTCATATGAAAATGCATAAACACCATTAATTAGAGCTCATTTAAGGATATTTATACTAAGTATACTACTAAACTAACCCTATATATAAGTTTAAATAATCACTTATCATCTATAAAATTATGAAATTATAGTAGAATCTTACTAACAACTCAGCAGATAAATTAAAACAAATTCTGTTGGTTTAAACATGTACCCATACCCCCTATTTATTACATAAAAGATCTCTAAAACAAAATAGGTAAATATTACTCAAACCAACGCACATGAAAGGGATCTCCTATGCTACAACCTTCTATTCTCCTTTGTTAAGAGTAACAGCTGAGATATTAAGGGGAAAGTAGTGGGGTAAGCAAAATATTCAACGGCCTCAGTAAAGTAGAAGTATGTTTTACCCTCAATCATCCAAGTAATACCTAGTGCAATAATAACTTACATGCAACAAATGAATTTAAAGAAACCTATTATCATCTTGGGAAAGAACAAGTACATAAGCATAAATACTATAAAATGCAAGATAAAATAAACAGTGCCCCAATAATGATAATCCAAAAAGTTTGCAATGATACTTGAATGCCATAGAATCTAGAGAAGTGAAAAATAGATATCTCAACCATCATTGACCCGAACACTTAAGTAGCTCATCAAGGAATAACTCTGAACTGCTATGAAGGACATCAAAGCAACACTTATGCCTGAACGCCAACATGATGCATCAAAAGGAAACCCCGAATTGGCATGAAGGACATCAAAACAACACTTATGATATCTGAACATTTATACACATCAAAATATCATAATAACCATGGAGGACAGGTATTGGTGGTTGTCATCCCTCCAACTCAAGGTGTAAGCATGCATTAATCAATATCAGTATACTAATTCCACCAGCTTTCATTTTAGGAGAATCCAAACAATATAGTAAGTAAGATCAATAAGAGTGTAAATATAGGTTCTAACACATTCCACAAAGTTGCTAAAAGAGTCTAGCGTATCTAGTATCAAAGCATGATTAAGAATAAAGCAAACCCTACTTACCTCAAAGTGTTGCTATCTTATCTAATCCTTGCTAAGAAGTTCGTATCTTGGTTCTCCTCGTGTCTACATTGGTATAGGTTCATGTTTGTATTATTAAAATAATTTGTTTGAGGTAAGTTTAATCAATTTGTATTAATGTCTTGAAAACGATATCAAACCCTTTTTGAACCAATGTCACAACTTCGTCGCGGCGATAAAGGTTTTCGGGGTTAGTTACCATTATCCCGACCCTTGTCTCGAAGAGATACTTCGATAAAACTCGGTAAATTTTAGATAATAGAACATTCACTTTATTTTTAAAAGAACCTCCAGTGACGTGGGTTTACCCATAAGGTGTTAGGGCGATATCACTGGCTTCGAATCGAAAGAACCACGAATTGAACTCAGCGATTTGCCAGCATTGTATGTTACATGTCACGATGTGAGGAAATTGCTGGGTCAATTTCTACGACTTCCCAGGTAGCATCGTGGCCAGCGCCTTACCACTGTAAGTGAGGCGTTAGCACAACGATGGGTGCAAATCCAAAATTCCCATAACATAACCCTAAATTTGTCACCTCCAATGATCCACGCCAACCCCCAAAGGTCAAAATACATCCAAAATAGTATTAAACACCTCCTTTGAAACCACGAAGACATTTTAAATCTAAATATGCGAAGTGGTGATAACTCAAAACAAGATCAAGAAGCACAGACTTATCTCGTACCCTAAAATCGTATAAGAAACCAAATAATGTGATGAAATTAGAGAAGATTAGGGGAGATTCTTACCTAATCATAGTGAATTTGATATTGGTCAATCTCCTCCACCAATCCACCGCACTAGTCTTCTAGGTTTTCTTCTAAAATCCTCTTTGTAGTTAATTCAAGCAAAAGTGGCTTAAATCCCTAACCGTGGCATAAATACTATGTTAACGAGATTAGGATTTGGTTGACCAAATCAAATCTCTACATATCATCTTAGTCTCTTAAAGCTCAAGGACAATCCTAAGGTCCACATTAAATTTATCATTAATATGTTATTTACCAAAATTGCCCTTTTCTTTATTTAATTTATTTTACAAGTCCTTTAAGCTTATTTTTTATTTACTTAGGCTTATACTCCCAACTAAGTCAACTAGATAGTATGTAATACACACTTTATTCACACCATACACACATACCATGAATATCTACCAAATTATCCTCAATAATAGGAAATTTACCATATTAGAGATTGAGGGCGTCACATTCAGTGAATTGAATTGTTGCGATTTAGTTATAAATGCTTTTGAAGTGTTTTTATAGTCGAATTTGATTTACATTGGGATTTTGGATAATGTGACTATTGGTTGTTGTCTAAATTGACTCCACAGGCTATAGAAATATTTTGAATTTGGTATAGAGTGGTTTCTTTATTTTTGGTGTCGCGTTTTGAGGATTTAATTGCGAAAAATATTGATTTGGAGAAGTTTTTTTGGTTCAAGATAAATAAAGTTTGCCTAATTAACATGATATATTGGAAAATTAATAACTTCTCCATTTGCGATTCCATTTATGTGTTCATAGAGTCTATGAAAAGTATGAAGTGAACTCTACAAGTTCTTTTTTGGACAATATGAAAAATATTGATGTTTTCAAGGATAAAAAGTAACCCCAAATTAGCAAGTTGAAAGTTAGTTGAAATTGTTATAAATGATTATTTTTAGAAACAATTATTGAGCATATTTTGGTCGATGTTCTTATCGGGTTTCATTATTTGGTTTAACTTGAAGTTTGACCCATATTCTAATTGGGCATGTAGGGAAGCCGTTGGAGCTACTTTCAAGGTGATATGACACTTCGAGGACCCCAAGAATTCAGCTCAAATTTGTTGGTTATAAGTAAACCATACATTAATCTTTACTATTTATTAATTTATCTTTGACCTTGCACTTGTGATTTTAGTCTGCATTGCATTTCCTATTGTTGTCGATCATGCACACTTGCCAAACGGATAGAGTTGCCCCTGCTACAATCAATGAGTTGGATGGATCTACTCTAGACTAAACAAGTCTGCAGGTGCCTAAAGTGAGCAATGTCGACTCCAGGGATAGAGTTGCGTAGTCTATTTACGAACTTCGAATAGAAATGGAAGGGTTCATGTTGTTATTTTTGTTTTTGGTTTATTTGGAAATGCAATTACATGTCTTCATATATCAGACTAACATTTGTAGGAGTATAGGTCAATGTAGGAATTTAATTGCATGACATCCTTGAGTTGTTTTTTATTGTTATGAATACGGTGTAGAAGAAAAGGAAAAACAAGCATATAAATCTATTGGTGATTTTCTTTGACTTCTTTTTTATTGTATATATATTTTTTTTACGTATTGTGTTTATAGGACTCGATTATGAGAGTAGGTTGTAATATCATAGAGAAACAATAAAAAATAGTTTGAGAGAATTTTGAAATAGTTTGTGGTTCATTATGATGTAAATAGATTATGGAACTATTGTGGAGATGTGAGTCCTTCTAGACCTTTTTTCAAAGCTGCTTTAATCAGGTTTTTGGTGCCAGCAGTCCATTTTTAAGGATTTCTCTGCCGAATGTTTTTTTTAATTATGAAAATCTTGTTAGAATGGTTTTCTAAATTTATCCACATTTGGAGATCAAAAGCTTGAATATGACTTGAGGGTTTTCATGTACCTCGAGGAATATAAACAATTGAAATTGTTAAGGGATCTGTTTGGGATATTGAGTTAATTAGGGTAGTGTCGGGGACTTAATAAAATGGGTCGTGCTAGTCGTTTTCATTTATGTGCTCCATCTTTGCTTGATAATCATTAAGTTATGAATTTAGTGATAATGCAGTATAATACTTAGTTCTCAAGCCATCCAAAGTAAAGTAACCATGACCTAAGAAAATGGTTTACAAAGGGTGTTTTATAATTTGTGTTCTTATTATTAACATTTTGAATGAGAATTCGTATGTTGAATATAATGAATGTAGAGGACGGGGAAGAGATGATCTCAGGTGAAACATAACAAAATATCGGAGAAAATTCTATTGTTCATTTTCATAAGATCTGTAATATTTAACTTGAGTTTCGTCTTTATGTCGCAATGCCAAATAATATATGAATCATAAGCTTTACATGTCGACAACAACTTAAAGTGCACTTTGGTCACATGTTTTTAAGAAGCTAGGATATCATGATTGGTTTGGGATATACACTGAGAATCGCTACTCAGATCGGTGGAGCATAAAAGTAGTTTTCTAAGGATTTTTCCTACAATTTGAGTAATAAGTGGAATCGCTGAGGAATCGTTAGGTTTGATTTTGAGAATTCTAGATAACCACGTGATGTTTGAGTTAGTTTAGGATATGTACTACCTAAAATACAATAAATATATTACCTTAAGGCTATGAAATCATTTGCCCTTGAGTACTTAGATCAATATTTCATTACTCTAGGAGCCATTATTTATTGTTTTAGTTTATTGCTTTATTGTTAATTGCTTTTGGAGAAGATTTCAAGACTCAAAGTATTTATTCAGAGATATTAATCTATGTATTTTATTTACTTTATTGAAATGATTATTATGATGATGAGTGAGTAGTTTATTAATCTAAGCAAAGTCCGAACATGAACTTGATCTATTTTAAGATGTAGTCATGATGAGATGATTTTATGCTTAATGCTTTAAACCAACTGTATTCTTTAATTCATTGATTTAGTAGATTATTATTTGTGGATTATAATCATGAACTTTGTATTGCATGCATAGTCTAGAATGTGTCTTGTGATATTTAGATTTAATATCTAGTTTAAAGTAGTGACTAAGATTGTTTGAAAGGTATATTACCATTTAGATGTCTTAGGTGGATTTGACATCTATGTTTAATATTGAAGTAGCTTTCAGAAGATATTATATTTAGTTATTCAAAGTTTTCACAAAGTGTAATGTGGTTTTATTGCCTAAAGTTAATTTCTTTGTGTATTATAAAGGTTAATTCAATAAAATTAAAATGTGGCTTTTCGACAAGGAGAACTAATGGATTGATAAGGGTTATTTACTTACTTATGATTAGAGTTTAATGATCAAAAATAATTTATAAAGTATTGATAAGTCAGTATTTATATATATTAGTTTATTTTAGTATATTTAATTATGCAAAGTATCTAAAATATATATTTAATTATATTTTTTTGGCCATTTTTAGGTGAAACGGAGTGCGCGGTTGAATTCGTGGCGGAAAAATACTCAAAATGGAATATTTACTTGCAGTGATCGGATGCCGGACAGTTTCCTCGAGTTACGCATTGCGTAATGGATATAATAAGAGAACAGACCAAGTAATGTCAGCCACGTGGTGCGTTCTCATTAGACACAGCACAACAGCACGTAACTCATTTTCTCTCCTCCAATCAGCAAGCGCCACGTCATGCTCAATCCCGCCAGCTTGCAAGCAAGGCACCAGCTCCACCAATAACATACTGCCACGCGTCACACACAATACACGTCACAACCGTTTCTTCTCCTCGCTTCGGCCTTCATCGATTTGCCTCGGGATGCGTGTCCACACAAACTCCCAAAGCTTCGCACAGATTCGCGCGATTCTTTAGCGCCTATTGGATGCCACGTGGCGCTCACTCACCGACCCACAGCGTCATCAGTAGCGCTCTCCTCTAATCAGACGACGACACGTCAGCACTTTGAAGGAAAACAGCCAATAGGCTGCGAACACGTGGACAGAACCCATTTTTACCCCAAAAACAGTCCTTAGACGGTCCTCGGCGCACGTGTTACGAGACCAAACCCCAAAATTAGTTTCTCTCACCTCTAGAGAGAGCAATTTTTAGTGGTTTCTCATGTTAGGGACTAGGGTATTCATACGAGGAAAACACATTGGAGTCGTCACACACAACTTTTCATACTTGGATATTGTAGAGATGATGTCCGGCTAGACCAATCTTCGCCTAGGTCGAAGGAGAAATAAGTGGGATTCATGATTCATGGCAAATACTATGTGAGATCTATAATTTTTATTTAATTTGATTTAATTTGTCATATTTCATTGTTGCTGATTTTAAAGTATATAGTTTAGATCTAGGGTATGTATGTGGCCAGTGCATGCTTTTAGATGGATAATCTATAGTTATTTGGACCATTAGTATCCGTGTAATTGTACTTTTGGACTAATAAAGCGACAAACACTCACCCGTTTGCCGTCAAACCCTTTCGTTTTTTGAGTGTGCAACAATTGAATCAAGGTTAAGTCGGAAGCGGATGCGACCCGGTTATTTATGATTAGTGTTCCCACATACCCAAATTACTGCGGTTAGTGTGTTAAACCCGATTGGCGGATGTCAAGGGTTATACATTGATTAGGGAAATAGTTAGTGGCGGATTTCCTAGCTATCGAGATTAGGGGAATTAAGAATTTTATGGCGGACGTCGATCTTCCATAGCTAATCTAGGAGAAATTGAATTAATAACTTTTTTGAATGATTGAGTACCATTAAATGCCATAGAATCTTAATTCTTGCTTGTGGAACCGTAGACTTAGGTGATTTCTTCTCATTGATATTATTTTTGTAAACTTTTTTATTTGTGCTAGTTTAGTTAATTATTTCATTGAACTTTCCGAAAACCCCCATTTTTAGTTAACTTGGAGTAAAACTCAAGTCTTGTGGATTTGACCCCGTATGTACCACTACTACACCCTTCTGGTTGGTAATTCGATTGCGGGTTAAAATTGGCACGCACAACACGTGATCAAATTTTGGCGCCGTTGTCGGGCACTTAGTCCTTACTCTGAGTATAGGTTTCTTTTTTTTGTTTCATATTACTACACCTCACTCGGTCAAAATCAGTTGGTTCATTGTTACCTTTTGATCCTGAACTAGGGAGAACATTTCATAGGTAGATTAGAGAGACCCAACTTAGGCAACAAAAAGGCCAAAGTCCTCTGAACATGGGTGCAAATCGCCAAATCACCATGGGTCACGCCAATCAAGAGCTTCAAGCTCTTTTTGCGCAACAACCCCTCTGCATCAACTATCCGGATAATGCCGAAGACTTTGACATGAGGTATGGGTTCATTCATCTCTTATCATCCTTCCATGGTGGCGAGAATGAAGATCCTATCACTTTCCTGAAGGAGTTTCATACTAACTGCAAGTCAATGAAACCCTCCAATGCGGACGAGGAAACGGTTAAGCTCAGATCTTTTTCGTTTTACCTTAAAGACAAAGCCAAGGAATGGCTTTTCTACCTTCCGCATGGCTGCATTAACTCCTGGAATGAAATGGCAACTTCTTTTTTGAATGAATACTTCCATGAGGATAGAGTTGCTCAGCTCATCAATGATATATGCAGCATCGAAATGAGGTCAGGCAAATCATTTGGCGCATATTGGGAT
Source organism: Stephania cephalantha (assembly GCA_039657325.1). Taxonomy (NCBI): domain Eukaryota; kingdom Viridiplantae; phylum Streptophyta; class Magnoliopsida; order Ranunculales; family Menispermaceae; genus Stephania; species Stephania cephalantha. Next base: position 24,672,407 of record CM077573.1, read on the forward strand.
CACTATAAGCGATTGATTGCTAGTTGCCCGTAGCATGGCCAGTCCGAGAAGGCCATAGCTCGATTATTCTATGTTGGCATGTCGCCCATAGAACGACGCATGATTGATAATGCGTGTGGGGGTCACATTCGAGACAAAACTCGAGCCCAAATGAAGGAATTGTATGAGGACATCACACAGCAGTCACGCCTTTATGGTGATCTTGATGCTACTACTTACCGAAGTCTTACTGGAGGGAGTGTCTCGAGTTCCACTTACCAGAAAATTGACCAACTAACCTCTATGATAGAACGTCTCCTCTCCTCTGGCAAAGTGCAAGTCAAAGCTTGTGGTTTCTGTATTGCCACAAATCATGCAACTGATGAATGTCTTACTCTCTTTGAGGACAATCAACATGCCAATGACATGGGTAATTAGTTCCAGGGACCATCTAGAGTCCCATTTGGGAATACATATAATCATGCAACGGCGAGGAACAACCCAAACTTCAGTTACGGGCCTCAAAATCAGAACTATCAGACCTTCATCCCTAGAGGTCAACTATTGCCTACACCCTCCAATAATTCCTCTTCATTTGAGGATATCTTGAAAGCCTTTATGGGCCAATAAAGCCAATTTATGAGTGAAATGGCCCAATTCAAGGCTACCACCGAGAAATCCATCATCAAACCAATTCTGCGGTCCGAACTCTTCAAGTTAAAGTGGATCAAATGACATAGCAGAATGGACGTCTCAAGGATAAGGGAAAGTTGCCTTCGCAACCTTACCCGAATCTAACGCGAGTGCTAACGCAGTTACACTCCGAAGTGGTAAAGAGCTGGAGGGACCCAAAAGGAACAATGGGTCATCTGATGCTAAAGACCAGTCAAATGAGGAAGAACCCAAGGTAGTAGTGACTTTGTTTGTCCCTAAACAGATGGTAACTACTCAAAAGGAAGCACCACCCACATTTAAGGTCAAACCTCATTTTCCACAACGACTCATCTTAGATAAGAAAAAGGAGGAAGAGAAAGAAATTCTCGAGACCTTTCAGCGAGTGGAAATCAATATTCCACTCCTTGATGCTCTAAAGCAAGTCCCTAGGTATGTAAAGTTTCTTAACGAACTATGGACTAACAAAGGGAAACTGAAAGGCAACGAAAAAGTCCAAATGGGAGAAACCGTCAAGGCTATCCTACAGAAGAAGTTGCCTCCTAAATGAAAGAATCCAGGGATGTTCTCAGTACCTTGTGTTATAGGTGATGTAAGCATTCAGAGGGCTATGTGCAACCTTGGAGCTTCCATTAATGTCACGCCATTGTCTATTTATGAGACATTGCATGCAGGCTCATTAGAGGAGACTGGTATTGTCATTCGGTTGGCAGACCATTCCGTTGTCAGACCTGTTGGTGTTCTCGAGGACGTCCTAGTCCGAGTGAACGAGTTTGTGTTTCCTGCAAACTTCTACGTGGTAGATACGAAGGAGAAGCCATTCCCCAATGCTTCGTCAGTACTCCTTGGACGTCCGTTTTTGAAAATGGCGAAGACGAAGATAGATGTTGATGATGGATCTCTTACCATGGAGTTTGACGGTGAAGTCATCAAGTTTAACATCTATGACGCGATGCGATACCCCAATGATGTGTCGTCTGTGGTGTGTACCATGGATTGTGTGGATCCACTCGTTGAGCAGACCTTGCTCACAAGTGGCGATGATGAAGTTAAAGTAGTGTTAGAGCATCATCTCGACACTACTCAAATCGACGAGAGTGTTCTGACCTTCAATTTTGATGTCGAGGATGTTGTTTTTGAGTTGGATTCATTCCAATCCTTACCCCCAAGTATCTATCATTTGGAGTTGCCTACTTCTGATTCTGAACTTTCTCCCTCCTTGGTTAAAGCTCCCACACTCGAGATGAAGCCATTACCTGAGCACCTAAAGTATATGTTTTTGGGTGAGAATGACATACTCCCTGTGATCATCTCAGCCAAACTTGCACATTTGGAGGAAGAGAGGCTCCTTCGAGTACTCCGGGAGTTTAAACAGGCTATTGGGTGGACCATAGCGGATATCAAAGGTTTGAGCCCTTCCACTTGCATGCATCATATATATATGGAAGAAGGGTCAAAACCTACGAGGGAAGCCCAGAGGAGGCTCAATCCGCTCATGATGGATGTCGTGAAGAAGGTGATACCGAAGCTCCTTGATGCTGGCATGATTTATCCCATCTCTGATAGTAAATAGGTAAGCCCTATCCAGATGGTCCCTAAGAAAACGGGAGTCACGGTAGTCACCAATTCACATGGTGAGTTGGCTCCAACCCGCATTCAAAATGGATGGCGGTATGCATTAACTACAGGAAGTTAAATGTTTCCACCAGGAATGATCACTTCCCCTACCATTCATTGATCAGATGTTGGAGAGACTAGCCGGTCGTTCTCATTACTGTTGTCTTGACGGTTATTCCGATTTTCATCAGATACCGGTAGCACCTAAAGACCAGGAAAAGACGACCTTCACCTGTCCGTTTGGCACTTTTGCCTATCGGTGCATGCCTTTTGGGTTATGCAATGCACGTGCCACCTTTCAAAGGTGCAAAGTAAGTATCTTTTCATATTTTTTTGAGCATTTCATTGAGGTCTTCATGGATGACTTTACTGTTTACGGTGATTCATTCGATAGTTGTCTCAGCAATCTGACAAAGGTACTCAGCAGGTGTATCGAGAAGAACCTGGTTCTGAACTATGAAAAGTGTCGTTTTATGGTGGACTAGGGACTTATTTTGGGACACATTGTCTCAGCCAGAGGCGTAGAGGTAGAACAAGCTAAAATTGATGTTATCAAGAAACTTCCCTACCCAACGAATGTGCGGGAGATTAGATATTTCCTTGGACACGCCGGTTTTTACCGTCGTTTCATCAAGGACTTTTCAAAAATCGCACAACCCCTATGCCATCTACTTCAAAAGGACGTACCTTTTGAGTTTGATAAGGCATGTAAGAGTGCATTTGATGCACTGAAAGAGTCACTTACTAGCACACCAGTGATTCAGGCCCTTAATTGGGAGCTTCCATTTGAAATTATGTGTGATGCTAGTGATTATGTAGTGGGTGCAGTCTTAGGACAGTGAGTTGGGAGAGCATCACATATCATTTACTATGCTTCTCGTACTCTAGACGCAGCTCAGATGAACTATACCACTACTAAGAAGGAGCTCCTTGCCGTTATCTTTGCACTTGAGAAGTTTCGGCCTTACCTCTTGGGAACCAAGGTTATCATTTACTCTGATCATGCTGCCTTAAAGTACATGATGAGTAAAAAGGATGCCAAACATAGGCTCATTAGATGGATACTCCTACTACAGGAGCTTGACATCACAATCAAAGATAAAAGTGGTGCAGGGAATCTAGTCGCAGACCATCTCAGCAGAATTAAGAATGGTGAGAGTCCTACCTCTCTTATGGATGATTTCCCTGTCGAGTACATCTATGTCGTTATGGAAGATCTCCCCTGGTACGCCGATTTGGTGAACTATATCACCTCGGGCGACTTATCTCCTCACCATTCGAAGGCTCAGAAGAATAAAGTAAGGAGCAATGCTAAGTACTATGTATGGGATGACCCGTACTTATGGAAATTTTGCTCCGATCGGGTTATCAAGCGTTGTGTTCCTCAGACTGAGAGTCACTCCAATTGGCCTTTTGTCATACTTATGCCTGTTGTAGCCACTTCGGTCCCCGTCGGACAGCTAGGAAAGTTCTTGAGAGTGAGTTTTACTAGCCCACCATTTTCCATGATTCATACATGTTTACCAAAACTCGTCCTGACTGTCAAAAAACTAGTAACCTTAGTCATCGGGACCAAATGCCACTTACCCCGATTCATATTTGTGAGGTATTTGACGTTTGGGGTATAGACTTTATGGGACCGTTTCCAGTGTCATTTGGTAATGTTTACATACTCTTGGCAGTGGACTACGTGTCTAAGTGGGTGGAAGCTAAGGCTACATGCACTAACGACTCTAAAGTGGTATGTGAATTCCTCAAATCGAGGATTTTCACAACATTTGGTACCCCACGTGCCCTGATCAGTGATAGAGGCACTCACTTCTGCAACCGTACGATTGAAAGTCTTCTGAGGAGGTACAATGTCACTCATCGAACGTCTACATCGAATCATCCCCAAACGAGTGGCCAGGCAGAGAGGTCTCTAATAGGGAGATCAAATCCATCTTGGAAAAGACGGTGAATCCTACTCGTAAAGATTGGAGTTCACGTCTTGATGATGCGGTTTGGGCTTACCGAACGGCGTTTAAAACACCAATTGGGATGTCCCCATATCGCCTTGTGTTTGGTAAAGCTTGCCACCTGCCAGTCGAGCTCGAGCATAAATCCTATTGGGCTATGAAACAGCTTAATATGAAGCTCGATGAGGCAGGAAAAGAGAGAAAGCTCACTCTCCAAGAATTGGAGGAAATCAGGAACGACGCGTATGAAAATGCGCGGATTTATAAAGAAAAAACAAAAGCGTTCCATGATAGCAATCTCTCTAGGAAATCTTTTCATGTTGGTCAAAAATTGTTTTTATTTCAGTCACGTCTTAAGATTTTTGCAGGTAAGCTGAGATCGAGGTGGACACGACCATATGTTGTGACTGAGGTATATGATCACGGAGCAGTGGAGATTCAGAGTTTGGAGACTGGTAATGCGTTTAAGGTGAACGACCACTAGATTGAAGATCTTCTATGAAGACTTCCCCGAGCCATGATGTGGAGGTCGTCTCACTTGCAACGCCAGTCTATAACGATTAACAGACTCAGACCAAGTCGAGCCAGCGACTTTAACCAAAAGCGCTATTGGGAGGCAGCCCAAACTTTGATAAGTATCATTTGGTTTATTTATTTTCATATTTTTTTATCATTTTGCATGAATTTGTATCATTTCCTTCCTCTTATTTTTATCATGTTCTTTCACCATCTTGTTTGTTTTCTATGAGTAGACCTCTTGACTTGTTTTGAACCTTGAGGACAATGTTCAAAATAAGTTTGGGGGTGTTTTAGGAATTGTGGATTGATTTGGATGGATTCTTTTGTGAAAGACCGCAAGTGAGATCGTTTATTTTTTCATGCGGTTATATGCGGATATCGGATGGTAATGGTGGTGTTTTATATCATTTCTTCCATTTTTTTCATTTCTTGTCCATTCATATTCCTTTCTCATTTCATTAGGATTTGATACACTTTCATGCATATATGTATTTAGTATGTTTTTTTTTATTATTAGTTATTTAGAGTCACCCGAAACTTTGTTCATGACTTTGGTTGTGGATGAGTACATTACAGTTGCCTTTTTTACTTGAAACTTAGGAAAAATTAGGAGAAACACTCAATCGAGTTCGTAGCTCTACATTTTTATGATTTCATGATTAGGGACTTAGTTGATAGTTGGACTTTGTGCTAGATAACGAAAGTGAGCAGATGGTCAAATTTGTGCAAGTGGTATTATTCTAACCCATATTAGGGTAATTTACTTGATTATAGTGAAAGTGAGAAGGGCTAACAGGAGTTTTTCAAAAAAAATAAAAAATAAAAAAATTGAGAGTCCCACAGGTTTCCACATGAAATGGAGCAGGGAATCTTGTGGTGGAAAAAGTGAGAAAAGCGATCCACTTGAAATGTAGCAGGGATCGTACTACTTGAAAGAAAAAATTTGATGAAAAATAGAGAAAATAAGATGAATAAAGGAAGAAGTTGTGAAAACTCCTCGAATAAAAGATTTAGCTCGAGTGCTTTCATTTGATTAAGTGAGATTTTAAACCTGCATGTTTGAATGTATAGACCAAGAAAACTCGTGAGTAGTTGATGGCCTTTGTCTTGACCGGATCTATGTCTTTAAAGTGTAATCTTAATTGTGTTTAAGTTGCGAATTTTGACATATCATAACTTTGAAATTTTCTGAGTTACTTGTTAATTTGGTGAATATGTAAATCAAAGGGACTCCATGAATTTTGAATTGGGTGTAGGTATAGGTATAGGCATAGGTTAGTTTAGTCTGTCTTGTCTTTTATACCTTTGCTCGGGACGTGCAAAGTCTTAAGTTTGGGGGTATTTGATAAGTCAATATTTATATATATTTAGTAGTTTATTTTAATATATTTAATTATGCAAAGTATCTAAAATATATATTTAATTATATTTTTTTGGTCATTTTTAGGTGAAACGGAGTGCGCGGTTGAATTCATGGCGGAAAAATACTCAAAATGGAGTATTTACTTGCAGTGATCGGATGCCGGACAGTTTCCTCGAGTTACGCGATGCGCGGTGGGTAGAATAGGAGACAACAGACCAAGTAATGCCAGCCACGTGGTGCGTTCTCATTGGACACTAGCACAACAGGACGTCACTCATTTTCTCTCCTCCAATCAGCAAGCGCCACGTCATGCTCAATCCCGCCAGCTTGCAAGCAAGGCACCAGCTCCACCAATCACATGCTGCCACGCGTCACCAACACAATACACGTCTCAACCGTTTCTTCTCCTCGCTTCAGCCTTCATCAACTTGCCTCGGGATGCGTGTTCACACAAACTCCCAGATTTTTGCACAGATTCGCGCGATTATTCAGCGCCTCTTGGACGCCACGTGGCGCTCACTCACCGACCCACAGCGTCATTAGCAGCGCTCTCCTCCAATCAGACGACGACACGTCAGCACTTTGCAGGAAAACAACCAATAGGCTGCGGACTCATGGACAGAACCTATTTTCACCCCAAAAATTGTCCCTAGATGCGCCTCGGCGCACGTGTTACGAGACCAAACCCCAAAATTAGTCTCTCACATACAGAGAGCAATTTTTAGTGGTTTTTCATGTTAAGGACTGGGGTATTCATACGAGGAGAACACATTGGAGCCGTCACACACAACTTTTCATACTTGGAAATTGTAGAGATGATGTCCGACTAGACCAATCTTCGCCAAGGTCAAAGGGGAAACAAGTGAGATTCATGATTTATGACAAATACTATGTGAGATCTATAATTATTATTTAATTTGATTTAATTTATCATATTTCATTGTTGTTGATTTTAAAGTATGTAGTTTAGATCTAGGGTATGTATGTGGCCAGTGCATGCTTTTAGGTTGACAATCTACAATTATTTGGACCATTAGTATCTGTGTAATTGTGCTTTTGGACCAATAAAGTGACAAACACTCACCCGTTTGCCGTCAAACCATTTCGGTTCTTGAGTGTGCAACAATTGAATCTAGGTTAAGTCGGAAGCGGATGCGACCCGATTATTTAGGATTAGTGTTCCCACATACCGAAATTACTGCGGTTAGTGTGTTAAACCCGATTGGCGGGTGTCTAGGGTTATACATTGATTAGGGAAATAGTTAGTGGCGGACGTCCTAACTATCGAGATTTAGGGAACTAGGAATTTCTGGCGGACGTCGATTTTCCATAGCTAATCTAGGAGAAATTGAATTAATAACTTTTTGGAATGATTGAGGACCATTAAATGCCATTAAATCTTAATTCTTGCTTGTGGAACTGTAGACTTAGGTGATTTCTTCTCATTGATATTATTTTTGTGAATTTTTTTATTTGTGCTAGTTTAGTTAATTATTTCATTGAACTTTCTGAAAACCCCCCATTTTTAGTTAACTTGGAGTAAAACTCAAGTCCCGTGGATTCGACCCTGTATTTACCACTACTACACCCTTCTGCTTGGTAACTCGATTGCGGGTTATATTTGCCACGCACGATAAGTGATCAAGTATGCTGATGACTATATGATTTGAGTAACATGTTTGAATGCAAAATGGATAATTGTTTCATTGTTTTGGATTTTTTTAGATATTTCCTTATTATTTGAGTTGAATTTATTTGAATATTAGTGAGTTTTAATTGTGGTAGTTAAGTTAGTTTAATTAGTTTAGTAAATTATTATGGTATTATAGATTGAATTAGTGATTTTTTATTCCCATTTTAATTAAATTAATTAAATTAACGTAAAAAGTAATAAAAACTATTATAAGACTTTTTCTTAGAGAAGTTTGATAAATCTCTGTGGAGACGACCTCACTTATCACTACTACAAATAATAAGGATATATGGGAAACTTATTGTACACGCTCGACACATGTCAATTTTTTTGCCATTGTCAGGGATTTTTCATAATTTCTTTGGAGTTTTAGATTTTGTATGGTCTACCCACTTCGTTGTTCTAATTCCACAAGATCCTTACATCCATTATCTTGGTGGATAGGACTTTCTATTATAATTTAAGTCAACGACAAAGTAGGGAACACGAAGCTACCATAATGGAAGATAATAAAAACCTTGATAATATTAATAATAAAAATGATAATAGAAAACTTACTTTTAGGCAAGCCAATCAAAATATTACTGCTTATGAACCAATGTGTATTGACAATCCTAAGGGATTTCCTGAATTTGAACTAAAATCAGGATTCATTAGTTCTCTACCTAAATTTTATAGTAAAGGCAATTAAGACCCCCATAAGTTTATAAGGGAATACCAACATAAAGTCAATGTGATGAAACCTAAAGACTACACGTTAGAACAAGTCAAACTTAAAGCTTTTCTTTTTGTATTGAAAGTTCAACCTAAAGATTGGTTGTTTTATCTTCCTCAAGATCCGATAATCACATGGGTTCAAATGTTAGAAGCTTTCGTCGATCAATATATGCTTGCAAGAAAAATTTGTATTTATAGAAGACAAATCACAGTTGTGAAAATGAAAATGATGAGAATTTTAATAAATTTAGGGATATATTTCAAAGATTAATTTCATCTTACCCACAACATGGATATACCCAAAGAGCTTTATTAGAATACTTCTCTGTAGGAATTAATCATTTTGAATAAAGACTATTAAATACCATATGTGGTGGATCATTATTCAATGTTACATCAACTTTAGCAAAAGAAGCTATAAGAAAATGGTCTAGCAATCTAAACGATATGATAAAAAGATCGACGCATCAAGAAAGAAACTTTATGAGGTTAATAATAAAAGAAGTAATACATTTGATGAAAAAGTTGATGAATTATCTAGCATGGTTGAATTATTATTAAAGAATAGATCAAATCAAGTGAAACCATGTGGATTTTGTAATAAAGTTACACATCTTATGGATGCGTGTCCTACTTTACAAGAAGATTACACTGAAGAAGTCAACGTAGTTATGAACCAATATTATGGTCCCCTAAGAAATAAATATAATAATTATTATTATTATACTAGAAAACCAAATTCAAATCTTAACAATGGTCCGCAAAATCAAAATCATAACACTTATAGACCAAGAGCACCAATGCAACCTACACCAATTCAACAATCTCAACAAACAATTCAGCCTACACAACCAAATTTAAAACAAATATTACATAACTTTATGACCCAAAATCATCAAAACTTTATGCAAATTTCCCAAAATCAAATTAAAATAGATACGTCTATTACTGAGTTGAAAAATCAATCAAATAAGATAACTCTACGAATTAATAAGTTAAGTAATCAAACTAAAGGATCCACTCAAACTACAAACACTAATAATCAAGTACAAGTTAAACGCTTTATTTTGTGATAATGAAAAAGAAACACACACGCAAGAAAAGATACCAAAAAAGAGTAAAAAGAAAAACTAAATACATAAAATAATAGAACAAGAAAAAGAAAAAGAAGAGATGATGACAAATATTATTCGCACTAGGGAATGGATCGCTGAACATTTGAATTACACACATTTTTCTTGAAAAGGCTATACTCATGGTATTTAGCTAAAGTTGAAGCTTATGAAAAATCATTACAAAATTATGAACTAATTAACTAAGACAAATTAGATAATGATATTTATGAATTGAATGAAGATATGCATTCTATTTCTACCGCTCCACACCGATTAGCGGATGCTAGGAAGGAAGAAAAAGTCATTTCTGAATCATTTAAGAAAATAAAAACTAATGAACCTTAAATGAAATCAAATCATGATGAAGGTATTAAAAAAATTTATGAGTCTAAAGACAAATTTTTAGAAGAATCTCATGAAAATTTAGGACCAATGATGTCATCCTTAAAGAGAATGCCTGAGAAATGTTCTGACCCAGGAATGCTTGTTATACCCACTACAATAGGAAGTTCTTCTATTGAATTTGCTATGTGTGATCTTGGAGCATCAATTAATGTAATGTCACTTAAACTTTATGAATTGCTCTGAAAATAGGATCGTCAACTAATACGCCTACAAATCTTACTTTACCGGATAATACAATTATTAAACCGTATGGATTATCAAAAGACATTTTAGTACATGTACATGACCTAATAATTTCATCTGACTTCTATGTCATGAAAATGGGAGATTCAGTATCACCTAACCCTTTACCTATACTATTAGGCAGACCTTTTCTTAAGACAGCTAAAACTAAGTTGGATATTTCTAAAGGAATGATGTTTATGGAATTTGAAGATAAGATCATTAAATTCAAGATTAAAAATGAACAGAACTATGAAGAAAATTATGAATTATTCGATAATTAAATTGATGATGATGATTTATTAGACTTAAACTATTATGATAACTTTAATGCTGAAATTTATGCAATTGATGCACTAACAATGGAAACTGCAAAATTGAATCCAAAGAAAGAACAAGTTGAAGAAACTTTAAAAGAAAACAAAGTAACTCAAGAATGGAGAGGTAAGCAACCGGAGAATGGGAGGAATATTAACAAGTTAGGACATTTTAAATCCAAGAAAAATAAGAAAAAGAAAAAGCCGGATTTAAGGCTTGTGATGCTTAATGATCTTATAGATATACATTTGCACATTAAGATTAAATGGGCTTGGCACTTCAGAGCTCAACGTGATACAATTTATAATGCAAATCTTATGCCAACACATTTTTTTCTACATACTCAATTGGAGTTGGATCCACTTGCTTCTGAACGAGTCTTTTTACCAAATGGTACTTCAATTCAAGCAATAAGAGTGGTCAGGAATGTACCAGTTCAAGTGAACAGCTACATCGTACCCATAAACATTTTGGTCATGCCACATTTTACTAATGAAGATCCTATTTTAATTTTAGGACAACCTTTCTTTGCCACTAGTTACGATGTTATGGATATTCTGAACAAAACAATCACTCTGACAATTAATGGTCCAACACTCACTCTCAAGAATGGCAATAGAGTGGATAATCCTAAATTCAAGTTTAGAGATCCAAGATAATTCTAGAAGGGTTCAGTCGAGCCAATGAAAGTAAACAAAAACGTTCTACGGGAGGCAACCCATATTTTATATTTTTTTTATTTTATTAGGAATTTAGTTTAGTTTAGTTTAATATGTTTTTATTCTTACTTTTGACTCGTATATTGGAAATATTCTTAAAATTTAAACTCCGAGGTAATTTCAATTAAGGGGGAGTGATCGAGTTATTTTTGTTTACGTAGCCTTTATGCAAGTTGCAATATTCACTTTTTCGTTTATTTATTAATTTATTTAATAAAATTATTAGTTAGTTATATATCATAATCAAACTTTCAAAATTTCAGAGAATTCTACCTTAATATAAGTTTTAATGAATGATATATAAGTTAATTATAAAATAAATTAAAAGAAAAAACAGTAAATTTAGCATAGCTAATTACCAAAAATTTGAATTAACACTAGGAATCACTGGCTAAATCGATTACACTGACCAATTAAGTGAAAATTCGGGTCTGTTGAATCCTCAGCGATTCAGCCTTTCATCAGGAATCGCAACACAGATCGGTGGGGTCACTGGACCTCAGAACTCACCGATTCGCCTAACGATTTTCTAGCGATTCCACTTAACACAGGAAGTGTTAGGCACGATTTAGAGTTTTTAAACAAAATCCCAAATCGCCACAAACATAAACTCACTCCAACACCCAAACCGTTGCACCCCTTCACCAACACATTCAATTTGTTACCTAAATTCAACCCTCCTAAGCTCAATCTTAGTGTATTTAAGTGACTCCCACCTCAACCTAGTTCCATTCATCCTAAAATTTCCAAATTTGAGAGTGTGGAGCCAAACTAGGTTTTAAGAAATTTCACCTTAGAGGTTGAAAAATGATCTAGAGGAGTTCAAGAGCTTAAATCTTGAGAGATTCACTCTTACGAAGGTAATTACGATAACCCTGGCTCTTTACTTTAATAAGTTTTTGGTTTGAAGAATTTTTGCAAACCTCTCAATGGTTTTCAAAATTGTTTTATTAGAATTCATTCCATTACCTTAAACAAATGATTTCATTGATTCCAATAGATTAGACATTGCAATTACATTGATCATTGGTTTACGAATTCAATAATTTCAAAATTTTTGGTATATTTAAATGTATTTGCAAATGGTTTGAGAATTGAGTTTAAAATGAGTTTGGGGGTTAGATTTTGGTTTTTTTTGTTTTATTTTTGAAAAGACTAGAATTTATCACATAATTGCTTTGCATTATTTAGAAAATCGATTTTAAGTTGATAATTGAGTTAAAACTTCGATGCTAATTTTATCGAAAGTTTTCAATGAATATTTAACATTGCTTTCTAAATGAATTTCTCCCTTTCAAATAGAGTATTCAATTTTACCGAATTATTTTCAACAAACATTGTTCTTATGATCAACAGGTCTATTTTTTATTAGGGCTTGTAAGATTTTTATTTAAGAAAATGGCCAGAAGTGGTAAAGGTAGAAGTTTGTGAGAGGAGAAGGGGAAGTCAGTTTTAGTAGAGAAACCTAAATGAAATCCAAAGTTCCACCCGCACCTATCAATTCAACAGGGATTTCGATAAACAACCTAGAGATAGAACACCAAAAGAACCTACTCTGCCCCAAGATTTTATTGATGAGTCGGAGAGAGAGAGAAAGAAGTTGAGGAGACATCCAAGGATTCATTTTTTGGCCCATTATTTAATAAATGCCAATGTTTTTGCTAGGATGAAGAGCAATATTAGTAAAAATAGAAAAATTATATCGCAGAGGGGTTTTAATGTTAAGAACGTGATAAATTACGAGCCTAGAATTTTGACTATAATAAGGGAGCGAAATTGGGGATTGTTGAGTAGGGACTATAATGTCGATGATGATGCGAGGTCCTCTATAGAGAAAGGTTATGAGATACTAGTACGGAAATTTTACTCAAATGAGCTTGGAGATGATAATAAGACAGTTGATACTGCGTCGGCACTAATAATATTGTCAAATTCACCGACTACCTTAGATTTGTAGTGAGGCAAGTACTAGGTCAAACCCACAAAGATTGTGAATAATACCTAGGCTATGAACTAAAGGGAAATAGGGGTTTTCTATCAAGATTTGTTTAAAAAGAAATATAATTAACAAACTATCAAACTATCCTAAGACAATTAAAACATGCATTAAAACATAAATAATAACTTGAACAATATAAAGAAAACCTGGATTAAGAATATTTTCACACCTTGCAAACATTTGAATTAATCTTCGGTCATTAAAAACATTATTTTCTCTTTCGAATTCTTATAGACAAGCTTAATGAAATTGCTCTAATTTTTATGGTTAGTGGTTGGAACATGCGACACAACCAATACTAACTAGACTGCAAAAACCTGCCGGATATGTCGAGGGTTTTCAATGAATTAGCAACATTAAACTCTATGAAAACACTTGCCTAAGTGGTAACTAGCATGAACTGCTACTTTCCTTATACACCAAAAATACAAGAGCACATCGATTGCTAACAGACAAGTCACTATTTTCACCTAACGTCATCCCGTTACCCAGTAATTTGTAAGATCACTGACAAAGAGCTCCTACACTCACAAGTGTATTGGCCATTACATATGACAAATGTGATCAATCTAATCTATTATAAACAATGCAATCAAAGTTACAAGATTCTAATAAATAAGGTTACCGATATAAAGCCTCATAAATCGAATTGGCATGTATGAAAAATCCTCAATCTAGAGAGGACTTAGTGGTTACTACTCATAAAAAATAAATCAAAGTAATGGAAAAAGATAGTACATTTAATGTTAATCAAGAACTCCCATAACTCTCTAGATCTAAAACAAAACGTAACTAAAGGTGAAAGAAAGTATGTCCCTCATGTCATTTAAGGGTTTTCTATTTATAGTAGAAATGTGATAGAAGGTAATCTAATCCCAAATCTCACAAATCCATAAAATATGAAACTGCTAATCTTCGGATATGTCCAGTGTCATACGTGTAAAACTCCAAGAAATTTCAAATCGCTGAGACGACGCTATGATATTCTATTTTTCTTTTGATTATGCCACGAATTAAGTCCAACGCCTTGCTAGCGTCGTGCGTACATTTTGAGAGCGATGTAGAGGCGCTGGCATTCTCCATGGAATTTGAGCTTCGTCTTTCTCCTGGGTCTTCATAGGCTTCATATGCAACGTCCCTAATGAATTTTCTTTCATCCAATCAAGTTAATGCTAGCAATTCCTTGGCGATGTGAGTGCACCTGGAGGCGTTGTGAAGGCGCTAAGCCTATCTCTTGCTTTTTGACTTGATTTTTATAGGAAATCACTTCTTTTTGTCCAATAGCCTATATTTACCCTGAAAGTATAAAAAATAAAGGTTTTGGAGTATAAATGAAAGTGAAAAGTCTTGGAATTCATAGTAATATCACGCTAAAATATAGCACAATTGTCGACTTATCAACGGTAGCCATAGTCCGAGGAAGACCATTAGACTACTCACTTGCAAGAATAAATCGGTACTTCGATTTACCAGAATCTCATAGGAGACGAAATAACGAATACCCCGAATTCGAATATGGGTTTAGACATGGAATTCCAATGAAACCGTTAGAAATGGTTTAAAAGCAATTTCGGGGGATGGATTCCTTTTTAATAAGGATGGGTACCCAAAACATATTCAAACTAAAAAAATTTAGGAAAACCATGAAATCATGGAACTACTTTATCAATGCGAGCCTACGACAGAGTTTCCAATACTACGAGTTTGTGAACTACAAGGCGGCGTTGTCGTACCACAATGTCCAAGGGATAGGATATATCAATGTTTGCAAAATTATTTATGGTTCAATTAGGAATGCCATGACGACAAAGAAAAAGGAAGGATTTTTTTCCCCTTGATGATCACTGAATTTTGCAAATAAGACCAAGTTCCGATAATATATAAGTCTAGAAAAAGATGTTTACCTAAACAAGACCATCACCGAAGACTTCATAAGAGCACCAAAAAGGTGTTAGGCTATGTGGATTCAGAGAAGGAACGGGAGAGGAATGAAATACTCAAAAAAGAGACCACAAAGAGAAGAAGAATACGGGTAGAGAATAAAAGAGCTCTACACAAGATGCAATCTACTATGTATAATGATAGAGCAAACCAGAGCATAGAGCCACCTGCAGAGGATCTTACTAGCATGTACACAAAATAAATGGAGATGGCCATGTTGGGGTCATTTTCGTGAAACTAGATGCGAACTCTAAAAAATCAAGAGTTTATGTTTCAAAACCAATACGAAACTGCTAGGACCATACATGGGTTTAAGAGAGGAATGACCCAGAGAATGCAATGCAATGGAGCTGATATTCCGATACCATCTTCTTAATTAAGAATGCCTAATCAAGGAGTCTTTTTGAAAAGTACTCTAGTTGACGGAGTAGACTATAGGTTATATGATCCTATAGTGAGCTTCCAGTCTCAACAGCATGATTTAGGGATGGTGGTGATGATGCAACTTTTAGACGGTAGTTCTGATCTACTCATTCTTCTCTATTTAGTTTATCTCTGAGTGATTATGTGTGAGGTTCTAGTTTGTAATATGATGATCTGTATGATGTGATGTGCTACTATGATACAATTTTTATGGCGTGGCTTGTTTTATACATTGGTTTGATATTTTATCCTCTATTATAATGATGTTTGGAGATTTTCTCAATTTATCATGTTTCCTTCAATTATGAAATGCATTCTTATGTTATTTATTCATTTGTTTATGCTTCACAAGGTATTTGATTTTGTCGTAAACCCATCTTTATTTTTAAACCTTAAGAACAAGGTTTGAAATAGGTTTGGGGGTATTTATATGAAGTGAAGTATGAAGAAGCGAAGTATGGAATAAACAAAACGTACAATTGATTTATTCATATGTTCGAAGTTGACTGAATTTTTAAATTTTTTGAAGATACAGGTAATATTTCTTTATTTTACTTTATTTAGTTAGGAATATGGAATTGAATATAATTTGGATTTAAATAGAAGTGATATATTTGTATTACCTATGAAAAAAATTATGATAGAAATGAATTGTCATACCCCATTTGACTAAACCTAGATTATGTATACACTAGATGAGTTTAGAAGGGATTGATTACTTTTTGTTAGACATTATAACGAGTAGAAGATCAAAATAATAGTGTAAGATAAACAAGACAGATTTCTAAGAATCTTGTTATACAAAGATTATGAATCAAGTATTATATATAATGAAAATAATTTATGCCACAATTAAAGGGAAAAATAGGAAATTAGCTAATAAATTTTACTTAGTTGGAAAAAAAATTTCTTAACTATAGTGAAAGTGAGAAAAGCTGACAAGAGTTTTTAAATGAAAAAATAATGGAACCCATAGATTCCAAAGGAAATGGAGCAAGGAATCTAGTGGTGGAAAAAAATGACAGAAAGAATTCTTATAAAAAGAATAACATATTCTAAAGGAAATGGAGGAGGGAACCTTAGAAATATAATATCAAGGAGAAAGTAATTATAGAATAAAGAAGAAAAAAGATATAAGAAAATGGATGGAAATTTATGAAAAACTCTTCAAATAAAAGATTTAGCTTGAGTGTTTATAGCTAAGTTGAGTGAAGTATATCTTTTTATTCCAACTTTTGAATGGATATGAAATGATAATTATTGGTGATTAAAAACTCATATCGACTTTGATTGTGGTGGATTTTAAATATTGGTTGAGAATTAGATTGATTTAGTGATTTTTCTGTCTTCAGATTCTATAATAGTCATCGTAAGCTTGATGCTCGTTAGTGGAGATTGAGAAAACCTATATAGTGGCTTAACCTTGGTGATTGATTTAACTTTTAATTCTGAAGTGTATTCCATAACTAGAAGGTTGAATTGTCAAAGAAGGGGTTTTTTTTTAAATCTTTTTATTTTATCATGATTTTATTTTTTATGAGGGTAATATGTTTTTATTCAATGAACACTTCTATTTAAGAATAAGAGCATATAATTACGAAATCAAAACAAGGGAAGAAAAAAGAATATAATTAAAAGTATTCTTTCGCTCGAGATAGCAAAGTGCGAGTTTAGGAGTATTTGATAAGTCAATAATTAGATAGTATTTTATAGTATATTTAAGGGTAATGTTAGATGTAAAAGGCTATATTTCACGTGGTTTTCTCTTATTTTTGTTATTTCAGATAATAAGTGGGATATTTGAAGAAATGGAGTGAGAGAAAAAAAGAAAGTGAAGGATTTAATTGAATTGAAAAAGTATACAAAGAATCATAAGCAAATAAGAAGAGAATTGAAATTTAATGCCAGCGAATCATCAATGATTTAGGATTTGCACTAGGAATCGCTACTCATATCAATGGAGCATAGAAATGATTTTCTAAGAATTTTCCCAGCAATTTGAGTATTTAAGTGGAATCGCTAAGGAATCAATGGGTTCAATTTCGTGAATTTGAGACGTTTGAGTTAGTTTGAGATATGTACTACATAAAATACTATATATATATATATATGACCCTCGAGATACAAAATCAGTTGCTTTTGAGAACTTATGTCAATATTTCATTGCTCTAGGAGCCATTGTTTATTATTTTAATTTATTGCCTTATTGTTCATTGTTTTTAGAGACGATTTGAAGATTCAAACTATTTATTCTGAGGTATTTATTTACTTTATTGCAATATTTATTATGTTGATAAGTGAGTAGTTTATTAATCTATACAAAGTCCGAACATGAATTTGATCCATTTTGTGATGTAGTCATGATGACATGATTTTATGCTTAATGCTTTAAACCAATCATATTCTTTGATTCATTGATTTTATAGATTATTATTTGTAGATAATAATCATGAACTTTGTATTGCATGCATAGTCTAAAATGTGTATTGTGATATTTGGATTCAATATATAGTTTAAAGTAGTAACTAGGATTGTTTAAAAGGTCTATTGCCATTTAGATATCCTAGGTGAATTTAAGATCTAAGTTTAATATTGAAGTGGCTTTCAGAAGGTATTAGATTTAGTAGTTTGAAATTTCACAAAGTGTAATGCGGTTTTATTGCCTAAAGTTAATTTCTTTGTGTATTCAAAGGGTTAATACAATAAAATTAGAACATGACTTTTCCACCAGTATAAAGAGAACTAACGGCTTGATAAGGGTTGTTTACTTACTTATGATTACAGTGTAATGATCTAAAATACTTTATAAAGTATGCTCATGACTATATGAGTTGAGTACCATGTTTGGATACGAAACGAATTATTGTTTCATTGTTCTGGATGTTTGTTTAGATATTTCTTTATTATTGAATTGAATTTATTTGAATATTATTGAATTCAAATTGTTATATTTAGGTATGTTTAATTAGTTTGGTAAATTATTATAGTATTATAGATTGAATTAGTGATTTTTAATTGTCATTTTAATTAAATTAATTAAATTAAAGTAAAAAAATAATAAAAACTATTGAAAGACTTTTTTCTAGAGAAGTTTGATAAATCCCTATGGAGAAAATCACACTTATCACTACTACCAATAATAAGAATATATGGAAAACTTATTGTACAGACACGACACGTTGACGGACTTCATTACACATCACTCATTTTGCATCATAGAGATGGTGTGATATTTTTCTGTTGTAACATTAACACACTTCACTGCACATAACTCATTTTGCATACTATCAGCTTCTTGTTTATATATATGTTTCACTCCATTCATTTCATTTTCTTATCTTCCATTTTGATTGCACTTGTTTTTTAAATTGTGTATGGTTGTCCGACTTTCTTGAATCTTGAGGACAAGATTCAGGATAAGCTTGGGGATATGCAGATATGTAGGTGGATGGGATGCATGGATTAACTGTAAGGATTTTCGGTAAATTTTTGAAATTTTTCATGTTTTTTTCAAAATTTCTACCAAAATACAGGTTATACAGTTTCCTTTATTTCATGGATTGATGGTTTGGTAGGTTATTACACATTTTTAAACATGTAAATTCTTTCTTTTTTGTTTTTCCATTTGTTTTGAGCCTAAATAAACGCCCATTTCTAGCTTAGAATAATGGTTGACAATTTGAGGATTTAATGTGGATTGATGAATGCTATAAAATGGATAAGACCTTAAGTAGAGCATAGATGAAACAACATGTTCTTGTGATTATTCTACTAATCGAGGTCTTATCCATTTTATAGCATTCATCTATGGTGCATTAATCCTATGAGTTAGACCTTAAGTAGAGCATAGATGAAACAACATCAACTTAATCTCTAGCTTTTTCGGAATAGGTATACATCCATTTAAAACTAAGTATAACTATGGAATCTTGGTATTCAATGCTATTTAAAGATTGTATGTTTTCAGCTTGTTAAAATTTCCGAGGTAACTCGTGATCAATAGATGGCTTTATGGTATTCCTTAGGAAAGTGGTCGAAATATCTTGACTCAAAGTAATCGGCTGTATTTGATTGTTCTTGTTTCCATATCGCAAGTTTGTTGAAACAAATTAGACAAAACCATTGAGTTAGATTTAAGCATTAATGAAGTTGATGCGAATTCTTTGTATGCAAGTTAATTATTTTATACTCCATTGCTTAGGATGAGCAATTGTCTAAGTTTAGGGGTATTTGATAAGTCTCCAATTGTGTTATATTTTAGTATGTATTTTGTGTGTTTTCAAGACTAAATGTCCATTTTATAGCACTAATCCTTTGTTTTTTGTGTTTTCAGGACCAAAAGAGGCAATTTGATGAAAACAAATAAAATTAAGATCTTTTGGATTATATTTGATGATTGGCATTGAAAAGTTCCCTTACACGTATCTCGAGACAATCACGTGGAACCCACATTGGTCCATATTGGTTATATGGTGATCCGGAAGAAGTTTCGGGGTGTATTAGTTGAATAATTATTGAAGAAATAAGATAAAGTACAAGTGTTTGTGAAGTGTGCTTCAGCTGCCCTTTGATTCGCCTTGAGACACACAGTGCACTTTATGATTATAGTTGATGGAGCAACCAGGTGACACATATGAGAACACAGATTGTGAAACAGTGTCCCAACAACTAAGAGACCATCCTTGAGATCTGCACCAGAGCCAGATCGGATGAAAATAAACTAATTTAGTGAAGATGGCCCACACATTTTCTCATCTTTACAAGCCTTCATCTCTTCGGTCAGCCTCGGGATGTACGGATGGTCCTAGGTGCACGAGTCCTCTTATCCACCTCTTTCTCCTCCCGTGAGTGATGTAAGCCGAGGTACCCCACGATCTGCTTCTGTGAAATTTGAGAATTTCATAAACTTGATTAGAATGCTAATTAAGAATTTTCGGGTTTTAAATTGGAATTAAGTATCCGATGTGGGACCCACGCATTACGGACCAAAGATCGTAAGTTGAAAATATTATTTTCACGTATTGCGTGCCTAGTGAATGTAATATATTTTATTCGACGGGAAATAGGGTCAAATTAAGATGTAGTCGCGGTGTCCACGTGTTTTGGAGCGCGTTGGGTTAATTTTCCAATTTCTGACCAATTTGGGTATTTTTCAAGATTGAAATTGGGGTTCAAATGAGTTAAATATTAAGAAAATAAAGAAAATTAAAAAACAAAAGCAAAAAGACCAACAGGGGTAATTGAGTTGTGAAGTAATGGATAATAAATAGAGGGCATTTTTGTCATTGGCTTGGAAATTTAATAAAATAGTAAAAACCTTTATTTCTTTCCCAATTTCATCGAAACCTCCCCAAGTCAATACCCTTCTCATTGTCCTCAACCCTCGCCATTGCAGTTCATCGACACAACTCACCCGTTCCTCATTGTCACCATCTTCATCACACTACTTGCTCATCCTTTGTTAAATGCCCTCTTCAGCGTCTCTCCCACCTTGTAAGCCTGACGTCTATCTCGGTTTGCTCTATTTCCCCTCTAAGCATCAATTGGTCCCTTTCTTTCTCATCCATCTGTCTTGCTCTTGGCTAGGCTAATGAACACGCTAAAGAGGAGAAGTGGATCGAACCACTGTTGGAGGTAAGATTGTGATTTGAATTAATCAACTCAATGGGTTTGATTATTGTTTTTATTGGCAAATGAGTTGTTTTGATTAAGATGGAGGTTTTGAGATGAAGGTTACGATGAAACTGGATAATTTTGTTATTGTTAATGTTGAATTGATTGATGAAATTGAAATAGAAATCAAAGGGTTTTGATTAAAAATCAGTGTGGTTGGTTATGTTTCAATATGTTTCAATGTTTTTACTGATATGGAGACATTGAGACTTATTTAAACGGTTTTGAGTTTAAATTTGTTTCATTAGTCCTTGTTTTCTTGTTCTACTATTTTTATTTTGAGCCGAATTGAGGTATGGTTTTAAGGGGCCGAACGATCAATTTGGTCAAACTTTCACATTGGTTTTGATGTTTATATATCAAATTAGGTCCCTAAGAATCAGCTTGAGATTTAGTAGAAGTTTCGTGGATCAATTCGAGTCAAATTGATTGCATCTTTGTAGAAAATTTAGTAGTGCAAGTTTTAGTTTTAAGCTGTTTTGGGATGCGATTTGGAGCAATCAAACGGATATTTGTGGATGAGATTTTTGTAGTTTTGGTCCTTGTATATCAATTATGAATTTTTAGAATCAAATTTTGATTTGGAGAAGGTTTGTTAGTGTTTTGAAGGCAGAAAAAGAGGCAAAAAAAATTAGTACTGCATTGTTATTTTCTTTTTTACTATTTTGAGTAGGCATGTAGGTGAATTGATTTAAGACATCAAATGGAGTCCAATTGACTTACGAATAGGTTCGTTTAAATCTTAGTATAACCTACTTTGATGATTAATAAAAATTGTGGCCATTGGAATTTGTTTAATCAATGAAAAACGAGGTAGAACATATCATGTTGATATGGTCCAAAGCTGTCCACTTATGACAGTTGCGACTTATCAACTTTAGGTAATGATTTAAATGGGTATTTGTTATCCAAATTAACTATGGTTGGACTTTTTGAAGTCCCTATATATCTCACTTTGAGTAGAACTTAAGCTCGAACCTTGGTACAACTTTTAAATTGGTGAAAAATAGTTGTGAAAATAGCCAAAACTAATGAACTAAATTAATTAGTTAATAAAATGAATGGATTAATGGTTTTGATCTAATTTGACTCCACCATCTGTGGAAGTATTTTGATGTTAGAATCGTGTGGTTTCGTGGTGTTTGTTGTCGAGTTTTCAAGATTTAATTGCGAAAATACTGATTTGGAGAAGTTTTTCAGTTCAAAATAAATAAAGTTTGCCTAATTGACAGGCTATATTAGAAAATTCATAATTTCTTTGTCAATGGTCTAATTTGAGTGTTCTTGACGACTATGGAAAGTATGACATGAGTACTACAAGTTTATTTCAGGTCATCATGGCAAATATCGAGGTTTTCAAGGTTAAAAAGTTACCCTAAGTTGGCTAGTTGAAAGTAGTTGAAACAGGTATATAAATTAATATTTTTGGAAACTGTTCTCAAGCGTACTTTGGCTACAGTTTTCATTGGGTTTAATGATTTGGTTTAACTTAAAGCTTGACCCACAATATAATTGGGTATGCCGGAAAGCTATTGGAACCATTTTAAGGTGATCCGAAGCTTCGGGATCCCCGAAAATATAGCTCAAAATTGGTTGGTTGTAAGTAAACTCTATAGTAATCTTTACTATTTATTGAGTATTTTTGTACCTGTAATTGTATCATATTCTGCATTGCCTTTTATCATTCTTGATCATGCATACATAGAGTGAGTAAGGGGGATAAGCTTGTTTCGGAGTCTGGTATTGAAACTAAGTTTCAGTTGTACCTCTACACTATCTAGTGAGACTAGTGGAGACTAAAGCCGACAAGTTATATCTGCATTTCATGATCTGTTAATATTATCTCTGTACTATTTTTGGAAGGTGACGTCTGATTATAGTTCAAAATAGCGACAAAGTGGGTTGCATGTCATGCTGACGCATATAACTTATTGATTATTTGGAAATGCAATTACATGTCTCCATGTATCAGACTAACAATTGCAGGTGTGCATATCAATGTAGGAATTTACTTACTTGACATATTCGAGTTGTTTTTGATGATGTCATATTCTTTATGAAGACAAGGGAAGAATGGACAAGACTCCAAGATTATGGTAATTGTTTTCAAAAGTTAAACTAAATTCTTGTTGTAAATTGTTTATATATATTATTTTGGGATTCTTGGGGTGAGTGTAGGACGTGAAGTTTCATTAAATGGCTATGAGAGTCGCCTAAGTTAGTTTAAAATATGTTGAGAGGATTATGATTCCATGTTGGTCTATCTGAGATTGTGAAGTTATGATTAAGCTATCAAAGACTCTACGTTAATTCATAAATTTGAATTTGATATATATTATGAACTGCAGGGAGTTGTGAGTCCTTTTAGGCCTCTCCCTAATTATGTTGTCTATCAGGTGAATTTTTCGATAGGCTACTTTTAGGGGAGGTGCTACCGAAATTTTTGTTAAATACAGACATGATTTCCTAATTTGCTCCAATTGAACGAATCATGAATTGAGTTTCATTGAGGATATAAATTTAGCTTTGGAGCCTTGCAAATGATTGAAATAATTATTGCTTTCAGATTAAAGTTGAAGGAATGGATTAGGTTGAGTATATTGTCAGAGGATTAAGGTATTTTAGGCCGGTCAGTTGTCTGAATGATGAGGGGGATGACAAACTTGGTATCGAACCTAGCGTTAGCTCAATTGAGGATAAACTTTGGTTGAGCACCAAAGAGTGATTAAGCGCGATTAGTTGGGAAGTGACTGTGAGTCGGGGTATTGGAATTGTTGTGTTATGTCTGTGTCGAATGTATGTATTATCGCTAGATATTCAATAGGAAGTTATTCTCCTTGTCCGTTCGATACTTAACTCGTAAGATATGATGAGTAAGATTAGAAACGGATAATTAAAAAAGAGAATAAACTTATGAAACGAAAATGAGCGTGATTGGATGTGAAATAGACTTGTGAAGTCTGAATTCATAAAG
Source organism: Stephania cephalantha (assembly GCA_039657325.1). Classification (NCBI taxonomy): domain Eukaryota; kingdom Viridiplantae; phylum Streptophyta; class Magnoliopsida; order Ranunculales; family Menispermaceae; genus Stephania; species Stephania cephalantha. Next base: position 24,696,714 of record CM077573.1, read on the forward strand.
GTGTTGTAAGTAGTTCGGTACTAATATAACTGATGAAAATATCAGTTATGAAACCAATAAGAAATTGGTTGGAAAGGAAATGCAAATGATTCAGGTACATAAGTACTGAACATGGATTTTTTGGAAATCGAAAGTATAAAACTATTACAATTATAAAACGCTCTAAAAAAAAAGTTAAAATAGTCTCAACAAGGAAATATAAAATAAAATGAGAAGTAGAGATAACTTGTGAATGATGAAAGTGACAGAACGGACTCCTTTAGTCAAGGCCAGACACTGGAGTAGTTATGCATAACCAAAAGTTTGAGTAACTCTATTTCATAATCATGATTTATTCATAGTGTACTAGATTGGTGTGACATCCACCATCTTTGAATAATCGAACGAATTGATGATAGCCAAAATAAAAATGTCTATGAAGTTTTGTTAGAGTCAATTGAAAGTTGAAGTATAGGCAACTAAATGGTCAAGATATTCACATATGTATGAAAAAAGGAATTTCAGGTCAATGAGTCCCGATAAGACTTAGGATATCAAACTATAAGTTTGATGAAACTTAATCTATCTTCACAAGGATCTTAAGAGAAATCAAACTCTAAATATTGAAAGTTTGAACCAAAGTAGTATACAACAAATATCAGTGAATATGTTATACATTGGTTCAATTGTAGTGTTGCACCACCTGATTAGTCAGTGGTGAAAGTTTAAAGCACTAGTTATTGTAAATTGGAGTTGATGTAAGAAACCTAAATGACATTGAAGATACAAATGAAATGAAAATATATGCACAGCTTATAGCTCAGTTAGTCAGTATTATCCCTGATAGGTTGAAAATACTGAATAGAGGACAGTGTATCTGATTTCGTATGTTTGAAGAATTGAATATTCTTCTATTGTATTGAGTAGAGGCGAAGAGAGATATCTTATTTATAACTTGTATGAATCATAGAAAATGTCAATATCTTTGTTTAAATGTGTATATCTACTCAAGTTAAAGATAATTGTCTTTATTCAGGCAATGAGAGAAGTTAGTGAACAATAATAATTGAGGTGTGAAATCTCAGAAATTTAGCAGTTTAGTGAATGAAATGAGATTATTGGTGAACTTATGAATAAAGAATGATTTGACAAAGTTGGGAATTTTGCTAATTTTCTAACCAATCAAAGAAAAAGTTAAGTGAATTGACTGACGAGTTAGAATTGGTAATTGCTTTCTAGTCCACAACATAAATAATATTGTAAGTAGACATTTAGAGAATAAGTGACAGTTGCACGATGTGTAAGGTTTCTTTTTCTAATCTGATTGAAAATTCGAGATTTTTTGCTATGGGATGACAAATGTAATTAGAGATCTATAGTCATGGGATGAATTATGTAATTTCAGGTTTCTGTAGAGAAATGCTGGAATGATGATTAATTATATAGACACGCAACTCTACTTATTATCTAATGTTGTGCTCAAATATTATTTGCATTACTTATATTTAGCCGATGATAGTCTAAGAATTGATCGATCGACAATTCTAATAAGGGATGATTGTTGATGAAAAATTAAACTGGTAGGTGTATGCTAGAGTTTGGTGGACATGGAAGAAATTATTAATGATTTGTGGAATAGTTACTCAGTAAAGAATGGAAATTGTTTTATGAAAAGCAAGATATGATACATCTTGCTATGTATTGATGTTTAAATGAGATTCGAGATATGAAATATGAAGTGAACTAATGTTATTGGATATTCTACAAAGTTGATTGTTTAACTCATAAGAAATTCACAACTTGCCATAATTGGCAAAGTAATGGAGATAATTTTTTATTAAACCAAGATGTTGGAAATAAAAAGTTGGAATGCATAGGATCTTTACCCCTAAGTTGCTAATTAAAACGGAAGTGATTTGGTCCACTTAAAGGTTTTAACTTGGAAATGTTTTTACAGGTTTCGATTAAAAGATTTATATATGAAGGATCATATTCTCATTTCTCTTTTGGTTCAATAACCTGTAAGTTCAAAATTTCAAGGCGAAATTTTTTATTAGTTAGTAAGAGTTTTGAAATCCGAGAATTTCATAAACTTGATTACCAGGCTAATTAAGGATTTTCGAGTTTTAAATTGGAATTAAGTATTCGAGGTGGGACCCATGCATTACATACCAGAGATCATAAGTTGAAAATATCTATTTTCGCGTGTTGCGTGCATAGTGAATGTAATATATTCTATTTAATGCAAAATAGGGTCAAGTTGAGATTTAAATGTGTTGTTCACGTGTTTCGGAGCGCATTGGGTTAATTTCCCAATTTTTGACGAATTTGGGTATTTTTTCGAGTTCAAAATCGGGGTTTGAAATGAGTTAAAACTTAATAAAATAAAGAAAATTAAAAGATAAAAGCAAAAAGACCAACAAGGGCAATTGAATTGTGAAGTAATTGATAATAAAGAGAGGGCACTTTGGTCATTGGCTTGGAAATTTAATAAAACAATAAAGATCTTTGTTTCTTTTCCAATTTGATCGAAACCTTCCCAATTCAATACCCTTCTCGTCGTCCTCAACCTTCGCCATTGCCCTTTGTCGACACGCCTTACCCGTTCCTCATCGTCATCGTCTTCATCACACCACTTCCTCCTCCTTTGTTTGATGCCCTCTTCAGCGTCTCTCCCACCTTGTAAGCCTCGCCTATGTCTCGGTTTGCTCTCTCTCCCCTTTAAGCATCGATTGGTTTCTTTCTTTCTCATCCATCTCTCTCGCTCTCGGCTAGGTTAATGAACACACTGAAGAGAAGTGGATCGAACCACTGTTTGAGGTAAGATTGTGATTTGAATCTTATATTTATTAATGAATTCAATGGGTTTGATTGTTGTTTTGATTAGAAAATGAGTTTTTTTTATTAAGAGGGAGGTTTTGGGATGAAGGTGGCGATGAAATTGGATATTTTTGTTGTTGTTTGTGTTGAATTGATTGATTAAATTGAAGTAGAAATCAATGGGTTTTGATTAAAAGTCAATGTGATTGGCTATGTTTCAATATGTTTCAATGTTTTTACTGACATGGAGACATATTAAGACTTATTTAAATGGGTTTGAGTTTAAATTTGTTTCATTAGTTATTGTTTTCATGTTCTGTTGTTTTTATTTTGAGCCGAGTTGAGGTATAGTTTTGAGGGGCCAAACGATCGATTTTGGTCAGACTTTCACAATGTTTTTTATATTTATATATCAAATTAGGTCCCTAAGAATCAGCTTGAGGTTTAGTAGACGTTTCGTGGATCAATTCGGGTAACATTAGTTGCATTTTTGTAGAAAATTTAGTAGTGCAGCCTTAGTTTTAAGCTATTTTGGGATGAGATTTGAAGCAATCAAACGAATGTTTTTGGATGATATTTTTTGTATGTTTTGATCATTGTATATCAATTATGAAGTATGAGAATCAGATCTTGATTTGGAGAAGGTTTGGTAGTGTTTTGAAGGCCAAAAAGGAGGCCTAAAAAAATTGGGACTGCACTATTATATTTTTTTACTCTTTTGAGTAGGCATGTTGGTGAATTGATTTGAGACATCAAATGGAGTCCAATTAACTTGCGGAAGAGGTTCGTTTGAATCTTAACTTAACCTATTTTGATAATTAATGAAGATTGTGGCCATTGGAATTTGTTTAATCAATGAAAAACAAGGTAGAACATAGCATGTTGATATGGTCCAAAGCTGTCCACTTTTGACAGTTGCGACTTAGCAACTTTGGGTAATGATTTAAATGGGTATTTGTTATCCAAATTAACTAAAATTGGACTTTTGAAATCTCTATATATCGTACTTTGTGTAGCACTTAAGCTCAAACCTTGGTACAACTTTTAGTTTGGTGAAAAATAGTTGTGAAAATGGCCAAAACCAATGAACTAAATTAATTAGTTAATAAAATGAATGGATTAATGGTTTTGTTCCAATTTGACTTCATAGTATGTGGGAATATTTCAATGTTGGAATCGAGTGGTTTCATGGTGTTTGTTGTCAAGTTTTGAAGATTTAATTGCGAAAAAATTAATTTGGAGAAGTTTTCAGTTCAAAATAAAAAAAAAAGTTTGCCTATTTGACAGGCCATATTGCGAAATTCATAACTTATATGTCGGTGATTCGATTTGAGTTTTCTTGGCATCTATGGAAAGTACGACATGAGTAGTACAAGTTTCTTTTAGGTAATCATAACAAATATTGAGCTTTTCAAGGTTAAAAACTTACCTTAATTTGGCGAGACAGTTATATAAATTAGTATTTTTGGAAACTATTCTCAAGTGTACTTTGGCTGCAGTTTTCATTGAGTTTAGTGATATGGTTTCACTTGAAACTTAACCTACAATATAATTGGGTATACAGGGAAGTTATTGGAACCATTTTAAGGTGATTCGAAGCTCCGGGAACCTCGAGAATTAAGCTCAAAATTGATTGGTTGTAAGTAAACCCTACAGTGATCTTTACTATTGATTGAATTTTTGTACCTATAATTGTATCATAGTCTGCACTGCATTTTTTCATTCTTGGTCATGCATACATAGAATGAGTGATGGGGATAAGCTTGTTTTGGAGTCTGGTTTGATTGAAACTAAGTCTCGGTCCTGCCTCTACTCCGTCTAGTAAGACTATAGAGTCCAACGCCGACAAGTTATCTCTATATTCATGATCTCTTAATACTTTCTTTGTACTATTTTTAGAATTCGACGTCTGATTATAGTTAAGAGACAGCGAAAGAGTTGATTGCATGTTATATTGTTACATATAACTTATTGTTTATTTTGAAATACAATTACATGTCTCCATGTATCAGACTAACAATTGCAGGAATGCAGATCAATGTAGGAATTTACTTATATGACATATTCGAGTTGTTTTTAATGATATCATATTCTACATGAAGACAAGGGAAGAATTGACAAGACTCGAAGATTGTGGTAATTGTTTTCAAAAGTTAAACTAAATTCTTGTTGTAAATTGTTTATATATATATATATATTATTTAGGGACTTTTAGGGTGAATGTATGACATGAAATTTCATTAAATGGTTATGAGAGTCTCTTAAGTTAGTTTAAAATACGTTAAGAGGTTTATGATTCTATGTTGGTCTATTTGAGATTGTGAAGTTGTGATTAAGCTATTGGAGACTCTAAGTTAATTCATAAATTTGAATTTGATATATATCATGAACTGTAGAGTTGTGAGTCCTAAGCCTCTCCTCAATTATGCAGTCTATTAGGTGAATTTTTCGGCATGCCACTTTTAGGGGAGGTGCTGCTAAAATTTTCGTTAAATATGAACATGATTTATGGATTTGCTCTTATTGAACAAATCATGAATTGAGTTTCATTGAGGATATAAACTTAGTTTTGGAGCCTTGCAAAGGATTGAAATAATTATTACTTTGAGATTAAAGTTGAAAGAATGGATTAGGCTTACTAGATTATCAGAGGATAAAGGTAATCTAGGTCAGTCAGTCATCTTAATGACGAGAGGTTGACAGCCTCGATCTGTGTGCCAACCCATCCAGCTCCTTCAACAGCCTATGGTTTTCCTAGGCACACGAGTTAGCCTCTTCCCATGTGAATTTGATTTTCTCTCTCTTTCCATGTCCCTATGGGTCGAGCTTCCTCATGATCATTCCCAAACCGCGTGCAAGTCCATCCAACAGCGACCTCGACCAAGTAATCTCCTAGGTCACGTGTTGTTTTGATGCAACGAATTAACTTTAACTAATTCGATTTTTAGGAATCGAATTACATTTGTATGGATTCTTTGTCCTCTAGAGACCAAAAAACACTATAAAAAAACCCTCATCTCCTCTCTTGGTCATACCATTCTATTCTATTCTCCCTATTCCATTTTTCTCCTCTCTGCCCCTCTATTCTCTCCATCTTTTCTTCACGCTTTTTCTTATATTTTTATGTTTTTATTTGTATTTTATAATTGAGATTCATATGGTATTAGTAGGCTAAATATAATATCGATCAAGGAGACCCGTAAGTAATTTATTAGATTTAATTCTTAAATTTCATATTTTTCATTTAAGTCTTGTATTTTCGATTGCATTATTGTTATGAGATTATTTGTTATGGCTTAGATTCTTAGAATTTCTACTTATCTTATGTGTAAATGGATATGCACACTAGTTAGGTTAGAATTAATTGCTAGTGATCCTACCGTCGCTCGGTAAGGGGGATCACGTTAAGCGGCAAGTGGGGCCTTGTCTGTTAGTAACCGGTGTGCCCCCGAGCAATTGGGATATGAGATGGGTAGCAGTGTATAGTAATTTTCACGTGACAGGTGGACAATTCGACGCTAGTTACCATTCATGATAGGTGTTCTCATAGAGCGCTAATTCTGCTAGTTTGTTAAAACCTATGGCATATCTGGTGGTTTTGTAGGTCTAGTTAGTATGTGGTTATGTCACACATTCCCTCCTCTGACATGAGGATAACGAGGTGGCATGAGTCACTATAAGCCTATCTATAAGACTTGATGAAAATAACTTTTTCGAATCGATGACTAAATCATACTTACAGTGGTCTATGTCTCCTTGATCTAGAATTATTATTTAATTTGCTAATTTAGTAGTATTTATGTTTATTTATTCTCGCATTTACTTTCCTAGTTATTAATTAGTTATTAGTTTAGATTAGTTTCCTTTTTAAAACCCCCTTTAATAATCAAGTGTTAACTTTAGTCTCTGTGGGTTTAAGCCCATACTTGCCTCACTACGTATCTAAGTAGTCAGTAAATCGGGACTATTATTGGTGTTGTACGACGCGGCATCACAACCCATCTCTAACGAGGACCTCGTGTCATTATCGGCTTAATAGTCCATAGTTAACAATCCCCAGTTCTGCTCCTTTATTTGTTCAAGATCCTAGGCCCATACTTACTTTTTTCTTAACGTAGTAACCCTTTTCGGTATGATTTTCCTACTCTTACTAATTTTACTCATCATCCTATCAAGAGCTTTGGCATTTACGAGGTTATGGTGACAAGTCAAAAATTAGATATGTTTTATAATGTAATTTAGGTTGATTTTAAATGATGATATTGCACTAGTTATTCTCTTGTTTTTGTGATTTCAAGATTTAAGTGGGAAAATGAAGAAATGGAAGAAAAAGAGAAAGAAGAGCTAAATAGTTAATTGGAGAAGAAGTCAAGCGATTAACTAGCAATTTGCATTTGCACTAGGAATCGCCACCTAAATCAGTAGTAGAGAAGTGCCAGTGATTCCTCAGCTATTTAGGAATTATACTAAAAATCATTAGCTGAATCGGTGGAGCACAGAGAGCCAATTTCAGTGATTGACCTAGCGATTTATGTACAACTTAGGAATCGCTGACAAATCGCTAAGGTTGGTTACGTGTTTTTTAGATTAATATGAAGAATATGAGTTTATCTAGGATATATATAACTTAAGAGACTATAAAAGAGAGCAGAGAGCTTTGAAATAACATTCTCTCAAACTTATTTTACATATTCGATAAGTCTTTTATTAGTTTTAGTTAATGATTGAAGCTACATTGGAGCTTTGATTCATTTTAAGAGGTATTTATTTATTTACTTATTCATTATGCCTTTTAATTACATTATTGTATTATTTATTTCGAGCATGAGTGAGTAGTTTATCAATATAAACAAACCGTAGACATGTATATAATTTCAATTGCTAGATAGTTGTAATTAAGGAATCACTTACTTAATGCTTTAAATATATTCATACACGTCAATCACATATTTAACATGTTTTTGTGTATTATAACTAATGAAGATTAATATTGCATGCATAGTTGCAAATTTGTATTGTGGTTATTTGATTCTGAATCTATGTCTATGATTATTGACAACGAGTATAGAATTAGTAACTAATATTAATCTATAGGGTTTTTCTGAGTGGATGTTCTAGGTGATTGCGTTCTAAGTTATTTATTGACTAGCATATTCTAGTTTTTATTGGCTTAAATTAGGCATGATTTTCACTGAGTTGTAATGCTATTGTATTTCTATGGTGTTGCATTTTATCCAATGGGTAGATTTACAATAATAAGAATGTGGGTTTTCCATTGAATTTAAGAAAATCAGTGGTTGGCTAAAGAATATTAACCTATTATAAATTAGGATTTTTTGATTCCAAGATTCCATGTCTTATGATTATAACTATATTATGAAGATATGTTATGTTCTAGTGTTTGAAAACAATTCAAGTATGTTACATTGTTTAGTGGGGGTTTGCTTAGATGTTTGTTATGATATTTATATTTATATTGAATTGGGATATTGTTTAATTTAGTTTGCATTAAATTGTTTGAATTATTTTAGTTAAGTTGGTTAATTAAGTTAGTATTCATAGATTTTAGTTATTTGGTATTTTAATTTTCGTTTAATTAGATTAACTAAATTAAGAAAAACAAGAAAAAAATACATTCTTTTGAAGTTTGCAAAATCTCTATGGAGACGATATTCTATTTACCACTACTACAATAATAGAAAAATATGGGAAACTATTGCGCACGCGTGACACGTGTCAATTTTTGGCGTTGTTGTTGGATATTTTTAAATAATTTCCAAGGATTTTAGACGTGGTATGGTCTACACTCTTCGTCATGTTAATTCTACAGGACCTTTACCTCCATTTGATTGTGAAATAGATAGAACTTTTAATCAAAGTTTAAGACAACAATAACTTAAGGAAATTTTAGCTAATAAGATGGAATATAACAATAACGATATTAATGAAAATGTCATTAATAATAATAATAATAATAATAATAATAATAATAATAATAATAATAATAATAATAATAATAATAATAATAATAATAATAATAATAATAATAATAATAGAGTTATCAATAATAATAACAATAATAGAGAACTCACTTTTAGACATGCAAATCAAAATGTTACCTTAGCTAACAACACAGTTATTAAACCTTATGTTTTACTTGAAGATGTCTTAGTAAAAGTAAATGACATAATATTTCTAGCTAACTTCTATGTCATGAAAATGGGAGACTCGGTATCATCTAAATCTCCACCTATACTTTTAGGAAGACCATTTCTTATTACAGCTAAAACAAAGTTAGATATATTTGAAGGAACAATGTCTATGGAATTTGAAAACAAGATTGTCACTTTCGATATCAATGATGAAAATGTCTGAGAAAATTCTGATGAATTTGATAATGAACAAATTAATGATAATGAATCTTTAGAATTAAATAGTCATGAAGTTGTAGTATATGTTATTAATGTAACAATGGAAGACAAAAATGCCAGGACAAAGAATAATCAAGTTAAAGACACTTCAAATCAAAAGAAAATAAGCCAAAAATGGAGGGTTAAGCAACCGAATAATGTTGAGAACGATCTTAAAATAGAGGAATGTAAATCTACAAAGAATAAGAAAAAGAAAAAGAAAAATGTAGCAATTGTCAAGCTCGATGGTCAAGGAGATATATACATAAACATAAAAGTCAAATGGGCTTTGTATTTTAAAGCTATTTGTGATACAGGTTTTAGAGCATATTACATGCCAATTTACTTCTTTCTTCATACTCAACTGGAATTGGATGTATTGGCTTCTAAAAAAGTTAGTCTACCGAGCGATTATTTAGTGAAACCAATAGGAGTGGTTACTAATGTACCAGTTCAAATTGACAAGTACATTATTCAGACAAACATTTTATTTATGCCACACTTCATCAACGAAGATCCTCCATTAATCATAGAACGATCTTTATTAGTCACTTCGCCAGATGTCATGGATACTCTGAACAAGACAATCACTTTTAGGTTGCATGACCGAGCAATCACTTCTTTGAATGGCACGAAAGTGGACAATCCTATACTTAGGTTTATAGAACTAGTTTAAAACTGTGTGGTTCAGTCGAGCCAAGGACAGTAAACAAAAGCACTCTATGTGAGGAAGCTCATACTCTATCTTTACCTTCAGTTTTAGTATTAGGATTAGTTAATTGTTTTTATATTCTCATGACTTTCAACTCTTGTAATAAGGATATTGTAGGAATTTAATTCCGGAATAATTTCATGTAAGGTAGGTTGATCGAGCTAATTTCTTTTCGTATTATATTATATTATGCATTAATTTTATGATTAGTTGCCTATTTATAGTAATGAGATTTATAATTTAGTACATATAATAGTTAAATTCATATAATTTTAATAAATTTTTCTTTTTTATTGGATATACATGTGTTAAATGTTGGGGAAATCAATTAAATTGGAAAAATAATAAAATACTCTAGCGATTTCCCAGCAATTCCAGTTTGTACTAGAATTCTCTGAGAAAATTGGTAGTAGTGTGTAGAATTTTCAATGAAATTTTGAGTCTGTGATTTGTCACCGATTTGAACTAAAACTAGAATTTGCTGGACAAATCATTGATCCACTAAAGCTCATTTTCAACAATTTTGTCAACGATTTCTTAGTGAATCCACTTAAACCATGATTTGCTGAGAACGGATACAAGTTTTTTAAAATATAAACCCCAAATCGCCATATTTATCCATTTCACACTCACAAACCATTGCAACCATTCGATCAAGAGACTAATTTTCTACTAGATACAACCTTCCAAAGCTTGATTTTAGTGTATTTAATTGATTATCACCTCAATTTTCACATATTCAACCCAAAATTTGGTGCATTTTAAGAGTGTAGAGCCACTTAAGGCTTGAGCAAGAGGAATTCAAATTGGAGATTGGAGAAGTGTTCTAAAGAAGAGTTTAGAGTTGCAATCTTGAAATAATCATTTTCAAGAAAGTAATCAAGGAAAACCCAAATCTTTTATTGATATGATTTTTTGTTTTTCATCGATTTTGGATTGTTATTAAGTTAGAAACTAAATTTCAAAATCTTTACTCTAAAATAGTTTTGAATTTGAATGTTTTCAATTACAATACTAGTATGAGAGTGTGTGATGATTTGTTTATTGCCATCGAATTTTTTAACTATTTTCAGTATAATGGCAGATGAACCGAATTTTATACGCAAGCTAATTCGAGACCAAGTTTCAAATGAGTTTGGGGGTTTTTGTGTATGCCAATGCATGATTTGAATTACTTACAAACGATTGTTTTTCTCATTAATGTTTTATCAATAACTTTCATATAAATTTCAAACTCTCAATTTATAAATGACTTTTTTGATGAATTTCTCCTTTTATATAAATAAGTTGAATTTTACCGAGCACTTTTATGACAAATTTGGTTTTAAATGGTTTTACGGGTTCATTCTTTTACTTGTACTTATCCAAATGGCCGGAGGTGGAAAGGGTAGAGGTTTAAGATAGGAGAATGGAAAGGGGAAGTTAGTAGAAAGAACAAAGACTAAATTCAAAGTTTCCCAAATCCAACCCACATCAATCTCTTTTAACACACCAAGGATTAGACCACAAAGAGAACCTACTCCACCTTCATCATTTAGCTACAATATCGATGATGATTATGTAGAAGAGGGGGATGAAGTGGAAGAATTAGAAGAAGAGATACCGACAGGGGCGAAAAATTATGTACATAGGAAGGAGAACTTTGTCAATGAGAAGGCCTTTGAAGAATTTAAGAATAATTTAGTGAAGGATAGAAAGTTGATCCCGGAGAGGGGATTTAATGTGAAGAATAAATTGAAATACAAGCCTAGGATCCTAGATATCATTAAGGCAAGGAACTAGAAATTGTTGACTAGGGACTATAACCACTTAAGACCTAGAGGAAGTTCCTAGTGATAGGGGATGTGATATTTTGGTAAGAGAGTTTTATGCAAATGCATATGGAAGTGAGAGTAAGACTGAGTCATGAGTTCAAGGAAGGACAGTGGATTATTTCGCTGCAAGAATAAACTAGTATTTTGGTATACCGAAATTTCATCAAAAACAAAATGATGAGTACCTAAAGCCCAAATACTCCATTAAGCACCACTACCCTACCAAGACAATTAAGGGAGGTTTAGAAGAAATCCATGGCGATGGATTTGTTTTTGATACAGAGTGGTACCCAAAACACATAACCACCAATTGTTTTAGAAAAATCATAAAAGCTTGGTGCTATTTCATCAAAGCCAGCATACAGCCGAACCTGCAATATTACGAGATAATGAAGTACAAAGTTGCCTTACTTTACCACATCATCATGGGATCAAGATATTTGGATGTTAGTAAAATTATGTTTGAGTCGATAAGGAGTGCCATCACCATGAAGAAGAACGATGGACTACCTTTTCCTTTGATGATCACGACTTTTTCTAGAGTAGATCAAGTGAACATGGCAGGGTTTGATATGGATGTTCTACTAGAGAGGACCATTACGAATGACGTTATAGAGAGATATGGAATATTAAATGGTTATAAAGACACCGATAATGAAATAGCCAGAAGGGAGACAGAGTAGAGAAGGAAAACTAGAGATGACGAGAGGAGAATTTTGGAGGAAATGTCGGAAGCTAGACATGATCCAAACGTGGAGCAGCCTGCTAGGGATTATGACAAACTATATATGGAAGAGACAGAGTTGACCTTCATGGGTACAATTCTGCGTAATCAAGTGACAAATTTAAGAAATCAACAACTAGTGTTTGACAACCAGAGGGCCTTAAGGAGGAGCATCCACAGGATGGAGCGAACAATATCTAGGAGACATAGATGTCAAGGAGGCGCAAAAGTTCTTGTACCATCTACATAGATGAAACTACCACTTAGTAGTAGTATTAATGTTCTATGACAGCCAGGTAAAAACTACCACCTCTATGACCCCACTGCGAGTTACTAATCCGAGAGGATTAATCCAATAGAGGACGATGACGATGCGACTTCTAGACGACGACATTGATTTCTTTATTCTATTTATCTTCTTTATCTTTAAGTGATATTATGTGAGGTCTTCTATGTAACTTCATTAATGAAAATATACTTTGTATTTGTGGTGGTGCTATATTATGTGCTCTGTGATTGGTGATTTGGTACAATTGTTATACAATGGTAATATTTATTGTGTTTTTTATGCACTCTGTTTAATGACAATTCTATATTGAAATTATTCATATATTAATTGTCTAATTTATGATTATATCAATTCATTTATATTCACATTGTATATTTGTTTTATTGGAAACCCAACTTCATTTTTAAACCTTGAGGATAAGGTATGAAATGAGTTTGGGAGTATTTTAGGTGAAGTTTAATAATGATAGCAAAGAAAGCAAGGAAATGAATGAGAGGTAGAAGATAAGTCAAGAATAAATGCAAAGTTCAAAAAGATTCGATATTCAAGTGAGTTGTTGAAGTTTTTTAAATTTCTTCCGAATTCAAGTAAGTATAAATTTCATTTTACTTTACTTTATTTTTAGCTAGGAAAGGAATGATAACTTGAAAATGAACATATAATAGAGTTTGAATGGAAGTGATATTTTTACACAAATGAATTTTATAATAGAAGGAATCAATTTTTATACCCTTTTTTATTAACTTTACTACTGTTGGGTCATGTGTCATAGGTCAATCTACAAATATTGTTTATCTTTTAATTTTAGTAAATAAAATAGAGATTTTCGTTTGCTATTTTATTATAAGTGATTGCATATTATTGGTATTTGTTGAAATGTCCTAAATGTCCCTAGTCTGCCATTATACTAGAAACTATAATGAATTAAGACTAGTGTGAATCTTAATTGATGGTCATATGAAGATCATGCGTATAGGGATACAAATTGAGAACATGAGTACTTGTTAGGAAACAAGGTACTGGATCGACACGTTATGAGAAAACCACATGGATTAAGTCATAAATGTTACCATTATAGGTATATTATTTAGTCCTTCGACTTGAGATTACCATAAACTTCAATATTAAGAGCATGGTAATTTGATACAATCAAACATTGTCTTTAACTAGATGATTATAAAGATTATGATTGGTTACCATGTGAATAACATTTGAAGGTTTATAATCAAGATAGAATATTTTCCTCTCATATAGAGAGATATCAGTGGGTCTCTCGATATGATATAATGATAATGGCCAAGTCCATAAGAATTGATATGATCAATGTCACTTGGATGATTTTAGTCTAGCTAAAGATCGAGACTAGTAAGATTGAACATTAAGGGTGACATTTCATGCACTATATTTAATCAAAGGATATCACACGACAAAAGGATATGATATATGTTATTCATTAGTTTGTATCGATTTTGATATTCATGCTACTTAGGTAGTCATAATGCTTTGCTAGAGATCGCTTATGACTTGTGTACTGAAATGGTTTTGGTTCACTACCAACGTCGTATGAACCTATTAGGTCACACACAAAGAATGGCTTTGTGCAATTTTAATTTGTCTAGAGTAATGAATTTTATATGATAAAATTCATAACATAAAAGCCCTTATGATTTATTATACGATAACTTATTAATAAGGGTGTATGTGTAACTTGCTTAAACTGCCTAAATATAATTATTGTATTATGAATAGATTTTTAAGTGAACTTATCTACACATATAAAGAGGCTGAAACCCTAAAAATGAATGATATTTTTATTTTTACTATTTTTGAGTTCTCTAGATTTTGGGAGAGAAAGAAAAAACGTTTTTAATCTCTTTTAGGGCTAGCACTCCAAATTGTGGTCAACGTTTATGTGTAGATTTCCAATAGAGGACGTACGCTTGAACGTCTTGGAAATCAAGCAAATAGAGAAGGAAATCATGGATGAAAGTATGGTTTACTTTTATAGATCTAGTTTAATGGAACTTATTTTCGATCACGTTGGGGTTTTTCAAAAAAAATTGAATTTTTAGGTACGTATGAACCTCAAAACCCAACAAGTACTTGATGTATACACCAAATTGAATACCTTATGTTAGTCATGGGAATGGGTAGAAGATTGAAACAATAGTGCAAGATGAACAAGATAAATTTCAAAAGCAAAAGAAATATATATTAAAAAGAAATAATTAGGATGAAGTAGAAAAGAATGAGAGATGAAAAAGATGGATGTTTATTAACTCTTCAAAGAAAAGATTTAGTTAAAGTGCTTGAAACTAGAGTTGGGTGAAGTATTTCTTAATCTAACACGTTTTAAATGATATATTCATTGCTATTTTTGTAAAATTCCTATTGATTTTGATTATGTTGCTACTATAAAGTATTTTCTAAAATTAAGATTAATCTAGTGGTTTTTGTGTTTTGAGATTCTATACTAGTCATCATAAGCTTGATGCTTGTCAGTAGAGATTGAAAAAACATATATTGTGTATTGGCTTTGGTAATGAACTTTATGTTCTAAAGGGCGTTGCATTAGGTGGTTGAGTTATCATTAAGGGATGTTAAACCATTTTGTCTAAATCATTATATTATATCATAACATTCATTTACTTATGGGTAGTATGTTTTCATTTGAAAATCACTTCTATTTTAGAATTTCTATTATTTAAAGTTAAGATGAATTAGACTGAAATCAGTTTATAAAGAATGAAAAGAGAATATGATTTAGAGTATTCTTTTGCTTAGGACAACAAAGTAATGAGTTTAGGGATATTTGACAAGTCGGTAATTAGACATGTTTTATAATGTAATTTCGGTTGATTTTAGATATAAATGATGATATCGCACTAGCTATTCTCTTGTTTTTAGATTTTAGGATTGAAGTAGGAAAATTAAGACATGTAAGAAAAATAAGGAAGAAGAGCAAAATAATCAATTGGAGAAGAAGTCCAGCGATTCCTAGCGATTTGCATTTACAACAGGAATCGCCACCTAAATCAGTAGCAGAGAATTGCCAACGAATCCTCGGTGAATTAGAAAATATACTAAAAATTGTTAGTTGAATCGATGGAGCATAGAGAGCTAATTCCAGTGACTAACCCAGTGATTTGTGTACAACTTAAGAATCGCTGACAAATCGCTGAGGTCGGTTATGAGTTTTTTAGATTTATATGAAGAATTTGAGTTTATCTATGATATATATTACTTAGAAGACTATAAATAAGAACAGAGAGCTTCAAAATAACTCTCTCTAATCTATTTTACATATTCAATAAGTCTTTCATTAGTTTTAGTTGATGTGTGTAGCTACATTGGAGCTTTGATTTATTTTAAGAGGTATTTATTTATTCATTATGTCTTTCAATTACATTATTATGTTATTTATTTTCAGCATGACTGAGTAGTTTATCAATCTAAATTGCTAGACAGTTGTAATTAAGTAATCACATACATAATGCTTTAATATATTCATATATGTCAGTCACATATTTAACAAATTGTTTTTTCGTATTACAACTAATGAAGATTAATATTGCGTGTATAGTTGCAAATTTCTATTGTTGTATTTTGATTTTGAAGCTATATATATCATTATTGACAACAATTATAGAAGTAGTAACTAGGATTAATCTAAAGGGCTTTTCCCAAGTGGATATTCTAGGTGATTGTGTTCTAAGTTATTTATTAACTAGCATATTCTAGTTTTTATTGCCTTATATTAGGCATGATTTTCATTAAGTATTAATGCTATCGTATTTCTATGGTGTTGCGTTTTATCCAATGGGTAAATTTATAATGATAAGAATGTGGCTTTTCCATTAGATTTAGGAAAATCAGTGGCTGACTAAAGGATATCAACCTATAAGGATTTAATGATTCCAAGATTTCATGTGTTATGATTATAACTATATTATGAAGTGATGTTATGTTCTAGTGTTTGAAAGCAATCAAAGTATATTACATTGTTTAGTGGGGGGTTTAATTAGATGTTTGTTAAGATATTTATATTTATATTGAATTTGTGTATTTTTAATTTAGTTTGCATTAAATTGTTTGAATTAGTTTAGTTAATTTTGTTAATTAAGTTAGTAGTTATAGATTTTAGTTATTTGGTATTTTAATTCCCGTTTAATTAGATTAACTAAATTAAGAAAAACAAGATAAAAAATACTTTCCTCCGCAGTTTGCAAAATCCATGCGGAGACAATATCCCATTCCACTACTAAAAATAATAGAAAAATACGAGAAATTATTGTGCATGCTCAACACGTGTCATGTGGGGGTGAGAAATAAATTTTTCGTGTTTCCTTAATCTCTTTCTTTCCCTACGATTCATCGATAAAATCTAAAGGTGGAGAAGGTTCTCTTGGTGCTCTAGTTCGGGGGTTATTTATCAAAATCCCCATTGGCCTAATTGGTGCAGGTGGAACTTTGGACTTTTGTTTGGGTTTATTAACTAATGGCGCCTTCCCCTTGTCCTCTCCTGAGCTTCTACCACTACCACCTCCGGCCATTGTCTCAATTCAAACTCATGAGGCTAAATAAAAATAAACCTTTAGATCATAAAAACAATGTTTTTAAGAAATAATTCAATAAAATTCAAAAATTTATTTAAAAGAAAAAAATAATTTGGAAATGTAAAGTGAAATTCATCAAAAAAATTTAAAATAAAATTAGCATCTAAGTGTTAACTCAATTATAAAATGTAAAATCGGTTTTCTAAATATTGTAAAGCAATTGTATGATAAATCTTAGTCTCTTCAAAAACAAAGCAAAGCAAATTAAACCTAAACCATAACCAAACCGCTAAACTCATTTTAAACTTGATTATCAAACCATTTGCAAATGTGTATAAATATACCAAAATTTTAAAAATTTTGAATATGTAAATCAATGATCAATATAATCACCATGCCTAGTCTATTAGAATCAATGAAACCATTTTTTCAAGATAATTGAATAAGTGATAATTGATTATTTATGCGTATATATAAGGTTAGATTAGTCATATATTGTGTATAAATATCCTCAAATGAGCTCTAAATCATGGTATTATTGCATTTTATGGAATTAAGGTGTAAACGAAGGAATTGAGGAAAAAGGGAAGAAACAGAGTAAAAATCCTTAAAACCCACTTGGCCCCGTGGCTATAGTTGTTGACGTTGTGGGCATACAAGGCATGATATGGGAAGGAAAAGCACGGCGTGGGAGAGAAAAAAAAAGTGAAGAAAACTAACTCTGGTGGTCCAGCGCAATGATAGTAGCGACGCTGTAGAGCATAAGGGACGGCGTCAAGCAAGCTAGGGACAACACCGAGACACCAGGAGCTCATAAATAAGGAATGGAGTGGAAGCGCAGTAGGCTAAAGGGAACAACACTAGACAACATCAGACACACACGAAATATAAAGTAAAGTTTTAATTCGAGTTAAATTGTAAACTAGGGTTTCTAATTGTTATTAGAGAGTATAAATAAGTATTAGGACATGATAAACTAACAACATACCAACTATTCGCCACCATTACAGTAATTTAGCATATGTTTTATGTTGAGTTTGAGTATTGAGAAGTTTGTGTGAAGAAAACATTGAAGACTTCACATTTGCAATTCAAGTTTGGTTTCCTTGATTAAATTGAAGGTAATATTTATATTCATCTATGATTTGCAATGATTTCCATAATGTATTGTGATATTTATGTTTCAATAAACCGCGAGTAGTCTATTTATCTTAGGGATCAATGGATCCTATGGTATGAATATATGCTTTGAATATGATTTAAAAAGTGATTATAAAAAGTGCAATGTTAGAATTTGTATTGATTTTGAGCGTAATGTTATAGACATCTTGATCATATATTTAATGAACTTAGGCTTTAGAAGTTATCAAGGTCATTAGAGCTTTTACTTCGGACATGAACGGTACAACCGTTAAATACACTACATTGAGCGATAGTTGTTGATTAGGGAGGTACGAATAGTAAAATTAGTCGGTTATGAATACAATAATTTAGGGCTTAAAGCAATGTGGAGCTTACGTTATTCACACCGATATGTGGAGTTCTAGTTTGCGCATTGGAATCTTTTCCGTCACGACAGTGGGTTGAAGTGGATTTGAAGGAATTTTGTCTATTCTAATTAGGCATTGCACACAACATATTGAGATGTAAATATGAATATAAAACAAAATATTAAATTACCTAGGTGAAGTTGTGAACATATCTAAATAGAAGAGTTCAAGTAATGTCTAAATTGATTTGTTAGAGTAGTTTAGCTAACATAAAGCCAATTAAAAAGTGAATTCCTTAGTAATAGTTCAAATTAAATAGGTAATTAATAACTAGTGCAAAAACTTTTCCCTAATGATGATATTCGTAGTCAATGTAAGTTGATTGCACTATTACTACAGGCGAGCAGTCATACTCGCAACACGCACATCAAGTTTTTGGTGTTGTTATGAAGGATAGGTAGCCATTAGATTTACTTAGTCAGTTTGAATAGTTCCTAAGTTTTATTTTCAGTACTTTAGTTTTCAGTTTATAAAAACAAAAATAAAAATACGCTTAGTTTTCAGTTTGACTTTTCGCACTTAATCGTTTTGTGTTTTTCTTTTCAAGGATACTTAGTGCATGTATAGCAAGGGATTCAAAGACCTAGTGCCTTACGACCCGGAGATTGATAGAACCAACAAAGGATAGAAAAATAAAAAAGTCAAGATGGCTAAAGAGCAAGCTAGAAACCAACAACAGGGTCGCGGGAATAACCAACCTGCACGTGATCTGGTAGTGCATGATAGAGCGCAAGGACGAAGATTCCTTCATGACTATTTCAAGCCAAAAGTCCAGGAGACTTACAACGAAGTGATAATGCTTCCAGCCAACACCACCGAGCTCAAACTGAGACCAACTCTGATAAACATGGGGCAAAATGGCCTGTTCAACGAGCTATCCAATTAAGATCTAGTTGTACATGTTGAGAATTTCTTGGAGAAGTGCGACATTGTGCACATCACTAGAGTTATGAAAGAGGTGATCAGGATGTGAATTTTCCGATTCTCATAGGGTGGAAAAGCTAAATTCTGGTTCAAATGGGCTGAATGTAGGGAGTATGACTTCATGAGCGAAAATCAACAAAAGATTTCTTAAAAAATTCTTTCATCAGTGAAGTTCAGCGAAAGGAAACATGAGATTAATCAGTTCAAGCAAGAAGACACCAAGTCTCTTGCCGAGGCTTGGGAAAGATTCTAAGAGATGCTAAGGAGATGTCCGAGACACGGATACGTGAAATGGGCACAACTCCAAATTTTCTACTATGGGATGAACCACAACACGAGAACGCTAGTTGCCGCATCAGGTGGCTCTCTACTTACCAAGGATGAGGATGAAGATTAGATCTTCTTGATCTTATGTCTCTGAGTTCTACCACCGGTACTCGTTTCACAGTATGAAAAATAGTTGGCGTCTATGAGATTGACTCGCAAGCTGCAATTATGGCATAGCTATCAAATCTGTGCAGTCGACTGGAGAAACTTCAAATGGACATACAACAAGGAATGGAGTGTGAGGGGATGAACTTCATGAACAACCAAGGCTACGGGAACAACTTCAGGCCGAGGGGAGTGGCTCCTCAATGATTTTATCAAGGATATAGTAACAACAACCTGAACTTTTTGTATGAGAATCCTGATAATGTACTGAAGTTACCTCAAGGCTTCGAACATCAAGTCCAACAAGGGAAGCTAAAGCAGATCGAAAAGATGACTTCACCGAAGGCAATTGGAAGTATTTGCTAGCCATGGAAGTGATAGATAGGGAATGTCATGAAAAGCACGAGAAAAAGTTGGAAGAAATAAAGCAAGCCATGAAAAGGATGGATAATGAGCAGTCATAATCCATCAAAAACCTTGATAGGTAAATTGATCAACTTGCTCTAGCCTTGAACTCGAGGAAAAAAGGACAGTGTCGTAGATACACCATCACCAACCCCAAAGAAAATGTGAGTGCCATTCACGTGATGAGTATTACGACAACAAAGGAGCCAAGACAAGATGAAGTGATGTATAAGCCGGAGAAGGTCAATATAATGGGAATAAAGAAACCAAAGAACTTAGAAGAAGTGCAAAAGGTTGAGGTTTAGAAAGAGGCACCATAGTTCACCAATTATGTTAACTACTTGGCATACAGAGTTTTTCCTCTAGATTTAACAAATGCACCACGCAAGAAATTCCTCAATGATGTGAATCCTATTTCTGGGATGAGCCATATTTGTTTAAGAAATGCAATGATGGAATGATTCAACGATGTGTAGCAGATGAGAAATTCACAAATATACTGGGAGGATGTCATTCATCTCTATATGGGGGCATTTTCGAGCAAAAAAAAAACGACAGCTATGGTGTTGCGATGCAGGTTCTACTAGCCAAACCTATTTAAGGACTCATATATTTTCGTAAAAATTTGCAATGAATGCCAACGAACAGAAAATATTTCTAGAAGGTAAGATTTTCCACAAACCACATTTGAAGAAGTAGAGCTCTTTGACGTTTGGGGAATAGATTTTATGGGACCATTCCCTACTTCAAATGGGAAACAATATATACTGTTAGCAGTGGATTATATATCCAAATGGGTAGAAGTTGTAGCAACCGCAGTTAATGGCGCTAAAGTAGTGTTAGAGTTCATAAAGAAAAACATCTTCTGTCGATTCGGAACGCCTATAGCACTAGTCAGTGACAAGGGGTCAGATTTCTGCAATAGTACCTTAGGCATGTTGCTAAAGAAATATGGAGTAAGGCATAAGACTTCACTTGCTTATCATACTCAAACAAATGGAAAAGCTGAAGTAAGTAACAAAGAGGTGAAACCAATCTTTAAAAAGGCTATAAAAACTAATAGAAAAAATTGGGCATTCCTTAAAGTTGTTTTCGGTGAAATTAATATTACGATGGTTATGATCATTCAGGTTTCCTATGCTTAGCCTTAACTTGCTGACATATCTCATATCTCTTTACAAACTAAGCAATATCAGTCTTCATCTTAGGCTACCAATAAATATGCCTAATTATGTGATACATCTTAGTGTAATCTGGATGAATAGAGTAAAGAGATCCTTGAGATTCACGTAACAACTCCTGCCTTAATAAATCCTGAGCTGAAATCCATATTCTATCCCTGAACCGTAACGCACCATCATCAGAAACTAACTAATCAGGATGATTTACACTAGTCACTAATCTCTAACACACTATAAAATCCTAATTAGCTTTCTGAAAACCAATCATCCACTGAATCATCTCCTATTCAATCCGAGTCTGAGCTTAGAAGAACATATTAGTAGCTCTAGAACTAGCTCTCTTAGTTGATGATGTGTCACCTAAACTTACATGAATCAAAGTCATAGATATTTCCTTAAGAAGTCTAAACTAAGAAGCTTTGGTAGTAGCTACATTCTCTTTGTATGTTTTTCTCCTAATCAAAGTATTTTCAACCACATTTGTTTTGTCAACACATTCTTTCCATTTATCTGAGTTGTAATTGCATATTGACAATTTGTTAATACCTTTTTGTGTAGTTTCGAATTACTCAAGCTCCAACATGCTAGTATCTTTACTTCTCGTCCTACACCAATTGACGACAAAGTAAAGCATGCAAACTTTTAAGGAAAACACCTCAATGTCATATATAGCCTGATAATATCAATACAAGAGAACTCACAGTAATTATTTCTTCAGGTAATTACCGCCTTCCAAGTCACAAGCTCGAAAATCTCATTCTCTGAAACTAAAATTAGTTGGAGATATATTATGTTAAGAATGAGAAAGGTCATTCCCAGCTATTATACATTTCTTTCCCACTGCAAAGCAAACTTTTGGTTCCTTACTGAAATAATAGTCTTGGTTCTTCATAATACTCATGTAGCATCCCCTAACCTGATTTGGGCAATACCCGGCCTGAAGCAATAAAAGCCCAGATTACCCTTACCAGACTTAATTAAAGCCAGCAGCCTTACCACCTATACATGATAACCACTACTGTATATCGATTATCGATTAAAACAAATACGGTATGTAGTGAAAATTTAAAACCTTTTTCGATAACCAAAATAAGGTATACAGTAGTTAAAACAAAACCGGAATACCCATCGGTTATACAAAACTCTCATCCCATATGATATTATAAAATGTAATTCAATACAATATATAATACGATGGAAACTTACTACATCGAATAGAAGTTCAAGACTCCTAAAACTTCTCCATCCCGTAGTCGTAGCGCCCGTCGACTCTACCTGTAATTGTTAATTGGGGTGAGCGCTCCAACTTGCTCAGTAAGTAGGAATTCACATAACCATCAACATTCCATATAATATTCAAAGGAAACATGCAAAAACAACATGATCCAATAATAATTAACAAGGATATGGAAAACATATAAATCAATACATAAACAGATGCAAAGCAAAGATATTAGACTAGTACACTGTGATCCCCATTTATTTATCAAAACAAGGGTCGATCACCCATCGACACTATTAATGCGATTGCTAGACCAAAGCATGTTGGCCTTCATACTCTCTAGCCTATCTATTAATGCCCAATGGTTCAATCCCAAACCCTCTAATGTGCATGTAAGCCATACACCTATCGAATTGAGCAGGAGTTATATATAGGCCGGGAAGGGAACCCATCTCCTATAAACCTATTCTCATAACCAGGAGTTATAACATGGTCACATCACACACCATTTTCCTTTTATCGAAAACCATCACAGTGTACATAATCCCCCATTCCATTCCAACAACTACATGAGCTATATATATATACTAAATAGCCAGGCAATATTGATAAATAAGTGAATCCTAACTTACCTCGGGTTTAAGTCTCCGTCCAATTTCCTGACCTTTTGGTCCTCTCACGTTTCCTCGGTGTTCCTCAACCTATCATCAATTATTTGGGATCAAAATAGGTCCATTATAATCTATTAGGAACTCCTAAATCAGTCCCTAAGCCCCTCAGTCAAATTTCATGAAAATGTTGCACTATTGTTGCTTCTGGCCCAGGATTAGCGTGTTAATTCCTGCCTGCACACATTGTTCGTCTAGCCAAGCATAATTAGTGCGCTAATTGTAGATCTAGCACGTTAATCGCGTTTGACCAGCAATGGAAACACGTTATGCTCATTCCAAGTTTCTTCAAAACACCTCCAAATCGATCCAAACCGCCACAAACTTATTCCCAATATCTTTGAAATATCAAATATGAGTTGAGGGACTAAATTAGATCAACAAAACAGCTTAAACAACAATGATCCTAGCATCACCTATGATTCCGACTTTGATAAACACCCAATCAAAACATACCTATGTGATGCTCACGAGCCGTGTGATCAATTAAGCTCCTCGACTTGGCTCGAATCGGCTCCCGGAATGACCTTTCGTCGCACCAAATCCCGGCCGAACCTTCCTGAATCTCTGTTGATCGAAATGAATAAGTTGATAAACATCAACCTTTATTTTATGTATATAGACTCCTCGAGATACGCATCACTTCATGTCGAGATTGATCGAATCGTTGATGTGTTAAAATGACATGCGCTATCGTGACACAAAATTTGACACATATGTGACTTCCGCTTTGTTCGAGACGATCAAATGATATATAATTTCTATTTTCTTAATTTTCCAATAAATATATATTCATATATATCCTTATATATATAAATATATATTTCATGTTTATCTCTTGTGATAAAACCACAGGACACGCCTACGAGTAGCCACGAGCGTGCACATCCTTGCCACATTTCCCTCGTCGCTCACAGTGTACCAGTATTCCATGATTTATATTGTATTAATCACATATAGGCTTGTATATACCATATTAATATACACAACCTATTTATATTTCAGTTTTGCAAACCAAACAAACACTATACATCATGCAAACACACGCACACGCTAATCGAGGTACGCCGAGCTTAATCACGAGCATAACTCATATTAATTAGGATTTGGATTAACACGAATCACCAGCTTAAGGTAACGGGTCGTTACACTCTCCCCAATTTAAAAACAATTTCGTCCTCAAAATTTAAAAAATCTAAAACTAAAAATTGTTCCTCATATTTCCGTTCTCAGGTTAGTTCCTCATCTTTATGAAATCCCCATTTCACTTCAACCAAAAAAAAGTCTTTTGGTTCTCACTTATGAATCTTACGATCAAGTAATTCTCTTGACTACTTTTCGTAAGATAAGTCTTCCTGAAGTTGACATGCATTCCAACCAAACCTTGAAATGAACCGAGTCTCCGTTTTACTAAATATTAACTTAAGGAATACATTATGAACTCGAATTTAGCTGAGGAGGCAACTTTAACCTTAAAGTAACAGGACCAACCCTTTTCCTAAATTAACAGGACCAACCCTTTTCCTGTACTTTGAACGACTTAATGTACCTTCAAGCTATTTTACTTTACAATCCAAATTTATACAACTCCTTTCATAAGTGAGACTTTCAACAGAACCTATCTATCATTTGAAAGCTTCAACCACTTATAATAGTTATCAGCGTATCTTTGTACTTCGATTGTGTTGTAGTCAAACTCTGGTGAATCTGCTACATCTCATCTGTGTCGTTCTAAATCAAACCCGTCTCCAATAAACTTACATCTCAACCCCTGTCCAGACACTCCAGTGAATGACATGGTTGACCATACATAGTTTCAAATGAGTATTCCATTACAGCTTAACAGCTGTTTTCACAAACAAACTCATACAGAGAAATGTATCTCTTCCAGTTATTATCAAACTTCAAGATACAAACTCGAAGTATATCCTCTTGCATTAAAATCAATTACTTTAGCCACCCATTGGTTTGCCGATGATATACCATACTGAGGTTAGGAAAAGTTCTACAGCTGTCACAACAATTCACTTCATTCTCTGGACGTGAATCTAGGATCCCAATCCGGAAATAATCAACACTGAAGCACCCTGAACTCTAAC
Source organism: Stephania cephalantha (assembly GCA_039657325.1). NCBI lineage: Eukaryota > Viridiplantae > Streptophyta > Magnoliopsida > Ranunculales > Menispermaceae > Stephania > Stephania cephalantha. The sequence goes on from CM077573.1 coordinate 24,722,499, forward strand.
ACCTCATGTATGTATATAATACATAACCAGTCAAAAGGATTTCACATCAAAACTAGCAAGAAATACGCAGACACCATCAACTGGTTAACTACAATTCTTCACTATATTGTGCTTATGCTAACTCAGAGATAAACTGGAAACAAAATCCACCGATCTTTGTTCCCATTTCCATTCAGGAAAATGCAGCGAATACAGTAAACCTCCAAGTTTCTGTGCTCAGCCCTAACTTGCTGACATATCTCATATCTCTTTATTATCTCCATAGCATAAATTTTCATCCCAGATCAACAATAAATAATGGCGCCTCATTCAATGATATTCCTTACTGCTATCTGGATAAATGCAGTAAAAAGATTCATGAGATTTCCATGGTACTTCCTACCTCACCTGATCTTGAATTGGAATTTATAATCTATTCCTGATTCATAATACATCATTATCTGAAACTGACTAATCAGGATATTCTATACTAATTGTTCACTTCTAACCTTCTATACAATCTTGATTAGCTTCTTGATAACCAATCACCACTAAATCCTCCCCAATTCAGTGTGAATCTGAACTCAAAAGATCATAGTAGTAGCTCTATAAGTAGCTCTCTCAGTTAATGACGTGTCAGCTCAACTCACATAAATCATCATCATCATTACTTCCTCATGAAGTCTAACCTGAGAAGCTCATCAATAGCCACCTTTTCTCCATCTATCGGAATTGCACTTGTATACTGACAGTCTAATAATCCTTTATGTGTAGTTCTTATATTATTCAAGCTCAAACTAATTTGTATTTCCACTTCTTGTCCTCACACAAATTGACAATGAAGTAAACCATACAAATTTTTTAAGGTAAATACCATAACAATATAGAGCCTGTTAAACTTAGCACCACAGAACTCACACATTAATTATTTCTTCCAGTAACTAATAGTTTCCAAGTCATCAGCTCAAAAAGTTTACATTCTCTGGAAACTAAACCCAGTCGTAGACATATTGTGTGAAGATTGAGTCTCTCAGCTATTATACATCTCTTCCCTTTGAGAAGCAGACTTTCAGTTCCTTACTGAAATAATAATACTAGTTCTATCCAACTCTCAACTCTTCCACACCCATATATCTCGCTTATTTCTCCATGAGAATCTAAGTCAACATCTTGGCAAGAAATTTCCAATTCTGTCAGTTCTACAATTCCATTATAACTAACCTTCAGTTGTCACCATAACTTTGGTTAATCCATCATGAATTATTGAGCATGAAATCTCATTCATATAGGCAAGAACAATACTACCCTCCAGGTTAATATTTGCCAGCTTCTACCTGCTGATCTATCTCATGTTGCTTTATATAATTGACATCATCACTTTTTCATTCCAGGTCACCAACCATTCATTTTCTCATCATAATGAATTTTGGACTTCACCTGAATAACTTCCTTATCAATGAGATTTTCCTACCATTTTTGCCTTGCTTTTTATTTCATGTTTTCAAAACTTCCTTATATACTCAATGTTCAGATTGGAGATTATCATTTTCACCATCAATCATTAGTAGTCACTCTTGACCTACTAGATAATCTCAATCAATCTCCTCAATTCAATTCATCACTCAACCAATTGCATTAGCTAAGCTCTCATCTGGGCTTTAAAGAACAGACTTATAGTTATCAGTCTAGCATACTTAACTGATGATACGCCTACGCAGGACTTTTACTTGGTCATCAGTAAACATCTATCTTAAGAGCAATTATTGAGTAGTTTTTGTCATAACTATAGCCATTGTCTTTTTCTTAATTTAAGGCATTATCAGCATAATCACCTTGATGATTGACATTCCAGAGTGAATTCTAACTCTTAGGAATTATCAAGGTAATTTATATTACCTTCGATCCCTGTCACTCTGACATTTCTTTATGTTTCAAACTTTCACAGTTTGAAATGTACTATTTACTCAGACACCAGTCCACTGGTCTTATATTTTCAGGTTGCCTTTTGATGATTCTTTTAAGATCTTCATTAATCTCAAAAAATAATTAAAAGAATTTTCCACAACCTTTCTTTTACTTTACAAGTGATGCCTTGTCGTATTTGGTACAACTACCAAATAGCTTTCTTGAATTTTCCAATCTCCAATAGTTTTTCTCCCAACTTAAGAACTATAAATATATACATAGCTGGAAGTATAAGTTACAATTTTCCTTAATGGTATCATCACCCATCCTTACCTAAATCAGAAGTCTTAGGTTGAACCTCTAACTTCTTTTACAATTCAGGTATCGTCAAGCAAACATTGTAGTCAGACTCTACTTCCATTCTCCTTTACGGCATCCTTGCATTTCATTTCAAATTTTAACAATTTTATACTTTAGTTAATTGAATAACTTACACAACCATAATATAGATTCTTGGATCACTCGTTGATAATATCCAATTATTTCAAGTGTACTTTTCTTCTTTCACTTTATTCAGTTAACTCAAGTTCATTTTTTACCTTTGTGTTGAATTTAAGACAATCTCATACTATCTCAATCACAGTCAAATCCTTTGATTTACTGTTAATATTCAACACTCATTTAATTAACTAACCTTTAAAACTTAGACCTTGCACTTACAAAATTCTCACAATTTTGTACGGTAATTGCTCGTGCACTCTCTAAGTTTTCAAAGATCCCATGTTATTGTTTATAACACAATAACAACTTATTTATCATATAGGGTTTTCTTTCCTTTGTCATCCTTAATTTATGAATCATATCATGAGTTCTAATAAGTTTCAGTGGTTTCCACCATCCACTTAAAATGATCCAGTAACCCCTTGATATCATTTTATAATTATATTCCTACGTCTAATTATAAACACCGTGACAATCAGATCTCAACAACCTCTTGAGAACCACTAAATTCACTTCTTTTCCAAAATGAGTTGTCAATTCTTAGTAATGAATACTCATTCCCACTACTATACATTTATTCTTGGATTCCTAAATCCTCTGATTCATTGATCACTCATTCTCCCCAATTTAAACTATACATGTCTAATATATCAGAATAGGATATCTTACCAACTCACTGCTATATTTTAGATTACACTTTCTTTTATTAATCTGATTAACCACTTGTTATTCCAATACGGACTCATACCATAACTGGAATATCTACTTCATAGCACTTATGAAGTATAACTACATCAGTGGTTTCCTAATCTCCCTTAGGCTTTTATCATTTAACCACTGATTTGTTTACGGAATAACTTTCATTATCACCTTATTAGTCTCAACACTAGTATTAATCATCTCTCAAAGTAGTCCGCTACCTTTGGGTTTCAACTTGACAGTCATTCAATATTTCATAATTTCATGATTTCCATTTTACTAATACACATCTTAAGGTCTTGACTCACATAAATACTTCTTCACTGACTATTATTATCTAATAATATCAGTAAGAATAAAGGCCATTGAAGATGTTACTTAGAGAAGAGTTATATTTCATATTTGTAAGTTTTCTTTATGTATTTCCTTGTTATTTCCCTGAGGTTAAGACTTCCGGAGCTCTTACCTCAATCTTTTTCTCATATCATGAGAAATAGATGGACTTCAACAATCTTATTATCATGCAGAAAAGACATAGCTCTTATATTTATCCTGTAGATATAGTATGCACAACAAATAACATATCTCAGTCTTTTATCTTTGGTTCAACCCCCAAAATCACGACAAAAATCGTTTATCCAACCCTAAGCTTATCCACGACTCTAGACAACTCTCAGAGTCAATAAACTTAAGTTCTATTATTAGGGTACTCATAATACTTTAAACTTACCAGCATGTTGTTATTCACTTCGAACACCATCCAAAAGTGAATGTAAAGTCTGAGCATTGTCCATGATACCCAACTGTATCACTATTACCGCTTCATCTCATAAGTGATAATCTTAAACTCTGAACCTTGCTATAAACCAGACTTTTGGACTTAGGCTGTAACTTCGGCTGAACCTAGGCTAACCTTCATGCTTTACAACCGCAAACCTGGACTCGAAACCAATGGCTCTGAACTTTAACTGTGTCAGAGGTATTCCTAGTAAAATCAAGGAATACTAAACTCAAGTTTTCAAAGACCTGGCTCTAATACCAAACTGTATCAGAGTTAAAAACCTTAAGCTCTAAGGTAGGATCTAACTTTATCTAACCTGTCTCTGATACCAAATTGTAGCTTTGGTATCACAATTTTGGATAATTCCATACCCTGTCCTTAATATTCCACAACCAAGCTCTGATACCAAACTGTAGCATCCCCTAACCTGATTAGGGCAATAACCGGCCTAAAACCCCAAATAATCCCAGATTACCCTTACCGGACTTAATTAAAGCCTGCTACCTTACCACCTATACCTGATAACCACTACTGTATATCGATTATCGATTAAAACAAATAGGGTACGCAGTGGAAATTTAAAACCTTTTTCGATAACCAAAATAAGGTATATTGTAGTTAAAACAAAATCGGAATACCCATCGATTATACAAAACTCCCATCCCATATGATATTATATAATGTAATTCAATACAATATATAATACAATGGAAACTCACTACATCGAATAGAAGTTCAAGACTCCTAAAACTTCTCCATCCCATAGTCGTAGCGCTCGTCGACTCTACCTGTAATTGTTAATTGGGGTGAGCGCTCCAACTTGCTCAGTAAGTAGGAATTCACATAACCATCAACATTCCATATAATATTCAAAGGAAACATGCAATAACAACATGATCTAATAATAACTAATAAGGATATGCAAAGCATATAAATCAATACATAAACAGATGCAAAGCAAAGATATTGGACTAGTACACTGTGATCCCCATTTATTTATCAAAACAAGGGCCAATTACCCATCGACACCATTAATGCCATTGCTAGACCAACATATTGGCCTTCATACTCTCTAGCATATCTATTAATGCCTAATGGTTCTATCTCAAACCCTCTAATGTGCATGTAAGCCATACAACCTATCGAATTGAGCATAAGTTATATATAGGCCGGGAAGGGAACCCATATCCTATAAACCTATTCTTAAAACCAGAAGTTATAGCATGGTCACATCACACACCATTTTCCTTTTATCAAAAACCATCACAGTGTACATAATCCCTCATTCCATTCCAACAACTATGTGAGCTATATATACTAAATAGTCATGCAATATTAATAAATAAGTGAATCCCTACTTACCTCGGGTTTAAGTCTCCATCCAATTTCCTAACCTTTTGGTCCTCTCACGTTTCCTCGGTGTTCCTCAACCTATCATCAATCATTTGGGATCAAAATAGGTCCATTATAATCTATTAGGAACTCTTAAATCAGTCCCTAAGCCCCTCAGTCAAATTTCATGAAAATACAGATTATTGTTGTTTCTGGCCCAGGATTAGCGCGCTAATAGGCACGATTAGCGCGCTAATTCCAGCCTACACACACTATTCGTCCTGCCAAGCTCATTTAGCGCGCTAATTGCAGATCTAGCGCACTAATCGCGCTCAGCCAGCAACAGCAGCACGTTTTGCTCATTCCAAGTTTCTTCAAAACACCTCTAAATCGATCCAAACCACCGCAAACTTATTCTCAATAGCTTAGAAACATCAAATATGAGTTAAGGGACTAAATTAGATCAACAAAACAGCTCAAACAACAACGATCCTAGCATCACCTATGATTCCATCTTTGATAAATACCCAATCAAAACATACCTATGTGATTCTCACAAGCCGTGTGATCAATTAAGCTCCTCGACTCTGCTCGAATCGGCTCCCGAAATGACCTCCCGTTACGCCAAATCCTGGCCGAACCTTCCTGAATCTCTGTCGATCGAAATGAATAAGTTGATAAACATCGACCTTTATTATATATAAAGATTCCTCGAGATACCCATCGCTTCATGTCGAGATTGATCGAATAGTTGATGTGTTAAAGTGACACGCGCTATCGTGACACGAAATTTGACACATATGTGACTTTCGCTTCATTTGAGACGATCAAATGATATATATAATTTATATTTTCTTAATTTTCCAATAAATATATATTCATATATATACCCTTATGTATATAAATATATATTTCATGTTTATCCCTTGCAATAAAAACACCGGACACGCCTACGAGTAGTCACGAGCGTGCAAATCCTTGCCATGTCTCCCTCGTCGCTCATAGTGTACCGGTATTTCATGATTTATAGTGTATTGATCCCGTATAGAACTCTGCAGTTAAGCGTGCTTGGGCGAGAGTAGTACTAGGATGGGTGACCTCCTGGGAAGTCCTCGTGTTGCACCCTTTTTTCTCGCTAACTTTTTTTTTAAATAGATTAAATTTGTTTATACGTACCTCCCACCTTGCCGCCGTGGCGTCTATTCCCATTTATGTTTTTTTATTTTCGAGTTTTTTTCCACCACACCGCTGTTATATTATTAACGACTCACGCGTGAGCGTATCTCGAGGATCTTTTTTTAGTGTATTATTCGCTTTTTTTATGTAAAAGTAAATTTAGTCGGGTAAGTTGAAAAATGTCGTCGGGTGCAATTCGATGAAGGTCCAGACCTAAACACATCGGTTTATTTATTTATTTATTTACTTTTCCGCTTTAGCCCTCATTTTTTCTCTATTTTCCAATCCGTCGTTCTTTATTTAAATTTCCTGTCGCCAACAAAATGGTTGCGATCATACCAGCACTTATGCACCGGATCCCATCGAACTCATGAGTTAAGCGTGCTTGGGCGAGAGTAGTACTAGGATGGGTGACCTCCTAGGAAGTCCTCGTGTTGCACCCCTTTTTTCTCGTTAATTTTTTTTTGAATAGATTAAATTTGTTTATACGTACCTCCCACCGTTGCCGCTGTGGCGACTATTCCCATTTATGTTTTTTTTATTTTCGAGTTTTTTCCCACCGCACCGCCGTTATATTATTACCGACTCACGCGTGCGCGTATCTCGAGGATCTTTTTTTTAGTCTATTATTCGCTTTTTTTATGTAAAAGTAAATTTAATCGGGTAAGTTGAAAAATGTCGTCGGGTGCAATTCGATGAAGGTCCAGACCTAAACACATCTGTTTATTTATTTATTTATTTACTTTTCCGCTTTAGCCCTCATTTTTTCTCTATTTTCCAATCCGTCGTGCTTTATTTAAATTTCCTGCCGCCAACAAAATGGGTGCGATCATACCAGCACTTGTGCACCGGATCCCATTAGAACTCTGCAGTTAAACGTGCTTGGGCGAGAGTAGTACTAGGATGGGTGACCTCTGGGAAGTCCTCGTGTTGCACCCTTTTTTCTCGTTAATTTTTTTTTGAATAGATTAAATTTGTTTATACGTACCTCCCACCGTTGCCGCGTGGCGACTATTCCCATTTATGTTTTTTTTTTTTTCGAGTTTTTTCCCACCGCACCGCCGTTATATTATTACCGACTCACGCGTGCGCGTATCTCGAGGATCTTTTTTTAGTCTATTATTCGCTTTTTTATGTAAAAGTAATTTAGTCGGGTAAGTTGAAAATTGTCATCGGGTGCAATTCGATGAAGGTCCAGTCCTAAACACAACGGTTTATTTATTTATATAATTACTTTTTCGCTTTAGCCCTCATTTTTCTCTATTTTCCAATCCGTCGTGCTTTATTTAAATTTCCTGCCGCCAACAAAATGGGTGCGATCATACCAGCACTTGTGCACCGGATCCCATCAGAACTCCGTAGTTAAGCGTGCTTGGGCGAGAGTAGTACTAGGATGGGTGACCTCTGGGAAGTCCTCGTGTTGCACCCCTTTTTTCTCGTTAATTTTTTTTGAATAGATTAAATTTGTTTATACGTACCTCCCACTGTTCGGCGCATTTGTGGCGACTATTCCCATTTATTTTTTTTTATTTTCGAGTTTTTTCCCACCGCACCGCCGTTATATTATTACCGACTCACGCGTGCGCGTATCTCGAGGATCTTTTTTTAGTCTATTATTCGCTTTTTATGTAAAAGTAAATTTAATCGGGTAAGTTGAAAAATGTCGTCGGGTGCAATTCGATGAAGGTCCAGACCTAAACACATCTGTTTATTTATTTATTTATTTACTTTTCCGCTTTAGCCCTCATTTTTTCTCTATTTTCCAATCCGTCGTGCTTTATTTAAATTTCCTGCCGCCAACAAAATGGGTGCGATCATACCAGTACTTTGCACCGGATCCCATCGAACTCCGCAGATTAAGCGTGCGTGGGCGAGAGTAGTACTAGGATGGGTGACCTCTGGGAAGTCCTCGTGTTGCACCCACTTTTTCTCGTTAATTTTTTTTTGAATAGATTAAATTTGTTTATACGTACCTCCCACGTTACGTGTGGCGACTATTCCCATTTATGTTTTTTTTTTCGAGTTTTTCCCACCGCACCGCCGTTATATTATTATTGTGACTCACGCGTGCGCGTATCTCGAGGATCTTTTTTTTAGTCTATTATTCGCTTTTTTTATGTAAAAGTAATTTAGTCGGGTAAGTTGAAATTTTTCATCGGGTGCAATTCGATGAAGGTCCAGTCCTAAACACAACGGTTTATTTATTTATTTATTTACTTTTCCGCTTTAGCCCTCATTTTTTCTCTATTTTCCAATCCGTCGTGCTTTATTTAAATTTCCGCCACCAACAAAATGGGTGCGATCATACCAAACACTTGTGTACCGGATCCCATCGAACTCCGCGATTAAGCGTGCTTTTGGCGAGAGTAGTACTTAGGATGGGTGACTCCGGGAAGTCCTCGTGTTGCACCCCTTTTTCTCGTTAATTTTTTTTTGAATAGATTAAATTTGTTTATACGTACCTCCCACCGTTGCCGCCGTGGCGACTATTCCCATTTATGTTTTTTTTTTTTCGAGTTTTTTCCCACCGCACCGCCGTTATATTATTACCGACTCACGCGTGCGCGTATCTCGAGGATCTTTTTTTTAGTCTATTATTCGCTTTTTTTATGTAAAAGTAATTTAGTCGGGTAAGTTGAAAATTGTCATCGGGTGCAATTCGATGAAGGTCCAGTCCTAAACACAACGGTTTATTTATTTATATAATTACTTTTTCGCTTTAGCCCTCCTTTTTTCTCTATTTTCCAATCCGTCGTGCTTTATTTAAATTTCCTGCCGCCAACAAAATGGGTGCGATCATACTAGCACTTGTGCACCGGATCCCATCAGAACTCGAGTAAAGCGTGCTTGGGCGAGAGTAGTACTAGGATGGGTGACCTCCTGGGAAGTCCTCGTGTTGCACCCCTTTTTTCTCGTTAATTTTTTTTGAATAGATTAAATTTGTTTATACGTACCTCCCACCGTTGCCGCCGTGGCGACTATTCCCATTTATGTTTTTTTAATTTTCGAGTTTTTTCCCACCGCACCGCCGTTATATTATTACACGACTCACGCGTGCGCGTATCTCGAGGATCTTTTTTTAGTCTATTATTCACTTTTTTATGAAAAAGTAAATTTAATCGGGTAAGTTGAAAAATGTCGTCGGGTGCAATTCGATGAAGGTCCAGACCTAAACACATCTGTTTATTTATTTATTTATTTACTTTTCCGTTTTAGCCCTCCTTTTTTCTCTATTTTCCAATCCGTCGTGCTTTATTTAAATTTCTGCCGCCAACAAAATGGGTGCGATCATACCAGCACTTGTGCACCGGATCCCATCAGAACTCCACAGTTAAGCGTGCTTGGGCGAGAGTAGTACTAGGATGGGTGACCTCCTGGGAAGTCCTCGTGTTGCACCCTTTTTTCTCGCTAACTTTTTTTTTAAATAGATTAAATTTGTTTATACGTACCTCCCACCGTTGCCGCCGTGGCGACTATTCCCATTTATGTTTTTTTTTTTTTTTTTTATTTTCGAGTTTTTTCCCACCGCATTTGTTATATTATTACCACTCACGCGTATCTCGGTGATCTTTTTTTTATATTATTCACTTTTTTATGTAAAAGTAACTAGTCGCGTAAGTTGCGTATCTCGATGAGGATAAACACTTTTTTTTAGTTTATTATTCGCTTATTTTTTTATTCCAAAAAGTAATTTAGTCGGGTAAGTTGCAAAAAAATGTGCGTCGTGCAATTCGATGAAGGTTGTATATACCTAAACACAACCTATTTTATTTATTTATTTACTTTTTCGCCGAGCTTTAGCCCTCATTTTTCTCTATTTTCCAATCCGTCGTGCTTTATTTAAATTTCTACACGCCAACAAAATGGGTCGATCATACAATTACTATATCAATAACCTTATGTCATCATAACAACTTAAGTTAATCCATTATAAATTTCTGAGCATGAGATTTCATTCTTATAAGTCAAGAATAATATAACCTTCCAGGTTAATATCACTCGGCTTCCACCTGATGATATATCTCATATTTTATTATAAAATTGACACCATCAACTTTCATTTCAGGTTACCAATAACTCATTCATATTACAATAATTTTGGATTTTGCTTGAATGAATATTCTAAAGAAATCCATGAGATTTTCACAATAATCTTGCTTCATTTTTATTCGAGTTCCAATAGCTTCCCTTACACACTTAATGCTTTGATTTGATATTATCCTTATAGAATATCAATAAATAGTAATCAACTTTAACCTACTAGATAACCTCAATCTATTCCCCCATAATACATCACTCAATCAATCATCATTAGCTCAGCTCAAATCTGAGCTCTAAAGAATGGACTTGTAGATACCAGTCTAGACAACTCAGCTGATGATGTGCCTGTGCAGGACTTCAATTATTCATCATTGCATATCTCATTCAAGAGATATTATTGAGCAGCTTTTATTAAAACTATATCCTCTGTTTTTTTTCCTATTCAAGGCATTGTCATCACAATCACCTTTAATGGGTGATATTTTAGAGTGAATTCCTAACATTTAGGAAATTCATGGTATCAATCTCGCCTTCTATTTCTATCACTCTGACAAATCCATTTTTCAAACTTCTATTGTTTGAGATTCATTGCTTTTACTAATCCACTGGTCTTTATACATCCAGATTGTATTTTAATGATTCTTCTAAGATTCTCATTAATCTTTAAGAATGATTAAAAGATTATCAACAAACCTTTCCTCTTATTTAAAAGTGATGTCTTTCATATTTGGTACAACTACCAATTAGTTATCTTGAGATTATCAATCTTTAATAGTTCTCCTCAAGATTCTGGAATTATATAAATATACAAGTATAAGTTATAATTTTAATTTATTGTATCAACACATATTCTTACCTGAATATGAAGTCTTAGGATGAACCTCTAACTTCTTCCATAATTTAGGTATCATCAAGCAAAAATTGTAGTCAAACTATACTTCAGATTTCCTCTAAGGAATCCTTATATTTGATTTCAATTTACATCAATCTCATACTTGAGTTACTGAATAAATTACACAACGATGTCAAAGATTCCTAGATCAATTGTTTGTAATATTCAGTTATTTTGAGCTTACTTTTCTCTTTTGCTTTTGTGTTGAATACATGACAATTCCATACTGTCACAATCACTGTCAAATCCCCTGATTTTTTGTTAATATTCAACACCCATACAAATAATTAACTTTGAAACTTAGTATTTGCATTTGCAAAATCTAGTCTGAACCAATACCGTCACAATTTACAATTCTATACGTTAAAGCTCTTGCATCCTCTAATTCTTCAAAGATCCCATTCTTGTTATTATTGATACACAATAATAACTTAATTAAAATAGGGTTTTAAAACTTGACACCATTCATTTACAAATATAACATGAGTTCTACTAAGTTCTAATGGTTTCCACCATCCATTTAAATTGATTCAGCAATCGCTTGAAATCATCTTTGAATATATCCTAAACTCTTATCATATAATTATGATACCCAGATCTCAACTAACTCCTGAAAATAACTGATTTCACCTTACTATCAAAATGAGTTGTCAATCCTAGGCAATGAATATTCTTTCCCACTACTATACATTATTTTTTAGATTCCTCAGATCCTTAGATTCATTAACCACTCATTCTCCCCAATTTAGACTTTACCAGTCTAAAATCATCATTCTAGGATATCTTACTAACTCACTGCTACACTCTGGATTACACAATCTTTCGGTTTTACCAGTTAAATTCTTAAGTTTCACATTTCATTACCCAACAAATTGCTTGTCTTCCCAATATGGATTCACTTTATAACTGGAATTCCTACTTCATACCAACTTATGAAGTATAAATACATTAGTGGTTTCCTAACCTCATTTAGGCTTTTATCACTAACCACTTATTTATTTATTGAATAAATTCCATTATTTCCCTACTAGTCTCAATACTAGTATTAAATCACATCTCAAAGTGGCCTACCATCCTTGAGTCCCACTTAAAGTCATTCAATATTCCATTATTTCATAAATTCCATTCTCCTATTACACGTCTCAAGGTCTAGATCCAATAGATACTTCTTCACTGACTATTATTTGTCCAATAATATCGCAATAACAAAGATCTTTAATATCAGTTAATAGAAGAAGAGTTTAGTTTCATCTTTGTAACTTTTTCTTATAGCTTTCCTTTTCAATCTCCTTAAGATTAAGACTCTCCTAAGCTCTTACCTCCAAATTTCCCTCATATCATGAGAACCCGATGGATTTCAACCATCTTATTATTGTTTAGGAAAGACATAACTCTTATATTTACCATGTAGATATAGTATAATACAACAAAGAACATATCTCAATCTTTTCTCTTTTGGTTACCCCAAAAAATCGCTATAAAAACAATTTATTACACCCTAAGCTTCTTCATAACTTGAGACAACTCTCAGATTTAATAAATATAGGTTGTGGTACCATGGTATCTCAAATCCTATAACCTTAAACTTTGATACCTAATTGTATCTGAGTTATCACTTATTTCCAAGTAATAAGGTTATTCTCTAAAGTAAACTATAATACCACACTGTATCAAAGTTAATTACCTTAAACTTTGGAGTAGGCTCTGATCAATCTCTAATATCAAACTATATCACAGTTATTAAATGTAATAAAGCCCTTAAACTCTGGCTCTGATACTAAGTCTGTAGCATCCCCTGACTCGATTAGGGCGATACCCGACCTGAAACCCTAATTAAGCCTTGTTAATCTCGAGACACTTAACTAGAGCTAGAAGCCTCTCCTCTTACACCTGATAAAAATCACTGTATATCGAATATGGATATAAAATAATACAAAGTATACGCAGTGGAAATTAAAAACTTTTTCGATAATTAAATATGATATACAGTAGTACCAAATCAAACCGGAATAAACCTCAGTTATACCAATTTTCCATCCCTTGTGATATTAGAAAACTGTAATTCAATACAAATATATATGACAAGGGAAGACTCATTACATCGAAGAGAAGATCAAGATTCCTATATCTTCTCTATCCCGTAGTCGTAGCATTCGTCGGATTTCCTGAAATGTTAATTGGGTTGAGTGCTCCAACTTGCTTAGTAAGTAGGGATTCACATAGTCAACATTCCATATAATAATCAAAAACATTATGCAATAGCAATATGCGCCAATGTTAACTAATAAGAATGTGGAAAGCATACGATTCAATAAATAACGGGTGTAAAGCAAACTGTCAATGACTATCACATTGTGATTCCCATTTTATTTATAAAAGTAGGGAATGTGGTTGCTAGACAACATATTGGTTGATGTGCTATCTAGCAAATCCATTAATGCCCAATGATATAGACCAGGTGATCATCCTTGCATCCTATACAACCTGGTCTCAATCCTTAGGAGTTACTCTCGTGGATCACATTAGACACCATTTTTTGTTTAATTAAAAACATCATAGTGTACATAGTCCCCCATTTCAATCCATAAACTACATAAACTACATATACTGAAATAGCAAGACAACATTGGTAAATAAGCAAATCCGTACTTACCTTGGTTCAAGTTTCTATTTTCAAACTTTCTAAGTTTTTGGGTCACTCACGCTTTCTCTATGTTTCAACACCTATCACAAACCATTTGTGATCAATATAGCTCTAATACCATATGTTTAAAGCCCCTAAGTCAATTTCTAAGACCTTAGGAAATTCTAAGTAAATTACAATACATTTGTTGTTTTTAGGGGTGGGAGCGCCCTTCCTCAATTGGTGGGGCACGCTCTATTAGCTGAGTTCATCCCAACTAATGAAGGGAGCGCGCTCCTCTCCTACATGGAACGCACTCCACCTGGCACTGCCTCGATAGTGAATAGGACAACAGATATTGTTCGATTACCAAATATTTAAAACAACTGCCAACACTCCCAAAATTCATTAGGGAGGACCTCTAGTGAGGTAACAAACCATTTCCAATCAACAACAATTCATAAAGATTCATCACCTACTATCGAATTGAACTTCAAAAACTAAAAAACCAAACCTACCAACATGATGAACTTTAGATTTCAAGTTGTTTAAGCTCCTCAATTCATGTTGAATTAGCTCATGGATTATCCCCTCCAGATCAAACCCTCAGCTGCTCTCCTTCTCACTCTTGAATGATCAATTGATGAAATGAGGATAAGTTTGATAATTTTATTATATATATATGAATTTTCTCGAGATACACATCATGCTATCTCGAGGCTGATCAAGTGATTGATGTGTTAAAATAACACTCCTTAAAGTGACACACATTTTGACACCATCAACACTTACGCCCATCTTGAGGCTGATCAAATGATCCATATTATATAAACCAAAAATTAAAGTTTAAATATATATATATATATATCAATTATATTTAAATATATATACTTCATGTATTTTCTCGCCAATAAATTCACCGGACATGCCTATGAATGTTTTCGAGTGTGCACATTCATTTCACGACCCTCTCATCGCACTTGGTATACCAGTTATTTATTGTTTAATTATTTATTTTATGTTTATAGGCTTATATATAAATTCCACTTTATACTACAACCTATAAAATTCATAAACATACCAAACAAACACCAATTCATCACACAAACACACGCATAGGCTAATAGAGGTACGCCGGACTTAACCATAAGCCCAACTCAGGTTAATTAAGATTCAGATTAACACTAATCACTAGCTTAAGGTAACAGATCATTAAAAAGGCGTCAGGCTAATAACGTTAAATTAAGTGCTATAGGAAGGTGGCCCAGGTTTTTAAATTTTTAGTTTTAAATTTCAAATTTTTGAATTTCACTTAGTAGTTAGTTATTTAGTGTAATAATTACAATTAACGAGTTTTAAGCTCTAACTTTCAAAAAATTTGTATCGAATGCGCAGGAAAGACCATTCGCCGGTGATAATTCATCGAAATGCAAATGTCTCGCGAACTCATTAAAAAAGTGAAAAATAGTAAAGGAGTTCAAAGCGATGAAGGTAAGGTGTATGGACATTTTAAAGGTAAACTTTATTAATTTTTATATTTTTATGGATACTATGTGGTCATGACACCTTGTGTGAGTTGTACACAAAGTCAGAGGAATGCCGAAAAAAATTGGCAAAAAATTATACGCGAAGATGTGGGATATGAGGCTGACGTCTTGGGTATACACACGGCGCCGTGAGTATAAACCACAATGTTGAGTGGCAGTAGGCACCAAAATTGAAAAAGCCCCACTACGTCGTGGCGGCGCTGGGGTCGAATTTAAGGGTTTTAACCCCATTTTTCATTCATTCTTCACACTTGCCCTAAAACCCTACCACAACCACCAAGCATACATCCCTCTAGAACTAAAGTTTAACCATTTTCAAGTGAGATTATTGAATTCCTACTGATTTAAAGTGAAAAAATAAGTGCATTGTGGATTTGCACAAATTAAAGAACTAGGGCTTGAATTTTTGGATTTTGATTCCAAAGAGAGCTAAGGTTCTAGTTGGTGAGAAAAGTGAGAGGGCTTAGATTGATAAAAGCTTGGAGGAGTATTCTACACCGAAAATTAATCCGGCATTGAGGTACATTTACAATTTCATCTAGTTATTTTCGAATTTTGAAAATTTTGATAATATTGTATGAAGTTATGGAATTGAGGTTGTATGATAGGTTTTGCAAGATTATGTGAATGTATGCTTTAAGATACCTATGGAGACTTAGTTGATGTCTTTGCATTATTTGGCGTATGCATGATCCATGTAATATGAATTTTGATTTTTTAAGTGATTTGAAGACCAAGTTGTGTTGCATTGTTATGTTAGTTGCTTGAAATAGGAAGAAATGGCAATAACAAGGAAACAAGTTAGTCAAACTAGAGCAAATGATTTTGAGGCATCCACATCTAGAAACCCAATGACGAAGAGCCTAGACCTTTTCAATCAAAAATTTTCATTTGTAAAGAGGCTAAGGAACAATATGAGAAAATCCTACGTAGGGAGTTCATTTGCGAAAGGGGAATTAATTTGCTAGCCAAATATGACAAAATAGTGAATAATTTCATCAGGCACTGAAATTGGAGCAACTCATTCAAGACTATAGGAAAAATAAAGTTAAAGGAGTATGTAGGATTGTTTTTGAATTTTATGCTAATGCAAAGTTCATGGCTAAAGATGAGCCAGTGAAGGTGAGAAGGATTTTAGTTCCCTTCAATAGATGTGAGATCAATACTTTCTATGGGTTAGAAGAATTAAGCTTGTATGAATCTGCACCAACTTTCCCAACCAGATTATATGAGAAACCATATAACCTATACCAATTTAGAGACATAGAAGATGCATTGGTTGTCACAGGACAACAAGGATGGGTCATGATAGCTGAGAATGTGCCGAAGCACATCAAGAAGGGGAGTGTTAGAAAAGTTTTTAGAATGTGGCAACATTTTCTTGTTGCATTGCTATACCCCACCTCTCAGTAGGGTGAGATAAACAAGCCGAAAGCAGCTTGTCTTTATGAGATTACAAAGTTTAGTCATATCAACATTGGGGAGATCATACACACCAGTCTGAGGGAGTCCATCATGTCAGAAAGGGACAACAAGTTGTCGTTTCCTATATTAATTACTTATATGTGCTTAAAGGCTAGAGTGAGGTTAAGAGACAACGAAGAATTTGATATATAGGCCCAACCAACCATGGATGAAGCTTTCATGCTCACACTGAAATCATGATAGATCAGGGACACGTGTCGTTGCTTTTTTTAGAGTCTTGTTGATGGCTACTAGAGATCTTGTTGATAGCTTCAGCATCTTGCGTTGCCACCACCCAAACTACCTTTGCAAATTTCGTCGTTGTGCGCACTATAAAAAGGCTACATCACGTTCTCTTTTAAGTTCTTCCACCTCTCTTTGTAGATTCTCTATATGCTTCTGAGCCTTGAGAGTCTTCTTTCCAGCCCCTACTCTTTTTCGTATCCCATGCATATGTCGAAAGCTAGTGTTCGTTGTCTAAGTTTTCACATAGGTAGATCTGAATATTGTTGGTCCCTTATGTCTTTATGGTTAGCTTCTCAAGTATGCCACTCTAATCATTCCTTACAGATGGTGCTAACTATTTACTCCAAAATTGGCCAAAACATATTTAATTCAAAAAAAGGGGTAGGGCACGAGCAGTGTGACTGTCTTATACTTAGGAAAGTCAACCAGACCTGCAATACACTAACGCCTGGGAGCCCTTAGTAGACACCTATGTGGTGTCACCCAAAGCCACTTCGATGCTTAAATTAGTAAGCAAGCTGTAGTAAATTAAGAGTTGAGCCAAAATGAGTAATGTAGCATACCTCGAATATGGAATGGAGTGGCCATTTTTATGGAATGGTTGTAGTTCTGATCCATTAGATGCATGGCACATGTTCAGATAGATCAGGGACACGTGTTGTTGCCCTATCTTCGATTCTCATGAATTACGAGGATGGTCGTCGATGTGGCATGTCGGATGCATGACACATGTTCCATTAGATCAGTGTCAAGTGTCATTTTCTTATATGATGTAATATTAATTTAATATGCATAATCTCATGAGCTAATGAGCTATATACCAAACACAACTTAACAAGATTGTCTTTTAACTTCCTTATATCTCATGAATAAGACTAATAATGTTTAATTGAATCATGGACAACAAAATCTTAACCAAATCATTAACTATTTCTAAAAATCAATTTAAACATCCATTAATCATATTGAGCATTTATACACATGAATATGAACATCAATTTAAACTCAAAGTTGACATTCTCTTCCAATCTGTCCAATCTTTTAAAATACCGTATAGACCATGATTTGAATGATTAAAATGAGAGGTTTGAAGACTTCTGAACTTCAAAATTCAGTCCATCAAAGTTTGTCGTTTGAAAACTCCAATCTGAGCATCAAAAATATAATTTTCTTCAAGAATTCAGTGACACTAATGGAATCTCTTGAAAAGCATTTGAATTGTTTACTTCATATTCACAATATCTTGACAGTAGAGATTAAAAACCCCAAAATTCCCAGAACTGAATTTTGATCGAAAATACCTTATTTGAACTCACATTGAGCAACAAAACTATGCATAAATGGACTTGTATACTCTTACTTAAGTCTGACTTTGATTCCTTTGTGTTCTTAAGTTTCAATTTTCACTTCTTCAAGGCATAAATTTGCAATATTAGAACACAAGTCTCATATCCAAAACCCTTGCATATCCAAAACCCTAATTGCCATTACATCATTCATAAAGGAAATAGAAGAAATAATGCTCACCTAGGGATGGTTCTTGATGGTGACTTGTTTTCTTCAACAAATTGACACCCAATCTAGTCTCCAAACCCTCCAAGTTTCGAATTTCTCTAGCTGAGTCTCCTTCTTCACCAAGCTCTCCTAATTTTGGTTGTGTTCATGCATGAAGTTACAACAAAAGAAGGGTTTTATATGTTGTATTTGATCTTCCATCGTGTAAGAGCATCTCCAATGGTAACATGGATTTAGACCATGGATTGGTGCCACATCATGGATGTGGAGAGGATGTCTATCATATGTGGCACTAGATAGACATTCACCTCTTAAAATGATCTCCAATGGTAATGTGGATTTAGACCATGGATTGATGAGTTGACACTTTTATTTTCAATTTTCATAATATTAATAAAGGCTTGAAAAAAATAAAAACTTTAAAAGAATTAATAATGTTGACGTGGCAGTCTACCACAATGTCTAGAAGTAAACATAGTAGTAGACACCCTCCACTTTGATTCCATGTCACATATGATGGACATTATAAATCCATGGTTTCATTGGAAAACATTTTTTGAGTTGAATGTGGATTGTATCCTAGGTGGAACTATTTCCACCCCAATCCATGGTCCCATTGGAGATGCTCTAATCCTTCTAAAACTATCATCCATAGGTAAACCTATTGTTCTTAATTCTTCATCAACCAACCATGGGTTTCCATTATTAGTCATATGATTCTTCCTCATCTGGAATCTCTAGAATCATCAAAGCCTCACAAAATTTCTATGGAAACATAGGCTTATAGTTAATTTCACAATTTAACCATAGGCTCACTACTAGTCATGGAACTTCATTTAAGTTTTTAAGGCTCAAAATTCTTACTTAGGCTATTATTTTCCATGCTCATAATATTAGCGCAAGACATAGGTACATAACCATTAATAATTAGCTTAGGCTTTTTAGTTATAATTTGAATGGATTCCATTAATTTAGCCATGGTTCCAAATGGATAATTTCGTGTTAAGTTAGGACATAGCCTAAGTCTTAATTATTCAAGTTATGCATTTTTTATAGATTGTATATATAAATATCCATTTTCATGGACTCACTTAGAGTTCTTGCATGGAATAATACTTGACTTAGGTTATTTTTATCAATTTAGGAGATTTAATCTAACTTAGGCTCATGAATTATTTCATGCCTTATAAACCAAGAGTTAACATATTTAACTTATTAATTTTTACTTAAACCCATAAATAAATCTCAAGTCTTGTTAAGATACTAACTTATCACATACACCCACATGTCGAGTGCTTCCTGAAGAAGCCTCACTCGCAAAATTGAAGAAGTAAAATAAATAACTCGTAAATTTTGGATAAATAGATAATACAAGCAATTAAACAAAAATAAAATATTTCAGGTCGTTACAAAGATGATGGATTGTGAATGTCTTACTGATATAGCAGAGAATCAAAGTAGATTTTGTCTACCCAATGTCTACTTCTAGTCATTGTGATAGACACTCTCTTCACTACTAGATCATCACTTTTTTGTTATAAAAATAAAAATAAATAAAAAACGAAACAAATGTCTATTTCCATAAAAAATAAAATGAAAAAGCGAAAAAAAAAGTTTCAATCAATGGTTTAAAGTAATTCTCCACAAATCTGATTAGATCTGTTGTATGAACAAAATGTAAAAGGGATTTGATTTGAGCTACTATTGATCGAAGAGGAAGATCAACGGTTGTTCAAGAATAAACATCATAAAAGTGAATCAAAAAAGCATTTTAAGGTTTTCGATAAAAAAAAAAAAAAAAAAGGCCCGCTAAGAGCACCCCACCATTTCATGAAGGCACCCAAGTATTTTGTAAAATTTTCAGCTAAAATGGAAAAGACCATTTTGCCCCTTAATATATATTGATTCAAACCCCACAAACCATTTTGAAAAAGAAACAGGGGCACCCCACCACCAATATCTGAGCACGTGAACCATAAAGCGACATTGCGTTTGGCGAGCGTTTATCGATTCTTGCGGCTTGACATCATCCGACAAAACGAGGTAACAATGTTTGACAACCATATGATGCTTGATGGAACCGTTAATTTGATTAAAAGCGTGAAATTGATGATTTGTTTGTCAACGTAGGGTTTGGTAAATTCGACAAATCCGAACTTGTTTGCACTATATAATGGAAGATTGTACTGCTATGGTGCAAGAGGAGGTTGAACTTGAGGTAATTTTTGAAATTTAATGTGTTTTTTATGCGGTTAATCAAATTTTCGTCGATGTGCGCTATTGATTCGGCCTCGCAGGACCGAGATGTAGAGAAACGTCTCGGTCAGAAAGGACCGAGATGTCTACGTAGTTCACGGAATGGAGTGAACGATACATAGTGGCAGTCTCGGTATGGGACAACCGAGACTACGTTTATAGTGTCGGACCTGTACAACCAAGAACTCGTTTTTTGGGGCTTTTTTGGTGATTGTGCTGTACATTTTGGTTGATTATAATGTTACATTGTTTGTATTGCAGGTAATGCCGGTTTCTACCTTATTTCTAGACTACAGGGACACGTTTACACCTTGTAGGTCATTCCCTCTAGAGAAGCGGCTATTTCATGGCTTCAAATGATAGTCGGGAGAACATGTTTGTGCTAGTGACAAAGCACTCTGATGCCGGGGGCATTAAGCGCAGGGGAAGGGTGAAACTTGCGTGTGAGAGGTCCGGAACATATAGGGGAATGTCTCAAAAAGAGTAGGGAAGGGAAAACGGCCAAAAATTCTTCGAAAGCAAGAAATGAAGAAGAAGAGGAAAAGGGAGGACTCAAACTGGTACGAAGAAATGTGGATGCCCTTTCCTTATCAAAATAAAGGAAAATGCTGACTCCTTGTGGTATGTCACTGTCATATGTGGGAGGCACAATCACGACCCCGCGAACAACTTGGACGGCCATTCATTTGCCGTAATATTGGATAAGGGGGAGCAGGATGTTGTGGTGCAGATGACAAAGGGGAATGTGAAGCCAATAGACATCCTAAATACGTTGAAGCAAAGAGATGTTAGAAACGTATCGACAATGCGGACAATATATAATGCAAGACAAAAAGTCTGAATTGAGGATGCGGGTGAGAGGACTCAAATGCAACAAATGTTGCACATCTTTGAGAAGAATAAGTGGATGTCCTGGCATAAGAAGCATCCCGATACGAATGTTGTCACCGATTTATTTTGGTCACATCCCGATTCAATAAAGTTGATAAGGTGTTTCTCATCGGTAATTTTGATGGATTGCACGTACAAAACAAATAGGTATCGAATGCCTTTGTTGGAGGTTGTTGGCATCACTTCTACGCATTTGACGTTCTCCGTTGGGTTTGCATTCATATCATCAGAGAGTCATGCGAATTATGTTTGGGCACTTGAGAATTTGAGAATTCATATTGGATGGGTGGCCTAAACCTGACGTGTTTGTTACCGATAGGGACTTAGCCCTTATTAGTGCCATTGAAGAAGTATTTCCGTCATCGTCTCACCTCCTTTGCTCTTGGCACATCAACAAAGTAGTATTGGCCAAGACTAAGAAGATGTTTGGGGAGAACGATGGTTTTGCTCGTTTCATGGATAGGTGGACGAGCATGATGTATGCCAACTCGGAGGCCTTATTCGAAGTTAGGATGAATGACTTGCGTTGTGAGTTTGGGAATGTCAAGGGTCTTACTGATTACTTGGACAACACATGGGTAAAGAACTACAAGGAGAAATTTGTACCCGCATGGACAAATAGAATTCAACACAACAACAGCAAGGCATCGTTTGAGCTAAGTTTGAATGTGGTCCAACATGAATACATTGATGAGTTATATCGACGATTGCGTGGTTATGTCTCTCAACGGGCGCTTAAGTTAATTAGAGATGAATTGACACGTGGAGAGGATGTTGGTCACGACTCCACTCGTTGTGGTTGCGAGATACGTACCACACATGGCCTTCCTTGTGCACACGAGCTAAACCATCATAAATTTGCTGGGTCGCCCATCCCTCTCGAGGACATTCATGTTTACTGGCGAAAGTTGAGCATGATACCTGAGAATCCTGTGGATCGGTCTGGATACAACGTGCACGATGAGATTGAACGGGTGTTGCAAAACTTTCATGCTTGCACTGATGAGGACGATCGCCTCAGGATTATTCAACAGCTCAGGGAGATTAGTCGACCTTCCTCTACACCGGGTGTTGTGCCACAAGCGAAAATAAAGACAAAGGGAAGGACACCGGGATCTTCAATTGGAGGTAAGGCATGATCGAAGAGAAAACACGATAATGACGATTCTTCCACGGCTAGATTGCCGAGCGGATTTGAGTACGTGCTTTCCACAAAAGAGGCCTCTAGTTCGAGGAAGAAGAAAAGCAAAGTTGTTCCTAAAATGCGTCGTGCCAATCGACGCACGCAAAGTGCATCTAACATGGCCTATGTTCATTGCATAGAACCGGATTGGTTGGTATATGTTGAGAGCACTATCGATGTGCTAGCCGATGGAAATTGTGGATATCGGTGTGTTGCCTCTGGACTAGGACTTGCCGATGTAGACGGTTGGAGGATTGTTCGTATAAGGATGTATGATGAGATTATCGGGTATGAAAACCTTTGGCGGGAAGTGCTTGGAACGAGTTACGAGACTGTCAAAATTGCTGTGCATTGTCCAGATAATCAAGTTGGTTCATCTTTCAAAGAATGGTTGACACTTCCAGACATGGGATTGTTAGTATCAACTGCATTCAATGTCATTCTTGTAAACCTCTCGCATGGGAGTGCCTCGACATTTCTACCTCTACGTAGTGCTCTACCATTGTCGTCGCACAGCAGACTTATCATTGCCATGATAAATGATAGGAATATCCATTGGGTTAGGGTAAGTTCTATGATTTTTTTTGAATTGTTTTGTTTCCCCCCTAATTGGGTTTGTGACAATATCTTCTATGTTCTACTGTTCACTTTGACAGGTGAAGTTGCGTGTGAATGCACTGCTGCCATCCTTATATCCATCGTGGGACCCAGGTATGTTGAGGAGTGCGCCAAAGGTTGGCGAGATGGATTCGTAATTCGAGATATCGCGCCTCTTGCAAGTTGATGATGAAGGCACCATATCCGTGGTAGATTTAGGTACACGTAGTATAAAACTTGTACCTAGCTATGTTGATATATAATGAGTTAAGTTTCGGTGCAAATTGTCGTATTGTTGTACATTTTGATTCTTGTAAACTTTGTTTGCATGTTATATTGATATATAATGAGTTAACTTTCGGTGCAAATTGTCGTATTGTTGTACATTTTGATTCTTGTAAACTTTGTTTGAATGTTATATTGATATATAATGAGTTAAGTTTCGGTGCAAATTGACGTCTCGGCACACAAAGTCCGTGACCGACGACATAGTCTCGGCCTTAGTCCACCGAGAACAAACGTGAAGAATCGGCAACGAATTGCCGAAAGTGATGCCTCTCATCGACCTGTGCGCGACCATACGCAGAGATTCTCGACCATGGTTAACCGAGAATTAATTTCCCATCTCGTTACCTTCACACCGATAGCATTTGGTCGCCATGTTCAACAACTGCACAGGAATAGCTCGTCGACCAGTGCCCGAACGTATTGGCATAATGTCGGTTGTGACTCACCGAGAGTCTCATATAAGTTTCGTCCATAAATAACCGACACATTGGATAATATAGGATCAATGGACTTTCTCGGCCAGACCACACCGAGAATACAGCGTTTGTTTCGGTTGGTCGAAACCAAAAATCCCTAAGAGGTGTCGGACCTGAATGACCGAGACACCATCTGAACCAAAAAAAAAAACTAAGAGGTGTAAACCAAAATGAGCAAGATAGTAGCCAACATCCTGAATATCAACTATAACAAATGTAAAACATCAAGTAATGTAAAACATATGTCCAAATTGTCATCCAACATACATCAAATAATTCAAACTGTCATAAAACATTCATCCAACATACATCAAATTATCCAAACTGTCATAAAAGCCTCATCAAACAATTAAATCTCCAAGTTCCGTCAAAGTATCCAAACTGTCTCAAATGTGGGTCTAGTTCCTCAAACAATAAAATAAATATCTAAGTTCCCTCAAACACTCATTGCTTTGGTTTCTTCAAATTCTTCCTTTGGTACTCCTTCCCAAGCATTCTCTTCGGGGGGCGAGCATCGACCGTGGCGGGCGGAGCATTAGCCGGGGTGGAGTGTGTAGAAATGCTACCATGCTTTGGGGACCGCCTAGGGCCTCGTTTCGGTAGGGGGGATGGCTGGCGGTTTGCGGTTGCGGTGGCGGAGTGGTAGTAGCATGATGGTAGGTTGTCCGGTGTAGCCAAAAACTCGAACTCTACCTTGTCACCACGAACTTGGGAGCCAACAAATGGTTCCTCCATCGCTCCCAATTGTCTTGCTGGAACCCATACTTGACCGAGTATTTGTTCGCAGATGGGCCTCGATGTGCTTCCAAAGGACGGTACAGAGGATCTGGTATAGATTGCACGTGGCCAAACTGTCTCAGAATCCTCTCCGGATGGTAGGGCTCCACCACATCCATGTACTTAATCATCCCATTTGTAAAAGGCCATCGCGTGCACAACTCCATTTTCCCTGTAATTCACATATGGGTCCCAAGTGACCTAATCAAAATGCAACAACCATTGTTAGTAACCAAAAAAATAAAAACATCATTCATCACAGGATTTGGATAACCATCTCACCTCACTTGGGCGCAACCTATCCAACGTTCTCCTAATGGACCCGAGCTTGTCAACATTCATCACGGTCTCGTGCTTTTGAATCCATCTGCAGACACGAGGTTGCACGTAGTCCATGTATTTCGCATTGGGTGTGGCGAGACCAAATTTGAAATGGTCGTACACCCATCCCTGCAAATACATACAACGTTAGTTAGTCCGCAAATGCAAGTTGGCGTAATAATTATACCAAAAACAATGTAAGTCTATTTTATAACAAACCTCAAGCAATGTGAGGTAGCCAAGCAATCTGAGACACTTGCACTCGGTGGCGGACCCAGTGTCGATACAAGTAGGCCAACACAATTTGCACCCCATGCGTACTTTCCCACGTCGTCCAAGTCTTCAAGAAGCTTCAGCAGCGCGATAGACACCCGAGACCCACTCTTATCGGCAAATAGGGTGCAAGACAAAAGATACAACAGGTACGCTTGGGCTGTGCATTCCACAGGAGGATAATTTGTGTGTCTCGAACCAGCTTTGGGGCACCATCGACTCTTCAACCAACATTTGCGCATTGTGAGCCCCTTGCTGATATTCACCTCCTCGTCAGCCTCTTCGACGCTAACCCCAAGTAGTTTTGCCACCATCTTAATAGCGTCCGAGCGAGATTCCTCCGTGTACCCCGCAAAGTTCTCAACTGCCACGACTTTGCCCGTCACAGGAATCTTCAGGAGGAAGCTCACATCCTCTAAGGAGATAGACATTTCACCAAGTGGTAAGTGAAATGTGTTCGTCTCCGCCGCCACCGCTCCACAAATGCAGAGATAACCTCCTTGTTGGCTTTTGCGGTATGAAGAGTCTATCAGCGTATTCAACCCAGAACGCTGAATAATCATCTGAAGTCCCTCCGTGTCAGGGTGGCACGACTGTAAATCCCATTCTTGTATTTGAGCTCCGTGATTGATACACTTGAGTACCGGACGCTCCTGCAACAAAAAAAAAACATCTCGTCATGTTTGTGAAAATCCTGAGTTTTAAATTACTCTGTTCAATGAAATTTTAATTACCTCATTGCTCCAAATCGGTAATGCGGCATGATCCTTAAAGCTCTTCAACAACGCACCGTCTAT
Source organism: Stephania cephalantha (assembly GCA_039657325.1). Lineage (NCBI taxonomy): Eukaryota > Viridiplantae > Streptophyta > Magnoliopsida > Ranunculales > Menispermaceae > Stephania > Stephania cephalantha. The sequence goes on from CM077573.1 coordinate 24,749,059, forward strand.
AGGACCACCGGGGAAAGGAGCACGCATTTCAACAGGCACTTCTGGCTCTCCTTCATTATGGCCAGCTCCACCACTACTACTCCCGCCCACATTACGATCGGTTTCGTCGTATTCCCGCCGCCGATGAGTCATCGCTACTAGACTCGATGCATGACCTTCCTCTTCCCTCGGGCAACAACAAGATCTTTTGGTCGCCGAGTGTCGATATTGGAACCCTCATCGTGCAATTCTAACTTCCTTGCACGATTTCCATATATCTTAGCCTTTCCCTTAACATCTACGTTCTCCTTCTCTTTCTCTTTCCGGTAAGATGTTGTCGGGGGTCTCCGGCCGCCTCGCCCCCGGTTAGCCCTCGGCACCTCAACACCAACCTCCTCCCTTGTCACCGGTGCTTTCGAACGAGCCATACCTGAAAACACTACAACATTTAAGCGCCTGGAACATAACCAAAAAAAAAATTACTAAAAAAAAGTTCAAAATCATCCATTTCTGTTGTCTCGGTCAAGCAGGTTCGTGAAATACGCCATACTTTCGTTCACTCCTGACCGAAAACGGGTCAACGTTCTCGGCAATGTATAACCGAGAACAATGGAACGTTCTCGGTTGGACATCACCGACATGGCATAACCAATTCAATTCGCCTTACTCTCGTGATGTGCAGACCGCGTCGACTCTAACCCTCTCGGCATTGTACAACCGAGAGATAGAGTACATTCTCGGTTGTACACCACCGACACAACATTAACTAACACTAAATGTAACTCTCGTGATGTCTCGACCGAGATAACACAATAACTCTCGGCCATTAGTAACCGAGACTCTGTGAACTCTTCCGGCCTGGCTGGCCGAGAGGACGAGTTCCTAAATATTTATCTGTCTTGGCCATGCTTGGCCGAGACAGTAAAAACACTCTCTGGCCTGTGTGGCCGAGAACCATGAATTTCCAAAAATGGAACCATTCAATACACCGCCACACAAACATTACAACTACTCTACCAAATGTAACTTAATTAGACTATCAACGTACCTTGAAACGATCAATTTCGCGCCAAAGGTGTGTGTACGACGAACTTCAACCGAGCCCTAATTTGGAGACGAAATCGCCCAACAACCCGAGCCTTCAAACTGGAAAACCTCCTACAGCGGAGGAGAAACACGTAGACGGCCGAACACACACGATTTTCGGGAATCCTCGCAATGGGCGATCCTCAACGATTTCGTGGTTGCACAAGGAGTTCGGTGGTGGGGGGGGGGGGTGCCTCTGTTTTGAACGAGGGGTATTTTGGATATTTCAGGTCTAAATTTTGGGTGCCCTGGGTAAAATGCTTAGTGCCCTCAACAACAGAGTACCTTTATGAAATGGTGGGGTGCCCTTAGCGGGCCTAAAAAAAAAAGGGGAACGCGGCTGTTATGGTAACCAAAAAAACAAAGAAAGGAAATTTTGGATTTTGGGCGAGTTAACTCGTTTGGCCTGGAACTCTGGAACCTATAACTTGCGAAGACCAATAAAAGGCCAAAGAGAATTAGGTTTTGCGCCGTGTTCGAGTTAGGGTTTCGCTTCTCTGTTCGACTGGTGTTACCCTAGAAACCGCTCTCTGCAACAATGGCGTTGGTCGCGCAGGAAGTGAAGCTCTTCAATCGTTGGTCTTTCGACGATGTTGAGGTCAGATTCGAAGCTTTTCTCTCATACTTACTGACTCTCTGATGAATTCTCGTAGTCTATTTCGAGTTTTCGGTTTCTCTGCCGTTCGGTTACTAGTTAATTAGTGTGGGAAAAGTTTTGATGGGTGAGTGCAGCATGATCTGCGCGCTCAACACTTTGTTGTTACTTTTCTTTATTTTTATACAGCATACAATGTTTTTGAGTTGATTCTTATAGATTCGTTCCTATCAGACAGTGAAAAATAAAACAAAATCTTGAGGTTTTGTTTTCGGACTGATTAGAGTTTAAGGTTTAGCTTTGTTTTAGTGGAAGTACTTGAGGAACACCGTAATTCCTACAGATGCTAAGTGTAAATTTTGATTTTGGTCGTTGTTGAGAAATTGTTTCTTAGCTGATTCGTTTGTGATGAATGGATTAAATGTACAAGTTGTTGAATAATCTCTTTATGCTCATTTGGAAATTTATTTCTCACTAGTCACTATGACATTTGATACTTCTACTCATCGAGAGTAAGTAGGCTTATGAGGTACTATTTTTCTCTTTGAAGGAATATGTGGAGACCGGAGTTTGATTATTTAATTTTTTTTTCTTGACAAAAAAAGTGGTCTCTATTGAATTTTGATCATAAAGGTTTTTTAACTACTCCCTTTCAGATATTATTATGTGTTCAATTATTTTACTTGTATATTGTTTCAGGTCAGCGATATCTCCCTTGCAGATTACATTGCTGTCAACCCATCAAAGCATGCTACTTATGTCCCTCACACTGCTGGTCGGTACTCTGTCAAGAGGTTCCGCAAGGCACAGTGTCCAATTGTTGAGAGGCTGACAAACTCAATGATGATGCATGGTCGCAACAATGGTAAGAAGCTCAAGGCTGTTCGCATTATCAAGCATGCAATGGAGATCATCCACCTGCTTACGGATCAAAATCCAATCCAAGTGATTGTTGATGCTGTCATCAACAGGTGGGTTACCGTTGAATTACTTTAATGGTAGTATTTAATGACTTTGATTTGGTAGAGTTTTGCTATGATATGCTTCAAGCACTTTCCTTGTTTCTTCTATTTTGATCTTTTCTTCACTTTCTGACCAAATCTCTTAGAAGTAAATGAAACTGGGTATGTGTTAGCATTGTTGTCTTACTATTCTGTCATTCACAGTGGTCCAAGGGAAGATGCTACTAGGATTGGTTCAGCTGGTGTTGTTAGACGTCAGGCTGTTGATATCTCCCCATTGAGGAGGGTAAACCAGGCTTTATATCTTCTCACTACAGGTGCTCGTGAGAGTGCTTTCAGAAACATTAAGACAGTGGCTGAATGCCTTGCTGATGAGCTCATCAACGCAGCAAAAGGTTCTTCAAACAGGTACTTCCAATGTTCTCATTCGTTGACAATTCTGTTGTCTTATTCTGTGTAATTTTGATGGTATATCTTGTTTGCTGTTTCTTTATTCACACTAATCGTATGTGATAATTGTTTTATTTATCACTAATATCGTGCCCACCATACTAGTAGAAGTATGACTATTGCTGTCAATGCATTTGTTATTATTATGGTTATATGCTGTGTCAGTTCTGACTACAATTTGACATGTCAATGTGGAATTTTATGGTCTTTAAACCTGTGATTGTGCTTAGGTTTTTTAATGGCTTTCTGATTTTTTTATTGTGTCAATTAAGTTAGTGTGGACATATTTTTTAACCTTCCATCTCATGCAAACTTATACTCCACCTATGTAGAACACTATGTGCGCTACATAGGTCTCAAGTCCGAATAAAGGAGGATTGTGACGCCCATTTTTCGGTATGAAAAAAGGGTAAGGGAGGTCCCAAACCCATTTTTTCAAACCCGAAAATGGGGGAGGGAGGCTCCAATCCTATTTTCCATTCTTGGAAAATGAAGGAGAGTTGTGATAGGTTGACAGCCAGCATAAAACTTTTGTCACTCTTCATGAAATGGATCAAAACATATATTCATTAGGATGTTCCCGCTTAGCTACGCGTGTTGCATCTGAGCTCGGGTGTAGTGAAAAATGAGCAAGGGTGTGTTTCACATTGCCGCCTGGGTGTGAGGAAAAATGAGCAAGGGTTCCCACACATATAAAACGTGTGTGGGTAAAGAAGTTAGTCCCTTCACATTGCCCACCCGTATGTGAAGAAAAATGGACAAATGTTCCTACACATAGCCGACCCTAATTAATTTGGGATTGAGGCTATGTTGTTGTCTCTCATACAAACTTATCTTAAATAATAATGTACATCCTGTGCTTGCCTTCATTTTCGTCCATATCAGATTATTCTTATTAGGGATGCAAGTGGGCGGGGACCACAATCCTCATCCCCATCCCTACTTATGGCAGGGTTAAATTCCCCACTGGAGAAAATTTGACCCCCATTCCCTGACAATCGGGGATTCCCCACCCCCACTACTATTTTACATAATATCTAAAAAAAAGAGATATAAATACGTTATATGTACAAAATTGAAATCATAATATTATATTATTGATAGTATGTATTATATGGGGATAGATCAATTGTTTTATATATTTCTAATCAAAAGCATAGTTCCATTGTTGAATCTATACAAATATACTACATTATATATGAATTTTATGCTATATTAAATTTTTCTTGATAATCTTAGTTACATTAATTAGAGATATATCATATATTAGATCAAAATAATATATTGCTTTAAAATTCTAAATCATAGAAAAACATCATTATTTATTATAATAAAATCCATTGTTATTGTTTGTTTATATTAATTTAGCTATAAATTATAATATAATGTTATTAAGAATGTGTCATATTTGCTCTAGATTATAAAATTTTTATATTATATTATTTAGTGCTATATCTCGTAAAGTTTAAATTATTGTATTAGGCTTCTAATCAATTAGTTATAATACAATTATATGTAGGTTTAGGCTTGGTATATTAGTTATAATACAAGGTAAACTAAAGTAACAACATAATTATTGCGAGGATCTCCGTGGGAAATCCTCATAGGGTGGGGTGGAGAATTCCCACGAGTGGAAAGGGGTAATACTGCCCCGCATGGAGCGGATGAAATTTCCCCTGCCCCCCGCTCTGTATGGGCTGGTTGGCGGAGAATCCCCGCCTCGTCGGGGCGGATCCCCGTGGCGAATGGTGTTTTCCCGACCCACTTGTATACCTAATTCCTAGGCCAAGGGTAGAACAATTGTCATAATTTCTGTTTGTTTACTTTATTTGCTTATCTTTTTTTTTTGTGTTGTTAATTGACAGCTATGCTATCAAAAAGAAGGATGAGATTGAGCGTGTTGCCAAGGCAAACCGTTGATGGCTGGGAATGAAAGTGAGCTCTTCGTTGGAGCTAGTTTTGAATTTTTACCCTTTTATCTTTGATTTCTGCAGACATGATATGTTTTTTCATAGTGCATGAGAATTATAATTTTCAAATTGTTTTCCTTTGCACTTGTTATATTGCTTGGTTCTGGCTTGAATCCATGTAGAGACTTAAGGAGTTTATTTACAGATGTTGGAAAAATGTAGTTGTTTCGTTTTTTATTTTTTGTTCTTTTCTGTTCATTTATGTGTTAGATTAATCTGTTAGTATTTCTCAGTTCCAACATTTTTTTTTTTTTTTTAGGCTCTATAATAGGGAGATTTGTGCTTAACTAATCAAATTTGCAGGATTGTTGCCCAGGAGAAAGTTATTGTCGGATTTTATACTTGTCCCCGGGCCATCTTTCCCTTAGGTTTACCCTATCTAGCTGCCTCGGGCTTGTCTTGAATAACTGGGAAAACCCAAAATTTGTTAGAATGTGCTTTGCTGTGCTGGTTCAGTCTACAGCACCGTAAACTTCATTTTCGTGTTTCGCCTTCAGGTCTTCCTCCATTTTAGGTGCTTTGATTGTTGTCAGCGTGTGTTTTTATCAGGTCTTCCTCTAACTTGCATACGCCCTTTCAGATATATGGCTTGTTAGGTTCATGGTATTAGCTTGGATTAAGTAGTTGGACTATTTAAGCTGGGTGTTTGGTTTGCTTATTATATAGTCCATAGGACTAAGTTAGCCTACAACCTTGGGACTAATTTGAAGCAAGCTTTTGATGGAATTAATTTGTTCCACCTATATCACTTTCCAAAAGACGAAAGTGCCTCATCAAATACACAAAAAACTGTGGTTGCAGATGGAAAGATTATCAATCAGTTCATCAAGTATTGGGTTTCCATTTGCAAGTTCGGATTCGATGAACAAGAGAACCTACCATTCTTTGACCAATCAGTCATTAAGGATCCTAATGGGCTTTGTGTGTCGTACTTGAAACAGCTGAATCGGTAATCGATGAAGTCCTCGCAAATTTCACATTCTATTGTTCTAGTCGCTCCAATTGATAAGGTCAGAGCAAAATTTGTATTGGGCAGGCCACAAATTGTAGAACTCAAACAATGGATTGCAAAGAAGATCGAAGAGACTAACAATAGAGCATAGTTTTGTCATTCAATCTTTCGACATTCGTGATTGCAAGCGCTTATGTTTGGGTTTGCTTGACTGAATCTCAAGAAGATGAAGAAAATGAGAAGTACTTATAATGGCTTAGGGTTTTTCTCGATTTGGGGACGAGTCAATAAATATAGGGGCACTTTAATAACTTTATTTATTGCAACCACATTTAATTTCATCCTCAATACTCTCAACCGAACAAGTTACCCAAAACATATTAATACCTAAACTTAAGTGTTAATCTCATTATAAACTAATCTCATGATCTTAAGTCACCCAAGTATGTGAACCGAACAGGCCAATAAAATTATGTAACTCCTAGAATGGCATGAAAAGTACGGATTTAGGCTTTGGCGCCGTTGCTTAGTAGGTCTCTTTGATCGTGTAGTTGGTAATGGTGAGTAGTCATGGCAAGGAATGCCTTGTTTTCATTTTACATGTCTGGTCAGGTGGAAGTAGAGCCTCATTGCGTTAGTTACCTAATTTCTATTTTGTTTGGTCTTTTCAGCGCAGCTCGTATATAGGGCATTCATCTTCCGTAGAAGACTTGAGGTACAGGAAGTTTGAAACTAACCAAACCTCATCCTTTGACCAAAACAAAAAAAACCCTCATATGCATCCTTGAATCAGCTAGGCTTCTTCCTAAGAATTGTAATAAAAGAATTTAAAAACAACGTGATATTAAATATTTGCAAAAAAGCTATCTATTATTACTTTCGTTGCTATCAATTTGTATGGAAATCGCACCTTGCATCTTATGTAAAGCTTGTTTGATGGAATGACTATACGTGAGAATTTTGAAAAGTTTTGTAACCAAAGGTTTAAAAAGATAAAGTTTTGTGACCATGAGTGAAATCAAGTATAGGACTTTCTGAGACTTGATCTCGATTGTCTGCATTGTTGGAATATCACCAATTGTTACAGCATTAACGGTAGGGCTGAGACTTGGCTTGGTTGCCTAGCCGTTCAAATGCAATTTGCCAGTATATAATTGGCATGTGGTTTGTCACTTTTATTAAGTTTTTTTGACTTCTATATCTTGACTGCATTGATGCAAAGGAACAACTTATTGTCACTGTTTCTTTTAGCTTGGCTATACACACCCCACCATTTACTTGGGGGCACCTCAACAAAAAAGTCAAACTTAAAAAAGTCAATTCTATTGCAAAATGACCCTTATGCCCTTCGCTGCTATTAGTGCAACCCTCCATCTTTTTCCTCTCGTTTCGTGCACCTTACTATCATCCCTTCACACTATTTTCTTGTGATTATAGGGCATCATCAAGTGGCTCAGCCTCGTAAGTTTGAATCTCTTGTTGAAGAGTTGGTCGGAGTCCACCAAGCCTCTAATTGGAGAGTTGGTCAAAGCCTACCGAACATTCAATTGGAGAGTCGGTCGAAACTCACCGAACCTTTAGGTCGGCAATTGTCAACCAATTCCATGAAAGAAGTTCGGTTGGACAACACTGAACCTAGAAGATAAGTCTCGACCACATGTCGTCGAAACCTAAAATATATCACCGCAACAGCCAACAAAAGAACCTTGCTTTCAATGGCACCTTGCATCTCCATATCACCTCTGCAGCAGCACAGTTTATTCTAAACTTTGGAAAGCTGATTAAACCGTAAATTTGCTAGAAACATCGAGGCGCTTTTCCCTTTTGTCACCTACCCCATTCATCAAGTGATATGTATTTAGCAGCTCAGTTAGTTGAGATTCTTCTAATCTCTCATCTGCACTAAATCTTCTCCTAGCTTTGAAGTCCCATCCGCTATTTGCCTCTCCCGATCTCACCTCGGCTATGAGACTATTTTTTGTGCGCAACGCCATATACAGTGCTGGAAATCTATCGCGCAGCCGTCCCTCCCCAAGCCATTCATCCTCGCAAAAAAAAGTTTCCCTCTCGTTTCCCCCGCGGATGTGAATGCCTTTCTTGAAATCATCAGAACACATCAATACGAATCTCCATGGCGATTGACTTGTTCCCTGGCCTAGCCTTCTATAGTCCTAGCTATTATGACCTCTCCCATATATACTCTTGATAGTCTCCACCTATAACGCACCCCCCTTCATACAACATAATCTTAGAATAGCCAATCAAAACGATCATATGCCTTCGAGAATCTAGTTTCATGACAAACCCCTTCATGTTTCTTCTCGTACTGAATTCCACTCTCTCGCTCACGATGAGGACGAAGTCTAACATTTGTTGCCTGAAAGAAAGGCATTTTGTTCCTTAGCAACCGTGTTGTGTAATAAACCTCTTAGCCGGGATGCTAGGTCGACCTTCGCAAGTATCTTGTAGATAGAAGTAATATGGCTAATGGGTCTATAATCCGAGAGATTCCCTGCATAACTTCCCTTCGGAATGAGACACATGTATGTCTCATTCATTTTACTACACACTACCCCATTGTGGCAAAAATCACACATAAAACGCATGATGTCCAGCTTCATAATCTCCCAACACTCCTTGATTATAGCCATGGTGAAGCCATCCGGCCCCGGCGCGTTTACCTCATTGCAGTTGCACACCGCCTGCCATACCTCCTCGACCATGTATGGTCTTTCAATATTCATTGCTTCCGAACTTGTGATTGGCGCCCACTCAATCCCACTCAGTCCCCATTGTTCATGATTGTGGTTCTTGTAAAACTCCTAAAATAATCTCACTATTTTCTGGTTAATCTCCTCGGGTTCCTTGGTGAAGGCACCATCTGATTTCTGAATTCGATCAATGCACCTCTTTGCCTTCCTAGACTCACGTATATAGTGGAAGAACTTCATATTGTTATCACCTTCTTTGGCCCATTTCAATTTTATCTTTGGAGTGGCTATGCAGTTTTCCATCAAGGTTATTCTATCAAGTTCGCATTTCATTTCCTTTCGTTCTCATGTCCGCTGTTCATCCCACACATCATTCGACTCATCCCTATCCAAACTGACTATGCAGGTTCTCACCTCTTGTTTCCTTATGGCTACAATTTTGAACTCATTCTTATTCCACACTCGGATCTTCTCTTTCATCAATTGTAGTTTCCACATCATTGTATACCCATGCATGTCCTTCACTTGAACAAAATTCCACCATTCTTGAAACTTTCTTTTGAATCCTTTACCCGACAACCAAACATTCTCAAATCGAAAGGGTATAGGTCCCTACTGAACGTTGCATGTTTTGAGGATTAAGGGATATTGATCCGAGGTTATCTTATCCCCGATGTATTGCCTCGTGGACCGAAATCTCTCCACCCAGCTTGTAGTGTAAAAGAATCTATCAAGTCTGGCACATATCGGTGGATTTTGGCTATAGGGGGTCAATCAATCCCATTTTATCAATAAATCTGTTAAAGAAAGTCATGCTCGTGGTTTGTCTTGTGCTATTCATCTTCTCCTCCAAGGGTCTAGGAACGTTTAAATCTCGCGTAACACACCATGTTTATCCGCACATGCCAAATAAAGCCCCCAACTCCTCCAAAAAATCATCCCGCCCCTGTACAAACTCGGCCCATAAACACCCGTTAACCACCATTGTTCCCCATTCTCCTCCTTTACCTCGATAGATGCTGGGAAATGGCAATCAAACTACTATGTACCTCAACCCTTCGAACATCCTAGACAATCATGATTCCCCCCTCGTCCCTTTAACTAGTACTACTACCCATTCCTTGAACTTGTTCTTCCATATGCTAGCGATCAGTGCCATATCCACTTCCATCTTCGTTGTCTCCTGTAATACAATAATGTTCGACTTAATTTTCGTGATCACTTCCTTAACTAATCTTATCTTCTGATGAGGCATCTAATATAGTTGTATGACAATTACAATTCTAATTAATTTAGGATTCCTATTTTAAGTAGAATAGCTATTTTATTTACTAAGTTTTAGGATATGTTTAGGACTATAATACTAGATTCTATTGGTGTATACGTAGACATTATCTTTATTTGATATTATCGTTCAATACAATTGATTCGTCAAAATCAGTTTTGCAATTCAAGGTTTTGAAATTATGTTTTATTTTGCTTACGAGCTACATCAAGTGGTATCAGAGCTTTGAATCTCACAAAGCTTGTTCAAATTGACAATTACCACCAATCCTAATGACAATGATCAGGGATTACCCGATGTTTGGAGAAAGCTTGAAAAACATGGGACATCACTTCGCAACATCGAACAACAATTGACTACAATTGTTGAGCAGTTACAAACTTTGTTGCAGGGTAACAATAATCAAAAAATTAAGGATCAAGTAGTCAGGGAAGTCGACCCTGCACAAAGACCTCGAATTCCAGCGATGCCTATCATGAGAACTAACGACTTTAGCGATGAAGACGAAGTAATACAAAGAGATGACAGTCAACGTTGGCAAGGAGGAGGTGACCATGAATACAAATTGAAGGTAGATATTCCATCTTTTAGTGGTGACCTTGATATAGAAGGCTTCCTAAATTGGTTAGAAGAAGTAGATGGGTTCTTTGAATACACAAAAATCCCAAAAAGAGAGGAAGGTAAAATTGGTTGCTTATAAATTAAAGGGAGGAGCTTCAATATGGTGGACTCAATTGAAAGAAAATAGAAGAAGAGAAGGGCGAGCTCTTGTGTCTTCTTGGGAATGAAGCAACTATTAAGAGGAAGATTTTTACCTCCAGATTATGAACAATATTCGTTTGATGATTATCAAGATTGCATACAAGGAAGTAAGAGCATCCATGAATATACATCAAAATCTTTGAGATTGGCGGCTCGCAATAATTTGGCGGAAAGTGGACCACAACAGGCATCTAGATATTTGAGAGGGTTGGAACCAACAATTAGAGAAAAGATTGGTATTTACATAGCTTTGAGTATTCATGATGCAAGGAATTTAGCTATGAAAGCTAAGATGTTGATCAATCAAAAATAAAGAGAGAATATAAAATCATAGCACAACGAAAGCAAACATGGACCAATGAAAGGCCACCGAGTGACAAGGATAAGGAAGTTGTAAACTCTACAAATACACGAAGTATCGGCGTGAAAGGAAATAATTATAGTAATGGAAATCGAAGCAAGCAAGCTATCTCCATTCCTAAAAATCCAAATCCTTATACAAAGCTTGCTCCTATCAAGTGTTTTAAATGTGGAGAGCCCGGTCATCGTTCTAGTGAGTGTCCAAGAAGAAAATTTGTTAATACAGTAGAGCAAACTGAAGAATCACATGAGGAAGAAGAATGCAAACCTGATGGAGAGGACGATGATAACTTATATGATGAAGATGCTTTTGTGGGTATTATTAAGAGATTGATGATTTCCAGGAAAGAACATGACAATTTGCAAAGGCACAAATTATTTCGCACTAGATGCATGGTGGAAGGTCACCTTTGTGAATTGATCATTGATGGAGGAAGACAAGAGAACATCATCAGCAAATCAATAGTAAAGAAATTGAAGCTGCCAACAGAATCTCATCTTGACCATCTTATAGTATTGCATGGATCACAAGTGTGGGTGATATTCGTGTCACAGAAAGGTGTAAAGTACCATTCTCTATTGGTAAATACTCAAATGAACATTATTGTGATGTTGTCGATATGGATGCTTGTCAAATTTTATAAGGAAGGCCATAGTAATATGACGTGGATGCATTTCACTCTGGTAGGGAGAATGTGTATCGATTCTCGAAAAATAGAGTAAGGTATAAATTGGTACCTATCGGTGGGAAACAACATAAAAGCCTAATGAGGGAAAGAAGCCATTGTTAGTAGTAGAGAATAACAACGGAAGTTTTGTGAATGAAATAAAAGAAACAAGGGAGGTACACTTATTGATAGTGAAAGGGGAAGGAGATAGTCACAAGAATGAAGGCATAATTCCATTAGCGATACAACCCCTTTATAGAAGAATTTGCAAATGTAGTGCCTAATGAGTTACCCGATGAATTACCTCCTATGAGAGATATCCAACACCAAATTGACTTAGTTCCTAGGGCTACTTTGCCTCATCTACCACATTATCGGATGAGTTTGAAAGAGAATGAGATTTTGAGGGAGAAAGTGGAGGAGTTAATCAGAGAAAAAAAAGTATATTAAAGAGAGTTTGAGTCCATGTGTTGTTCCTGCTCTATTGACGCCCAAGAAGGATGGTAGTTGGAGAATGTGTGTGGATAGTCGAGCCATCAATGAAATTACTATTGGGTATAAATTTCCTATACTAAGATTAGATAATATGTTGGATCAGCTTAGTGGGACAATGATTTTTTCTAAAATTGATTTTAGTAGTAGCTATCATCAAATTCAAATTTGACTCGGAGATGAGTGGAAAACTACTTTTAAAACTAGAGATGGATTATTTGAATGTTTGGTAATGCCATTTGGGCTAACCAATGCCCCAAGCACTTTCATGAGGTTGATGAATCAAGTTCTTAAGCCTTTTATATGTAGGTTTGTGGTGGTCTATTTTGATGACATCCTTATTTACACAAGTCAAAAGAAGAACACTTTGGTCACTTGAGAAGGGTGTTTGAAGTACTGAGGGAAAATAAACTGTATGCCAACTTTAAAAAGTGTATTTTCATAGCTGAAAGTTTGTTGTTCCTTGGTTTTGTCATAGGGAAGGATGGCGTGAAAGTTGACCACAAGAAGGTAAAGGCTATTAGGGAATGGCCTCTACCTAAAACTGTTGGGGATGTGAGAAGTTTCCATGGTCTTACAACATTTTTACAGGCGTTTTATTAGAAATTTTAGCAGTATTGTGGCTCCTATTACTGAGTGCTTAAAGAAAGGAAGATTCACATGGGGAGAAGAATAAGAACAAAGTTTTGCAATTATCAAAGAAAAGTTGTGCACTGCACCTGTTTTAACTCTACTTAATTTTGATAAATTATTTGAAGTGGAGTGTGATGCTAGTGGAGTTAGGATATGAGCATTATTGTCTCAAAAAAAAGTCAATTGCTTTCTTTAGTGAGAAGTTGTGTGATGCAAGACAAAAAGAGCTACATATGATAAAGAATTTTATGCTATTGTGAGAGCTTTGAGGATTTGGGAACACTATTTAATTGGGAAAGAATTTATTTTATACATGGATCATCAAGCATTGAAGTATTTGGGAAGTCAAAAGCAATTGAGAAAATCGATGCATGTTAGGTGGTCAGCTTTTGTTGATAAATTTTTGTACAAACTGGTTCATAAACCTGTAAATAAAAATAATGTGGCTGATGCATTAAGTAGAAGAGTTTCCATGATTAGAACCTTGAGCATAGAAGTGGAGGGTCTTGAATATGTAAAAGAATTGTACATGGATGATGGAGACTTCAAAGAAATATGGAAGTTGTGCTTAGAAAAAAGCCCATGATGATTTTTATGCGCATGATGGATTTTTAATGAAATGAAACCAACTTTGTCTTCCAAAAACATCTATTAGAGAGAAGGTGATCGGAGAACTACATGGAGGAGGCTTAGCTGGTCATCTTGGCATAGGCAAAACACTTGAAGAAATAAGGAAGAAGTACTATTGGCTAAAGATGAGAAGAGGTGTTGTCTCCATTGTAAAAAGGTGTACAATTTGCCAAACTTACAAGGGACCTGCTTCTAATGCTGGTTTGTACATGCCATAGCCGATTCCTAATGCTATTTGGGAAGACTTGTCTATGGACTTTGTGTTAGGGTTGCCAAGAACACAAAGAGGTAGGATTTTATCTTTGTAATAGTAGATCGATTTTCAAAAATGGCACATTTTTTACCTTGTAGAAAGACATCAGATGCTACTGCAATCGCAAAACTATTTTTCAGAGAAGTAGTGAGACTACATGGTATTCCTAAATCATTAACTTCTGACCATGATACGAAATTCTTGAGTCATTTTTGGAGGAATTTGTGGAGATTATTTAATTCTACTCTGAAATTTAGTAGCACAACTAATCCGCAAACCGATGGCCAGACAGAGGTGGTAAATCGTGTAATGGCCCAAATTTAATTAAACTAGGATTAGCTTTAATCTCGAGGGTTAACGGTCGTAATTTGGGCATTACGTAGACAACTCGCTTGGCTCGGACACGAGAACCGAGGAAATATGTTATTTATGGATGGTGTTTATGTATATGCGGTGTTTAAATTTATTATTATTATATTGTATCGCATGTGTGTATGTTGCTATTAGGCGAGTTTGTGTGACAGGTGTTCACCTTGAAAGGCGTGTCAACACAGAGGTCAGGTAGGCGAACTACGGGTACACTAGGAAACTCAACTAACTCACATTAAAATGACTAGTTAATCAACTAAAATGGGTAATGTGACCATAGACTAAGTGCATTCAAATTAAAACAATTGGCTATGGCGTGACTCGAAATGCGTGTCGAGACGCGGGGCACCTAGTACCGGGTAGTCGAAGGTTAATGAGACCATAAATTGGTTATTTTTGATAAATAAAACACTAACCATATTTAGAAGAATGGGCCTAAGTTAGTGTGGTCAAATTAAAATAAATAAAGGCATATAGTTTAGTCTATTAAATGGAAAGCATATGATTTGCTTGGAGATACACATTAGCATATCTAGAGACCAAGGGAGTAACAATATGGTGTCACTTGGTTTGAGTTAGTGGAGTGTAAGTGGGAAATGTGGCAAGAGAAGGACCCTTGGATAATTCTCGGGATACGTAAATACATGGCGATCAAGGGTTAGACACACTCCTCACATTGATATATATATATATGAAAGATTGATCAAACTATGCAACCAAAACATGTTAAACTGAATTTTCAAGGAAATCACAGAGAGGAGAAAGAGAGTTGGAAATTGGAGCTAGAGATCATCATATTGGAAGATCAAACCTAGGTAATCATCTTCTTCATCATCTCCTCTATCTAATGAACATATTTTTGATAAATGTTGATCAAATCGGTGTAAAATGAGGTTATGAGGTTGTGTTAGATGTTGTTTTAGTGTTAATTGCATATAGAGAATGTATAAAACCAGTTTAGGTAGCCAAATTTGAAGGGAAAAACAGAATTCTCGACTTGAGAATTCTGTCCCAGAGGCTAGGTAGCACGCTACCTGGAACGGTTAGCGCGCTAATCGTTTTGAGTTTTCCCACTGTTCTTCAAGATGAAGAACAGTAGCGCGCTAAATCAATTACCTAGCGTGCTACAATTACATAGCACGCTACATCAGACCCATAGCGTGCTAACGATAGATTAAAACTGAAATTAAAAGGTTGTTTCAGGATTTTTGACTTAATACATATCCCAAACACCTATAAACATACTAAACATGTAAATTTGGACTTCAGGGATTTGGGGGACCGTAACTCGGGTATCGGGGAGCTAGTCGGGTCGGATACGGGAGTTCGGGGAAATCAGAACACGGATTGAGGTGCGTAAAACCCTTGAGAATGTTTCACAGAATTCATGGTTTTGATTTATCGATATCGCATTTCATCTGTGACTGTTGGTGGGCACACATAGGTTTTCACTCCAATTCGGTGTGCGTATATATTGGTTGTGGCTAAATCGCTTGCATGAGTTACTTGTGTTTAGTGCTTGTGTCGACGGTAGTAGGATATACTTACGACCGTCGGGAGGGATTTAAGGTGTTCATTTGACTTGAAATAGCATATGGAGGGGTTCATCCGGTAACTGAAGTTGGGGTTTAGTCACTGTAAGCCTGTAAGTATATACGTGGTTCCTATTTGATTTACCGATTACTGTCTGGTGTAGGTCAGAGTTTTCTCGTGATTATACGGATGTTTATTGATTAATGCTTTATTTTTTAGCTGGTTTAGCTGGTATGTACTATTTATTTATTTCATGCTACTACTTTTGTTTGTCGTATGTTGCCTACATTCATGGGAATATAACGTATTGTTGCCAGGAGTTATATTCTCATGTCTTGTAGTTTATCAATTTTATTTCATGAATATTGTGTGGACTTCTCTTGGGATTTTACTCATTGGATTCGTCACTGTATTTGTTGGGTGACTGAGTGCAGATCCTTCGACAAACAAGGGCAAGGGCAAGGAGGTACTGGGCGACTACCTCTGAAATTGTGAAGCCAGATTGTGTATGATATCAGTGTGTATTTATTTTACTTTTGATGGGTTTTAGGGACCATAGAACACTGATTACATTATATGGAACTTTTGTTATACTTATCTCGCCTTGATATATGTGCATGGTATCTTTTGTCGGGTTTCCCACTACTTAGGATTGTTAAATATTATATAAGTTACTCATTAAAAGACTCCCGCTATAAAATTATAATATAACTTAATAAATTGAGTAACTGGCTAACTGAACTATTAATGCTTATGTAAAGGTTAGTTAACGTAACTGGGGTTAGCTGGAAAAGTGTAAGCAACTTGTTAGGTCGTGAGGCATCAAGGAAAAGCGGGCCATGACGTGGCAAGGCTAGTTGACGTGAGATGCGAGGTGGCAGGTAGCAAAGCGGTCTGGGAGTTCGGGTCATCACAAATCGAACTTTGGGAAATTAGGTAAGATGTATATGTCGTGACAAACCAAAGAGTTGGGATTTTCTCATTGCACATGCTGAATTTGCCTACAGCAATGCGATGTCATAATGGCCTTGGTCGTTCTCCATTTTCAGTTGTTTATACCAAGGTGCTAAATCATGCTCTTGATCTTGTGAAACTGCCAAAATCTTCTAATTTTTCGTTTAGTATTGAGAAATTAGCTAAAGAGGCTCAAGACATTCAAGCAGAGGTGAAGAAGAAAGCAAATTCTAGGTACAAAGCCTATGTTGATTTGCGGAGGAGAGTTCGGTTGTTTGATGTTGGAGAAGAAGTCATGGTGTTTCTGAGTAAGAATATAATTTTTGGGGGCAGTCATAAGCTTAAACAGAAGAGGTATGGTCCATTTAAGATTACAAAGAAAATTAATGATAATGCCTATGTTGTTGAACTTCCGTTGTGGATGGGTAATATTTTTTCTACATTCAATGTTGCAGACCTTTCACCTTATTTGCACGACTTTGAGTTGGGTTATGCTAACAAGATTTCGTTGGTGACTTCTTTGCAAGTGGAGGTGAATGATGAGGCATCTAATAGAGTTGTATGACGATTACAATTCTAATTAATTTAGGATTCCTATTTTAAGTAGAATAGCTATTTTATTTCCAAAGTTTTAGGATATGTTTAGGACTATAATACTAGATTCTATTGGTGTATACATAGACATTATCTTTATTCAATATTATCGTTCAATACAATTGATTTAGGTTTTGAATCGTGTTTTATTTCGCTTACGAGTTGTGTCATCTTCGCTGGTGCCCCGAGCCCTCTCATGTTATAGGACAAACGCTGAAATGCAACCGATTCAGTTCACTATCCAATCTTAAACCGCGGCCTCGCCTCTTCCAAATACTGGTATGACTTCTTCGAAACAAACAAATGCCGCTAGCATCCAGAATTCCTGTATCAATTTCTTCTTGCCCTCTGTCCTCATTCCTTTATTCCTCCTCCCTTATCAGACCGGCTCCATGAGCCATGTCTCTCATGTTCCTTGATGTCTCGCCTCCTACCGCACCATTACTTGTGTGATCTCTCTGTCTCCGTCAACTTTCGTGGTTCTATTTGGTGTAAGCAAGTGTTAAGGAAATTATAGTAGTTGTTATATTTCGTAGTTTATGTATTTAGGAAGTTTCAATATTTTGATATCTAGGTAGTTTATGTATCTTTCCTTATTTTATGATTTGTTCAGCTCTATAAATAAGAACATTCTATTGTACTCAATTTGCCCAAATTAATACAATTCTTAGACTCTTCTTTGAAATCTATCATGATATCAGAGCTTGGTTTTTAATGCTAGGTCGGTCGACCTTCGAGTCGACAACCGTTACGTGGTGTTCTCTTCCGCTTGTGCTCGTTTGTTTTAGTTTCTCTGCTTCTGTCGTTTTCACTCTCTTAATTGTTTTTCTTTAATCGCCTCTGCCCAACACCAATACACATATATTGGTGTGTTCATCATCATTCGTTTACAATTTATGATGTCGGTGCCATCATTGCATCTAGCCACATTACGTTGTCTGCCTACCGTCGACTATGTCGACTCCGTTATTTGCCTGTCGTCGACTACATCGACTCCGCTATCTGTCCGTCGTCGACTACATCGACTCTGCTATCTGTCCGTCGTTGACTCCGTCGACTTCGTTATCTGTTCATCGTCGACTCCGTTGACTCTGATATTCGATGTTCTACACTTTCGTTGTTATGAATCTGCCACATCCGAATCATTTTCTTGCCTTCTTTGGTGGTCCTTGATATGCTCCGCAACGAACCTTAGATTTGTCAGGTTTACCGATTCGATTGAAAACCTCAAGTTGGTTTTCATGAACCAACTTGAGTTTGAAGGAGGGTGTTAAGGAAATTATAGTAGTTGCTATATTTCGTAGTTTAAGTATTTATGAAGTTTCTATATTTTGATATCTAGATAGTTTAGGTAACTTTCCTTATTTTATGATTTGTTTAGCTCTATAAATAAGAGTACTCTATTATACTCAATTTGCCAACATTAATACAATTCTTAGACTCTTCTTTGAAATCTATCAGCAAGCTTTGGATGTCCTCCAACCCCATCTCTGTGTTATTCTCCTCTTGTACTATAAGAGTTTCATAATGATCCACTATTGGGACCCCCATTGTATCATCATCATGTAATTCATCCTCATCGAAACTCTGTTCCTGGCCGTATCCGACTCCTAAGTCTGACCCTTCTAAGCTGGAGTCCGAGTCGTATTCTCCGTTACGCGGGCTTTGGGCATTTCCTTCTGTTAGTGCTATGTCGTTTCCCATTATGTGCGCCCCTGCCTCTGAGTGGGCCGTATCCTCTATTACTGTCACATCGTCTTCGTTTGCCCCGACCCTTATAACTGATCGTTTACTTGGACTGTTCAGGCTCTCTATGCTAGAGATTTGTCCTAGTCTGATAGTGCTCGACTCATCTAAGTTAAAACTTTTGTTTTCACCCTCCCCCGTCTTGTCCTCTTCATTGATCTTGTTAGCGACAAACGATGCTTCTCGAGACTCGCCGTGGTCCGCTTGTGCAATTAGAAGGTCATCCACGGGAGACTCTCAGTCGTATTGTCGAGCTACTGCTTCAACGACAACCAGGAAAGATGGATCTAAAAGGACCGCCTGTTCGTGTTGAAAATCCTTTTTAGATTTTGGACATTGATCGTAGGGCCGGGCAGCCTCATTCAGTGCCTCCACAAAACCGGGGCTCAAGTCAGATAATTGAGGGCCTGGTTGCTCCACGGTTTCCATTGGCCTTACATTCCCTCGGTCCTTACCTGATGAAGTCAGAATTAGCTTGCAAATTCTTGGAAAAATATGATGGAAAGATATGACAGGATGACATTTTGGTAATTTCGGTGAAGTTCGGGCGTTTGAGTTTCGGCGTTCCGGGGGCATGAGTTGATTGGAAACGGCGGGAGATCACGGGTCACAGCTACGCCGTGACTACGACGTTTTTCGGTGGAAAGTTTTGTTTAGCTTATAACTTTCATTAGGAATTTCGTTTTTATTGCCGTTTGCGGCATTTGTTTCTATTTTTCGTCTAGTTTCCAGTTTAGGGCTTTTAGGGCTTTTTGGACTTTTTACTATTTTTGGCAAATTTTAGGGTTTCGCTATTTAAGCGACCTATTGGATGTAATTCACAGTTTTTGGCCGTAATATAAGAATTTTCGAACTTTGGCTTAAGTTCTGACCAAGATCGAGTTGTTCGTGGATTCGTTCAAGCTGGTTTAGAAGATCTCCATTGCGTCGGTTGGTATCGAGAAACTTCGGCGTGATTGGAGAAATCATGTCGTCGAAGAGGAACCAAGCGAGCGTATCGAGGAGGTGTATGACCGTGACAATCGAATCGACAAATTGACCAAATAATTGACCAACGCATGAGCGCGGTGGTAGAACAATTTCGCGAATCGATCGGTTGTTGAGTCGAATATGGATCGTGTCCGTAACCATCGAAGGGAACTGTTAGTGATGAACAGTAGGAGATTCTTCTACCGGAAGGGGAGGATGAGTATGTTGAGGCACCGAGGAGAGGCGCGCCGCGTGCGATTGAGGATGATCGCAGCGGTGGGAGTCGTGATGAAGACGAGGTCCCGAATTCCATGGCACCCTTCGACCGGAAGAATTCTTGGACTGACTGGCGTCAGTTGAAGAAGTCCTAGAATTCAAAGGTGTGCCCGAAGGCAAGCGTGTGCAACTGGTTGCGACCAGATTCAGCAACATGGCCACGGCTTGGTGGCAACAACTGAAGTTGATGCGGAATAGGAATGGAAAGGCGAAAATCACCTCGTGGGAGAAGATGAAAAAGCACTTACGGGCTGAGTTCTTGCCTTACAATTTCCAACGCCTTATGTATCAGAGGTTGCAGAATATGAGACGAGGGGCAAAGTCAGTAGATGATTACACTACTGAGTTTTATCAGTTAGTCGCTAGAAACGAACTGCAGGAGACTAACGACCAATTAGTGGCGCGATATATTGGTGGACTGAGGGTGCAGATCCAAGATGTCGTCAATTTTTGGCGCCGTTGCTGAGGACTGGTCTTTTTCTTTCTTTGGTTATTTTATTTATTTATTTATTTTTTATTTTGTATCTAGTCCCTTGTTCTTAACATGTATGCAGGCAACCCCGCGATGGCCTCCTACCCCCACAATTATGGTCGATTCGAAGACTCACATTATTATAATGTGAATGGGGTAGGTATGTTATATAATGGACATCAATTTTCTAACATGCATTCTTTTGTGCAACAGGTCGAGGTTTGCGAAATTTGTGAAGATTATTCTCATTCCACATATGATTGTCCGTATTATCCAAAGAATGAGAATTATCACTATCCTAGCTATGTATCCTCACAACCCGACTTTTTTGGGCTCATGTCAAGTCCACAGATTCCTCAACAAAGCACCTCTTTAGAAGATATGATGAAAAAATTACTAGATGATCAACAACGGTTTCATGAAGAGCTTCAACAATTTTCGCGTGAGTTTCCAAGCTTGCAAAACTTGGAAACTCAATTTATTCAAGTGAATGCCACACTCCAGAATATGCTTGACGAGAAAGAGTTGTGTAATACACAACCAACTTCTTACTCAGAGGAGAATGTGAATGTTGATACATTGAGGAATGTTGAGGTGAATGAGGTTACACCGGTGGAGAACTATTGGTGCGAAACAACGCAAGGACTTGAAGTCCTTCAAATTGAGTCGGACATTTCCATTGCACAGAATGACGATGATGAAGCTGCGATAGAAATTGGAGTCATTTCAGAAAGGCCAGAGGTGCCGCAGATAGAGAGCAAGGAAGACCAACCTCTGGTGTTGGCGAAACCACCCACCCTCCCATGCATATTTGTTAGACCTTATACGGGGGTGGAAGTAAAGGAGCGTTCACAGATTTTCTACACTGCTGACACCTTTGTGTTAGATGACCATGATATGACAGATTCGTTTGTGTTAGAGGTCCCGAATGAGCTCCCAATTCTGAAAGAGGGCGTGCATGCTGCATTGCCCAAATATGTTGATGCGCCATTTGTTGTTGACATCTCCAAAGGAGAGGGCATCACGTGATGAATCACAATAAGTCTAGCCAAAGACTTAAAAGAAAGGCGCTCGTTGGGAGGCAGCCCAGCTTTGTTTTTATTTTTATTGCATTTATTTCAGATTTAATTTAGTTTATGTTTTTTTTTTTTTTTTTTTTTTTTTTTTTGTTTAATAAAGCCCTAACTTGGTCTCTTGGATTTTTCGCAGGTGTAATGAATGTTTGATGAGCACTGATGGCTCTAGACCACCTCCTGAGTTTTGCTAGGTTTGACTATGGATTACATTATTTTTGGAGTAATTTGAGCATATTTTTTTTTAGGAATTAACATATTATTAGAGTTTTAGGTGTTTTGAGACTTGGTTGGGACATATCCAACTTAAGTCGCCACATTAGTGGCGGGTCTTTAAGTAGACCCAAAACCGTAAACCTCATTCCATCATCTTGTTGACTTCACCCGTAGTTGAAAGACTCGGGCTCGCAAGATTTGATAGGAATCATTTGAATTAACTCCCATGCTTATTAGTTCTTGCTCTTATTATGATAATTTTATTTCATGGTATCCTTAGTCACCTAGACATGCGAGATTTGAGCATTCACTGGTTTTCGGAGACTTTTGTTATGCGTGCACTTGTATCATCTTCTTATTTTATCCATGTTCTTTTTCACCACTATTCTTTGTCTTTTTGTTGCATGAATTCCTTGACTTGTTTTGAACCTTGAGGACAAGGTTCGGAATAAGTTTGGGGGTACTTTAGGATTTGTGGATTGTGTAGGATGGATTGATTTGCGAAAGACCGCAGGTGAGATCATTTAAATTTTTTTCAATTATATGCGGCTATATGTGGTTGTTGGACGGTATTGGTGGTGTTTGATATCTCTTATTCATTCATTTCTTCCATTTCTTTTCTCTCCATACTCATCTATCTCACTTCGTTAGGAGTTGATACACTTTCATGCATGTATTTAGTATAGTTTTCATTATTATATTGTTTAGAGTCACCCGAAACTTTGTTTCATGCCTTTGGTTGTAGATAAGTACATTATGGTTGCCTTTTTGACTTGAAACTTAGGAAAAAGTAGGAGAAATACTCACTCGAGTCCGTAGCTCAGCATTTTTATGATTTCATGATTAGGGACATAGTATGATGGTTAAGCCTTGTGCTAGATACCAAAATGGGTAGACGGTTGAAATTGTGCAAGTGATGAGACTTTAACCCACATTGGGGAATTTGCTTGATTATAGTAAAAGTGAGAAGGGCTAACATGAGTTTTCAAAATATAGAGAGTCCCACAAGTTTCCACATGAAATGGAGCAGGGAAACTTGTGGTGGGAAAAAGTGAGGAAAGTGGTCCATAGGAAATGGAGCAGGGACCGTATCATTTGAAAAAAAAATTGGAGAAGAAAAAAATAGAGAGTATACATATAAAATGAATAATGGCGGAAGAGCAGGGACTGTAAACTTGCGTGCTTGAATGTATAGACCAAGAAAACCCGCGAGTTGATGGCTTTTGTCTTGACCGAGTCTTTGTCTTTAAAGTGTGATCTTAATTGTGTTTGGGTTGCGGTTCTTGACATATCTTAACTCCGAAATTTCTTAAGTGGCTTGTTAACTTGGCAACTATGTAAACCAAAGGAACTCCATGAATTCTGAATCGGGTATAGGATTAGTTGAGTCTGTACATATCTATATTATGAGTCTAGTTTATTTGCGTGTTTGTCATTTACACCTTTGCTCGGGACGTGCAAAGTCCTAAGTTTGGGGGTATTTGATAGATCATTATTTATGCATATTATATATAATTTATTTATGTATTTTTATTGTTGAATCTTCGACATATGGGCCTAATTATCTTTATTGTTCATTTTTAGGATTTTTAGAATGCGCGGTTGAATTCGTGGCGAAAAACTGTGTGAAATGGACTACCTATATGCAACTTTCCATCTTGCGCCGCGTGTCACTCTCTAATTGGCAGTGTCCCTGTTGCAGTCCACGTGTCGCAGCCGCGTCAGCACCCTAGGCCACGTCACATCGCATCTTCTTCTTCGCGCTTGAGGAACCGGTCGATCGGCCTCGGGATGCGTGCCCGCACAGACTCCCAGTATTTCGCGCGAGTCGCACGATTTCTTCCTCCGCCACGTTATGCCACTTGGTAGGCTCCCATTGGTCCAGCGTGTCACATTGAGGTGTCTCCACCAATCACGTGCAGCCACGTTTCGATGACTCAGCCACACAGCAACGTCACAACCGCTGCCCTCGATCAATCAGCGCGCGCCACGTCAGCGTCACCAGCAAGGCCGCCCAATCAAGTGCTGACATGTGGCACAACAATAAAAAACCAGCCAATCACGTGCTGACACGTGGCACATGCAATTTTTATAAATAGGGGATCGACAGAGAGGGACAAAAAAAGACGCACAGGAGGATCGAAAACAGTTTTTGGGGGCGACTTCCGTCCTCTCCTTCGGGCCGAACTCTCTTCTCCCCCATTTTTTATATTTTTCTTGGTTCTTGGTGTTCTTCAACTATGCGAGGCTAAAACCTCTAGCGTAGGCAAGACTGCGAGGAGGTCGACTGTGCGTATCAATGGATTTGTGAGATTTACATATTTTAATTTCAATCTTTTCATTATTATTTTATTTTCTTTGGTATTGTTTTAATAATCAAGGTTAAACACTGGTTTAAATCTTGATTTACGTGCCAGTAGGTCGTACGCACCCGTACATGTGCAATAAGACCACACTAGTGGCATTCGACCATACCGATTGATTAGACCCTTTTGGGACCGGTTGAATACCTTAGAAATCTAGGCTAAATTGGACACACAAGTGATCCGGTTGTCTAGGTGTAGTGCCTTCACGAAGCTCATTGCGGTCAGCGTGTTAAACCCAATGCGCTTGAGTATAGGGTTATACGTTTGATTAGGGAAATAGTCACTGTCGTACCTTGGCTATCGAGATTAGGAAGCGCGAGGAACCGCATACGTTACCGGTTCTATAGCTACACTAGGATATTTTGATTTGCATATTTTACATAAATGGAATACCAAATCCAATTTTTTATCGAACCAAACTTGTATGTCTTGACCTAGGTGTTTTTATTAATTGTTTTCAAATTTATTTCCATTGCTTTAGTTATTTTATGATTAGTTAATTAATTCATTAATTCTCTCTTAAACCCCGATTTTCCTTTTTGTTATTTTTGACCTTAGAAAGATTACCAGTTCCTGTGGGATCGACCTTTTGCCACTATTCTACAAAATAGTTGGTTTATGTATTTTTTTAAATATTATTGACGCGTTCGGCGCGCGTCACATTTCATAAGCTTTTAATTTTGTTTTGTACTTTTTTGGAAGCCGACATCTGATTATAGTTAGGAAACAAAAATGGTGTGGATTGCATAGTTGTATATTGATTTCTTCAATTCTCTTACTTTATGATTATTTCATATTATACTGTTGCGATTATATGGTGTGTTAGATAGTGTAAAGTTTACTTATCTGACATTATTATTTGTTGTAATGTTGACAGGCTCATCCTGCACTGACAAGGGAAAATAGAAGCTTGAAGATTTTTTTATTAATTCCCTTTAAAGCTTACTTTCTTTTTGTGTGACTTGATCTTGTGCATATTATTTATATTTATGGGTTTGGGTGAGAGTGTGACGTTCTTTAAATTAGTTTTGCAAAAAGTTACAAGGTTTATATTCTTGTTTTGGTTTCATTTGGATTATAAAGTTGTTATGAAGGTATCAGAGAAACTTAACTTAATTTATACACTTGAATTTGTTATGTATTATGAGCTGCGGGGAGTTGTGAGTCCTTCTATGCATCTCCCCATTCTGCATTGTCTATTAGGTTAATGTTTCGACAAGCCACTTTTAGGGGATGTGCTGCAAAATTTTTACAAAATGTGTATATGATTTCCTAATTTGCTACAATAAAATTAGTTAAAAACCGAATCAATTAAGTATCTAAATTATAATTTGGAGCATTATTAAGGATTGAAATAAAGATTTATTTGAGGTCAAGTTTAATAAAATGGATAAGCTGACTAGATTATCAGGGGATTAAGGTAATCAAGGTCGATCAGTAGTCTTAATGACGAGGGGGCTGACAAAATCGATATCAGAGCCTAGGTGTGGCTCAATTGAGGATGAACTTTAGTTGGGAATCAAAGATTGATTGAGTGTGATTAGTTGGGAAGCGACTGTGAGCTGGGATGTTTTCTTATTATGTTATATATGTGTTGTATGTATATATTATTGCTAGATATGCGATAGGAAGTTTATTCTCCTTGTCCGTTCGATACTTATCTCGTAAGATAAGGCGAGTAAGATTAGAAACAAATAATTAAAAGATAGAATAGAATTATGAAATAAAGCTTCGCATAAATGGATGTGAAATAGACTCAAGAAGTCTAAATTCACAAAGGTGTTGTAAGTATTTCAGTCCTAATATAACTGATGAAAGTATCAGTTATGAAACCAATATGAGATTGGTTGGAAAAAAATTCCAAATTATTAAGGTACGTAAGTATTACAATTATAAAACGGTCAGAAAAATGTTAAAATAGTCTCAACAAGGAAAATGGAATATAACTAGCAAGTTGTCTAAGTTGGTTTCTACTAAAATAAAATACTTTGAAGTAAAGTATTTTCTCATTTTCGAAACAAAACACCAAGTGAAAAATGGAATATAACCATATTTTTAAACAATCGAATGACTTCTAAATAGAAGTAATGAGAATCTTGATTGTTTATAACTCAAGTTACTTATTCATAATGTTGGGTTTTGGGGTTCATACGCAGCGGAGATTACAAAACAGTTTTGACAAAAACCCCAACAGATCCGAATCTAATTCCATTAAAAACGTTTAAACCATGAAAAACTTAATCATACCTCAATCGCAATATACCTTTCAGAAGGTTGATCGATCTCTAAGGCGCTGCCAACGACGAACGCCCTCTATCAGCAGTCCACACACGAACGGCGGCCGAGATTTGAAGTGCTAGCTTCGAGAGAATACCAAACCTTTTTGTTTCTCTCCAAAAAGATCCAGAGCCAAAAACCCTAAGTCGTTTCTAAAACGAAAATAGAGTTTCGACCTTTTTTCTTTCGTACCTGTGTTCTAACTTAAAGCGTCTATTTATACAACCCTTGTATATAGACGGTTAAGTAAATTACACATATACCCTTACTTAAAGAAGTATAAGTGTAATACACCACAAGGACGTTTCCGTCATGAATTTTATCATATAAAATTCATTTTTTTGAACCATCTTAAAATCTCGCAAAACCATTCTTAGTGTGCGACCCAATAGGCTCATACAACGTTGGCAGTGTACCAAAACACATTTTGGTATACAAGTCATGAGCAGTCTCTAGCAAGACATTATGACTACCCAAGTTGTACGAATATCAAATCGATACAACCTAATCAATAGTGTATATAACAACCTTTTGTCACACGATATCCTTTTGATCAAACATAAGGCATGGAATTGTCATCCAACATGTTCAATCGTACTAGTCTCGATCTCTAGGTAGATGAAAACATCCAAGTGACATTGATCAATATCAATTCACTTAGACTAGGCCTTTTAACAGTCTAACACATCGAGGGATCCACTAGATATCTCTCTTTATATGAGAGGGACAAATTCTATCTCGATTACACAACTTCATCACATTGCTCACACAATAACCAATCACAACCTTTATAATCGTCGGTTAAAGAGAACGTTTGATTGTGTCAAATTCTTGTGTTCCTAATGTTGAAGTCTCGGCAATCTCAAGTCGAGGACTGAAAAATATACCTATCATGAGAAACAATTATGACTTAATCCATGTGATGTTCTCATAGCGCGGGTCGGTGCAAGTACTTTGTTCCCTAACAAGTACTCGTGATCTTGATTCGTATCCCTATACGTATAATCATCATATGATCATCAATCAAGACTCACACTAGTCTTAATTCATTATAGTTCCCAGTATAATGATCGACTAGGGACATTTAGGATATTTATGTAAATACCCATGGATCTTATTATAATGTAAACATGCAAATTAATTATAATAAACAGCAAATGAAATCCTCTATTTTATTAACTAAAAGTATTCATAAAGACAGTTAATGGATTGACCTAGGGCACATGCCCCATCACATAAGTGACGTTGAATATAGTGGTTTTATGAGACGAATAAAAAAATGATAAAAAAATGGGAATACATGAGTTATAAGCAATCTTTGTTAACACCAAATTAGGTGTTGTTATGAAATAAAGATAAAGAAAACTTTCTAACTTAAAAATGAAAAGTGTAGTGATAAAAAAACCGTGTAAGAAGATAAGGTATTCGGAAAGTGGAGTAATAATAGCTTGGATTTACTATTAAACATCAACACAAGTTATTGTGTTTTGAGATTCCAAGTACCAAATAATCACTTCTAACAACATTAAGTTATGACATCTATCACTATAACTTAAAATATAACTGAGGAAGAGATAGACGTATTGATTGAGAATCAATAATTGATTTGTATAGGACTTAAGTATGAGCTCCTATATTGCAAGAATTTTCATTTATAGGACTTAAATTATTGAAATAGTATCCTTTAAGAATTTAATTAATTATCCTTTAATAATTTAATTAAATATTAATTATTAAATTAATTATTAATTAATTTAAGAGTTTGGAAATTTATATTCTTCTATCTTTTCAGTTGAATAACAACGGATAAGTGAATTCATCAAAAGCAATTCGATAAATAGTAAGATACAAAGTTATCTTACACAATCTCTTGAAAAGTACTGAACTTGTGTTTTAGTCGCAAAATTTCTCTAATGACGGGGGCTACCAATAAGGAATTTCCACTTACTTATGATTCAAGTTTAGTGATTTGAAAGTACTTTATAATATGATAAAAGTATGATTAGGACTATAATTTTAAGTAATATGTTAAAAGTCAAAATAGAGTAATGTTTAATTTTTCGAATATTTATTTAGATGTTTGTTTTATATTTTATTAAATTGACTTTATTTGATTTGATTTAAATTTAGTTTTAGTGAATTTGATTTTTGTTAGTTAAGTTAGTTTAATTAGGTTAGTTTATTGCTATATTTTAATTTAATAATTTTTATTCTTGTTTTAATTAAATTAATTAAATTAAAGTAAAACTATAAAAAAATAATTAAAAGACTTTTTCGTATAGAAGTTTGCAAAATCCTTGTGAGACGATCCCACTTATTACTACTACAAATAATACAAATATACGAGAAATTTATTGTACACATTCGACATGTGTCATAAACTAAACTCAATTGAAAATAATCTAAAACTAACTAAGGGCAATCAGGGGCTAATCAAGAGCTGATCAAATGCTCTTAATTTCGAAGCCTTAGGGTCACATATATAATTTTCTAAAGTATATATATCCCAATCGAACTCAAATTCCTTATTTTAATCCAATATTCTCGTGGCTAACATTAGCAAATCCTGAGCTAGTCCTACTCAGCTAAATCTTGGAAAAATCAGTGAAATAATGACTCTGTGGTTCACCAATTTGTGTAGCTAATCCTTGTTCATTTCTTGAATCAGTAAAGAATCGTTGGATTTCTCTGCTGCAAATTTAAGTAGCGAATCCTAATGTATTTCTTAAATCGCTATGAAATTGCTGGCTATTTTTTTCAATTGAGTGATCTTTACTTTTCTTCCATTTCGTATCTTAATTTAACCTGAAATCATAAGAAGAGAAAATCTAGTGTAATATAACATTATACATCTAAAATCACCTTAAAATATATTATAAAACACTGTCTAATTATTGACTTATCAAATAACACAAAACTTATCGCTTTGCTATTCCGAGCATAGCGATACTCTAAATTATATTTTCTTTTTAATTCCTTATTCTGATTTCATAATTACGTACTCTTATTCTTAAACATAAGTGATCATTAAATAGAAACATATTACCCTCATGTGAATACATATTATGATAAAATAGAAAAAATTAAAGAACAACCCCTTAAATGACAACTCATCCCTCGTTATGCAATACCTCATAACTAAAATTTCAATCAATACCAAGGCCAGGCCACCATATACGCTTTCTCAATTTCCACTGACAAGCATTAAGCTTACAATGACTAATATAGAATCTCGGGATACAAAAAATTATTAAATCAATATGAGTTGCAAAAATTTTTTAAAATACCACCAAAATCAAAGATGATATGAATTTTGTAAGACACTAACAAATATCAATCATCATGTTCAATTGTTGGAATGTTGGAAAAATTCTTCACTCAACTTAGCTATAAGGGCTTGAGGGAAATCTTTTATTTCAAGAGTGTTTTTATAAAAAATCTTCCATTTTTCTAAAGTTCCCTGCTCCATTTCCTTTGGATATCGTTATTATTTTTATAGGCACTATTTCTCACATATTTTCCACCACTAGATTTCGTGCTTCATCTCCGCTGGAACCTGTGGGTCTCTCTATTTTTTCATTTAAAAACTCATCCTAGCACTATCACTTTCACTATATTTAAGGAATTCACTTTCCAACTACATTAAGTTTTATTGGCTAATTTCCTATTTATTCCCTAAATTATGGCATAAGTTTTTTCATTATATATACATGACCTATAATCTTTGTATAACAAGATTCTTAGAAACCTGACTTGTTTATCTTGCACTTTTGTTTGATCTTCTACATATTTTAATGTCTAACATAAAGCAATCAATCCCTCTAAACTCTTCTAGTGCATACACAGTCTAGGTAAGTCAATTAATAGGGTATAACAATTCCTTTCTATCCTAATTTTTTTTAGTAAGTAATAAAAACATCTCTTATATTTAAATCTAAATTATATTCAATTCATATTATTTCCTAACTAAATAAAGTAAAATATAGAAATATAACCTATCTTTTTGGCACGCGTCAAATGCGTCAAAATATATAATCCCGAGGAAAATACCAATGACCACGAGAACTGCAGTAGTTGCAAGCACAGGGTCGGTCCATGAAAACGAAGTTTCTAACCTAGGCTAATGAACAAAAAAGTAAATCGGGGATCCTCTCCTTTCCCAAGAAAAGTAATCTAAACACTCGGTATCACAAACTTCTTCATTTTGGCATAATTAAACATATGATCATCAATCTAGATAAAACATGCAATTCAAAGGTAATTTAAGTAGCTATAGACCTTGTAACGTATGCGGGTCCTTGCGCTTCCCAATCTCGGTAGTCAATGTACGATAATGACTACTTCTCTAGCCAAACACACAACTTTGGACTCAAGCGAATTGCGTTTAATGCGTTGACCACAATGGGTTTTGTGAAGACACTACACCTAGAAAATTGGATCACTAGTGTATCTAATTTAACCTATATCCCTAAGGTATTTAACCGTTCCCTAAAGGTTCGAAGCAATTAGTATGGTTAATTGCCACTAGTGTGGTCTTATTGCATAAGTACGGATGCTTACGACTCACTGCCAAAAGAATCAGGGTTTAAATCTAAATTTAACCTTAATTAATCAATCAATAACAAAAATATAAAGCACCAATGAAAATCAATTGAAATAAATTAAAGTAGATCTCACATATGTTTATACCAAAAGAGTAGTTTTCTCCACTTCTTATCTAGACCGAGGAAGTTAGCCGGTCATGTTGATTGAAAACTCCAATAAAATCAAAGAGAAAACAATTGTATGTGAAAGGTAAAGAATGCGAAAGCGTGTAGCCATCGTGAGTTCTCCCAAAAACAAAACCTAAGTCTTAATATCAAAAAAAAACTTCTAATTTGCTCTCTAAAAGAAAGAGAAATCGAATTTAGGTGGTAGGTTCGTTACAAGTGCCCTGAGGCAGATCCGGTGGCTATTTTTGAATTTATTGCACGGTCTCGACACTTGTCGTGCACGGATTGGCTAAGCTCGCTACTACAGATGACGAGGCAGGCAGAGATTCGAAGAGCGGGCTAACGCGTAAGTGTTGGACGAGTGGCAGAGTGCCACATGGCACCCAGCTGGGAGGCGAGGACGCGAATGAAAACTTGACCGTCAATCTGGGAGACAACACAAACATGCATCCCAAGGATCATCTACAATTGGTATGGAGAAGGAAGGCATGCGGGAGAACTCGCATAAAAATGTGGGAGACATCACGACGAGAATCTTGAGGAGAATCAGTGTCAGATGGATGGAGGAAGAAACGTTCGAGAGAGCGTATGAACATGTGCGAGACCACACCAGCACAAATCTCGAGGCAAGTCCACGACTTTGGTTATAAGTGACTCATGTGTGTCCATGGGTTGCATCACTCGGATAATCTTCATTTCTTCATCGACTTGTAGTGCATGTCTTGAGGCATGATCAAGTGGTTTTGGTGCTTAATGACTAACGTGTATCACTTTCTTGCGTCACTTGGCCTGCTGGTCATCACTGTGCAATGCATAACTCGAGGCAGATCTTTTGGTAGTTGTTCCATTGCAAGCAAACACTCTATTTTTAGTAGTTGTTTTTCCCTGGATTCAACCGCGCTCTCCAATAAACATGAAAATGATTAATAAGGACAATTAGGCTAATATTTTAGAGACTAAACAATAAATAATATATAAAAATCCTATATAATACTACATAATTAACGACTTAACAAATAGCCCCAAACTTAGGACTTTGCACGTCCCGAGCAAATGTGTAAATGACAAAACACAAGTAATCTAGACTCCTAATATAGTCATGCAATAACTCAACTAACTCTATACCCGATTGAGAATTCATGAAGTTCCTTTGGTTTACATAGTTGCTAAGTTAACAAGCCACTCAAAAAATTTCAGAGTTATGATAAGTCAAGAACCGCAACCCAAACACAATTAAGATCACACTTTAAAGACATAGACTCGATCAAGAAAAATGCCATCAACTACTCAAGAGTTTTCTTGGTATATACATTAGCACGCAAATTTACAATCTCGGTAAAAATAGTGCATCGACGCTTAGAAGGTACCAAAAGCGAGAAATGCAACCACACTTTACACTATGTAGACTTAACACCAATGGGAATCACTATAACTTAATAACTTGTAACATGGCTAGGATAGGGTACCAAGGAAATGATATACATGATAAATGAAACATTGGAAAACTAAAAGATAGACTATCAAATGATTATCTGAGAACATGAAAGTGACTACACCGCACTTAAATTCATTTTTCATTTGACATGTGTAGTCCTCACCTTTTTCCAACCACCAAGCTCCTTGCTCCATTTCCTGCGGATGCCGTTTTAAGTGGGACTCTCCAATCATGACCTCCCCTTATTTTAGGCATATAAACAATTTTTTTCTCTAATTTTTTCTCCTCATGTCTCTTTTTAAAGATTTCAAGTCTAAGACTAGTTTCCAACTAGGTAAAGCAATATATTAGGCTAAGTCTATGGGTTTAACATTAGGTATGAAGGAAATGAAGGTTGGGTTGGCTTAAAATGGGTTAACAAGGAAAATAACTTTAGGTAGGCTTAAGGCTAAGGGTTTTCATTCAAAAATGGCCTAAATAATTTTTTCAAAAGTGGTTCAGTCATATGAATTCAGCCTCAAGTGGTTTACATCCTTATTCTAGCACCCTAGAAATCTGACTTGCAAGGCTTAATAATCAAACTAACTCCCTAATCATAAAATCAAAAAAAATGTTGGGCTACGGGCTAGAGTGAGTGTCTCTCCTAGTTTTCCCTAAGTTTCAAGTCAAAAAGGCAACCATACGGTACCCATCCACAACCAAAGGCATGAAACGAGATTTTGTGTGACTCTAAACATTGATAAAAATGAAAACTATATTAAATACATGCATGAAAGTGTATCAACTCCTAATGAAATGAGAAAGAGAAGTATGAACGGGAAAGAAATGGAAGAAATGGGGATACTAAACACCACTATTACCATCCATCAACCGCATATAACCGCATATAATTGAAAATTTTAAATGATCTCACCTGCAGTTTTTCGCAAAGAAATCCATCCAACGCAATCCATAAATTCTAAAGTACCCCCAAACGTATTATGAACCTTGTCCTCAAGGTTCAATACAAATCAAGAGGTGCATATGTAAACACAGAAGATGGTGAAAGAACGTGATAGATATAGAAGTAAGAAAATGATAAAAGTTCATGCATAAAACTAACATTAATCCGTATATCTACGAATAAAACGTAAACAAAATAAAATGGGTAAGCTTACCAAATCTCAGTATGACTAACCGTGGGTATAGAACAATGTGATGAGCCGCACGAGTGATATCGCGCTCTTACAATCCGATGCGCTATGTAGAGATCGTGACACCTGTAAAAAGTCACCAAAAAGATAATGATAAGAATACCATAAAAATACTGAAATAAGAAATCAAATAGAAAACAGATAGAAGCTTGGGGTGCCTCCCAAGTGCGCATTGTTGTAGCGTCGTTGGCTCGACTCAGTCAGACTCTCTCTCAGTCAGAGTACTTTACAACTTCTATAGTTTCATTCTCAATAACATGTTGCGGGAAGTTCTCATAGAATGGCTTCAGTCGGTGCTCATTCACTTTGAAAACTTTCCCTGTATCCATCCTCACGATCAGAATTGCACCATGTCCAAAAACATTAGTAACAACAAAAGGTCTGAGCCATCGTGACCTTAACTTCCCTGGATGGAGAGTCAATCTAGAATTATAAAGCAAGACCTTTTTACTAACTACAAAAATTTTGCGAGAGAGGTTGTGATCGTAGAACGCCTTGCTTTTATCTTTATAGATTCGAGCGGACTCGTAGGCATCATTCTAGACCTCTAATTCTAGGAGTTCCAACTTTCTTTATTTACCTGATGTATCGAGTTCCGTGTTGAGCTATTTGACACCCATAATGACATGTGTTCCAGCTCGACTGGCAAATGGCAAGATTTGCCGAATACTAAGTCATACGGTGACATCCCAATTGACATTTTATATGTTGTTTGATAAGCCCACACCGCGTCGTCAATGTGCATACTCCAGTCTTTTCGTGACATATTTTTGATATTCTCTAAAAAGGATTTAATCTCTTTATTTGACACCTCCGCTTGGCCACTCGTTTGAGAATGGTAGGCCGTAGACGTATGGTGTGTAATATTGTACTTGAGTAAGAGATTTTCAACTATACGGTTGCAGAAATGGGTACCTCGATCAATAATCAAAGCACGTGGAGCTCCAAAAGTAGAAAAAATTTGATTTGAAGAAATCGCATACCACTGATGAATCATTGGTTTAAGTGGCTTTAACTTCCACCAATTTGGACACGTAGAAAACCATGTGATATAGAGAAAACCATGTGATGGTGGAAATGACCCCATGAAATCGATCCCCTAAACATTGAAAATCTCATAGAATTGGATCGAGTTCATTCGCATTTGATCCCAGTGACCCAAGATACCGATTGATTAACATCTGACACAGGTCTTCGCATATAGATATGAGTCATAAATAGGGTAGCCAGTAGAACCCACTCTCCAAGACCTTCATAGTTGTCGTACATTGACCAAAATGGCCACCTCAAGCGTATGAGTGCCAAAATGCCAATATAGATTGTGTCTCATTCTGGGAGAGATATCGACATATTGCTTGATATAAGCAAAACTTCCTTAAGTATGGGTCATCCTAACATAGTGTTTAGAGTCACTATGGATTTTGTCTTTTTGGGCTCATATAAGGTGAGGTGATTACTCTTATGTAACGAGGTAATTAACCCAATTTGTGAACTAAGGGAGTTTGTCAAAGATGGCTAAGAGATGTTCACCATGGAAATCATCTCGAAGCGAGACAGGTGCTTCACCATTCTCAATGCGACTGAGATGGTGAGCATCAAGATTTTTAGCACCAATTTTGTCTTTAATTTCGATATCAAACTCTTTTAACAAGAGTATCCATCAAACGAAATGGGATTTAGCTTCCTTTTTGGCCATTAAGTACTTTAAGGATGTATGGTCAGAATGGATGACCACTTTATTACCTAAGAGATAAGGCTGAAATTTCTCTAAAGCGATGACCACTACTAGAAGCTCTTTCTCAGTAGTGGTGTAATTCATTTGGGCAGAATTAAGAGTTTGGGAGGCGTAATGTATGAAATGTGAAGCATGTTCGACTCGTTGCCCATGCACAGCACCCACAGCGTGGTTACTAGCATCGCATATGATCTCAAAAGGTAGCTCCCAATTGGAGCTCAGATGAGAAGAGTAGAGATAAGAGAGTCTTTAAGTGCATCGAATGCACTCTTACATGCCTTATCGATATCGAAAGGCACGTCTTTCTAAAGAAGACGACACAAAGGTTGTGCAATTTTGGAGAAATCATTAATGAAATGCCAATAGATACTGGGCTGTCTAAGGAAGGATCGGATTTCTCGCACAATTGTAGGGTAAGGCAATTTTTTGAATTACTTCAATTTTTGGCAAGTCTACCTCCACACCCCTAGCTAAAATGATTTGGCCTAAGATAAGACCTTAGTCCACCATGAAGTGACATTTCTCATAATTGAGGACCAAGTTCTTCTCAATACATTTATAAAGAACCTTAGTTGTTTGACTAAAGGAAAGATTGAATGAGTCGCAGTAAATGGTGAGATTATCCATGAATACT
Source organism: Stephania cephalantha (assembly GCA_039657325.1). Classification (NCBI taxonomy): domain Eukaryota; kingdom Viridiplantae; phylum Streptophyta; class Magnoliopsida; order Ranunculales; family Menispermaceae; genus Stephania; species Stephania cephalantha. The sequence goes on from CM077573.1 coordinate 24,785,401, forward strand.
TGGATGAAGTGCTTAACTAAATCAGAGAAGATGCTCATCATACACCTCTTAAAGGTAGCTAGTGCATTGCATAGCCCAAAAGGCATGCGCCAGTAATCAAAGGTAACGAAAGGACAGGTGAAGGTGGTATTCTCCTAATCCTCAAGTGCTACAATAATCTGGTTAAAACCCAAGTATCCATCCAAGCAGCAGTAATGTGACCTTCCGGCTAAACGCTCTAACATCTGATCGATGAAAGGCAATGGGAAATGGTCTTTCTAAGGAGAAACATTAAGCTTCTGGTAATCGTTGCAAACTCGCCATCCATTGTGGATGCGAGTTGGGACAACACATGGGGTATGTGACTCGGGCCGTTGACACGTATATATATGCTTATGTGATGGGCAATTGGAAAGATGCAAAGGCATCTATGAGATTATGGGCATTTTTAAGGATGTGAAGGCATCAATGCAATTGTTTATGCCTTAAATAGTGGAATAAGGTTGATGTGATGTAATTCATGACCGACCTGCCGTATATCATTCTAATTAGTCGAGTGTCAATTTCATTTTGTTTAACGGAAGTATCTTATAGCATGATCATTTTTCAACATATTTGCTATTATTATGCATTCAGATACTTGTTGTATATTTGGAAATGTAAACAAATGTCTCTTAGTGTTACTTTCTATTTCCCCGTACTCACCGTCATTTTTATGATGGCCGGTGTAGATCCATCGAGTAGCAGACCAGGCAAAGAGAAGATCGGCGACTACCTATTAACCGGCGTAATCTTGCTACTTTGGATTTAGTAGGTTTTTGGTTTTGTCGTATGACTTATATATGTCTTATTATACTAATGGGGTTGCATATTTGGGATGAGAGATATTACCCTGACCAGACACATATTGATATATTATCGTCATTTTGTTTATATATATGCATGTCATCTTTGTTTCCTAGTTTTCCAAATTCTTAGGAATTATACTAAAAAAAAACTTCCTCTAAATTGTCAAGACTTCCGCTGAATAATCTTTAAGTTTTTAAAATTTAAATTGACTCTGATTTATTAATTGACATAAGATAATAAATGCTTATTTGAAAAATAATAGTTGGTGTTAGAAAGGTTTTGGAAAAAGGCTGAAAAATTCATTGTTAAGTCCTACGTGGCGAGTTTAGGGCTTAATGACAGGATTAGGCCGAATGGCGCCCTAATTTGATAATACATCGTCACAGTTTGTATCGAGCCTAGACTCTAGATACTTGGGAACATATTATAAAGTTGTTCAAAATTGTAATACCAACGTCGTAGTTAGTGTTAGAGACAACTTTTAAAATAATAATCAATCTATGAATTTCTGTAAAAGACAAATTTTAGTTGTGGAAAACCAGATAATCCTTGCTAAGAAACCATTAGTTGGGAAGTGAGTTAAAGTGACATGGGGATATCTTATATATACATGTTAGTTTCTATATGTATATATATATTATCTTCATAGTACCTGATTCGCGTTCGCTATCAACTTGTAAGTGCTAGTGGCAGCTAGCCTCCTATTCCATCTACCGATGATTTTCAGAGGTAATCTAACTGTGTATCAGCTCAGGTACAACAGTTGGCTAAGTTCATAGCTATGACAACACGTTTTGCTCCACCTGTACAAACAAAAGCCCCTACTACTACTCCTCCTACATAACTGACACCAGCCACTCCGGTAGTATGGACTATACCGATAGTGAAAGAACCAGCTATAGAGACATTTGATACACAATCTTCCATTGCTACATCTTCTAGCTCGACATTAGAGGTTCATTTGGTGAAGTATTTCATTAGATAGAAACCAGTTTATTTTGATGGTCAGCTAGACTTTGAGAAAATTGAGAATACGTATTGTCTAAGAAGAAGGTGCATAGAGTCTTAAGGATTGAGGATAGACTATGAGCTGAGATTCCATTTTACATGTTACGGAGCGACACTGATGTTTGGTGGCGTGCGACGATAGCTTCTGATGGAGACTTTGAGTCTTGGGATGCATTTAAGAAAAAGTTCTATCAACAATACTTCCCACCTGTAGTGATGAAGAGGTAGAGGAAGGAGTTCATGAACCCGAGATATAGAGCTGATGAGTCGATGATGAGCTACAGAGACAAATATTGTTATCTGAGATAGTTTGCTGGGGATTTAGTGAGAAATGATTTTGAGGATGTATATTATTTTTGGGATTGACTAAGGCCAGATATAGGGTTTTATGTGGTTAATTTAGGTGTCAGGACTTTGGGTGAGATTTATGAGCATGCACTTTCTTACGAGACCTACTATTTAAGCAAAATTGTATATGGTACACTGTTGGGGCCAGCGTTGACACCTGATCAGATTGCAAAGTTTGAGAGGAGGAGACATGGGGTAATAGACCGAGGAGATGGAAGAGAGGTTATCAGGAATTAGCGACAGCTACCATAGTTGTGCCATATGTATCATTCCTTATGTCGTTTCAAAGTATAGTTAGTAGACCTCCTTTGCCGACACTAGTTAAAACTGCATTGTCAGCTCTTACTACATTGCCAACTTTTCTAGAACCTCCAACGCCACTAAAGCGAGGTTGTAGAGGGTTGAGGCGAGAGGTAGAGGCGAGCAGAGGTAGAGGTAGAGGCGAGATGTTTCTGAGAAGGATAGAGACAAGCATAGGCTGGGATTAGACACATATTTAGTGTGGCCGATTACTTCTTTCAGTGTGGTCGAGTTGGGCATATAATTAGAGATTGTCCACGACCGGTAACACCTTCCTCAAAGAGTCATGAGATAGTACACATGGTAGTACGGACGATGTCGTTGCCACATGAGGACTCATTGAGGGTACGCTTTCTGTTTGTGGTAGGAACTTATATGTTTTGTTTGATTCGGGTTTTACAATATCTTTCATTTTTGGTCGCATGATAAGCATCTTAGGGTTGACACTAGTTACAGTTAGTGTACATTTTATTTAGAGTATCGCACCTGATGATAGGGTTTACCCTAATTATCTTGTTGAGGGATGTCCAGTAGAGATAGGCGGGGTAGAGCTACCTGCAGATTTCATAGTACTTAGACTTTGACGCGTTGTTAGGGATGGATTGGCTAGCCGCATATCATGCACATATCGATTATTTCGATAAAACAATGTTATTTAAGATCCTAGGGCGTGCGATGTTCACATATAGTGGTAGTATACCGAGGGTCGAGGCACTAGAGGTCGACTTGCGACTAATGGAAAGATGGAGACACTAATATCATTATACACAGTAGAGAGTTAAGGACCCAGACTTGAGGAGATTCAGGTTATGTGCTAGTTTTCATACATGTTTTAAGAGGACTTACCTAGATTACAACCATCGAGAGAGATAGACTTCATTATTGAGTTTGTACCAGGCACCAGGCCTATTTTTATACAACTGTACTATATGGCTCCAAGAGAGTTGGAGGAGTTGAGGGGTTAGTTGCAGGATTTGGGATAATAGGGATTCATCACACCTTTTACGTCGCAATAGGGAACGCTGTTCTATTTGTGAAGAAGAAAGATGGTACTTTGAGGTTGTGTATCGACTATAGATTGTTGAACAAGGTCACAGTCAAGAACAAGTATCCATTACCACATATTGATGAGTTATTTGATCAGCTCGAGAGGAGCACAATTTTTATTCAAGATAAACCTGAGTTCAGGGTATCATTAGCTTAGGATTAGGGTGATGATAAGTCCAAGACAGCGTTCAACACGAGATATAGACACTATCAGTTTACAGTTATGTCGTTTGGTTTGGCCAACGCCCCTGCCATGTTTATGGATTTGATGCATTGGGTGATGAGACCATTTCTTGACTGCTTTATGGTAGTTTTCATCGATGATATATTGATATACTCGATGACTCGAGAGGATTACGAGTAGCATCTCAAAGAGACATTACTTAGAGGGAGCATCGACTCCACGCTAAGTTTACCAAGTGTAGATTTTGGCTATTAGAGGTTAAGTTTTTAGGTCACTTTATTGGAGCAGCAGGTATTGCTGTAGATCCAGCCAAGATTCAAGATATTATGGATTGGCCTGCACCGACGTTGGTCACAGAGATTAGGAGTTTTCTGGGGTTAGCAAGATATTATCACAGATTCATGAAAGATTTCTCGAAGATCACTTCACCGATTACTAGATTGACCCAGAATGATGTCACATTTGAGTGGTTTCAGGAGTGCGAAGAGGCATTTGCTCAACTAAAGTGGTTATTGACCACTACACCAGTGTTGATATTGCCAGAGATTGAACAAGGATTTCTAGTATATACAGATCCTTCTCATATAGGTTTAGGTTATGTGTTGATGTAGGACAGACGAACGGTCTCTTATGCATCCAGATAATTGAAGATAATTGAGAAAAATTATCCCACTCATGACTTAAAGTTGGCAGCATTGGTGTTTGTTCTGAAGATATGGAGACATCATCTATATGGAAAGAGGTTCACATTCTATACTGATCATAAGAATCTGAAATACCTCTTCAATATAAAAAGCTGAACATTAGACAACGCAAATACTGGGAGTTTTCTGAAGGACTACGAATTTTCTCTAGAGTATCACACAGGAAAAGCTAACATAGTTGTTGATGCGCGTAGTATGATACCTACTGGAGATGCATAGGTTGTCAGATGCCATATGATGCATGAGTATGGATTACTCGAAGCAGCGGCGATGATGAGTCGGTCAGATATGTCTACCGACACTCGGGTGATGATTTGTGCATAGATGAGGCTACTAACACTGTCTACACAAAGATTGCCGAAGGGTCAGTGAGCCGACATTCTATACCCGAGGTTTAGTGAGTTAGCCCAGAGTGGTGATTGTATCGACTGGATAGAGACGACGGATCAGTGTTTGACATTCAAAGGCAAATTATGGATATTTTCAGTGGCAGAGCTTAGAGATGAGACTTTTCAGGATTCACACCGTTCCCAGTTCACTATTCATCCAGGTAGGACCAAGATATACCATGACATGAGGAGACATTTTTGGTGGCTTGGTATGAATGCAGACATATCAGAGTTTATCAAGAACTATGAGATTTTCCATCAAGTGAAGGCTAAGCATCATAGACCTAGAGGATTATTACAATCGCTTCCCATTCCTCGATGGAAGTGGGAAGCCATAGGCATTGATTTTGTTAGGGGATTACCGAGGACTACTCGACAATACGATCTATCTGGTTAATTGAAAATAGATTGACGAAATCTGCTCATTTCTTACTAGTTGCATATCATTACACATTTGAGCAGATGAGCATATTATTTGAGAGGAAGATTATCAGGCTACATGGGGTACCATTTACTATCACGTTAGATAAAGATGCTATGTATACGTCCAGGATGTGGCGGGGTATGCAGGAGAAGTATGATACGCGCCTACAGTTCATCACAACCTTTCGCCCTTAGACTGATAGGCAGATTGAGATGTTGATTCAAGTTCTAGAGGATATGCTCAGGGCTTATTTACTTGAGTTTGGTGGATCTTGGGAGGAGTACCAACCATTGTGTGAGTTTGCATACTATAACAATTATCAGACTAGTATTGAGATGACGCCATTTAAGGCTTTATATGACTGATCGTGTCGCACTTGTAATCTTGTTGGAGTGAGCCAGAGGACTAGGAGTTAGTGGGGCCTGAAATTTTTGTTGATCACACGGAAAAGGCACAACAAATTCGCCAGAGGCTTAAAGGGGCCCAAGAAAGGTAAAAGAAGTATGCAGACACGTATCGCATTAATCTCACGTATAACGAGAAAAACTGTGTATTTGAAGGTTTCTCCTCCGAATGGTCTTCACAGATTTGGTTTGAAAGGCAAGTTTGCACCGAGATTCATCGGGCCTTTCATGATCAAGAGACGAGTCAGAAAGGTTACATATGAGTTTGAATTACCTCTACAGATTTTGGGGATTCATCCAGTCTTCATTATTTCTATGCTTCGACTAGCTAAGTCGAAGGCGGGTGTGAGACCGACGGTTGACTTAAGCCAGATTGACCTGAATGAGGATGTATCTTATAAGGGGCACCCAGTACATATTCTAGATCGAAAGGTACAACAGTTGAGAGGCAAGTCTATCTTGAAGGTATTAGTCAAGTAGCAGTTCCATGGAGAGTCGGAGCTCACTCGGAACATGAAGACTATAGGCGAGATAGATTTCCATACTTTTTCGAATCAGTTATAGCTTTAACCTAAGTTTAATTTCAAGGAAAGAATTTCTATTAGTTGGGAAGATTTGTCATGACCAAATTCCTAAATCCTAGTTTAATTCTTTAATTATGATTAGTGACCTATGGCGTGGGACCAGCATCACGATACGTCTATTAACAAAGACAAGGTAGCTGAGGTATATGTTATATTTTTGTGCTGTATGCCTAGTGTATTGTATATGTGTAGACTATTAAGTCACTCCTACTTGTGTTGAGGTGCCGAGACATGAATGGAAATGCGCCTCGAGATATGTGCCTGCATGGTACCGGGGTAGAGAGTGAAGTGGTAAGTTGGTTTAAGCTTAATGTAGCTTAAATAGTAGTATTAATGTGGATATAATTGGTTTTATATTAAATGTAACCTAAGTTAGCAAGTTAAAACAATACCCATTTGATGATTCTCGAGATACGTGTTGACAGATCAAAAGACTAATTGAGTTTCAATTTGTGTTAGATAGATGGAGTTAGTGGAGAGTTGGCGGAATTGTGTCAAGTTGTAGACCATTACATTAGTCTTGAGATACGTGAGTACAATAAGATCAATGGCTATTAATCAATCTTATCTTAATATAGATCAACCCATGCAATTCATTTCATTTCAAAACGTAGAAGTTAAGTAAAGTTGGATAAGAAAGATCAGAGAAGATAAAAAAGGGAGTTAAAGGAAATCATGTGGATTTGAAGATGGAATTAATCAAAGTAGGCGTGGTATACTACTAGGTAACTTTAGTTACACTAGCAAATTATTTAATTTGATGAAGTTGATAATATAATTGAAGTGTGGCCGTTTTTATGTTGTTGATGATATTTTGGGTCTTTAGAGGTGCAATAAAGAGATCCCAAGGTGTTAGAGCTGTCTAGCGTGCTATCTATGTGTAGAGAAAACTCAAAATTTAAATTGTAGAATTTTGGGTTTTCCTACACATAGCGCGGTAGATGTGCTAGCTAGCGTGCTATCTATGTGTAGCGCCCTAACAAAGTTGACTAGTACGCTAATGAGGTCACTAGCGCTCTAGACAATCCACCTAGCGCGCTAGGTGCTCTGACAGCGTAAAATCTGCAATTTCCTAATTAAAACTTAAACACTTTAAATAAGTCCAATACACTAATTAAAGTTCTAAACACACTCAAAAACATGTTAAATGATATCAAGAACCTAGGGGAAATTCTCGGGGGTTTGGATACGAGTTTTAAGGTGTTGTGAGGCTTGATTAGGTAGGAAATTTGTGTGGATTGTAAGTAAATTTATTGAGATATTTATTTACATTTTATTCCTATTTTATTGTTCATTTCTGTCATTTGGACTAATTTACCTATTATACTCTAAATACCATGACTTGTTTCCTCTCTCATTTCATGAGTTTGCTATCATGGTATTGATATTTGTTTAAATAGTTTCATTAACTCTAAATCATGTGCTATGTCATTTTTTATTGTTGATGCACTTAGTCAAATGGAATAGCATACTATTAGGTAGGTGTTTGATAGTTTTATAAATATATTTTCCTTTGTCCATTAGTTATGCAATTGTATTATTGGATTCCTAAAACCATGTCATTTCTTGAAATATGAAAGTAATTCTTGTATCTAGGACCATGATGGGACAGAGATGGCGGCACACTATGTCATTAGATTATCGAGGTGGTTGGCATCTCACCACTAGCTTGTGCAGCACATGTGGTACAGGACCCAGGGTTGTTGACAAGTATATATATGCGTGTGTGATGGGCAATTGGAAAGATGTGAAGGCATCTATGAGATTATGGGCATTTTTAAGGATGTGAAGGCTTCTATGCGATTGTTTACACCCTAAATAGTGGAATAAGGTTGATGTGATGTAACTCACGGCCGACTGGCCCTAGATCATTACTACTTAGCCGAGTGTTAGTTTCATTTTATTTAACTGAAATATCTTATAGCATGATTCTTTCTTAGCATAGTTGCTATTATTATAATTTCAGATACTTGTTGTATATTTGGAAATGTGAACAAATGTCTCTCACTGTTACTTTTTACTTTCCTGTACACACCGTCCTTTTTATGATGGTGTGTGCAGATCCATCGAGTAGCAGACCAGGCAAAGAGAAGATCGACGACTATTTCTAAGCCGGTGAGTCTTTGCTACACCAGATTTTGCGTATGGTTTTCCGTTTTGTTGTATATATATATATATATATATATATATATGTCTTATTTTACTTTAGGGGTTGCATATTTGGGATAAGAGATATTACCCTGACCATACACATGTTGATATATTATCGTCGTTTTGCTATATATATGCATGTAATCTTTGTTTCCTGGTTTTCCTCATTCTTAGGAATTATATTAAAAAAACTTATGCTAAATTGTTAAGACTTCCGCTAAATAATCTTTAAGTTTTTAAAATTTTAAATTGACTATAATTTATTAATTGCATAAAGTAGGAAATGCTTATTTGAAAAATAACAGTTGGTGTTAGAAAGGTTTTTGAAAAAGGCTGACTAATTCATTGTTAAGTCCTACATGGCGAGTTTAGGGCTTAATGACGGGATTAGGCCGAACAGTCCCTTAATTTGAGAAGAGGTTGTCACAGTTAGACAACACATTGGCCGATGTGTTGTCTAGTCAATCCATTAATGTCCAATGGTTCTATCCCTATAGCGAATATGTAATCAATGCAACCTATCTAATTGTGTAGGAAGTTACATATAGGCCGGGAAGGTAACCTATCTCCTATATAATTTAATCTCAGTTATAGGAGTTACTCTCGTGAATCACATTAAACATCATTTTTCCCATTTAGTAAAAACATCACAATGTACATATTCCCCCTATTCGGTCCATAAACTACATGAACTACATATACTAATATATCCAGGCAACATTGATAAATAAGTGAATCCATACTTACCTCGGTTTTGGTTTCAGTTAAGAAATTCCATAACTTTTTAGGTCACTCACGCTTTCCCGGTGATCCAACAACTATCATAAACCATTTATGATCAATAAAGGTCTAATACCATATTCTTAGTTACCCTAAGCTAGTCCTTAAGACTTCAGAAAATTTTAACTAAATTACATCAGAGTTCTTGTTTTCTGGGGTGGGAGCATGCTCCTTCAATTGTGCGACGCGCTCCATCAACTGGGTTCATTTCAATTAATGAAGGGAGCAGTTCCTCTGTTCAATGGAGCGCACTTCACCCTGTATTTTCTCGATAATGAACAGGGAAGCAACGCCACTATTATATCCACAAATTCATAAAAACAATAGTCAACACTCCCAAAATACATCAGGGAGAACCTCTAGTGAGGTATAAATCCATTTACAATCATAAACAACAGTAATTCATAGAGAAATAATCACTACATATTGAATTTTACTTTAAACTCAAAAACTAATTTACCAACAGTGATGATCTCTGATCCATTTGTTTGATCTCCTCAAATCACGTTGCAAAACCTCCTAATCCACTCATTCAAATCGTGGAAACCCTCGGTTGCTCTCCTTTCTCACTCTCTCGATCGATTTGTTAGGATAAGTTTGAAGGTTTAGGTTTAAATATATGGATTTCTCTTGAGATGCGCATCACGTTATCTCGAGGCTGATCAAGTGATTGATGGTTTAAAATGACACTTTCTAAAGTGACACACATATTGATACCATCGACGCTTACGCTCATCTCATGACTATCAAACGATCCATATAATTCAAACCAGACTTATAGTTTCATTATATATTTATATATCAAATATATATAATAAATTCCTTATGTATTTTCTTACCAATAAATTCACCGGACATGCCTACAAGTATTCTCGGATGTGCACAATCAGTTCACGACCCTCGTTGCGCTTGAAGTACTGGCTATTTATTATTTCATTACATGTTTTTCGATTATAGGCTTGTATATAAATTCTGTTTTACACTACAACCTATAAAATTCATTAAACATCCTGTACAAGCCAAAATCATGACACAAACACACGCATACTAGATCAAGGTACGCCGGACTTAACCAGGAGCGTAACTCAGGTTGATTAGGATTTGAATTAACACTAATCACCAGCTTAAGGTAACATCTCGTTACTGTCTCCTCGATTCAATCAATTTCATCCCCGAAATTAAAGTAAACATAAAATTATCTGTAGTTTCAAAGAGAAATGGAAATTGCACCTCCGTATAAGACTCCCGCTCCCAAGTTAGTTCCTCATCTCGGTGAAATCATCATTTCACTTTAACCAAAGGAATATCTTTGGTTCTCAACCTCTGAATCTTACGATCATATATCTGAATTTGCTGCTCGTCATAAGATAAGTCTTCTCGAAGATCAATTTCATTCCACTCAATCCTTAAAGTGAACTGAGTCTCCATTTTGCAAAGCATAGACACGTGGAAGACATTATGAACTCCGGCTAACTGAGGAGGTAACACTAACCTGTAAGTAATAGCACCAATCCTTTTTTGCACTCTGAACAGACCAATATCCATTGGAGCTAGTTTACCTCTCGATCCAAACCTATATAATCCTTTCATAGGTGAGACTTTCAACAGAGTGTAATCGTCCTTTGAAAACTCTAAAAACCTATCATGTTTATCAGCGTATCTCTTCTATCTTTGTTGTGCCGTAGTCAAACATCGGCGAATCTACTTAATTTTCTCTGTGAAGTCCTAATTCAACTTCAGTTTTCACAAAATTGTATCCTCAACCTCTGTCCAACACGCAGGTAAATGAGAAGGTCGACTATACAATGCTTTAAAAGGAGCCATTCCAATGCTAGCCTGATAGCTATTATTATAAGAGAACTTACATAAAGGAATGTATTTCTACCAGTTACAATCAAATTTTAAGACACAAGCTTGAAGCATATCCTCTAGCACTAATACTAACCGCTCAGTCTATCCGTCAGTTTGCGGATGGTATGTCATACTGAAGTTAAGAACAGTTACCAACTGTCTCTACAATTCACTCCATAGTCTGGACGTGAATCTCGGATTTCCATCCGAAGTAATCGACACTGGAACTTTATGATATCTCAATACCTCACATACGTACACCTTACATAATCGGTCGAGAGGACCTCGCATGAAAACTGGCAAGAAATGCGCAGGCTTCAACTACCTATAAACTACTACCCATACTGCAACATGCTTATGTTGATTCAAAGGTAAACCGAAAACAAGATCCATCGATATATGTTCCCATTTCCAATCATGAATGGGCAGTGAATGCAATAACCCTCTAGGTTTCCTATGCTCAGCCTTAACATGCTGACATATCTCACATCTCTTTAAAAACTCAGCAATATCAATCTTAATCCCATTCCACCAATAAACACGCCACATATCGCGATACATCTTAGTGTTACCTGGATTAATAGAGTAAAGAGATATATGAGATTCTAGTAGCAACTCCGCCTCAACTGATTAGAATCCATAATATATTCTTGAACAATAACGCATTATCGTTGAAAACAGAACAATCAGGATGATCTACACTAGCCACTAACTTTTGACGCACTATATAATCCTTATCAATTTTTTTAAAATTAATTACCCACTTAATCATCTCCGGTTCAGCCCGAATCTGAGCATAGAAGAACAAATTAGTAGCTTTGGAACTAGCTCCCTTAGTCGATGATGTGATAGCTGGGCTTTCACTAATTATCATCATCGATGCTTCCTCAAGAAGTTTAAACTGAGATGCTCTTGAAGTAGCTACGTTCTCTCTGCCTATTCTTCTCCTACTCAAGGCATCATCAACCACATTTGTTTTGCGTGGATGGTACTTTAGAGTGAAATCATAATCCTTGAGGAACTCAAGTCATCTACGCTACATCATATTCAATTCACTCTGAGTAAAAGAGTATTTCAAACTCTTATGATATGAAAATACTGTAAATTTCTCACTATACAAGTAGTGCCTCCAAATCTTCAAGGCAAAAAACTACAGCTAGCTCAAGATCATGAACTAGATAATTTCTTTCATGAATCTTGAGTTGCCTTGAAGCATAAGCTATAACCCTGCCTTCTTGCATCAGCACAAAGCCCAAGCCTGAATGAGAAGCATATGTATAAATCACTAATTCCTTCCCTGATTTAGGTAATGTAAAAACAAGCATCGTATTCAAACTATCCTTCAAATCTTTGACGGCAACCTTTCACTTATCAGACCAAACAAAGTCAACATCTTTATGTGTTAGTCGTGTCATTGGTAGAGCAATACGAAAGAAACCATCAACAAATCATCTCGTAATAACACACTAAAGCCAGAAAACTCTGAACCTCTGACACTATGGTAGGAGTAAGCCAATCCTTGATTACCTCAACTTTCACTGGATTAAAAGATATACCCTCAGCATTAACCACATGTCTAAGAAGTTTGACCTTTGAAGACCAAAATTTGCACTTACTATACTTGGCATACAACCAATTATTCTTTAGAGTTTGCAATGAAACTCTGAGGTGGTGTGAATGCTCTTCCTATATCATGGAATATTAAAATATCATTGACAAGAACGATGATAAACTGGTCAAGATAAGGTTTAAATGCTCTATGCATCAAGTCCATGAATATAGCAGGGGCATAAGTGAGCCCAAACGACATCAGTGTAAACTCGAAGTGATCATAGAGAGTACTAAAATCCGTCTTCGAGATATCTTCATCCCTGATCCTCAGTTAATGATAATCAGACCTTAAATCAATCTTTGAGAAATATCTGACATCCTTCAACTGATCAAACAAATCATCGATCGTGGGCAATGGGTATCTACTCCTGATAATCACCCAATTAAGTTGTCTATAATCAATGCACATACATAGGGTTCGATCATTTTTTTTTCACAAAAAGAATTGATGCTCCCCACATTGACCTACTAAGATGGATAAACACCTTCTATAACTGTGAAATCCGAGAATCTCCTAAACTAAATTAGACGATTAATTAGTGATTTTCGGATTTAATTTGAATTTTAGAAATCCGAGGTGGGACCCACGCATGACGGACCAGAGATCATAAGATAAATAGTATTTTTGTTTGTTGTGTGCCTATTGTATTTATTATATCTTATTCATCGCGAAATAGGATTCAAATTAGTGCTTAACCACGTTGTCCGAGTGTTCCGGAGTGTGTTGGTATTTTCTCTAATTTTTGACGAAATCGGGTAATATTTAGAGTTTAATTTGGACATAAAAACAAGAGATAAACATGAAATAAAAAAAAAAAAAAAAATTGCCAAATTACCAATAGGGGCATTTAGGCTGTATTGAGAATGATAATTTCTGAAGGGCAACTGGGTAAATTGGCTATCCTTTTGGTTTTTAAACCAAAACGAAAGTCTTCGACAATCTCCTTCTTCCTCGGTTTTACAGTGATCTTTCCCTCTCGTCTCTTCGTGTTGATCTCTCTCGTCTCTCTCTGGTACGGAATCACTCTCTCTCTCTCTCTCTCGACCAGACAGAATTCGAAGAAGAGAGAAGCCGTGACTGCTGGGGTGTATCGATCAAGGTGAGCATCGAATTTGTAAATTCGATGTTACTGTAAATCGAAATAGGGACTGTGATTTGTTTGGGAGTGTGAGGTTTTAATTTGAAAAGAGGGAGAGAGTTAAGGGTTCATTGATGAAACGAAAACAACAACAACAACAACAACAAACAGTCAACAGCAAAAAAAAAAAAACAGTAGCCATTAAAACGAGAAAGAAAAACGAAAAACAGAGAGGGGACAGTGAGGTGAGGAAGAAGAAGAAGAAGAAGAAGAAGTGGCAAGGAGTGAAAAAGATAGGAAAAGAGAGATCCCCCTGCTCAGAAGAAAAACTCGTGAAGGTGAGGAGAGTGGACGAGAACGAAACAGAGATTCATTGTTGAGAGGTAGGGGATGATCCCCTGAACCGATCGAACCGGACCGGTTCAAGGGATCAAACCCCTTTATCAACCCAAAATATAAAAAAAAATCAGTTTAATTTCGAAAAATAAAAAGAAAAAATTCCGAAAAAATGGGATTTTAAGCCAAAAAAAATAAATTATGGATTTCTATGAGAAATATGAAAACTTGGGTTTTTCATAAAACTTTTACCCGGGGTTTTACCTTATAAAGCGTAATTTAGGCCGATTGAGCCTAAAACACCAAATTGAATTCCAAAAACCATATAAATTGGTTTTTGAGGTAAATTAGTAATAAAATATAGTAATTGAAAATCAAATAGTGAAATTGAGTTCTCGGGAAATATTTGAGGTATTGAAAAGAGTTGTCGGGATTTTAATGGATTTAAACACCGAAATGACTTGAGAATTTTGAGAAATTGTTGAAAAATGGTACAATTGAGCTGAGACTCATAAATCATGGATTTTTGTGACTTAATAGGATTTTCAAAACAAGGGAATCTGGTGAACATGCGAGCGAGGACTCGGTAAACCAATTTTGCATTGGTTTAATAGTAAGTAAACACTATTTCTTGCTTTTTACAGTAATATGGTTTATATTTTGCACGGTGAGGGAGTGAGACTCTTGATCATGCATTCATGGCATCCAGATAGAGTTGCCCATGAGTGTGAGGTGCTCCACTCTAGACAAGACGTACTGTAGGCATCTAAGGCGGGTAATGTTGACTCCGAGGTAGGATGCATTGACTCGTAGTTTTGTTCTAGGTTCATCGTGAGAGGGTCCGCTCGTTATGAGCTTAGAACAGGAAATGATGATTCATGTTGTATATTTATTTCAGTATTTTGTTTATCGTGCGATACTTATATTATCTCTTGTTATTACCTGTTGACGAAGCAAGGTAGATGTTTACTTATCTGACACTGTTTATTTTGTGCACACTATTATTTAGTGTTCTTGAAATGGTTTTGTGATGCGCGCCGAATGCGTCAATAAAATAAAATATACCTAAACCAACTATTTTGTAGAATAGTGGCAAAAGGTCGATCCCACAGTTGGTATTCTTTATAAGGTTTAAAAACAACAAAAAGGAAAATGGGGGGGGGGGGGGGTTAATAAAGTGATTTAATTAACTAAACTAAATGCTAAGGGAAATAAATAAACTATGCAAATAACAATTAATAAAAATACCTAGGTCAAGACATACAAGCTTGGTTCGATAAAAAATTGGATTTGGTCATCAATTTATGTAAAATATGCAAATCAAAATATCTTAGTGTAGCTATAGACCCGGTAACGTACGCGGTTCCTCGCACTTCTTAATCTCGATAGCCAAGGTACGACAGTTACTATTTCCTTAATCAAACGTATAACCCTATACTCAAGCGAATTGAGTTTAATGCGCTAACCGCAATGGGCTTCGTGAAGGCACTACACGTAGACAACTGGATTACTAGTGTGTCCGGTTTAGCCTAGATTCCTATGGTATTCAACCGGTCGCAAAAGAGGTCAATCAATTGGTGTGGTCAATTGCCACTAGTGTGGTCTTATCGCATAAGGACAGATGCTTACGACTCACTGACAATTAAATTAGAGTTTAAATATGAATTTAACACTAATTATTCAAATAATACCAAAGTAAATAAAATATCAATGAAAACAATGAAATTAAAATATATAAATCTCGCAAATCCATGAATAAGCGCAGTTGAGCCTCCCTCGTAGTCTTGCCCAGACCATGAATCTAGTAACCCATTAAGAACACAAAAACAAAAGAAAAATAAAGATAGAAGGGAGGGAGAAAGAGAGAATCGAAGTCGAAGATAGCCGAATAGGGAATAGAAAATGAATTGAGGCCGAGAGTCGGGCTTCTATAGAAGTCGATGCCCTTCCTCCTTGCCAAAAATCAATTCGGTCTTCTCCTCTTTTCTATTTTTTGTGCATTCCCACTTCTTTCCATCTCTCTGTTGTTATCTTTCTATATCTCTTCACTTTCTATATATATGTCTATATGTATCTATAATAATATATTATATATTAAAGTATTTCCTAATAAAACTAAAAATAGAAACTTGCTAACTTCTCTCCTTGAACCATGTAAGCAAGCACGTACACCACATGTGCCTAGCTGTCCGTCACATCATCACTCTTGTGCCTCACGCGTGGGCCCCACATAATTCACTTCGGGATGCGCACTAGCGCGATTTTCAATGTAGAACGAATCCGGACATATGAATACTCGATTTTGCGTAGTTTTTCGCTTCGAATTCAACCGCGCACTCCGTTAACCCTGAAAATAACAAATAAATATAATTAGACTAATATTTTGGAGACTTAACAATAAAAAATATATAAATAACCTATATATAATTATATAAATAACGACTCATCACTTTGTTAGGTTCTGAAGCCAAGGAAGATCAAAAGGGAAAGAGGAAGCTAGAGGACTTCTGCTGAGGAAACCTTTTTCTTTTGTCTATAATGATTATTTATATTATTTTTTTTAGGTTTTCTGTAACGACCCGAAAATTTGACTTGTGCCACGTGTCAGGTCAGGGTCGTTTGTGGGATCCACTCGTCGAAATGCGTATGTCCGAATCTCGGGTCGAGACTCCGAGGTACTGTGTAATATCCAATTTGAGATTTTAATGTTAATTGTTGAGAAAAGTATATGCGGGGAATGCAGAGAATCGAAACACGAACGGGGACGCGCCTCGAGTCGCGTGCCGACGTGGGACCGAAATGTGGCTATAATGAATTTATGTGATTTTAAGGTGGACATTGGATACGCCTCGTGATATGTGTAGCGCGAGTATCGAGATTTGAAATGAGGCGGGTTGGTGCCTCGAGATGCGCGCTGCTCGGTTGTTGAGTTTGCCTCGAGATTCGTGTTGCACGAATGTCGAGGACACTTTTGATTTGAAATTATAAGAGAAAGAGATAAGGATAAGGAGAAAATAAATAATATATATATAAAAAAAGGGATCCGATAAGATTGGAAAAAAAGAGAAAACGAGGAGAGAGAGAGAGAAGAAGAAGGAGACGCCAGAGAGAGTGATCGGGAGAAGAGAGAGGGAGAGAGGGACGCCGGCGATGGAGCTCCGGCTCCAGGCGGCGGCTCGTAGCGACGGGGCGCAGACGGTGGTTCGCGGCGACGCGAGGGTGCAAGCCGCCGCGGCGTGACGCGAACTCGCGACGCCAACCAACGGCGCGACGGACTCCGGCTCACGGCGGCAACGTCGACGGAGACACGGACGGCCGCGCGGTGACGCTATGCGCGCGGTAACGCGTGGTGGTGGGTGACTCGTGACGCTGCGCGCGGCGGCATATCACATCCGGAGACTCCAAAGACGGCGGCGAGATCGGCGGCGAAACGCGGCGGCCGATCAAGCAATGCAATGGCGGTGAAGATGACGCGGCCGATTGGCGCGCGACGCGGACGAGCGGGAGTGAGCGACGCGGCGAGGGGCGACGGCGCGACAACGGGTCGATCGGCGGCGACGACGCGACAACGGGTCGGACGGCACGACGAACCAGCGGCGAGGCGACGCGACGCAACGCATAGGAACTCACCAGCGGTGGGCGGCGGCGGCGAGCGAGCGGCGCGCGGCGACGACGAGCGAGCGACGGCGTGGTCGCGACGCGATGAACGGCGCGGTGGCGCGTTGTCGACCTGTCGGATGCGCGATTTCGACGAAATCGCGACGACGCGATGGAGGTGAGGTTTATTTCACCTAATTTCAGTGTGAGTTGAATGATTTGAAGTAAAATAGGCCTAAAATGTCTAAATGGACACCAGGGACTTAGGAGTCGGTGTCGGGTGCGCAAATCGAGACGCGAGCGAGACGTTTTGAGGTTCGCGATTTCTCGAGGTAAGTAAAACCAGCTAGGGACTTATACAGTATTTCATTTCTCTCCATTGGTTGTTGTTGTTTACTGTTTTGTGATAGCTTTATTGTTGTTCTTGCTTTGTGATGATAGCTATCGTTGAAATTGTTGTCGATTGAGTGAGTCCATTGGCAAGTGAGTCATGGTTCTTGTTTATCTCGCGATATGAGAGGGTTAGTGCTGGAGGCAGGGGTCTCGTCCTAAACCCGAGGTTTTTCCTGGTCGTCTGTCGATATTATCCGGGTCCATGGATGTTTCATAGTCGTACGGGCTAGGGCTGGGTGGCAGGGGTCTCGTCCTAGATCCGGGTCTATGGATGTCTCATAGTCGCAAGGGTTAGGGCTGGGAGGCAGGGGTCTCGTCCTAAACCCGAGTCTGCTGGGCTTTTGCCGCGACTTAACAACTTTTTTGTCGGGACTCCTTGTTATTTGGCCTCACTCATTGATGGATTGTTTACAGTCTTGTATATTCATGCGTTCTTTATTCCTTTCGTACTATTTGCATGAATTCGACTGCTTTGGATATTGTGAAATATTGTGTATATGTCCTACTGGATTTACTCACTTGGGCTCGTCATTCTTATGTTTGACTGAGTGCAGAGCCGCGGACAAGTAGCAGAGGGAAGGCTTCATAGCTAGGTGAATTTTTGTATATTTTGTATTTACTCTCCTCTGATGATATTTACTGGGTTCCACAATTAGGTTGCCTAACTCTCTGATCTTTTTGTTAAGTTATGTAATGTATTAGTTGCTTCCGCTAAATTTTTAAATCTTGAAATAATATTAATAACTCAACTTAAAACTTTTAATTTACTGATAAATGATGGATTGGAAGGCTGACTAGGCTCTCGTTGACCTTGCGAGACTGGCTCTGGGGTCCACGTGGGCTTAGGCCGGGCGGGGCCCAATTTGTGGAAAATTGGGGCCGTCACGGTTGGTATCAAAGCCTAGTTTTTGAGAATTTCATGGTTGAACTTAGAGTGGAACCCTATGATCCTGACTTAAGTCTTCGTTGGGAAGTGAGGAGAGTATTCGATGTGTTGTATTATACTACTTACGATAGAACTACTTTAGTAGCCGTATTTACTCTTGTGTATCACGTGAGACACGATGAGTAAATTGAAAAATAAAAATAAAAATTGACGATAAATTTATCGGATTCAGAGAAATTGATTACTTTGCCTATGAATATGTCACTATAAGAAAAATCTGAAAAGGAAGGAAAAAGGACGAAGAGCAGACTCTAAGGGAGCAGAGTGTTGAGATGACTTGAGAGCTAACGATTACATCATATACGGACTCCTTAGCTTTGACGAAAGCTTTGGAGTAGTAGTGTTGGATCAGAAGCCCAAGTAACTCCACTTTAGTGACACAATGCATTTATCGTCTTAGGGTTGGTGAAGTCGACCACCACCTTTAGGGACATGTAAATGAATTAAGTGTTACGAGTTGAGGTAGAGTCTGCAAATTCGTTCTAAAAGTTAGGGGCCACCTAAGTATAAATCCTATGAGATTGTATATCTCAAGAATTCTCACATGCTAAAATTTGTTCAGATGCGTTAGTAAACGTACTGAAAAGAAATTTTCGTGCAAGTAGTGCATGTTGTATTAAAAAAAATGTATCCGATATGGTATTTGTTGTGTTGTAATATATATACGATATCGAGGATTTGTGGCTATGGAAAATGCGACGACGTTTCAGATCGGGTTTATGAATGATCGTGAGGCTGCAGATTTGCGGTTTGCGAGCGCTGATGAGCTGCATACATCGCACGACCAGCAACTGCAAGAGATTCTTCGATTGTTAAGAGCACATGTTACACCGTCGTCGTCAGCAGCGCTAGTTAGACCTGCAGTGGTCGAGGAGACACATGTTCAAGCTGAGATAGTACTTCCTACACATGAGACACTACATGAGGAGATGCTAAGTGCGCTGACTGATACGGGTGTCAGAGTGACGGCTAAGGCGAGGCAGTCTCGCGAGTTCAGCGACATCACCCGGAAAAGTTTCACGGTGGTACGGATCGCGGAGCAGCAAAGATTCATGACGTCTTGGCCACACCAGATCATACGAGGTCAAGCATCTTATCAGCTTCTTGGTTCGGCGAGGCCGATGTCTGGTTGCGCACTACGGTTGCGTCGATGTGGACGCTCTGGGGTGCAGTCGATGTTATGGTGAGTGAGAGCGTGGGAGTACACGCATCGGAGTACCAGTCGCATTCTCGGCATCGTCCATTCAGTGCGAGGGCCTGGAGATGATCAGAGGAAAACGAGGGTTAGACGGTCGTGGCAAAGAGATCAACCTCAGAGCGTATTGCGTTTCAACCATGTGCGGCGTGTATGGCGCCAGTGTTAGATGGACCAGCGCATAGTTACGCTAGTGTAGTACAACAGCTAGCACCGTCAGATCTTTAGTAGTGGCTAGAGACAGGGTCAGAGATCCAGTCGAGTACACTGACAAGAACAACGATCTAGTCATGCACAGGGACAAAGACATTGACATGTTCCATTTGGATTGGGATTTCAACGTACCTGTATGGGCGTATGGACAGCCAGGTACAGCAGAGCCAGAAACATATTCATGTTATTGCCACGTCAGGTCCGACTACTATCCACCGTAACCTGATAGAGGGTACGACGAGTTGGGTTGAGACTCACTCGATCAGAGAGACTAGCGGACAATCAAAGAGACTGACTTACATTCTCGCGGATATACAACAGATATACGTATGTTAGTGACGGTGGATCATGAAATTAAAATGTTCATTTGTATTCATTTGTATTCCAATATATGTTGCAAGGATGTTGCCCTGGCATATATTGATGGGAGGAGACAGATGGTGTGTTCTTTGCTTGGAGGTCTCGGAGGAGCCCGGACTTGTCGCGAGAGGAGCCCAGCTTGTCACGGAGGAGCCCAACCCTACAGAGTAAGATGGGGGTATGACCTTGGGCGAGTATGGCCTTGGGCGGGTATGGCCTTGAGTTTTCATTCATAAAACACCATTGTCCTTTGAGACTTGCTTCAATTTCGAGGACGAAATTCTAATTCGTTGGGAAGACGTAACGACCCGAAAATTTGACTTGTGCCACGTGTCAGGTCAGGGTCGTTTGTGGGATCCACTCGTCGAAATGCGTATGTCCGAATCTCGGGTCGAGACTCTGAGGTATTGTGTAATATCCAATTTGAGATTTTAATGTTAATTGTTGAGAAAAGTATATGCGGGGAATGCGGAGAACCGAAACACGAACGGGGACACGCCTCGAGTCGCGTGCCGACGTGGGACCGAAATGTGGCTATAGTGAATTTATGTGATTTTAAGGTGGACATTGGATACGCCTCGTGATATGTGTAGCGCGAGTATCGAGATTTGAAATGAGGCGGGTTGGTGCCTCGAGATGCGCGCTGCTCGGTTTTTGAGTTTGCATCGAGATTCGTGTTGCACGAATGTCAATGACACTTTTGATTTGAAATTAAAGGAGAAAGAGATAAGGATAAGGAGAAAAGAAATAATATATATATAAAAAAGGGATCAGATAAGATTGGAAAAAAAGAGAAAACGAGGAGAGAGAGAGAGAAGAAGAAGGAGACGCGAGAGAGAGTGATCGGAGAAGAGAGAGGAGAGAGAGGGACGCGGCGATGGAGCTCGGCTCCGGCGGCGGCTCGAAGCGAGCGGGGGCGCAGACGGTGGTTCGCGGCGACGCGGGTGTGAGCCGCGCGCGTGACGCGAACCGGCGACGCCAACCAACGACGCGACGGGGCTCGGGCGCGCGACGACAATCGGTTGAGCGAGGCGTGGATGGCGCACGGCAGCGGCGGCGGCGCGGCGGACGACTCCAGCGACTTCGCGCAGTGCAGCGATGGCGCTGCTGGCAGCGCGCGGATGACGGCGGCCATGAATTGAAGCGACGGGCGGCGCGCTTGATGGACGCCGCCGTCCGCCGGCAGCGGCTTCGGTGACGCCGAGCTAGCATAGCTGCGCTGCGCAGCGAGCAGCGGCGGCAGCGCGGCAACGGGTCGGATCGATCGGGCAGCGACAGCGCGACAACGGGTCGGATCGGCGACGAACCGGCGGCGCGACGCGACGCAACGCGGAGGAACTCACCAGCTGGTGATGGCGGCGGCGTCGGGCGAGTGGCGGCGAGCGGCGGCAGCAGCGCGGCGGCGACGAGCGACGGTGTGTGTGGCGCGACGTGATGAACGACGCGGTGGCGCGTTGTCGACCTGTCGGATGCGCGATTTCGATGAAATCGCGACGACGCGATGGAGGTGAGGTTTATTTCACCTAATTTCAGTGTGAGTAGAATGATTTGAAGTTAAATAGGCCTAAAATGTCTAAATGGACACCAAAGACTTAGGAGTCGGGTGTCGGGTGCGCAAATCGAGACGCGAGCGAGTCGTTTTGAGGTTCGCGATTTCTCGAGGTAAGTAAACCAGCTAGGGACTTATACGTTATTTCATTTCTCTCCATTGGTTGTGTTTACTGTTTTGTGATAGCTTTATTGTTGTTCACTGCTTTGTAATGATAGCTATCGTTGAGATTGTTGTCGATTGAGTGAGTCCATTGGAAAGTGAGTCATGGTTACTGTTTATCTGCGATATGAGAGGGTTAGGGCTGGAGGCCGGGGTCTCGTCCTAAACCCAAGGTTTTTCCTGGTCGTCCATCGATATTATCCGGGTCCATGGATGTTTCATAGTCGTACGGGCTAGGGCTGGGGCGGGAGCGGGGGTCTCGTCCTAGATCCGGGTCTATGGATGTCTCATAGTCGCAAGGTTGGGGGAGGTGGGAGCGGGGGTCTCGTCCTAAACCCGAGTCTGTTGGGCTTTTGCCGTGACTCAACGACTTTTGGTCGGGACTCCTTGTTATTTGGCCTTACTCATTGATGGATTGTTTACGAGTCTTGTATATTCATGCGTTCTTTATTCCTTTCGTACTATTTGCATGAATTCGATCGCTTTGGATATTGTGAAATATTGTGTATATGTCCTCTTTGGATTTACTTACTTGGGCTCGTCATTCTTATGTTTGACTGAGTGCAGAGCCGCGGACGAGTAGCAGAGGGAAGGCTTCATAGCTAGGTGAATTTTTGTATATTTTGTATTTACTCTCCTCTGATGATATTTATTGGGTTCCACAATTAGGTTGCCTAACTCCCTGATCTTTTTGTTGAGTTATGTAATGTATTAGTTGCTTCAGCTAAATTTTTAAATCTTGAAATAATATTAGTAACTCAACTTAAAACTTTTAATTTATTGATAAATGATGGATTGGAAGGCTGACTAGGCTCTTGTTGACCTTGCGAGACTGGCTCGGGGGTCCACGTGGGCTTAGGCGGGCGGGGCCCAATTTGTGGAAAATTGGGGCCATCACATTTTCAGGGTGAACGTAGGATGTGAATTACTTGGGAAACAATTTTGAAAAGTTTATAAGTTGCTTTGAATTAGGTTTGAGATTTAGATAGTTTAGTTTTTGTATATTTGAGGCTTTGAAACGGTTTTAGTTCCAGTTTGAGGTTTAGTTTTGTAATTAAGGTTTATAAGTTGCAGTTCAGTTTATAATTTCATATTGATATCATATTGTGAATTGCGGAGAGTTGTAAGTTCTTTTATGCCTTTTCCCATTCTGTCGTCTATAAGGTTTTGGATGCCGGCAGTCCATATTTAGGGGAGGTGCTGCCGAAATTATTATAAAAATACGAAAAACATTCCTTATTATTTCCTAATTTGCTCTAATTGAACTTGTTGAGAACTGAGGCTTAAATAACAATTCTAAGTTAGATTTGAAGCAACTTCCTTTTCACGTGTTGCAAGTCGTGGAGGATTATAATATTTATAGAATACAACTTCAAAAAGGTTAGGGATTTAAAAGATTATTGTCTTATATAAACAATCAATACTTGCATGGCATGCTGATAAGTAATTCATCACTAGTAATTCATCATATTTCAGGACCTCTATTACCCTTAGATTAATTGGGAGCTCATTCTCCCCAATCTAAACATGTTTCAACTTTAACTCATAAACTATTGCACCAACAATAAAAGAAGCCGTAGAACAAGAATGAATCAAAACATGTATATCTTGACCACAAATGTTTAATATACCTTCCACAAGCCTTTTATTAGCCTATGGATATGCCTCTGCCACTGCATGATTTTGCCCTCGTGCTGGCTGTGCTATATTGCCTATCGATGGGGCCGATGGCATCGAATATTTTCTCTGAATATGCCCTGTCTACCCACATAGATAACATATCGTGGGAGCCCTCTGAGAAAAATCACTAGCCTGAGGAACCTTCCCAGATTCGCTCGTTTTCTATAATGACTATGCTCTTCTCTTTTCATTACCTCCAGAATGAGGTGGTGGCAAAAGTGGTTTGGCTACCGAAGCCTGAGAAACTGGTGAAATCGATGCACTAACAAATGTCGTCCTCGCTGACCCTGACAGTGTATCTACTCCAGCTACACTCCTCTTCCTCTTATTTGGCCAAAAATAAGCAAATTCGTGGGTTCTCTAACTCCCAACTAACAGTGGTATAGGTGGTGGCGTAAGTACTGCTCTGAAGGGTCTGGCTAATATGGCTGCTTCCACCTCCATCGCACTCTCAAATATAAAAACATTGCTAGTGTGAGGATTAGAGGAAACCGGTACTTGAATCTCGTAATTCTGCCCACCAAGAAACAAATCTATTTTTTTCTCCTCTAACTCTACCATCTCTAGAGCGAATTAACTCAACTAGTAAACTTCCGCTCATAGGGAATTCCACCATTTTCTTGCAGAATCAATCAGTAAAAAAGTTACCAGTTTAACCTTAAATCGGTCCTCAACATCCACAACAGTAAATCGTTGCTCCATCTCTAATATCCATCTGTCAGCTACCCCTTCCTCCATTGTGCCATTAAATTTCGTAATGTCATATTTCATAAATTCCTTACGGGTTCTGAGAAATCCAGTCTTCTCAAAATCCATTGGCACCACAACAACTATCTTTGGAACCAAAATATGTGCTAATACCGATTAAAGCTGGAGCTGCCACTATCTCAGCTCCCTCAGCTCTGCTAACCTCACGACTGGTTATAGGCTGTTAGGGCATGTGCCCTAGGTCAATCTACAAACATTGTTTATCTTATAATTTTAGTTAATAAAATAGAGGTTTTATTTGTTGTTTTATTATAAGTGATTGCATGTTTACCTTATAGTAAGATCCATGGGTATATGTTGAAATATCATAAATGTCCCTAATCGCTCATTATATTGGAAACTATAATGAATTAAGACTAGTATTAATCTTGATTGATAGTCATGTGATGATCATTTGTAACGGCTCATTTTTATTAATGCCGTTAATTATTTCGTAATTGCAAACATGGATGCCAGCTCAGATCCACGTGGACGCCACAGGTAGGCTAGGACACACGTCAACCTAGGTACACTAGTTTATTGTGTGTTGAATGCTTATTTGCGATGCACTTTATTAAATTAATTATTAAATACATAGCATGTGTGTAGGTTGAATAACGGTATGGTGCGAGGTTGTGTGATGGCTAGTTGTCTCGAAGTGCATGCTAACGCAAGTATCGAGAGGCGAGATACGGGTACACTAGAGAAAACTCAATAAACTTACATAAATATGTTTAAGTTATCAAATTGACATAATTAAAGTAACCATAAGCTAATTAAATAAACTTGAACAATAGGCAATGGCGCGCCTCAAAATGCGTGTCGAGACGCGGGCACCGAATACCAGTAACCGAAGGTTAGTGGGACCAAGAGTTGGTTAAAATTGATAAATAAAACACTAACCATATGACTGTATACGCTTAATGTAATGTGTCATTAATAGAATAAATGAAAGCCTATAGTTTACATTAAATAAAAGGGGTCATGAGATGGAAATCTAGATTAACATAATGAGTGGTACTAGATGATGAGTGTGCTATTGGAGTCACCAAGAGGTATGGGACAACATGCTTGTGAACCACAAGATATGCCTCGTGATATGTATGCACAATTGATTCCCATAAACAAATAAATAGAGGACTTAGTGAAGTGTTTGATCACAACACTCACAAATTCATGCAAAACGAGAGAAATTTAGAGGAAGAAGGACTTCCAAGCTGGGAATTCAACACTATAGAGACCAAACCAAGTGATCTAATCTAGGTAATCATCTTCTCCACATTCTAAGCTTGCAAATGAACCCAATTTTGATATGCTTGGTAGAATTTTGAAATTTATGATGCATGCTCTGAATTGTGATGAAAAGTTGATCAATTTCATGCTGTTAGATCGTATATAGGGGGAATTTATCACTTGTTTAAATAGATTTAATGAATTTGATTGTAAATGGGGTTATGGTGAATGCATGAATTTGAAGAATCTGGGTTAAGTGAATGATCTAGAGTGTTCTAATTGATGTGTTGAAGTTATTTTGATGAGGAGATGGTGTAAAACCAATGAGAGTAACTAATTGAGAGGGCTAAGAAAGAATTCTCGAATTAAGAATTATGTCCCAGAAGGCAATTAGCGCACTAATTGGTAAGATTAGCGCGCTAATCGTCCTGAGTGTGGAACTGTTCTTTGAAACGAAGAACAGTGGCCCACTAGTTATATTCTCTAGCGCGCTAATTCCATCTTGCGTGCTAGGTACACCCCTTAGCGAGCTAACTCAAATCTAGTGCACTAACTCAATCTAGCGCGCTAGGTAGACCATATTAGCGCGCTAATGACAGATGAATATGGGTTGTAAAGAGCTGTTTTAGGGATTTTTCAGTGAATACATATCTAAAACTTTGTAAACAACCTAAAATTGTAAAAATGGACTTTAAAGATTTAGTGGACCGAGGCTCGGTGTCGAGGAGCTTGTTGGGTTGGGTATAGGAGTCCGGGGAGGTCGGAGAGCTGCGTGAGGTTTTAAAACCCAACTTAAAGACTCTGAGTATTTATTCTGCTTACATTTCATTTCTATCAGTCTTTATTGTTCATTATTCTATTTGGTTACTTGGACGTCGGTTGAGGTTACTCCCCCGGATTTCCTAGTTGTGTTTTCATGATGCACTGGACTGTAGCACGTGTGACCCGGCCCTCAGTGAATGGCGACCTGAGCTTGCCCTTGTTGCACGAGTCGGTGACTCAGCGGATTTTGCCAGTGCAGCGAGGGACCAAGTGTTGAGCTAGTTAGACGCGACCACTGGTGGGAACTTGGTGACCGAAGTACAATCTAGTCCATCTGGAGCTAGCATACACACATTTGTTAGCTTGTCTGTTGTTTATTCATGCGATGAGACATTTATAGTTGTCTGTTTTATATTTCGCATGTTTACTTGACAACATTCTTTGTATTTCCTTTACTTTATTATATGAATGCTCAGTGGAGTTCCTTGGGATTTTACTTACTGTACTCGTCATCTGTCTTTTGTGATGATTGAGTGCAGATCCTAGCTACCAGTAGGGGCAAGGGGATCTTAGGCAACTACATCTGATTACCCACTGTCGAGGACCTACTTGTACGTGTTTATGTTTATTTTGATATTTTGTATATTTTGGGTATTGGGAGACTTGAGATGATACAATACATGTATATATACCCTGTTTGTGGTGATGTCACTTATATACAAAGTACTTTCCAGGGTTTTCTACAGTAGGATTTTCCTTCGAACAATGTTATCATGTTAAATTACCTTGTTTAAATGGTATTTATTAAGACTTCCACTGAATATGTTAACTTGTAAGATACGACCCACTAGCATGGTTAGGATCTCAATAAATTGCCAACTAAGTGATTGAAACAATTAGATTTCCACAAAGAATGGATAAAGAATATAAGGATAATTTACGATTTATCGGATAATATGCACATGGACATGATTTACGAGACATAAATAGGACGGGCGAGGTGGTGGACTCGTAATTGGGCCGGTGGCAAGGAGTCCATGGAGACAAGTCACCCAAGGCGGGGGGCCGCCACGGTTGGTATCGAGCGAGGTTGAGCCCATGGGAGGAAGCGTAAGTGTCCTTAACCTGATACCAACACCACAGTTCGTATCAAAGACTAGTTTGAGGAAATTGGAAAACGAAAATGAAAAAGCATAAGATGTAATAAATAAACCTTAGTTGTGGAAAACCCTATGTTATTGCCTTAGAACTTTAGTTGGGAAGTGATGTGAGGCGGGTAGAATTAGAGTTTATATACGTGTTATATTTTCATTATATATATGATATACATATATACCAAGACTGATCGGAGTACGTTTCACGATGCAGATCATGGACGGACAGTCGACGACGCCTTAGGATATTTGTCAGCCTAATAGTATAGCTAGAGATTCCCCAATTACACCTAGTATGGAGGATCAACTCTCGGCTCAGGAAAGGCAGATGGCTGAGGTGTTTCTGTTGCTACGGGATCAGACTGCTGCATTGATAGCACTAGCTACAGCAGTTGCTACACCTAGAGAGCCAGTAGCAGTTACGGTACCTACGGGGACAGCTGTCGTCCCGGTTGCTCGCCATACACCAGTTGAGAGAGTAGTAGAGGGTGCAAAGACGGAGAGAGCCACAGCTGTTATTATTCCCTTGGAGACGCCAACTCCTACGCCTAGTACTGCTACTACATCGGGATTCGTCTTAGCTCCGAGGCGAATTTGTTGAGGGAGTTTCTGAAGTTTCAGCCAGGCTTCTTTTATGGAGGTGGTGACCCTGAGGCTGCGGGGAAGTGGATTCTATCTTATCAACGGTTCCATAAGCTGATGAGGAATGATGAGAGTGTTCAGGCACGACTATAGGGAGCATGCTTGAGAGGTCACGCCGTAGTATGGTAGACCACGGATCATGATACGCATCCAGAGTCGACCACACGTGTTGAGTTTATAGAGCTATTCTACGATCAATACATACCTATGGAGGTTAGACTGAGACTGAGGGAGGAGTTCTTGACCTTGAGACAGGGTAATCAGACCTTGATGTAGTACATGGAAAGATTTCGGTACCTATTTTAGTTCTCGCAGGATGTCACCGGGACAGAGCATCTGCAGATCTATTATTTTACTAGTGGAGTTGATGACATGATTGCTTCAGCAGTGGTATCTTCTGGGGCACCCACTCTGCAAGATATCTTTGACCGAGCATTGGCACATGAGACATATGTGAGGTAGAGAGATGGCAGGCGGGTGACTGGTATGGAGGTATCGACAGGGCAGAGTTCTCGATCAGACTAGAGGCCTGAGAGACAGAGGGATCGTTAGGATAGAGGCCAGAGGGATGATAGACAGGACATGGGCCATAAGGATGATCATCAGGGCAGTCAATTACAGTATGATGAGAGACAACTGGTTCACGCCATCACATTAGGACCAATAGATCAGCAAAGGCCACAGCTGTAGATGTATCATCAGGGTCGAGATTAGGGGGGACATGACAGGGGTCAGAGAGACCAGGGTCAGGGTCCGAGATCTGGAGACGAACAGACTGGTAGGCAGGATAACCGCAAATGCCACATGTGTGATCAAAGGGGACATTTGAGGGTCGACTGCAGGACACCACCATCACCATATCGAGAGCCAGAGCAGGCCAGAGAGATAGCTCATGCAGTAGCACAGCCGGATGGCGGAGCGACCAGACAGCTCGTCGATAGTACATTGCATATTTTTTGTCGACCTATGCATGCTATGTTTGATTCTGGTAGTACTTTATCATTTATTGCTAGACGTGTTGGAGTGTTAGGGTTGTATACACAAACATTAGACACACACCTTGTCCTTAGTACGACTGTTGGGGATAAGATATACCCTAACCGGATATGTAGAGACATGATGATAGAGGTTAAAAGACATCAGTTACCAGCCGATCTTCAAGTATTAGTGTACTTATAGTTTGACTTGCTTCTCGAGATGGATTGGCTGTCATCCTATCATGCACGGATAGATTGTTATGGTAAGAGGATAAAGTTTCATATTTCTGAGATACCAAAGTTTGCACTAGTTGGATCTGCGACTGACTTACCTATCACTAGAGGCCGACTAACTCAGTGCAGAAGATGGAGGAATTTACAGCGATAGTTGAGCCGGAGATTAGGACGGAGGTCAGGATTGAGGATGTACCAGTGGTGAGAGATTTTGTTAATGTATTTTCGGATGACCTACCAGGATCGCCAATGTCACGAGCTGTTGAGTTTATCATTAAATTGATACCAGGGACATTGCCGATTGGCAATAGATCATATAGGATGTCACCATCGGAGCAGGAGGAGGTTAGACGACGGCTGGATGAATTGCTAGAGAAAGGTTTTATTCACCCTAGTATGTCACCTTGGGGAGCTCCAATATTGTTTGTGAAGAAGAAAGATGGTTCGATAAGGATGTGTATAGACTATAGAAAGTTGAATCAGGTGACAAATAGGAACCGTTACCCACTTCCTAGGATAGAAAATATGTTCGATCGGTTGGCGAGTGTCAGATCTTCTTGAAGATTGACCTTCGCTCAGGTTGTCATCGATTGAGGATTCGAGAAGAGGATATCCAGAAGACTGCTTTCAGACGAGATACAGGTTATTTGAGTTCACAGTCATGTTGTTTGGGTGAATAACGCCCAACGATTTTCATGGATTTGATGCACAGAGGGTCTTGAGACCATATCTAGACAGACTCGTCACAGTGTTCATCGACGACACCTTGATCTATTGCAGGACTCTTGAGGATCACAAGGGACATCTCAAGGAAGTTTTAACGACACTGAGAGAGCACAGATTGTACGCCAAGTTCAGTAAGTGTGACTTTTTGTGTGCGGTGAGATTTTTATGACATGTCATCAGTAACCAGGGTATCTCGGTGGACTCAAAGAAGATTTGGGCTATCATTGACTGGAGAACACCCGAGTCTGTTGCCGATATACAAATTTTTCTTCGACTGGCAAGATATTACCGGCGATTTGTGTAGGATTTTTCTTCGACTACAGCGCCGATGACGAGACTGACCAAGAAAGATATTAGGTTTGATTGGTTAGGGGAGTGTGAGCAGGCCTTCTGTGAGATGAAGAGGAGGTTGACTTCCACACTAGTGTTGACATTACCGGAGCCGGATAAGACTTTAATAGTTTATATAAAAGCATCATGCATTATTCTTGGATGCGTGTTGATGCGCAAAGATGGTGGACCGATTGCCTATCTCCCAGACGGTTGAGACCACATAAGGGAAATTACCTAGTGCACGACTGGAGCTTGCGACGATCGTCTTTGCTTTGAAGGCTTGGTGACACTATCTCTATGGAGAGAAGTTCATCTTGTATACAGATCACCAGAGTTTACATTATATCTTCACTCAGATGGATCTGAATATGCGCCAAAGGAGATGGCTTGAGCTACTAAAGGACTACAACTTCGCTTTTGAGTATCACCCTGGAAAACGAACATCGTAGCGGACGCATTGACCCGGAGCTGGGTTGACAGTCAGACTGTTTTGTGATCTATGACATACGAGCATAGTCTGTTACAGGCGACATCAGTTATGTGCATGACAAAGGTATCCACTACGGATGAGCAATACATTTGTGGTCAGATGAGGGCTCCGACCGTATCGATTGAGAAGGTTGCCGAATGTCGAAGGGCTGATGGGCTTTATGAGCGGTTCAGTGGTCTTTCTCGGGATCCGGAGTGCACTGATTGGGCAGATACCACGTATCGCTGTTTGAGACACCGAAGGAGATTGTGGATACCTGCATATCAGGAGATACGGGACAGGATTCTGGAGGATGTACACTGGACTCGCTACAGAGTTCATCCTAGCAAGACCAAGATGTACCATGATTTGAGACGATTATTCTGGTGGCTAGGGATGAAGGCTGACGTAGGCGTGTACGTCAGGAGTTGTCATATTTTCCAGCAAGTGAAGGCTGAGCACAGGAGACCTGGTGGATTATTACAGCCATTGCTCATTCCATAGTAGAAATGTGAGCACATCGCCATGGATTTCGTCAGTGGATTACCGCAGACATCAAGGCATCACGATACAGTCTGGGCGTAATTGATAGACTGATAAAATCAGCTCATTTCATTTCAATTTCCATGAGATACCGTTTCCCCAGCTGATCATATTGTTTGAGTGGGAGATTATTAGATTGCATGGAGTGCTGGTTTCCATCATATCGAATATAGATCCCAAGTTGACATCAAAGCTTTGGGAGGCTATGCAGGAGCAGTTTGGCACCAGGTTACAGTTTAGTATGGCTTATCATCCTCAAACCGACGGACAGTCAGGGCAACTGATAAAGATCATAGAGGATATGCTCAGGGCTTGTATATTTCAGTTTTGGGGTTCGTGGGATGATTATTTGCCTTTGTGTGAGTTTGCATATAATAACATCTATCAGGCGAGCATTGGCATGCCACCGTTTGAGGCACTGTATAAGAGGCCTTGTAGATCACCTGCATGTTAAGCAAGAGCCGTAAGATACAATTACATTTGGGCTTGAGATAGTTGTTGATCAAACAGAGAAGATCAGACAGATTCGACAAAGGTTACGGGCAGCACAGGATAGACAGAAGAAATACGCGGATCGATATCACGAAGGGCTGAGCTATGAAGAGGGCGACATTTTATATCTGAAGGTTTCCACTTGGAAGGGTCAGCTGAGGTTTGGTATTAAACGGAAATTGGGGTTGAGGCTTATTGGGCCATACATGATTGGACAACGAGTGGGAAGTGTTACGTATCAATTCGAGTTACCTGTTGAGTTAGCTAGGGTTCATCCGAAATTTCACATTTCGATGTTGAGACTAGCTAGGTCAGGGCCGACATTGACTATTGAGTTGGGACATATTGAGGTTCAGCCTGATGCGACTTACGAGGAGAGGCCGATAAAGATCGTTGACCGTGTTGATTCAAAGGTTTTGGTTCGTTGGTAGCATCATAGGATCGAGGGACTCACATGGGAACTCGAGTCGACGATGAGAGAGTGATACCCTTAGCTATTTTTTGGTATGAGATTTAGGTTAGGGTTAAATTTCGGGGCAAAATTTTATTTAGTTGGGAAGAACTGTAACGACCCATTTTTATTAATGCTGTTAATTATCTCGTAATTGTAGACTTGGACGCCAGCTCAGATCCACGTGAACGCCGCGGTTAGGCTAAGACACACGTCGACCTAGGTACACTAGTTTATTGTGTATTGAATGCTTATTTGCGATGCACTTTATTAAATTAATTGTTAAATACATCGTCTAGTATAGGTTGAATAACGGTATGATGCGAGGTTGTGTGACGGGTAATTGTCTCGAAGTGCATGCTAACGCGAGTATCGGAGGCGAGATACGGGTACACTAGAGAAAACTCAATAAACTTACATAAATATTCCTAAGTCATCAAATTGACATAATTAAAGTAACCATAGGCTAATTAAATAAACTTGAACAATAGGCTATGACGCGCCTCGAAATGCGTATCGAGAAGCGGGGCACCGGATACCGGGTAACCAAAGGTTAGTGGGACCAAAAGTTGGTTAAAATTAATAAATAAAACACTAACCATATGATTGTATACGCTTAATGTAATGTGACATTAATAGAATAAATGTGTAATGTGACATTAATAGAATAAATGAAAGCCTATAGTTTACATTAAATAAAAGGGGCCATGAATGGACATCTAGATTAACATAATGAGTGGTACTAGATGATGAGTGTGCTATTGGAGTAACCAGGAGCTATAGGACAAAATGCTTGTGAACAACAAGATATGCCTCGGGATACGTATGCACAATTGATTCCCACAAACATATAAATAGAGGACTTAGTGGAGTGTTTGATCACAACTCTCACAAATTCATGCAAAACCAGAGAAATTTAGATGAAGAAGAAGGACTTCCAGTTGGGAATTCAACACTATAGAGACCAAACCAAGTGATCTAATCTATGTAATCATCTTCTCCACCTTTTAAGCTTGCAAATGAACCCAATTTTAATATGCTTGGTGGAATTTCAAAATTTATCTTGCGTTCTCTGAATTGTGATGAAACGTTGATCAATTTCATGTTGTTAGATCGTATATAGGGGGAATTTATCACTGGTTTAGATAGATTTGATGAGTTTGATTTTTAATGGCGTTATGGTGGTGCATGAATTCGAAGAATTTGGGTTAAGTGAATGATCTGGAGTGTTCTAATTGATGTGTTGAAGTTATTTTGATGAGGAGAAGGTGTAAAATCAGTTAGAGTAACTAATTAAGAGGGCTACGAAAGAATTCTCGAAGTGAGAATTCTGTACAGAAGGCAATTAGCGCACTAATTGTCCTGAGTGTGGAACTGTTATTCGAAACGAAGAGCAGTAGCGCGCTAGTTAAATATCGTAGCACGCTAATACCATCTAGCGCGCTAGGTACACCCCCTTAGCGTGTAACTCAAATCTAGCGTGCTAGGTATATTCCCTTAGTGCGCTAACTCAATCTAGTGTGCTAGGTAGACCATATTAGTGTGCTAATGACAGATGAATATGGATTATAAAGAGCTATTTTGGGGATTTTTCAGTGAATACATATGTAAAACTTTGTAAACAACCTAAAATTGTAAAAACGGACTTCAGGGATTTAGTGGACCAAGGCTCGGTGTCGAGGAGCTTGTCGGGTTGGGTACATGAGTCCGGGGAGGTCGGAGAGCGGTGTGAGGTTTGTGAAACCGAACTGAAAACTCTAAGTATTTATTATGCTTACATTTCATTTCTATCAGTCGTTGTTGTTCATTATTCTATTCGGTTACTTAGACGTGGGTTGAGGTTACTCCCTCGGATTTCCTAGTTGTGTGTTCATGATGCACTGAACTGTAGCACGTGTGACCCAACCCTCAGTGAATGGCGACGTGAGCTTGCCCTTGGTGTACGTGTCGGTGACTCTGCGAATTTGGCCAGCGCAGTGAGGGACCAAGTGTTTGGCCAGTTGGACGCGACCACTGGTGGGAACTTGGTGATCCGAAGTACAGTCTAGTCTATCTAAAGCGAGCACATACACATTTGTTAGCTAGTTTGTTATTTATTCATGCGATAAGGCATTTACAGTTGTCTGTTTTATATTCCGCATGTTTACTTGACAACATTCTTTATATTTCATTTACTTTATTATATGAATTCTAAGAGGAGTTCTGTAACGGCCCAAAATTTTTAACCGTGTTTATGTCCTTAAACATGCTCAACGACACGTACCGTGAGATCCACATCGTGATATGTACATTGACCGAGGCAAGGGTCGAGATATTTTTTATTTTCTTTGTAATGTATGCCTAGTGGGGTTGGATCTCTGTCCCCAGCTTGTGAAAAAAATAATAATAAAAAAAATCATCAACGAACCAGGGAAGTCCCTGGTTCGTTGAGGAAGAAAGGGGGCACACGCATGGGTCGTGCGTTTGCACCCTTTTAGGTTGTTTACAAAGTTTTAGGTCGACCCGACCCAAACAAATAAAAAAAAGAAGAGAAAAAGGGAGAAAAAAACTGGAAAAAAAATTCCAGAAAATCGGGAAAAATTCTGAAAAATTATATTTTGACAAAATAAATAGAAAGTAATGAATTGCTATGAAAAATAAAATATTTGGAATTTCGGACGAGACTTTTACGTGGGTTTACCTCGAAAAGCGCGAAATGGGCGGATTGGCCTAAAAATTGAGAAATTGGTCTCCAATTCGGTTTGGCCTAAATTGATAAATTATTGAATGTTAGGGAATTAAGGGGAGAACTCAAGAGTTTGGGCATGCATTTCAAAGTGTCGAGGGATCGAATAGGCTAGGACAAGCATGTGAATTGTAAATAAAGCTGTGAGAATTCTATATTTCATTTCATTCACCTTTATTGATTTATTGGTCTATTGGTAGACATTGCTACTTGAAATTTCACATCATGTTGTTCTTGTATCTCTTCATGTGTGAATATTATGACATGATTCTTTGTGAACTACTCTTGATGTCATTTTTGAAAAGAATTGATGAAAAGCATGCTAATGGGATAATTTGGATTTACTTGGACTTGTATTTGATTTCCTTTGGGCTTTGTAGCCAAACTTGTTTTGGAATCCTAGAACGTTGGCATTATTTATCTTTGAAATTAAAGTAGGGATTATCTAGTGTCCATTGCACGAGAGATGCGCGGTGCACGGGACATGGGTCTACCGAGGTTTCGGCACTCACCACTACACTTGCGCGACACACGAGTTATGGGACTCGGGGTGGTCGGCAAGAATGAGATTGATGTTGTATAAGTGTAGAGCGCAGCTTCGCTATTTCTGTGAGATATGTTGAGCGCAGCTCCATATAGTACTGGGAAAGGTTAGGTGATAGTTCTCACTGCCGACCGGACGTAAATCATCTCGACTTAGCGTATGTCTGTCTCTACATCTTTAACTATGGCACTTACTTGCATTACTTGTTTTAGCAATTTATTTCGCTACTTTATGCTTTTAAATACCATTCGTTTATTTTGGAAATGTGGAATAGAATTCTCCAGTTATTACTTAAATATTACTATACTCACCGTCTAGTTTGTGACGGTGGGTGTAGGTCTGTCGAGCAGCAGCGGGCCAGGGAAGGAGAAGATCGGTGACTTTCTCTGAGCATTTCATCGATTCCCTATCTCATCATGTATGACTCGACTTTTGTTGTATTATTAC
This sequence comes from Stephania cephalantha, assembly GCA_039657325.1. Lineage (NCBI taxonomy): Eukaryota > Viridiplantae > Streptophyta > Magnoliopsida > Ranunculales > Menispermaceae > Stephania > Stephania cephalantha. The sequence continues at coordinate 24,822,003 of CM077573.1, forward strand.
TGTTTATGTTTTTACTGTTTATTTTTAGGTTGAGTGTATAGTTCCCTATTTTTTGAGACTCATATATACATGCATGTGATGCTGTATGTTTTTCCTGGTTTCCCAAATTTAGGATTTTGGATAATGAAAGCTTTCGCATGATCTTTAAAATACATGAGAATGATAAGGGAATTTTAATTAACTTGGCTTCCAGGAGTTGTGTAAGTCTGTATAAAGCTAGGAAAGCTCAGTACAGGTAAGTAGGACTCAGTTACATTTATCATTTATGCTATATATCGTAGTATATCTAGTTCACGTAGTTATGAAATGGGAATGAAAGCACTGGATAGTGACATGCATAGCACACTAAAAGTAAATGATGAAATGATTACACGTATGTCTCCGAGTATGGGCTGACGCGACAGGTGATCCAGGATGGAACCTCTCCCTGTAGCGATAGGTGGTAGCTAGGCCATGCCTTCCTTATCTCCTCACACGGCTGTTGACCGATATATATATACTACTCATTGTCCTAAGAGTGTGGAGACTCAGTTATTCTTTAATACACTAACGAAATCACATATTCAGCCAGTGTGTGAGTTTTTGTAGTGGTATTCTGGGACAATTGAGAGTAGACTTTTTTGTATCGAAATATAATTAAAGTCACTTTGCAGGGGCTATTGAACTATGGCTTTGCTTTTATTTATCTATTGTTCATATAATTTATCATGTCCTGATAGATATTGTTGAATTCATATTATTATTCATATTCCTTGATTATTAGATAAACTCTTGATATTGTAATTGTGAGTCACTTACTGAGCAAGTTGGAGCGTTCATCCCAATTAGCATTTCAGGAATGCCAACGTGCGCTTCGACTCAAGAACGAAAAAGATTAGGAGTTTATAGTCTTATCTACGGTGAATTGTTTTCTCTATTATCTTATATATTTAAATCGGAATACATTTGTAATAAGATAGAGTTTAGGGTTGATACCGATTTTGGACTTTGATTAGTATAGTTTAGTATATCGTTTGTATTATTGAAAAAAATTATAATTCCGCTGCATTTTAAATTATTTATTCGATACACGATATATTGTATTTTGATTATAAGGTATGAAAGACGAATGTGTTGTTACTCTAATTGAGTCCGATTGGTGTATCGAGGCTTAATTAAGGTTTAAGGCCGGGCATTCTCTTAATCGGGTTAAAAGATGTTATAGTTGGTATCATAGCCTTGTTTGAGCCTTGGTTTCACTTTCGAATTGTTTTCGAAATAAGTGATAACTCTGATACAATTTGGAATGAAAGCCAAGGTGTATATAGCTTGGTTTCAATATTCTAAGATTTATTAAAATCAATGAATAACTCTAACATAGTTAGTATTAGAGTCTGAATTCATTACCTGTAACATGAATAGAAGTCTAGGCTCACCGACTTGGAGATTATTCTTAAGTTATTGATAACTTAGGACTTTATAAACGTTTTTATTGATTTTTAGGGGGTAATGAAAGATAAAAGCTTGAGTTATGTTATATGTTGTGGCGACCCCAAATTTTAGGTCGCCTTGCTACCCGCCACGTCCCATCCCATGTCACCAAGCCTTGCTTTGTCATGGCCTCGCTTATCCTTGACGCCCCGCGACCTAACTGATTGCTTACACTTTTCCATTTAACCTAACTTAGCTAATTAATCTCCATATAAATATTAATGATTTCATTAGCTAGTTAATCGATTTATCAAGTTATAATGAAATTTTACAGCGGAAGTCTTAAAAGAATAAATTATGCAATATTTAACAATCCTAAGTAGTGGAAAACCCGGCAAAAGATACGATGTATATATCGAGGCGAGATAAGTATAACAAAAGTTATATATACATGTAATCAGTGTTCTATAGTCCCCAAAACCCAACAAAAGTAAATTCATACATACCGTAGTCACACACGAGTCGACGTCACTATCTCAGAGGTAGTCGCCCAATACTTCCTTGCCCTTGCTCGTCGAAGGATCTGCACTCGCTCACCCAACAAATACAATGACGAGTCCAGTGAGTAAAATCCCAAGAGAAGTCTACACAATAATCATGAAATAAAACTGATAATCTACGAGACATGCGAATATAACATTTGGCAGCAGTACGTCATATTCTCATGAATGTAGGCAGCACACGACAAGCAAAATCAGTAGTGCAAAATAAATAAACAACATACACTAATTAAATGTGCCCAGAATAAAGCATTAATCGGTAATCATCTGTATAATCATGAGAAAGCCTTAACCTGCACCAGCTAGTAATCGATAAATCGAATAGGAACAATATATATACTTACAGGCTTAAAGTGACTAAATCCCAACTTCACTAAATGGCATGGTCCTTTCCCGATGCTGTTACACATCAAGATCACACTAATCCCTCTCGATGATCGCAAGCATATCCTACTACCGTCGATACGAGCACAATCACAAATAGCCCGTGCAAGCGATTTACCACAACCACTATATACACAAATCAAAATAAGAGCAGAAAACCCCATGTGTGCATACCAGCAGTCACATATATAATCTGACGTTGATAAAACAAATCATGAATTCTGTGAGGCATTCCAATGGGTTTACGCACCTCAATCCGTGCTCCGACTTCCTGGGACTCCCGAAATCCGACCCAACTAGCTCCTTGATACATGAGCTACGCTCCCCTAAGTCCTTTAAGTCCAATTTTACATATTTAATATGTTTATAGGTGTTAGGGACATGTATTAAGTCAAAAATCCCAAAACAGTCCCTTAAATTCAACTTTTTTATCTACCATTTACGCACTAATGGGTCTACCTAGCGTGCGAGGTGAAGTTAGTGCGCTAGGGGATCTATCTAGTGTGCTACTGTTCCTCATTTTGAAAAACAGTTAAGGGCCCAAATTGATTAGCACGCTAATTGCCCTCTGTGACAAAATTCTCAACTCGAGAATTCTGTCCCAAACTCCCAATTAGCTAACTAGACCCATTTAACACCCTCTCCATATCAAATTGACCCAAAACAACAATTAGAACAACCTCTGAACAACAATTTGATCAATTTCCTCAAATCCCATAAATTCACTAGTTTCGCCAATTTCTTCAAAACACCCATTTATTCAAAACTAGTTGTAAATCCTTAATAAAAATGATTTCAAAATATATATTTCATCAATTTTTCATCAAAACCAGGGATCTAACCCTCTAATTCGAATTTTATCAAAAATTCACAAAAATGGGCTTAAATGAAAGTGTATAACACGTAGAAGAAAATTACCTTAGTTTAATCTTTGATTTGTCTTCCAAAATGATTGAATTCTAGCTTCCCAATCTCCTTCTCTTCTTTCCAGCAAGCTTAGAAATCACAATTGTTTCATTTACATGCTTTTGATTAAACCATCTTATATATTAAGGTGATATGTATTTCTAGCCCTTGATCTTAATGTGTTTACGTATCTCGAGGTTAATGGCAAATATCTTGCCACTTAGTCTACTAACTCCCACTAACCAAACTCAAGTGACACCAATTGATACTCCCATAGCTCCTAGATGTGCCAATATGTATCTCTAGGAAAGTCCTATGGTTCTAATTTAAACACCAAACTATGGCCTTGATTTAGTTGATTAACTCATCTTACATTAAGCCTTAACAACACATATAGTTAGTGTTTTATTTATCAAAATTAACCAACTTGTGGTCCCACTAACCTTCGACTACCCGATATTCGGTGCCCCGCGTCTCGACCCGCATTTCGAGGCGCGCCATAGCCTATTGTTCAAATTTGATTTTACTTAGCCTATGGTTACATTACCTATTATAACTGCTTAATTAGTCATCCAGACATGAAGTAGTCGAGTTTCCTTGTATACCCGTAGTTCATCTACTCAATACCCCTGTTGACACGCCTTTCGAGGCAAACACCCATCACATTAACTCTCCCGATAGCAACTTATAAAAACGCAGTGCATTATAATAATAATAATTCCAAACACCACATATACGCAACCATCAGCCACAAATAATATATTCCCTCAATTCTCGTGTCCGAGCCAACCGAATTTACAACGTAATGCCCGAATTACGACCATTAATCCCGAGATTAACACTAATCCTTGTTTAATTAATCTGGGCCGTTACATATGTTGTGTTGTATTGTATCTATGCGACAGATATAACTGTAATTTCTTTCCTATACATTATCTTGAAGGTCTTATCTCCCATTTTGTTCTTGGAATCCAATGAATAAATGGTGAGGGTTCTTAGGGAGTTTGGACTTCAGGAATGTTCCAACAAAGGAAGACTATATAAATATAATACGATGGTTTGTACCCATCAATGTCTCAGGAATAGAGAAACTATTGAGGATTAGGTTTATAGAAACTTATATCTCAATGGTATATGAAAAAAAGAAAAGCTTAAGAAATGTTACAATTAGAAAAAGTAAACTCTTATCCTAGTTAATAGTCTCTAATGATTTTTATTCTTACTGATATTGTTTAATTAGTGATAGTCAGTGAAGAAAGACTGATTGGACCTGGAATTTTAAACAAATGTTAGGAGAATGGAAATTAAGAAGTAAAGGAAACAAAAAGTGATTTTCAATGAAGCTCAAAAGTGATGATTCACTTTGAGTAGAATATATACTAGTAGTGAAAGTAGTTGAACGAGATTAAAGGTTGTTCAATGAGGAAATTAGAGGTAAATGATGATAAGAACCTAGTTGAGGTTAGATAACCACTAATTATTCATACTTCATGAGTTATCATGAAATATAAGATTCCAGATATGGTGCTAGTCCCTATTAGAATAATGAGAGAAGCTGACAATATAGTTGTGGTGCAACCGCACATATTGAAGGTAAAGTTAAAACAAGAAAAAGTTTATTAGTGTTGTTGTGGTTTAACTGCACCCATTAATAGAATGATAAAAGAAACAAGGGACTTTGTTATGGATCTACATACACAAAGACCACTAAATAACATATACTTTATAAGTGTTTTAGGAAACATAAGATTACCAGATTAATGTGTAGATCAATGCCGGGATATTAGAAAATAAATTTAATAACGAAATTACATTAAAAATGAAGATTCACAATGAGATATAAGAGTTGAAGGATTATGCAAAATCGTGGTGTTAGTCAACTCTATCCTATTTGTTAGACTTCTATCTCTTTATGGTAATTTCAGATGAAAACTTAAAGTTTAAAACTTGTATAGTTTGAGTTAGAATATAGTAGTGAGCTAGTGAGATGCCCTAATCTGATCATTTAGACTAGTATAGCCAAAATTGGGGAGAATGAGTTGTCTATGAATCTGAGGACTTGAGAAATTGAAGAATACTTTACGATACATTGGGATTGAATAAGTAAGCAATATATGAAAAATTTGGTATTGACTGCTACTTGTAACTGAAAAATTGTGTAAATCTCTAAATTTCTATGAATAGTGATTCATGGAAATTAAAAAATATCACTCGAGATTCAAAGGGTTTTAAATTGTTATATAATGGTAGTAAGTTATTTATGATAATTCAAGCTTGATGAATGAAATTTGTGATTCGAAAAGCTTCAAGAAGTCTGTTTATCGGATTTTCTTGGAGTTTTGCCATAATTGGAGATTGAAATTCATCAATTACTTGATTTTCGATGTCAAACCAATGATTAATTCCATTTTACTTAGTGTACTATGGGAATTGTATGAGTTTAAGAACCCAACTCGAGTGATGAATAAAATTAAACTAAATCATGAATGGATATTCATTGCCCAGAAATCGACAACCCATTTGACTTATTACATTAAACCAGAAGTTCTTAAGAGTTGATTGAGATCTGATTATCATTAATTTAAGATAAAAAATAGGAATTATATGAATATAATGTCAGGCAATGGCTTGTTCATCTTTAAAATCATGGTGGAAACCATGAAAACTCATTAAAGCTCATGCTATGTTCATAAATGTAAAATGTATAGTTATTGAATTCTATTGATATAAGAGTATCATTTTGTTATCAATGATAATCAAAAAGGTTTGAATACTTAGGCATAAGCAATATCACAGAGTCATGTGAACTCTGACGATAAATTGGTTCATGCCAAATAATTACAAGTGCAGTTACTAAACTTCAAATGTAAGTCACTATTGAATGTGAATTGCGAGTCAATGGATTTGGCCAGGATTAAGAAAATTAGAAAATTGTTTTACATTCAACAATGAATTAAAAAAAGTAGTGTTATCATGGAATAATTGAATGATACAAACAAGGTTTACAAAGATCTATAGTATTGTTGTGTTGTATGTTCAATTAACCTGAAAGTGTAACTGAGATGAGTCATAAATAACACAAGGATGCCTAGAGAGAAAATTGAAATGTAGCTTGACTACAATAATTGCTTGATTATACCTGAACTATGGATTAGTCCAACATCTTTATTTTGGTAGTTATGTGTAGACACAATGAGGCAAGAGACTGTAGTTTGTACTATTATATGGTTCAAGAAATTTTTTGAAAATTGTTGTGAAATAATTATTTTGGTGGTGGTGCCAAATAATTTAAGGCATTTCTTGTAGAATACAAGCTTCAAATGAATTTCAAACGATGAATGGAATGGATTGAAAGACAAGTCTAAGAGTTGAGATTTAAGTGTTATAAGATATGAGTGTGGATCACAACTTATTTGTGAATCCATTTAATTGAATAGGTTGTACAAGTTTATTCATTCATTGTATGTTTTAAAATACTGATTTAACCAAGTGAAAGGGATTTGGAGAGACATTTAGTGATCCCTACGAGTACAGAATCTTAAAAGAAACACTAGAAGACAAATGAGAAGAATGAAAACAAAAAAGCTGGGGCAATGTGATTGGAGATCTTCAAGCTATGAAAGTTTGAACAGTAGTTATTAGAGTGAAAGAAATTAGAGATGAAGTGAGTAATCTAAATTCATGAATATAATGAATTCACTCGAGAAATCACTCACACAAAATGATTGATGCCATCAATACTTTAAATAGAGAAAATAACATAAAGTGTAATTATAATAGGAGCTTCTCTATGCTATCTCTTGAAAGAGATGTGTAATAATGATGATAGAATAAATTCCCGCGCATACATATCATCAACTGAGTTGTTGGAATTAGTAATTAGAGATATGTTCTTTGAAGATTAGATTGGAGCTGAGCCAAGTGTTTGATTAACTGGGTGATAAAGTGATTAATAAGTCTAATGGGAATCACTTGATACACCGAGATTTGGCTATCAAGGATTAGTATCAACAATTAGTATTCTGATTGGACAGGCTAGAGAAATTGTGTTGGACACATTAGATTCTGAAATGAAATTCTAATTCTGGAAAGACTTTAGGTAAGAGTTACATCGATCACCTCATGGATCTCTTTATATTGGTTATACAGGCAATGTCATATTGTATTGAGGTATACGAGAAGATTATTGATTGTTTGAGGTGATTATATATGTTGTTGAATTTATAAAGATATATGAGAGTTATTCATGAGATTGAGGCTGGATAATAAAAATCTGAAGGGTTAAGTAAATTCTTGTCTATATCTGATGTAGCAGGATAACGTAACTTGAGGGGGTTATGTGATGAAATTATCTAGATTTCAGCGTCAGCACAATATAATGGAAGTTGTAATTGATAGATTGATCAAGTCTGCAAATTCTTGTTATTGAGGTTATGTTATTCTTTTGATGGATTAAACAAGATATATGTATACAAAGATGTGAGATGATATGGTGTTTTAGTGTTTCATTCCTCGGACAGAGATCCAAGACTTTTTTACAGCGGTGGAAGAAGTATTTAATATAAATGAAAACCATTATCAATCTCTATCCAATTTATTTTCTTCGTGTTGACAAAAAACTCGAGCAGCTACATAGATTGTAGAATAATTCAAAAGAAAAATTCATTGTGCTTTTGAAAGTCTCATTTATGAAAGGGCTTTGTACATTCGGTTTACAGTAAAATAGTTGTGCCACGAAAAAGAAGAGATAATCGAGGAATGGGAGTTATAAATGGAAGAGCAAATTCCATTTCTCTTCAAAAATACGGGTAAGTTATATGTTTCCTTTAATTTCGAGAACCAAATTGTCTTAAATTGGGGAGACTTTAATGACCCGTTACTTTAAGCATACGATTAGTGTTAATCTAAAAGTTAATTAACCCAATTTAAGCTAGTGGTTAAGCCTAACTTGTCGCGATTGGCTTGTGCATGGATTTACATGCCGTTTGGTGTTTGTATGGATTGCATTATTAATTATGAAAATAATTCAATTAATTGGCCTATAATTGAATAATTGAAAAATTATGCGAAGCCTAATACCATGTGCAGGTCAAGGTTTACACACATGGATTGTAGGGTAACGTGCATGCCCGAGTGTATTTTTTAGCGTGCACAGCGAGATTATTGCCTTACGAATATATGGGTATATATATTGATATATATATGGGATATATAAATATATATTGGAAATAAATAAAAAATATATAAATTGGTGAGCGCCTAGTGATACGCGGTGGATGTATAATAGTGTGCATGGCCGAGGGTAGTTGTTGGCTCGTGGCGAATTTATAAACGCGAATATACATAGTTATCTATATATTTATATATATAGTTTTTATATATAAATATATAAAAATGAATCATATAGTTTAAACCAAATTAAATCATACATTAGATTCACCTGGAGATAGATGTTACTCTTTATTCAAGACGATGAATAGTGTGTACGGTGGGTTGTTGGAATTATAATGCCTCAAGGTATGCATAGCGTGAGCATCGAGGAGGTGAATGGGTTGTACGTTGGTGAGTTTGGATAGATTTCCTGCTCCTCAAGATGCGTGCCATCCTATCTCCATGACAATCAAGTGTTGCATGAAGGTGATTAAATGGTTTGTTATTAAAACCAGAAGATCTACCTTGAGATACGCAATACGTATCTCAAGGAGATCAACATATTTGATCACAATAAGTCAGTCAGAATGTGATAAAGGGTTATTGAGTTGGTTACTAGCCACAAGATCGGCCTTGAGATACGTAACACATATATCGAGAAAGATCAAAATAAGGAATGAAACATTAGATCTTTCTTGAGATTCATGTGATACGAATCTCGAGGAAATTATATATTTGTTTCTAAACACAATCGCCTCATCCAGTTTAGTTTCAACAGAGAAACGAAAGTGAAACTCGAGAGAGAGGATGAGAGGGACCGAGAGAAAGAGAGGCGAAGGAGATACGAGGTGAGTTGTTGTTGTTGTGGAGTTTTGACGTTGTATAGTTGTTGTTGATGGTATTGTTGTGATAATGGTGAAGATGAGAAAATGGATAGGAGGCTCGGGTCCGAGGAAAGAGACGGCTGGGGAGTCGTTTCCCCTACCCAAGAGTGCCTTGAGGTTGCGTTTAACCGAACCCCAACAAAGGAAAAAAAGGGAAATCGTTGTTGTTAGATAGGGGTCTCGTTGAGGAAAAAGGGGTTGGGCACTTGAACTGGACCAGTTTGGCTCGGTTGAGCCGAACCCAGTTTGGCTTGGTTCAGGCCCAAATCCTTTCCAAATATAACAAATTAGAGAAAAAAAGGAAAATAGAGAAAAAAATTTAGAAAAATAAGGAAAAGTCCAAAAAAATAATATTTTGACCAAATAAGTAGAAATTTATGAATTTTTATGAAAAATGAACAATTTAAGATTCTTGCGAGACTTTATACCGTGGCTTTTACCTCGTAACGTGGGAAATGGTCATATTGACCTAAAATGGACAAATTGGTTTTGGATTCGATTAGGACCAGTTTAGGTGTTTTAACTAATGAGTATTAGGCTCAAACTGATGATAATCAATCTATTTTAGGTTTTTGGTGGACGAAGAAAGGTGTATGTATTTCGGGAGTTGCGTAAGTTGGTATAAAATTAGAAAAGCTCGGTACATATAAGTGAGACTCAATTACATTTATCATTTGTGCTATATATCGTAGTAAATCTAGTTCACGTAGCTATGAAATGGGAATGGGAGGACTACAGAGTGACATGCATAACACACTAAAAAATAAAATGAGGAAATGAGTAGACTTATGTCTCCGGGTATGGGTCGATGCGACAAGTGACCCAGGATGGAACCTTTCCCTGTCATGACAGGTGGTAGCTAGGCCATGCCTTCCCTGTCACCTCATACGCTCGTCGATCGATATATATATATACTACTCATTATTCTAAGAGTGCAGAGACTTTGTTATTCTTTATTACACTAACGAAATCACACATTCGGCCAGTGTGTGGATTTCGCTAGTGCTATTCTTGGACAACTGAAAGAAGACTTATGCATATTGAAATGTAATTAAAGTAACTTGTGCAGAGGCTATGGATTTATGGCTTTACATCTGTTTGTCTATTGTTTACATTATTTATCATGCCTTGATAGATATTGTTGGATTCAAACTGTTATTCATATTCCTTGATTATTAGATAGACTCTTGATATTGTAATTGTAAGTCACTTACTGAGCAAGTTGGAGCTGTCATCTCAATTAACATTTCATGAATATCGACGTGCGTTTCGAATCAGGAATGGAGAAAATTAAAAGTTTTTGGTCTTCTCAATGGTGAATTGATTTCTCTATTGTCTTATACATTTAAATTGAAATACACTTTTATTAACACAGGGTTTGAAGTTGTTTCGTAAACCGAGGTTGATACCGATTTTAGACTTTGATTAGTCTAGTTTAGTATATCATTTGTATTATCGAAAAAGTTTTAATTCCACTGCATTTTCAATTATTTATTTGATACACGATATATTGTATTGTAATTATACGGTATGAAGGACGACTGTACTGTTACTCTAATGGAATCCGACTAATGTATGAAGCTTAATTAGGGTTTTAGGCCGAGTATTCTCTTAATCTTGATAAGGGATATTACAAATATACTTGGATTACTTTCAAACACTAGAATATAACATTAATCATAACATAGTTATAATCATAACACATGAAATCTTGGAATCATTAAATCTTAATTCATAATAAGTTTATAGCTTTTAGCTAGCTACTGATTTTCCTAAATTCAATAGGAAAGCCACATTCTTATCATTATAAATCTACCAATTGGATAAACCGAACACCATAGAAATACGATAGCATTAACACTCAATGAAAATCATGCATAATCTAAGCCAATAAAAACTAGAATATACTAGTCAATAAATAACTTAGAACACAATCACCTAGAAATCCACTCGGTAAAAGCCTTAGAGACTAATCCTAGTTACTACTTCTATAATTGTTGTCAATAATCATAGACATAGATTCATAATCAAAATACCACAATACACATTTGCAACTATGCATGCAGTATTAATCTTCATTAGCTTTCATAATAAAAAACAACTTCTTAAATTTGTGATTGACTTGTATGAATAGATTTAAAGCATTAAGTATATGATTCCTTAATTATAACTATCTAGCAATCCAAAGTATATACATGTCCAAGGTTTGTTTAGATTGATAAACTACTCACTCATGCTGGAAATAAATAACACAATAATATAATTAAAAGACATAATGAATAAATAAATAAATACCTCTTAAAATAAATTAAGCTCCAATGTAGCTTTAAACATAAACTAAAACTAATATAACACTTATAGAATATGTAAAATAGGTTGGAAAGAACATTATTTTGAAGCTCTCTAGTCCTATTTATAGTCTCCTAAGTTTTACATATCCTAGATAAACTCATATTTTTCATATTAATCTAAAAATCTCGTAACCGACCTCAGCGATTTGTCAGCTATTCCTAAGTTGTACACAAATCGTTAGGTCAATAACTGGATTTGGCTATCTGTTCTCCACTGATTCTGCTGGCGATTTCTAGTATATTTTTCAATTCGCTAAGGATTCGCTGACACTTCACTGCTGCCGATTTAGGTAGCGACTCCTTGTATAAATGCAAATCACTGGCTAATTGCTATACTTCTACAGTTGACTGTTTTGCTTTTCTTCCTCTTTTTCTTCCATTTTCTCATTCTCCTATTTAAGTCTTGAAATCATAACAATAGGAGAATGCCTATTGTAATATCATTATTTATATCTAAAATCAACCCATACTACAGTATAAAACATATCTAATTATTGAATTGTCAAATACCCCCAAACTCAGCACTTTGATGTCCCGAGCAAATGACAATTCTCAATCATATTCTCTTTTCATTCTTTATAAATTGATTTCAATCCATTTCATTTTAACTTTAAATAAATGAAATTTAAAAAAATTGAAGTAATTTTCAAATGGAAGCATATTACCCACAAGTGAATGAAAGTTATGATAGAATACAATGATTTAGAAAAAACAAAACATTTTTCAATGATAACTCAACCACCCAATACAACACCCTTTAGAACTTAAAGTTCATTACCAAAGCCAGTACACAATATAGGTTTTCTCAATCTCCACTGACAAGCATCAAGCTTTTGATAACTAGTATAGAATTTCAAAACACAAAAATCACTAGATTAATCTCGATTTAAGAAAAATACTTTATAATAGAACCACAGTAAAAACCAATAGAATTTTTTCTAAGAAACCAACGAAAATATCGTTTAAAACGTGTTAGATTAAGAAATAGTTCACTCAACTCTAATTTTTAGTACTCGAGTTAAATCTTTTCTTTGAAGAGTTTAAGGTCATCCGTCTTTTTCATCTCTCATTCTTTTCTACTTCATTCCAACTATTTCTTTATCATATATATTTTTTTTGCTTTTGCTTTTGAGTCCCTGCTCCATTTTCTATAAAATATATATGACTCTCTATATATTTGTAAACTCTTGTTAACACTTTTCACTGTCCACTAAAGTTGAAGAAAACATTATTTCTAACTTATAGAAATTCATCGATTTTTAACCAATTTCTTCTTTTAATTGTGGCATAATAACTTTATATATATACTATAAAAATACTTAATTAATAGCTTTTGTATTACAAGATTTTTAAAAATTAGTCTTGTTCATCTTGTACTATTGTTTCGATTTTGTAAACATTACCATGACTAACTTAAGGGATTCAATTTGGTGTATACATCAACTAGTAAAATTAATTAAAAATAGTACAAAAATTGATTCCTTCTATCATAGAACTCATTTGGGTGATAAAAATATCATTTCCATTTAAAAATATATTATACATTTTTTTTCATTATCGTTTTTTTTCTAGCTAAAAATAAAGTAAAATAAAATTCATATTTACTTAAATTCGAAAGAAATTTGAAAATTTCTTCAACTTACTTGAATATCTAATAAAAAGTTTAAATTTTTGGATTAATTATGAACTTATCTTCTACTTTTCTTTTCTTTCCTTGCTTTCTTTGCTATGAGTGTCATACTTCACCTACAACTATGCCCAAACTCATTCCAAAACTTGTCTCTAAGGTTTAAAAATGAAATCAAGTTTCCAACAAAATAAATATATCACGTGAAGTATAAAGGAATTGATATAAGCATAAATTGGACAATAAATATAAAGATAAACTCAATATAGAATTGTCACCAAATGGAGTACATAAAAAGTAGAATAAACATCACCATTGTATAACAATTGTATCAAATCACCAATCACAGAGCACAAAATATAGAGCCACTAAGAACACAAAGTATCACCATTTATCTTAAAGTATATCACCATTACCGAGTTACATAGAAGACGTTACACAATATCAGTTAGAGACAAAGATGATAAATAGAATAAGAAAATCAATGTCGTCGTCTAGAATTCGCATTGTCATTGTCCTCAACTGGATCAATCCTTTGGGACTAGTAACTCGTAGAGGGGTCGTAAAGGTGGTACTCCTGACCTGACGATCGTGGAACATTAAGACTAGTGCTAAGTGGTAGCCTCATTTGTGTAGATTGTACAAGAACCTCTGGCCTCCTTGACGTCTATGTCTTCTAGACATTGTTTGCTCCATCATGTGTTCTCCTTGCTAAGGCCCTCTGGTTCTTATACACTTGTTCTTGATTTCTCTGAATTGTCACTTGATTGCGCATAATTGTACCCATGAAGGCTAACTCAGTCTCCTCCATGTATAGTCTATCACAATCCTTATTAGGTTGCTCTACATTCGGATCATGTCTAGCTTTCGACATCTCTTCCAAAATTCTCCTCGTGTCATCTATGATTTTCCTTCTCTACTTTGTCTCTCTTCTAGCTATCTCAGCCATCTCTCTTTCATCCTCAGTGTCTTTATAACCATTTACTCTTCCATATATCTCTATATTTTCGTCCGTAATGGTCTTTTCTGGTAGAACGTCCACATCAAGTCTTGCCATGTGCACTTGATCTACTCTACAAAATGTCATGATCATCAAAGGGAAAAGTAGTCTATCGTTCTTTTTCATGGTGATGACATTCCTTATTGACTACTAGATAATTTTACTAACATCCAAATATCTTAATCCCATAACAATGTGGTAAAGTAGGGCGGCCATGTAGTTCACTATCTCGTAATACTGGAGGCTCAGCTATAAGCTGGCATTGATGAAATAACACCAAGCTTTTATGATTTTCTAAAAAAACTGGTGGTAATGTGCTTCAGGTACCCCTATTATAAAAAACAATTCGATCACCATGGATTGCCTCTAAGCCTCCCTTAATTGTCTCGGTGTGGTAGTGGTACTTAATGGTGTATTCAAGCTTTGGGTACTTATCAGTTTTTTTTTTTTTTTTTTGTGAAAATTCGGTAAACCAAAATACTAATTTATTCTTGCTAGTGGAATAATTGACTTTTCTTCCTTGAACTCGTGACTCGGTTTTACTCTCACTTCCGTTTGCATTTGCATAAAACTCTCGTACCAGAATATCACATTCCCTCTCGCTAGGAACATCCTCTAGGTCTAAGTGGTAATAGTCCCTAGTCAACAATCCCTAATTCCTTGTCTCAATGATATTAAGGATCCTAAGCATGTATTTCAATTCATTCTTCACATTAAATCCCATCTTCGAGATCAACTTCCTATCCTTCACTAAATCATTCTTAAAATTTATCAAAGGCCTTCTAATTGACAAAGTTCTCCTTCCTAAGTGCATAATTTTTCACTCCTCGTCGGTATCTCTTCTTCTAACTCTTCCACTTCCTTCCCTTCTTCGACATAATCATCCTCAGTATTGTAGCTAAATGATAAAAGTGGAATAGGTTCTCTTTGTGGTCTAATCCTAGGTGTGTTAAAATGATTGACATGAGTTGGATTTGGGAAAATTTAGATTTATTTTTTCTTTTCTCTACTAACTTCTTTTTTCCTGTCTCCTCTCTTGAACATCTACCCTTTCCACATTCGGCCATTTGGATAAGTACAAGCAAAAAAAAAAGAACCTGTAGAATCATTTAAAACAAAATTTGTCAGAAAAGTGTTTGGTAAAATTCAACTTATCTATCTAAAGGAGAAATTCTTCAGTAAAGTCGTTTATAAATTGAGAGTTTGGAATTTATATGAAAGTTATCAATAAAACATCTTTGAGAAAAACAATCATTTATATATAATTCAAATTATGCGATAGGCAAACATAAAACCCCCTAAACTCATTTGAGACTTGGTCTCATAGTGGCTTGCGCATAAAATCAGTTCATTCGCCATTATACAAAAAAATAGTTTGAAAATTCAATAGCAATAAACAATTTATCACACCACTCCCATACTAGTATTATAATAGAAAACATTCGATATCAAACCAATTTAGAGTAGAAATTTTGAAATTTAGCTTCTAACCTAATAACAATCCAAAGTCGATGATATAAAATAAGAACAGTATCAAAGAAAATGGAGTAGGGAACTGTACGAATGAAAAGAAGAAAAAATATATGGAAGAAAAAGAAAAAAAGAGAGAGATATAAAAAAACAGAAGAGTGTTTATGAAAAAATCTTAAAATAAAAGATTTAGCTCGAGTACTTATAGCCAAGTTGAGTGAAACATTTTCTTTCTTCAACATTCCAATAATTGAACATGATAATGATAATCATTGATGATTAAAAGTTTTTATCGAGTTTGATTGTGGTGGTATTTTTTATATAATGTTTGAAAATGAGATTGATTTAGTGGTTTTTGTATCTTGAGATTCTATACTAGCCATCGTAAGCTTAATTCTTGTCAGTTGAGATTGAGAAAACCTATCTAGTGGCATGGCTTTGGTATTGATTGAACTTTGAGTTATGAGGTGTACTCAATAACGAGGTTAAGTTGTCAAATGAGAGGTTATTCTTTAAATCTTTCTATTCTATCATAATTTTTATTTTTAAGAGGGTAATATATTTCTATTTAATAATCACTTTTGTTTAATAAAAAGAGTAAATAATTAACAAGTCAATAATTAGACATCTTTTATAGTTTATTTAAGGAAGATTTTAAATGTAAAAGACTATATTTCATGTGGTTTTCTCTTGTTTATGTTATTTCAAGTAACAAATGAAGAATATGAAAAAATGAACCAAAAAGGAAAGATTATGAAGGAATTAATCAAGTGGAAGAATTATCAGAAAGGAAGCGAAGAAGACTGGACTTTTTAACCATCAATCCTCAACGATTCCTAGAGACACTGAATCAATGGCTAAATCAGTGGACATAAGAAAAAGACCAGAGAGCTCAGTTTTATGGATTTTCTCTGTGATTCCACTTACACAAAAATCGCTAGGAATTACTGCACAAGATTTTATGAATTTAAGATAACTATGAGTTATTTGAATTAGTTTGGGATGTTTACTACCTAGAATAATATAAATACAACCTTATGGTTTCAAAATTGGTTGCTCTTGAGTATGTAGATCAATATTCCAATACTCTTGGAGCCATTGTCTATTACATTCCGATTTTATTGCTTTTGGAGAAGATTGAAGTTTATTCTAGTTCAAAGATATTTTCAATTATTTCTTTTAATTATATTATTGCAATGTTATTTAAGATTATAAGTAAGTAATTATTTGGTCTAAACAAAGTATGAATGTGAACTAGATTTGTTTTGCAATGTAGTTATAAAAAGAAGATTATGTGCTTAATGCTTTAAACTTACTTGTATTTTTTGACTCAACGATTTAATAGGTTATTATCTATAGATTTTAATGATGATCATTGTATTGCATGCATAGTTGCAAATGTGTATTGTGATATTTTGTTTCATTATCCATTTGAAGTAGTAATTAAGATTGTTTGAAATGCAAACACTATTTAAATATCTTAGGTGAATTTGAGATATAAATCTAGTGTTGAAGTGGCTTTCCGAAGGTGTTAGATTTTAGTAGTTCGAAGTTGTCATATAGTGTAATGCGGTTTTATTGTTGGAAGTTAATGTATTTGTGTACATAAAAGGGTTAGCTCAATCAAATTAGAACGTGGCTTTCCACCGGTATAAGGAGAACAAATGGTTGGCTAAAGGCTTTTAATCACTTATGATTAGAGTTTAGTGATCTATGGTACTTTAAAGAATATGCTCATAACTATATTGATTGGAGTTACATGTTTGGAATGCAAAACGGGTTTATGTTTCATTGTTCTAGATGTTTGTTTAGATACTTAGGTATTATTGAATTTATTTGATTGATATTGAATTTGAATTGTGTTAGTCAAAATAATATATATAGTTAACTTTTAGTTAGTTTAATTACAATTTTTAATTAGTTAAAGTAAAGTAAAAATAACAAAACCTTTAAATTCCTTTTTCCTAGAGAAGTTTGATAAATCCCTTTGGAAACAATTCCCCCTTATCACTACTACAAAATATTTAAAGTATATTATAAAGGGGAAATAATTGAACACGCCTGACACACGTCAATTGTTAGCACCGTTGCCAGGGATTGAATCGCAATTTCTTAGGACTTTTAGACGTTGTATGGTCTATCCACTTCATTGTTCTAATTCGACAAGATCTTTACATCCGTTTAATCCTAAAGTAGATAGGACATTTATTCATAATTTAAGAAAACAACAACGTACAGAACACTGATCTATCACAATGGAAGCCAATAATGACTTTAATAATAATAATTATAGTAGAGAACTTACTTTTAGGCAAGCTAATTCAAATATCACTACTTATGAACCAATGTGTATTGTCTATCCCGAGGGATTTCTTGAATTTGAACATGAATCTTGATTCATTAGTGCTCTACATTACTTTGATTGTATGGTCAATAAAGACCCACAAAAATTTATAAGGGAATATCAACACAAAGTCAACAAGATGAAATCTAAAGATTGCACTTTAGAACAAGTTAAACTTATAGCTTTTACTTTTTTTTTTAAATTGGTTGTTCTACTTTCCACAAGACTCGATAAACACATGGGCTCAAATGTCGGAAGCTTTCCTAGATCAATATATGCCTACAAGAAAAACTAGTACTTATAGAAGACAAATCACAGTTGTCAAAATGAAAGATGATGAAGCTTTTAATGAATATTTGGACAGATTTTAAAGATTAATTTTATCTTGTCCATAACATGGATACACTGAAAGAGCCTTATAGGATACTTCTATAATGACCTGTTACCTTAAGCTGGTGATGAATGTTAATTCAAATCCTAATTAACCTGAGTTAGGCTTGTGGTTAAGTTCGACGTGCCTCGAATAACGTGTGCATGAGTTTGTGTGATGATTGGTGTTTGTTTGAAATTTTAATGAATTTTATAGGTTGTCGGATTAGTGGGAAATTGATACAAACCTATAATTGGTAACTAAATAATAAATAGTTGGTAAACCAAGTGCGACAGGGGGTTGTGGAATGAATCTACACACCTGAGAATACTCATAGGCATGTCCGGTGAGTTATTGGTGAGAAAATACATAAAATATATTTATATTTATATATATATATATATATATATTTGATATATAAATATATATTAAAATTATAAGTTTGGTTTGAATTATATGGACCGTTTGATCAGTCTCGAGATGAGCATAAGTGTTGATGGTGTTAAAATTTTTCACTATAGGGAGAGTCATTTTAAGACACTGACAACTTGATCAGCCTCAAGATAGCACCATGCGTATCTCTAGGAAAATCTATATATTTAAATCAAAAACTTTCATTTTTATCCTCATTTCATTAGATAATTCGAGAAGGTGAGAGAAAGGGAGAGAGACTAAAGATTTGATCACAAGGTGTGGATCAAAAAAGGAGTTTCTCACGAAATTGAAGAGCTTAAACAACAGTAGATCAGAGATCATCACTATGGGTGAGTTGAGTTTGTAATTTTTAAATTGAATTCATAGATATGTTATGATTTCTCTACGAGTAGTTGTTATTGTTTGTTGGAAATGGTTTGTTACCTCACCGGAGGTCATCCTTGATGATTTGGGAGAGTATTTGAAGTTGTGGTAGTGATTTGGTAATGGAATAGTGGTTGCGCCCTGTTCACTATCGAGAGTGTGGATGGTGGAGCGCGCTCCAGGTAGCAGATGAATGGGCTCCCTTCATCAATTACGATGATCTCAACTGATGGAGCGCGTCCCACCAAATGAGGGAGCGCGCTGCCATCCCAAAAAAACAACAAGTAAGCTGAGTTTTAATTATAGTTTCTAAAGAACTTAGGGACTGAACTAGGGGTTCTAAATATAGAGTATTAGACATATATTGATCACAAATGGTTTGTGATAGGTGTTGGATCCCCAAGAAAGCGTGTGTGACCCAAAAACTTAGGAAGCTTGGAAACGAAAACCTAAACCGAGGTAACTATGGATTTGCTTATTTATCAATATTGCTGAATTAGTTAGTATATGTAGTTCATGTATTTTATGGACTGAATGGGGGACTATGTACACTGTGAAAGTTTTAATAAATGGAAAATTATATTTAATGTGATTTACGAGAGTAAGTTCCTGAGACAAAGATAAGGTCATATAGGAGATGGGTTACCTTCCCGACCTATATGTAATTTTCTACTCAGTTTAATAAGTTGCGTGGATTACAAACTCACTACAGGGTTTTTAATAGAACCATTGGGCATTAATTGATTGGCTAGACAACACATTAGCCAATGTGTTGGTTTAGCAATAGCATTAATGGCATCAGTGTTAGGTTTTAGGTTTGATATACAACAGAAAATTGAAAACAAGTTTTTGAAAAACCCTAAAAGGATCAAAAATAAGTTTCATTAATTTTCATCTACAAAACTAAACCATACCTTAATCTGTGATTTCTTTCTCTGATTGATCGATCTATGAGTCGTTCAAGCGCTCGTTCTTTATATGAAATTTACACACAAACAATGACCACAATTTAGGAGTGCTAGCCTAAAAGGGATATATTTTTTTTTTCTTTTTCTCCAAAAATCCAAAGAACTCAAAATTTGCAAAAATAAAAATCTTATTTCATTTTAGGGTTTCAACCTCTATTTATATGTGTAGATAAGCCTTAACTTAAAATCCTATTCATAATACAACTATTGTATTTAGGTTGTTTATGCAAATTACACATATACCCCTATTAATAAGTCATCATATAACAAATTGTAACGGTTTTTATACCATAAATTTTATCATATAAAATTTATTACTCAAAACCAATTAAAATTGCGCATGGCCATTCATTGTGTGTGACCCAATAGGTTCATGCAACGTTGGCTATGAAACAAAATCATTTTGGTACACAAGTCATAAACAATCTCTAACAAGGAATTATGACTACTTAAGTAGCATGAATATCAAAATCGATATAACCCAATGAATAACATATATCATATCCTTTTGTCGTGCGATATCCTTTGTTAAAACATAAGGCTTGAAAAGTCACCCTCAATGTTCAATCATACTAGTCTCGATCTTTAGGTAGACTGAAAACATCCAAATGACATTGATCATGTCAATTCACTTGGACTTTACCATTTAATAGTCTAACATATCGAGGGATCCACTGATATCTTTCTCTTTACGAAAGGGACAAATTTTATCTTGATTACATACATTCACATATTATTCACATGGTAAATAATCGCAATCTTTATAATCGTCCAGTTAAAGACAACATTTGATTGTGTCAAATTACCAAGCACCTAATATTGAAGTCAATGGTAATGTCAAGTCACAGCATTAATGATATACCTATCATGAGTAACAACAATGACTTAATCCATGTGGTGTTCTCATAACAGGTCATTCCAATACCTTTTTCCATAACAAGTACTCCTCATCTCGATTTGTATCTCTATACGCATGATCATCACATGACCATCAATCAAGATTCACACTAGCCTTAATTCATTATAGTTCCCAGTATAATGATCGACTAGGGACATTTAGGATATTTCAACAAATACCCATGGATCTTACTATAATTTTAACATGCAATCACTTATAATAAAACAACAAATGAAAACCTTGATTTTATTAACTAAAATTATAAGATAAAATTTTTTTGTAGATTAACCTAGGGCATATGCCCAATCAGTATGTGGGTATTAATAAAATGGAAATCAAAGTGTAATAGTCATTGACTGTTTGATTTGCATCTATTATTTATTGAATTATATGCTTTCCATATTCATGTTAGTTAGCATTAGTGCATATTGTTATTGCATAATGTTCTTGATTATTATATGGCATGTTGATGGCTTTGTGAATCCCTACGAATTGAATAAGTTGGAGCGCTCACCCCAAATAATATTTCTGGAATACTGACGAGCGCTGCGACTATGGGATAGAGAAGATTTATGAGTCTTGATCTTCTCTTTGATATATTCATTCTCCCTTGTCTTATACATTTGTATTAAATTACGATTTTGTAATATCACAAGGGATGTGAGATTTTATATAACCGAGGTTTATTATGCTTTGATTCTCTATTGTATATCATATTTAATTATCGAAAGTTTTTTTAATTTTTGTTGCGTTTAATATTTTTTACATCGATATTTGATATATAGTAGTGTTTATTAGGTGTAAGAGGAGAGGCTGCTGGCTCTAGTTAAGTCTGGATAGGTAATCGGGGCTTAATTAGGGTTTCAGGCTGAGTATCAACCTAATCGGGATAGGGGATGCCACAACTTCTATGAAGGAGTTAATCATTTTGAACAAAAACTATTAGATATTGTATGTGGTGGATCATTATTTGATGTTACACTAACTCTAGCAAAAAAAGATATTAATATGATGACCAAAAAATCTGAACAATATGGTGAAAAGATAGATATATCAAGAAAGAAAGTTTATGAGGTTAATAATTAAACATGTAATAAATTTGACGAAAAAGTTGAATAGTTATCTAACATGGTTAAGTTACTACTAAAAGATAGGTCAAATAAAGTTAAGCCATGTGAATTTCGTAATGAAATTACACATCCTACAGATGCGTGTCCTACTTTACAAGAAGAAAACCTTGAAAAAATCATCGCGGTTATGAACCAATATTCTAGTCCTCCTAGAAACCAATATAGCAACAACAATTATTACAATGGAAAACCAAATTCAAATCTTAGCAACAGTCCACAAAATCAAAACTATACCACTTAAAGACTGAGAGTGCCAACACAACCTACACCATTGCAACAACCACAACAAACTATTCAACCTATGGAATCGAGTTTAAAATAAATATTACACAACTTTATGACCTAAAGTCATCAAAATCTTACAAGAATTCTCAAAATCAAGTTAAAACTAATACATATATAAACAAGATGAGAAATCAAATAAGTCAAATGAGATTACAAATCAACAAGTTAAGCAATCAAAATAAAGTAACTACTCAACCTACGAACACTACTAATCAAGCACAAGTTAACGCTTTATTTTGTGAAAATGAAAAAGAAACGAATACGCAACAAAAGACACCAAAAATAGGTAAAAAGATTACTAAAATACCTAAGAAAATAAAACTAGAATAAGAGGAGATTATGGCAAATATCATTCCTAGTAGAAAATGGATGGTCGAGGTACTAAAATATATGCCTTCTCACGAAAGGCTACACTCATTGTATTTAGCCAAAGTAGAAGCCAACGAAATTTTTTTTCAAAATTCTAAATTAGTTAAACAAGACAAAGTAAACGATTTTAAAAGTCATATGAAGATATGCATTCCAATTCTACTATTCCATAATGATTAGCAAATGCTTAGGAGGAAGAAACTAAAGAAGACATATCTAGACAAGTTAAGAAATTAGAAATCAATGAAAATTTAGAACAAAATACACCATACTTAAAGAGAATGCTTGAGATATGTTTCGACTCAGAAATGTTTGTCATACCCATTACCATAGGCAATTCCTCAATTGATTTTACTATGTGTGATCTCAGAGCATGAATTATTAATCCATATGGATTATTAGAAGACATCTTAGTACAAGTACATGATTTAGTATTTATAGTTGATTTTCATGTCATGGAAACGAGAGATTCAACATCTCCCAATCATTTGCCTAAACTATTAGGTAGACCTTTTCTAAAAATAGCTAGAACTAAGTTTGAGATTTTGAAGGAACAATGTCTATGGAGTTTAAAGATAAATTGTTAAATTCAAAAACTAATAATGAACATAACTATGAAACTTATAAAGAATAAAATATATTATTTGATAATGAAATAAATGATAATAAATTTTTAGACTTAAGCTATTATGATGAATTTAACGCTATAATATATGAAATCAATGAAGTAACAATGGAGATGGATAAAGGGATTTTAAAGAAAGATTGATTGAAGACACTTCAAAAGAAAATAAAGTAACTCAAGAATGGAGAGTTAAGCAACCGGAGAATGGTACAAAAAAAGCATTAGCAAGCTTAAGGTTTCATGATCCTAATACAATAAGCAAAGAAAAAGTCGAACTTGAGTCCTATAAAGCTTAATGATCTCGGAAGAATACACTTTCACATTAAAATCAAATGGGCATGGTACTTGAGCTACACTTTCACATTAAAATCAAATGGGCATGGTACTTCAGAGCTCAGTGTGATACGAACTCTAATGGAAGTCTCATGCCCATACATTTCTTTCTACATACTGAATTAGAGTTGAATTTACTTGCTTCTGAACGATTCTCTTTACTGAATGGAACTTTAATTCAACCAATAGGAGTGGTCATGAATGTGCTAGTTCAAGTAGACAACAACACCATACCCACGGACTTCTTGGTAATGCCACACTTTATCAATGAAGATCCTTTTAAAATTTTAGGACGACTTTTCTTAGCCACTACTCATGCTATTATGGATATTTTGAACAAAACAATTACTCTGATAATTAATGGTCTAACGCTCACTTTTTTGGAATGACATTAGACTAGAAAATCCTAAATTCATGTTTAACCTTCCAACTAATTCTGGAAAGGTTAAGTCAATCCATCGATAGTAAACAAAAGCGCTCTATGGGAGGTAGCCTATATTCAATGTTTATTTTATGTTTATTTAATATTATTAGGAATTTTGTTTAGTTTATTTTAGTAAGTTCTTATTCTCTCACTTTTTGACTCTTGTATTGGAAATATCTTTTGAGTTTAAACCTTTGAGGTGATTTCAATTAAGAGGAGTGATCGAGTTATTTTTGCTTATATGGCCTTTATGCAAGTCACGTTATTTATTTTCTTATATATTTATTTATTTATTTTAATTAATAAAATTATTTAGTTAGTTATATGTCCCACTTAAACTTTCAAATTTTTAGTCAATTTGAACTCAATATGAGTTTTTATGAATAATGAATAAGTTAATTATAAGATAAATTGCAAAAAAAAGTAAAATATGCCTAGCAATTCCATAACGATTCACAATAACACTAGGAATCGCTGGAAACATCGGTAGATGAACACATCCAATTTGGAATCTGGCGATTACCAGCGATTCACTTTAAACAAGAATTGTTGGTTAAATCGGTAGGTCATTACATTTTTCTTGTATCTCACTTATTTTTGATGAACATAGTGAATCCCATTGATTCCACTTACACAAGAATCACAGGGCAAGATTTTTCGTTTTAAAAACTAAAATCCAAATCCCCATACATACTAAATCATTTGCACTTGCAAACTATTGCACCCTTTCATTAATAACCAAATTTCTTGCCTACATTCAACTGTTCTAAGTTCAACCCATAGTATTTAAATGATTTCCACCTCAATCTAGTCTCATTCACATCTAAAATCTTGATTTGGGGGTTTTAATCTAAACTAGGGTTTTACAAAATTTTAACTTGACAAGTCAATAATTAGACATATTTTATAGTGTAATTTAGGTTGATTTTTTATATAAATGATGATATTACACTAGGTATTCTCTTATTTTTGTGATGTCAAGATTGAATTAGAAAAATGAAAGAATGGAAGAAAAAGTGGAAGAAGAGCAAAACAGTCAACTGGAGAAAAGGTCCAACGATAAGCTAGCGATGTGAAAATATATAGGAAATTGGCAGCAGAGAAGTACCAGTGAATCTTCAGTGAATTGGGAAGTATACTAGAAATCGACAGCTAAATCGGCGGAGCATAGAAAGCCAATTCTAGAGATTAACTCAGTGATTTGAGTATAAAATGGAATCGCTGACAAATCGCTGAGGTTGGTTAAGGGTTTTTTAGATTAATGTGAAGGATTTGAGTTCATCTATGATATGTATACTTAGAAAAACTTTAAATAGGACCCTAGGGCTTCGAAATTAGTCTCTCCAGAGGCAATTACACATTCTTTGGAAGCATTCTTTAAGCCTTAAGTTAGTTTTTATTTAGTCTATGTTTGAAGCTACATTAGAGCTTTGATTTATTTCATTGACATGTATTTATTTATTATTTCTTTCAATTATATTATTCTGTTATGTATTTGTAACATGAGTGAGTAGTTTGTTAATCTAAACAAACCATTGACATGTATATACTTTGGATTGCTACATAGTTATGATTAAGGAATCATGAACTTAATGCTTTGAATCTATTCATACACAACAATCACGGATTTAATCAGTTATTTTTGCATATTACAACTAATGAAGATTTGTATTGCATGCATAGTTTCAAATATGTATTGTGCTATTTGGATTTTGAATCTATGTCTATGATTATTAACAACAATTATAGAAATAGTAATTAGGATTAATCTATAAGGCTATATTCCAAAATGGATGTTCTAGGTGATTATGTTCTAAGTTATTTATTGATTAGCATATTCTGATTTATATTTGATTTAGATTACGCATGATTTTCATTGAGTATTAATGCTATTGTTTCTCTATTTTATTGTGTTTTATCAAATAGGTAAATTTACAATAATAAGAGTATGGCTTATTTTCCATTAAATTTAGGAAAATCAATGGTATGCTAAAGGATATCAATGTTATGCTTTAGGATTTAATGATTCCAAGATACCATGTGATATGATTATAATTATGTTATGAATGTGACGACCCGCCTAATTTAAAGATTACTTAATTATTTAATTTCAGACTAGGACTCAGCTCAGACTCACACGAAAATCACAGATAAGTCTAGGGCATGCCTACCGAGGTATAATTCTTTATATTATATTTTCATGATTCTTGTTTATTAAGTATGTTTTACTAAATTATAGCATTACGCCATGTGTACCATTGATTATCGCGTTTTGTGTGAGTTATGCGTGCAGCGAATAGCACCTTGAGATGCGTGCGACACGGGTATGAGAACACAATAGCTTATAGGCATAAATTATCAATATACAATGATATTATAAGCTAAATAATCAAACAAACTTGACCAAAGTTCAATAAAACACTAAATAGCCAAAAATGGACCCGACGTGTCTCGTGATACGTGACAACTCTGGGTAGCCAGTTAGATACGTACCTAGCCTAACTTTGGTATGTGTACTTCAAATGAACATTTGGCTAGACTAATGTGACCAAATAATAGGCCAATGGTAATTTAAATAGGCTAAGTTATTTAAGTCATTAATGTGTCTAAGATGTGTAATTAGGCAAAATAAGGGCATTTTGCCTAAGTAAGAAAATTAAGTAGAAAACCCAATATTGACTTATTAAATTGACACATGTCGACGTAAGTTTTCCTGGATTTAATGGTAGCCCTTGATGGACCTCAAGATGAGTGTGAAGGCTTGATGAAGTGTATTAGTATATATAAAGGGGACTTAACATTATTTTGTCAATTCATGCAAAATTCAACAACAAAAATTCAGCACTAAAAGGAACCATTGAAAGCTAGGATTTGAGGCTACTAAGGGAGAATTATAAGTGATTTTAGTGGATCCAAACTCTAGGTACCCAAATTCCTCCTCCTTTCCATGTTAGCTTCTAAATTTTTTATTGCATGCAAGCGAGAAACTGAGGTGTTTAGTGCAAAACGAATTTTGGTGTTCAATTTGGATTCAATCTCTATTTTTAAGTTCAATGAATGAGCTAAGCTCTGATTTTATCAACAAGTTGCTCACAAACTGAGTTTTGGGTGGGCAGAGACGACTAGCTGTGCAGTTCGTTGATGATGATGATGGTTTAATGGAATATAGTTGAATTGTTGTTATTGTTGGTTGTTAATAGAGGAGAAAAGAAAAAAAAAGGAAAAAAAAAAAAAGAAACATGACAAAAAGAAATATTTTGGGGGGGGGGGGGGTAGAGACGACTAGATGTGCGGATTCGTTCCCCCAAATCGATTTGGGGGATGGAAGTTCGTACGCACACCTCGTGCGTGCGTAGGAGCTTGGGCTAGGCCAGGCGGACTCAACACGCCCTGGCTAGGTTTAGGTGGGCCAAACCTAATTAAATTAATTAAAGATTTTTTTAAATTAAAATACTATACAAAATAAATATAATAAATTATAGAAAAATATGTAATAATAAATAATTTTTTTAGAAAAATATAGAAAAATCATTGAAAAGATGAGGAATTGGGAAAAAAGTATAAAATGGGGTTTCGAGATATTTTTAGGTATTTGGCATCTGTGTAACTCAAAAAATGTGTCACTATTAAAACTTAGAATAAAAAATTCTAATTTTCGTTCTCACAATATAAAATCATTTAATATGACCATAAATTATTTAAAATTGGTATGTAGGATACTCAATGCCTAGGGAAGCATAGGGGACCAACGGACGGGTATTTCTGAGGATGAACGAGCGGCTAGGACCGACTTTATATCACATGTTGGTAAGTAAACCCTACCAAAAAACAAGTAGTATCTATTTACTATTTTATTACATTATTCCATTGAATTATGCAAGTTTAGGTTTATTTGACTACTCCACTCCTGCGTGCATCTGTATATGGTCGACAGGATGGTACGACCCCTCACCGACTTCCTCGCGAGTAGCGATTCAATTGTTGCTACGGTTCCGGTCGTGCCTTATGTTACACGAGAGAATTACTCCACGAGTCGATAACTCGAGAAATGGTGTCGTGAGAAGTTAACTCCGATACAGATTCCTGTCCTTTGAGGCAGTTGGCCGAGAGTTGTAATTTCCCGACCATCAGAGTTCCTCATTAACCTTAAAGCGGCGGCGGGTATTTAGTTCGTCACTAGAGTCTCCTCGGTCCAGTGTTATTAATACTAGAGTTCGACATATATATACCACACTCACGTCTGAAATTTATTATTTTCCTAGTGACTTATCTTCATGAAATTATCCCTTTTCAGTGCATTTCTTATTGACTAGCATGATTTGTAGCCATTTTTTTACATTCTTAATAAATGCAACTTGCGTTTCTTCTGGGGCTTTACTCACTACACTCGTCATCAACTTTTTGCATGGATGACCGAGTGCAGATCCTACGATGAGCGAGGGGGGGGCTTACTTGGTGACTTTATCTGATCATTAAGAGCTTCTACTAGCCAATCTCGTAGGTATTTGTATGTATTATGTTACTGCTTTTGGGTATTTTTTGGGGGACTTGATACACTGATACATGTATATTGATCATATTGTACATTTTGTTGCCTTATACACATATACATGGTATCCTTTTGATGGGTTTTTCCACTATTTAGGGTTTTTTAATGAAGTAAAATGTTTGATACTATTATTTACTTTATCTAAAATTAAAGACTTCCGCTATTATTGATAACTCATACATTTAGTTAAAAAGACCAAAAAACAACTAAATAACTTATTACTAAATAACTTATCAAATAAGTTAGGTGAGATAAATGAATAGTCTAACTAAACAAAATTATGAACATATCTTCATAAATCACTGAATAATAGGAATAGTTAGGCTAATTGAAAAGGTTAAGTACTTGTCGCGAGCCATCATAGACATGCATGCAGATGAAGTGGCATGACCTGGTGACATGTTCGGCGGAATGGCGGGGCCTAGATTTCCTTGGAATTTTGCGCCGCCACAGTTTGTATCAGAGCATAGGTTCAGATGAGCCTAGGGAAAAGTTTAACGAAAGTGAATAAAGCTTAACAAATGAATTTAAAATGTGGAAAACCCGATAACCTGACTTAGAACCTTAGTTGGGAAGTGTAGCGAGACGAGTCTAGGGTTTTATACGTGTATGGTTTGACTTGTAATATTTATATACGCACTTATACGACACTGACTAGAGGACATCCGTGCTCGTAGATTCAAGATGGACGGAAAGCTGATTCCACTAACTACGGAGGATGGAGGCAAGAAGAGCGACCCTGCAAGAGTCAACTCGAATCAGAGTCCACACCACACTGTCGGTGTTCATGGTGCATAGCTCAAGGAGATCTTGATCCTGCTTTGATCACAGGTAGTGGCTACACAAGCGGTTGCGACACTTGCCACCATTACTAATACTGTTGAGACAGTCGTCGCCATTGCTAGCAAGATACGCCACTCGCGGTAGCCAGAGTTGAGATTCACGCGGAGTTGGTTATGCCTGCAGCTACACTAACGATCACTCTGATGATTATTCTTGCACTTATAGCAGAGCAGCTGACAGCCTTTGAGACGGCCTTGACAACTGAGGCTAAGCTAGTGAAGGAGTTTTCTAGATTCCAGCCAGGACAGTTTACAAAGGCGGAGTCCCAAAGGCAAATAGGAGATGGGTTCTCGCTTAAGAGAGGCTTCATGCACTGTTGAGGATTCATGCCACCATACGAGCAAAAGTCTTTAACTACATGTTTAAGGGAAATGTCGCGGTATGGTGGACTGCACACACAGCCGCCCATGGAGAGCCGACCACTTGGGCCGAGTCTCATCGAGTCTTCTATGGTCAGTACATTCCGATCAAGGTCTAGCTACGACTGAGATATGAGTTTTTAACACTAAAGCGAGGCTCTAGCACCGTGATTCGGTACATGGAGAGATTTAAGTACTTGCTGATGTTCGCCATAGATGTAGTTGGGAACGAACGACTTCAGGTCCACTACTTTATTCAAGGGCTTGGGCTAGAGATCGGTAGTGCTATCATGTTGACAGGGGCCAAGATTTTATAGGAGGTTTATGAGCGGGCATTGGCTCATGAGACATACGCCGTGAGGAGTGACCTCGCCCCTGTTCCCGTATACTAGAAGGGTTAGAGCAATCGTATCAGGTTAGATAGGAAGGGCAAAAGGAACCACTAGCCGAGAGATCAGCGGGGACAAAGACTTAGGCACGATGATAGGCAGACGATCGGCGCCTATGCAGTAGTACCTACTCAACACCATAAGGTCATGGTAGTCCAGCAGCCATAAGGGTAAGCTCAGATTTAGGGCCAAAAGGGCGGAGACAGGGAAAACAGTGGCTGGGATAGATACAGGGACATGGTTCGTAGAGGTAGGGCCAAGGTAAGAGGCATGGTGGACAGGGCCAGGGCCAAAGGTTAGTAGGGTCAGGGTTCGGGAGTAAGTAACGCATCATTTGTTTCTAATGTAGACAGAGGGGGCACTATCAGAATCAGTGTACCAATAAGTTCGTGTCGCCAACTAGAGCTCCACTAGCACAAGCTAGGGAGCAAGTTCCGAGTAGTGGCAGAGCCCGACCATGACGCTAAACGATATCTAGTCGAGGGTATGTTGATTATTTACAATCGTAGCATGCATTCAGTAATTGATTTCGAGTTTACATTATTGTTTATTTTGAGATGGATGATAAGAGAGTTGGGGTTAACACAAGAGATTTTAGGGACACACCTTGTCTTTAGCATCGCTTCTGGAGACAAGATTTAACCTAACCGGATTTGTAGAGACTGTCTAGTTGAGGTTAGTGGTCACCAATTACCTATAAACCTCCAAGTACTTGAGTACCTAGAGTTTGATGCGCTCTTAGGCGTGGATTGGTTAGTAGCTTACCATGCTCGCTTGGATTGTTTTATTAAGATCGCCACTTTCCAAATACTAGGGATTCTTGAATTCTTACTCACCAGAGTGGCAACCGCTCTTCTGATAACCAGGGGTAGATTAGCCACCACCCAGGAGACGGACATTCTTTTAGGGACTATAGAACCAACTGAGAGGCTAGTAGTCATACTTGTGGATGTCCCGGTCGTGTGCGAGTTTTCGAACGCTTTCCGAGGATTTACCTGATTAACTCCATATAGGCAGATAGAGTTTATGATAGAGATAACACTAGGCACCAAGCCTATAGTGAGATGATCGTACCATATGTCACAAGTAGAGCGGAACAAGTTGAAGGCTCAGTTGGAGGATTTGTAAGAGAAAGTTTCATACATCCGAGTATGTCTCTTTAGGGAGCTTCGGTCCTTTTTATGAAGAAAAAGAATTGTAGCATGAGGATGTGCATCGATTACAGGAGACTCAATCAGATGACAATGAGAAATCGATACCCACGAGCTAGGATCGATTATTTGTTCGACCAGCTGGTCGGAGTGCAGTTCTTCTCCAAGATTGATCATAGGTCAGGTTATCACCAGTTAAGGATCAGGGAGGAGGATATACCCAAGATGGTGTTTAACATGAGTTAGGGTTGTTTGAGTTTGCCAATATGTCGTTTGGACTAACAAACGCGCCAGCAGTGTTCATGGATTTGATGCACCAAGTCTTAAAGCCATTTTTAGATCGATTCTTGATATTCTTCATTAGTGACATCTTGATTTAGTTTAGGAATCGTGAGGACCACAATAGGCATCTCAGAGAAACGCTGGAGACTCTAACAGAGAGCACTAGTTATATGCCAAATTCAGTAAGTGTGAGTTTTTGCTTTTTGAAATAAAGTTAATTAGGCACGTGATAAGTTATAGAGGCATTTCAGTTGAATTAAGTAAGGTTCATGCTATCATCAAGTGGCCTACACCGAAGTGTGTGAAAGACATCAGGTGCTTCTTGGGACTAGCATGCTATTATGAAGCTTTGCACTGAATTTTTCTAGGATTTCAGCACCTATGACCAGATTGACCAGGAAGGACATCGAGTTTATATGGTTCGATGCGTGTAAGGTAGCTTTTGTAGAGCATATGAAGAGGTTGACCTTCACACTACTCTTAGTATTACCAGCGCCAAGCAGGGAGTTGACAGTTTGCATAGATGTGTGTGACACCAGAGTTAGATGTGTATTGATGCCACATGACACAGTTATTGCTTACTTGTCGCATCAGTTAAGGACCCATGGGAGAAATTATCCAGTGCATGATCGGGAGCTTGCAGCGATCGTGTTTGCACTAAAAACATGGAACCACTACCTTTTTGGTAAGATGTTCATCCTCTACACAGATCATCAGAGTTTGAAGTATCTTTTCACTCTGAAGGATCTGAATATGAGACATCGATGGTGGTTGGAGTTGCTAAAGGACTACGACTTCTTTATTGAGTACTAGCCCGAGATTGGGAATGTCGTAGCAGATGCGCTCAAGAAGAGAGGGCCGGACAGAGAGGTGATGACTCATTAGTACAATATATTCGAGGCAACGATTACTGTGAGTTTGTTATTTGTCCCGAATACATCAAAGATGCATATTTGTGAACATATGGGAGTTTCAATAGTTTCCATTCCATGAGTCCTAGAGAGTCAGCGAGCCGATACGTTGTATCAGAGGTTCAGAGACATTGGCACATAGTTTCGACTTCCTAGACTGGAGAGATTTTGTATGTGGGTGTTTACGACACAGTGGTAGACTATGGATTCGGCTGTAGTAGAGTTGGAAGATGGCATTCTTCAGGAAGCTCACAGATCTAAATACACAGTTCACCCCGGCCAAAATAAGATTTACCAAGAGATGAAACGCTTGTTCAAGTGGCCCAAGATGAAGGCAGATGTTGGCCAATATGTGAGGGGATGTGAGGTGTGTCAGCATGTTAAGGCTGAGCACCAGAGGCCTGGAAGAATTTTATAGCTGCTATCATTCCTAAGTGGAAGTGGGAACACATTACTATGGACTTCATCAATGCGTTACCACGAACTCCACGCAACCATGATGTTGTATGGGTTGTCGTATATAGATTGACAAAATCAACACATTTCATTTCACTTTCCAAGAGGTACACCTTTCAACAGCTATCCACGCTCTACGCTCGAGAGATCTTCAAATTACATGGTGTACCGGTATTGATAGTATCAAATAGAGATAGTCGGCTGATGTTGCAGTTATGGCACACTATGTAGTAGCATGATGGTACTAGACTTCCGTATAATATACTTACCACCCACAGACCCATGGGCAGTTAACGGATTATACAGATACTTGAGGACATGCTCAGAGCTTATGTGTTACAATTTAGAGGGCCATGGTAGGAGTACTTGAAACTTTGTGAGTTTGCCTACATCCATAGTTTAAGGCCAGTATTGGGATGCCACCATTTTAGGCATTGTACGGGAGACCTTACACATCAGTAGCTTGCACAGCAAAGCCTGAGGATACAGTTACTATTGGGCATAAGGTTGTTGTAGACCATACATAGAAAGTTAGGCTGATTTGTTATAGATTACAGGCTGCTCAAAATAGACGGATGAAATACGCGAATAAGTACCGTAATGGGCTGAGCTATGAGATAGATGACTCAGTGTACTTGAAAGTTTCTCCTTTGAAGGGTAACTTAAGATGTAGGATCAAAGGGAAACTTGCACTATGGCATATTAGGCCATATCAGATTATCAATCGAGTTGGGGAGGTTGTTATCAGTTGAGGCTACCGAGACATTTGGTTGGGGTTCACAATGTCTTCGACATTTCAATGTTCAGATTAGCGAGATCCAGACCGAGAACTATAGTAGATATGACCCGTGTGGAGGTTAGACCAGATGTGATGTACGAGGAGCACCCTATCTAGATACTAAATCGTAGAGTTCAAGTTCTCAGGACTAAGCAAATTCCCAAAGTCCTTGTCAGGTGACAGTATCATAAAGATAAGGGACTTACCTGGGATAAAGAGTCTACTATGCGCGAGAAATACCACAAACTTTTCCACGGTTTGTACTTTAAGTTTTAGTTTGGATATTGGGACAAAATCCTTTTTAGTTGGGAAGATTATGACGGCCCGGCCAATTTAAAGATTACTTAATTATTTAATTTCAGAATATGACTCATCTCAGACCCACATGGACATCGTGGATTAGTCTAGGGCACGCCTACCATGGTACAATTCTTTATATTATATTTATGTGATGCTTATTTATTATGGTTTTTTACTATGAATTTTTGCATTACACCATGAGTATTGTTGATTATCATATTTTGCGCGAGTTACGAGGGTGATGAATAACACCTAGAGAAGCGTGGAATGCGGGTAAGGGAATGTGATAGCTTAGATGCAAAAATTATCAATATACACTGATACTTTCAGCTAAATAATCAAAAAAACTAGACCAGAGTTTAATAAAACCCTTATAGGACAAAAATGGACCCGACGCATCTCTTGAAGCGCAAATGCGCTGGGTTGCCGTGTAGACAAGTACCTAGTCTAATTTTGGTATGTGTACTTCTAATAAACATTTGACTAGACTAATGTGACCAAATAATAGGCCTTTGGTAATTTAAATAGGCTAAGCTATTTAAGTCATTGACGTGCCTAAGATGTGTAATTAGGCTAAATAAGGGAAATTTTCACTAAGTAAGAAAATTATGTAGAAAACCCAATATTGACTTATTAAAATGACACATGTGTGACAGAAGTTTGGTTGAATTTAATGGTAGCCCTTGATGGATCTCGAGATGAGTGTGAAGGCTTGATGAAGTGTATTGGTATACAAAAAGGACTTAGCATTATTTTGTCCATTCATGCAAAATTCAACAACAAAAATCCAACACAAAAGGAGCCATTGAAAGCTGAGATTTGAGGCTTCTAGGGGAGAATTATAACTGATCTTAGTGGATTCAAACTCTAAGTAACCAAATTCCTCCTCCATTCCATGTAAATTTGTCAATTTTTCATTACATGCAAGCAATAAATTGGGATTCTTAGTGCAAAACGAATTTTTGGCATTCAATTAGGATTCAATATCTATTTTCAAGTTCAATAATTGAGTTAAGCTCTTATTTTATCAACAAGTTGCTCACAAACTGAGTTTTTGGGAGGTTTTTGGGGATAAAACGTATGTAGATAATGATGATGATTTAATGGAGTATAGTTGAATTGTTGTTATTATTGGTTGTTGATATCGGTTTGGCCGAACCAAGCCTAGTTCAAGTGAGCCCAACCCCATTAAATTAATTAAAAATTAATTTAAATTAAATAAATTAAAAATTAATTTAAATTAAATAAATTAAAAATTAATTTAAATAAATTAAAAATTAATTTAAATTAAATAAATTAAAAATTAATTTAAATTAAATAAATTAAAAATTAATTTAAATTAAATAAATTACAAAATAAATATAATAAATTTTAGAAAATATATATAAAAATAAATAAAAATCTCAAAAAAATCTAGAAAAATCATAGAAAATATGAGGAATTGGGAAAAAGTATAAAATGTGGTTTTGAGATATTTTCAGGTATTTGGCATCCCGTGTAACCCGAAAAATGTGTTACAGTTAAAAATTAGAATAAAAACAATTTCTAATTTTTGTTCTTATAATATTAAATCACATAATGTGACCATAAATTATTTAAAACTGGTATGTAGGATACTTGAGGCCTAGGGAAGATTAGGGGATCAACAGATGGGTATTCCAGGGACGAGTGAGCGGCTAGGACCAAGGTTTTATCACATTTTCGTACGTAAGCCCCACCAGAATAATATGTTGTATTTATTTACCGTTTTATTTCATTGTTCCACTGAATTATGCCGGTTTGGGTTTGTTTGACCACTCCACTCCCGCGTGTGTCTAAATATGGTCAATGGGACAATATGACCCCTCACCGGCTCCCTAGCGATTAGTGATCCGATTGTTGCTACGGTTCCGGTCATGCCCTTGGCTATGCGTGAGAATTACTCCCCAAGCCGATGATAGGAGAGATGGTGTCGTGAGGAGTTAACTCCGACACAGATTCCTCTCATTCGAGGTAGTTGGCTAGGAGTTGTAAACTCCCGACCAACAGAGTTCTAGCGGTGGTGGGGAGTTAGTTCGTCACCAGAGTCTCCTCGGTCTAGTGTTATTAGTCTCAGACCTCGATAGCTATATACCACACTTGCATTTTACATTTATTGCTTTCCAAGCGACTTATCTTCATTCTATTATACCTTTTCAGTGCATTTCTTATTGACTAGCATGATTTTTACCCATTTCATTTACATTCTTATTAAATGCAACATGTGTTTCTTCTAGGGATTTACTCACTAGACTCATCATCAACTTTTTGCATGGATGACCGAGTGCAGATCCTACGACGAGTCGGGGGAAGGTCGTACTTGGCAACTTCATCTAATCATTGAGAGCCTTCGCTAGCTCATCTGATAGGTGTTTATATATATTATGTTACTGCTTTTGGGTATGTTTTAGGAGACTTGATACATTGATACATATATATTGATCATATAGTACGTTTTTTCGTCTTATAAATATATACATAGTATCCTTTTGATGGGTTTTTCCACTACTTAGGGTTTGTTAATGAAGTCAAATTTTTGATATTATTATTTGCTTTATCTAATATGAAAGACTTACGCTATTATTGATAACTTGCATATATATTTTAAAAGACCAAGGAACAATAAATAACTTATCAAATAAGTTAAGCGAGATAAATGAATAGTTTAACTATACTAAATTAAGGACATATCTTCATAAAATGCTAAATAATTGGAATAGTTAGGCTAATTGAAAAGCTTAAGTACATGTCACGAGCCGTCATAGACAAAGGTGCAGATAAGTGGCATGACCTGGTGACACGTTCGGCGGTATGACATGTCCCAGATTGCCTTGGATTTGGGGCTGCTATAATGAAGCGACGTTATGTTCTAGTGTTTGAATGCAATCCAAGTATATTACATTGTTTAGTGGGGTTTTGTTTAGATATTTATATTATATTCAATTTGAATATTGTTTAATTAAATTTGCATTGAATTGTTTGTATTAGTTTACTTACTTTGGTTAATTAAGTTAATAGTTATAATTTTTGGTTATTAAATATTTTAATTTCCATTTAATTAGATTAACTAAATTTAGAAAAACAAGAAAAAAATACATTCCTTTAAAGTTTGTGAAATCCCTGTGGAGACGATATCCCATTTACGACCACTACAAATAATAAGAAAATATGAGAAACTATTGTACATGCTCGACACATGTAAATTTTTGGTGTCGTTGCTGAAATAAATAGAGTTTTTAATCGAAGTTTAAGGCAACAACAACTTGGAGAAAATTTAGCTAATAGAATGGAAGATAACAACAGCAATAATAATGACAATATCATTAATAATATTAATGATAATAGAGTTGTCAATAATAACAACAATAATAGAGAACTCACTTTTAGATAAGCAAACAAAAATGTTATAGAATATGAACCTATGTGCATAGCATACCCCGATGGGTTTCCTGAATTTGAACTTAGATCTGGCTTTATTAGTGCCTTACCTTACTTCTATGGTAAAGAAAATGAAGACCCACAAAAATTCATAAGAGAGTATCAACATAAGGCTAACGGGATGAAATCGAAAGAAGGTACCCTAGAACAAGTCAAACTTGTAGCTTTTCCTTTTGCATTGAAAGATTAAGCATAAGATTGGTTGTTCTATTTCCCACAAGATTCTATAACTAAATGAACTCAAATTTTAGAAGCTTTCCTAAATGAATATTTTCCTGGTAGAAAAATTAGTTCCTATAGAAAGTAAATAATAGTTGCAAAGATAAAAAATGATAAAAACTTTAATGAAATTTGTGATAGATTCCAAAGATTAATTTCTTCTTGACCATGATGTCGATATACTCAAAGAGCTTTATTAGAATATTTTTATGAAAGACTCAATCACTTTGAACAAAGGTTATTAGACAAATTATGTTGTTGATCTTTATTTAAGACAACACCTACTTCAGCAAAAGAAGCGATTAATAAAATAGCAAAATAATTTATAAGCAATATGGTGTAAAGATTGAATCCTCTAGAAAAAAACTTTATAAAGCTGATAATAGAAGAAATAATATGTATGATGATAAAATTGGTGAATTGCCTAATATGGTTAAGTTGTTAATTAATGATATATCTAATAAAGTTAAAGCTTATGGATTCTGTAATGAGGTTACACATCCTACAGATACGTGTCCCACTCTACATGAAGAAAATACTGAAGATGTTAAAGCAATGTTGAATTAATTTTTTGGTCCACCAAGAAATCAATATAATAACTATACTTATTACCATGGAAAACTACACACAAATCTTAGTTATGGTCCCCAAAATCAAAATTATAATACTTATAGACCAAGTGCTCAAATGCAATGTGCACCTAATTAGCAACCTCCACAAAATGTTGAATCTACGAATAAGAATTTATAGCAAATCTTGCATAATTTTATGAACTAAAGTCATCAAAACTTTACTCAGATTTCTCAAAATCTGATTAAGACTGATACCACTATTATTGAACAAAAAAATCAGTTAAGTCGAAATGAATTTAAAAATAATTAGGTTAAGTACTCAACAGAGTAATCAAGCTTAAACACCTACTCAAGCTACTATTGCTCCTACTAATCAAGTACAAGTAAATGCTTTATTTAGTAATGAGAAAGACACATCTACAACTGGAAAGATGCTCAAGCAAAGTAATAAAAAGAATGCACATAAAATTATTTGAAGAAGAAGAAGAAAAAATGATGGCTAATGTCATTCCTACAAGAAAATGGATGGCTGGACAATTGAAATATACACCTTTTCCTGGAAGGCTATGCCCATGGTATTTAGCCAAAGTTAAAGTGTATGAAAAATCTTTGCAAAAGTTAATAAATTGATAAGGATAAAAATGTTAAGATTTTTGATAATTTGAATGAAGATATTTAATCATATTCTACCATTTCATAACAATTAGTTGATGCTAGGATGGAAGAAAACAATGAAGACATTCTTGAAGCGTTTAGGAAAATAGAAATCAATAAACCATTGATGGAATAATTATGCAATTTCCTAATAGTGATGATGTTTTGAAAGAGATTTTTTAATTAAATGACAATTTTTTAGAAGAATTTAAAGAAAACATAGGGCAAAATGTGTCTGCTTTAATTTAAAAGAAAATACCTAAGAAATGTTATGTTCTAGGAATGTTTGGAATACCTAGTGCATTATGAACTTCTTAAATGAAATTTTTTTATGTGTGATCTTGGAGCATCAATTAATGTTATGTCATTTCAACTATATGAGTCATTCAAAACAGGTGCATTAACTAATACACTTACTAATCTTACCTTAGCTGACAACATAGATATTAAACTTTATGGTTTACTAGAAGACGTCCTAGTAAAAATAACTGACTTAGTATTTTCAGCTGATTTCTATGTCATGGAAATGGGAAACTTAGTGTCACCAAAATCTCCACCTACACTTTTAGGAAGACCATTTCTTAAAACAGCTAAAACAAAGTTAGATATATTTGAAGGAACAATGTCTATGGAACATGAAAATAAAATTGTCAATTTTTATTTTAATGATGAGGATATCTATGATAATTCTTATGAATCTAATAATGAACAAATTAATGATGATGAATCTTTAGAATTAAATCATAATTTAAAAGCTGAAGTGTATGTTATTAATGCAGTACAAATGAAAGATGAGAATATTATGAAAATCTAGCAATTGTCAAGCTCGATGATCTCGGAGATATAAACATAAACATAAAAGTCAAATGGTCTTGGTATTTTAAAGCTATTGTGATACATGTTCTAAAGAAAACTACATGCCAATTCACTTCTTTCTTGATACTCAACTGGAGTTAGATATACTTGCTTTTGAAAAAGTTATTCTACCAAACGATTATTTAGTGAAACCAATAGGAGTGGTTACTAATGTACCAGTTGAAATCGACAAGTACATTATTCCTATAGACTTTTTGGTTATGTCAAAATTCATCAATGAAGATCCTCCATTAATCTTAAGACGACTTTCTTAGCCATTTTACAAGCTGTCATGTGTACTCTGAATAAGACAATCACTTTTAGGGTGAATGGCTGAGCAATCACTTTTCGGAATGGCACTAGAGTTGACAACCCTAAACTTAAGTTTATTAAACTAGTTTAGAATTGTATGGTTTTGTCTTGCCAACGACATCAAACAAAAGTATTCTATTAGAGGCAGCCCGTACTCTATCTTTACTTTCAGTTTTAGTATTAAGATTAGTTAGTTGCTTGATTTTCTATCAACTTTTGACTCTTATAATGGGGATATTTTAGGAATTTTATTTCGAAATAATTTCATGTAAGGGGGTTGATCGAGCCAATTTTTTTCGTATTATATTGTCTTTATGCATTAGTTTTTATGTTAGTCAGTTATTTATAGTAATAAGATTATTATTTAGTATAAATCATAGTCAAATTCTGATAATTTTAAAGAGTTTTACATTTTTATTGAATATATATGTGATTAATATATTATAAAATCAATTAGATTGAAAAAATAGTTAAAATAGGCTAGCGATTTCCCAGCGATTCCAGTTTGTACTGAAATTTGTTGAGAAAATCGGAAGCAATATGTACAATTTTCAGTGTAATTTCTAATCAACAAATTGTCATCGATTTGAGATTATAACTAGGACTCCCTAAACTAATCGCTAAGCCACCGAGGCTCATTTATAGCAATTTAGTTAGCGATTTCCCAACGAATCCACTTAAGAGAC
This sequence comes from Stephania cephalantha, assembly GCA_039657325.1. Lineage (NCBI taxonomy): Eukaryota > Viridiplantae > Streptophyta > Magnoliopsida > Ranunculales > Menispermaceae > Stephania > Stephania cephalantha. Next base: position 24,863,062 of record CM077573.1, read on the forward strand.
CAATTTTAAAAATAGAAAGCAAAAATCACAAAATTTATCCATCTCATATTCACAAACCATTGCAACTTTTCGACTAATAGATGAATTTTCAACTAGATTCAACCTTCCAAAACTAGATTTTAGTGTATTTAAGTGATTCCCACCTCAATCTTCACACATTCAACTCAGAATTTGGTGAGTTATGAGAGTGTAGAGCAAACTAGGGCTTGAGCAAGGGGGATTCGAATTGGAGCTTGGAGGAAAATTCTACAAGAGTCTTAGAATTCCAATCTTGAAAGATTCATTTTCAAGAAGGTAATCAATGAAAACCCTAGCCTTTTAATAATTAGTTTTTTTTATTTTTCATCAATTTTTGGATTTTTACATAGGTTAGAAGCTAAATTTCAAAATTTTTACTCTAAATTGGTTTTCATATCTAATTTCTCAATTATAATACTAGTATGGGAGCGGTGTGATGATTTTTTTTATTGCTATCAAATTTTTGAACTATTTTTAGTCCACGACGAATGGATTGAATTTTATACGAAAAATAATTTGAGACTAAGATTCAAATGAGTTTGGGGTTTTTGTGTTTGCCTATTCCATGACTTAAATTACTTACGAATGATTGTTTTTATTAATGATGTTTTATCATTAAGCTTCAAACTCTAGTTTTATAAATGATATTTTCCAATGAGTTTCTCCTTATTAGATAGATAAGTTAAATTTTACCGAACACTTTTTTGACAATTTTGTTTTAATGGTTTTGTAGGTTCATTCTTTTACTTGTGTTTATTCAAATGGTCGGAAGTTGAAAGGGTAAGAATTCGTGGGATGAGAACGGAAAAGGGAAGTTAGTTGATAAAACCAAGGATAAATCCAAAGTTACAATAATTTTTCATATTTTCCTATTATTTATAGTAGTGGTGAATGGCATATCGTCTACACAAGGATCTTACAAATCTCTTAAGAATCAAGGCTACCTTAATGTTTTATTAGATTTTAACTAATTTTATTAAATGGGAATTAAATACTATCAATCTAAAAATAAAACAAACAATTAATTAAATAATTAATCTTTAAACATTTGAAATTCAGTAAACTAATCTAATGCAATTTTAACAAGTAATCAAATAAATCAATAAATCGATATCTAACCAAACATCTAAACAAACCCCTACTAAAGAATGTAATATACTTGGATTGCATTGAAATACTATAATATAACAACAATTTATAATATAGTTATAATCATAACACATGGAATCTTGGATTCATTAAATCCTAATTTATAATAGGTTGATAGCCTTTAGCCAGCAAACGATTTTTTTTAAATTCAATGGAAAAGCTATTTTCTTAATATTGTAAATCTACCTATTGGCTAAATTGCAATATAATAGAAATACGATATCATTAACACTCAATGAAAATTATGCATAATCTAAATCCAAAATAAATCAGAATATGCTAATTAATTAATAACTTAGAAGACAATCACCTAAAACATCCACTCGGGAAAATAGCCCTATAGATTAATCCTAGTTACTACTTCTATTATTATTGTCAATAATCATAGACATAGATTTAGATACCCTATACTAATGAACATATTGGCCACTATGCACTCAATTAAAAAATCATTAGTTGTAACATTCAAAAAAAATTATTAAATCCATGATTGACGTGTATGAATAAATTTAAAGCATAGCAATCCAAAGTATATACATGTCTAAGGTTTGTTTAGATTAACAAACTACTCACTTATGTAGGAAACAAATAATGTAATATAATTAAAAGATATAATTAAATAAATAAATACCTCTTAAATAAATTAAAGCTCTAATACAACATCACCATTAACTCAATAAACTAAACTTACAAAGGCAAAAGGCTGAAAGAAGAGAGTAATTTCAAAGCTCTAACGTTCTATTTATATCTTCCCTAAGTGTACAAATCATATATAAATGTGAATTCCTTTTTCTTATCTTAAAAACCCATCACCGACCTTAGCGATTTGTTAGCAGTTCATAAGTAGTACAATTGCTAAGTTAATCACTGAAATTAGCTCATTGCGCTCCACTGATTTAGTAGGCAATTTCTAGTATATTTTCTAATTCACGGAGGATTCACTGACACTTCTCTACTACCGATTTAGGTAGCGATTCCTAGTGTAATCTTGTATTATTGGCTAATCGTTGAAACTCTTCTATAGTTGACTGTTCGCACTTTTTTTCTCTTTTTCTTCTATTTCTTTATTTTTCCTAATTAAACTTGAACTCGCTAAAACAAGAGAATAACTAGTGTAATATCATCATTTATATCTAAAATCAACCAAAATTACACTATAAAATACATCTAATTATTAACTTGTCATTAAGACTGCAAAGAGAACCTACTCCACCTTCATCATTTAGCTATAATAGTGGGATAGTATGTAGAAGTAGGGGAAGAAATGGAAGAAATAGAAAAAAAGATAATGACGGGGGCGACAAATTATTTACTTAGGAAGGAAAAATTTATTAATGAGAGGGACTTTACCAAATTTAAGAATGATTTAGTTAGGGAAAGGAAGTTGATCTTGGACAGGGGATTCAACATGAAAAATGAATTGACATATCACTAGGATTTTCGATATCTTCGAAGCAAGAAATTGGGGATTACTAACTAGGGTTTACAACCATTTAGACACCGAGGATGTTCCTAACAAGAGTGATTGTGATATTCTAGTGAGATACTTTTACGCTAATGCCTATGGAAGTGACAGTATAACAAAGTCAAGAGTTAGAGGGGAACAGTAGATTATAATGATGCAAAAATAAACCGATATTCTAGCTTAACAAAATTTCACGAAAATCAAAACAATGAGTACCCTTATCTTGAATACGCGATAAAATACCATTCCCCACAAAAACAATTAGGGGAGGATTAAAATCAACCCTTGGTAATAGATTCATTTTTGATATTGAGGGGTAGCTGAAGCATATAACTACAAATCTTTTTAGGAAAATCCCAAAAGCATGGTGTTATTTCGTCACGCCAGTTTACAACCAAGCTTGCATTATTATGAGTTAGTAAACTACAAAGTCACCTAAAATTATCACATTGTCATAGGATTGGGATATTTGGGTGTTGGCAAAATTATTTATGAGTTGATAAGGAGTGTCATCACCATGAAGAAGAACCACGGACTACCTTTTCTTTTGATGATAACGGCTTTTTATAGATCAGATCAAGTAAACATGGCAGGCTTAAAATGGATGTTTACCAAAGAAGACCATTACGAATGAAGTTATAGAGAGATATGAAAAAATTAATTGTTCTAAAGACTTTAAAGATGAGAGAAAAAAGGCTGAGATAGCCAGAAGAGAGACAGAACAAAAAAGAAAAATCAGAGATGACACGAGGATAATTTTGGAAGAAATGTCGAAGCTAGAAATGATCCAAATGTAGAACAACCTGTTAGGGACTGCGATGGAGTTTACATGGAAGAGAAAGAGTTAGCCTTCATGGGTACAATTATGCAGCAGTCAAATGACAACTCTTAGGAATCAAGAACTAGTGTTTGAAAACTAGAGGACCTTACGAAGGATTATACACAAGGTGGATAAAATAATTTCAAAAAGACATAAGCGATAAGGAGGTGTAGAGGTTCTTATACTATCTACACTAATGAAACTACCAATTAATAGAACTCTTAATGTTACATGACTGCCAGGTCAACACTACCACCTCTATGACCCCGTTGTGAGTTACTAGTTCCAAACGATTGATCCAGTGGAGGATGATGACGATGCGACTTTCGGACGACGAAATTGATTTTCTTACTTTACATTATCTTCTTTGTCTATGAATGATATTATGTGAGATCTTCCATGTAAATTTGGTGATATACTTTTTGATCTGTGGTCATACTTTGTTATCTATGGTGATACTTTGCGTTTGCGGTGGTGCTAAACTATGTGCTCTGTGATTGGTGATTTTGTACATTTGACATACAATGGTGATGGTTTATTCTAATTTTTATGCACTATATTTGATGAAATTTATTGATTTATTTATTGAGTTTATTCTTATATTGGTTCTCCAATTTATGATTATATCAATTCATTTATACTTCAAATGGTATATTTTTTTTGTTGGAAACCCGACTTCATTTTTAAATCTTGAGGACAAGGTTTAGAATGAGTTTTGAGGTATTTTAGGTAAAGTATGACAATGATAGCAAAACAAAAAGCAAGGAAAGAAAAGAAAGGTAGAAGATAGGTTAAAAGTTGATCCAAAAAGTTCAAACTTTTGATCTGATATTTAAGTGAGTTGATAAGGTTTTTCAAATTCCTTCCGAATTCAAGTATGAAATTCATTTTACTTTATCTTTAGTTTGGAATATAATATAATGAATATGAATATAATGAATAGATTTTTGAATTTTAGTGATATTTTTATTACCCAAGTAAATTATATGATAAAAAAAATCAATTCTTATACCCTTTTTGATTAACTTTACTAGTTGATGTATACGCTAGACTAAATGCCTTGTGTTAGTCATGAGAATGGGTAGAAGATCGAAACAATAGTGCAAGGTGATCATGATAAATTTCTAAGAATCTTGTGATACAAAGTCTATTGATCAAGTATTTTTATAGTATATATAGAAAGTTATTATGCCACTTGAAAGATGAAATGGGTTAGAAATCGATGAATTTCTATAAGTTAGAAAAAATAAATTTATTTAACTTTAATGGATAATGAGAAGTGCTTACAAGAGTTTACAGAATATATAGAGTTTTATAAATTCCATAAAAAATGGAGCAGGGAATCTATAGTTTGAAAAATAAGAGAATGTCCATAAGAAATGGAGCAGGGACTCAAAATAGCAAAAGAAATATAAAGAAATAAATAATATTTAGGATGTAATAGAAGAAAAAATATGAAAGATGAAAAAGATAGATGTTTTTAAACTCTTTAAAGAAAAGACTTAGCTTGAGAGCTTGATACTAGGGTCGAGTAAAGTGTTTCTTAATCTTACGCGTTTTAAATTACATATTCATTGGTATCTTGGCAAAACTCATATTGATTTTAATTGTAATGCTATTATATTTTCCAAAATTAATATTAATCTAGTGGTTTTTATGTTTTAAGTTTCTATACTAGTCATCATAAGCTTGATGCTTATTAGTGAAAATTGAGAAAACCTATATTGTGTATGAGCTTGGTATTGAACTTTATGTTTTAAAGGGTGTTGCGTTGGGTTGTTGAGTTATCAATAAGGGTTGTTATGTTTCATCTAAATTATTCTATTATATCATAACTTCCATTTACTTGTGGGTAATATGTTTCTATTTGAAGATCACTTCTATTTTAAAACTTCTATTATTTAACGTTAAGATGAATTAGTTTGAAATCAATATATAAAAAAGAAAACGAATATGATTTAAAGTATTCTTGTGATCGTCACAACAAAGTGTTGAGTTTGAGGATATTTGACAATTCAATAATTAGAAATATTTTAGAGTGCAAGTTAGATTGATTTTAGATATAAATGATGATATTAAACTAAGTATTCTCTTGTTTTTATGATTTTAGGATTTGATTAGGAGAATGAAGAAATGGAAGAAAAATAAGAAGAAGAGCAAAACAATCATTTAAAGATGAAGTCCAACGATTAGCTTATGATGTGCAAATACATAGAAAATTGCCACCTAAATCGTCAGCAAAGATGTGCCAATGAATCCTCAGTGAATTAGAAAATATACTAGAAATTGCAAACTAAATCAGTGGAGTACGGAGAGCCAATTCCAGTGATTAACTTATCGATTTGTGTAAAAATGGAATTGCTGAAAAATTGCTGAAAGTCTGTTATGGGTTTTTTAGATCAATATGAAAGATTTAAGTTTATATATGATATGTATACTTAGGGAATCTATAAATAGGACCTATGGCTTCGAAATCAGTCTCTCCAAAGGCAATTACACATTCTTTGGAAGCATTCTTTTAGCCTAAAGATAGTTTTTATTTAGTCTATGTTTGAAGCTACATAAGAGCTTTGATTTATTTCATTAATAGCTATTTATGTATTATGTCTTTCAATTTTATTATTGTGTTATTTATTTCCAGCATGAGTGACTAGTTTGTTAATCTAAACAAACCCTATACATGTATATAATATGGATTGTTATATAGTTATGATTAAGGAATCATAAACTTAATGCTTTAAATATATTAATACACAACAATCACATATTTAATCAGTTTTTTTTTTGCGTATTACAACTATTGTAGATTGATATTGCATGCATACTTGCAAATATGTATTGTGGTATTTTGAATATGAATTTGTGTCTATGATTATAGACAACAATTATAGAAGTAGTAACTAAGATTAATCTATAGGGCTATATTCCCGAATGGATGTTTTAGGTGATTGTGTTCTAGTTTATTTATAGGTTAGCATATTCTTACTTATGTTTGATTTAGACTAGGCATGACTTTCATTGAGTGTTAATGCCATCGTATTTCTATTTTATTGCGTTTTATCCAATAGGTCTATTTACAATGATAAAAATATGACTTATTTTCTATTGAATTTATGAAAATCGATGGTTTGCTAAAGGCTATCAACTTATTATGATTTAGGATTTATTGATTTCAAGATTTCATGTGATATGATTATAACTATGTTATGAAGTGATATTATGTTCTAGTGTTTGAATGCAATCCAAGTATATTACATTGTTTAGTGTGGGTTTATTAAGTTGTTTGTTTAGATATTTATATTATATTGAATTGGAATATTGTTTGATTAAATTTGCATTGAATTGTTTGCATTAGTTTAGTTTGTTTGGTTAATTAAGTTAATAGTTATAGTTTTTGGTTATTTTATATTTTAATTCTCATTTGATTAGATTAACTAAGTTAAGAAAAACAAGACAAGAATATTTTCCTTTGAAGTTTGAAAAATCTTTGTGGAGATGATATCCCATTTACCACTACTGCAAATAATAGAAAAAAGGGGAAACTATTGTGCAAGCTCGACGCGTGTCACAACTTAGAGCTTTGAGGGAAGATATAAAGGAGTTCAAGAGAATCAATCTTGAAGGACTTACTCTCAAGAAGGTAATCATATCAACCCTAGCTCTTTACTTGTACAATTTTTTTTATTCGAGGGATTTTCCCAAATTTTCCAATATTTTTTGAAATATTTTTATCGAAATTTATTCAATTGTCTTGCACAAATGGTTTTATTGATTCTAATAGACGAAAAATAATGATAACATCTGTCGTTGATTTACAAATACAAGAATTTCAAAATTTTTGGTTTATTTATATATATTTGCAAATGGTTTACAAAGCGAGTTTAAAATGAGTTTGAGGGTTTGGTTATGATTTTATTTCAGTTTAAGTTGCTATAATTTCAAAAAGGCTTACAAATTGTCACCTAATTAATTTTCAATTAATTTTCAATGTTTAGAAAACCAATTTTCAAGTTTATATTTTACTTATCACTTCGATGCAATTTTTTCTACATTTATGACAAATTTCAAACTAGGTTTGAAAATGGATTTCTCCTTTTAAAATAAAGTCTTGAATTTTACCGAATTATTTTCGAATACGTTGTTTCTATCATTTACATATTTCAATAGTTTTTGAACTTGTGAGTTTTCAAATCTGAAACAATGGTCAGAGAATGAAGAGGTAGAAGTTCTAGAGAGGAGAAGGGAAAGGCACAACTAGTAGAGAAGCCTTAGCAAAAATCAAAAGCTCCACCTAAGCTAATTAAGCCAACAAGGGTTCAATTAATAACCCCAAACTAGAATACCTAGAGAGCCTTCTCCACCTTTAAGTTTTAACTAAGATTCCGATTGAGAGGAAGATATTTAGGAGACACCCACTATTTCTTTCCATGCCCATAACCTTATCAATGCCAAAGCTAATGCTAGGATGAATAGAGACATTAAGAAAAATATAAAGATTATACCGGAGAGGGCTTTCAACTTAAATAATAAAGTTAAGTACGGTCATAGGATCATATATATAATAAAGGGAAAGGAATTGGGGATTGTTAACTAGGGATTACTACGTCGATAATGATGCAGGGTCCTTGCTTGAAAAGGGTTGTGAAATCTTAGTTAGAGAATTCTATGCAAATAGGCAGAGAGATGAAGATAAAATACTAGTCGTAGTACGAGGAAGACTAGTGGACTACTCACCTTAAAGAATAAACATGTATTATGGTTTACTGGAAGTTCATTTGAGACAAGATAATGAGCACACTCAACCTAAATACATGTATAGATAAGGATTTCCCAATGAGACCATTAGGAGCGGTTTAAAAGCTATTATGGGGGATGGTTTCCATTTTGACTCATATAGGTCCCTAAAACAGATACAAGCCAAATGTTCTTGGAAAATAACCAAAGCCTGGAGCTTTTTCTGGAACGCAAGCCTACAAACTAGTTTACAACACAATGACATAATAAACTATAGTGCGACTCTTTTATATCACATAGTCCAAGGGATCAGGTATTTTGATGTTGGCAAGATAATCTATGAATCGATTAGGAATGCCATAAACACATAGAAATTTGAAGGATTGCCTTTTCCCTTGACGATAATTTTGCAAGTAAAATTGAGTTCTGATGAGAGGAGTACAATTAAATGTTTTCCTAGATAAGACTATCACCGACGATGTTATTGAGAAAGCTAAGAAGGTGGCAGGATACGTTGAATTAGAAAAAGAATGAGAGAAACAACACGCAAAGAAAAGAGACCATGGAAAGAAGAAGTGCACAAGCTAAAAATTGAAGAAACTTAGAAGAAATGCAGAATGTTGCATACAATGAGTAAACGAACCAGAGCCCATAGCCACCTGCAAAGGACTTCATTGGCATTTACACGGACAAGACAAAAATGGCCATGATGGGGTCAATCTTGCGTAATTAAATGAGAACTTAGAGACATCAAAACTTCATGTTCGTAAACCAACGCAATATTGCCTTAAGTATTTAATGATCGAAGCGACGCATGACTAGGAGGACTCAAGCGAGGAGCCCGCATTCATGTTCTATCACTCCAATTGAGGATGCCCAATTAGGGAGTCTTTATAGAAGATAACCCGATCGAGGGAGTAGACTACACCCTATATATTCCTGAGGCGAGCTATCAATCCCAATAGCCTGATCATGGGGATGATGGTGATGGTGCAACGTCCGGACGACGATTTTGATTTTTTATACTTCTCTCGTGTAGTTTTTTCTTGAGTGTTGTTCTTGAGAGTTCTAAGTTTGTAACACTATGATTTGATAGATTTGGTATATGTGCTACAATATGATACATTTGCTTTGGTGTGTTAACAATTTGATACAATGGTTTGATATGCTTAATTCAATGCAATGGTGCTTGGAAATGTTTGAAATTGTCTTTACGTATTCAATTCATTTTTATGTGTTATTTATTTATTTATTTGTTTATGCTTCATGAGGTGTTTTTGTTTTTGTTGGATAACCTGACTTAGTTTTTAAACCTTGAGGACAAGGTATGGATTAAGTTTGGGGGTATTAGGCGAAGTGAAGTATAAAGATGAGAAGTATGGAATAAACAAGAGGTAGATTCTAGTTGAACATTGTGAATTTTTCAAAAATTTCCACAATACGTGTAATACTTTCCCATTTCATTTTATTTTATTTAGTTAGGAATATGATTATAATTTGATTGAAAATGATATATTTTTAGTAACAATGAAAATATAAATCTTATGATGGAAAGGAATTGTTACACCCTACTTGATAAAACCTAGATTATGTATACACTAAAAAAGTTTAGAGGGGATTAATTACTTTGTGTTAGATATTATAATGGATAGGAGATCGAGATGATTGTGCAATATGAACAAGATAGATTTCAAGGAATCTTGTTCTACTATGATTATTAATCAATTTTTTTATATATATGTATTGAAAGAGTTTATGCCACACTTGAGGAGAAAAAAAAGAAATAGCCAATAAACTTTACTAAGTTGGAAAGAGTACTTCCTTGACTATGGTGAAAGTGAAAGAGTTAACAAGAGCTTTTAAATAAAAAATAGAAAAATCCATAGATCCCAAAGGAAATGGAGCAGGGAATCTAGTGGTAGGAAAAATAAGAAGAATAGTTCCTAACGAATTTGATTGTGGTGATATTTAAAAATTTAATGAAACATGAGATTGACATAACGATTTTTAAATCTTAAGATTCTATATTAGTTATCGTAAGTTTGATGCTTGTCCTTTGGAGATTGAGAAAACCTTTGTAGTTGATAGTTGATTATTTATACGTATATATAGGGTTAGTTTAGTCATATATTTAGTATAAATATCATCAAATGAGCTCTAAATCATGGTATTATTGCATTTTCAGGGAATTAAGTTGTAAAGGAAGGAATTAAGGAAACATGGGAAGAACATAGTGAAAACCCACAAAAATACACTTGATGTCATGGCTATAGGTGTTGACATTATGGGCATATAAGGCACGGCTTAGGAAGGAAAGACACTGCATGGGAGAGAAGAAAAATGAAGAAAACCAATTCCCAAAGTCTAGCAGCTGAGAAGGAAAGACACGACGGATGTAGAGCACAAGAGATAACACCGGGTAAACAGATGATAGTGCAGAGACACCAGGGAGTGAAAAAACATGTATGCAAGTGGTGGCGTAGTGGGCTAAAGGATACAACGCCGGGGTAGTAAGTGACGTGAAACACCATATACGCAAAAAATAGAAAGTAGAGTTTTGAGCCAAGTTAAATTGTAAAGTAAGGTTTCTAATTGTTATCAAGGAGTATAAATAGGTATTAAGATGTAGGAAAATCACCACATACCAATTACTAGCCACCTTTAGAGTAATTTAGCATAGGGTTTACATTGAGTTTGAGTATTAAGGAGTTTATGTGAAGAAAACATTGAAGAATTCATGTTTGCAATTCAAGTTAGGTTTCATTGATTAATTCAAGGTAATATTTATATTAATCTCTGCTTTGCAATGATTTCCATAATGAATTGTGATATGTGTGTTTCAATGAAGTGCGAGTAGTCTATTTATCTAAGGGATCAATGGATCTTATGGTATGAAGGATATGCTTTGAATATGAATAAAAATAGATAATAATAAGTGCAATGATTAAAATTTGTATTGAATTTGAGCGTAATGGTTTAGACATCTTGATCACGTGTTTAATGAACTTAAGCTTTAGAAGTTATCTTGACCATTGAAGCTTTTAATGCACTCATGAACGATAAAACCGTAAAATACACAACATCGAGAGATAGTTGTCAATTAGGGAGGCACGGATAGTAAACTTAGATAGTTAGGAATCCAATGATTTTCAACTTACAGCAATGTGGAGCTTACATTATTCACACCGATAGGTGGAGTTATAATTTGCACATTAAAATATTCTCCATCACGACAGTGGGTTGAAGTGGACTTAAAGCAATATGGAGCTTACATTATTCAAAAATTGATATAACAACGAGCTGTTATACTTGCAACACACACATCAAGTTTTTGGCGCCATTACTGGGGATAGTTAGCCATTAGTATTACGTAGTTAGTTTGAATAATTGCTAAGTTTTATTATCAGTATTTTACTTTTCAGTTCACAAAAAAAAAAATGGCTTAACTTTCAAGTTTGACTTTCTGCACTTGATTTATTTGTGTTTTCTTTTCACAGATATTTAGTGCATGCCTAACAAGGGAGAGAAAGTCCTAGTGCCCTACGACATAAAGATTGATAGAACGAACAAAGGAAAGAAAAAGAAAGGAGTCAAGATGGCTAAGGAGCAAGCTAGAAACCAAAAATAAGGCCTCGGGAATAGCCAACCTGTATGTGATTTAGTAGTATAGGAGAGAATGTAAGGAAAGAGATGCCTTCATGACTACTTCAAGCCATAAGTTCAGGAGACGTACAATGGTGTGATGAGGCTTCGAGTCAACATCACTGAGTTTGAATTGAGACCGTCTCTGATAAACATGGTGCAAAATAATCTATTCAATGTGCTATCAAATGAAGATCCTGTTGCACATGTTGAGAATTTTTTGGAGAAGTGTTACATCGTGCAAGTCACTGGAGTTACAAAAGAGGTGGTAAGGATGGGAATTTCCCATTCTCATTGGGTGTAAAAGCTAATTCCTGATTTTAAGGGCCAAATGCAGGGAGTATGACTTCATGGGCGTAAATCAATGAAAGATTTCCAGACAAGTTCTTTCTCCCAGTTAATGTTAGCGAAAGAAAACTTGAGATTAATCAGTTCAAGCAAGAAGACACCGAGTCTGTTGGCGAGGCTTGGGAATGATTCAAATATATGCTAAGGAAATGTCAGTGACATGGATACGTGAAATGGGCACAACTCAAGATTTTCTATTATAGGATGAACCACAGTACGAGAATGGTAGTAGATGATGCATCAAGCTGCTCTTTACTTACCAAAGATTAGGATGGATGATTGGCTTTCCTTGATTTTATGTCTCAAACGTTTACCGCCAGTACTCGTTCCACAACAAGGAAAAGTGTCTACGAGATTGACTCATGAGTGGAAATTATGGCACGACTATCAAATTTGAGCAGTTAAATGGAGAAACTTTCGATGGGACACCAAGGTCCACAAATAGAGCAGAAACACATGAATCACTAAGGCATGGTGTTTACCCAAATAGACATACAATAGGGAATGGAGCATGAAGACGTTAACTTCATGAACAACCAAGACTATGCGAACAACTTCAGGCCAAAATGAGTAGCTCCTTAATAGTATTATCAAAGATATAGCAACAACAACCTGAACTTCTCACATGGAAATCCTGATAATGCACTAAAGTAACCTCAAGTCTTCAAACAACTAGTCTAATAAGGGAAGCTGGAGCAGGGCAAAAAGATGACTTCACTAAAGTCAATAGAAAAGTATTTGCAAGCCATGGAAGTGAGAGATAAGGAGAGCCATGAGAAGTACGAGAAAGAGTTGGAAGGAAGAAAGAAAGCCATGGAAAGGATGGATAATGGACCAATCACAATCCATTAAAAATCTAGAAGGAAACATTGGACAACTTGCTACAGCCTTGAACTCAAGGAAGGATGGACAGTTTCCTAGCAACACATTCACAAACCCAAAAGAAAATGTGAGTGCAATTTGCATGATGAGCACCACAACAACAAAGGAGCCAAGAAAAGATAAATTAATGTACAAGAATGAAGAGATGCGTGATCACAACACGGAAGTGAGACAAGATGAGCTTGATGTGTTCAAGAAGCAAAGAATTAATGCCTTTAAAAAAAGAAGTGGAAGCAATAATGTAAAGCAAAGCAAAAAGATGAGGGACCTTCCAAAAAAGACCTACAATGAAATGACATCAAGTTGGTTCCAAAGAAATAGGAACCAAAGTTCAATTTCATCCCGCGACTTCAACCTATCAGAATAAGTGTACCAATAACTAATGACTGGCACTGTTTTAGAAACGTCTTATGTGATACGGTTGTTGGGGCATATGCCCTAGGTCAATCTACAAACATTGTTTATCTTATAATTTTAGTTAATAAAATTGAGGTCTTCATTTGATGTTTTATTATAAGTGATTGCATTTTTACCTTATAGTAAGATCCATGGGTGTTTGTTGAAATATCCTAAATGTCTCTAGTCTATCATTATACTAGGAACTATAATTAATTAAGGCTAGTATGAATCTTGATTGTTGGTCATGAGATGATCATGCATATAGGGATACGAATTGAGATCATGAGTACTTATTATGGGAACAAGGTACTAGACCCACCCGCTATTAGAACACCAAATGGATTAAGTTATAGACCTCAATATTAGGAGCATGGTAATTTGAAACAATCAAATATTGTCTTTAATCGAATGATTATAAAGATTATGATTGGTTACCATGTGAATCATATGTGCAGTGTGTAATCAATATAGAATTTGTCCGTCTCGTATAGAGAGAGATATAAGTAGATCCTTCAATAAGTGAGACTATTAAATGGCCAAGTTCCAGTGAATTGATATGATCAATGTCATTTGGATGTTTTCAGCCTACGTGAAGATCGAGACTAATACGATTGAACATTAAAGGCTACTTTCCATGCCTTATGTTTTATCAAAGCATATTGCACGACAAAATGATATGATATATGTTATTTAATAGGTTGTATCAATTTTAATATGCATCCTACTTGGGTTGTTATAATGCATTGCTAGAGACCACTTATGGCTTGTGTACCGAAATGGTTTTGCTTCACTGAAATGCCGCATGAACCTATTTGGTCGCACATAAAGAATGGCTTTGCTTAATCTCAATTGGTCCAGAGTATTGAATTTAATATGATAAAATTCATGACATAAAAGGCCTTACAATTTGTCATATGATAACTTTTTAATAGGGGCGTATATGTAATTTGCTTAAATTGCCTAAATACAATAGGTGTATTATGAAAAGATTTAAAGTCAGGGCTTATCTACACATATAAATAGAGGTTGAAACCCTAAAAAGAAATAAGATTTTCGTTTTTACAAGTTTTGAGTTCTTTGGATTTTGGGAGGGAGAAAAAATGTTTTCTATCTCTATTGGGGCTAGCACTCCAAATTGTGGTTATCAGTCGTGTGTGGATTTCCAGTAGAGGACGCGCCTTTGAACGACTTGGAGATTGATCAATCAGAGAATGAAATCATGGATTAAGGTATTATTAACTTTTGTAGATCTAGTTTAATGGAACTTATTTTCAACCTTGTTGGGGGTTTTTCAAAAAAGAATTTGATTTTTCTGATGCGCATGAACCCCAAAACCCAACAACAAGAGCCTCGATCAATGTTATGCCACTAATGTACATGATACATGCTGACTTGAATATCAATTGTCTCGATATGACAAATTTGCAAGAAGCAGGTGGTAATTTGATACCAATTATAGGAAGAGTTTTGAATGTGCATGTGAAAGTAGGTAGATTCTCATTCATTGTGGATTTCAAGGTCATGAACCATAATATGGACGATGATGTGTCTATGATAATTAGGCAGCCATTCTTGAACACGGCTAAAACAAATTTGGATATAAGAGAGAGGAAGATCTGATGAGTATCGATGAGGGAGACTATGTCGAAAATGTTGTCTTTATTGATGGTGAAGAAGGACATTCGAACGGGAATGACATTATAATCTTCGATTTGCCGATGGAGCTTCTAAATTTAGACTCGGACTAAACGAGGGAAAAGGCTTCAGGCTAATGACGATAAATTAAGCGCTACTGGGAGGCAGCCTAGAGTTTTTTTAAGTTTTAAGTATTTAAATTTCAGTTAGTAGTTAGTTATTTAGTTTAATAATTACAATTAACAAGTTTTAGTTCTAACGTTCAAAAATTTGTGTCAAATGTGCAGGAAAGACCATTCGCCGAGTAATGAATCATCAGAATGAAAATGTCTCATGAACTCATTAAATGAGCAAAAAAGAGCGAAGGAGTTCAAAACAATAAAGGTAAGGTGCATGGGCAAATCAAAGATAAAATTAATTAATTTGTATATTTTCATGGATTTTATGCGATCACGATGTCTTGTATGAGTTTTAAACAAAGTCGGAGGAGCACCGAAGGAAAATTAGCAAGAAACTTAAGCAAAGATGTAGGCTATAATGTCGACGCCGTGGGTATTACCCACGGCTTCGTGAGTATAGGCCACGGCGTCGAAGTGGTAGCATGCATAAAATGGAAAAAAGCCTCACTACGTCATTAACGCGGTGGCAGCGTTGGGGTCGGATTTAAGGGTTTTAACCCCATTTTTACCCCATTCTTCATACTTGCACTAAAACCCCACAAAAACCACCAAGGATACATCCCTTTATAGTCAAATTTTTATCACTTTTAAGTGAGATTAGTGAGTTCCTTATGATTTTAAGTGAAGAAAATGTGCATTGTGGTTTAGCACAATTTAGAGAGCTATGGCTTGAATTTTTGGAATTTGATTCTAAAGAGAGCTAGGGTTCTAGTTGTTGAGAAAAGTTAGAGGGCTTGGATTGAAAAAACTTGGTGGAGTGATCTACACCGAAAATCAATCCGACATTGAGGTACATTTACAATTTCATCAAGTTATGTTTGAATTTTTAAATTTTTGTTAATATTGTATGAAATTGTGGATTAGAGGATGTAGGATAGGTTTTGTAAGATTGTGTGAATGTTATCATTAATATTACCCATTGAGAATTAGTTGATGTCTTCGCATTATTTGGTGTATGTACGATCCTTGTTATATGAGTTTGGATTTTTAGGTGATTTGAAGACTGAGTTGTGTTGCATTGTTGTTAGTTGTTGGAAATTGGAAGAAAATAACAAGAACAAGGAAACAAGTTAGCCAAACTAGAGCAAATGATCTTAAGGCATCTACCTCAAAAAACCTCGATGATGAAGAGCCTAGACCTTTCAAATCCAAATTCTTCATTTGTAGAGAGGCTAAGGAACGATATGAGAAAATTTCACGTAGGGAGTTCATTTGCAAATGGAGAATTAATTTGCAAACGAAATATGATAAAAAGAGAAAAATTTCATTAGGCATCGAAAGTAGGAGCAACTCACTCAAGATTATAGGGTGAATAAAGTTAAAGGAGTGAGTGAGACTTTTTTGAGTTCTATGCTAATACAAAGTTCATGGCTAAGGATGAGCCTATGAAGGTTAGAGGGGTTTAGTTCTCTTCAATATACGTGAGATCAATAATTTCTATGGGTTAGGGGAATTAAGCTTGTATGAATTCGTACTGACTGTCCCGGCCATATTATTTGAGAGACCCTATAACCTATACCCATTTAGAGCCATAGAAGATGCATTGGTTGTCCTAGGACAACAAGGAATGGTCACATGAGCTAAGAATGTGCTAAAGAACATAAATAAGGGGAATGTTAGAAATTTTTACAAGATGTGGCAACATTTTCTTATTGCGTCGCTATACCCCACTTCACAGCAGGGTGAGATCAATAAGCCGAAAGCGGCTTATCTTTATGAGATTATGAAGTTTGAAGAGATCAACATCGGGGATATCATGCACACTAGCGTGAAGGAGTTCATTATGTCGGAAAAGGACAACAAGTTGTTGTTTCTTATATTGATTACTCAAATGTGCTTAAAGGCCGGAGTGAGACTGAGAGATGATGAAGAAATTTGATATAGAAGCCCAACTGATAATGGATGAAGCTTTCATGCTCACATTGAAATCACAAACTGGTTACCAAGACTCTGAAGAGGACAAAAAGGGTCGAGGGAACTAGACTTAAGGCCAAGTTGTTGGCTAAAAGGCAAGAGGATCAAGCGGTAGCTGAAGAATTAACCCAAGAACTAGAAGAGCGGAAAATGAATAAGAGGAGGTCCAACAACTGAAAGGCTTAGCTGTGGGCTACGAGTTTGTAAACCCAAAGTTCGAAGAGCAGGACTTGAACGGTCCGGAGGTCTTTCCACCACCTCCTCCACCACAGACACTTATACCACCACCTGAGGATTTGACTCCATGACAATAGAAGTTATGGATAGCAAAAAATGAGAAGACAGTACGAGGAGGATAGAGCATAATACCAGGCTATTATGTTAAGATATGAGTAAGATATGGAGATGAGAGAGCAACATCGACGGAACGAGGAGTGCAATTCCATGTTGTTTGTTGATCATCATTGACACATCTAGATATGAGAAGAGCAAACGATTGAGAACTAGTGATAGGTCATTAGGCTTTCCAGCAGCACCAGCATAAGGAATGAAACGAAAATATAATTGAGAGTATTCCTTTGCTCGGGATAGAAAAGTGGTGAGTTTGAGGGTATTTTATAAGTCAATCATTAGAAAGTGTTTGATTGTACATTTTATGGTGATTTTAGATTTAAAATTCTATATTACACTGAGTTTTCTCTTATTTCTATGATTTCAGGTTATATTATGGTTATGTGAAGAAATGGAAGAAAAATGAAAGAAAGTAAAGAATTAAGTCAAGTGGAGAAAATGCATATCGAATCAAGAGCGAATCAGGAAATGAACTATGATTCACTACCAGTAAATCAATGGTGAATCAGGAAAATATAGGAATCCCTACCACAATTGGTGTACCATAATGACACATTTCAACTGATTTACACAACGAATCAGCAATGATAGAGGACTCAATCAGGAATCATCGGAATCAATTTTGAGAATTTTGGAGTAAATCAAGGAATTTTTGTTTGATTGAATATGTACTACTTAGAATGTTATATATATTAACCTTAGGCTTTGAAATTAAGTGCCTTTTGATTACCTTTGATTAGTTTTAGACCATTATCAATCATTTTTAATTAGTTTTAGTTTAGTTTCATTGTTCATTGCTTTTGAAGACTTGTAGAGATTCAAGTATTTGATTAGAGGTATTTTTCATTAATGTCCTTTATTTATTTTATTGCAATGTGTAATATGAATAAGTTTGAGTAGATTATTAATCATCATGGTAGTAATCCTAATGTTCATAGCCATCATCATAATTGTTGTCTTCGACATAATCTTCCATCACATTACCATCCTGAATCCACATATAATCATTCCCAGTCTTACGCATAACTATACGTTTAACTACATCAAGAACAATTCTTACCTTCATGAGAAAAGCTCATCCCATCAGTATCACCTTATCCTTTTCAATCTTTGGTACCACCAAGAAGTTGGTGAGATTCTTGAACTATCCCACTTACATTGGCACATTCCTCAATATTCCTAGTTGAAAGATTTTATCACCATTTGATTTATTGACAACTAAAGGTGGTATAAAATAAATCTTCAACTTGGCCTTTCTGAACCATTATTCTGGTAAGAAATTCATATCAGCTCTTGTCTCAAGTAGAACACCTGGAAAACTGACTTCATTGATCAGCAGGTGGAGGAAAAGTTTCTCTGTACCATCTTTCAAAATTTCAATAAGGCGTTGTAGATCTTGAAACATTAATTGCTCATCAGTAAATTGTTCTTCTGATGGTTGCTTCCTTCCTTGCTATTGAACTTCAGGTTGTAGCTCTTCGGTTTGCTGCTTCTTTGATTTCTTCTTCTTATTGTGTGGCTTTTCATACATCCTCGGTTTAATTGTTTCATCTTTAATAGTTTCACTTGCATTGATGTAAGCATTGAGTTTTTTTTCACTGATTTTTGAACTTTGTATCTCAGACACGAGATTGATGATCTCCATATCATGTTTGACAAATTTTTATAATGAGGTTTTAACCTATGACCATTTACTTTAAATATATTTCAAGTTTCGAAGCTTTCTATTTCTACTATGCCATTTGGCAATAAATTCAAAATCATAAAAGGTCATACCCATCTTAAACGAAGTTTTCCAGGAAATAATTTAAGTCTTGAACAAAAGAGTAGAACTTTATCTCCTACTTGAAAATTTTTATGAACTAATTTCTTATCATGAAATGTTTTGGTATTATCTTTATAACATAAGTGTCATTCCTAAGTTCTTCTAATTCTTGAAGACTCGACTTACATTGGTTTCCTGCTTCATTATAACTCATGTTACATGCCATTTTTTTCCTAATAGGCTTTATGTTCTAGTTCTACTGGTAAGTGAGATGTTTTTCCAAATACTAACCTATAAGGTGTCATACCTATGGGTGTCCTAAATGTTGTTCTATATCCCCATAATGCGTCTTCTAATTTAAGACTCCAATCCTTACGTTCTGGACTAACTATTTTTTCCAGGTATTGACTTAATTTCTCTATTTGAAGTTTCAACTTGTCTAATATAGTTTGTGGGAGATGTGCAGTAGATATCTTATGTGTGATGTTGGCAAGTAGATTAGCAACTAATTGATTATAAAAATGTGAACTTGTACCACTAATAAATGCTCTTGGTGATCCAAAAACTATAAAAATCTTTTATATTAGGAAATTAACCACTATTTTTGAATCATTAGTTTTAGCAGCTTTGCTTCTACCAACTTAGACACATAATCTACAGCATGTAAAATATAAACATAACCATTCAATGGTGGAAAAGGTCCCATGGAATATGTACCCCATACTTCAAACACTTCACCAAAAAGAATAGCAAGTAAAGTCATTTGATTTCTACATCTTAAATTTCCAGTTCGTTGGCAATTTGGACAAGATTTTGTATAAAAAATCATGAAATAAAGTGGGCCAAAAGAATCCATAATCTAGAATTTTATGAGCAGTTCTACGTGGACCAAAATTCACTCCATAGGCATAAGTATGGCAATGAGATCTAATTGATTATACTTCCGACTGTGGTATACATCTCCTAATTATTTGGTCGGTACAAAATAAATAGGGATCATCCCATTAATAATGTTTCGAATCCTTTTTAATTTTATTCTTTTGAGCTCTAGTAAAATAAGGTGATAGCCTATTTTTGGGAAGATAATTAACTATATTAGCATACCGTTGGCCATCAGTCTTTATATTATAAAATTGTTCATCCAAAAATTTATCCCTTAATGTTATAAGTGGTTCTCCATTTTTTAACCTACTTAAATGATCTGCTACTAGATTTTCAGCTCCTTTTTTATGTTTTTTATAGTAAGGTCGAATTCCTATAGAAGTAATACCCATCTATTTGTCTTGGTTTAGAATCTTATTTTGTCATTAAGTATCACAATGCGACATGATCTGAATAAACTATCACTTTTGTTGCTAATAAATAATGTCTAAATTTTTCTAAGGCAAACACTACGCTAAATTTCTTTTTAAGTATTGGTATAGTTTTGTAGGGCTAGATCTAGTGTCCTAGAAGCATAATATATAACATGAGAATTTTTCCTACTTTTTGACCTAAAATAGCTCCAACTACATAGTTACTAGCATTACACATTACTTCAAAAGGTAACAACCAATCCGGTGATTTAATCACAAATACAATAGGTAAAGAATCTTTTAATTTATTAAATGCAATCTTGCAATCATTGGTAAATTCAAAAGGAATGTCTTTTGGTAAAAGTTTTATTAAAGTTTGTGTTACTTTAGAAAAGTCTTTAACAAATCTTCTATAAAATCTTGCATGGCTAAGAAATGAACGTATTCACCGTAGTGAAGTAAGGTAATGTTTTGATTACTTGAATCTTAGATGGGTCTACCTCTATTTCTTTACGCGACACTATATGTCCTAATATAAGTCCTTGATCTACCATGAAATGCATTTTTCATAATTTATTACTAAATTCGTTTCTATGCATCTCTTAAGCACTTTAGTTAAATTAACTAAACATTCATCGAAATAATTACCATAAAAAGTAAAATCATCCATGAAGACTTTAATAAACTTCTCCACATAATCGGAGAAAATACTAACCATACACCTTTGAAAAGTTGCAGGTGCATTACATAAACCAAAAGGCATACGTTTATAAGCAAATGTACCAAAAGGGCAAGTAAAAGTTATTTTTTTCTGATATTTTAGGGCTACAAGTATTTGATGAAATCCAAAATAACCATCGATACAATAGTAATTGATTTTTCCATCTAATATTTATATTATTTCATCTATAAATGAGAATGGATAATAGTTCTTTCAAGTTGAGGCAATCAAATTCCAATAATCTATACATACCCTCCAACCGTTTTGGATTCTTGTTTGTACAAACTATCCATGCTCATTTGTTATTATCGTAATTCCTATCTTTTTAGGAACTACTTGGACGGGTTTAATCTATGTTGAGCTTGTCTAGAATCTTTTATTTCAGTTTCTTGATTTATCATATGCATACATGTTGCTTGACTTATTCCTTTAATATCAACTTTGGTCTATCCTATTGCTCCTTTAAGTTCTTTCTGTACATTTATTAATCTATCTTCTTTAAAACTTGTCAGGTTTTTTAGAAATTATCACTGTTCAATTATTATAGACTCCTAGATAAACATATTTCAAATGATCTGGTAAAGTTCTTAGGTCTAATTTTGGGGCTTTAATTATATAAGGTAAAAGTTTTGAATAAGATCTAGATAAATTTAGGTAATAACTAAGTTCTGGTAGTTCATTGTATGATTCCAAAATACTTATTATCTTTTTTGTTTCTGCATCTCTATCATCAGCTTCCTCTAAATCTTCTATTACCAATTTCAATTTATATTTTTATCTTTTCTAAAATATTTTTTCTATTAATCAGTCTATCATGTCTATTTTGCATAAGAAAGTTACATCCATCGGGTATTTCATTGCGTCATATATATTGAAATTCACTATATTGTCATCAACTTAAAATTTCAATTTTCCGTTTGAAACATCAATCTTTACTTTTTGTTGTTTTCAAAAATGATCTTCCTAAGATTAGAGAAGTTCTATTAGAGAAATTAATTGTCTTCTTTCATGTCTAAAACATAGATATCCGCTAGGAAGACTAAATTATTAACCTTGACAAGTACATATTCTAGTAACCCTACTAGTTTATCTGTGGATCAATCTCCTAATTATACCACTATACTAGTTTCTTTTAAATGTACATTCATCACTTGCAAATGAATAGATAAAGGCAAAACATATATGGAGGCTCCCAGATCACGCAATGCTTTAGAAATTCCTATATTCTACATCATACATGGAATGAAAAACATTCCAGGGTCAAAATATTTGGGAGGTAATTTCTTTTGAATCGCTGTTGATACGTGTCCTTTAGAATCACCTTTTTAGTAGCCTTAATCTTATTAGTGCATAAATCTTTTATAAAGTTCTGATACTTAGGTGCATTTTGAATGACTTCAAGTAGAGGTATATTAACTACTACTTTCTTTAATATATCAAAGATTTGTTTTTCTTCCTACAATTTCTTAGTATTTCTATTATCTTCCAAACGATGAGGGAATAGTGGTTTTATATTTATTGGTCTATCTTTATCAGGCTCATCACCCTTTTCATTGGGAATCCTATTACTTGTTACTTCAATTTCTTTCTCTAATTCTATTTCTATTTTTTTCAAGAAACTAATTGGTCTGGCATTTAGCGAGCATTCCATTGCACGCCCATAATGGGGCGTGCAATGGATTAGACGTTGCGTTAAAGCCCGCTCCACGCCCATTGTGGACGGTCTGAGTGGCTTGAATAGACATTGAAGTTAAAAAGTACTATTCAATAGTCAATGTTAATTGCACTTTTAATTTTAAATTTTTTTCATTTTACTATATATTTTGGAGAGAATTTATGATGTGGCTATGGATTGCACCATCTAGAAGTAGTCATTTGAAATAGACAATGTCTATCTACATCAGTTCGACATTCAAAATGCACATTCCCATTGGAGAGGTTGTAATCACCCTAATGTTTATTTAATCCTAGCTGGCACACACTAACATCCAAAGCATTTCCTATTGGTGATGCTCATAGAATTCGAAATTTAGGTGGAGTCTCAAGTGGCAAAGAGAAAGTGGTTCTACCGGCATGTTGTGAGCTTAGGATTTTTTGTCATAGCTATCGTGTCGAATCGGGTATCGATAGTAAGTATTATGTATAACCGCTACTGACCTAGCAATGTGTCGGGCCGTCTGAGAAAAAACCAGAATTTCACCCAACAAAGTAATGGACCTGACTCAAGAACAATCAACCTTTATGAGTCATCGGGCTATGTCAAGCCATCTTCTCATTTTTTTCAACTCAGTTTGATAAGTGATTACTTAGACTTATATATAGGGGTAATTTAGTAGTATATTTAGTAAAAATATCCTAAAATAATGTCAAATTGATTGTTTTTATGTATTTTCAGGTACATAAGGCGTAAAAGAGGTAAATGAGTGAATTTGTAATGAAACAGAGCTAAAATACACTAACCTAGGTTTGATGCCATTGCTAAGAGGTTTGGCACTTTAGGAAGGAAGGTGCATAATGTGGTAGATGAAATCACGCGCCAAGTCAAGAGGAGAGAAGAAAAAAGGAGGTCAGGATAGTTAAAGCTGTCACGACATCGCAGAGTATAAAGGACGACGGCGAGCACAGGAACGCAGGGCGCCGAGTCTATGAAATGTAGAAAATGCACATAAAGTGGCTGAAAGCTGTCACGGCATCACGACTTTGTACACGAAGTGCTGGACCACTTATAAACTGAGCTAAGATCGAAGAAAAAAGTTGGAGTTCTATTTTTAAGGAAATTGTCTAGTAGGGTATTTAATTATTTTTTAACATGTTTAAGGAGTATAAAAAGGTATTAGAACGTGGTAAACACATTCATTACCACCAAGTATCAATAGATTAGCAACCATTAGCATAGAGTAGCGTAGGTTTACTTTATTCTTGAGTATTAAGAAGATTTATCAAAGGGAAGACATTAAGGCCTCACGTGTGATGATTCAGGTATTGTTTTTATTGATTTAATTGAATTTATTTGATTATATCTATGATTTCAATGAATAACACTATGTGCATGTTTGTTTAAATGAAGTGTGTGTAGTTCATTAATCTTACGGATCAATTGATCTTTTGGTATGAATGCTATGCTATAAACATCAATAGGTTTTAAAGAATAAAAGTGCAATAGTTAGAATTTGTATTGATTTAGAGCATAATGCTACAAACATCTTGATCACGGGTTTGTTGATATTAGGTTTTAGAAGTTATCATGGTCATTGAAGATTTTAGGCCGGATATTGATGGTATAATCGTAAAATATCTAACATCGATATATAGTTATTGATTAGGGAGGCATGAATAGTAAACTTAATTGGTTATGAAACCTAAGATTTGGAACTTAAAGCAATGTGGAGCTTACGTTATTCACTATGATATGTGGAGTTTTAGTTTGCACATTAAAATTTTTTTGTCAAGACAGTGGGTTGAAGTGGATTTAAAGGAAATATGTCTATTCTAATTAGTCATTGCACACACATAATAGAGATGATAATAAGAGTTAAAAAGCATAATATTTCATTGCCTAGGTGAAATTGTGATGTAAGATATTCTTAATATAAGAGTTTAAAAGTAATTTACATTGATTTGTTAGTATATAGTAGTTTAGTTTGTAAAACAAAAATTAAAAGGATTTCCTTTGCAATAGAGTAATTTTGACTAGGTAATACATAGTGGATACACCTTTCCCTAAGAACGATATATGTAATCAGCATAAGTTGGTCACACTATTACTACATTCAAGCCATTATACTTACGACCCACGATCAAGTTTGTGTCTTCTTTTCAGGGAGAATTAGTGCATACGTAACTTAGGAGAGAAGGACTTAGTGCCTTATGACCCTGAGATTGACACAACCAACAAAGGAAAAATGTTGGAATTAAGATAGATGAGGATCAAACACGATCAAGGGGTCGAGGGAATAACCAACCCAAAAATGATCTGGTAGTGTAGGACAGAGTGCAGGGATAGAGATATCTTCATGACTACTTCAAGCCAGAAGTCCAAGAGACTTATAATGGAGTAATGAGGCTTTAAGGCAACACCATTGAGTTCGGACTAAGATCGTCTCTAATCAACATGGTGCAAAACAATCTGCTCAAGGGGCTAAGTAAGAAAAATCCAATTGAACGTGCATAGAATTTCTTGGAGAAGTGCGACATCATGCACATTACTAGAGTTACATAGGAGGTGATCAAGATGAGACTTTTTTCCATTCTCATTAGGTGGAAAAGCCAAATCTTCATTCTAAAGATAGAACGCAGGGAGTATGACCTCATGGGCAGAAATCAATGAAAGATTTCTAGTCAACTTTTTTCCCCTAGTGAAGGTGAGTGAAAGGAAACTGGAAATCAATTAATTCAAGGAGGAAGATGCTAAGTCTCTTGGCGAAGCTTGAGAAAGATTCAAGGAGATGCTGAGGAAATGTCCAGGACATGGATACATGAAATGGGTATAACTCCAGATTTTCTATTATGAGATGAACCATAACACCAGACCACTAGTAGATGCCTCAGCAAGAGGTTCTTTACTAACCAAAGATGAGGATGAAGCATTGGATCTTCTAGATTTTATATCTCAAAACTTTATGACTGGTACTCATTCTACGGTGAGGAAACCAGCAGGCGTATATGAGATTGATTCTCAAGCTGCAGTTATGGCACAACTATCTAACCTGATCAATCAAATTAAGAAACTTTAAATGGGAAAACAAGGTCTACAAGTGAAATCTATACAACAACCCTTTAATCACTAAACCATGGTGGTTAATGAAATGGACAAGCATCAAAGAATGGAGTATGAAGATGTAAACTTCATGAACACCCAAGGCTATGGAAATAACTTCGGCAGAGAGGAATAGCTCCTCAAAGGTTTTATCAAATATATAACAACAACCCCAACTTCCTATATGGAAATCCTGATAATGCACGGAAGTTACCACCAGGATTTGATCAACAAGCCCAATAAGGGAAGCTAGGGTAGAGCGAATAGATGACTTCATTGAAATCAATTGAGAAACTCTTGCATACCATGGACATGAGCAATAGAGAGCACTAAGAGAAGCACGAAAAAAAAATGGAAAATATGAAGTAAGCTAAGAAGATAATGGATGATGAAAGATCACAATCCATCAAGAACCTAGAGAAATAGATTGGTTAGTTATCCATTCCTTTGAATTCAAGGAAGGAAGGACATTTTTCGAGTAACACTATCACAATAAGAAAAATGTTAGTGCTATTCACATGATATGTACTATATCAACGAATGAGCCACAAGAGCAAGTAATGTACAAGACCGAAAATTCAACACTTTGACCATAAGGAAGTATGAAGAGATGCATGAAAATGGAATGGATGTAAGGAAAGATGAACTTGAAGGATTCAAGCAACAAAGGATCAATGCATGGAAGAATAACAAGAAAGGGAAAAAACAATGGAGAGCCAAGCAAAAAGATGAAAGACTTTCTGAAGAAGCACCAAAAGGAAATAACATCAAGCTGGTTCCTAGGAAGCCAGAACCAAAGTTCAAGTTCATATCGAGACTTCAACCAATTAAGAGGAGAGATCCCGGTGAAATATGGATACCAATAAGCATTGATAGGCACCTGTTTAGAAATATCTTATGTGATACGGGAGTTCAGTCAATGTCATGCCAATATCGGACATGTTGCATGCTCATTTGAAGATCAATTGTCCCGATACAACTAACTTCCAAGTAGTTGACGGTAAATTGATACTAACTATAAAGAGAGTTTTGAATGTGCATGTGAAAGTTGGTACATTCACATTCATTGAAGATTTAGACGTTATGGATCACAATATGGATGATTATGTGTTTATGATACTTGATGGGCCATTCTTGAACACTGCCAATGCATGTTTGTACACAAGAAAGAAAAAAATCACAATGAGTATCGATGAGGATGATGTCTTTATTGATGAGCAAGATGTACATCCAAATGGGAATGGCATAATTATCTCCAATCTACAAATGGAGTATCTCGATTTAGACTCAGACAAAATGAGCGAAAAGGTGTCGGGCTAATGACGTTAAGCTAAGAACTATTGGGAGGCAACCCTGGGTTTTAAATTTCAAGTTTTTAATTTCAGTAAAAGAGTTATTTAGTTTAGTTAACGACAACTCAAACCATATTGTTTCCATCTTTTGGAAATTTGTGTTAAATGTGAAAGAAAGACCATTTACAGGGTGATGATTCATCAGAATGGAAAAGTCTCAACTAACTTAGTAAAGAAAATAAAAAAGTGAAGAAATTAAAGCGATTAGGGTAAGGGACAAGGGAAAATCACAGGCAAGCACATCAAGAAGGTGAGCATGAGGGAAGTCTACAGAATGTGGCAACACTTTCGCGTTGTTTCATTATACCCAACTACTCAGCAGGGAGAGATCAACAAGCCAAAGGTGACATGTTTATTTGAGATTACAAAGTATGAGGACATCAATTTGGGTAAGATCATCTACAAGAACTTGAGGGAATCCATAATGTCAAAAATAGATAACAAAATGTTGTTTCCAATTTTGATTACTCAGCTATGCTTGAAGTATTGCTTCAGGATGAAGAATTTGATATTAAGGCCCAACCTACCATATATAAAGAGTTCATGCTCACACCAAAATCACCAATTGGTTACCAAGACTCCGAGGATGAGAAAAAGAATCCGAGGGAAATAGACTTGAGGCTGAGTTGTTAGCCAAACACCAAGAGGATCACGCAGCAGCTGCAGAGCTAGCCTTGGATTTGCAAGACGAAGAATATAGAGAGGAGGAGGATCACCATCAGAGATTCGCTGAGGCCTATGAGGTTTTAGACTCACTTATAGGAGAGCAGGACTTGGATGGTCCTGAGGTTTTTGCTCCACTTCCTCCACCAGAGGCACCAGTAGCACCACCAATGGACTTGATTCCACGGCAGTATAGGCTATGGATTACTGAGATTAGGAGACAGTATAGAAAGGGCACGTCTCAATATTAGGAAGCCTTGTTGCATTATGAGCAGGATGGGTAGAAGAGAATGCAAGACAGACTTAGCGGAGAGCTGAACTTCATGGTTGATAAGTTATTATTTAGACTTATATATAGGTTTAGTTTAGTTGTGTACTTAGTATAAATATCCATAAATGAGCTTTAATTAATGGTATGTATGCATTTTAAGGTAAATAAGGCATAAAAGAAGGAAACGAGCAAAAAGGAGAAGAAATGGAGCTAAAACTCACCAAAGTGTGGTTGGTTTCGTAGCTCATATGGTGTGGCGCTTTGAGGGCACAAAGCACAACGTAGAGGACCTAAGCATGGCATGGTAAAGAATACAAGTGAGAAAAATGAGACAAAGAGGTTGGCATTGTGGAATCTGAGGGGACGTCGCATGAGGCTAAATGGATAGTGTCAAGATAACTGAATAGAGGAAAAGTACATAAAAGTGGTGGCACATGGGATTACACACACGGCGCCAGGGGTTAAGTGACAATGCCATAATAGAAGAAAATAAGTTCTATTTCGTGTTAAATTGTAAAGTAGGTTTTCTAATTGTTTGAAAACGTGATTAGGGATTATAAATATAGAGGAAAACATGGTAAACACATAACATACAAGAGATTAGCCACCATTAGCAATAGTTATCATAGGTTTTACTTATTCTCGAGTATTAAGAAGATTTGTGGAGAGAAGACATTGAAGACTTACGTGTGGGGATTTGGTTATTTTGGTATTGATTTATTGGAAGTTATTACGATATATCTCTCGATTTAAATGAATACCATTATGTACATGTTTGTTTCAATGATGTGTGAGTGGTTTAAAATCTTATGGCTCAATTGATCTTATGGTATGAATGTTGTGCTATGAACATGAATAGAAATATAAAAAGTGAAATGGTTAGAATTTGTATTGATTTTGAGCATAATGCTATAGACATCTTTATCACATATTTATTGATATTAGCTTTTAGAAGTTATCATTGTCATTGAAGCTTTTAAGCCGAACATGGATGGCATAATCGTAAAATACACAACATCGAGCAATAATTGTTGATTAGGGATGCATGGATAGTAAACTTAATTCGTTATGAATTTAAATATTTGGAACATTAAAGCAATGTCGAGCTTAAGTTATTCACACCGAAAGGTGGAGTTCTAGTTTGCACATTAGAATCTTTTTTGTCACAACAGTGAGTTAAAGTGGATTCGAAAGAAATCTATCTAATTTAATTAGGCATTGCACACAACATGATAAAGATAATAGAGTGGTTGAAAAGAATAGTATTTCATTGCCTAGGTGATGTTGTGAACTAAGATAGTTTAAATATAAGAGTTTAAATAAATTGCATTAATTTGTTAAAATAGTTTAGTTTATTTAAAAAACCATTTAAAAATGGATTTCCTGAGCAATAGTTTAAAGTTAATTAGGTTGCAACCGAGTGCAAAAACCTTTCCCTAAAGACGATATCCGTGGTCAACATAAGTTGGTTACATTATTACTTCAAGTGAGCTGTTATACTTGCAGTACACACATATCAAGTTTTTGGCCCCGTTGTCGGGGATAGGTAGCCGCTTAGATTTACTTAGTTTGAAAAGTTGATAAGTTTTATTTTAAGTACTTTGCTTCCAAGTTCATAAAAACACAAAAAAATAAAAATAAAAAGCTTAAGTTTCAAGTTTGACTTTCAGCATTTGTTTTTTTGTGTTTTCTTTTCAAGGATAACTAGTGCATGTATAGCAAAAGAGAGAAGGACTTAATGCCTTACGACCTTAAGATTAACTGAAGCAACAAAGGAAGAAAAAGAAAGGAATCAAAATGGTTGAGGATCAAGCAAGAAACAAACAGCAGGGTTTAGGGTTTAGGGTTGAGGATCAAGCTTCAGTTTCAAGTTTGACTTTCTGCATTTGTTTTTTTGTGTTTTCTTTTCAAGGATAACTAGTGCATGTATAGCAAAAGAGAGAAGGACATAATGCCTTACGACCTTGAGATTTACATAACCAACAAAGGAAGAAAAAAAAAAGGAATCAAAATGGTTGAGGATCAAGCAAGAAACAAACAGCAGGGCCGAGAGGGAATAACTAACTTAGATGTGATCTGATAGCTCATAATAGAGTGCGAGGACAAAGATGCATTCGTGACTACTTTAAGCTAGTAGTTTAGTAGACATATAACAGAGCGACGAGGCTTTCAGCCAACACCATCAAGCTAATAGCTTATTTAATGGGCTAGCCAATGAAGATCCAATTGCACATGTTGAGAATTTCTTGGAGAAGTGCAACACCGTGCACCTGATCGAAGTTACAAAAGAGGTGATCACGATGAGACTTTTTCCATTCTTATTGGGTGAAAATGCCAAATCTTGGTTCCAAGGATTAAACACGGGAGTATGACCTCATATGTGGAAATCAATGAAATATTTCTTGACATGTTCTTTCCCTAGTGAAATTCGGTGAATGGAAGCAGGAAGTCAATCTACTCAAACAGAAGACACCGAGTCTCTAGGCCAGGCTTGGGAATGATTTAAATAGATGTTGAGCAAACGTTCGGGATATGGATAAGTAAAATGGGCACAAATCTAGATTTTCTACTATGAGACGAACCACTGCACGAGAACACTAGTAGATGTCACAGCAGGTAGCTCTTTACTAACCAAGGATAAGGATGGAGCATTGGATCTCCTTGATCTTATATCCCAAAACTCTACAGTCGGTACTACAATGGGCAAACCAACAAGGGTATATGAGATTGATTTACAAGCTACAATTATGGCACTTCTATCTAATCTGAATAATCAAATGGTAATACTTATAAAGGGACACCAAAGTCTGTAACTGCAGGCACTACATCAACCCATTAATCTCCAAGCTATGATGGTTAACCAAATGAACATGTAGCAAGGAATGCAATATAAAAACATCAACTTCAACAACCAAGGCTACAAGAAAAACTTTAGGTCGAGAGGAATGGCTCCTCAATGGTCTTATCAAGGATACAACATCAACAACCCAAACTTCTCGTATGGAAATCTTGATCTAGCACTGAAGTCACATCTAAGCTTCGATCAACATGTCCAATAGGGGAAGCTAAGATAGAGTGAAGAGATGAGTTCATTGAATTTAATTGAGAAACTTTTCCACGTCATAGACATGAGTAATAGGGAACGCCATGAGAAGCATGAGAAAGAAATGGTAGGAGTAAAACAAGCCATGAAGAGAAAGGATGATGAGAACTCACAATCCTTCAAGAGCTTAGTTAGTCATTGCCTTGAATTGGAGGAAGGAAGGATAGTTTTCGAGTAACACATACATTAATCTGATAGAAAATGCTCATACAGTCCAATTAAGAAGTGGAAGAACAACTAGGGATCTAGTGCAACCAAAAAATACAGCAAACGACCTAAGAAAAAAATTAAGGAGTAGCACCAGATGGATGCAGAACACTTGGAAAGTGATAGAGGTACCTAAAAAGAAGTTGCACCTAAAGAAGAATCAGAATCGACTCAAAAAATTAGTTGGAGATAGGCAGAGAAAAAATGCAGTACTAGGGAGAGTTATATTTCCTGACAATCCACCATTAATAAATCGACCTCTACCATATCCTCAACGATTCAGAAACAAAAAGATGAAGAACAATTCAAGAAGCTTATGGAGATGTTTGAGAAATTAGACATAAACATCTCGTTCGCAGATGCATTGGAACAAATGTTGAATTATACAT
The DNA here is from genome assembly GCA_039657325.1 of Stephania cephalantha. Lineage (NCBI taxonomy): Eukaryota > Viridiplantae > Streptophyta > Magnoliopsida > Ranunculales > Menispermaceae > Stephania > Stephania cephalantha. The sequence continues at coordinate 24,895,120 of CM077573.1, forward strand.
AGTTTTTTAAAGGAAATAATGGTAAGAAAAAGGCAACTACAAGATTATGAAACAATAAATTTGATAGAAGAATGTAGTACTATTCTTTAAAGGAAGTTACCACCCGAGTTTAAAGACTCAACATGTTTTTTATTCCATGCACGATAGGAGTACACTTGTTTGATAAAGTACTATTAGATTTTGTAGCAAGCATAAATTTGATGCCCTTATCAGTATTCAAGAAATTAGGTTTAAAAGAAGTAAAGTCCACTAATATGACCTTGCAAATAGCGGATCGATCAGTGACCTATCTAAAAAGAGTAATTAAAGATGTGTTAGTAAAGTGGATAAGTTCATTTTCCTAGTTGACTTTGTAATTCTAGATATGGAAGAAGATTCAGAAGTACCACTAATCTTAGGGAGACCTTTCCTAGCAATTACATGATCTTTGATCGATGTTCAAGAAGGAGAACTAAGACTATGGGTAAATAGTGAGGAAGTCATGTTCAACATCTACAAGATCTTGAAATTTTCAAGTGAGGGAGAGCATTGCAAAAACATCGAAGTTACGATGTAATTTTTGACTATGTTTCTGAGATAGCTAAAGAGTATACACAAAATTATCCGTTGGAGTAGTGCCTAGTTCAAAACATAACAACAAGTTCTGCAGTTAACGGTGGACTTCAAGAGGCATTAAATGCTTTATCACCCATAGGACCCTCAAAAGTTCCATAAAGTTTTCGAGAAATCAGAAACAGAAGTGGAAAATACAGTTATTGAACCAACAATGGAGTTAAAGCCTTTACCATAGCATCTAAGATACGCATATTTAGATGAAAATGCAACATATCTTGTGATCGTCACGGCAGGTTTTGACAGAGTCAGAAGAAGAAAAACAACTCTAACTTTTGAGAGAGCATAAGTCAGTATTGGGATGGACGATCAAAGACTTAAAAAGAATTAGCCCGACGTTATTCATGCATTAGATCTTAATGGAAGGAAATCATAAACAATTAATTAAAACTCTAAGAATGTTAAATCTAGTGATGAAAGAAGTGGTAAAGAAGGAGATCTTAAAATTTTGAATGTCGGAATCATTTATACTATTTTGAATAGTTCATGGGTTTCACCAATACATGGGTACCAAAGAAATTAGGGATGACCATTATTTATACTAAAAATGGGGAAACGTTATCCACTAATAGTAACAGATTGGCGAGTTTGCGTTGATTATTAAAAATTAAACAAGGCAACATGAAAGGATCACTTCCTTTTACCATTCATTGATAAGATATTAGATAGATTGGTAGGGTATGAATACTATTGCTTCCTAGATCGGTACTCGGGATACAATCAATTTGCTATATAACTTAAAGATCAAGAGAAAACGACATTTACTTTTCTTTGTGGCATATTTGCATTCAGACGGATGCCATTTGGACTATGCAATGCACTAGTAACATTTCAAATATGAATGATGGCTATTTTCTTTGATATAATTGAGGATATCATGGAGGTATTTATGGATGAATTTTCTATATTTGGAGCATCTTTTGACTTATGTTTGCAATATCTAGCCTTAGTATTGAAAAGATGTCAAGATACAAACTTAGTACTTAACTAGGGAAAGTGTCATTTCATGGTTAGAGAAGGAATTGTTTTGGGACATAAAGTGTCTGCTCAGGGATTAGAGGTAGATAGAGCAAAAATAGTACCAATTGAAAAACTTCCTATACCCAGAAACATTAAAGATATAAGGAGTTTTTTAAGGCATGCGAGATTCTACATAAGGTTTGTTGAGCCCCACATGTAAACAAGCATTTGAGACCTTGAAAGTAGCTTTGATTTTGGTGCCAATCGTGGTAGTACTAGATTGGAAATCCAAATTTGAAATAATATGTGATGCAAGTGACTATGCAATAAGAGCAGTGTTAGGCCAATGGAGAGATGGAATGTTAAAAGCTTTATACTATGCAAGCAAAACTTTGGATCTAGCATAGTAGAATTATACTACTATAGAAAAAGAGCTTTTGGCAAAGTGGTATTCGCAAGTGACAAGTTTAGAGCTTACATAGTGAGATTAAAAGTCATTGTATACACTGATAATACAACAATTTGTTACTTGTTTTCAAAGAAGGATGCCAAACCAAGTCTAATTCAATGGATATTACTATTGAAAGAATTTGACTTGGAAATCAAAGATAAAAAAAGAAGTGAAAGTTTAGTTGTAAATCATCTATCCAGGTTACCTCATAAAGAAGTTGATACATGGAAGCTGGTAATCGAAGCATTTGAGGACGAGCAACTGTTTCAACATCAGAAGTATTGGAGTATCTTGATTTAATTAAACTAAATGAGCAAGAAGGCGTTGGGCTAATGATGTTAAACTAAGCGCTACTAGGAGGTAGCCTAAGGGTTTTACAATTTTAAGTTTTTAAACATTAGTAGTAGTCAATCTATTTAGGCGCAATTAACACGTAATGGTTTTCTATTTTTTAAAATTTATGCTAAGATGTGCAGGAGAAGTCTAAACAGATATAGAAGATTCATAAAGTATCAACGAGCTATATGGATATTATATATCTTATGTTATTATATATGTTTGTGTTTTTTAGTGTTTTCATATTTTCAAGCTTACTTTTAAACCTTAAAGACAAGGTTTGATTTAAGTTTAAGTTTGGGGGCATCGACACTACACTACACTATGGGAAGTGGTAAGAAAGGTTGAAATAAGGATAAACACTGCAGGTATGATAGTTTAAATTTTATTTTTGAAGCAGTTAAACAGGAAGCATGGTAATGTATTTTTTTTATTTCATTTACTTATTATTTTGAATGTTTAGTTAATATAGATTAGGTTATATATAGTAATTTGTAATGAATAAGTAGATCATTTGCATGTTCATGCCTTTAATTGAGGATGAGTATAATACAAGTACCTTGCTGATATGAAACTTAACAGAGTGTTTTCAATTTTTGAAGAAAATAAGTAAATGTAGGAACAATGGTATGATTTCATGATTACAAACCTAGAGTTAGTGCAAAGAGGGGAAAAAATGTGCATTTTAAATGAAAAGTTTGGAGTTAACTTACTTGATTAAGTTAAAGTGAGAAGTGTTAACAGGAGTCTTAGAAATGAAAAAAATAGAGTCCCACAAGTTTTACGGGAAATTGAGCAGACAAGTAAATAATTAGACACATTTTATAATGTAATTTAGGTTGATTTTTGTATAAATGATGATATTACACTAAGTATTATCTTATTCTTATGATTTCTGATTTTAAATAGGAAAATAAAGATATGAAAGAAAAGAAAAAGAAAAGCAAAATAGTAAACTGAAAAAATGCACCAGCGATTAGCTAGCGATTAGGAATAACAATAAGAATCGTCATATAAATTAGCAGCAGAAGAAGGTAAGCGAATCCACAGTGAATTGGAGAATTAATTATAAATTGCCAGCTAAATTGGCGAAGCACTAAGAACTAAACTCAATGATTTGCTCAGCGATTTGTGTATAAGTTAAGTATCGTTGAGAAATCACTGAGGTTGGTTACGAGTTTTTAGATTAGTATGAAGAATTGGAGTTTATATATGCTATGTATACGTAGGAGACTATAAAAAAGGCCAAAGAGCTTCGAAATAACTCTCTCCTTTTGCTCTGAACTATTTTCTTTTTCTTATTAGTTTTATCGTCTATGTTTGAAGATATTTATGAGCTTTGATTTATATGAAGGTATTTATTCATCCATTATGTATTTTAATTATAATTATGCGTTGTTTATTTTCAGCATGAGTGAGTAGTCTATTATTCTAAACAAACCCAAGACAATGTAGTATATTTTGGAATACTAGATAGTTATAATTAGGGAATCATGTACTTAATGCTTTAGATCTATTCATACACATCAATCACATAATTAACGAGTTAGTATTACAACTAAAGGAGATTACTATTGCATGCATAGTTGCCAATGTGTTGTGGTATTAAGATTTTGATTCTATGTTATTGACAACAATTATAGAACTAGTAACTAGGATTCATCTATAGGGTATTTCCCGAGTGGATGTTCTAGTTGATTGTGTTCTAAGTTGTTTATTATGCAGCATCAGTAATATTGACTTAGATTTGGCATGATTCTCATTGAAATTAATGCTATTGTATTTCTATGGTGTTGTGTTTCCTCCAATAGGTAGATTGACAATGATAAGAATGTGGCATTTCCATTGAATTAAGAAAAATCAGTGGCTGGCTAAAGACTATCGACCTATTATGAAGTGATGTTTAATGATTCCAAGATTCCACATGTTTTATAATTATAACTATAGTATGAAATGATATTATATTCTATTGTTTGAAAGTAGTCCAAATATATTATATTGCTTAGTGGGGGTTTGTTTCGATGTTTGTTTATTTATATTGAATGGCATTTGAATATTTTTTTAAGTTAGTTTGAATTGTATTTGTACATATTAATTTAGTTAGTTTGGTTATTTAAGATAGTAATCATAATTGTTAAGTTATTTAGTATTTCAATTCCCGTTTAATTAGATTAATAAAGTTAATAAAATTAATAAAGAAAGTTACTATCCTTTGAGATTTCAAGAATCCCTGTGGAAATGATATCCCATTTACCACTACTACAAGTTAATAGAAAACACGGGAAATTTTTGTGCCGCTCGACACATATCAGTTTTTGGCGCTATTGTCGAGAATTTTTATATATTTTTTAAACAATTCTAGACATTATATGGTCTATACCTTCGTCGTATTAACATAACAGATCTTTACATTTGTTTGATCCTGAAATTGATATAACTTTTAATTGGAGCTTAAGGCAACAAAAACTTAAGGAAAACTTAGTTAATAAGATGGAAAACAATAATAATTAAATTAATGACAATGTCGTTAATAACAATAATAACATAGTTATTAATAATAATAGAGAACTCACTTTTAAACAAGCAAACCAAAATGTTACAACATATGAGTCTATGTGTCTAGCATACCCCAATGGATATCCTGAATGTGAATTTAAATTTATATTTATTAGTGCTTTATCTAACTTCTACGGTATTGACAATAAAGATCCATAAAATTCCTAAGGGAGTATCAACACAAAGTTAATGGGATGAAACCAAAAGAAAGAACTTTAGAACAAGTCAAACTTAAGGTTTTTTCTTGCATTAAAAGATCAAGCACAAGACTAGTTGTTCTATCTTCCATAAGACTCGATAACTACATGGACTCAAATGTTAGAAGCTTTCCTATATGAATATATGCCTGCTAGAAAAATTAGTTCATATAGAAAGCAAATTACAGTTGCTAAGATGAAATATGCTAAAAACTTTAATGAATTTTGGGATAGATTCCAAAGACTAATTTCTTCTTGTCCACAACGTGGATACACTCAAAGAGCTTTATTATAATATTTTTATGAAAGACTCGGATCTTTATTTGAAACAACACCTAATTTAGCAACACCTAAAAGAAACAATTACTAAAATGGCAAAACAATCTAAACAATATTGTGAAAAAGTTGAATCCTCAAGAAAGAAACTTTATAAAGTGGATAGTAAGAAAAATAATGCAACTGACGATAAAATTGATGAACTATCTAAGATGGTTAAGTTGTTAGTTAATGAAAAATCTAATCAAGTTAAAGCTTGAGAGTTCTGTAATGAGGTTACACATCCTACGGATGCATCTCCTACTCTACAAGAAGAAAATACTGAAGAAGTTAATGCAATGATGAATAAATTTTTTGGTCCCCTAAGAAATCAATATGTTAATAACACTTATTATCATTAAAGACCGAATCCAAATCTTAGCTATTGTCATCAAAATCAGAATTATAACACTTATAGACCAAAAGCTAAAACACAACCTGCACCTAATCAACAGCCTCAATTAAACAATCAACCCATGAATCCGAATTTAGAGCAAATACTACACAACTTTATGAGTCAAATTCTTCAAAATTTTACATTGATTTATAAAAATCAAATTAAGAGTGACACTACCATTAATGAACTGCAAAATCAGTTAAATCCATTGAATTTGCAAATAATAGGATAAGTACTCAGCAAAAGAGTTAAGTGAAAACACCTACGAAACTCAAGTTAATGTTATATTCAGTGATAAGAAAGACACAACTATAATTGCCAAGAAGTTAAATAAACTAATAAAAAGAAGTTAAAAATACTATTGAAGAAGAAAAAGAAAAATGATGGTTAATGTCATTCCTACTAGATAATGGATGGGTGAATAATTCAAACCTATACCTTTTCCTAGAGGGTTATACCCATGGTATTTAGCCAGAGTTGAAGCATATGAAAAATCTTTACAAAAGTATGAATTAATTGATAAGGATAAAAATGATAAGATTTTTGATAATTTTAATGAAGATGTGTATTCATATTCTATCTTTTCATAACAATTAGCTGACGTTGTAGAGGAAGAAATCAATGATTATATTTTTGAATCACTTAAGAAGATAGAAATCAATGAACCATTGATGGAATCAATTATGCAATTTTCTAATTATAATGAAGTTTTGAAGGAATTCTCAAAATCTAAAGACAAATTTTTAGAAGAATCTAAAGAAAACTTAGGACAAAACGTGTCTGCTTTAATTAAAAAGAAGGTACCTGAGAAATATTTTGACCCAAATATGTTTGGTTTCCTTATCATAATAGGAACCTCTTTAATACATTGTGTTATGTGTGATCTCGGAGCATCAATAAATGTTATGTCACTTAAGTTATGTGAATCAATAAAAATTGGTTCACTGACCAATACACCTATTAACCTTAATTTAGCTGACAATATCATTATTAAACCCTATGGTTTACTAGAAGATGTTTTAGTTAATTTTAATGGCTTAATATATCCCGCTGACTTCTATGTCATTGAAATGGGAGACTCAATATCAGCTAAGTCCCTATCTATACTTTTAGGAAGACCATTCCTTAAAACATCTAAAATGAAACTAGATATCTTTGATAGAACAATGTCTATGGACTTTGAAAATAAAATTTTCACTTTTCATTTGAATGATGAAAATACATATGGAAAATCTGATGAAATTGATAGTGAACAAAATAAAAATAATGAATTTCTAGAATTAAACCATCATGAAGCATAAATATAGGCTATTAATGTAGTAACAATGGAAGATGGAAATGTTAAGACCACGAACAAGCAAGGTGAAAAAACTGCTAATCAACAGACAATAACCTTAGAATGGAGGGTTAAACATTCATACAATGTTGAGAATAATAACATGGAGGAAATTAAATCTATGAAGAATAAGAAGAAGAAAAATAGAATCCAACAATTGTCAAGCTCGATGATCCAGGAGATATATACATAAACATAAAGGTCAAATAGGCTGAGTACTTTAAAGTTATATGTGATACAGAATCTAGGGAAAACTACATGTCGATTCATTTTTTCCTTCACACTCAATTAGAAGTGGATGTACTTGCTTCCGATAAAGTTGCCCTAACAAACGAGTATTTAGTAAAACCAATTGGTTTGATTACTAATGTACAAGTTTAGATTGACAAGTATATTATCCCCACAGACTTTTTAGTTATGTCATACTTCATTAGCAAAGATCCTCCATTAATCTTAGGATGACCTTTCTTAGCCACTTCGTAAGCTATCATTTATACTCTAAATGAGACAATTACTTTTCTAATGCATGGCCGAGTAATCACATTCTGGAATGACACAAGAGTGGATAATCCTACACTTAACTTCATAGAACTTGCCTAGGACTGTGTGGTTCAGTCGAGCCAACGACAGTAAACAAGAGCACTTTATGGGAGGCAGTTCATACTCTATCATATTTTATACTCTTCAACTTTTGACTCTTACAATGGGGGTGTTTTAAGAATTCGATTCGAAATGATTTTATGTAAGTGGGTTGATCGAGCCAATTAATTTTCATACTATATTTTTTATGCATTAGATTGTGTAAATTAGTTATTTATGGTAATTAAATTAAATTATTTACTACATATCTTAACTAAATTTGGGAACTTTCAATATTTCTACCTTTTTAATATGTATATATATGATAATTAATTAGGAAAATTGATTTAATAGGAAAAATAAGCAAAATTAAACGAGTGATTTCCCAATGATCCTAGTTTGTACTAGAGATTGCTGGAAAATCGGCAACAGTTTGCTGAATTTTCAGTGTAAATTCGAAGTCAGTGATATCTCACTGAATCACTTTTATAATTAGAAATCATTGAACAAATCACAAAGTCACTAAGGCTTATTTCCAATGATTCCATCTGTGATTCCTTAGCTAAACCACTTAACCCTGATTCATTAGGAACGAATTCGAGTTTTTAAAAAATAGAATCTTAAATTGCCACATATAAACCATTCCCATTGACAACATTATACCCTTTCGATCATTACACCAATTTTTGCCTAGATTCAACCCACCAAAGTTTAATTTTAGTGTATTTAAGTGATTCTCACCTTTATCCTCATACATTCAACCTTAAAACATGGTGAGTTTTCAAAGTATAGAGCCACCTAGAACTTAAGAAAGAAAGTTCAAATAGGAGCTTGGGAGAGTATAGAGAAGCAATCTTGGATTCAATACTTGAAAGACTCACTTTCAAAAAGGTAATCAACTAAAGCCTAAACCTCTTATGGATCGAGTCTTTGGTTTTTGGTCGATTTTGGATTGATTGTTAGGATAGGAACTCAATTTCATAAATTTTACTTTAAAATGATTTTGATATCGAATTATTCATATTATAATAATAGTGTGGGAGTGATGTGATGATTCTTTTATTACTATCGAATTCTCAAACTATTTTTCATATATGGTGAGTAGATTTGATTTTATACACAAACTAATTTAAGATTAAGTTTCAAATGAGTTTCGGGGTTTTTGTGAATATTTATTGATTGATTTGAATTACTTACAAAGGTTTTTTGTGATACTATTTTATCAACAACTTTCATTTGAATTTCAAAATTTCAATTTCAAAAAGCTTTTCCCGATAATTTCTTATTCTCGATAGATTGTTGAACTTTATCGAATACTTTTTTGATAAAATTTGGTCCTAAATAATTTCACAGGTTCATTCTTTCACCTATAATATTTCAAAATGGCCGGAGGTGGTAAGGGTAGAAGTTCATGAGAAGAGAAGGGGAAAGGAAAGTTAGTTGAGAAATCAAAATCAAAATCCAAAGTTTCTGAAATCCAACCCACATCTATATCTTTCAATACACTTAGAATTAGACTGCAAAGAGAACCTACTCCACCTTCTTCATTTAGTTATAATACGGAGGATGATTATGTGGATGAGGAGAAAGTAGAGGAAGTTGATCAAGATATACCAATGGCGGAGAAAAACTATAAATTCAGGAAGGGAAATTTTATGAATGAGAAGGCCTACGAAAAATTTAGGAGTGATTTAATTAAAGATAGGAAGTTGATCCCAGAGATGGGATTTATTGTGAAAAATGAATTGAAGTATAAGACTAGGATCCTAGATATTATAGTGACTAGAAATTGGGGATTATCGACTAGAGATTACAACCACCTATATCTAGAGGATGTCCCTAGTGAACGGGGTTGTAAAGCTTTAGTGCTATAATTTCTTCCCAATACATACGGAAGTGAAAGTAAAATTGAGTCCCGAGTTAGAGGGAGGACAATGGATTACTCTGCTGCAATAATAAACCATTATTTTGGATTATCGGATTTTCACTTAAAATAAAATGACGAGTACCCCTAACCCGAAAATGGAATTAAGTACCATTTCCCCACCGAGGTAATAAGGGGAGATTTAGAGGCAATCCATGGAAATGAAATTATTTTTGACAAGGAGGGGTATCCCAAGCACATAACCACTAAGTTTTCTAGGAAGACAACTAAAGCTTGTTGTAATTTCATCAACGGCAACTTAAAGTCGAGCTTGTAATACTATGAAATTGTGAATTATAAGATCGCCCTACTTTCCCATATTTTCAGGGGGCTATAATACTTAGATGTTGGCAAAATCTTTTCGAATCTATTAGAAGTACCATCACCACCAAGAATAATGACAGACTACCCTTTCCCTTGATGATTACCGCCTTTTATAGGATTGACTAAGTAAACATGGCAGACCTCTACTTGAATGTTTTACCATAGAAGACCATCACAGATGAGGTAATAGAGAGATATGGTAGATTGAATGGGTATCTAAATAGGGAGGATGAGAGAGAGATATAGAGAGTTGAGATAGTGAGAAAAGAAATCGAGCGGAGAAGGAAAATAAGAGAAGACATAAGGAGAATATGGGAATAGATTTCGAAAGCGCAAAATGATCCAAACGTGGAGAAACCTGCTAGGGACTATGACGGATTACACATAGAAGAGTCAAAGTTTGCTTTCATGGGTGCAATCTTAAGCAACTAGTTGACAACCCTTCGTAATCAAGAACTAGCATTCGAGAACCAGAGAGCCTTAGCACGGAGCATCTATAGAATGGAGCATATGATGTCCAGGAGAAGTAGACGTCAAGGAGGAACATCGGTTCTTGTAACGTCTACATAAATGAGATTACCGCTTAGAAGTAATCTTGATGTTTCGACATTGCTAGGTCGGGAATACCACCTCTACGACCCCGTTGTGAGCTACCAGTCCCAGAGGATTGATCCAGCAGAGGACAATTATGATGCGACTTTCGGACGCCGACATTGATTTCCTTCTTCTATTTTTTTCGTCTCTGAGTGATGTAGTGAGATTCCATTATGTAATTCTGGTAGTGGTAATATACTTTATGTCTCATGGTTATATACATTGTGTTTATGATGATATAATTTGTGATACATTCTATGCAATGCTTGAGAATGATATTTATTTCATTTCTTATATAATGGTGATGCTTATTTATTCAAATTTTATGCACACTGTTTTACTATGATTTAAATTCACTTAATTTCTTGATTTGTCACATTTATTTATTTTGTATCAATTCTTTTCTACTTCACTTGGTATGTTTGTTATGATGATAATTGAACTTAATTCTGTAACCTTGAGGACAAGGTTTAGAATGAGTTTGGGGGTATTTTAGGTGAAGTATGGAATTGATGGTAATGAAAGGAAAAAAGGTAAAAGAAAAGTTCAGAATTACTTTTAATCCGATATTCAAGTTAGTTGACGGAAATTTCCATAATTTCTTTCGAAATCAAGTAAGTATGAATTTCAATATTCTTTATTTTTAGTTAGGAAAAAATGAAAATGAATACATGTAATAGATTTTGAATGGAAGTATTATTTTTATTACCCAAGTGTGTTTTATGATAGAAGGAATTAATTTTATACCCTTACTTTACTACTTGATGAATACTAAATGAATGTCTTGTGTTAGTCATGATAATGGGTACAAGATCGAAACAATAGTGCAAGATAAACAAGATAGATTTCTATGAATCTTATGATACAAAAGTTATTGATTAAGTATTTTTATAGGATATATATAAAGTTATTATGCCACAATAGAAAGAAGAAATGAGTTAGAAATCGATGAATTTATAAAAATTAAAAAGAATGCTTTCTTCAATTTTAGTGGATAGCGAGAAATGTTAACAAGAGTTTATAAAATAAATATATAGAAAATCCTATAGATTCCAAAAGAAATGGAGCAACAAATCTATAGTGGGAAAAATGTGAGAATATCGAAAGTAAATGGAGCAAGGACTCAAAAGCAAAAGTAAAAGAAATAATTAGAATGGAGTAGAAATAGAAAATAATAAAAAAAAAGATAAAAAGAAAAGATGAATGTTCTCAAAATCTTTAAATGAAAAGATTTAACTCGAGCACTTGAAACTAGAGTTGAATTTCAATGGCCCCAACACTACAAATTGGGCATCGCTCGGCACTAGACTTCCATTAACAATCGGTAAACTAGTGCAAAGTTACTAAAGGCCTAGTTAGCATCACAAATCGTTCTTCAGTACCTGATAGTCAACACAATAGAGTATATATATGAAATTATATGCAACAAAATTTAAATGCGGTGAAAACCCGATAACAAATAAATGAAACACACAATGAGTTGTTGGTGTGGAAGCTAGTATGTGGAAACCTCGTACAACATATAAAATGTACAAACTATAGTGACGGGGAAAATACATGTATCTCTCAACCAAAATGCCCATTTGTAAAAATATAACAAATGTAACATAGATACATCTAATGACCTACGTATGTCGCACATCAATGTTCTCGAGCTCAGAGATTATGCAGCAATTATCACCAAAAGCAGAGACAATTCTAGTGAGTAAATCTATAAGAAGTTCAATAGTAATTTAGACTAAACAATAAAAAAGTCTATAAATCATGCAAAAAAGAAACAAAAAGCTGAAAAGAATAATAAATTGCATAATAGACAGACTATAATGGTCAACGATATATACCAGGTGACCCGGAAGCAAAAGATAGGCGCCTAAGTGGCCTTGACACTCTACACGTGGGCTCAAAGCCACTTAAAACATTTAAGTGTCAAATATTGGTACGAAGGGAGCAAGTCTGTTTCAACCGCACCAAGAGAGAGGTCGAGTGTGATGAAAGGGAGGCCTAGGGAAGAGATCCATGAGTGAGTGAGTCCGAGAGAGATGAAGAGACCATGATGAAGGAGAAGGTCGTAAGCTCCTAGAATGGGCTTATTCCAATAGAGGGGGAGGGATTAGGGAAGAAGACTAAGATGAAAGAGAGTGAATAGTTGTAGGATTTTTTTGTTTGGAGGTAAAAGTGTGTGTGAAAGAGAGAGAGATAGCAAGGTTAGAGAGAGAGAGATAGATAGAGAGAGATTGTGGTTTAATGAAGAGAGAGAAAAAATAAGAGAAAAAGAGAGGTTGATGTGAAAGTTGATTGGGAAAAGTGGTGATGTGATAACAATTGAGAGGTTGAGTGTAAGAGTAACTTTTTAACTTTTCTTGTTTGAGTTTTATGTTTTGTGTCACTCACATATTTATTCACACCAACTTTTAAACTACACCCAACTATACAATATCACTTCATTTTTTTATATCACTAAACCTTACTACCTTAACCCCGGCTTATATAACTATATCACTTTCTTGTTGTCTGATTCTCTCTTATATTTCTCGCCCATCTCGGCATGTTTTTTGAGAAAACAATGCGTCACCAAATCTCGACTAATTATTTATGTTCAACTCGAACCCGATAATTTCCTTGCGATTTCTCTCTCCTTTATCAGTCTCATTAATAATGTTGCGCCCACTCTTTTTTGTTACATAAATCGAGGTACATTTCACATGTTTTAAGGCAAACTCTTACTCGCCAATTCAACAATACAAACCAATTTATTCTTACGGCACATGTAAAATAATGATATTTATATCAAATATCACTGTAGGCACATCAAACACAACTTTTTTATATTTGAGCATGTAACGACCTATTACCTTAAGCTGATGATTAGTACTAATCCAAATAGTAATTAACCCGAGTAAGGCTCAGGGTTAAGTTTGGCGTACCTCGATTAGTGTATGTGTGCTTTTGCATGATGTTTTGTATTTGTTTGAATTGTTAAATTTAAATATAAATAGGTCGTCTATAATAACGGGATATATACAAACCTATAATTTATAAAATAAACTTTAAACCATGAATTACTGGTACACTTTGAGCAACGAGGGAGTCGTGGCATGAATGTGCATACGTAGGCATGTCCGGAGAATTTATTGGCAAAGAAATACGTGAGTTATATATATAAATATATATATATATATATTGAAATTAAAAAGAAAAATTAAATTATATGGATTGTTTGATCTTCTTGAACGAGGCGGAAGTAGAAGATTTGTCAAAATTAGTGTCACAATAAGACGTGTCACTTTAACACATCAACTACTTGATCAATCTCCAAATGACACGATGCGTACCTCGAGGAAAATCTATATATATATATATATAAACAAAAATTTGATTTTTATCAACTAAACTCAATTGATCAAACGAAATGAGGGTTTGGGGGTTTGATTCTGATCGGGACAAGATCTTCGAGGTGCAGAATCAAGCTCATTTAAGGAGCTTGATCGATCACACAGCTCGTGAGCATCGTATAGGTATAGTTTGTTTTAGTGTTTATTAAAGTTGAAATTTATGATGATGCTAGGATTGTTGTTGTTTAAGGTGTTTGTTGATCAATTATGGTCTCTCACCTCACTAAAGGTTTTTCTCGATCAGTTTTGATGAGTTTGTCACTATTTGGGATGTTTTGGATGTGGTTTGGGTAAATTTGGATCAGCAGAACTGCGCTGCTATTATAGGTCTGACACGCATAGCGCGCTAGGCTTTGGCCATAGCGCACTATGCGTACTGGGAGGATGAACTGACATGTAGGTAGTGCGCTATCCATGTCAGGTAGCGCTCTACCCATACCGAGATCAGTGCAAAACTAATTTGAAACTGGGTGGTTTATCGAAAGCTTTAAGGACTATTTTAGGGGTTCTAATTAGAGTATAATGGACTTATATTAACTATAATAGGTCTATGATAGGTGTTGATTAACTGCGAAAGAGTTATTGACCATAAAAGTTAGGAAATTGGACGAGGACTAAAAATGAGGTAAGTACAGATTCACTTATTTATTAATATTGTTTGGCTATTTAGTATATTTAGCTCATATAGTTGTTGAAATGGAATAGGTGGATTATGTACACTGTGATGGTTTTTCTGATGAACAGAAAATGGTGTCTTATGTGAGAGAGTAACTTCTCAGGGCTGAGACCAGGGTGTATAGTACTTGGGGTTGATCTTTTGGTATATACATAACTCCTACTCAGTTTATAGGTTGCATGGGTTACATATTCACTAGAGGGTTTAAAATAGAACCATTGGACATTAATCGATTGGCTAGACATCATAACGGCAATTATGTTGGTCTAACAATCGTATCAATGGTGCCGATGGGTAATCGACCCTAGTTTTATAAATAAAAATGGGGAATCACATTGTAATAGTCCAAAATATCTTCCTTTGCATTTGATTATGTATTCAATTATATGATTTCCATATTCTTGTTAGATATTATTGGTGCAAGTTGTTATTGCGTGATATTTTTGTTTATTATATGGAATGTTGATGATTAGTGTGGATCCTCAATTACTGAGCAAGTTGGAGTGCTCACCCAAATTAACTATTTCAGATTCGCAACCAGACGCTTCAACTAAGGGGAAAGAGAAGATTTTGGAGTTTTGTGTCTTCTCTTCAATGTAATGAAATTCTTTTGTATATGTATAGGTTTTGATAAACTCTTTATTTCCATATATTTGTATATATCGAAAAAGTTTGAAATTTTTCGCTGCATAATACTTTGATTTATTATTTCGATATGAATATACAGGTTAAGTTATCAGTTATAGACAGAGAGGCTGCTGGCTTTAGTTATATCTTACAGGATTAGGGAGTTTAATTAGGGTTTCAGGTTGGGCATTTTCCCTAATCGGGATAGGAGATGTCACAGCTATAGCTATACGGTACGGAGGAATAGATATATGTTTGGTACCAGGAATAAGATCAATGATGAAGTCAATGACACGTGGTGGTGGTTATCCAGGTAAATCAGATGGAAAAGCGTCGAAAACTTACAAACCACGGGTATCTCATTAACCTTAAGTTCTGTTCGGGCTCTCCAAAGGTAACAATTCCCGCCATAACTTTTAAATCTCGAGGTGTAGCTTCCTTCCACGAGTTACGAATCGTGAAGGATTATAGCCTTTATAGACTATAATTTCGTAAAGGTTAGGAATGACAAAGATCACTGTCTTATGGAAACAGTTGATACTAGCATGATACGCTGATAACCAATCCATCCTTAGTAATGCATCGAATTCTAGGAACTCCATCACTCTCAAATCAATTGGAAGTTCATTCTCCCAAATTTTGATTGCACATCTCTCACAGATCATGTTAAGATAAACCTTCTCTCTCACAGCTCTGCTCAGAAAAAAAAATGTATCGGCTCTAACAGGTTTCAATTTCAATTCATCAACCATTGCTCCAGCAATAAATGAAATAGTAGAACCAGCATCAATTAAAGTATGCATATCTCGACCAAAAATATTTAATATACCTTCCACTAGTCTCCGGTTGGCCTCTAGATCTCCCTCCGTCACTAGATGAGCTTGTCCTTGTGCAGGTGGTGTGGTACTACTACTGATGTGGCTGGCAGCATAGTACACTCCTTCGCAATATGTCATGTCTGCCCACACCTGTAGCACATCGTCGATGCCTCCAGGATAAACTACGGCCTGAGAAGCCTGCTCTGATCCATTGGAGTTCTGTGAAGAATGAGCTCTAACCTTGCATCTACCTCTAGACTAAGTTGGCGGCAATGGTGGTTTGGCTACCGAAGCGTGAGAAACTAGCAGAACGGGTGCACTAACAAATATCGTTCCCATGAGATAGATCTCGGTGTAGTGTAGTTGTACAGCCTATACTCTTTTATCTCTTATGACCTAAAAGAATCAAATTTATGTGCATTTGGTTTAACTAATCCGAGGCGGTTTTGTTTTGTGTTTATGGTTGTAGTTAAGTGTAGCTTGTGTGCTGTCTGTATCAATGAAAATGTTTCATCACTGAAGAAGTGTGTGTAATTGTTGGTTCATCATCATTGGTGGCCTTGCATACATCATCTTGTGCATAATTTCTTTCATCAATTTAATTTTGCTTGATATCTTGTTTTGTTAGAATAGCTTCATATTCATTACTGGTCCTGCCCTTGTTAGCTTTAGCTTTCGGGTCAACGAGTGAACTAACAATTGTTACGGATCTATTTATGGGCTCGATCTGTCAAGTTTCAAATGATACATATTTCTCTTTTTCTTTGTAGATCTATATTCTCTGCTTTGAGTTTTGCTATTGTTTAGGTGCTTCTTGAAATTGCGTCAATTGGTCTGAATTGACTTATGCAGTAATTTCATAGGTTATGTTTGTCGATTATGTGATGGGCGTGTATGGATATAACATTGAGCACATACTGATGGTTGACATTATTCCTGACCAATCAGTCCGCAAGGCAATGAATGAGATAAATGCAGGTAAGCGTTGTGCATGGAGGTGGTCTTGTTTGCATTGATTTTTTTATTCCTTATCCAATTATTTAATACCAGAGGAGGCTTCATAGTTCCATGGGGGTGATCTTGTTTGCATATGTTGCATCTAGTTGATCACGTGTAGCCTCTCTCTCTTTTTGGCGTAAGAACGGATACTGACTTGCTAGTGTAAACAAAGGTGAAGCAGAATTGGGTAGAAGATTGACGGTGGAGAGCGTCGTGGACGTTCTTCAGCTGGCGAGATTGTGCAATGCACCTGATCTTTACTTGAAATGCATGAATCTTGTGTTCAGAGAAGAAAAGGCAGTGTAGGGGACTGAGGGGTGGAAGTTTTTGCAATATAATGAATCTTGAGCTGGAGATTCTTCAATTCCTTGAAGAGACTGAATCGGTAAGCACTTTTGATGGGGTGATGCACTTTTTTTAGTGGCTTAATTCTCCTTATTCTTAATTAATCCATTTACGTATGTAATTAAAGGTCTCAATTTCAAGTTCGACGAATTGAGTTGCTCCTACTTAAGGAAGTTTTATATTTTAGTTGACTGATTCCAACTCTAAGCCTTAATTAGTCTTGTCGACAAGAGAAGTTTGCTTTAAAAAATAAATTATTGAAGCATTAAGGCTCGTTCGGTCAAACAAAAAAAGTTGTCATTTTTATAAAAGTACTAATCACCTCTCTACTTACTCTATAATTAAAAAACTTCATAGTTCTAAATTGGTGAAACTGTGAAAGGGTATTGGTTCTGCAATAATGCTAAACCTAGCTAGTTATAATATATAAATACTCCTATTGCATTTTACCTATACAATGACATATATAGATGCTTGAATGTTAATTACATGATCATCAATGGCCTTCATATGTGTGTAACTGTTGATTCATCATCGTAGCTGCCAAATATTGTTGTTGTTGATATTGTAGTAGTTGTTGTTGTTATTGTTGTTGTTGATGGAATGGATGTTCCCCATATGCCCTTCAGCTCCTAATTCTTCTTAATCTTATGATTGATGATTGATGAACATTCAGATAAATACTGTCAATATGGTTCTTTGACCTTGTAAAGAGTAGGAAAAAGGGTTGTCAAAGAAGTGTAGTTTACTGGTCTCTAATTGATGAATGATGAACTGCAAAGCAAATGTATGTCCAAAAACCAGTTTGTGTCTAACTGATCATCTTATTAGGAAAATAAGGGGGTTCAAAGTGTAGAAGATTAGTGTTGTTTAGGTTTTATATATCAGATTGGTCAAGAGTAAGGGAGAGAGAAAGGTATAGAGAAAATCACCAAAATTTTGTTTTCTTCATTTCTCTTTCTTTTGTCTATGCTGGTACTAATGGAAGAAGAAGGAAAGACCTTGAAAGATCTTGAAAATAATAAACAAAGCCTCATTTTCTCTCATTCTCTTTGTTTGTTTGTCTTCTTCTTTACAAAATCTCTGATTCTGCACTATTTTCTTTTTGCTTGTTTTATCTCTTTATGGCACCCCTCATTTTCAATAGGCTTTAGATGGTGACATCTTTCACTCTGTTGCAGTTCAAAATGTGCATCTTTGCATTTTATCATTATCATCTTTTAACCTATTTGTGACAAGTGCATGCATAAATGGATTTTTATCTTTGAATACAAAAAGACAAACCACCCATCATGTAAAAGACAGTTGGACAAGTACTAGGATGGATTGATTCAATGCAGGGAAAGCCACTTTAATTAATTTGATATGACTTTACAAATCATTTTAGATCTACAATCTCTTTTTTTTGCTAATACATAATGACATTGCCTCATAAGAATGCAACATCAAAACTTGAACATCAAAAAAAAAGAATTCACATGATTTTGAATGCAACGGTCACACTCACACAGTCACACACAATGAATAAGTGCATACAAGCTCCTAGAAGCTTTTTCACATATTTTAATGCTAGAGTTGTCAGGTAATAAAGGATTGGATTAGTTTTTACAGCTAGAGGCCCTAATGTCCAACGGGATCGGTCATTGTGTATTTCAATGTCATTGCATTTTTAATTAGTATAATTAGTATGATTTAAAGATTTTATATTGTTTGTTAGAAGAGAAAAAAGATTTTAGATTGTTAGCTCTTTTTTTTCACATATTTGATTTTCAGGGTTCAGTTTGGTTGTGCAACAAGCTGTCGAGTGATTGCCTTGCACTACTGCTAACTTCTTCATTTCAAGGTACTTGTTCGATAAATATAGTTTCTTAAAATTCTATATAAGATTGTATAACAATGTTCTTTTCCATATGGTTGTTGTGAATCATTTCGACTGTTGTTCTGTAATGCCTCTCTAAGGGTCGCACGGGCATTCCTTAAATTTTTATTTCTTTTTCCTTGTGCATTTATGATTTTTTTGTAAGTAATTACTTGTACGTTTGATCTTTCTATGCAGGAAGACGTATATCGAAAGTAGAGTTCTTGAAATCACGAAAATGAGCAGTAAAGCTTAAGGTACCACAATTAAGAAAACAAATTTAATGTTACTATTATATTGTTACCATTATGTGTGTTCGTGTGTTTTTCTTTTCTTTTCAATTTTGGTAGTGAATTAATGTAAAAGACAACGAATACCATCAATTCATGGTAACAATTGTGGAAAATAAGACTTAAAATAATGTGAATAGATGTAATCTAAGCTATAACTGATTTGAATGTTTTTGAGGGCTCGTAGATGTGCGTAGGAGAGAATTGTTTCAACTTGTGTAAATTGTGAAGTCTGTGGTAGCTGCCATTGTTTGATCTTATAATTAAACTAGTTGATCCATGCTAAGTAATGGCTTCATTTTCAAATCATTTAGATCCTAACTAATTAATGCGTCCCAAGTTAACTAAATCAAGGGTAATGGAAGAGTTTGATCCATGCGGCTGACGCCAACAAATTCGATTAATGGATGTCCTCATATTTAACATTTTTATAACATTTGTGTGCAGACTAATACATTCGAGATGCCACCTACCGTGAATGAATTGTATTTGCATATCCACACTGTAAATCACGACAGGGTGACATTCATCGATACTAGATCAGAGCGGTTCTATGTAAGTATAGAATTGCGAGCTAAATAGTAGTAACTTTACTTACAAGCATATCATTTTAGTTGCTTATTGTTGATCCATGCAGGCTAAGCTCCAAAGGAGACGTCATGAGCTGACCTAGACTACACTGGACCAGCCGGTGGATGATGAGGCGGTGTACTACAAGGTGGCGGGTGAGTGTCCCAAAGGATGTGTCTACGGTCTCGGTCGTTAGGGAGAAAGAAGAGAAGATACGCAGATCCTGATGCTAGCACATCCCAGGTGCTAGCACAACGAGGGATGGACAACTTTATGATACATAGGTATTTTTATGGTTGTTGTAGAACAATGAGAATTGTAGTTTTTTTGTGGATACTTAGGTATCTTAGACGTTTATTATACTTGACTACGTTTCGTGAATATATAAATTTTTTTTAATATCGAATTGAATGTTTTTTCTCATTTGAATATTTGTTGTTGATATATATTGTTGATTAGTGTATGTATGTGAAATTTTGCTTTTTTGGGGATGTTAGCACCCCCAAGGAGTTGTTGGAGGGGGTGCAGGCGATGGAGCAGGTCCTGTTGTTATTTTCAGTTTTAGAAGTTTCGGAGAACCAATTTGATTCTTGTGAATATTTTTTAAAAAAATGAGCATAGAAACGGAATAGAGACGGATTAGCAACGGAATTTATAAATTTCGTTGCTAATCCGTCTCTAATTTGTGAAGAAATAGAATGAAAAAACTGGTAAACAAAGTTTTGAAACGGATTAGCAACGGAATTCGTAAAGTTTGTTGCTAATCCGTCTCTAATTTGCAACGGATTAGCAACGAAATTTATGAATTCCGTTGCTAATCCGTCTCTAATTTGCAACGGATTAGCGACGGAATGCAAGTAAAACCATTCACTTTGGAAGAATGTCCTTTTTTGTTCCGTCTCTGTTCCGTTTCTAAATCTGTCTCAAATCGTCTCTAATCAGCAACGGAAACATATTCATTTCCGTTGCTGACTAAATTAGCGACAACAATTTTAAAGACGAAATAGATTCCGTCTCTGTTCCGTTGCAAAATTGAATTAGACACGGAATTTATGCTAATCAGCAACATAAATTTTCGTTTCTGATCGGCTGATTTTTTGTAGTGTCTTGATGACGATATCTGTAATCAACGTAAGTTGGTCACACTATTACTACAATCAAGTCGTTATACTTGTGGCCTTCGATTACAATTATGACACGTCGTGTCCCATAATATCCTCACAAACCCAAGACACCAATGATGGTGTCGCATTCGAGAAGATCTAATATGTATCTGATTTTTAAGGATTTAGATATTTTATTCGTTTTTGGATTTGTTTTCTCCACTTAGTATAAATAGAATACTTTGGTTTTAGGTTATTCTCACCTTGGAATTTTGATATTTACTTAGTACAAACTTTGGAGCTTGTTCAAACCATGTCCGACTAAACACGTCCTCCCTAGGTTGAAAATAAAACAAGCCTTAACTCTTGATTGATAGCATGTCATGTTAGATCTATTGTTTTTAATATATTTATTTTAATTCTTTTATAATATTCTTGGTGTTGTTTTACTTATTACGATTAAAGTTTTAAATGTGTAAAGAGCCCTTACATACTTTTAGGTGGAAGGCCCATAGTTAATTAAGTCGGTTGCATCCATAATTGTATGACCGAATTGATATTAGTAACAAAAACTTTCCCAATTGACTAACACTCCTTTTAGTTCTTAAAAGTTCACTGATTAGTTATAGGATAAATCGAGAGCGGACGCGATTCAGTTATATATGGTGAACATATATTCCCACAATCTAAATAGAGTTGACACATTAAATTTTATTGGCGGATGTCTAGGATTATGTGTAAGTTAATGAAGTAGTTAGTGGCGAATTCCCTAGCTATGAGAATAAGGGAATTAGGGATTTTTGGCGAGCATCGAATTCATATAGCTAACCTAGAAAAAATTGAGTAAATAACGTTTTGATAAGATTGAAGACCGAAACATGCTAATGATTCTTAATTAGTGTTTGTTCTAAAAATCTAAGTATTTTACACATTGAATTAACTCCACCTATGTTGTACACTATGTGCGCTACATAGCCGGTCCCAAGTCTGGATAAAGGAGGAGGACTATGACGCCCATTTTTTCATGCCGAAAAATGGTTAAGGGAGGTCCCAAACTCACTTTTCATACCCGAAAAGTGGGGGAGGGAGGCCCCAAGCTCATTTTCCATTCTTGGAAAATAGATGAGGGTTGCGATAGGTTGACAGCCAGCGTAAAACTTTTGTCACTTTTATTGAAATGGATCAAACATATATAAACGTTGGGGCGTTCCCACCTAGCGAAGCGCTGCATCGGAGCCCGGGTGTAGTGAGAAATGAGCAAGGGTGTGTTTCACATCGCCGCCTAGGTGTGAAAAAAATGAGCAAAGGTTCCCACACATAGGACGCGTGTGGGTAAAGAATCTAGTCCCTTCACATCGTCGCCGGATGTGAAGAAAAATGAGCAAGGGTTCCCACACAAAGGACGGGTATGGGTAAAGAAGCTAGTTCAAAACAAACACGAAAACAAAAACAAAATCATAGATACGGACACTAGATCTTTTAGACAAAATAGAAATAGAAAAGGAAAACAAATACATAAGGGAGAAAAAATTCGTTTAGGAACATGGAACATAGGAACACTTACGGTGAATTCAATAGAACTAGTAGATATCATGATTAGAAGGAGAGTTAATATTGCTTGCCTCCAAGAGACAAAATGGGTAGGAGAAAATAGTAGAGAAATAGGAAGCACAGGGTTTAAATTGTGGTACACCGGTATAGATAGAAAATGCAATGAAGTAGGAATTGTGGTGGATAATGATTATAAGGATAAGGTCGTATAGGTTAAAAGAATGGGAGATAGATTGATTCTAGTTAAATTAATTATTGGAGACGAAAAAATTAACATACTTAGCGCCTATGCACCACAAGTAGGATTAAGCGAGAGCATCAAACGCAAGTTTTGGGACGATATGGATGGATTTATGCAAAGTATACCATTAGATGAAAAGGTTTTTATTGTAGGAGATTTAAATGGGCATGTCGGGGCAAGTAACGATAGGTTTGAGAGAGTTCATGGAGGTTTTGGTTACGGTAATAGAAATGAAGAAGGAGAATCAATCTTAGAATTTGCTTCATCATACGATCTTGTCTTAGCAAATACTAGTTTTAGGAATAGGGAGTCGCATATAATTACTTTTAGTAGTGGTCATAACAAGAGTCAAATAGATTTTCTTTTAACAAGAAAAATAGATAGAAAAATATGTAGAGGCGCAAAGTAATACTGGTGAGGCACTTACTACCCAACATAAGTTAGTAGTACTTGATATTAAGCTAACACGACGACATAATATAAATAAAAAAGTTAGCGACCCTACAATAAAGTGGTGGAACCTAAAACATAGTAACAAGTAGAGTTTAGAGAAAAACTACTAAAGGAAAATATTTGGAATCTTGACTTAGATGCTAATACAATGTGGCTAGAAATGAGTAGTTGCACAAGGTGAGTGAGATCAAACGTATTTGGTATATCTAAAGGCTTGGGACCACCAAAGAAGGAAACATGGTGGTGGAACGAGTATATCCAACTAGCAATTAAGACTAAAAGAGAGATGTATAGGAAAATACCTAAGTGTCAAAATGAAAATGTGTACAATCAATATAGAGAAGCTAGAAAACAAGCTAAAAAAGTAGTTAGTCAAGCTAAAACAAATTTCATGAAAGATCTACATACAAGGTTAGGTAATAGAAATGGCGAAAAATATATATATATAGGCTAACCAAATTAAGAGATAAAAAGAAACAAGACCTAAGTCATGTAAGATGTATTAAGGACGAAAATCATAATATTTTAACGCGCGAGGAGGATATTAAGGAGAGATGGAGAAGTTACTTCGATAGTTTATTTAATGATGGTCAAGTTGATACTATAATAGATGAAAACCCACACCAAGAAAGAAATGTAAACTATACACGCAATATTAGAATTGTAGAAGTTAAATAGGCATTGAAAAGAATGAAAATAGGGAAAGCATGTGGCCCAGATGAAATACTCATAGAGGTTTGGAAATGCTTAGGAGAAATTGGATTGACTTGGTTAACAAAACTTTTCAATAAAATTTTAAAATCAAAACGGATGCCAATGGATTGGAGAACAAGCACGATTGTGCCAATCTTCAAAAACAAAGGAGACATTCAAAGTTGCTCAAACTATCGGGAATTAAACTTATGAGTCACACTATGAAACTTTGGGAGAGGATAATTGATAATAGGCTAAGGAGAGAAACAACAATATCAGAGAACCAATTTGGTTTCATGCCTGAGAGGTCAACCATGGAGGCGATTTTCCTTGTAAGACGATTGTTAGAAAAATATAGAGAAAAGAAAAAATATCTTCATATGGTATTCGTAGATTTAGAAAAAAACATATGATAGGGTCCCTAGGGATGCTCTTTGGTGGGTTCTAGAAAGAAAAAGAGTGCATGCTAGATACATAGACACTATTAAGGATATGTATGATGGAGTAGTAACGAGTATAAAGACATTTGGAGGTGCTACAAAAGAATTTCCCATTACGATAGGACTACATCAAGGATCGACTTTAAGCCCATATCTATTTACTTTAGTTATAGATGAACTAACTAGACATATTCAAGAGGATATAACATGGTGTATGCTATTTGCGAGATGATATTGTCTTAGTGGATGAAACTAATGATGGAGTAAATAAGAAATTAGAACTCGGAGGAATACATTAGAATCTAAAGGCTTTAAGTTGAGTAGGACGAAAACCGAATACATGCACTGTGAGTTTAGAAACACTAGACATCGAGATGACGGAGTGGTAAAATTAGGGGAAGTAGAAGTTCCTAAGGTAAACCACTTTAGGTACCTAGGATCAATCATACAAAATGATGGTAACATTGAGAATGATGTCACACATAGAATTCAAACTGGATGGAAGAAATGGCAGAGTGCAACAGGGGTGATTTGTGATCGAAATGTTCCTACTAAGTTAAAAGGAAAATTTTATAGGACCGCAATTAGGCCAGCTATGCTCTATGGAAGTGAATGTTGGGCGGTAAAGCAACAACAATTACATAAAATGAACGTAGTAGAAATGAGGATGCTTAGGTGGATGTGTGGTAAAACTCGTAAAGATAGAATAAGAAATATAGAAATTCAAAGACAAGTAGGAGTAGCACCAATATACAAAGATTAGGGAATGGCGGTTGCGGTGGTTTGGTCACCTGCAAAGACGGCCTACAAATGACCCAACTAGAAAACTTGACTTAATAGAAACTGTAGAAATTCGACGAGGTAGGGCAGACCAAAGTTAACATGGGATGCTTTAATTAGGAGGGATTTGAATGGTTTGGAAAGCTCACCATCAATTGCACTTAATCGAGCACAATGGAAAAGTTTGATCCATGTAGCCGACCCCAGTTAATTTGGGACTGAGGCTATGTTGTTGTTGTTGTTGTTGTTGTTGTTGTTTACACATTGAATTCTCTCTTTCCACGCTTTGATTTCTTGTTGCTTGTTTTACTTTTTTTCTCTACTCTCATTTAGAAAGCCCGCCGATATTATTTTTTTTGCCCTATTTAATTGGATGGAAAAGGAAAATATTCCAAGGTAATGACAAATTTCATGGGAAAATGACATTTTCATGCATTCGATTGCTAAAATTTTCTCAGGAAACATTTTCTCAAAATTGCCAACTTTCTATACTAAGACCTGTATATTTTCCCACCTATTATAGTGAGCAAATTGAGTTTTCTATTGAGAAAATTAGAGTTTCCATATTAAAACACATTAAATTTATATTTTAAATATGAGAATTAATATATTAAATATATATGGTAAATTTTCATATTTATTTCAAAACTTTTTGTTGGTGAGTTTTAAGGGAAAAAATTCTTATATGTGCAATCAAACACATATAGGAAAATTTTCTTTTGGATATTTATTAGAGAAAAGTTTCTTAAGAAAATGTTGTTTTCTTATATAGAACATTTTCCTTGTAATCAAGCATGGCCTTAGAATAAAATATAAGTCATCGATCTATGACACCCTTATTGTTTACTACTACTACAAATTATTATAGAAATAAGTAACCATTTTGGGTTATTTATTGGCACGCTCGGCACATGATCAGAATGCAAAATGTGCATACGCCGCCAACCAATTAGAGACACTAATTAAGTGTACAAGTGTCCCTAAAATTGGAGACACTAAATGTGCATGCTCTGCCAATTAATTGGTTGCTAATTGTGCATCTATTATCAATTTAGGGACACTAAGTATATAAGCGTCTCTAAAATTAGCGAATGATAATATACAAGCGTCCATAAGTAAATATTACCAACCCAAAGATATGGGTCACAAATATAGGGGACAAGGACACTTTTAGAAACGCAAATAGCGATGCTTTAATTAAATGCGTCGTTAAACTTTTTTAGGACACTAACTAGCATCATTAAATGAAATGATTAATGTCAATAAATGCATCTATTTTGTAGTAAAAACAAGCCATGCATATTTTATTTAATTTAGAAAATCCATCTCATTTTACTACCAACATGCACATACGGTGTATACATATACATATCCATTTATTTAAGCTGCATGGCCTAGTCACTGGAAAGCACGACAAATTATATATATTTTCACTAGTGAAGTGGTGGTGGATCTTCATTACCAATGCCTGGGCTGTGACCTGGTGAGGTGGGCCGAAAATCTTCAATGTCCAACTTCTTATTGTATATAAGTGTTTTCATTGGTGGTTCTTCAGGTGCTGCTGCAGTAATTGTCTTGCTATTTTTTGACATTGGTGGTCTACATGGTGTATAGGAAATCCACAACAACTCACAAACAGTGGAAGATAAACTTCGATATTCAAAAACAGAAGACTTTGACACCGTAGTAACTTTCGCTTCTTAGCTTTCCAAGAAATCAAAGAAGATCCCATGAACACACAATAGCTTGATGATAGATTTTCTTGAAATAGGACAAGCAGACCCAGTCTGAATCACAAGAGGCAACCATAGAAAGATCTTCTTTGAACAGAAAAAACAAACCCTTGGAAGGAGTACCCTTAAGATATCTTAAAACATGAAGGAAGCGGTAGACCAATGTTGCTCGTAGGGGATTGAATATACTCGACTTAATTGTTGTGTGGCAAATGTAATATCGGGACGAGTAAATCCAAGATAAAGAAGACGACCAATAAGTCTTCTATATCATCGACTTCAAGTAACAAAGGTGAATCGGGATCTGTAAATTTGCAATCACGAGGAGTGGAGTAGCAAAAATGGTTTAGCCATGAGAATACCAAAGATCGTAAGTAGATCAAGAACATACTTACGTTGATGAACATAAAGACTGAAGAAGATCTCACCAACTCTAAACCCAAGAAATAACGAGCTTGTCCAAGATCTTTAATGGTAAACAAGGTGTGTAAGAAGGTCTTTACTTGATCAATTAAGTCAAGTGAAGTACCAAAAGTAAGAAGAACATCATCAACATACACCAACAACACCAAAAAATGACCAGCATTGTTGTAAGTAAACAAGCAGGGATCATGAGCAGATTGAGTAAAACCAAAAGATTGAAGCTTGGTTGTAAACTCATGATTCCATTGACGAGAAGCCTGCTTCAAACCATACAGAGATCTATGAAGTTTGCAGACTTGATTAGGTGAAACAACAGTATAACCATCAGGTGGCTTCATGTACACATCTTCATCTATGTATCCATGTAAAAAAGCATTGTTAACATCCAATTGTTGTAAGGGCCAATCTCGAGCAGCTGCTAAAGATAAGACAATTCGAACAGTGACATTCTTGGCAACTGGAGAAAATGAATCAGTATAATCAACTCCTTCAATTTGATTAAAACCTTTTGCCACCAAACGAGCCTTACATCTATCCAAAGAACCATCAGGATGAAGTTTAACCTTGTAGATCCATTTAGAACCAATGGCTTTCTTACCAGGTGGTAGAGTAGTAAGACTCCAAGTTCCATTAGTTTCCAAAGCTTGTAACTCCTTTTCCATTGCTTCAATCCAAACAGGATCATGTTGAGCTTGAATGTAACTGGTAGGCTCCTTTATATTTGAAACAGCAGCTAGAAAGCATTTGTAGCTAGCAGTAATGTTTGGAGAATGTATAAAAGGAAATGTAGGAGGGTTACCAGCAGATAGAGAAATTGGTAGAACAGAAGTCTCTACATTGTTTAGAACAAAATCATTCAGCCAAAGAGGTTTATGAACTGCACGAGTACTTTTCCTAGTAACACCAGCATTAGGAGGCAGGACATCTTCATGTAAAGCATCAGTAGTATGAGGTACCAATGCATCAGTTGGAGGTACATAGGAGATATCTTCAGGAACATCAGAAACTGCTTCATTAATAGGTAAATTTGGAGAAGAGGGTACAGAAGCTGATGGAGGAGCATTAACATCTGAAATGTCTCTCAAATAATCAGAATGATCTTCAGATGGAGTAGGCAGAGGACACTTTGAACTTTCAGAATCTTTATGGAAAGGAAACTGATTTTCAAAAAAAATCACATCTCTTGAAACAAAACATGTATGTGTGGCCATGTTATACAATCTATATGCCTTTTGTCCTGGAGAATAACCAATGAATATACTTTTAACAGCTCTTGAATCCAATTTAGATTTGCTTGGTGAAACATTTGTAGCAAAGCACAAACAACCAAAAGTCTTTAAAGAAGAATAATTTGGTGTTCTTCCAAATAAAAGACAATAAGGAGATTTCCACTTCAGTAACTGAGTAGGTAATCTGTTGATGATGTATGTGGCAGTGAGAACAGCATCTCCCCAAAATTTTGTGGACAAATTAGACTGAAAAATCAAGGCTCTTGTAACTTGCAGTAAATGTCTATGCTTCCTTTCAACAACACCATTTTGTTGAGGTGTATATGGTGTTGATCTTTGATGAGCAATTCCCAAACCAGAGAACAAAGCATGACAATCTTTATTACAAAACTCAGTTCCATTATCAGTCCTAATGGTTTGAACTGAGACCTTGAAATGAGTTTGAATGAAATTTAAGAACTGTTTGATGATGTTGCCTGCCAAGGACTTATGTTTCATCAAAAATGTCCAAGTGAATCGACTAAAATCATCCACAATAGTCAAGAAATAATGAGCTCCTTGAATAGAAGACTGCTTGTATGGTCCCCATATATCCATATGTAACAACTGAAAAATATTAGATGTTTGAATAGAACTCACTTTGGAAAAACCAATCTGCATTGTTTAGACATCGACAAACATCACAAGGTTCGATATGTTTTTCACTTGATCGATTGTTAAGTAACATATCAAGTTGCCTTGTTACATGAATAGAAGGATGTCCCAATCTAAAATGCCATGAAAACTTATCAGTAGCATTATTACAATGAGCTAATGATAATTCTGAAGGTGATACAAAAGAAGCAATGACATCCTTATGAAAGGAGCTTGAATCCAAGATATGTACAATCCTCCAACCATCCTTCCCATACGCCTAGAACTTGAGAACTCTCAATGTTCGTATAGCACAAAATGATGGATAAAATTCAATTGTCGTTTAGTAGATGAGAGTAACTTACTAACCGACAAAAGATTATACTTGAATGCTTTTATATGTAAACAAGAAGAAAGCACTAAGTCGAACTCACTTCACATCTCCAATGCGATTTACTTCTTTAGTATGTCCATCGTAAGCAAACCATGACGGACTTAGGTAAAATATTGACATTAGCAAGTAAATCATAGCTAGTACACATATGATTTGTTGCTCCACTATCCACAATCCAAGCATCTGAATTAAAAAAAGAACAAGAACTGGAAGATCTTTTGAATGAACTACCTGTAAAATCAGATAAAACTGAATTCACATGATTAGAAGCTCCTGCCTCTGAAACAGACTTCCCTTTCATAAAATTCTCAATTCCCTGCTGTATCATTGCTGCTATATTCGACTGAAAATCTTCAAACTGAGATGATTCTGCACCTTGTATGTCCAGAGGTGATTCCATCAAATTTACAAAGGATTTCGAATTACTTGATATCTGCTTCTTATCATAGTCTTTCTTGTACCAATCTGGAAATCCATGGAGTTTGAAACAAGTATCTTTTGTATGTCTTTTTGCCTTACAATGATCACAAAACAGATCATCTTTATTCACAGATTTCTTTTGAATTCCTTTTCCAGCAAACCTATGGCCATTAGTTGAATTACCTGAATTCATCTTGGTAACCTTCATCATCATGGCTGTATCCATCATAGGTGAATAATGGACATGTACTTCTTTTTGCTTTTCAACTCTAAGAACCATAGAGTAAGCTTTGTTTATACTTGGCAATGGATCCAACACCAATACTTGATTGCGAATATGATCATACATATCATTCAATCCCATCAAAAATTGCATCAGCCTATCATTAGACTCTAGAAACAGCCATTGCAGCAGATGCTCCACGATCACACACAGTAAAGGATTTAAACAAATTTAGTTCATCCCAAAGTTTCTTAAGTTTGGTATAGTACTTATGAAAGAAAGAGACAGATCTCCTTGAGTTATAGAAGCAATGTCACGTTTCAACTGGTATAGAAGAGGACCATTACATTCTCCAAACCTTTCTTTTAATTCATTCCATAGATCAAAAGAAGAGGTTGTATAGAGAAAAGCTTCAACAATCTCTTTTGAAATAGAATTCAAAATCCAAGAAGTGACCATATAATCCACCTTGATCCATCGATCAAGATTAGGATCAGTAGTTTCGGTTTTACACATCTACCATCAATAAAACCAATCTTTGTTTTTGCTCCCAATGCAATCATCATAGCTCTACTCCATGATGAGGTAATTTGAACCAAGAAGAGAATTAGAGACAAGTATCATACCAGGATGATCAGATCCTTGAAGAAGTAAAGGATTCTCACTCCAAGATCACCTGTTCAGAACTCTTCTGCTCCATGAACATTTCGAATTGAAGAACTCACAGAACCATGAACAGATGCCATGTACAATCCTTCAATTCAATCAACAAACAACACAAATCAAGAATAGAAGAACCGCTCGATACCATGAACATATTCAAATCAATAACAATGAGATCAATGATCTTTGTTGATCATTGATCAATGTAACAAGACATTCTCATGCGTGATGAACTATGTAATTTGTTCTTTTATTTCATCAAAATCAAACTGTATATTACACTGTCTTGCTTATATATAAAATCTACATGGTGTACATTGTACCCATTTGTTACAACTGACTAGAACTAACTAACATAAACCTATAGTACATTATACTGAATATATGATTCAATACATAGGTATTAGTATACATAAAACAACACCACATTTGTGTATCATAACACCAGCTCTGTCCACACCTCTGTCCACACCAGCTCTGTCCATACCATACCAAGAAGATCAACTCGTTATCTCTGTCCATACCAAGCAAACATCAACTCGACATATAATTCTACAAATTCCTCCTCCATGACCAATGGCAGGGCTAGGCACTGACATTTCAGTTTGCGAAATAATGCTTGCCGAGAACAAGCCTGGTTCCCCTTCATGACCAACGCCAGGGCTAGGTACTGACCTTTCTTTTGGCCAAATATTGCTTGTTGAGGAGAATCCCGGCCCCGGCCCACCTCCATGACCAACGCCAGGGCTAGGTACCGACCTTTCACTTGGCAAAAAAGTGCTTGCTGAGAAGGAAGCCGGCCCCGCCCCGCCTTCGTGACCAACGCCAGGGCTAGGTACTGACCTTTCAGGTTGCAAAATATTGCTTGTCGAGGACGAGCCCGACCCTTCTCCATGATTAATGACAGGGCTAGGTATTGACATTTTTGTTCGCTTGATAGTGCTTAACAATTTTTGTTCATCGCATTCTAATGTAGTCCTGATGGCCGGGGCTGAGTGGTAGCACTGTAGTTGCAGTGCTAGCACAAAAATTAACAAGGCTACAACAACTATTCCATTTGTAGAGGAGACCATAGTTGGATTAGTTGTGTCAGTAGTGCTATGTTGTGTGAATAGTGATGAAAGAAGCATGGAGGCAATTGGATGTTATTTATAGATGGTGCTACATGGTTTTTAACGTAAAGTATCATGCATGTGTAGTAAAAGAAATAAATTTCATTTTAGGTTTTCGAAATGCAAGGACTGAAGAGTTAGTGAAAAACCGGGATAGATGTGGCCTAGTACTAAGGGCGAAGATGAGTTTCAATTCCCCACGACAGCCAAACATCGGGCCACTAGTGCTCTCTTAATTTCTGCAATCCTAAGGCCCGTGAGACAAGTCAGACAAAGTGTCTCGATACCCACTACTGCGGTTAAAAAAAAAAAAAAAAAAAAAAAAAAAAAAAAAAAAAAAAAAGAATATTTTGGGAAAGATTTTCTTGCTGGATTTTTCACAAAACTTTGTGCACACATGGGATGCGTGATTGCATGACTGGGTGCAAGTTGTAATAGAATAAGAAATCGACTAGCAAATGTTGAATTAAATCATCATAATAGTGGACATGGGGTAAATATTTGATAAAGGCGTTTCACTTTTGAACAAAATGGCTACACACGATAAATATAAAGGATCTACCGGATTGCAAATTAATTATAAAGATGACGAGAAAAGTAACAGGAATCTTAGCAGATTTGCTTATAGTAAAATATTTAAGAATAAAAATAGAATATATTTAAATGGATAAATCATTTCAAAAAGAAACATAACGCAAGGTATAGAGTGGATCACCAGTTAATTACCAAGATTGAACCATAAAGGCTTGGTAATTAGTCTACAAAAATACATAATCAATTTGGACGAATATAAACTAATTTAGGAACTATATATATAACATTTATTGAGTAATTATGAAACTCAAACCCTTTATTCCACGGATTGTTAGACTTTGATCACTGTACGTAAATATGACATGTGTTTAATTCAATTTATATTAACTTAAAAATAAATTATAGAGTGTTGTAAAATGACTAGGACTAAAGCTAGGAAAGTAAAAAACAAATAAATTGAAGGAGAACAAGAGAATAGAGGAGAGAAATGTGAGAGCTTTCATTTTAACGGGTGTACCTCATTACATGGGTGTGACCCCTTTATGTCGGCTCTTGGTAAGACCAAATGGCATAAGTTACATTTCCATACAATTACATGAATAAGTAACATTAAGGTTAAGTAATTACATGAATTAAAATTGGTGTTACATCATGTGAATAATTGGAATAATAAAAGGTGGAATATGTAGAGTTGTCAATCCATATTATTTACAACACTCCTCTTTGGATGACAACTTGCTAAGAGAAAATGTCTTGATAAAATCTTTACTAAGAAAAACCCTGTGGGAAAAAATCTATCATAGAAAAAGAGTACATCGTTCTTATCAATATTGATAAGGAGTATGATATTGAAATGATTGCCTCATTAAAAACCTTGTTGGGAAACCGAATGGGATAAAACCAAAGCAAAGGAGAAAATAGTACAATACGGTAATCAATTTGATATGGAGTTTTAATATTGTTAGGATTGTCTCATTAAAAATCTTGCTAGGAAAACCCAATGAGATAAAACTTTAACTACGGGAAAAAAAGTACAATTCATTAATTAATAACTTATTTTGATTTTCCCCCTTATGTTCACATGAGTGAAGCATATTCTATTCTTTTGCACGAAATCTGTGGAAATTCAGTTTTACTCTTTTGAGGAAAATAAACCCATGTCAGTTATAATTAACTCGAATATGACAAGAATTTGTGTTTAACATAATTTTCATGTCTTCGAGTTGAGGAAGAGTTGCATCTTGCAAATAAGTTTATTGAAATTGCAATATATGTTCTTTTACGCCTTTAATGTTGGAACATGATATCATTTCCTATTTGAACCTTTAATATAGGAATATATGATTTTGTCACTATTTTATATTAGTAATTGCATCAAGTAATTGATTCATAACTTGTTGCTAATGAACGATCCTTCGAACTTCAAGTTCATATTAATTTATACATGGATCATAATGCAACATATTTGACGCTTTTCAAGCGATTTCACGCTATTCCTTTTTTGAATTGGTTTTATATATCTCGCCCATAATAGTTGGAAAATTGC
The DNA here is from genome assembly GCA_039657325.1 of Stephania cephalantha. Lineage (NCBI taxonomy): Eukaryota > Viridiplantae > Streptophyta > Magnoliopsida > Ranunculales > Menispermaceae > Stephania > Stephania cephalantha. The sequence continues at coordinate 24,929,447 of CM077573.1, forward strand.
TTCATCAAAGTGACAATTAGCAAAAAAGCGTAATAAATATATTCCCTATCGGGGACCAAAGGCATCTATAATATGATTGATGGAGAGTTAAATTAATGTAAATCTCATATTGATTTGCCTTGAGATACTCACCAGCTGATAAAAAATGCATTTTCATAAAGGATTTCCATGCGATTTATAATATTTTGTATTATTGATGATTATGGTCGATCAAAAAATCATTCAACATTATGAATGTCATTAGATCATCTGATTTATGACAACGCTAATTTTAATTAGTCTTATATATTCCAGAATTTAAAGCCTCAAGTTTTATTCTCAGATTAAATTATAATCATATGGAGAAATTCTCTATTATTCTGAGTAGATTTCTTCAGGACAGGGTATTAACGATATAATTGTTGTACCAGATATTGTATGAATGCTAGCCTCTGCTATGTTCGAATTCGAGAAATATTTTCTTTTATATTATAATGTGCATGCATGTTGCACAAAATAAGCGAATATAAATTCATCGCCTTTATTGAGCTTGTGATCCGAACACATCACAACGTGTCAATTTTATTAAACCATAAGCAATGATAAAATTCATACTTTTGCCTTTTATTTTGAAGATATGGTAATAGTCACCAAAATATTTGTGCATATGGCAACATATATACAATATAATTTAATAGCCTTTTATACATGACATAGCTTGTCACAATTTAGAGCATGTTCATTAACTTTACTCATTTGTATTTCTTATGGTGCACCACTTTTATTCCACTTTTGGTGGAATTACTAATACGACCTTTATCAGATCCTTTCCCATTTTTCACGTCCATAATTTTATCATTGCGATCATGAAGCTAGACCAATTGAACATGATTGATATTATATATATAATATCTTATTATTTTAAACTCTTTGTAAGACAAGAAATCAATTCATAATATTCACATTGAATTGATACACGCACTCGATATTTCGTTGCAATAATATATCGAGGCGTACCACATGGATTTTTCTCATTACCCCATCAATCACATTTCCGCATAGCCTCAACCAAGAGGTAATTAAAATTGCGGAATTATAATTCGTATTCGACTGATATAAACTTTGTAGCTTGAGATCCAACAACTCATTTTTATAACTTTCTAGAGCCAGTCTCCAATTTCTCAAAAGAAAAATCCAACCACTCATTTCGAGCTTTTTGGAGCATCACCAATTTTGATTTTTATATTCATAGCTCCATAAGGTGAAAGAATAATTATAAAGTAAAATATTCACTTTTCAATTCCCTATAAAGATATTGGCGAATGAATACTAGTGCTACACACACGACCTTGCATAGATGCTTTACTCATAATTATAGCATCTAGTTGCCTTGAAAGTAATTTGTTTGTTAGTAATATTTTGGCAGTAAATTCAATCAAGTATAATAAATATTTTTTATTTGAAATAGATATGACGTAAATAGCTTTCTCTTTTTTATGTAAAAATACATATATACAATTGAATATATATTCACAACTTGATTATTTTATACACAAAAAGTACTGCTTGTATGAGTTGGCGGGACAACCTTCAGGTTGGATGGCGAGACAAAAATGTACTTAACAACTATGCCTCCTTGAATGGGATAACCCGTCTCCCTTTCAATATTTAGCTTTATCGGGGATAAGGCTTACCAACTATCAAAACAAACTTACAGTATTATTTATGTTATAAAAACCAAGAATAGAACATAGTTAATCATTAATAATTTTACGAGAAAAATTAAGTGGCACTTATTGATTTTTGATTTATGGTGTAGAAAATCGTACAAAGATGCAACTACAGAGCATATTTTGGCAATCAACGTGACATATATATAATGTGTCTTGCATATATAATATATACTTGATATTTAATAAAATATTTAATAATACATGGCGTTGTTATCACCAAATGAACTTGTCCATAGACAACTTAGAGCCGTAGCCCCGCATTTTCTAGTTTCAAGCATATATATTGTTAATATTTTTTTTTCAAAAAATCATTAAGGCATGTATAATTGATGCTGTATTAATGAAAGGTAGAACATAAGAACGTGTAACACAAAGCTTCTTATTTTAAATGGAGTGCTAATTTGGTTGTCCAAGCACACTCATTAATTTTATGTACGTTGCTATCTCTCGTATATTAAAAATAAAGTAGCATTGAGTTCTAATATGAATCATTAAAATATTGTGTTAGTCACGTTTCATCTGTCTAGCCTCTCATATGAATGATTGAGAATAATGTAACAATAAATAATATGAAAACAAATGGGCATATGGCCAGGCAAAATATTTACAACGACAGTTAATGGCTATTAAACAACTAGAGAATTCATATGGTTACATGATGATCGTGTAGAGATGTGTTTTTTTTATTTAAACAAACCAGTTGAATTAATTGTAACAATAATATTAAAGTATACAAAAATTGTTGATTTTTACGCTATTTTCTTCTCATGGGAAAAAAAGTTGACAAACCTAACACACTAACGGCAGTCCCTTAATCCAACGGCAACACTTTTATTATTTATTTATTTGTATGATGCTCCAATTGTAGTGTATGAGCGCACTGAGCAACTTAATTAATAAACCCCCAAACTTAACACGCCCTAGTTACTAATTTTGTGTTTGGGTTAAGGTTTCAATGGGCGATATTCATAATATATAAGCATGTTTGACAACTTATGTTTGATATATAACATGCATGGTTTCACACCAAATTAAACCCAATGTATAAGCATTAGTAGCATACGACATACAATATAAAAAAAACAATTTTCATGGTATTCCGTCACAATAACTAGGTTGCTCAATATGATTTATGCCAATTCCAAATGAAGAATGAATTAACTGAAGTGAAGTAAATTAATAACAATATAAACTCACCAATCATAACAAGATGCCACTAAAGATCTTCATATATATAGGTGAATATATGACCGGACATATATATTAATGACGGTGATCATTTTTTTAAAAAATTCACCATATTTTATTCCTTATAAGTTGGAAAAATCTATGTGTGCATGCAACCCAAGTTTTTCGTATGAAATAAATTACCTTAAAGCTTTCAAGATTTGTCTCCCTATAAACCTTTCTTAATCTCAACATCTCCTTTGCACCTAGCGATGTCGTACTGATAACGTATTGTAAAATAAGTAGGAGTAAAGTTAGGAAAGTAAAAAAGAAAATAAATAGAAGGAGCACAAGAGAATAGAGGAAAGAAACGAGAGCGCTTTCATTTCAACATGGTGTACCTCATTACATGGGTGGGACCTCTTTATATAGGCCCTAAGTAAGACCAAAGGGCACAAGTTACATTTTCATACAATTACATGAATAAGTAACATTAAGGTTAAGTAATTACATGAATTAAAATGGGTGTTACATCATGTGAATAGTTAGAATAATAAGAAGTGGAATATGTAGAGTTGTCAATCCATATTATTTACAACAAACATAAATATATATAAGACATGTCGCGATAAAAAGGTTTCAACAAGTTAATTCTTTTTTTTTTTTTTTTTTTTTTTTTTTTTTTTAAGTGGCAACACGAGCAATAGATTCGTTAAACTGTGGCGATCATGTAATACAGCCAAAGAAATTACTAATGGTATATATAGCATCTCTCCACTTATAAGATATATTTATTAGAGCTAGCCTAGCAAGCTAACACATGGGCTACCTTATTACACTATTAGGATACATATTGACACAGATTGGCAGGGCGGCAATGACAGAGAAAAAAAAATTTCATGAACAATATTGTCGTTCTGACCACATATTTCCCTAGGGTTTGCACTACCTAGACTGCATTACTTTCAATTTATTCAGTTCATAAGAAAACCGCAGACCTTTTCGTATGCGCAATAATTTTGCCGTCTCCCGAGTATGGTACGTCAACCGAAAGAGAGAAGAAAACTACCAAAAAGCCACAATGATCACGAATAACTCATTCAAAGCCAACATATTAGGTTTAACCATTGATGTTGATTAAGATCTGTGTGAGTGTTGTATTCAAGGTAATGAGTGTGTCGTGTAAGTGTTTTATGAGATAAGTAAGTAAATGCATTTGAACCGTGTGAGTGTTTTCTTGAGTTGTATAACTATGTATGATCTAACGGTCCTACTACTGTACTTATGTTGCATATATAAATAAGCAAATGCATGATGTGTGATCGAAATTTAGATCACCATCGATCGATCGTCTTTATCTAACAAGACTTATTTGTAATGTAACCATAGCTAGGGTTTTATCATGGTATAAAGCCTCACGGCTAAAGCCAGCAAGGTCTTGGAAGGGAGATATAAGGTCAGGGAACTCAGATCTGTGGTTGTTTCTTGCAGATCAAACGTCTAATGAAGTAGATTTAGAGAATTGTATATCTGGAATATTCGGTATAGTTCAAGAATAGAATCACATAATCTGGTGGTCTGAAGATCAGATCAGATCAGAGAAGAGGATAGGTGGATCTTTAAAGATGGCGTCCAGATATGTTGATTTCGAGCATATATATGGAGGATTGGAGATTTAGTCTTCGTCTACTCAAACATGCAACACAAGTTTGGTGTCGATGTTGACGAGTACACACTCATTTGGTGGTTCATAGAGTTAGCTAGTATCGATTAAGCTAGATCAAAAAAACTTCCTTCTTTGGCATTCGATTATAGTTTGAGTTATCGAAGGTATAAATCTTGATGGTTATCTGTTTGGAACCTTGGCATATCTAGAAAATGTTCTTGAAAACGAAAGGAAAAATCCAGAATACAAGATATATTTCATGCAAGATCGTAAGCTAAGTCGTTGGTTAATGAATACATTGTAACCAAAGGTGGCATCTCAAGGTATCAAATGACATGAGAGAAAAAACCCATATGAGTTGTGGCTTGCCCTTGACAGATACTGTGCAACAAACAACAAGGCACATATCCAAGTTCTTAAGAAATAGATCCATATACAGAGAAAAGGATCTATGAAAATATGTGATTATTTGTCCAAAATGAAGGATCTAGCTGATGCTTTATATCTTGTTGGAGCACTGATGAGCAATGATGGTCTCATCTCGAATACTTTAATAGGTCTAGTGCTGAGTACGTTCCTATCACGGAAGTGCTTCTGAGATAGCTGGATCTAGATTGGCAAGAGTTTCTAGTGGCATTATTGAGTTTTGAAAGCACTTTAAATCAAGTGCATGTTATTCAAGCCATCAATTCCTTAGTGTTGCAAGAATCGTCACCTTTTGTGAAATCTACAGAAGTTAATGCTAGAAGTTCTAGATCAAGCGACAATAACTTTGCCATCTCTAAAGTATGACACGTTAATCGACATAGAAAATGCACCTACAAAAGAGCCACAATGATCACGATTAACTCCTCCAAAGCTTACTTATTAGGTTTAACCATTGATGTACATTAAAATATGTGTGAGTATTATATTCGATGCAATGATTGTGTCATGTGACTATATTAGGAGATAAGTGAGTGCATCTGGACTATTTGAGTGTTGTTTTGAGATGTGTAACTATGTAAGATCTAACGGTCCAGCTATGTACTTATCCGGCATATATAAATGAGCAAATGCATGATGTGTGAATGGAATAAAGATCACCATCTCATCGTCTTCATCCAAAAAACTTTTATTTATTATAACCCTAGCTAGGGTTTTATCATGGTATCTAAGCCTCACGCCTAATGCCAGTGAGGTTTTGTAAAAGAGATAAGATGTCAGGGAACTCAGATATGTGGTTGTTTCTTGTAGATTAAACATCTCACAAAGTAGATTTGGAGATATGTAGATCTGGAGTATCTAGTACAGTTCAAGAACATAGTTTCATAGATCTAGTGGTCTGAAGATAAGAGAATAGTCTAGGTGGATCTGTAAAGATGGCGCCCAGATCTATTTATTTCGAGCAGAGATATAGAGGGTTGGATATTGGAACTTCGTCTACTCAAACATGTAACACAAGTTTGGGGTCAATGTGGACGAGTACCCACTTGTTTGGTGGTTCATGAAGTCACTCAATATCGATCAAGCTAGATCAAAAGAATTTCCTTCTTTGGCAGTCGATCATAGTTTCGGTTATCGAATGTATGGATCTTAATGTTTATCTAATTGGAACCTTGGTTTGTCCAGAAAAGGTTTTTGAATATAGAAAGAAAAATCTAAAAGACAAGATATGGTTCATGCAAGATCATAAACTGAGTGGTATGTTAATGAATACGTTATCACCAGAGGTGCCATATCAAGTGATCAAAAGAAATAAAAAAGGCTTCATATGAGTTGTGGCTTTCCCTCGACAGATGTTGGGGCATGTACCCTAGGTCAATCTACAAACATTATTTATCTTCTTATTTAAGTTAATCAAAATGAGGTTTCATTTGTTGTTTCACTATAAGTGAATGCGTATTTACCTTATAGTAAGATCCATGATTATTTGTTGAAATATCATAAATGTCCCTAGTCGGTCATTATACTTGGAAATATAATAAATTAATACTAGTGTAAATCTTGATTGATGATCATTTGATGATAATGCGTATAGGGATACGAATCAAGATCATGAGTAATTGTTAGGGAACAAGGTACTAGAGTGACCCGCTATGAGAACACCAAATGGATTAAGACATAGGTGTTAATAATGATAAGTATATCATTTAGTCATTCGACTTAAGATTACCATAGACTTCAATATTAGGGGCATGGTAATTTGACATAATGAAACGTTATCTTTAACCGGATGAATATAAAGCTTGTGATTGGTTACCATGTGAATATTATGTGAAGGTGTGTAATCAATATATAATTTGTCACTCTCATATTGAAAGAGATATCGTGGATCCATCGATATGATAGACTGATAATGGCCAAGTCCGTGTGAATTGATATGATCAATGTCACTTGGATGTTTTCAGTTTACCTAAAGATTGAGACTAGTACAATTGAACATTAAAGGAGATTTTTCACGCCTTATGTTTAATCAAAGGATATCACCCGACAAAAGGATATGATATATAATATTCATTAGGTTGTATCGATTTTGATATTCATGCAACGTAGGTAGTCATAATGCCTTACTAGAGACTGCTTATGACTTGTGTATCAAAATGATTTTGGTTCACTACCAACATCGCATGAACTTATTGGGTCTCACATAAAGAATGAATTTGTGCAATCTCAATTTGCCCAAAGTAATGAATTTTGTATGATAAAATTCATGACATAAAAACCCTCACAATTCGTTATATGATAACTTATTAATAGAGGCGTACATAAAATTTGCTTAAACTTCTAAATACAATAGTTGTATTACGAATAAGATTTTATGTGAGGGCCTATCTACACATATAAATAGAGGTTGAAACTCCAAAATAAAATAAGATTTTTGCTTTTGCAATTTTCGAGTTCTTCGGATTTAGGGAGAGAAAGAAAAAATGTTTTTCAATCTCTCTTGGTGCTAGCACCCCAAATTTTGGTCACCATTTGTATGTGGATTTCTAACAGAGGATGCGCACTTGAATGAGTTGGAAATCAAACAATCAGAGAAGGAAATCACGGATTAAGGTATGTTTTACTTTTTGTAGATCTGCTTAGTGAAACTTATTTTCAGTCCTATTGGGGTTTTCCAAAATTTGTTTTAAATTTTTCGCTGCTTATGAACTCTAAAACATAACAGTGGTGTCAGAGTCATAGGCTCGATTCTATTAAACGTTTGCATGTTTTCTCTGATGTATATATGATATATGTGTGAAAACATGATCTCGATTAATGGATATATATGATGTGCATCTATGTTCTATGATAATTATTATCAAGAATCGGTTTTAAAACATGTTGTTAATTCATGTATTTGATTCATAAGCATGATTTGATTTAATGATATAATTCATGTTTTGAATATTTTGATTAACATATAATTTAATATTGAATATAGAAAGAAAAATCTAAAAGACAAGATATGGTTCATGCAAGATCATAAACTGAGTGGTATGTTAATGAATACGTTATCACCAGAGGTGCCATATCAAGTGATCAAAAGAAATAAAAAAGGCTTCATATGAGTTGTGGCTTTCCCTCGACAGATGTTGGGGCATGTACCCTAGGTCAATCTACAAACATTATTTATCTTCTTATTTAAGTTAATCAAAATGAGGTTTCATTTGTTGTTTCATTATAAGTGAATGCGTATTTACCTTATAGTAAGATCCATGATTATTTGTTGAAATATCATAAATGTCCCTAGTCGGTCATTATACTTGGAAATATAATAAATTAATACTAGTGTAAATCTTGATTGATGATCATTTGATGTTAATGCGTATAGGGATACGAATCAAGATCATGAGTAATTGTTAGAGAACAAGGTACTAGACTGACCCGCTATGAGAACACCAAATGGATTAAGCCAAAGGTGTTAATAATGATAAGTATATCATTTAGTCATTCGACTTAAAATTACCATAGACTTCAATATTAGGGGCATGGTAATTTGGCACAATGAAACGTTATCTTTAACCGGATGAATATAAAGCTTGTGATTGGTTACCATGTGAATATTATGTGAAGGTGTGTAATCAATATATAATTTGTCACTCTCGTATAGAAAGAGATATCGTGGATCCATTGATATGATAGACTGATAATGGCCAAGTCCGTGTGAATTGATATGATAAATGTCACTTGGATGTTTTCAGTTTACCTAAAGATTGAGACTAGTACAATTGAACATTAAAGGAGATTTTTCATGCCTTATGTTTAATCAAAGGATATCACTCGACAAAAGGATATGATATATAATATTCATTAGGTTGTATCGATTTTGATATTCATGCAACGTAGGTAGTCATAATGCCTTACTAGAGACTGCTTATGACTTGTGTATCAAAATGATTTTGGTTCACTACCAACATCGCATGAACATATTGGGTCTCACATAAAGAATGAATTTGTGCAATCTCAATTTGCCCAAAGTAATGAATTTTGTATGATAAAATTCATGACATAAAAACCCTCACAATTCGTTATATAATAACTTATTAATAGAGGCGTACATAAATTTTGCTTAAACTTCCTAAATACAATAGTTGTAGTAAGAATAGGATTTTATGTGAGGGCTTATCTACACATATAAATAGAGGTTGAAACTCTAAAATAAAATAAGATTTTTGTTTTTGCAATTTTCGAGTTCTCCGGATTTAGGGAGAGAAAGAAAAAATGTTTTCAATCTCTCTTGGGGCTAGCACCCCAAATTTTGGTCACCATTTGTATGTGGATTTCTAACAGAGGATGCACACTTGAATGAGTTGGAAATCAAACAATCAGAGAAGGAAATCACGGATTAAGGTATGTTTTACTTTTTGTAGATCTGCTTAGTCAAACTTATTTTCAGTCCTATTGGGGTTTTCCAAAAATTGTTTTAAATTTTTCGCTGCTTATGAACCCTAAAACATAACAGTTATGTCAGAGTCATAGGCTCGATTCTATTAAACGTTTGCATGTTTTCTCTGATTTATATATGATATATGTGTGAAAACATGATCTCGATTAATGGATATATATGATGTGCATCTATGTTCTATGATAATTATTATCAAGAATCGATTTTAAAACATGTTGTTAATTCATGTATTTGATTCATAAGCATGATTTGATTTAATGATATAATTCATGTTTTGAATATTTTGATTAACATATAATTTAATATTGAACGATGCAAATTTTGTATGTTCACATTGTAGAAGCCAAGTTTAAGTTAATGCGATTCTTGTGTTGGATACATAATTGGTTTTTTTCAATGAATATGTACGTCCTATGATAGAAATCATGTAGGTTAATATGATTAATTTAATATGATTCTGGTGTGGAATGCATGATTAATATTTCGTTTCTTGAGTCATTTGCTTTTTCCGTATGAATAAGAATCGAAATTGATTTTGATCAAATATCTCATTGTGGTTATCTGTTAGTATATTCCTATTAGATAGGAGATAAATTGTAATCGAATAAGAATTACAAATCCTTTAAGATAGGCGAGATATATAACAAATTCTAATTAGATAAGGATTTAAAGTATCTTAAATTCTAATTGGTTTAGGATAAGATATTGAGTTAGAGGTAGGACCCCTGTACCCTCGTCCATAAATTCTAATTGGATTAGTGTATTCCCGACTTAATTAAAAAAAATTAATTAAAATTTTTTAGAATTAAAATAAAGGGCAGTCTTGGTAGCGCTGCCCCCTGTACCCTCGTCCATTGACCGGTCAGTGGAACCAAGCACCCATAGATCGATTGACGGATGCGCGATAATCGCTCGTAGCACAAGGAAATTCGTATGATAGTCAATATTAGTAAAAATTTTTAACTTTTTTAGTGATTGTACATGCATTGTAATATATAATATTTTTCTTGTGCCATCCATTCTCAAACACATGTCAAGGCTCTGATCACATCAATATGACTCTGGCTCCGCAAAATGTATTTGTTAATTGGTACCCACCGAAATAGCCTAATTCAAAGTGTCATATCTTAGCTGTCTTGGAATTAGATGAAACATGGATTTTAGTCCCTTAAATTAACATAGTGTTTTAAGGAGGGAAATTAATGTAGTGGGAGCTTATTCCTCTATACTAAAATGAACTCTTGCATAATCTTTGTTATAGATCTACGGCCTCTTCAAATCACACTAATCCCTTGGCACGACGATCCATCCTTACGAAGAATAAGTCATTTGGGACAAACTTTCTTGTCTGGTTCAAAAAATTTGAGAATTGTTCTTAAGCATGAACGCAAGTTGTTTGTTCTGGGTAATCTTATTCCTGAGGAACCACCAGCCAATTCTTTAAGAGCCATGAAGGATGCACATACTAAGCATTTCAATGACTCAATTGATGTTGCATGCATTATGTTGGCAACTACGGTTCCTGAACTTCAGAAGGACATGAAATACATGGAAGCTTACGACATGGCTATGATGCTGAAGGGAATGTTCTAACAGCATGCTAGGAAAAAATTGGTCGAGAAAGTCAATAACCTTCATTCTTGCAAAATAGCTGAAGGTGCATCAGTTAGTCCTAATATTTTGAAAATGAAGGACTATATTGACCATCTTGACTGATTTAGATTTCCCATAAGTCAAGAGTTGGCTACGAATTTGATCCTGAATCTTTTGCCTGATAGTTATTCATAATTTATGATGAACTATAACATGAATAACATGGAGAAGTCTATCTCAAAGTTGCATTTGATTCTTAAAATAATTGAGCAGAATGTCAAGAAACCTATTGCTAATGTGTTGATGATTCTGAAAGGAAAGGCTATGAAGAAGAATGCCAAAGGTAAAGCTAAAGTTACCAAGGCTGTTATGACTATCACAAAGCCTGTAGAATAAGTGAAGCATAAGGATGCTTCAACTTCATAGTCCCAGAAAGGAAAGGAAAAAGATGGACATTATCATTTCTGCTATGCACCTAGGCATTGGTTTAGAAATTGCAAGCTCTATCTTGAAGATCTAAAGAAAAAAGAGCAGTGCGACTACTGCTTTAGGTATTTACGTTATTGAAGTTAACTTATCTACTAGTAATTCATGGGTATTAGATATCGAATGCGGATCTCATATTTGTATTAATGTGCAGGGTCTCACCAAAAGTAGAAAGCTAAAGAAAAAAGAAGTCATTTTACGAGTTGGAAATGGAGCAAAGGTTGCTGCGTTGGCTGAGGATGTTATGAGTTAAGTTCACTAGCGGACTTATTTTAGTTTAAATAATTGTTATTATGTCTCTACCTTGAGCATAAATATCATTTCAGTTTCACATTTGGAGTTGGATGATTTTCATTTCATCATTGCGAATAATAAATGTTCCATTTCTCGTAAAGACATTTTCTATGCAAATGTTGATTTGTGTGATGGTCTTTATATTCTAAACATGAAAAGGCCCATTGATACTCCTATTCTTAACGTAAATACAAAGAGATTCATGTAAAATGATTTGAGTCAAACCTACCTTTAGCATTAACGTATTGGCCACATAAATGAGAAATGCATTTCTAAACACAATAAAGATGAACTTTTAGATTCGTTTAGTTTTGGATCATATGAAACATGTGTATATTGTTTACTAGGGAAGATGACAGAGTCCCTTTACCGGAGACAATGAAAGGGCAAGTGATTTATTAAGTTTTATATATACTGATGTATGCGGTCCTATAAACACAATGGCTAGAGGTGGTTATCAGTACTTCATTACTTTCACTGATGATTTCAACAGATATGGTTACGTGTATCTCAAGAAACATAAAGGTTAATCTCTTGAGATATTTCCAACATTTTAGAATGAAGTGCAAAACCAACTTGGTAAAACTTAAAACACTTTGATCAGATCAAGTTGGTGAATATATGAGCCAAGAGTTTGATGATCATCTTAAAAACTGTAGGATTGTCGACAATTAACTTCTTCAACAACTCCACAATGGAATGGTGTTTTTTAGATGAGAAATTTGACTTTATTGGATATGGTTCGATCTATGATGAGTCATGTAGATCTTGTTATTTCCTTTTGAGTTATGCCTTAGACATTGTTGCATTAACACTGAATAGTATTTCTTCTAAAGCGGTTGATAAAAAACCATATGAGATGTGGATTAGGAAAAGATCAAGTTTGTTTTTTTAAAGATTTAGGGCTATGAGGTTTTCATACGATGACAAATTTAAGAAAAATTATTAGCAAAATTTACCAAGTGTGTATTTGTTGGTTATCGTAAAGAAACAAGAGGATACTACTTTTATAATCTTACTGAGAACAAAGTGTTTGTTGTTTGGAATAGTGTCTTTATGGAAAAGGAGTTTAATTCAAAAGACAACAATGAGAATAAAGTAATTCTTGAAAAAGTTCAAGAACCACAAATAAACACTCAACCACCAGTTGGAGATCAACAAAGTCTTGAACTAGTTGAACCTCCACACGTATCATAAGGCTCACGTAGGACCGATAGGGTAAGACACAAGCACGAGAGATTTGGAATTCTTATTCTTGGTAGTAGTGAGGTGTTACTTATGGATCAAAATGAGCCTACTTTTTATCGGAGAGGTCGTGTCTAGCGATCGATGCAGATAAATGGCTTAGTGCCATGAATTTAGAGATGCAATCCATTTATGATAACAAAGTTTGGAACCTTATTGATTTACATGAAGGTGGTAAGACCATTGGATGTAAATAGGTTTTCAAGAAGAAAATTGACATGGATGGTAATATGCATACTTATAAAGCACGACTAGTAGCAAAGGTTTCAGACAGACTCAAGGTGTTGATTATTATGAGACTTTTTTTTCCTATGGCCATAGTTAAATCCATTAGAATTCTAGTTGCGATAGCCGCAAATTATGACTATGAGATATGTCAAATATATGTCAAAACAAGCTTTCATAAATAAAAAGTTACTTGAGAACATGTATATGATATAGCCTGAAGGGTTTATTCATCATGAGAATTATAGGAAGGTGCGCAAGCTTCAAAGATCCATATATGGATAAAGCAAGCTTCTCAGAGTTGGAATCTTATTTTTGATGAAGGAATTATGGAATTTGGTTTCATTAAAAATGAAGATGAGCCTTGTGTATACAAGAAGGTCAGTGGGAGTATGGTTGTTTTCTTGGTACTGTATGTTGGCGATATATTACTCATTGGAAATGACAACCCAAACATGCAGAGTTTCAAGTCTTGGTTAGGGAAGTGTTTCTCAATGAAAGACTTAAGAGATACAATTTATATCCTTGGGATTAAGATCTATAGGGATGTATCCAAAAAGATGTTCGGTCTAAGTGAGAGTGCTTATATTAACAAGGTACTGAATAAGTTTAGTATACAAGACTCTAAAAGAGGGTTGTTGCCAATTTCTCATGGTATAAATCTCAGCAAGACTCAATGTCCTAAGACTGATGAGCAAGAACGCATGAATACGATTCCATATGCATCAACTATTGGATCTATTATGTATGCCATGTTATGCACTTGACCTGATGTATTATATGCTTTTAGCGCAACAAGCAAATATCAGTCTGAACCTGGTAAAAGTCCATGGATAGCAGTAAAGAGCATTCTTAAGTACTTGAGAAGGACTAAAAAAGTGTTCTTGGTCTATAGAAGTTTGGAAGACGAGCTTGTTGTAAATGGTTACACAAATGCAAGTTTTCAAACTATATAGATGATTTCATATCGTAGTCTGGATATGTGTTTGCTTTGAATGAAGGCGCAGTGAGCTAAAAATTTTGAAGCAATACACTGTGGCAGATTCTACAATAGAAGCTGAGTATATTGCAGCGTCCCATGTAGCTAAAGAGGCAGTTTAGGTCAAAAAGTTCATCTTTGAACTTGGTGTGGTTCCAAGAATAGCTAACCTCATTTGCTTGTATTGTAACAATAACGAGATGATAGCACATGCCAAGGAACTAAGATCACACCACCGGTCGAACATATACTTAGACGTTTTCATCTCATTCTAGAAATCATTTAGAGGGAAGACGTGAAGATTTGCAGAGTTCCTACAAAAGAAAATGTTGTAGATCCGTTGATAAAGGCTATTTCACAAATGAAACATGATGGTCATGTAAGGTCATTATGTATTAGATAAATGAATGATTGGCCTTAGTGCATGCGGGAGATGTTGGGGCATGTGCCCTAGGTCAATCTACAAACACTTTTTATCTTATAATTTTATTTAATAAAATTGAGGTTTTCATTTGTTGTTATATTATAAGTGTTTACAAGTTTAACTTATAGTAAGATCCATGAGTATTTATTGAAATATCTTAAATATCCCTTGAAACTATAATGAATTAAGACAACTGTGAATATTGATTAATGGTCATGTGATGACCATGTGTATAAGGATACGAATCGAGATCATGAGTACTTGTTAGGGAACAAGGTATTGGACCGACCCACAATGAGAACACCACATGGATTAAGTCATAGGTGTTACTTATGATAGGTATATCATTTAGTCCTACAACTTTAGATTACCATGGACTTCAATATTAGAAGCATGGTAATTTGACACAATCAAACATTATCTTTAACCGAATGATTATAAAGATTGTGATTGGTCACCATGTGAATAATATGTGAAGGTGTGTTATTAAGATAGAATTTTTCACTCTCGAATAGAGAGAGATATCAGTGGATCCATCGATATGATAAACTGATAATGGAAAAGTCCATGTGAATTGATCTGATTAATGTCACTTGAAAGTTTTCAGTTTACCTAAAGATTGATACTAATACGATTGAACATTAAGGGTGATTTTCCATGCCTTATGTTTAATCAAAAGATATCACACGATAAAAGGATCTGATATATGTTATTCATTAAGTTGTATCGATTTCGATAATCATGCTACTTAGGTAGTCATAATGCCTAGACAGAGATCACTTATGACTTGTGTACCAAAATGGTTTTGGTTCATTGCCAACATTGCATGCACCTATTGGGTCGCACACAAAGAATGACTTTGTGCAATTTCAATTTTTCCAGTATAATTAATTTTATATGATAAGATTCATGACTTGAAAATTCTTGCGATTTGTTATATGACAACTTATTAATAGGGGCAAATGTGTAATATGCTTAAATTGACTAAATACAATAGTTGTATTATGAATATGATTTTAAGTGATGGCTTATCTATATATATATATATATAGAATTTGAGACCCTAGAACGAAATTAGATTTTCATTTTTCAAATTTCGAGTTCTCTTGATTTTTGTGAGAGAAAGAAAAAATGTATTTCAATATCCCTTCAGGCTATCACTCAAAATTGTAGTCACCGTTTGTGTATAGATTTCTAATAGAGAACGCACACTTGAATATCTTGGAAATCGAATCAGAGAAAGAAATCATGGATTAAGGTATGGATTACATTTTGTAGATCTAGTTTAATGAAACTTATTTTCGGTCATGTTGGAGTTTTCAAAAATTGTTTTGAATTTTCTGCTGCTTGTGAACGCTAAAAAATAACAACAGATATTGTGCAACAAGGAACAAGGCATAAGTTCAAGTTCTTAAGAAACAATTCCATACAAA
Source organism: Stephania cephalantha (assembly GCA_039657325.1). Taxonomy (NCBI): domain Eukaryota; kingdom Viridiplantae; phylum Streptophyta; class Magnoliopsida; order Ranunculales; family Menispermaceae; genus Stephania; species Stephania cephalantha. The sequence continues at coordinate 24,945,544 of CM077573.1, forward strand.
TAAAAAGATCTATGAAGATGTGTGAGTATTTTTCCAAAAAATGAACGATCTAGCTGATGATTTTTCTCTTACTAGAGCACTTAGATGAGCGATGATGGTCTCATCTCGAATCGTAATACGTCGGATCTTTGAGTACCTTCCTATCATGACGAGTGCTTGAGAGACAACTAGATACAAATTAGTAGGAGTTTCAAGCGGCATTGCGAGTTTTGATAGTACTATGGATCAACGGCATGTTATTCAAGGCATCAATTCCTTTATATTGCAAAAATCATGACCTTCTCGTGAGTTTTAGATGTTAAAAATTTGTAAATTTTAGATCCAAAGACAATAATTTTGCCATCTCGGGAGTATATTACGTCAACTGAAGGTGAAAAAGCAGCTAACAAAGAGCCACAATGATCATGAATAACTCATCAAAAACTAACTTATTAAGTAGAACCATTGTTATACATTAAGATCCGTGTGAGTATTGTGCTCGAGGTAATGAGTTTTTCATGTGAGTGTTATATAAGATAAGTAAGTGAGTGCATTTAAGCCATGTGAGTGTTTGCTGAAGATTTTTAACTGTGTAAGATCTAACAGTCCTGCTCTATACTTATCCTACACATATAATTAAGCAAATTCATGATTTGTGATCAAAATGAAGATCACCATTTCATCGTCTTCATCTAAACAAAACTTATGTGTCATGTAACCCAAGCTAAAGCTTTATTATGGTATTAGAGTCTCATGGCTAATGCTGGCGAGGTCTTGGAAGGGAGATCTGAGGTCAGGGAACTTTGATTTGTTGTTGTTTCTTATAGATCAAACTTCTCACCACAGATAATTGGAGATATGTAAATTTGGAGATTTTGGTATAATTTAATAACAAAATTTCATAGATCTGGTGGCTTGAAGATCAGATCAGAGAAGAATTTAGATGGATCTGTAAATATGGCATCCAAATTTGTTAATTTTGAGCATGGATCAGGAGGATTAAAGATTAGATTTTCGTCTACTCATTCATGTAGTACAAATTTTCGGTTGATGTTGATGAGCACCAACTTGTTTAGTGGTTCATAGAGCTAGCCAGTATCGGTCACGCTGGATCGAAAGAATTTCCTTTTTTGGCAGTCGATCATAGTTTTGGTTATCGAAGGTATGAACCTTGATGGTTATCTGTTTGGAACCTTGGCATGTCCCAAAAAGGTTCTTGAAGATGGAAGGAAAAATCCTGAATACAAGATATGGTTCATCCATAATCGTAAGTTGAGTGGTTCATAGAGCTCTTATTTGGATCGAAAGAATTTCCTTTTTTGGCAGTCGATCATAGTTTTGGTTATCGAAGGTATGAACCTTGATGGTTATCTGTTTGGAACCTTGGCATGTCCCAAAAAGGTTCTTGAAGATGGAAGGAAAAATCCTGAATACAAGATATGGTTCATCCATAATCGTAAGTTGAGTGGTTCATAGAGCTAGCCAAGATTCGGTCACGCACTGGATCGAAAGAATTTCCTTTTTGGCGATCGATCATAGTTTTGGTTATCGAAGGTATGAACCTTGATGGTTATCTGTTTGGAACCTTGGCATGTCCCAAAAAGGTTCTTGAAGATGGAAGGAAAAATCCTGAATACAAGATATGGTTCATCCATAATCGTAAGTTGAGTGGTTAGTTGATGGTTGCGTTGTCACCAAAGGTGGCATCTTAAGAGATTTAAAGAAAAAAGAGAAACAATTATTATAAGTAGTTGCTTTCCCTCAACAGATACTATGCAACAAACAACAAGGCACAAATTCAAGTTCTCAATAAACAAATCCATACACAAAGAAAATGATCTATGAAGTTATGTGATTATCCGTCCAAAATAGATAATCTAGTTGATGGTTTATCTGTTGCTAGAGCAGTGATGAGCGATAATAATCTCATCTCGAATACACTTATAGGTCAAGATTCTGAGTACCTTCCTATCACGACACTACTTCTGAGACAGCTGTATCTGGATTGGTAGGAGTTTAAGGCTGCATTAATGTGTTTTGAAAGCACTTTGGATCAAGTGCATGTTAGTTAAGGCACAAATTCGTTGGTGTTGCAAGAATCATCACCTTCTGTATATTCTGCAGTGGTTAAGGCTGAAAACTCTTGATCACACGACAATAATTTTGTCGTTTGTGGAGTATGGGATGTCAACAGACATAGAGAAGGCAACTACCTAAGAGCCACAATGATTACAAATAACTCCTCCTAAGGTTTAACTATTGATGTACATTAAGATTTGTGTGAGTGTTGTATTCGAGGTAATGAGTGTCATGTGAGTGTTGTATGAGAAGTAGGTGAGTGCATTTAATAAGTCATTAGTATTAATATATTTAGGTGTTTATTTTATATTTTTTAAGATCTCAATGTCTACTATTATTAATGAATTCTCTTTTATTTATATTTTGGGTGTTTAGTGGTAATTTGGTGAAATATAGATAATTCGGTATGTTTTGGCACTAAAAAATGAGCGTACACGAACTTTAAGATAGTTTGGTGCGACCCACATTGGTTTGTGTTGATATTATGATGGTTTAGGAGAAGTTTGGTGGTGCATTAGTTGAGAAAAGTCATTAAAAATGACTAACTATAAGTCATTCTGCAATTTGACCAACTCCGGTCAGATTTGCCTCGAGATATGAATTGCATTATTGATTAAGAGATAAGTAGCAGCAAGCAACGCAGAACAAACACATGGTTGTAACATGAAGCATTCAGAAGCTTTCGATCTGCCTCGAGATCAACACATCATATCATAATCAAATGAGCAAATAAAGGACTTGATTTTACCTTAGTATTCGTGCTGCACTGTCTCCCACAAATTCATCAAGTATCGAGAGTTCTCGTATGTCCCACAGATGCCTTTGACTTACCTCAGGATACGCAACGCACAAGCTCCCACATTTTTCGTATTATTCTGGAAGCCAAGTTCCATCGTACATCAATTGTTGATCTTACTACGAGATGCGCATCAATACCGTATCCTAATAATTCACATGACTTTTTTTCCGCCTCTTGCCCATCTCTTGCCTGCCACATGTCATCACATCATTTACTCAACCATGTCTTCAACAGCTCTTCAGCCAATCACGGCTCGCCACATCAAGAACCACCAGCAGAGCAACCAATAGCCTTCTGCCACGTATTGGAGACCCAAACAACAAACTCACCACAACCATCAGATCTTCCTTGGCGGATGAGACACCAATAAACCCACGATTTCTACTTTCTCACTCTTCCAGAAGCTAAAATTAAGGGTTTTATTTATATAGACTTTATGGTTTAATTTATTATATTATCTACTCTTGACTTCTCTATCTTTTTTTCTTTTATTTATTTCAATGGAGTTCTTCAAGACGATGTCCAACTAAGCAATTTTGGCTTAGGTGGGAGGTGAAGCAAGTCTTGATTCATGGTTTGTAGCGGTGTCATGTGAAATCTATTTATTTATAAATTAAACTCTTTTAATTCCTTCTACTTTGTTTGTTGTTGATTTCATGATTATGGTGCAAACTTAAGGTATGTATTATGGCAATTGCATGCTTGCTGGTGGAAGACTTATAGTTCATTGGGACAATCGTATTCGTAACTATATGATTGGACTGAACAAGTGACGATCACTCACTCATTTGTCGTTAAAACCTTTTGGTTCCTAAGTGTGCGACAAATAAATATAGGTTAAATCGGTTAGCAGACGCAATCTAGTTATCTAGGATTAGTATTCCTACATAACTTTATGTAGTTAATGCATTAAACCTGATTGATGGATTTCTATGGTTTTGTGTTGATTAGAGAAGTAGTTACTAGTGGATGTCCTGGCTATCAAGAATTGCGGAATTAGGGAGATGTGGCGGATGTCGATTTCCTATAGCTAATCTATGAGGAATTGAATTAATAATCTTTTGGAAAGATTGAGGACTATGACATGTTATTGAACTTTGATTTAGATTTGTAGAACCATATACCTAGTAATTTGTCATATTGAATTAATCTTTGCAAACTTTAATTTGTAGTAGCTTTAATTAGCTAATTAATTACTTTCTTAAAAGTTTATAAAACCCCAAAATTCCCCTTTTAATTAACTCATAGTAAAACCTAAGTCTTGTTGATTTGACATCGTATTTACCACTACTACACCCCTGTGGGATTCATAACTCGAGTACAGGTTATATTTGGCACGAATGACACGTAAACAACATTCTGATCGTGTGAGTGTTGTCTGGAGATGTGTAAATGTGTAAGATTTAACGGTCCTATTTTGTACTTATCTTGCATCTATAAATGAGCAAATGCAAGATGTGTGATCAAAGTTAGAATCACCTTCTCATTGTCTTCATCTAAACAAAATTTATGTGTCATGTAACCCATGCTAGGGGTTTATCTTAGTATCAGAGCCTCACGGCTAGTGTCGGCGAGGTCTTGGAAAGGACATATGAGGTCAGATTAGAGAAGCGTTTAAGTGGATATGTTAAGATGGCATTCAGATCCGTTAATTTCGAGCATAGATTAGGAGGATTAAAGATTAGATCTTCATTTACTCAAACTTGCAACACAAGTTTGGGGTTGATGTTGACGAGTACCAACTCATTTAGTGGTTCATGGAGTCAGTGAGTATCAATCAAGCTAGATTGAAAGAATTTCCTTCTTTGGCAGTCGATCATAGTTCTGGTTATCGAAAGTATAAAAATTGATGGTTATCTGTTTGGAACCTTGCCATGTACTGAAAAGGTTCTTGAAAATGGAAAGTAAAATCCAGAGTACAAGATATTGCTCATGGAAGATCGTAAGCTGATTGGTTGGTTGATGAATACGTTGTCACGAGAGGTGGGGTTTCAAGTGATCAAATGAAAAGATAGAAAGACTCCATTTGAGTTGTGGCTTGCCCTAGACAAGTACTGTGCAACAAACAAGTGACAAATTCAAGTTCTCAAGAAACAGGTCCATACACGAAGAAAAGGATCTATGAAAATGTGTGATTATCTGACCAAAATGAAGGATCTAGCTGATGGTTTATCTCTTACTCTAGCACCGATGAGCGATGATGATGTCATCTTGAATACTCTGAAAGGTCTAGATGCTAAGTACCTTCCTATCACAACAATGCTTCAAAGATAGCTGGATCAAGATTGGCTGGAGTTTTAGGCAACATTAATGAGTTTTGAAAGCACCATGGATCAAGTGCATGTTAGTCAAGGCATCAATTCCTTGGTGTTGCAAGAATCATCACCATTTATGAATCTTGCTGAGGTTAAGGCTTGAAATTCTAGATTTGGTTTTCAGAATGGGAGTACTCATGGTTCACAATCTTGATCTATTTATGAGGGTTAGGGTAATCGTGGATATGGTAATCGTGGTCGCACTGGTGGTCAAAATCATGGCCGTGGAAGTTTTTGATTCTAGAACGACAAGAGTCATCCTACTTGTCAAATTTGTCGCAAGTATGGTCATTCCTCAACAGTATGTTACTTTCGCGCTAACATGAAGTATATGGGTTGTAACGATCCGTTACCTTAATTTGGAGAGTAGCATTAATCCGAAATCTAATTAACCCGAGTTAGGCACGTAGTTAAACTCGACATATCTTAATTAGTATGTGCATAGATTTGCGTGCGATTTGGTGTTTTTATGAATTGTATTATTTATTATGGTTTATAATTAAATAATTGACAAATTATGGGACGCCTAATATTGTGTGTGAATCAAGGGTCACACACACGGGTTGTAGAGTAGCGTGCACACACAAATGTACTCATTGGTGCGCACGGCAAAATTATAAAACGAATGATTAAAGGCGTATATATAGATATTTACATGTATGTGTTCTATGTATATATATATTGAAAATTATAAATAAATTGGTTCGCTACTAGTGACACGCGGGGTTGAGAGTGACACAAGTGGGATGTACAATAACATGCACGCTCGAGGGTGATCATTGGCGCGCGGTGAATTTATAGGCATTAAAATAATAGTTATCTATATATTTATATATATCGAGTTTATATATATATATAAATAAATAAAATTGAATCATATAGTTTAATCAAATTCAATTCTAAATCTTTGATTTATCTCGAGATACATGTAGCGTGGATCTAGAAGAGGTGAAAGGGTTGAACGAGTGGTGATTTTGAGGGGATTAGTCATGCCTCGAGATACGTGAAATCACATCTCAAGTACAATCAATGTGCATGGGTATGCATGTGTCAAAATCGGTGTAATTTTAAAGAATGTTATTTTTGACTCCTATCTTTTCGATTGGCCTCGAGATTCTTGCATGTAAATCTCGAGGAAATCTCATAATTGTCCCAAACACACAAAACAAACACCACCTCATTTGTTTCAATAGAAAAGTCAATAAAGAGAAATCCAAATGAGAGGAGATCGAAATTGTGGAGGATAGACACAAGTGAGGCAACAGAGATCGATGGGTAACTTGTTGTCATCGTTGTTGTTGTTGATGTCGTTGTTGTAGTGATTGTTTATAAAGGTTTCAATGATGAGTTGGGATGGGAAACTTGGTCTATCAAAGGAAGGAGACGGCAGGGGGTCGTCTCTCCTGCTAAGAGTGTCCCAAGGTTAGGCCAAACCCAACCCTATCGAATGGAAAAAAAAATAGAGACTTCGATCTGCATAACTGAGGTCACGATGAGGAAGAAGGGGATGGGTCCCTGAACCATACTTGGTTTAGCTCGGTTGAGCCGAACTTGGTTCAACCCGATTAAGCCGAACCCGGTTTGGCCTGGTTTAAGCCCAAACCATTTTCCTATTAAAAATATGGGGAAATGGCCGGAAATTGGAAAAAAATTGTAAAAAATGGGAAAAAATTTAAAAAATTATACTTTATGGCCAAATAAATATAAATTGTGTATTTCTATGAAAAATGGAGAATTTAATATTCTTTTTGGACTTTATACTGGGTTTTTTAACTCAGAAAATGTGAAATTGTCGTATTGATCTAAAATTGACAAATTGGTCACGGGTTCAGTTGGGACCAGTTAAGGGGTTCTAACTTATGAGTATTAGACAAAAATTTGGGAGCATTAGGAAATAATTTGAGTCTAGCAAAGGTTGCTGCTCTCTTATCTAGTTTGGTCATTTAATAGTGGAGTGCGCTCCTTGAAGCAGGGAAGCGCGCTCCCTCCATTAAGATTGATGAACTTAAAAAGTAGAACACGCTCCCTCAAAGAAGAGAGCACTCCGCATTCAAAAAAGAATAATAATATTAAAATGACCTAGGTTATTTTCGAGGGTTTATGGATTGGTCTAAGGGTCTTAAACCTTGAGTATTAGACTTATATTGATGTTAAATGGTTTGTGTTAGGTGCTTTAACATTGAGAGAGGTTCAAGTACCTTGAGATTTAGTAGATTTGTAATGATACTTAGGGAAATTAGACAAAGGTAAGTTAGACTCAATTATATTATCAATTGTGCTATGTAAAGTAGTATATTTAGTTCATATAGCGTATGGAGTGAGAAATGGAAGCAATGTATATGACAAGCATAAAAATTAAATTTTAAATAAAAGGTGAGTCGATTGAGTTAAATAGATATAATGTGGTTTTGAGGTCGATAAGGGTTGGCCTTACCCTCTTACCTTCGTAATTTGTGGTTTAATATCATCGTTTATTATCTGAAGAGTGGGGAAACTCATCTAGTCTTGAATGTACAAATGAAATCACACATCAACAAATGTATAGATTTCATTAGTGGTATTCTTGAGTAACTAATAGGTGAATCTTCTAATTGAAAAGAAAAGTGATGTCATGAGTACAATGTCTATTGAACTGATGATTTGTATATCTTATCTCTTTTTATAATGTTCTGATGCACTAAATAGATATTTATTAGAATCATATTATTATTCATTATTCTTGTTTATAAAATATACTTTTGATACATAATTGTGAGTCATTTACTGAGCAAGTTGGATCGCTCACTTTTTTAAATATTTTAAGTTCATAGCCTGGCATTTCGACTAAAGGGAAAGAGAAGCCATATGAGTCTTTTATTTTTCTCTATAATGTAATGAACCTTGATTGAATGTTATACTGTTTGATTACATTGTTGTAATATAACAAGGATTGGGAAGTTTTGTATAATCGAGTTTTGATTCGATAAACTCCTAATTCCAATGTATTGTATGTATTATCAAAAAAGATTTTAATTTTTTGGTGCATTTACTTTGGTTTTTTTATTTTGATATCGATATACTGGCCGAGCTTTCAAGTACAAAAGGAGAGGCTGCTGGCTCTAGTTAAGTTAGTCTGGTGTATTGAACTTAGTTAAGGTTTTAAGCTGAGTATTACCCAATTCAGGATAGGGGATGCTACAACATTGTATCAAAACCTATTTTAGAGCTTAGCCTCATTACAGTGATATGAAGTAAAAATATAACTCTAATATAGCTTGGTATCAGAGTCTTGCTCTATTTTATTCCCTGATTTGTATTAAGGAATAGCTTTGATATAACTTAGTATCGGAGACTGAGTTTGAAAGGCTTTAATATAACTTGGTACTAGAACCTAAGTTCACTAATCTTGAGAATAATCTCGAGTTATGGATGACCTTAGGATCTGATAAATGTTTTTATCGCGGTTTTAAGGGTAAACGAATATGGTAACATTATTATACATTAGTTGTTACATTTATTGTTATATAAATGATTTCCATATCTTTTATGAACATTGCTCTAAAAGTCTTATCTCTCCTTTGTGTTATAGAATCTAATGGCTGAACAGGGATATAGTTTATCTAGGCTTGGACCTCAAGGTAGTGCTGAGACGGAGAGACAGTTGAAAACTCTAATGGAGCAACAAATGTGAGAGTTGATGGAATCAGAAGCGAAATTTATGGAAATGCTGATAGAACAAATTAGACCACTAGCACAACGACATGAGACACAGCCTATAACTAGTCCCAAAGTTAGCAGGGCCAAAGGTGGAAGTGAGATAATAGCATCTCCTATACAACAAGTTATGGTACATGTTCCTCTGAAACAATAATTACATTGCCAGTGAATCTTGAGAAGGTTGCATTTCTTAGGACAAGGAAATAATTCATGAAATACGACATAGTGAGATTCGATGGCACTATGGAGGACGATGTCGTAGAGTTTGATTTCTTGACCCGGAGAAACATTTTGTTGTTGTTGATGTTGAAGATCGATTTAAGGTCAAATTGGTCTCATTTTGTTTTAATTGAATTTATTAATAAGTGGTAGAATTCCTTTGAGAGAGAAGGGAAGACTGTCACTACATGGCCACGGTCCAAGACCATATTTTACGGGCGTATTGTCTAAAGTTAGTTAGAAAATAGGAAGAAGACTGAATTCATTCATTTTAAATAGGGAGATATGTCTATGAGAGGGTATGTGCAAAAATTTACAAAATTGATCGAGTTTGCCCCTGAAATGATTGAGTTGGAAGAAAATAAGAATGATATGTTTTTCAATAGGCTGAATTATGAGATACTGGTTGTGGTTTCATGCCATCCACGTATAAGTTACGCATTCATTTTTGAGATTGCGATGGAGGTAGAAACAACCATATTAGCCAAACTACCAGAGATAGTGTCGGTTCCATTACCTGCTATTTATTATCCAAATAGTTAGAGGGCTTAGGAGTTGGCTCATATTCAGCCGACTCAGTCATGAACAGCTAAAAGAACTCGAGAGTTCTTTGGCTAGAGAGTAGGGAAGAAGGGTTTTGGAGTTGCTTCATCTTGTTCTATTGTACCAGCTCAGTAAGTGCCATCGAGAACTGTATATGTTAGTGCATTGATTGTGGCACTATCCATTTCATAGCCATTAGTGGAAAAACCACCTTCACCACCACTAACTCACTCAAGAAGTAGAGGCAGAGGTGAGGTTGGTCCTAGACCAAGTAGTGCAGCGTAGGTTCCTTAGGCTAGTGGAGTGGCTCACAAGCCCAATGTAATCTATTATTAGTGTGTTCAACCAGGGCACATTCAGAGGAACTTTCCTACCCTTCCAACTTCTTTAGTGGCTAGTGTTATGCAGATTTTTGATCAGTCCCATTGTAATGACTTGTTACTTTAAGCTGGTGATTATTGTTAACAAGAATTCTAATTAACTCGAGTTAGGCTCGTGGTTAAGTCTGACATACCTCGATTAGCGTATGTTTGGGTTTGTGTGAGGATTGGTGTTTATTTGGAAGTTTTGTTGAATTTATAGGTTATAGTATAGAAATGGAATTTATATACAAGCCTATAATCTAAAAATAAATAATTAAATAATAAATAGCCAGTACACTAAGTGCGACGAGGGGTCGTGAAATGATTGTGCACACTCGAGAATACTCGTACGCATGTCCGGTGAATTTATTGCCAAGAACATACACGGAGTGTATATGTATATATTTATATATAATTGATATATAAATATCCAATTATGTTATAAGTTTCGTTTGAATTATATGGATCTTTGGATTGCCACAAAATGAGCTTAAGTGTTTATGGTGTTAAGATGTGTGTCATTTTAGGATGTGTCACATTAACACATCATTCACTTGATCAACCCAGAGATAACAAGATGCATATCTCGAAGAAAATCCATATACTTAAATCAAAACCTTCAAACTTATCATCACTGTTCATCGATTAATTGAGAGAGTGTGAGAGACAAGCATATTAGTGTTTTGGATTTTGAGGAATTGATCAGAGCGATTGTTTAGGGTGATTGAAGGAAATCAAACCACTGTAATCCAAGAATTCATCATTGAGGTGAGTTGTTTTTAAGTTTGAAGTTGAATTCAATGTGTTGGTGATGATTCTCTATGAATTGCTTTTGTTATTAATGATTGTAAATTAGTTTATACCTCAATAGAGGACCTCCCAAATGTTTTATGAGAGTACGTGATGTTGTTTGGATGATTTTTGGATTGGATAGTGGTTACTACCCTGTTAATTATCAAGATAATGCAGGGTGGAATGCGCTCCACCTTGCTCTGGAGCGCGAGCGCGCTCCCTTCATCAGTTGGGATGAACCCTATTGATGAAGCGCCACAACAAGTGAAGGAGTGTGCTCCCACCCCAGAAAATAACTATGTTGTGTTTTAGTTAAAATTTCTGAGGTCTTAGGGACTGACTTAGTCCAAACATAGGGTATTAGGTCTATATTAACAACAAATGATTTGTGATAGGTTTTGGAACACCATGAAAGCTTAAGTGACCCAAAAAATTAGGGAATTCGGAAATGGAAACCTAACCCGAGGTAAGTATGGATTCACTTATTTATCAATGTAGACTGGATATGTTAATATATGTAGTTCATATAGTTTATGGACTGAATGGGGGACTATGTACACTATGATATATTTAATAAATGGAAAATGATGTTTAATGTGATCGGTGAGAGTAACTCCTGGAATTGAGATTATGTTATATATGATATGGGTTTGATTTCTTAGCCTATATGTTAATTCTAACTCAATTAGATAGGTTGCATAGATTACATATTCACTAGAGGGTTTGGGATATAACTATTGAACATTAATGGATTAGCAAGAAAACATATCGGCCAATGTGTTGGTCTAGCAATTCCATTAATTGTGTTAGTGGATACTCAACCCTTAATTTACAAATAAAATGGGAATCACCGTGTAATAGTCATTCACGGTTTGACTTGCATCTTTTACTTATTGAATTACATACTTTTAATAATCTCGATAGTTATATTTGGTGCATATTGTTATTGCTTATTACTTTTGATTATTATATGGAATGTTGATGGCTTTGTGAATCCTTACTTACTGAGCAAGTTAAAGCGCATCCCCAAAATTTAACATTTCGGGTTATTAGCTCTATCGCATCAGCGAAGGGAAAAGAGAAGATTTATGAGTCTTATTATCTTCTCTTCCATGTAATGAGCCTTCTTGTATATATATACACTGTTTGAGTTACTTCGTTGTATATAAACGAGGTTGGGAGGTTTTATAAATGAGTTTTGGGTTTTGATAAACTCTGTATTTATGTATATCGTTTTAATTATCGAAAAAGTTTTAATTTTTCGCTTTGTATATTTTAAATTATTTATTCAATATCGATATATAGGTTGAGTTTATCAGCTATAAAAGGAGAGAATGCTAGCTCTAGTTAAGTCTTGCTGGGTTACCGGGGCCTAATTAGGGTTTCAGATCGAGTATCGCCTTAATCGGGATAGATGATGCTATAGCTTAGTGTTAGAGCCTAAGGTTTATCACTTTTGATTTAAGTGGTAACTCTGATACAATTTGGTATCATAGACAAGGCTCTAACTTTTTTTTCACTTTCGAATGGTTTTCAAAATAAATGATAGCATATCTTTATTACCGAAACCTAAGTTTACTAACTTTGTGAGTTGTCTCAATTTATGAATAAGCTTAGGGTATGATAAAAGGTTTTCATCATGTTTTGGGGGAAAATGAAAATGAACACATTATTATATGTTATTTGTCGCACTTATTGCTATCTAGTTTATAGATATGATTTCATTGTCTTCACCAAATGTTACCTTAATAGTCTTATCTATCCTTTTATTTTAGAATCTAATGGTAGGTAAAGGAGAGGGTTCGTAGAGGCTTCGATATTAGGGTGACAATGAAACTGAAGATCAATGGAAATCTAGCATGGAACAAAAAAGAAGGGAACTTATAGAGTCTCAAATGAAGCTTATAGCAATGTTGATGGCTCAGATGGGACCACCAGTACAGCGACTTGAGGCACAACGTGCAACCAGTCCTGAGGTTAGCAGAGTTGTGGGAGGAGCAGAGATAGTAGCAGGTTCTTCTCAACCAGTTTTAGCACATGCTTAGGTGCCAGATACAGCTTCTATAGAGCCAGTTGATTCTTAAAAGGTTGCATTTCTTAGAACCCACAAGGAACTTACAAAATTTGATATTATGAGGTTCAATGACACTATGGAGGAAGGGTGGTTGAGACCAAGATATTGGAGATGGAGCAATGATTTGTTGTTGTGGATGTTGATGACCAATTTAAAATAAATTGGTCACTTTCTTATTGATTAATTCTGCTCGAGATTTGTGGAATTCCCAAGAAAGAAAGGGAAGACCGTCAGCACTTGGCCATAGTTCAAGATCATATTTTACAGGCAATACTTCCCGAAATTAATCAAGTATTAGAAGAAGATTCAGTTTGTTTAGGTAAAATAGGGAGCCATGTCTATATGGGAATACGAGTGGAAGTTCAAAGAGTTAAGTAAGTTCACTCTTGAGATGGTGGAGTTAGAGGATAATAAAATAGATTTCTTTCTTGGTGGGCTGAATTATGAGATTCGTGTTGTGGCTTCCTTTCATCCTCGCACTAGCTATATTTTATATTTGAAAGCATGATGGATGTGGAAGCACCCATATTAATGGAACCCTCCAACGCAGTATCTATTCCACCACCAGTACCATTGTTCCCTGGGAGTCAAAGAACCCATGAATTTGCTTATTTTTATCTAAAGAAGAGGTAAAGGAATGTAACTAGAGTAGCTACACAATCGAGGTCTATAGGGACAACATTTTTTAGTGCACCTGTTCCACTAGTTTCTCAGGCTTCAGTAGCCAAACCACCTTTTCCACCACCTCAATTTGGATGGAAGGGTAATAGGAGGGCACAATCATCAAAGAAACTGAGTGGATCCCAATAGGCTCCAAAGGCCAGTGGATTTTTTCAAAGGGCTTCTACGATATGTCATTGGTGTGGGCAGGCAAGGCATATTCAAATAGAGTGTTCTATGCCACTGACCGCATCTGTAGGTAGTACAATACACCTAACATGAGGGCAGACTGATATAGTGGTTGAGGCATATCTAAAGGCTAATAGGAGGCATGTAGATGGTATTTTAAACATTTATGGTCGAGATATGCATGTTTTAATTGATGCTGGTTCTACAGTTTCCTTTATTGCGGGTGCAATTGTTGATGAGTTGAAATTAAACTTGTTAGAGCCAGTACATTATTAATTTTGAGCACATCAGAGAGTTAGAAGGCTTATCCTAATTTTGATCTGCAAGGGATGTATAGGCAAAATTGGGGATGATGAACTCTGAATTGATCATAGAGTAATAGAGTTTTTTTAGTATGATGCACTATAATGGATGATTGGTTATCAATATACCATGTCTATATTGACTATTTTCATTAGATGGTAATCTTTAAGATCCCTAACATTTCTAAAATTATAGTCTATAAATGCTAAAATCTTTCACAACTTGCATCTCGTGGATATAAAGATACTCCTCGAGATTTAGAGGTTACGGCAGGGGTAGTTACATTTGGAGAGACGAGTCAGGAACTTAAAGTTAATGAGATACTCGTGGTTTGTAAATTTTTGGAAGTCTTTCCAACTGATTTGCCTGGAGTTCCACTGCCACGTGTCATTGACTTCATTATCGATCTTATTCTTGGTACCAAACCTATATGTATTCCTTTGTACTGTATGGCACCAAAAGAATTACGTGAGTTGCAGACTCAGGTTGAGGAGTTGTTACTGAAGATTTTTATCCATCCTAGTATGTCACTGTGGGGAGCACCGGTTCTTTCTGTTAAGAAAAAGGACGGAATCTTATGTATGTGCTTTGATTATATACACCTTAATTTAGTGACTATCAGGAACAAATACCTATTACCCATGATCGATGACTTGTTTGATCAGTTGAAGGGTGTCAGATATTTCTAGAAGATTGATTTGAGATCTTGTTATCATCAACTGAGGATCAGGGATGAAATATATCAAAGAAGACTTTCAATACTCGTTATGGGCACTTTGAGTTCACAGTGATGCCGTTCGGGCTCACTAATGCTCTTGTTATGTTCATGTACTTGATGCATAGGGTGTTTAAACCCTATCTTAACTAGTTCATCATCATGGTTATCAATGATATTTTAATCTATTGAAAAACTCAAGAAGAGCATTCGCACCACCTCAAGGTTACATTGTAGACTCTAAAGGATAATATGTTGTACACCAAGTTTAGTAAGGGAAAATTCTGGTAGTTAGTAATCATGTTTTTTGGACATGTGGTTAATGCTAAGGTATGTATGTTAAGCCAGTGAAGGTTAAGGCTATTCAGAAATGGCCTACTCCTACGCAGTGTCAAAGGTTCGGAGTTTTCTAAGGTTAACAGATTATTATAAACGATTCGTTAATGGTTTCTCTCATATTGATATGCCAATAATTGGGGTAACACAAATACATTGACTTTGTTTGGTCTTATGAGTGCAAGGCTGCCTTCAAAGATTTGTAGAGTAGTTTGACTACATGCTTACATAACCTGAATCGAGGAACGAGTTAGTGATTTATACTAATGCTTCTCATTTAGGCTTGGGCAGTGTGCTGATGTGAGAGGGCAGGGTTATAGCTTATGCTTCAAGAAAACTCAAGATTCATGAAAGAAATTACCTAGTTCATGATCTTAAGCTAGTTGTAGTTGTGTTTGCCTTGAAGATTTGAAGGCACTACATGTACGGTGAGAAATTTATATTATTTTCAGATCATAATAGTCGCAAATACTTATTTACTCAGAGTGAAATGAATATGAGAGAACGCGGATGGTTGAGTTCCTTAAGGATTATGATTTAACTCTGAAGTATCATCCAAGCAAGGAAAATAAGGTTACTAGAGAAGAACAAGCAGAGAAAATGTACCTACTACCCGAGCTTATCAGTTTGGACTTCTTGAGGATACTTCAGTGATAATGACTCATAAGAGTCTAGCTGGCACATCACCAATTGAGATTGCTAGTTTTCGAGTTTAACTAACTGTTCGTTTATTCTACGATTTGGAAATTTGAAGCTGGAGATGATTTAGCAGGTGATTGATTATTAGAAAGTGATCATGATTATATAGCACATTAGATACTAGTGTAGATCATCCCTGATTGGTCAATTTCGATGATGGTGCATTACGGTTCGAGACAAATAATAGAAACTTGACTTAGGACTAGTTGAGACGGGGAGTTTCTATAAGAATCTCATAGATATCTTTATATTATTCATCCAAGTAACACTAAGATGTATCGTGATATGAGGCGTGTTTATCGATGGCTTTAGATGAAGACTCATATTGCTTAGTTTGTAAAGAGATGTGAAATATGTTAGTAAGTTAAGGCTGAGCATAGGAAACCTATTGGGTTATTACATTCACTACCGATTCTTGAGTAGAAATGGAATCATATAGCGATGGATTTTGTTTTCGATCTACCTTTATGAAAGCCTAAACACGATGCAGCATGGGTTGTAGTTGACAGGTTGATGAAGTCTATGTTGGGTTTTGGGGTTTATACGCAGCGGATATTACAAAACAATTTTGACAAAAACCCCAACAGGATCCGAATCTAATTCCATTAAAAACGTTTAAACCATGAAAAACTTAATCATACCTCAGTCGCAATATACCTTTCTGAAGGTTGATCGATCTCTAAGGCACGCACAACTTCGAACGCTCTACCGTAGTCCACACACGACGGCGGCCGAGATTCGAAGTGCTAGCTTCAAGAGAATACCAAACCTTTTGTTTCTCTCCAAAACGATCGAGCATACCAAAAACCCTAAGTCGTTTCTAAAACGAAAATAGAGTTTCGGTCTTTTAATCTTTTGTACGTGTGTTCTAACTTAAAGCGTCTATTTATACAACCCTTGTATATAGACGGTTAAGTAAATTACACATATACCCCTACTTAAAGAAGTATAAGTGTAATACACCACAAGGACGTTTCCGTCATGAATTTTATCATATAAAATTCATTTTTACGAACCATCTTAAAATCTTGCGGAACCATTCTTAGTGTGCGACCCAATAGGCTCATAAACGTTGGCGGTGTACCAAAACACATTTTGGTATACAAGTCATAAGCGGCCTCTAGCAAGACATTATGACTACCCAAGTTGTACGAATATCAAATCGATACAACCTAATCAATAGTGTATATAACATCCTTTTGTCACACGATATCCTTTTGTTTAAACATAAGGCATGAAATTGTCATCCAACATGTTCAATCGTACTAGTCTCGATCTCTAGGTAGACTGAAAACATCCAAGTGACATTGATCAATATCAATTCACTTAGACTAGGCCTTTTAACGATCTAACACATCGAGGGATCCACTGGATATCTCTCTTTATATGAGAGGGACAAATTCTATCTTGATTACACAACTTCATCACATTGCTCACACAGTAACCAATCACAACCTTTATAATCGTCCGGTTAAAGACAACGTTTGATAGTGTCAAATCATTGTGTTCCTAATGTTGAAGTCTCTGGTAATCTCAAGTCAGAGGACTGAGAAATATACCTATCATGAGAAACAACTATGACTTAATCCATGTGATGTTCTCATAGCGGGTCGGTCCAGTACTTTGTTCCCTAACAAGTACTCGTGACCTTGATTCGTATCCCTATACGTATAATCATCATATGATCATCAATCAAGACTCACACTAGTCTTAACTCATTATAGTTCCCAGTATAATGATCGACTAGGGACATTTAGGATATTTCTGTAAATACCCATGGATCTTATTATAATGTAAACATGCAAATTAATTATAATAAACAGCAAATGAAATCCTCTATTTTATTAACTAAAAGTATTCATAAAGACAGTTAATGGATTGACCTAGGGCACATGCCCCATCAGTCTACGCATTTCTTGCTAGTTTCCATGTGAGATCTTCTTGAGTGATTATGTGACGTGTACGTACACGAGGTGTTGATATTTCATCGAGTTCCTTTGCTGATTACATCGGATAGAGATTCGAGATTTACGTCCAAACTGTGGAGTGAATTATAAAGATAGCTAAGAACTGTTCTAAAGCTGAGTACGACATACCATCTACAGATTGATGCAAAGACTGAACGGTTGATATTGGTGCTAGAGGATATTCTTCGAGCTTGTTTCTTGGAGTTTGGTGGTAACTGAAAAAAATACATTCCTTTATGTGAGTTCTCTCATAATAATAGCTATCAGGCTAGTATTGGAATGGCTGCTTTTGAAGCTCTATATGATCGACCTTGTCGTTCAACTACAAGGTGGGAAGTGGTTGGAGATATAGTTTTGTTGGGGCCGGAGTTAATTCTTGACTACATAGAAAGATTTTAGAGATTTGCCAACAATTGACTATGGCAAAGCTAAGATAGAAGAGATACGCCAATAAAGATAATAAGTTTTTGGAGTTTTTAAAGGAAAATTACATTGTTGAAAGTCTCATCTATGAAAGGATTTTACAGGTTTGGATTGCGAGGTAAGCTACCTCCAAGGTATTTTAGGCCGTTCATAGTGCAAGAAAGAGTTGGTCCCATTGCTTACATTTTAGAGTTATTGCCTTAAGTAAGTGGAGTTTGTAATGTCTTCCTCTTGTCTATGCTTCACAAAATGGAGACTTGATTCACTTCAAGGATTGATTGGAATGAATT
This sequence comes from Stephania cephalantha, assembly GCA_039657325.1. Classification (NCBI taxonomy): domain Eukaryota; kingdom Viridiplantae; phylum Streptophyta; class Magnoliopsida; order Ranunculales; family Menispermaceae; genus Stephania; species Stephania cephalantha. The sequence goes on from CM077573.1 coordinate 24,963,984, forward strand.
TGATCTTCAAGAAGACTTATCTTACGAACAACCGATTCAAATTCTTAATCATAAGATTCAGAGACTAAGAACTAAAAAGATTCCTTTAGTTAAGGTGAAATGGCGAGTTCACAGGGATGAGGAACTCACTTGGGAGCGAAAGTCTTATATGAAGGAACAATTTCCTTTCGCTTCAAAACTACAAGTAATTTTACATTTACTTTAATTTTTAGGATGAAATTGCTTGAAATTACGGATACTTTAACGACCCTTAGCCTTAAGGTGGTGATTAGTGTTAACCCGAATACCAATTAACCCGAGTTAGGCTCATGGTTAAGTTTGATGTGCCTCGATTAGCATGTGCTTAAGTTTATATGATGACTAATGTTTGTTTGGAATGTTTGTTGAATTTAAAGGTCATAGTATAGAAATGGAATTTATATACAGGCCTATAATCAAAAAATAAATAATAAAATAATAATTAGCCAACACACAAAATGGACAAAGGGGTCATAAAATGAATGTGCACACCAAAAAATACTTGTATGCATTTCCGGTGAATTTATTGGCGAGAAAATACACAAAGTGTATATATATTTATGTGTAATTGATATATAAATATATATAATTACATTATAAGATTGGTTTGAATTATATGGGTTGTTGGATCACCTCGAGATGAGCGTAAGTGTTGATGGTGTTGATGGTGTCAAGATGTGTGTCACATTAACACATCATTCACTTGGTTAACCTCGAGATAGCATGATCGTGTCTCGAGAAAATCCAGATATTTAATTTAAAACCTTCAAACTTATCCTTACTGTTCATCGATTAATCGAGAGAGAGTGCGAGACAAGGAGCTGAGGGTTTTAAATTTTGAGTAATCAGTCAAAGGAATTGTTTATGGTGATTCAAGGAGATCAAACCACTGTAATCTAGGAATTCATCTATAAGGTAAGTTGAGTTTTTGAGATTGAAATTGAATTCAATGTGTTGGTGATGATTCTTTGTGAATTGTTGTTGTTGATGATTGTAAATGACTTTATAACTTAGTAGAGGTTATCCCTGATGTTTTTGGAAAGTATTTGATGCTTTTTTGATGATTCGTGGATTGGATAGTGGCTGCTACCCTGTTCACTATCGAGAAAGTGTAGGGTGGAGTGCGCTCCATCTAGCAAAGGAGCACGCTCCCTTCATCAGTTTGGATGAACCCAGCTGGTGGTGCGTGCCCCACCAAGTGAGAGAGTACGCTTCCACCCAAGAAAAAAACAATTATGTAGTGTTTTAGTAAAAAATTCTTGAGGTTTTAGGAACTGACTTAAGGGTTCTTAAGATAAGGTATTAGGTCCATATTAACCACAAAAGGTTTGTGATAGGTTTTGGAACACCGAAAAAGTGTGAGTGACCCAAAAATTAAGCAAATTTGGAAACGGAAACCTAAACAGAGGTAAGTATGGATTCGCATATTTATTAATGTTTCTTGGATATATTAGTATATGTAGTTCGTGTAGTTTATGGACAAATGGGGGGACTATGTACATTAGGATATATTTACTAAATGAGAAACGGTGTTTAATGTGATCAGGTAGAGTAACTCTTGGAATTAAGCTTAGGTTATATAGGATATGGGTTTGATTTCCCGGCCTATATGTTAATTCCAACTCAATTAGATAGGTTGCGTAGATTACGTATTCAATAGAGGGCTTGAGATAGAACCATTGAACATTAATGGATTGGCTAGACATCACATTGACCAATATGTTAGTCTAGCAATCGCATTAACGGTGTTAGTGGGTAATTAACCCTAGTTTTACAAATAAGATGGGAATCACAGTGTAATAGTTATTGACGGTTTGACTTGCATCCGTTACTTATTGAATCATATAATTTTCATAATCCTATTAGTTACCTTTGATGCATATTGTTATTTCATATTAATTTTGATTATAATATGGAATATTGATGGCTTTGTCAATCCTTACTTATTGAGTAAGTTGGAGAGCTCACCCCAAAACTCAACCTTTAAGGTTCTCAACCTAGCGTTTCAGCGAAGGGAAATATAAGATTTTGTTGTATATGAATAGGGTTGGGAGGTTTTATAAATAAGTTTTGGGTTTTAATAAACTCTGTATTTATGTATATCACTTTAATTATCAAAAATATTATAATTTTCCACTACATATATTTTGAATTTATTCGATATCGATATAGGAGTTGAGTTTATTTGGTATAGAAGGAGAGGCTGTTGGCCCTAGTTAAGTATGGCAGGGATATCGAGTCTTAATTAGGGTTTCAATCTGAGTATTGCCCTAATCGGGATAGGGTATGCTACACCTATGCAGTGGTAATGACTTTTTCTAATGCTACTTGAAGATTAGTGGAAGGTATGTTAAATAATTGGGGTTGAGATGTGCATGTTCTTCTTGATGTTGGTACTACAAGTTTTTTATTGCGAGTGCAATGGTTGTTGAACTAAAATTTAAACTTGTTAGAGCCAATACATTATTGATTTTGAGCATAATGGTGTCTGAGAAGGTTTATCCTAACCTTATATGTGAGAGATGTGTTGTTAAAATTAGGGAGAATGAGCTCCCTACTTATCTGAAGGTTATGGAGTTCCTAGATTATGATGCTCTATTAGGAATGGATTAGTTAGTAGAGTGCCATGCCAATATTGATTGCTTCCAGAAACAGGTAATTTTTAAGATTCTTGACCTTTTTGAAATTATAGTCTATTAAGGCTATAATCCTTCGCAACTTACTACTCGTGGAATGGAAGTTACTCTTTGAGATTTAGAGGTTATGGCAGGGATTGTTACTTTTAGTGAACGTGGTATGGAATTTAAGATTGGTGAGATACAAGTGGTTTGCGAATTTCCAGAAGTTTATCCATTTGATTTGCTTAGACTTCCACCACCACGTGTCATTGACTTCAACATTGATCTTATTCATGGTACTAAACCTATATCTATTCCTATATACAATATGGCTCCCAAGAAATTGCATGATTATAGACTCAGCTTGAGGAGTTGTTACAAAAGGGTTTACCCATCCTAGTACGTCACCATGGAGAACACCAATTCTTTTTGTGAAGAAGAAGGATGGAACCCTACGTATGTGCATTGATTATAGGCAGCCTAATAAAGTGACTATCAAGAATAAATATCCATTGCCCATGATCGATGATTGGTATACCTTATCGAAGGCACCAATAATAGTCTCGAGTTCTTCGACTACCTTATATTTGTGGTAACGTAAGTACGAGGACCCACAGAGATAAGGATGTTTATTTTTAGCTTAAATAAAATGGAGGTTTTCTTGAAAACAAAACTTAACTATACTAGAAATTAAAAGAAAAGACACTAAAGTTAAATACGTAGAAAAGTTGAAATCAATATCGATAGAATTCTAGAAGACAATGTGAATTGAAATTCTGAAGATCGGATTCGTTCATCGGTTTTAAAAGGTTTTTTTGATACTAGTTTCCATAGATAAGCTTATAGTGACTCTAGCCACCTCGTTCTCCTCATGTCAATGGAAGGAATGTGCGATACATCCACATACTAGACTCGCAAAACCACTCTAGATATACCGTAGGTTTTCAATGAACTAGCAGCATTAAACTCTGTGAGAACACCAACCATGAGTAGTAACTAGCATGAATTGCTACCATCTCATATCTCAACAACAGAAAGACACAACGATCGCCAACAAACAAAGGCTTTATTTGCCACCTAACATGATCCCCCTTCCCGAACGACGTAAGTAAGATCACTTGTGAATGCACTTGCACTTACACCACGAAAAAGGAAAAACTTTATAAACTTTATAAAGCAATGCAATCAAGAATACAAAAACTAGAATTAAAAAATATTAAAACTAAAAGCACAAACCTCCCGAATCCTTAAATCCTATAACTCAATTACATTTGTTTAAAATGTGCAACTTAGCCACTCAAAGACATAGAAAATAGTAAAAAACTTACAAATAACACTTTAAGAGAAGTCTCCTCTCATCCTTTGAGATATCAATCCAAAGTGAAAATTAAAAGAATGGAAGAGTCTAAGTTCGTTCTAGAGTTTTCGTTTTATAGTACAATTGTGTTAAAAGGTGATCGATCATGTATCTTGCAAATTCACAAATTACGAAAATACCAACCTTCGAATCTGTCCTGCACCGTACATGAAAAATCCCAAAATGCTACAAATCGCTGAAACAACACCACGATACTCTATTTTTTCTTCAATTCTTATATAACTAAGCCTAGCGTCTTGCCAGCGTCGTGGGTGTATTCAAAGGGCATTGTGATGGAAATGGCCTTCTCCTTGGAGTTTGAGCTTCGTCTTTCACTGGGTCTTCACAAAGCTTCATAAGCAATGTCCCTAATGAATTTTATGTCAATCGATCAAAGTTAAGGCCATCAATTCGCTATCTATTAATGTGCACTGAAGGTGTTGAGGAGTTGCTTGGCCTATCTCTTGCGTTTTGATTGGATTTTGTGGGAAATCAATTTTTTTTAGTCAAAAGCATGTATTTACCCGAAAATACAAAACTAAAGGTTTTAGAGTATAAATTTAGATAAAAGTCTTTGAATTCATAGTAATATCACACTAAAATTTAACATAATTAGCGACTTACAACGATTTTATGTGATCACTTAAAAGGTGCCAGATATTTCTCAAAGATTAATTTGATGTCCTGTTATCATTAATTGAGGATCGAGGATAAGGATATCTCTAAGACAACTTTCACTACTTGTTATGGGCACTTTAAGTTCACAATGATGTCGTATGGGCTCAGTAATTCTCTTGCTATGTTCATAGATCTGATGCATATGGTGTTTAACCTTATCTTGACCAGTTTATCATTGTGTTGATCGATGATATTTTGATTTATTCGAAGACTTAAGACGAACATTCGCATTACTTCAGAGTTATTCGGCAAACTTTAAAGGATAATTGGTTGTATGTTAAGTTTAGTAAGTGCAAATTGACACGTGTTTATCGTGCAAAATAGTTTCCCGTATTTTTCCATTATTTGTAGTAGTGGTAAATGAGATATCAACTCCACAAAAAATTTTCAAATCTCAAAGGAAAATATTTTTTCTTATTTTTATTAATTAAGTTAATCTAACTAAATAGGAATTCATATATTCATTAATCTGAAAACTATAAATACTAACTTAATTAACCAAACAAACAAACTTAATCTAAACAATTCAACTCAAACTAAACTAAAAATACTAAAATTCAATAAAATTAAAATATCTTAAACAAATATCTAAATAAACCCCCACTAAACGATGTAATATACTTGGATTGCTTTTAAACGCTTGAACATAACATCATTCATACTATAGTTATAATCATAACACATGGAATATTGAAATCATTAAATACTAATTCATAATAGGTTAATAGCATTTAGCAAGCCACGATTTTCCTAAATTCAATGGAAATATCACATTCTTATCATTGTAAATCTACCAATTAGATAAAATGCAACACCGTAGAAATACGATAGCATTACACTGAATGAAGATCATGCCTGATGTAAGCTAATATTATCCAAAGCTACATAATAAACATCTTATAACACAATTACCCTGAACATCAACTCGAGAAAAACCCTATAGATTAATCCTAATTACTACTTCTATAATTGTTGTCGGTAACTATAGACATAGAGTCAAAATAAAAATATCACATAACACATTTGCAACTATGCATGCAATATTAATCTTCTTGAATTGTAATACACAAAAACAACTTGTTAAATCCGTGATTGACGTGTATGAAAAGATTTCAAGCATTAAGTTTATGATTCCTTAATTATAACTATCTAACAATCCAAAGTATATACATGTCTAGGTTTTGTTTAGATTGATAGACTACACACTCATGCTAGAAATAAACAATGCAAATATATAATTAAAGAAATAATGAATAAACAAATATCTTAAAATAAATCAAAGCTCCAATTTATCAATATAAATAATGTAGAGCAAAAAGAAGAAAGTTATTTCGAAGCTTTCTGGCCTTTCTTATAGTCACCATACTTATACATATCTTAGATAAACTTAAATTTCTCATATTAATCTAACAAACCTGTAACTGACTTTTGCGATGATTCGTAAGTTGTACACAAATTGCTGAGTATCATTGAATTTGGCATTCTTTGCTCCGCCGATTTAGCTGGCGATTTATAGTTCTTTCTTCAATTTGTTTTGGATTCGCTGACACTTTTCTGCTTTCGATTTACGTTGCGATTCTTAGTGTAATTATAAATCGCTGGCTAATCGCTCAATTTTTTCCAGTTGACTAATTGATTTTGCTTCCTACTTTTTTCTATTTCGTAAATTTCCTATTTAACCTGAAATCTCAAAAACAAGAAGGTACCTAGCGTAATATCATCGTTTATATATAAAATCAATCTAAATTACACTATAAAATGTGTCTAATTAATGACTTGTAATATACCCTCACACTAATGACTTTGCTCTCCCGAGCAAAGGAATATTCTCAATCATATTCTCTTTTCATTTTTTATAAACTAATTTCAAGCTAATTCATTTTATCTTTAAATATTATAAATTTTTAAACAGAAGTGATTTCTAAATGAAAACATATTACCCTTAGTTAATGAATGTTATGATAGAATAGAATGATTTTGACAAAACAAAACATCCCTTAACGATAACTTAACCACCTAATGTAACACTCTTTCAGAACTCAAAGTTTATTAGTAAGGCCAATACACAATATAAGATTTCTCAATCTCCATTGGCAAGCATCAAGCTTACGATAACTAGAATAGAATCTCGAAATACAAAAACCAGTATATTAATTTTAATTTTAGAAAATACTTTATAATAGTACTACAATCAAAATCAATAGGATATTTGCTAAGATACCAGTGAATATATCATTTAAAACATGTTAGATTAAGAAATACTTCATTCAACTCTAGCTTCAAATACTCGAGTTAAATCTTTTCTTTCAAGAGTTTATGAACATCCACCTTTTTTATCTCTCATTTTCTTTTCTACTACATTCTAATTTTTCTTTTTAATATATATTTCTTTTACTTTTGCTTTTCAGTCCTTGCTCCATTTCCTTTGAGCATTCTCACATTTTACCCATTATAGATTCTCTGCTCCATTTCCTTTAGAATCTCTAAGACTCTATATATATTTATATTTGTAAACTCTTGTTAACACTTCTCAATATCCACTAAAATAGAAGAAAGTATTTTTTTTAACTTATAGAAATTCATCGATTTCAAACCTATTTTTTCTTAATTGTAGCATAATAGCTTTCTATATCTATAATATTAAAATACTTAATAAAAATCTTTCGTATCATGAGATTCTAAGAAATTTGTATTGTTTATCTTGCACTATTGTTTAGATCTTACCCATTATATTATGACTAACACAAGGTATTCAATTTATTGTACACATCAAATAGTAAAGTTAATAAAAAAGGGTATAAAAATTGATTCATTCTATCATAAAATTTACTTGGGTAGTAAACATCACCTTTATTTAAGAATTTATTTTATGTTCATTATCATTCTTACTAAAAATAAAGTAAAATAGAATTCAAACTTGAATTTGGAAGAAATTTGAAAAATTTCATCAACTTACTTGAATATCATATGAAAAGTTTGAACCTTTTAGATTAATTCTGAACTTATCTTCTACCTTTATTTCCTTTCCTTAATTCTTTGCTATCTTTGCTGTCATTGTCATACTTTATCTAAAATACCTCCAAACTCATTCCGAACCTTGTCCTCAAGGTTTAAAATTGCAGTCTGGTTTCCAACAAAACAAACATACCACGTGAAGTATGTAAGAATTGTTGTAATCATAAATTTGATAATTAAGAAATGAATAAATTTAGTTTAGGATTATGATAAGACAGAGTGCATAAAAATTATATGAATAAACATCACCATTATATATCAAATATATCAAATTTCACACTAAAACAGTGAATACAATTTATCACAAAGTATATCACCAACATAAACAGAAAGTAACATCATTAATCACAAAGTATATCTCCAAGACAAAGGTTACATAGAAGAGCTCATACAGTATCACTCAAAGAGAAAGAAGATGAAAAATAAGGAAATTAATATTGTCATCTGGAATTCGTGTCGTCATCATCCTCCATTTGATCAATCCTCTGGGACTGGTAACTCACATCCGAGTCATAGAGGTGGTATTCCTGACCTGGAAGTGTTGGAACAACAAGATTACTACTAAGAGCGAATCTCATATGTGTTGATGGTACATGAACCTCTGCGCCTCTTCAATGTCTGTTCCTCTTGGACCTTGTGCGCTCCATCTTGTGGATGCCCCTTGCTAAGACTCTGTAGTTCTCGAACACAAGTTCTTGATTACGCAGAGTGGTCATCGATTGTGCAAAATTGCACCCATGAAAGCCAACTCTGAATCTTCCATATATAGTTCTTCATAATCCCTAGCAAGCTGCTCCATATTCGGATTATTTCGTGCTTCCGACATCTCCTCTAAAATTCTCCTCTTGTCATCTCTAATTTTCCTTCTCTGCTAAGTTTCTCTTCTTACTATCTAAGCCCTTTCTCTCTCATCCTTTGTGTCTTCATAACCATTCACTCTTCCATATCTCTTTATAACCTCATCAGTGATGATTTTCTTTGATAAATCATCAATGTCAAGCCCTGCCATGTTCACCTGATCCTCATTAGAAAAGGCCATAATCATCAGAGGGAAAGGTAGTCCATCATTTTTCTTAGTTTTGATGGCACTCCTAATCGATTCATAAATAATCTTGCAAAAATCAAAGTATCTTAATTTCATGAAAATGTGATAAAGTAGGGCGACCTTATAGTTCACTATCTCATAATACTACAGATTCGGCTGTAAGCTGGAGTTGATGAAATAACACCAAGCTTTAGTGATTTTCCTAAGAAATTTGGTGGTTAAGTGCTTGGAGTACCCTTCTGTATTAGAAACAAATCTATCTCTATGGATTGCCTCTAAACCTCCCCTAATTGTCTCGGTGGGGTAGTTGTACTTAATGCAATATTCGGGTTTGGGGTACTCATCTATTTTTTTGGTGAAAATCCAGAAAACCAAAATATGAATTTATTCATGCAGTGGATTAGTCCACTGTCCTCCCTCTAAACTAAGACTCGGTCTTACTCTCACTTCCATATGCATTGGCGTAAAATCCTCTCACTGAAATATCATAACCCCTCTCATTAAGAACATCCTCTAGTTCTAGGTGGTTATAGTTTGTAGTTAATAATTCCCAGTTCCTAGCCTCAATGATATCTAGGATCCTAGGCCTATACTTTAATTCGTTCTTCACATTAAAATCCCATCTCAGGGATCAACTTCCTATCCTTCGCTATATCATTCCTAAAATTTTCATTAGCCTTCTCATTAACAAAGTTCTCCTTCCTAAGAACGTAATTTCTCTCCCTTGTCGGTATCTCTTATTCAACTTCCTCTACATCATCCTCTATTTTCACATAATCATCCTAAGAATTGAAACTAAATAAAAAAGGTGGAGTAGGTTCTCTTCGTGGTCTAATCTTAGGTGTGTAAAAAGAAATTAACGTTGGTTGGATTTGGGCAACATTAGGCTTGGTCTTTGTCTTCTCTACTAACTTTCCCTTCCCTTTCTCCTCTCTTGAACCTCTACCCTTTCCACCTTCGACTATTTGGATTAGTATAATTTAAAGACTGAACATGTAAGATTATTTAAAAACAAATTTGTCGAAAATGCGTTTTGTAAAATTCAGCTTATCTATTGAAAATGAGAAATTCATCGGAAAGTCATTTAGAAATTAGGGGTTTGAAATTTATATGAAAGTTATTGATAAAACATCATTGAGAAAAATAACTTTTGTATGTAATTCAAATCAGTCGATAGACATTCATAAAAATCCCCTAAAACTCATTTGAAATTTAGTCTTAAATTAGCTTGCGTATAAAATTCGATTCACTTGCCATAAACGAAAAATAGTTCAAAAATCCAATAGTAATAAACAAATCATCACATCACTCTCATACTAGTATTATAATAGAAATAATTCAATATCAAAACCATTTAAGAGTAAAAATTTGGAAATTGAGCTTCTAACCTGATAATCAATCAAAAATAGATGAAAAACCAAATATTTAATCCATAAGAGGTTAAGGTTTTAGTTGATTACCTTATTGAAATTGATTCTTTCACGTATGGAACTCAAAACTCTTCTCTAGAACACTCCTCAAACTCAAATTCAAATTTCTTTGCTCGAGCCCTAGGTGGCTCTACACTTTCAAAACTCACCAAATTTTTGGGTTGAATGTTTGATGATTGAAGTGGGAATCAATTAAATACACAAAAATCAAGCTTTGGAAGGTTGAATCTAGTTGAGAGCTGGTGTCTTGGTCAAAAAGCTGCAATGGTTTGTGAGTGTGAAGGGTTTAAATGTGGTGATTTGGGGTTTTTGTTATTAAAAACTCGAATTTGTTTTCAACGAATCAGGGTTTAAGTGGATTCGCTAAGAAATCACTGACAAAATCAGTGAAAATTAGCTTTAGTGGCTCAACGATTTGTCCAGAAATTTTAGTTACAAGCTCGAATCGATGAGAAATCCCTGAGTAAAAATTACACTAAAAACTTTGTACACTACTGCCGACTTTCTCAGCGATTTCAAGTACAAAGTGAAATCGCTGGGTAATCGCCAGCCTAGTTTTACTTTTTTTTCCAAATTAAATTGATTTTCGCATTTAATTATCATATATATATATGCAATAAAGGTAGAATTATTCAAAAGTTTTAAAATTTAACTGTGATATGTATTAAATAATATATTTCACTACCATAAATAGCTAATTTATATAAAACTAATGCATAAAACAACATAATGTGAAAATAAATTATCTCGATCAACCCCCTTTACATGAAACTATTTCGTAATTAAATTCCTAAAATATCCCCATTATAAGAGTCAAAAGTTGAGATAATATAAAAACCACTAACTAATCCTTTTAGTAAAACTAAATTTAAAGATAAAGTATGGGTTGCCTCCCATAAAGCGCCTTTGTTTACTGTCGTTAGCTCGACTGAACCACGCAACTCTAAATTGGTTTTATAAACTTAAGTGCTAGATTATCCACTCCTGTGCCATTCCCGAAAGTGATTGCTTTGCCATGAAGTCGATAAGTGATTTTCTTATGAATAGTATCCATGACAGCTTGCGAAGTGGCTAAGAAGGTTCATCCTAAAATTAATGGAGGATCTTGGCTGATGAAGTGTCGTATAACCAAAAAATATTTAGGGATAATGTACTCGTCGATTTGAATTGGTACATTAGTAACCACATCTATTGGTTTTATTGAATAACCGTTTGGTAGAGTAATTTTTTTGGAAGCAAGTACATCCAATTCTAGTTGAGTGTGAAGCAAAATTAATTTGCATGTAGTTTGCTCTAGAACGTGTATCACAAATAGCTTTAAAGTACCAAGCCCATTTGACCTTTATGTTTATATATATGCGTATATATCCTGGATCATCAAGCTTGACAATTGCTAGATTCTTCTTTTTCTTCTTCTTATTCTTTGTAGATTTAAATTCCTCCATATTATTATTCTCAACATTGTTTAGTTGCTTAACCCTCCATTTTTGGGTTATGGTCTTTTGATTTGAAGTATCTTCAACTTGCATATTCTTGGTCATAGCATTTTCATCTTCCATTGTTACTACATTAATAGAATATACTTCAGCTCCATGATGATTTACTTTTAAAGATTCATTATCATTAGTTTATTCATTATTAAATTAATCAGATTTTCATAGATATCTTTATCATTGAAGCGGAAAGTGATAGTTTTGTCTTCGAATTTTATAGACATTGTAACTTTTAAAATATACCCTTGTTTTAGTTGTATTAAGAAACAATCTTCCTAAAAGTATAGGTGGAGACTTAGATGATATTGAGTCTCCCATTTCTATGACATAGAAATAAGTTTGAAATACTAAGTCATTTACTTTGACTAAGATATCTTCTAGTAAACCATAAGGTTTAATAACGGTGTTGTCAGTTAAGGTAAGATTAATAGGTGTATTTAGTTAACAAACCTATTTTCAATGACTCGAATAGTTTAAGTGACATAACATTTATTGATGCTCAAAGGTCACACATAGAAAATCTATTGAAGAAGTCCTTATTGTGATAGGAATTCAAAACATTCCTTGATTGAAACATTTCTCAAATATTTTCTTTTTAATTAAAATAGACATTTTTGTCCTAAATCTTCTTTAGATTCTTCTAAAAACTTATCGTTCGATTCAGAAAATTCTTTCAAAACTTCATCACACTTTGAAAATTGCATAATTGATTTCATTAAAGGTTTATTGATTCCTATTTTCTTAAATACTTGAAGAATGTCTTCATTGTTTTCTTCCTCACTAGCATCATCTAATCATTGTGGAAGGATAGAATATGGACGCATATCTTCATTTGAATTATAAGAGATCTTATCATTTTTATCTTTATCATTTAATTTAGACTTTTGTAATGATTTTTCATATGCTTCAATTCTAGCTAAATACCATAGATATAGCCTTCAAGGAAAATGTGTATATTTTAATTGTTCAACCACCTATTCTCTAGTAGGAATGACATTAGCCATCATTTCATCTTCTCTTTATTCAATAGTCTTATGAACCTTCTCTTTCTTTGTACTTTTTTTAAGTTTCTTCTCAGCTATAGGTGTGTTTTTCTTATCAATAAATATAACATTGACTTGTTGTGCTTGATTAGTTGGAGCAACATTAGCTTGAGTAAGTGCTTTATCTTGATTACTCTGTTGATTACTTAACCTATTTATTTTTAAATTCATTTGACTTAACTAAATTTTCAGTTAATTAATACTAGTATGAGTCTTAAATTGATTTTGAGCAATCTGTTTAAAGTTTCAAGGAATTTGACTCATAAAGTTTTATAGGATTTGCTCTAACTTTGGATTCATAGGTTGAGTATTTTGTTGAGGTGCAGGTTTTTATCTTAGCTTTGGGTTTATAAGTATTATAATTCTGATTTTTAGGATCATAACTAAGATTTGGATTTAAACATCCAGGATAATAAGTATTATTATTATTATATTGATTTTTAGGGGACCAAAAAATTGATTCATCAGTGCATTAACCACTTAAGTATTTTCTTCATTTAAAGTAGGGCATGCATCCATAGGATGTGAAACCTCATTGCATAATCTACAAGCCTTAACTTGATTAGATCTATCATTAACTAATAGTTTAACCATATTAGATAGTTCATCAATTTTATCGTCAGATGCATTATTACTTTTACTATCCACTTCATAAAGTTTCTTTCTTAAGGATTCATCCTTTTCACTATATTGCTTAGATTGTTTTGCAATTTTATTAATTGCTTCTTCTGCTAAAGTCGGTGTTGTCCCAAATAAAGATCCACCACATACTGTGTCTAATAACCTTTATTCAAACTGATTGAGTCATTCATAAAAATATTCTAGAAAAGCTCTTTGAGTATATTAGTATTGTGGAAAAGAAGAAATTAGTCTTAAGAATCTATTCCAAAATTCATTAAAGTTTTCATCGTCTTTCATCTTTGCAACTGTGATTTGATTTCTATAGGAACTAATTTTTCTAGCACACATTTATTCATCTAGGAAAGCTTCTAACATTTGAGTCCATTTAGTTATTGAATCTTGTGGGAGATAGAACAACCAATCTTGTGCTTTATTTTTCAATGTAAAAGGGAAAGCCTTAAGTTCAACTTGTTCTAAAGTACCTTTTTTTTGGTTTCATCCCATTAACTTTATGTTGATATTCCCTTATGAATTTTCGTAGGTCTTCATTGTCCATAGAAGTTAGGTAAGGCACTAATCAATCCAGATCTAAGTTCAAATTCAGGAAATCCACCGTGGTATGCTATGCATATAGGCCGATATGCAGTAACATTTTGATTTGCTTGTCTTAAAATGAGTTCTCTATTATTATTGTTATTACTAATTACTCTATCATCATTATTATTATTATGAATGAAATTGTTATTAATATAATTATTGTTGACTTCCATCCTATTAGTTAAATTTTCCCTAAGTTGTTGTCTTAAACTCCAATTAAAAGTTCTATCTATTAGAAAAAATAAAATAGATGTAAAAATCCCGTAGAATTAACACGACGAAGTGTGTAGACCATACATCGTTTAAATCCTCAGAAATTATTTAAAAATCTACGGCAACGGTGCCAAAAATTGACACGTGTCAAGCGTAAACAATAGTTTCTTGTATTTTCTTATTATTTATAGTACTAGTAAATGGGATAGCGTGTGGAGCTTACGTTATTCACACCGATAGGTGGAGTTCTAGTTTGCACATCAGAATATTTTTCGTCACGACAATAGATTGAAGTGGAAGTGGAGGAAATTTGCATATTCTAATTAGGCATTGCACACAACATATTGAGCCGTAAACATGAATACAAAACATAGTATTAAATTACCTAGATGAAGTTGTGAACTTAGATATCATTAATATAAGAGTTCAAGTTAAGTTCACATTGATTTGTTATATTAGATTAGTTAATATAAAATCTGTTAAAAAGTGGATTCCTTAGCAATAGTTCTAAGTTAAATAGGTAAACCACTAGTGCTAAAACTTTCCCCTGAGGATGATATTTGTGATTAACGTAAGTTTATTCACTATTACTACAAGGTAGCCATCATACTTGCGGCACTCAACAAGTTTTTGGTGCCTTTGTTGGGGAGGTAGCCATTATATTTACTTAGTTAGTTTGAATAGTTGCTAAGTTTTATTTCAAGTACTTTACTTTTAAGTTCATAAAAACAAAAATAAAAAAGATAGGCTTAAGTTTCAGTTTGACTTTTTGCAATTGATCCTTTTATGTTTTCTTTTCAGGGATACTTAGTGCATGCGTTGTAAGGGAGATAAGGACCTAGTGCCTTACGACCTGGAGATTGATAAAACGAATAAAGGAAAGATAAAGAAAGGAATCAAGATGGTTGATGAGCATGCTAGAAACGAATAACAGGGTCACAGGAATAACCAACCCGCAAGTGATCTGGTAGTGCAGGAGAGTGTGAAAGGGTAGATATGCCTTCGTGACTACTTCAAGTAAGAATTTAAGGAGACTTACAATAGAGTAATTAGGCTTCCAGCAAACACCACCAAGTTTGATCTAAGACTGTCTCTGATAAACCATGGTGCAAAATAGCATGTTCAATGGGCTATCTAATAATGATCTAGTTGAACATGTTGAGAACTTCTTAGAGAATCGCAACACCATGCGCATCACCAGAGTTACAAAAAAGGTGATCAGGATGTAAATTTTCTCATTTTTCATTGGTGGAAAAGACATATCCTGGTTCGAAGGGCTGAATGTAGGGATTATGACTACATGGGCGGAAATCAATGAAAGATTTCTAGACAAATTCTTTCCCTAATGAAGTTCGGCGAAAGGAAACTAGAGATTAATCAATTCAAGCAAGAAGATATCGAGTCTCTTGGAGAGGCTTAGGAAAGATTCCAAAAGATGCTGAGAAGATATATGGGACACGGATACTTGAAATGGGCACAACTCAATATTTTCTACTATAGGATAAACCACTGCACGAGAATGCTAGTAGATGCTACATCAGGTGGTCTCTACTTACGAAGGATGAGGATTGAGCATTGGATCTCCTTGATCTTGTCTCAAAATTCTACCACTGGTACTCGTTCCACAGTAAGAAAACTAGTAGGCGCCAACGAGATTGACTCATAAGCTGCAATTATGGCACATCTATCAAATATGAGCAGGCTAGTACCATAAATAACACAATAACCCATTAATAACCAAGGCATGATGGTTAACCAAATGGACAAACAATACGTAATGGAGAATGGAGACATCAACTTCTTGAACATCCAAGGCTACAGAAACAACTTCAAGCCGAGAGAAATGGCTCCTCAATAGTTTTACTAAGGATACAATAACAACAACCTAAAATCTTCTCATGGAAATCCTGATAATGCACTAAAGTTACTTCAAGGCTTCGAACAACAAGTTCAATAGGGGACGCTGGGGCAGAGAAAAGAGATAAACTCAATGAAGTCAATAGAAAAGTATTTGCAAGCCATGGACAGGAGCAACAGGGAGTACCATGAGAAGCATGAGAAAGAGTGGGAATGAGTGAAACAAGTTATAAAGAGGATGGATAATGAGTAATCACAATCCATCAAGAACCTAGGGAGACAAATTGGTCAACTTGCAGCAGCCTTAAACTCGAGGAAAGAAGGACAGTTTCCTAGAAACACTGTCACCGATCCCAATGAGAATGTGAGTTCCACTCTCATGATGAGCATTATGGCAACAAAGGAGCTAAGACAAGACCAAGTGATGTACAAGCCTAAAAAAGTTAACACTTGGGCTATGATGAAGCATGAAGAGATGCATGAACATAATAAAGAACAGAGGCAAGATAAGCTTGATGGTTTCAAGAATCAAATAATCAATGACTTGAAGAAAAATAAAGGGAATCAATAATGGGAGGCCGAGAAAAAAGACGAAGAACCTTTCGAAGGAGACCTAAGAGGCAATGCATCATGTTGGTTCTATGGAAATCATAACCGAAGCTCAAGATCATCCCTTGACTTCATCCTATCAAAAGGAGAAATTCTGGAGAGATAAGCATACCGATAAACATTAATGGGCATCATTTTAGAAATGCCCTATGTGATATATGCGCCTTAGTCAATTTCATGGATTTGATGGACATGATACATGCTGACTTGAATATCAATTATCCTCATATGATTAATTTGCAAGTAGCAGATGGTAAGTTCATACCCACTATAAGAAGAGTTTTGAATGTGCATGTGAAAGTTGGCAGATTCACAATCATCACAAATTTTTGAAGTCACGAACCACAATATGAAAGATGATGTGTCTATGATACTTGGGCGACCATTCTTTAACACAGATAAAGAAAATTTTTACACAAAAGAGAGGAAGATCATGATGAGTATCGATGACGGTGATGATGCTGAGAAGGTTGTCCTTGTCAATGGTGAAGAAGTAAATTAGAACAGGAACGACATCAAAATCTCCAATTTGTAGATGAAGCTTCTTGATTTCGACTCGGACTACACAAGTCAAAAGGCGTCAGGCTAATGACGATAAATTAAGCGCTACATTGAGGTAGCTAGGAGTTTTTAAATTTTAGTTAATAGTTTGTTATTCTGTTTAATAATTACAATTAATGAGTTTTACTTCTAATTTTCAAAAATTTGTGTCGAATGTGCAGGAAAGACCATTCGTCGGGTGATGATTCATCGAAATGAAAATGTCTAGCTAAATCATTAAAGAGTTAAAAATAGTGAAGGAGCTCATAACGGTGAAAGTAATGTGCATGGGTGAATAAAAAGGTTAAATTTATTAATTTTTTTTATTTTCTTGGATTTTATGTGGTCGCAACACCTTGTGTGAGATATACACAAAGTCGGGGGAGTGCTGGAGGAGAATTAGCAAAGAATAATATGCAAGGAAGTTGGCTGTGAGGTCGACTCTGTGGGTATTACCCACAGTGCCAAGATGGTAGCAGGCAAAAAATTGATAAAAGCCCCACTTCTCATTCATTCTACACACTTGCACTAAAATCCTACCAAAACCATCAAGCATACATCCCTTTAGGGCTAAAATGTGATCAATCTTAAGTGAGATTAGTGAGTTCCTATTGATTATGAGTGAAAAAACAAGTGCAATGTGGATTTGCACAAGTTAAAGAGTTAGGGCTTAGATTTTTGGATTTTGACTCCAAAGAGAGCTAGGGTTGCAGTTGGTGAGAGAAGTGAGAGGGCTTGGATTGAAAAAGATTTGGACGAGTGTTCTACATCGAAAATTAATCCGGCATTGAGGTACATTTACAATTTCATCTAATTATGCGTTGAATTTTTAAAATTTTGATGTTATTGTACAAAATTGGGGAATTGAAGTTGTAGGGTAGGTTTTGCAAGATTTTGTGAATGCGAGCATTAATATTACCCATGGAGACTTAGTTGATTTCTTTGCATTATTTGGCGTATGCATGATCCATGTTATATGAATTTTGATTTTGTAGGTGACTTGAAAATTGAGTTGCATTACATTTTTGTTTAGTTGTTTGAATTGGAAGAAATGGCAAGAATAAGGAAACAACTTAGCCAAATTTGAACAAATGATTTTGAGGCATCTACCTTTCAAAACCCAAATGTAGAAGAGCCTAGACCTTTTAAATTCAAATTTTTATTTGTGAAGAGGCTAAGGATTGATAAGAGAAAATCCTTCGTAAGGAGTTCATTTGCGAAAAAGGGATTTGTTTGTCGGCTAAGTATGATAATAGAGTAAAAAACTTCATTAGGCACTGGAATTGGGAGCAACTCACTCGAGACTAGAGGAAGAACGAAGTTAAAGGAGTGAGTGGGATTGTTGATGAATTTTATGCTAATGTAAAGTTCACAGCTAAGGATGAGCCAATTAAGGTTAGAGGGATCTTTGTTCCTTTTAATACACGTGAGATCAATACTTTCTATAGGTTCGAGGAATTAAGTTTGTATGGTTTCTAAAAAAATTCTCGAAGATGTTATATGAGAGACCTTATAACTTATACATTTTTAGAGCCATAGAAAATGCATTGGTTGTCCAAGGACAACAAGGCTAGGTTAGGGGTGTTGAGAATGTGCCGAAACACATAAAAAATGGGAGTGTAGAAAATTTTAAAGAATATGGCAGAATTTCCTTGTTTCATCGCTATACCCCACTTCATAGCAAGGTGAGATCAAGAAGCCAAAAGTGGCCTGTCACTATGAGATTACGAAGCACGAGGATATCAACATCGTGGAGATCATATACACCACTCTAAAGAAGTCCATCTTGTCGAAAAAGGATAACAAGTTGTTTTCTACATTGACTACTCAGATGTGCTTGAAAGGCAGAGTGATGTTGAGAGATGACAAAGATTTCGATGTAAATGCCCAACCAACCATAGATGAAATGTTCATTCTTACGTTGAAATCACCACACGATTACCAAGACTCTGAGGATGAGAGAGAGAGAGAGTTGAGAGAGCAATACTTGAGGCTGAGTTATTGCATAAAAGGCTAGAAGATCAAGTAGCAGCAGCTAGTCACATAATTAGCCCAATAACTAAAAAAGATGGAAAATGAAGAAGAGGAGGAGCAACAACAGCAAGGATTCGATGACGGCTACAAGTTTGTAGACCCAAAGATAGGAGAGCAGGACTTAAACGGTCCTGAGGTCTTTCCACCACCTCCCCCACTATAGGCACTCGTACCACCACTTGAGGAATTGACTCCATGGTAGCAGATGTTGCGGATAAAAGAGATGAGGAGACAGTACCAGGAGGACAAGGTACAATACTAGGTAGTCATGCTGAGATATGAATATGACATGGAGAGGAGATAGGAACACCAACAAAACGGTGAGCAAAATTTCATGTGTTTGTTGATCATCATAGAAACATAACTAGATATGAGAGGAGCAGACGATTGAGACTTACTAATAGATCATTAGTCTTTCTAGCATCATAAACATACATGCTTTATCAGGATTTTGTACAGAGCTAGAAGGTGGAGCTCGAGTTGATGATGCAGATGATGATGATGATGAGCACTCTTGAAGTTAGAGTAATAAGAATCTTTTAGACCTAAGGAGTTGACGCATGTCAAATGTGTCAAAATATATAATCCCGTAGAGATTATTAATGACCATAGGAACTGTAGTAGTGGCAATCACGTGGTCGATCTACGAAGACAAAGTTTCTAACCTAGGCTAATGATCAAGAAATTAAATCGGGGAGTTCGCAAAAGTGTTCTCAAAAGTTCACCAAAAAGAGGGAATGAGAATACTATGTAGAGAAAATCAATCAAGAAAAGGCAACTTAAACCATCAATATCACAAACTTCCTCATTTTGGCATTATTAAACATATGGTCATCAATCTAGATAAAGCATGCAAATTAAAGGTAATTAAGAGTAGCTGTAAACCTGGTAACGTACGTGCGTCCTCGCACTTCCCTATCTCGGTGGTCAAGGTTTGATAATGACCACTTCTCTAGCCAAACACACAACCCTGGACTCAAGTGAATTGGGCTTAATGTGTTGATCGCAATGGGTTTTTGTGAAGGTACTACACCTAAACAACCGAAACACGAGTGTGTCTAATTTAGCCTAGATCTCTATGGTATTCAAACCGGTCCCAAAAGAGGTGAATCAATTGGTAGGGTCAATTGCCACTACCGTGGTCTTATTGCATAAGGTCGTATGCAGATGACTCACTAGCATAAAAATCAAGGCTTAAATATGAAGTTAACAATAATTATTCAATTAATATTAAAGGGAATAAATACCAATGAAAAACAATTTAAATAAATCAAAGTAGATCTCACATATGTTTATACCAAAAGGGTAGTTTGCTCCACCGCAGGTTTAGATCAACGAAGTTAACTAGACTTGTTGCTTGAAAAATCTATTAAAAAAAAAGAGAAAAATTGAGAACAATAGTATATAGAGAAGAAGGAGAAAATAGCAATGTATCGCAGTCCAAAAAGTGAGTTCTCCCAAGAATACATAAGTCCTAATACAAAAGACCTTCTAATTTGCTATCTAGAAAAAGAGAAATAGAAATTAGGGTTGGTAGAGTGACCGAGTCTTGAGCGAGATATGGTGGTGTTAGGAGTTGTTTGCGGGGTTATGCCACGTGTCACATAATGATTGGGCGAGCTCGTTGCTTCCTATTGACGTGTCATGCAAGGATTAGAGGAAGGGACTGCACAAGAGGACACGGCTAGTTGTAGCAGCGAGCGGGGAGGAAAGGATGCTTTCACGAATCATGCAAAATTTTGGGAGACCGCACTAATGTGCATTTCGAGGAGAGTCCATGATAGCCGAGGTGAGGAAGGCTACCGAGAATACATTGGACGAAATCTTTGGATGCAAAGGCGTGGAAATGACGCACAAGAGAACAAGCAAAAATTAGGGAGGCATCACCACACCGATCCCGAGGCGTAAGGTCTAGTGGCTCGGTTACACAAGTAGCTTAGGTGTGTTATTTTCTCGCGTCACTCAAGTTGTCCTCATCTCTTCATCAACTGAATATTGTGTCTTAAGGCTGATCCAACAGTAGCTAATCACACAGCAAGTAAATACTCTATTCTCCATAGTTTTTCCCCCCATATTCAACCACGCAGTCCAATAACCGTGAAAATAAAAAATAAGGACAATTAGGGTAATATCTTGGTTCAAAAATAACAAATATAAAAATAAACTATATTTAATTACAAAATTAATGACTTAACAAATACCGCTAAACTTAGGACTTTACACGTCTAGAGCAACGGTGTAAATGGAAAAACACAAATAAACTAGACTCCTAATATAGCTATGCACTAATAAACTAATCATATACTCGATTCAAAATTCATGGAGTTTCTTTGGTTTATATAGCTGCCAAGTTAGCAAGCCACTCAAAAATTTTTGGAGTTATGATATGCCAAGAACCGCAATCCAAACACAATTAAGATCACATTTTGAAGACATAGACTCGGTAAAGGCAAAGGTCATTAACTACTCATGAGTTTTCTTGGTCTATACATTCAAGCACGCAAGTTTAGAATCTCTAAAAAAATAGTGCATCAACGCTCAAAGGTACCATAAATAAGAAATGCAACCACACTTTCCACTATTGTACACTTAGCACCAATGGAAATCAATAGGACTTTGATAGGCTGTAACATGGCTAGGATTGGGTACCAAGAAAATAATATAATGAATTTACGAAACATTGGAAAACTAAAACTTAAACTATCAAATGATCCCATGAGAACATGAAAGTGACTCACACTGCACTCAAATTCAATTTTCTTTTAATATGTACAGTTCTCACCTTTTTCTAACTACTCGGCTCCCTGCTCAATTTCATGTGATTGTCGTTTTAGGAGGGACTCTCTAATCATGACTTTCACCTTATTTTGGGCATATATACATTTATTTTCTTCTCTAATTTTTTCTCCTCATCTCTCTTTTTAAAGATTTCAAGTCTAAGCCTAGTTTTGAACTAGATAAAGGATATATCAGGCTATTTATGTGGGTTCAACATTAGGTATGGAAGAAATAAAGGTTGGGTTGGCTAAAAGAGGGTTAACTAGGGAAATTATTTTAGGTGGGCTTAACGATAAGGGTTTTCATTAAAAAATGGCCGAAATCATTTTCCCAAAAGTTTTTCAGTCATAGGAATTTCACTTCAAGTGGGTTACATCCTCGTTCTAGCACCCTAGAAATCTTACTTGCACAGTTCTGACTATCTGCCCCCTTTGGTATCTAGCACAAGGCTTAACCATCATACTAAGTCCCTAATCATGAAATCATAAAAAAGCTGGGCTACAAGCTTGAGTGAGTGTTTCTCCTAGTTTCTCCCAAGTCTCAAGTCAAAAAGGCAACCATAGTGTACTCATCCACAACCTATGGCATGAAACAAAATTTTGGGTGACTCTAAACAATATAAAAATGAAAACTATACTAAATACATGCATGAAAGTGTATCAACTCCTAATGAAATAAGAAAGAGAAGTATGAAGGGAAAAGAAATGTAAGAAATGAGAGAAAGATTATATAAAACACCACCATTACCATCCGATAACCACATATAACCGCATATAGTTGAGAAAATTTAAACGATCTCACCTGCGGTCTTTCGCTAAGACATCCATCTAACTCAATCCACAAATCCTAAATTACCTCCAAAGTTATTTCGAACCTTGTCCTCAAGGTTCAAAACAAGTCAAGAGGTGCAAATGGAAACACATAAGATGGTGAAAGAACATGATAGATATAAAAGTAAGGAAATGATACAAGATCATGCATAATACTAACACTAAGCCCTAGATCTACGAACAAAAATTAAACAAAATAAAGATGGGTAGCCTTAAAAAAATCTTAGAATGACTAACCACGGGTATAGCATAATGTGATGAGCTGTAGGAGTGATATCAGGCTTTCAAAATCCGGTGCGCTATGTAGAGGTGGCAACACCTATAAAAATTCACCAAAGAGATAACGTTAAGAATACCATAAAAATAATAAAATAAGAAATCAAATAGAAAATGGATAGAATCTTGGGGTGCCTCCTTAGAGCGCAATTTTTTAACATCATTGGCTCAACTAAGTCAAACTCTCCCTCAGTCAGAGTACTCTACAACTGCAAGATTCTCACTCTCGATCTCATGCTTTGTTGGAAGTTCTCATACAACAGCTTCAGTCGGTGCCCATTCACCTTGATAACTTTCCCTTTATCCATGCTCCTGATCACAACTACACCATGTCCAAAAACATTAGTAACAACAAAAGGTCCGAGCCATCGTGACCTTAACTTCCCTGGATGGAGTGTTAATCTAGAATTATAAAGCAAGATCTTTTGATCAACTATGAAAGTTTCACGAGATAAGTTGCGAACATGGAATGCCTTGGTTTTATCTTTGTAGATTCGAGCGGACTCGTAGGCATCGTTCCGAATCTCCTTCAATTCTTGGAGTTCCAACTTACTCTTTTTACCGCCTGCATCGAGTTCCATGTTGAGCTGTTTGACAACCCATAATGATTTATGCTCTAACCTGACCGAGAAATGGCAAGATTTTTCGAAGCTTAAGCGATACATTGACATTCTAATTGGCATTTTATACGTCGTTCAATAAGCCTATACTACATCGTCAAGGCGCATGCTCCAGTCCTTTCGCGACGGATTTACGATCTTCTCCAAAATGGATTTAATCATTTTATTTGATGCCCCGTTTGGCCACTCGTCTGAGGATGGTAGGTCATAAATGTACGGTGTGTAACATTGTACTTGCTCAATAGATTTTCAACCATGCGGTTGCAGAAATGGGTACCTCCAATACTAATCAAAGTATGTAGCGCAACAAAAGTAGAAAAAATTTGAGATTTCAAGAAATCACATACACTGATGAAACATTAGTGTGAGTGGCTTTAATATTCATCAATTTGAACACGTAATCCATTACCAGTAAGATATACAGAAAATCATGTGGCAGTGGAAATGGCCCTATGAATTCGATCCTTTAAACATAAAAAATTTCACAGAATTGGATCGAGGGTAGTGGCATTTAATCCCGGTGACCTATGGTATCGATCGATTGACATCTAGCACAGGTCTTGGCATATAGATAATAGTCATAAAAAATAGTAGGCCAGTAAAACCCACTCTCAAAGACTTTTATAGCTGTCCAACATGGACCGAAATGGCCGTCGCAGGTGTATGAGTGACATAAATCCAAGATAGATTGTGTATCAATCTAGGATACATATCTACAGATTACTGGTTTGAGCAAAACTTCTACGAGTATGGGTCATCCCATACATAGTGTTTAGAGTCACTTTAGATTTTATCCTTTCGGGCACGCGTAAGGTGAGGTGAATACTCTCGTGTAACGAGGTAATTAACCAAATCCCCCAATCAAGGGAGTTCGTCGGAGACGACTAAGAGATGTTCATAAGGGAAATCATCTCGAAGCAGGACAAGTGTTTCACCATTCTCGATGCAGGTGAGATGGTTAGCAACAAGATTCTTAGCACAACTTTTGTCTTTAATTTCGTTATCAAACTTTTGTAACAAGAGTATCCATCGAATAAGAGGAGGTTTAGCTTCCTTTTTTGCTATTAAGTACTTTAATGGCAGCATTGTCCGAATAGACGACCACCTTAGTACCTAAGAGATAAAGCCAAAATTTCTCCAAAGTGAAAATGACAGCTAGAAGCTCCTTCTCAGTAGTGGTGTAATTTAGTTAGGTAGGATCAAGAGTTCGGGAAGCATATTATATGACATATAAAGCATGCTCGACTCGTTGCCCAAGCACAACTCCCATGGCATTTCACATGATCTCAAAAGGTAGCTCCCAATTGGGAGCTAAGATCATAAAGTAGAGATGGGAGAGTCTTTGAGTGCATCAAATGCACTCTTACATGCCTGTGGGATCGAAACGCACGTCCTTCTGAAGAAGGCGACATGGGTTGTGCAATTTTGGACAAATGCTTAATGAAACACCAATAGAAATTTGAATGGGTAAGGAATGATCAGATATTTCGCACAGCCGTGGGGTAAGGCAAATTTTGAGTTACTTCAATTTTTGTAGGGTCTACCTCTACACCCCTAGTAGAAATGATGTGACACAAGATAAGACTTTGTTCCACCATGAAGTGACATTTCTCATAATTGAGGATCGAGTTTTTCTTGATACATTTGTGAAGTACCATTGTAAGGTGATTGTGGCAAAGATCGAATGAATCACCTTAAATGGTGAAATTATCCATGAATACTTTGACGAAGTGCTCAACAAAGTCAGAGAAAATACTCATCATGCACCTCTGAAAAGTAGCAGATGCATTGCACAACCCAAAGGGCATGCGTCGGTAACCAAAGGTACTGAAAGGACAAGTGAAGATGGTATTTTCATGATCTTTAGGTGCTATATGAATTTGGTGAAAACCAAAGTATCCATCCAAGCAATGCTAATGCGACATGCCTGCTAGTCACTCTAACATCACATCATAGATGTTGAACTTAATAAGTTCACCATCAAACTCTATGGTAAGAGAACCAATATGAAGATCAATCTTAGTCTTGACAGTCTTTAGGAAAGGCCTACCAAGCAAGACCGAGGAGAAATGGGGGCATGGTTGATACTTCATATCAATGATATAGAAGTCGGCAGGGAATATGGGCTCACTAACTTTCATAAGAATGTCTTCCAAGACACTCACAAGACGGACGATGGATCGATCTGCCAAATGTATGGAAACTCTAGTATCCTTCAGAGGTCCAGCCTTCAATGTCTCATATATGGATAGTGGCATGAAATTGAAAGATCTGTCGAGGTCACACAAAACTTTATGGATCTCAACTTCACCAAATGTGCAGGGGAAAGTGAACATGCCCGGGTCCTCAAATTTGGTGGTAACTTTTTACATTGGATAGCATAAACCTTTTCACCAATGGTGATTTTCTCATTGCCTTTTAGTCGATTTTTGTTGGTACATAGGTCTTTGAGCAACTTAGCATAGCGGGGCATATGTGCTAAAGCATTAAGGAGTGGGATGTTTATCACCACTTTCCTTAGGATTTCCAAATTTTCCTTCTCTTCTCCTGCCTTTTTATTCTTAATGAGGCGTTGAGTGAATGGGAGTAGGATTTTGAGAGAAGGTTGTGCTTCCTTATCCAAGACTTTTGTTGGACCTTTGGATTTAAGGGCAACCACTTTAGGCTTGGGTTCCTTAGTTTCGGTGTGAGATGGTCCTTAAAATATGCCACCTATAGCATTTGTTTGTTCATTCTCGAAACAAGTTGGGATAAGAATAAATGGGATGAGCAAGTTGGACTATTTAGGAGGAGGTTGTCCCTTTGGAACATAGTAGAAACCATAAGCTTTGACATGATTATTGAGCTTGAAATTTTTCTATAGGTAATATAATCGCTCCATAATATTAATGAGTTTGTAGAAAAGCTTTGACTTGAGCTTTTCTGGTAGGATTTGACCATACTCCATAAAAAATATTTTGTGAGGGTCCCTCTTCCTCGTCATCAATGTAATGGCGTGATTGACATGCTATAGAGTCATACAAATTAAACATCTCTTGAGTTTTCTTGCATTTATAGTTTCCTGCACAAGCATTATCAATCATGCGTTTCTCAAGGGGCGTAAGTCCCATATAAAAGAAATGAATAATGGAGAGGTTGTTTTGGCTTTATTGGGGGCATTGCATAAGCAAGCGCTTATAATGACCCCAATATTCGCCAAAGGATTCACCCCATTTCATTTTGATACTACATATCTCTCTAGTGAATTGGGAAGTTCTAAATTCAGGGAAAAACTCTTTGAGGAAAACAAAAATCATGTCATTCTAATTTGTGATGGAAGCAGGGGATATAGAAGAGCCAATCCTGGGCTTTGTCCATAAGGCAGAAAGGAAAAGCAGAGAGTTTGACTTCGTCTTCATCGACACTTGGGGGAATCATTGTCCTACATTTAAAATGGAAGTCCTTGAAGAAGGTCACTAGATCCTAACGATTTAGCCCATGAAAAATAGGGAGAAGGTTTATAAAACAAGATCTGAGTTCAATTTTGCTCCTATAAGCTGGAGATGCAGTATGGTTGATGAGATAGGAGATCCTATATCTCATCATTTGGCATCCTAATGGTAACGTCATGTTCGGCTTGAGGTTGTGCCGAAAGGTTAGCTCATGGCCATTATAGAGTGTGATCAACCATTCTTTCGAGTTTCGACAGCAAGTCTTTTCGATCTCCAGATCAAAAGGGAGTGTGATCTAATGAACTGCGATTGATGAAGGATTTGGGACATAAAGGTGTGCACACTAAAAAGAAAAAGAAAAACCTAAGTCAAAAAAAGTCTTGGTCCCCGTAACGGCGTCAAAATTTGACACATATCGAATGTGTCAAAATATATAATCCCATAGAGATTACTAATGACTAAAAGAATAGTAGTAGTGGCAAGCACATGGTCGATCCATGAAGACCAAGTTTCCAACCTAGGCTACAGATCAAGAAATTAAATCGGGGAGTTCACAAAAGTGTTCTGAAAAGTTAACCAAAAAGAGGGAATAAAATTACTATGTAAAGAAAATCAATCAAGAAAAGACAACCAAAACCATCAGTATCACAAACTTCCTCATTTTACCATAATTAAACATACGGTCAACAATCGAGATAAAGCATGCAAATCAAAGGTAATTCGGAGTAGCTATAGACCCGGTAACATACGCGGGTCCTCGTAGTTCTATATCTCGATGGTTAATGTACGACAATGACCATTTCTCTATCCAAACATACAACCCTGGACTCAAGCGAATCGGGTTTAATGTGTTAACCATAATGAGCTTTGTGAAGCCACTAAACCTAGACAATCGGATCACTAGTGTGTCCAGTTTAGCCTAGATCCCTATGGTATTCAACAGGTCCTAACAGAGGCGAATCAATTGGTAGGGTCAATTGCCACTAGTGTGGTTTTATTGCATAAGGTTTGATGCATACGACATACCGGCACAAAAACCAATGTTTAAATATGAATTTAACCCTAATTATTCAATTAATAACAAAGGGAATAAATACCAATTAAAAGCAATTTAATTAAATCAAAGTAGATCTAACATATGTTTATGCCAAAAGGGTAGTTTGCTCAACCTCCGGTCTAGATCGACGAAGTTAGCCAAACTTGTTGCTTGAAAGCTCCATTAAAAATAAAAGAGAAATAATGGTTTTTTGAAAAGAAGGGGGAGAATATCAATGTGTCACCTTCCAAAAAGTGAGTTCTCCCAAAAATACCTTAGTCCTAATACAAATAGACCTTCTAATTTGCTCTCTGGAAGAGAGAGAAATCAAAATTTAGGGTTGGTAGAGTGACTCGTGAGCAAAGGCAGATCTAGTGGCTGTTGGGAGTTATTTGTCGGTTTCTGCCGAGTGTCACATGATGATTGGATGAGCTCCCTTCCTATTGACGTGTCATGCAAGGATTGGAGGAGGGGACTGCTGCAGAGGATGCTGGCAAGTAAGATGCTTCCATGTGGCAGCGGGTTGAAGGAGAAAAGGCTCGCATAACTCATACAAAATTCGGGAGATCGAACTGATGTGCATCTCAAAGGGAGTCCATGACAGCTGAGACGAGGAAGACTACGAAGAACACGTTGGACGAATGGTTGGATGCCACGTGGCAGACGTGCAGGTGTGGAAATGACGTACAAAAGAACGAGCAAAAATTATAGGAGGCATCACCTCATGAATCTTGAGGTTGGTCCAGTGGCTCTGGTTGCAAATTAGCTTAGGTATGTTTTTTTCCTACATCACTCAGGTTCTCCTTATTTCTTTATCAACTGATTATTGCATGTCTGGAGGCTGATCCAACATTAGCTGATCACAAAGCAAGTAAATACTCTATTTCATGTAGTTTTTCACCCAGATTCAACTGCACACTCCAATAACCCTTAATATAACAAATAAGGACAATTATGGTAATATTTTGGAGATTCAACAATAAAAAATATATAAATAAACTATATAATTAAATAATTAACGACTTAACAGGAGTTGAGAGTGAATTTGATATCATTTAATTTCTCTTAACATTTGAGATATTTTGTTAATTGTTTACTTGTTATAATTCTATGTTTGCTTAGTAATATCTTGTGTTATTATATATGTTTGTGTGTTTTAATGTTTTAAGCTTTCTTTTAAACCTTGAGGACAAGGTTTGGTTTAAGTTTGTGGGAATTGATAAGTGATTATTTATACGTATATATAGGGTTAATTTAGTTGTATATTTAGTATAAATATCCTTAAATGAGTGCTAATTCATGGTATTATTACATTTTTAGGGAATTAAGGTATAATAGAAGAAATCAAGGAAAAACAAGAAGAAAAGGAGCAAAAACCCATAAAATAAGAGTTGGCACCATGGGAGCATATATTAGCATCGTGGGAAGACAAGGCACGACGTGGGGAGGAAAGGCACGATGTGGGAGAGAATAAAAAAAATGAAGAAAACCAACTTTGTAGGTCAGGTAAAGGGACATCGCCGAACATAAAAGGGACAAGGTTAAGGCTCTAGGAGTTCAAAATCACACAATGAAGGAGTGGCGCTGTGGTGGCGCCGTGACTTAATATACACGTCACCGGGGCATTAGTGACGGTTCCAACTACGCAAATATTAGAAACCGAAGTTATAATTTGGGTTTAATTATAATTTTGGGTCTGTAATTGTTATTAAGGAGTACAAATAGGTATTAGGACGTGGTTAACAAGAGCGAGCCAACCACATAGAAGGAGATTAGCCTCCATTAGAATAATTTACGATTGAGTTTGAGTATTAAGGAGTTTTTGTAGGAAAAACGTTGAAGACTCTACATTTGCAATCAATATTTGGTTTCATTGATTAATTCAAGGTAATATTTATATTCATTTTTTTCCAATAAATTCTATATTGAATGGTGATGTATGAGTTTCAATGATATGCAAGTAATTTATTTATCTCAGGGATTAATAGATCATATGGTATGAATGTTATACTTTGAAATAGGAATAAAAAGTTAAAATAAAAAGTGCAATGGTTAGAATTTGTATTGATTCTGAGTGTAACGCTTTAGACATCTTGATCAAGTATTTGACGAACTTAAACTTTAGGAGTTATCATGACCATTGAAGCTTCTAATTAGAATTGAACGAGACAACCATAAAATATACAACATCGAGAGATAGTTGTTGATTAGGGAGGTGCGGATAGTAAACTTATTTGGTTATGAATCTAATGATTTCAGACTTAAAGCAATGTGGAACTGGCATTATTCACACCGATAGGTAGAGTTCTAGTTTGCACATTAGAATATTCTACGTCACAATAGTGAGTTGAAGTGGATTTGAAGGAAATATGTCTATTCTAATTAAGCATTGCACAAAATATATTGAAATTTAAACATGAATACAAAGCATATTATTAAATTACCTAGGTGAAGTTGTGAACTAAGATATCTTTAATATAAGAGCTCAACTAAAGTTTAAAGTGATTTGTTAGAATAGTTTAATTAGACATAAAACAAATTAAAAGTGAATCCTTTAGCAATAGTTCAAGTTGAATAGGTAATTAACAAGTAGTGAAAAAAACTTTTCCCTAAAGATGATATCCGTGATCACAGTAAGTTGATTAAACTATTACTACATGCTAGCCGTTATACTTGTGAAACGCATCAAGTTTTTTGCGCCGTTCCCGGGGATAGGTAGCCATTAGTATTACTTAGTTTGAATAGTCGCTAAGTTTTAATTTTTTGTAATTTTAATTTTAGTTTAATTTGATTGACCCGTTTGCACTCGATCTATTTTCTTTTGTCTTTAGTGTTTCAGGGATGTAAAGCATACATATCTATTATGTTAAGGAATCAAAGAGTGAAATCCCTGATCGGATATCTAGGTTAGTTTATCAAAATGAACATGTTTGAGACAATAACACATACCACGCACAAGTGATCGTGAGTGGTTTCGCATGGACAGGATATCAACAACCATACTATAACCTGTATGGATTTACAAAATTTGAGGAAAGTCAAGAGCATTACAACTACACACAAGAGAATGAGTCATGGTATAATCATCAAAGCTTCTAAAACCCCCACACAAAAAATGTATATACTGTCATGGAGTTCTAACGACAACTGGCCATCACTACAAGATCAAAATGATTGATTACCAACCTTCTATTGCATTTCTAAAACAATTAGTAAGAAGAATGGTTGAGCAAAGAGAGCATGATCTCCATAAATTTGAGGAATGATTAAAGATATATGTGCAATCATTTAACATGAACAAGGACGAAGATGACCGAGCTTTCTTGAATATTGAAGAAAATTTAGATGAAATTGCAAAATTTATAAATTCAAGACAAGAGGTTGTGATTGAGTCCTAGATGAACAAAGTGGAGGAGTAGATAGCGACTAAGGAAACATGTCATGAAGCATATGAAGGAATCAAGATGCCAAATAAAGAGGATTACAACATTTTTTATGCTTTATGGCTAGATGATTCACTTGACCACAGTAGAAAGGAGATTTATATGGAGGATACTATGAAGCATGATAGTGGTGTTGATCCAGAGAAGTTTGACAAGATAATAAGTAACGAAAGCAAGGAAAACTTGAGATCACACAGTACGAAGTTTGTGTAAGGGATAATCAATTTTGTATTATCACTTACACCATTTAAGCAAGAATTGCAAGATTAATGGAATAGTGAGAAAATTGGATCTTTGCAGAGACTTATGATAAAATTACAAAGAAGATCCCTTTTGAAAATACATGGTAATGTGTTCCAAATTACACAATGTTTATGAAGGATAGGATGGCATGGAAGAAAAGGAGTGGAGGAATGAGGAACATCACGAGGATACATTATTGAAGTAACCTTAATGCATCACGGTGGTCATTCGAGAGCTGTAATGGATACGTCATGCTAATGACATTAAATTAAGCGCCTATTGAGGCAGCCTAGGGGTTTAAAAATTTCAAGTTTTTGAGTTTTTATTAGTAGTTAGCTATTTAGTTTAAGAATTACCATTAATGAGTTTTACTTCCAACGTTTGAAAAATTTGTATCGAATGTGCAGGAAATACCATTTGTCGGGTGATGATTCATCGGAATGGAAATATCTCGAGAACTCATTAAAAAAGCAAAAAAGGGTGAAGGAGTTTAAAGCGGTGAAGGTAAGGTGCATGGGAAAATCAAAAAGTAAAATTTATTAGTTTTTATATTTTCTTGGATTTTATGCAGTCACAACACCTTGTGTCAGTTGTACACAAAGTCGGAGGAGCGCCAGAGGAGAATTAAAGAAAACTCATACGTGAAGATGTGAGCAGATGAGCCAACGCCGAAATTTAAGCCACAACACCAAGGTGGCAGCAGGCTAAAAAATTAAAATTGCCTAATCTGCGTCATTAACGCAGTGGCGGCGCCGAGGTCGAAACAAAGGTTTTAAATCCATTTTTCACACCATTCTCCACACTTGCACTTAAACCCTACCGAAACCCCCAAGCATACACCCCTTTAGAGCAAAAGTTTGATCATTTTCAATTGAGATTAGTGAGTTCCTAATGATTTAGAATGAAGATACAAACACATTGTGGATTTGCACAAGTGGAAGAGCTTGGGCTTGGATTTTTAGTATTTGATTCCAAGGAGAGCTAGGGTTCTATTGGTGAAAAAAGTTAGAGGGCTTGGATAGGAAAAAACTTAAAGTAGTTATCTACACCAAAAATTAATCCCGTATTGAGGTACATTTACAATTTCAACTAGTTATGCATTGAATTTTTAAAATTTTAATGATATTATATGAAACTTTTGTTTTTTCACGAAAGGTTTTGCAAGATTGTGTGAATGTAAGCATTAATACTACCCACGACGACTTAATTGATAATTTTTGCATTATTTGGCATATGCGTTATCCATGTTATATGAATTTTAATTTTTTAGGTGATTAGAAGACCAAGTTGCATTTCATTTTTGTTAGTTGCTTGAAATTTGAAGGAGATGGCAAGAACAAGGACACAAGTTAGCTGAACAAGAGCAAATGACTTTGAGGCATCTACATCTAGGAACCTAATGAGGAAGAGCCTAGACATTTTAAATCCAAATATTTTGTTTGTAAAGAGGCTAGGGACTGATACGAGAAAATTTCACATAGGGAGTTCATTTACAAATGAGGAATGAATTTGTTGGCCAAATACGATAAAAGAGTGAACAATTTCATAAGGCACCGAAATTTGGAGCAACTCACTCAAGACTATAGGGAGAATAAAGTTAAAGGAGTGATTGAGATTGTTTTTATGTTTTATGCCAATGCGAAGTTCACAACTAAAGATGAGCAGTGAAGGTAGTACCCTTAATGATACGGGAGGTTAATAATTTCTATAGGTTGAAGCACTTAAGATGTTATGGATCCGAACAAACTTTCCTAAATAAGTTATATGAAAAGCGCTATAACCTATATCCATTTAGAGCCATATGATATCCATTGGTTATCCCAAAATGACAAGGATGAATGATGGAAGATGAGAATGTGCTGAAGTATATTAAGAAAAGGAGAATTAGAAATGTTTACAAAATGTGGCAACATTTTCTTGTTGCATCGCTATTTGCCACCTCTCTACAGAGTGAGATTAATAAGCGAAAAATCGCTTATCTTTATGAGATTACGAAGTAAGATGAAATCAACATAAGAGAAATCATACACAAGTCTGTGGGAGTCGATAATAATTGAAAGGGATAACAAATTGTTGTTTCTTTATTGACTACTCAGATGTGCTTAAAGGCCGGAGTGAGAATGAGAGATGATGGCAAATTTGATATTGATGCCCAACCAACCATGGATGAAGCTTTCATGCTCATATTGAAATCACCACCTAGTTTCCAAGACTCAAGGAGGAGAGAGAGAGAGAGGGCCGAGGGAGCTAGACGTAAGGCTGAGTTGTTGGCCAAAAGGCAAGAAGTAGATGCAGCAGCAGTAGAACTAGCCTAAGAGCTTAAAGATGAGGAGAATAAAGGAGAGGAGCAACGAAAACAAGGATTCCCTGAAGGGTACGAGTTTATAGACCAAAAGATAGGAGATTAGGACTTGGACGATCTTGAAGTCTTTCTACCACCTTTTCCACCACATGTACCTTTACCACCATTTAAGGATTTGACTCCATGACAGCAGAGGCTATAGGAAGTAAAGATGAGGAAATAGTACCCGAAGGATAAGGCTTAATACCTGGTAGCCATGTTGAGATATGAGCAAGATATGGGGAGGAGAGAGTAGCACAGATGGAACAGACAGTGTGATTTTATGTTGTTTGTTTATTATCACTGAACCATAGCTAGATATGGGAGGAGCAGAAAGTTGAGACCTACTGATAGGACATTTGATTTTCCAAGTAGCACCAGCATACGTGTTTGATCTAGATTTGATGCAGAGTAGGATGGTGGACCATCCATTGACACCATCGCAGCTAGAGCTGTTGATGCATATGATGATGATGACGTGTAGTCCTGAAGTGAGTATTATAGAAATCCTTTAAGCTTGGAGAGTTGAGAGTGTTTTTTATACCATTTTGACATTTTTCACATTTGGGATATTTTGTAGACTATTTAGTTATTTTAATTTTAATGGTTAGTTTAGTTTACTATAACTCGTGTTATTGCGTATGTTTGTGTGTTTTAGAGTCTTCATTTTTTAGGCTTACTTTGAAAGCTTGAGGACAAGGTTTTGTTTAAGTTACATCACATTGTGGGAAGTGGTATGATAGGCTGAGAAATAAGAATAAATACTATAGGTATGATCATTTTAATTTTTAATTTGAAGCACTGGAGGAGTAAAGTATGGTAGTGTATAAATTTTTCATTTTACTTATTGTATGAATGTTTAAGTAGTATAGATTAGGTTGTACATAGTGATATGTAATGAATTAGTAGTTCATTTGCATGTTCATGCCTTTAATTGCGAATGAGTAGATTACAAGTATCTTGTTGATATGAAGCTCAAGTGAATATTTTAAATTTTTGAAGAAGAAACAATAAAATGTAGCAAACGACGGTGTGATTTCATGATTAGAAACATAGAGTCATGGAAGACCTTGAACTTGAAACAAAAATAAGAAACAATAACACTTCTTATCGAAAAAGTTAGATTTCTAATGATTGAATCTTACTTGCAAATGAAAAAAAATAAAGAATTTGTATAAGAAGGGAAGAAATAAGCATTGTATAGTTAAAGTTTAAGTTAACTTTCTTGATTTAGTGAAATTGAGAAGAGCTAACAAGAGTTTTATAAAAAAAAGAAAAAAAGAGAGAATCCCACAAGTTCTATAGGAAATGGAGCAGAGAACTTGATGGTTGGAAAAAGTGAGGAAGAATAAAGTCCATAGGAAAAGGAGAAGGGATTGTAAAACATAAAAATGAAAAGAAGAAGAAAGAAATTGAGAAAAACAAAAAATATAAAGAAAAGAAGGTGGAAGTAAACTAAAACTCTTTAAATAAAAGATTTAGCTCGAGTGCGAGTTGCTAGTTAAGATAAGTTTTCATTCCAACTATGTGAAAGTCCTATAAACTCTTGAAGTGTTAAAGTTTGCCAAAGATGATTTTGATCTATGCCTATTTGTAAATTCTTGAGCTTAATGAGAAATCATGAGATTGTATACTTGCTACTTGAGTGTTGAAAGTAAACTAACTTGTGAGTAGGGATGGTTTTTAGTTGAGATTTACTTTAGTATTTTGAAAATGAAATTATATTTGTTGTTAAAGCTACTTGCCTTAAAAATATAATTTTTTGCAAAGAAAAACTCTTGAGTGATTGTTGACTTGAGACTTAGTAAATTAAAGGATACTCCATGAAAAATGTTAATTGAATAAGAAGTAGTTATTAGGAGACTTAGTAGAATACACCTTTGCTCGGGACACACAAAACCTTAAGTTGTAGGATATTTGATAAGTGATTATTTATACTTATATAGGGTTAATTTGGTAGTATATTTAGTATAAATATCCTCAAATGAGTGCTAATTCATAGTATTATTGCATTTTCAAGGAATTAAGCTGTATTGGAAGAAATCAAGGAAAAAGGAGAAGAAACAGAGCAAAAATCTACAAAACTAGAGTTGGCGCTGTGGGAGCATGTATTGATGTTGTTGGAAGACAAGGCACGAGGTGGGGATGAAAGGCACGGCGTGGGAGAGAAGAAGAAATGAAGAAAACCAACTCTGGAGGCCGGTGCAATGGTTGCGCCGTGGCAAACATGTGACAGCATCAAGACATAAAGAGGATGGCGCCGAGGCTCCAGGAGCTCAAAATCACACAATGAAGTTGTGGCGCAGTGGCGGCACCGTGACTCAACGCATATGGCTCCGCGACATTAGCGGCAACGCCAACTTTGAAGAAATTAGAAAGTGAAGTTCTAATTCGAGTTAAATTGTAATTTAAGGTTTCTAATTATTATTAAGGAGTATAAATAAGTATTATGACGTGGTAAACATGAGAGTGCCAACCACGTAGAAGTCAATTAGTCTCCATTAGAGAAATTTAACATTATGTTTGAATATAAAGGAGTTTTTGTTCGAGAAACATTGAAGACTCCTATTTTGCAATCAATATTTTGTTTCATTGATTAATTCAAGGTAATATTTATATTCAAATCCGTTTTGCAATGAATATTATATTGAATTGTGATGTATTTGTTTCAATGATGTGCGAGTAGTCTATTTATCTTAGGGATCAATGGATCCTAAGGTATGAATGTTATGCTTTGAAATAAAAATAAAAAGTGAGAGTAAAAAGTGCATTGGTTAAAATTTGTATTGATTCTAAGTGTAATGCTTTAGATAGCTTGATCATATGTTTAATGAACTTAGGCTTTCGAAGTTATCATGGACATTGAAGCTTCTAATCCGAACATGAACGGTGCATCCATAAAATACACAACAGTGAGAGATAGTATTTGATTGGCGAGGCAATAATAGTAAAATTAGTTAGTTATGAATCCAATGATTTAAGAATTAAAGCAATGTGGAGCTTATGTCATTTACAGCAATAGGTGGAGTTCTAGTCTGCAAATTAGAATCTTCTCCGTCAAGTGGGTTGAAGTGGATTTGAAGGAAATCTATCTATTTTAATTAGGCATTGCACAAAACATATTGAGATGTACACATGAAAATAAAGCATAATATTAAATTACTTAGGAGAAGTTATGAACTAAGATATCCTTAATATAATAGTTTAACTAAGTTTAAAGTGATTTGTTAGAATAGTTTAGTTACATATAAAACCAATTAAAAGTGAATCCCTTAGCAATAGTTTAAGTTAAATTGGTAATTAACAACTAGGGCTAAAACATTTCCATGAGGATGATATCCTAACTCTTGGATGCCTGTAGAACTGATATACGTCGAATGAATATGCTTGGTACCGCGGTTGGAAGGTCGGAGGCATCCAGTCCTTCCTCCGATATGACTCTATAGAGTTTTGCTAGACTTGTGAATATGACTCTATAGATTTTTTAGACTTGTGAACCTCGTATTGTCTAAACCGCATCATTCGGGGAAGGATAAGCTAAGACGTACTGCATGATAGGACTATTGGCATTCAGAATTGTGAACTTCTTATTGCCTAAACCACAACATTGGGGGAAGGATAAGCTATTGCCTATTGTCCAGTTGGATATATCAATTGCCACTTCTTCTGACACTAAAGGCATTTGGTATCATCATTATCCTTGTTGAAGTATCGTTTGGGTATTGTTGTTCTTTTATCTCGCTATATTATTATGCTTGATTATGTGTGTCTTTAATGCTCATAAAATGATAATGGATCTTAAGATCTGAATAGTTGAAATATAGTTTAATTTTATTTCTAGGTATTACTTGGATGAATGATGGTAGAGCATGCTTCTGCTTTACTAAACCTATTGATATATTTTGCTCACCCCACTACTTTCCCACTCAGGTACCTCAGTTGTTGCTCATGATAAAGGAAATGGCAAAGCCTTAGCATAAAAGCTATTTTCTTGTTTGCAAGGTTTAATATTAATTATCTATTTGCTTTAAGAATTTATGTAATAAACAGGGGATTTATTTGGGTAGATGTTTGAACCCATAGTACCTATTTAGTTTATGTTTAATTTGGTATGCAAGACTTCTACATTTAGTTGCGCATTTTATCAGACAATGAAAGCTTTGTTATATTCTTCACCTATTAGCCTGGTTTAGTCTATTTTGTAGAATGTCATGGTTTATTTTCGCAGGTTAAGGCTGACTAAATCATCGCCTGACATTACGGGAGCTATCTCGAGACGTTTGGCGATGCTTTAGGCTGGGCGGTCTAGGCCCACTGGGGTTTAGATCATCGTGGTTGGTATCAGAACGTAGGTTAAGCGAACCTAGAAACAAAGTGGGATAAGGTTATTGAAGTTTGTAAGTAACCCCACAGTAGGTATCTAGCATAGGCATTTGAACCTAGGGAAAATAACAGATGGTATAACATCCTTAGCTAATGGCGCCTAGAAGGAAATGTGTACTTCTATCCTAAGATTGGGAACAAGACTTACATTTGAAATCATAATCGGAACCAAAGTGGTTCTACAAAAGTCATATTAAAATCTAAGTAAATGTGAAACTTATAAATGGTTGGCCAAGATTAAGTGATTTAATCATTTGTATGGGCATTTGATTTGCATCGACCTAATATGCACAAGTGACCAAACTTAAGGTAGGAAGGGTCTGAAAATGAACCATTATATTTTAAGATGCTATTTGCTTGTATGATATTATTTATATCGTTTAAATATAATTCTCATTTCATCTTGTCCCTATTTAGTATATTGGAACTAACTCTCTTAAAATACTCACATTGCATAATGAGTACTAGAGGAGGAAGTTCCTATGCTCCTTGGGATACTAGGAGTACCAGGGAGATTGATGATGGGCACTAGCGTGCTCAAAGGGAGCAACGTATGGTTAAGATGACCGAGAATCATCGTAAGCAGCTTGAGGACATGAATGCGGGGCATGAACATAGGATTGCTTAACTAATGGATGTTATCGGGAGACAGCAGTGTGTAGCAGGCACCACAGACACTGCAGGTATTGTTGTATCCACCACTGCCACTGCAAGTACCTATTGGAGAGAATATTCAAGTAAATGAAGGCACTGAGTCGACAGTTGCTGCAGCTTCGATACCAGTGGTAAGGCATAATGATGGGACATTGAGGATGCTTAAGATCTAAAAGGAGTTCTTGAAATACGATCCACCAAAAATTTTGGGACTCTGGAGACTGGAGTTGTAGAGGCATGAATCATGAATCTTGAAAAAAGGATAAAACTTATGAAGATTGATGATGCTACTATGGTACCATTAGCTTCCTTATTGCAAGAGGAAAGTACTGATAAATGGTGGAAATCTACGTAGAGGACCGAGGAACCAGTGGAGACTTGGTCACAATTCAGGGTATTGTTATATTCGAAGTACATTCTTAAAGACATTAGAGATGCTAAGATATGAGAGTTTCTTGATTTGAAATAGGGATGCATGAGGCACAAAGACTATGATATGAAGTTCTTAGAGTTGTATAAGTTTTCTACTTAGTATGTATCCACTAAGTTGGAAAGGACTACCAGATTCATTGAGGGACGGAGGGATGACGTTCATTACACTATAGCCGCTGTTGGGCTATAGACTTATAATGATGCATTGAACGCAGCCACATAGTGTGAGGCAACTTTTATAAGGATGGGGAAGATATTAGCTACATTGCATAAGATTGTGTAGCATATTCTCACCAAAGGTTTGGAAAAAATAAGTTATAAAGGTACCATAATGATAGGTTCAACAAGAAGTTTAAGGGAACATGATCTACAGGTGCGAATGCACCATGTAGAGTGGACTCGAGGGCACCCCATACCTCGGTGGGGATTTCTCACACTCCTGCCTTCTCTACTACTCATGGTTCGGTGTATAAGCCACCACTTCCACTTCGATAGTCAGAGAGCACTCAGAGTAAGAGTAAGGGACCGAAAGGATCTAAAGCAGGAAATTCAATAGGGCCGTCATATGCATCATTTCAGAGGCCTAGGGGATTGTGTTTTTTCTGTAAACAGCTGAGAACATTATACAGTAGATTATCCTAGGAGGCCAGAAGAGTCAAAAGCTAGTGTAGCCTAACTTGTTAGGGTAGGAGTGAATGAAGTTATAGAGTGAGATGTTGTAGCCACTCTTCATTTGGTGGCAAGTATGGTTCAAATTTGTGATAGAGGCATGCTTGCCTTATTTTATTTTGGGTCTTCTATTTCATTTTTGTTTGGTAATATTGTTGATAAGATTGGACTAAAGCCAGTTAGAGCTAGTACAAATTTGATTTTGAGTACCGCCACTGGTGAGAAAGTTTTTCCTAATATGGTGTGCGAGCGGTGTATTATTAAAATTAGGAATCATGTTTTATCCCATGATCTGTGAGTGTTAGAGTACTTAGAGTACGATGCCTTTTTAGGGAGGGATTGGTTGGGAGCTTACTAAGCCAATAATGATTATTTTTGTAAGATAGTTACTTTTTGAATCCCAAGTATACCGCCGTTTAAATACAAAGGTCGCGCACCGAAGCGAGTTGCCACCCGTGGGAAGGTAGCAACTAACAATGTGTGGGGAAATATTATGAGTCTCACAACTATGGAGGAAGATGGTCATGAACTTCAAATTGAACAGATTCAGATGGTTAGAGAACTCCCACAAGTTTTTCCCTAAAATTTGCTTATCATTGACCTTATTCCTGGTACGAAACCCATATCCATACCACCTTATAGAATGGCACCCGAGGATTTAGTAGAGTTAAAGAATCAGTTGGATGATATGCTAGAGAAAGGTTTTATCCACCCAAACATGTCGCCTTGGGGAGCCCCAGTATTGTTTGTGAAAAAGAAGGATGGCAGTTTGCGAATGTATATCGACTATCGTCAGTTGAATCGGGTGACCATTATGAACAAATATCCACTCCCTAGGATCAATGACTTATTTGATTAGTTGCGGGGAGCGAAGTTCTTTTGAAAGATTGACTTGAGATCGGGGTACCATCAGTTGAGAATACGGGAAGAAAACATAAAGAAGACACGTTTTCACATGAGATATGGACATTTTGAGATTACGGTGATGCCATTTGGACTTATGAATGCACCGGCAATGTTTATGGACTTTATGCGCAGAATCTTCAAGCCTACCTCGACAAGTTCGTCATTATATTCATGGATGATATCATGATTTATTCCAAAACCCAGGAAGAGCATGATAGACATCTCAAGGTGACTTTGCAAACTTTGAAGGATCACCGGTTGTATGCTAAGTTTAGCAAGTGCGAGTTTTGGGTTTCGGAGGAGAAGTTCTTAGGTCACGAAGTGAATGCAAAAGGAATTTTCGTAAATCTAGCTAAAGTTATTGTCATCACGAAATGACCACAACCCACCACGGTTACGAAGATTAAAAGGTTTCTGGGATTAGCAGGTTAGTATCCAAGGTTCGTAAAGAATTTCTCAAAGATTGTAGCACCAATGATAAGGCTAACTCCGAAGAATGTGGAATTTTAGTGGACTAAAAAAATACCAGAACGCTTTCGAAGAACTTCGAGATAGGTTGACATCGACACCTATATTAGTACTTCCTTAGGTATGAAAGGAGTTGGTTCTTTACACTAAGATACATGAGAAGAATTATCCAACTCATGATTTGGAGTTAGCAGTGGTTGTATTTGCTCTGAAATTTTGGAGGCATTACTTGTATGGTGAAAAGTTCACAGTGTTATCGGATCACAAAAGTTTGAACTACTTGTTTACATAAAGCAAGTTGAATATGCGACAAAGATGATGGCCCAAATTCTTATAAGATATTTTACTTCACTCTTCAATATCTTGCGGGGAAGGCAAATGTTGTGGCTGATGTTCTAAGTCATGTAAGGAAAGAAACAAAAGATGCTGGCATGATGATGACAAAGGAGTATAAGTTACTCGAGGAAGCTTCAGTCATGTGTATTAGTGAAATCAAATAGAATGAGTTAGACATTTCAGGTTTCTCAGTACGGGTTCAGATGAGAGCAGAGCCAGAGGCTATTTTCAGAATTATAGAATGTCAAAGGGTTGATTTTGAGTATGGCAAGTACAGATAATAGGCTAATAGTGAGGAATTTCCAAATTGGAAGCTTTCAGCAGACGAAACATTAAAGTTTAAGGGCACAGGCTATGGATTCCATCGCATGCGTAGTTGCGAGAGGATTTACTTCTAAAGTCGCATTGATCGCACTATACTATTCATCGGGGGAGCACTAAGATTTGCCGTGATATGAAATGATTGTACTGGTGGTCATGGATGAAAGCGGATATCGTGAGTTATATCCAGGATTGTGTGACTTGTAACCAAGTGAAAACAGATCATCAGAAGCCCGAAGGGATGTTGCAACCTTTACCCATTCCTCAGTGGAAGTAGGAACATACAGCCATGGACTTTGTGATCTGATTGCCGACAAATAGGATGAAACGTGATGCAGTTTGGGTTATCACATATTGTTTGACTAAGTCTTCACACTTTATTCCAATTTCCATGGGATTTTAAGGCTACATGGTGTCCTTGTGTCTTTTGTTAAAGGTTTAGAGGCCAAGATGGAAACCAAGCTTAATCTCAGCTCTGCATTTCATCCTCAATCAGATGGCCAGATTGAGAGACTTATTTAAATACTTAAGTATATGCTTAGGGCTTGTGTGTTGGATTTCTATAGGAGTTGGGAGGATTATCTGCCTTCTTTGTGAGTTTGCATACAACAACATCTTTCTTGCTAGCATTGGTATGGCACCATTTGATGCACTTTATTGGAGGCATTGCAGAGGTAGGTGACACAGTGTTGATTGGACCGAAGATTGTGTAGGATAACACCGAAAGGATTAAGCGGATTAGGCAGCGACTACGTACTGCACAAGATGGGCAAAAGAACTATGCTGATAAGGACCATCGAAAGGTTCTTATGAAGGAAAAAAATCACGTGTTGCTTAGGGTTTAACCAATGAAGGGACATTACAGATTCGGTATGAAAGGAAAGCTTGCTCTTAGGTACATCGGACCATTGTAGTGATTGAACAAATGGACCAGTAGCCTATAAGTTAGCTTTGCAATTATAACTAGCGAGAGTTCCCAATGACTTCCATGTATCTATATTGTGGAAGACACCAACGAAGCATACACCATCTATCGATTGGAGTCAAGTTGACTTAAGGGAGGATATGACATGTGAGGAACAACAGGTTCAGATTCTTGATAGAAAAATTTGAAGCTCCGTAACAAGGAAACTCCCTAATGAAAGTACGATGGCAGTTCCATGGTGACAAGGAGTTAACTTGGGAGAGAGAGGATTATATGATGGAGCACTTCTCGGATCTCTTTAAATCCTAAGGTAAGACTTACTTCTAGTTTTGAGGACGAAACTTCCAAAAATTAGGAATGTTGTAACACCCCAAATTTCTTAAATCTAGTTTAGTAAATACTAGAGGTGATTTAAAACTTTTAAATATATTTTGGTGTGTGTATGTGCCTAAATATGTGTATTAGTATCTATTACAAGGAAATTACAAGTAGAGCAAGCAAGGGTAAAATGGTTAAAATCCATATGGGATGGCTTAAATGAGAGACTCTTGATAATCCTAGAACTAGTGGGCACAAGATTTAAATCAAGGTTTGAGATTGGTCACCTCAAACCCTAGATGGGTCGTACAAATAAATAGTAGCTACAAACTTATGTTGTAGCTATTTGGTCAAAAACACAAGTGGAGGCTAGGGCTTAGTGAGAGAAAGAGAAGTTGGAGTGCTAGGAGGCCATTACAACTCTCCAAAGCTTTGAAAGCACAATCTAAGGTAAATCTCAAACCCAAAATAATAAATCTCAAAAGAAAATGTTAGTTTTCAGTATGTATTCTCATATTTGTGTTAGATCTAATGTTTTCAAGTTGATTTACAATTTAATGTTCAAATGTTGTTCTTCACATTCCCAATGGTTGTATATGTTGATTGGGAGCATTCCTTAATGAATTGATGCAAATATGTGATGAACACATGGGTTTTCATGATGGGTATATGTTGAATCCGAGATTGGTGGTGATTGTGGCTATGGTTTTGATTGTGGAGTACTTTGATTTCCAGATTTGACAAATCCTCGATGGTTTGGTAAAGTTTTTATTTTCAAGTTTTCAACAAGAACAATTAATAGATTTGAGCCTTGATGTTGTAATATCAAATCGATGGTATTGTTGTTAGAAAATGTGTTTTAGGACCCTATTTACTAAATCTTGAGCCAAGGGAACGTAGGGGAAGGTCCGGGGGAGTTTCGGGGGTCATTGAGACTCAATCTGAGAGTTGGAGGGCAAACAGCCGGCACAGCGCGGCTAGCGTCCTTGCAAAATCCCAATTATTTGCTCGACTTTAAACGACCATAACTTCTTCGTTTTAACTCCGATTTTGACATTTTGAAACCGTTGGAAAGCTTATGGAAAGCTTAAAATTATTAGATTGACAAACCACTCAAAATGAGTGTTTAACTTATTCAAAATGTGTTGGCAGTTAAGAGCACCATTAAGGTCTTAAATGCGAGTTTGAGTACAAACTAAGAATACGGGCCTACCCATGGTCCAAAATTC
This sequence comes from Stephania cephalantha, assembly GCA_039657325.1. Lineage (NCBI taxonomy): Eukaryota > Viridiplantae > Streptophyta > Magnoliopsida > Ranunculales > Menispermaceae > Stephania > Stephania cephalantha. The sequence goes on from CM077573.1 coordinate 25,008,791, forward strand.
TTACTAAACTTATACAAGAGTGTTGTGAGCCTAATAAAGTATGTATAAAATATAGATACTCGAGGAAAACCATGGGAACTCATAGAAGGTTTGGAATTAGGATTAAGCAGCGCTTAAGGTAAGTACAGTTTGCTCTATTATCAATCATGAAATGCTAGTAGATATGCTAGGATTTTATTTCAGTAATTGATCTATGAACTACTTGGAGTGATCTTGATATCTTTCATTGATATGTTGCTTATCATGTCCTTTTTTGTTACTATATCTGTTGGATGCTTGTGGAACCGATATACGTCAAATGAATATACTTGGTACATCGATTGGAGGTTCAGAGGCATTCCGTCCCTCCTCCGACTTGACTATACAGAGTTTTGCTAGACTTTTAAGCCCCATGATGTTTGATCTGTAGTGTTGGGGGAAGGATAAGCTATGCAAAGTCAATAGGTCTTTAGACTTGTGAACCTCGTGTTGTCTAAACCATACCATTGGGGGAAGGATAAGCTAAGACCTACTTTATGATAGGACTATTGTCATTTAGACTTGTGAACCTCTTGTTGCTTAAACCACATCATTGGGGGAAGGATAAGCTATTGCCCTTTGTCAAGTTGGATATATCAGTTGCCCACTTTTCTAACTCTAAAGGCATTCGGTATCATCATTATTCTTTTTGAAATATCAGTTGGGCTTTTTTGTTCTTTAATCTTGCTATATTATTATGCCTGATTTTGTGTCTTTAATGCCCGAAAAATGATAATGGATCTTATGACCTGAACTGTTGAATCTTGTTTGATTTTATTACTAAGTATAACATGGATGATTGATGGTAGAGCAGGCTTCTGCTTTACTGAGCCCGTTGATATATTTTGCTCACCCTACTACTTCCCCTTCCCCCCACGTACCTCTACTGCTGCTCAGGATAAAGGAATGGGCAAAGCCTTAGCATAGAAGCTCTTTTCTTGTTTGCAAGGTTTAATAATAATTATCTACTTGCTTTAAGACTTTATATAATAAAAAGTGGATTTATTTAGGTAGATGTTTTATTACCTAATTCAGTTTATGTTTAATTTGGTATGCAAGACTTCTACATTTAGTTCCGCATTTTATTAGACAATAAAGGCTTTATCATATTCCGTACTTATTAGCATAGTTTAGCGTAGTTTGTAGAATTTCATGGTTTTTTTTCCATAGGTTAAGGCTCACTAGATCATCACCCGACATCACTTGGTTATCTCAAGGGGTTTGGCGATGGTTTAGGCTGGTCGATCTAGGCCCACCGGGGTTTGGGTCATCTCATTAGGCTTTCTAGCAGCACCATCATACATGTTTGATCCGAGCTTAGTGCAGAACTGGAGGGTGGAGCATCCATTAACACCATCAAAAGCTAGAGCTGAAGATGCAGATGAGGTTAATGATGCACAATCTTGAAGTCAGTGTAATAGGAATCCTTTGGACCTGGTAGTTAAGAGTGACTTTGATACCATTCATTATATATATATTTTTTTAGCTTATTAGAGCTTTTTGTTATTATATAAATTTGTGGTTTTGGTGTTTTCATGTTTCAGCTTACTTTTAAACCTTAAAGACAAAGTTTGGGTTAATTTTAGAGGCAAACACTATACTACATTGTGGAAAATGGTAAGATAGGCTGAGATATATGAATAAACACTACAGGTACGATTGTTTAAATTTAATTTGATGCAGTTAAGGTGGAAAGTATGGTAGAGTATAAATTTTTTGTTTTATCTACTATATGAATGTTTAAGTATTATAGATTAGGTTATATATAGTAATATGTAATGAATAAGTAGTTCATTTTCATGTCTATGCCTTTAATTGTGGATGAGTAGATTACAATTATCTTTTTTATATGAAACTCAAGAGTGTGTTTTAAATTTTGTAGAAGAATCAATAAAATGTTGCAACAATGGTATGATTTCATGATTAGAAACCTAAAGTTAGGGAAGACCTTGAACATGAAACAAAATCAAGAAACCATAACACTTCTTGTAGAAAAATTTAGATCTCCAAGGATTCTATAATAAGTGTGAATCTTACTTGCACATAAAAAGCAAATAAAAACTGCAAAGAGGGGGAAGAAATAGGCATTATATATACTAAAAGTTGGCATTAACTTACTTTATTTAGTGAAAATAAGAAATGCCAACAAGAGTTTTAGAATTAAAAGTAAAAAATGAGAGAATCCTACGAGTTCCACAACAAATAGAGTAGAGAACTTGATAGTTGGATAAATTAAGGAAAAATAAAGACAATAGGAAAAAAGGCAGGGAGTGTTAAATATAAAAATAAGAAGAAAAGAAAAGAGAAAAGAAAATAAAGAAAAGAAGGCAGAAGTAAGCTAAAACTCTTCAAATACAAGATTTATCTCTAGTACAAGTAGCTAACTAAGTCAAGTTTCCATTCCAACTATGTTAAGTCCTATAGACTCTTGAAGTGCTTAAGTCTACCAAAGATGAGTTTGATCTATGCTTATTTGTAAATTCTTGAGGTTAATGAGAAATCATGATATTGCATACTTGCTACTTTAGTGTTGAGATGAAACAAACTTGTGAGTAGTGATGGTTTTCGGTTGTGATCTACATTTGTGTTTCGAAAGTGAAGTTATATGTGTTATTAAAGCCACATGTCTTAAAAATATAATTTTTTGCAAAGAAAAACTGTTGAGTGGATTGTTCACTTGAAACCTAGTGAATTAAAGGAAACTCCATGAACCATATAAATTAAATGAGAATTAGTATTAGGAGACTTAGTAGAACACACATTTGCTCAAGATGTGCAAAATCCTATGTTTAGGGGTATTTGATAAGTGATTATTTATAATAGTATATTAAGTATAAATATCCTTAAATGAGCTCTAATTCATGGTATTATTGCATTTTCAAAGAATTACAGTGTAAAAAAAGGAATTGAGGACAAACGAGAAACAACAAAGCAAACATCCACAAAAACATGGTTGGCATCATGGCTACATGTGTTGACACTACGAGAACATAAGGAACATCGTGGGAAGGAAAGGCATGGCATAAGAGAGATGAAAAAGTAAAGAAACCCAAGTCTAGAGGTTCGGTGCAGTAGCGGTGCTATGGTGTAAAGGGGACAACACCGAGCAAGGTAGTGACAACATAGAAACACCAAGGTGCAAAGCAATGCACATGCAGTGGTAGCCCAGTGGAGTAAAAAGCACGACGCTAGGACATTAGTGACAGTGCTAGTGTGATGGCCCCTTTAAATAAGCTTTCAAATGCCACTGGTTTGGATCAATTTGGAATTAAAATGAGCAGATTATGACCAAATTATCCAGGTTGATTCCTAATACAACATGCATAATTCTAGTTTTGGTGTTGCAAATTCAAAAAATTATATCTTTATGATTTCAAAACCAAATTAAGAACTTCAATATAGCTGGATTATCAGCTTGAAATTCGGAATCCAATTATATAAATCAATTGCAAATACTCAATAATCTACCATCTGAAATTAGCCTAAAACCAGAACTTGTTCTAATTTCAACTAAAAAGATGTGTACCTAGTTGATGTAGCACCCTAGCTTGAGAATTTCTCACCAGCTTCCATGGATTCCTTCAACACCTTGATGGTTCACTCCTCTCCAGCAATTTCTTTTTCTTCTCCAGCAAAAATGATTGAGTTATTTGGTTTGCATGTTGTTTGATCACTAATGTTATATATTAAGGTGATGTTCCTTCCTAGCTATTAATCTCCATGGATTTATGTATCCCGAGGAATATCTAATGTTCCACCTCTTGCCATATATCCCACTAACTCAACCTAAAGTGACACCATTTCATTACTTACCTAGTTCCTAGATGTGCCAATGTGTATCTCTAAACCAATCCTATGTTTTCCATTTAATTTACTCAACTATAGGCCTTTAATTTGATTTACATTAACAAACACAACCATAGGCTTATAAGTAATTCCTTATTTCATATTAGTATTAAATAAGACTTACCAAAATGCTAACTACTCGGTTCCCTGCCTCGCACGCTACTCGAGGTACGTCCCCGCTCTTGTCTCGACGCCTACAACTGTACAAACCGACTTAGTAAGTCTACGCAATACATAACATTAGGCATACATCAATACAAAAAATATAATATAACTTTGCCACGTGCCTTGGTCGGTACACGTATCACGGTGCTGGTCCCACGACAAGGGTCGGTGATCCTGATTAAGGAATTAAAACGGGGGTTAGAGATTTGGGCCGTGACAGCCAGACACGCAGCAAATAGAAATTATAGTTTTAATTCGACTTAAATTGTAAAGTAGGGTTTCTAATTATTATTAAGGAGTACAAATTGGTATTAGGACGTGTTAAACACACTACATACCAACTATTAGCCACCATTAGAGTAATTTTAGCAAAGGTTTACTATGAGTTTGACTATTAAGAATTTGTTTGAAGAAAATATTGAAGATATCAAGTTAGCAACTCAAGTTTGGTTTCACTGACTAATTCAAGGTAATATTTATATTCATCTATTATTTACAATGATTTCCATGATGAATTGTGATATGTGTGTTTCAATGAAGTGTGAATCGTCTATTTATCTTAGGGATCAGTGGATCCTATGGAATGAATACTATGCTTTGAATAGGAATAAAAAGTGAATATAAAAAGTACAATAGTTAGAATTTGTATGGATTCAGAGCGCAATGCTTTAGACATCTTGATCACGTGTTTAATGAACTTAGGTTTTGATAGTTATCATCGCCATTAACGCTTTTAATCCTGACATGAACGGTAGAACCATAAAACACACAACATCGATGAATAGTTGTTGATTAATGAAGCACAATTAGTAAACTAAGCTGGTTATGAATTTAATGATTTGGGACTTAAAGAAATGTGGAGCTTACGTTATTCACATCGATAGGTTAAGTTCTAGTTTGCACATTGGAATCTTTTGTGTCACGACAAGGGGTTGAAGTGGATTTGAGGAAAATTTATCTATTTTAACTAGGCATTGCACACAACATATTAAGATGTAAACACGAATACAAAGCATAATATTAAATTACCTAGGTGAAGTTGTGAACTGAGATATCCTTAATATAAAAGTTCAGTAAAGTTTAGATTGATTTGTTATATTAGTGTAGTTAGTATAAAATTAATTAAAAAGTGATTTCCTTAACAATAGTTCAAAGTTAAATAGGTAAACCACTAGTGCAAACACCTTTCCTTGAGGATGATATCAATGATGTGACACACACATCATTTTACTCTCTCAAATACGCTCTTTTTTGAGTTTAACAAAACTGGATTAAGGTGGGAATCTCTTAAATACACTAAAATCTAGTTTAAGAAGGTTGAATCTAGGCAAAAATTCAATCTTTGAGTGAAAGTATGGTTGGTTTTATTTTTTGTGGCAAATTGGGGTTTTATTTTTAAAACTCGAAATTAGTCCATACGAATCAGGATTTTAACTGGATTCACTAGTGATTCGCTAAAAAAATCCATGAAATTTAGGCTGTGTCTTACCAATTTATCCAGCAATTTGGCTTTTAGGCCAATTCACTACTAAATCGCTAGACTTGAGTTTTCACTTAAAGTTTATGTTCATCGTCACCAATTTTTCCATCGATTCACAGTGTTAAATCAAAACGCTACGGATTTGTTAAACATAAATTATTATTTTTTCAAACTATTTAACAATTATCATATACATCATTCATAATAATCAATTTAAAGTTACAATTGATCATAAATACAAAAAATTGAATAGGATATGTAACTAACTAATAATTTAATTACTTTATTAAACAAATAAATAAACAAATGGTGTAAATTTGCATAAAGGCCAAAAAAAACATAATAACCCGATCACCCCCACCCCCCATTTGAAAGTACTTCAGAGTTTAAATTTCAAAAATATTTTCAATACAAGAGTCAAAAAGTTAGGGAATAAAAACATATTATACAAATAAAATAGAAATAAAGATTGAATAAGGGTTGTCTCCCATAGAGCGCTAATGTTTATTATCATCGGCTCGATAGAATCATTTAAGAATTAGACCCAATCTTTAAACTTTAATATATGATTTTCCACTCTAATGCCATTTCAAAAAGTGGTTGCTTGACCATTCATCATTAAAGTGATTGGTTTATTCAGAATACCCATAACAACTTGAGAAGTGGCTAAGAAAGGGCATTCTAAAATTAAAATATGATCGTCGTCAAAAAAGTGTGGTATAAGCAAAAAGTTCGTGGGTAGAATATGCTTGTCCACTTGAACTGGTACATTCGTAACCATCCCTATTGATTTGATCGAAGTACCATCTGGTAAAGAAACTCGTTCAGAAGCAAGTTTATGTTGGGTTTTAGGGTTCATATGCATTGAAAAATTCAAAACAATTTTAGAAAACCCCCCAATAGGATCGAAAATAAGTCCCATTAAACTAGATTTACAAAACTAAATGTTACCTTAATTGTTCGATCTCCAAGAAGTTCAAGTGCGTGTCCTCTATCGCAAATCCAGACACAAACGGTGACCATAATTTGGAGTGCTAGCCCCAAGAAAGATAGAAAACTTTTTTCTTTTCTCCAAAAATAGATAACTCGAAAATGGCTAAAACGAAATTCTAACCTCATTTTTGGGTTTCAACCGCTACTTATATGTGTAAATAAGCTCACTTAAAAATATATTTGTAATACAACTATTATATTTAAGTAAATCAATCAAATTACATAAATGCCCCTACTAATTAGTTATTATATAAAAAATCGTATGGGCTTTATGTCATGAATTTTTGGGTTTCAACCACTTTTATGTCATGAATTTTATCATTTAAAATTCATTACTCTTGACCAATTGAAATTGCACAAAGCCAATCTTTGTGTGCGACCCTAAAGGTTTTTGCGACGTTGTTAGTGAACCAAAACAATTTTGGTACACAAGTCAATTGTGGTCTCTATAAGCAATTATGACTATCTAAGTAGCATGAATATCAAAATTGACATAACGTAATGAATAACATATATCATATCCTTTTGACATGCGATATCCTTTGATTAAACATAAGGCATGAAAAGTCACTTGTAATGTTCAATCGTTCCAGTCTTGATCTTTAGGTGGACTGATAACATCCAAGTGACATCGATCATATCAATTCACTTGTACTTTGCCATTTAATAGTCTAACGTATCGAGTGAGATGAAAACATCTCAATACATGTTTGGATCAGTGGTGTGATCTTGATTATGTGGCCTGTGCTATCGCCTTGTTATTGTCACAATACAAATAAATAAGGTTAGTTATACTCGCAACCACACCATGCTCATAGATTAACTTTTTGATTTAAATTTCCTCTTTATCTGCATCGGACGCTGCAATAAATTCAGCTTCTATTTTAAAGTCTACCACAGTTTATTACTTTGAACTTTTCTTGCTCACTGTGCCTCTATTCAAAGTAAACACATATCCAGACTACGATCCGAAGTCATTTATATCAATTGAAAACTTGCATTTTTGTAACCATTTACAACAAGCAAGTCTTCCAAATTTCCATAGACTAAGAACACTTTTTTAGTCTTTCTTAGCTACTTAAGAATGTTTTTTATAGCTATCCAGTAACTCTCACCAAGTTTAAACTAATATCTACATGTTGTACACAAAAGCATATGATACATCAGGTAGGGTTTATACCATGGCATACATGATAGATCCAATAGGTGATACATATGGAATCGTACTCATGTGCTCTCGCTCATCATTAATCTTCGGGCATTAAGTCTTACTGAGAGTTATACCATCAAACATTGGCAACGACCTTTTTTAGAGTCTTTTATACTGAATCTATTCAGTACCTTGTTAATATAAGCACTATGACTTAAACTGATCAACTTTTTAGATCTATCCATATAAATCTTAATCCCAAATATGTAGGCTGCATCTTCTAATTCCTTTATTGAGAAAAACTTCCTTAACCAAGACTTGACGCTTTGCAAGGTTGGGATGTCATTTCCAATGAGTAATATATCATCAACATATAATACTTGGAAAACAACCACGCTCCCACTGACCTTATTTTATACATAAGGCTCACTTCATTTTTAATGAAACCAAAATCCTTAATTGCTTAATCAAAACGAAGATTCCAACTCCGAGAAGCTTGCTTTAATCTTTAAATATATCTTTGAAGGTTGCACACCTTCCAAGAATTCTCAGGATGAACAAACCCTTTAGGTTGTATCATATACACATCCTGAAATAGCATTCAATTTAGAAAAGTTGTTTAGACATCCATTTATTGTATCTCATAGTCGTAATATGCGACTATGTCAATTAGAATTCTAATAGATTTAAGCATGGCTAGAGGAGAAAAAATCTCATCATAATCAATTCCTTCAGTCATCCTGAAATTAGCTGTGCTTTATAAGTATGCACATTGATATCCATGTCAGTTGTCTTCTTCAAAACCTGTTTACATCCAATAGTCTTACCACCTTAAGGTAAATTAACTAGGTTCTAAACTTGGGTATAATACATGGATTGCATATCATAATTCATGGCACTAGTCCATTTATATGCCTCAAGGCTAGACACAGCCTCTTTTTAGGTAGTGGGCTCATTTTGATCCATAAGCATCTCTCTACTATTAGTAATAAGAAAATCAAATCTCTCTGGTTGATGTCTTACTGTATTAGACCTTAGCGGGCCTTGTGATACCTGTGGAGGTTCAACTAGTTAAAGAATTTTTAGATCTCCCACTAGTGGTTGAATGTTTATTTATGGTTCTGAAACTTCTTCAAGACTTACTTTATTCCCATTATTGTCTTTTGAGATAAACTCTTTTTTCCATAAAGACACCATTCCGAGCAACAAACACTTTGTTATTAATTGGATAATAAAAGTAGTATCCTCTAGTTTCTTTAGGATAATCAAAAAGTACAAACTTGGTCGATTTGGTTAGTAATTTTTTAGAAATTTGTCGTTTTACGAAAATCTTAAAGTTTCAAATCTTAAGGGAAGAAAAATTTAGTCTTTTCACAAACCACATCTCATATAATGTTTTATCAACCACTTTAGAAGGAATACGATTAATTGTAAATGCATCTGTTTCTTAGGCATAACCCCAAAAGAAAATAGGAAGATCTGCATGAATCATCTTAGATTGAACCATATCCAATAAAGTTCAATTTCTCCTATGAGAAACACCATTCCATTGTAAAGGTATTGGAGGAGTTAACTGCAAGACAATCCAACAGTTTCTAAGATCATAATCAAACTTTTGGCTAAAATATTCACCACCTGTATCTAATTCAAGTGCTTTAATATTTTTTCCAAGTTGATTGTGCACTTCATTTTGAAATGTTCAGAAATTCTCAAAAGATTCACCTTTATGTTTCATGTGACACCCGTAACCATATTTGCTAAAATCATTAGTGAAAGTAATGAAGTACTGATAACCACCTCTAGCTATTGTGTTTATAAGACCACATACATCAGTATGTATTAGACCCAATAAATCACTTTTCCTTTCATTGTATCTAGTAAAGGGACTCTTTGTCATTTTTCCTAGCAAACAAGATACATATGTTTCATATGATTCAAATTAAAATGAATCTAAAACTCCATCTTTATGGAGTTTAGAAATGTGTTTCTTATTTATGAGGCCAAGAGGATAATGCTAAAGGTAGGTTTTATTCAAATCATTTGAGTTGAATCTCTTTGTATTTACATTAAGAATAGGAGCATCTATGGACCTTTTCATGTTTAGAAAATAAAGACCACCACACAAATCAACATTCGTATAGAAAACATTTTTACGGGAATGAAGCATTTATTATTTGCAATAGTGAAATTAAAACCATCCAAATCCAGACATGAAACTAAGAAGATGTTTTTGATCAAGGCAGGGACATAATTACAATTATTTAAAACTAAAACCAGTCCACTAGATAAAATTAACTTATAACATTCTACAGCCAACGCAACAACCTTTGCTCAATTTTCAACTCGAAGGATCACTTCTCCATTCTTTAGCTTTCTACTTCTAGTGAGACCCTACATATTAGTTCAGATGTGAGATCCACATCCGATATCCAATACCTAGGAATCGCTACTAGACAAGTTAACATAAATAATATAAATACTTGATGTAATAGTCACACTACTCTTTTTTTTCTTTAGATCTTCAAGAGAAAGCTTACAATTTCTGAACCAATGCCCACGTGCATGGCACAAATGGCAATTTCCTTCTTATTCCTTTTCCTTTTAGGATTTTCAAGTAGAAGTACCTTTAGACTTGACTTGTTCCACAAGCTTTGTGACAGTCAGAACAGCCTTGGTGACTTCAGCCTTGCCTTTGCCTTTCGTTTTTAAAGCCTTTCCTTTCTGAACCATCAACATATTAGCAAAGGGTTTCTTAGCTTTCTACTAAGCAGTCTTAAGCATGAAATTCAACTTTAAGATAGACTTCTCTGTAGTATTCTTGTTATAGTTTATCAAAAATTGTGAATAACTATAAGACAATGAATTTAGGATCAAATTCGTTGCCAACTATTGACTTTTGGGAAATCCAAGTCTTTCAAGATGATCAATATAGCCCTTCATTTTTAGAACATGAGGACTAACTGATGCACTCTCACCCATTTTGCAGGAATGAATGTTTATAATTTTCTCAAACCTTTCTCGCCTAGCCTACTATTAGAACATTTCATTAAGCATTGTAGCCATGTCGTAAGCTTTCATGTGTTCCATGTCCTTCTGAAGTTCAGGAACCATGGTTGCTAACATAATGCATGCAACATCAATTGAGTCATTGACATGTTTAGTTTGTGTAACATTCACAACTCCTAAAGTATTGGCTGATGGTTCTTTACGAATAGGATCATCCAAGTACATAAAACTTGCGTTCATGTTTGAGAACAATTCTCAAGTTTTTGAACCAGCAAAGAAAGTTTGTTCAAGACAACTTATCCTTCTCAAGGATGGATCCAAGTGACAAGGGATTAGTTTGATTTAAAGAAGCCATAGTTCTACCATAAAGATTACACAAAAGTTCATTTTAGTGTAGGGAAATGGACTCCCACTAAATTAACAACCCTCCTAATAACACTATGTTAATTTAAGAAACTAAAATTCATGTTTTACCTAATTCCAATACAGCTAGGACATGACACTTTGAATTATGTTATTTAGGTAGGCGACACCCCCCATTTAATTTTTTCGACATTAAATTCCAGTTCAAAAAATTGAAAATCACCTAAAATTTCTAATATTTTTAGTTAATCCAATTGATCGAAAGCAACCACTATTTAATTTTAAAAAAATGTTATTTAAAATGTTTTTACTAACTTGGCCCCACCTCTAACTTAATATCTTATCTTAATTTAATTAGAATTTAAGATACTTTGAATATTTATCCATTACGAATTTGTTATATATACCTCACCTATCTTATAGGATTTGTAGTTCTTATCAAATTAAAAGTTTATCTCCTATCTAAGAGACCACATTAAAATATATGGTCAAAACCAATTTCGATTCTAATCCTTACCAAACAAACAATCGAATCAAGAAATGAAATATTAATCATGCATTTAACACCAGAATCATATTAAATTAATTATATTAACCTAAACATGATTTTTATCATGTAGACATACATAATTATAAAATAAAAACAAACTATGTATTCAACATCATAATCAAATTAACGTAAACATGACTTCGACCAAGGGAACGTACAAAGTTCACATTGTTCAATATTAAAACATATGTTAATAGAAATATTATAAACATAAATTATGTCATTGATTCAAATCATGCTTATGTATCAAATATATGAATTAACATGTTTTAAAAACAATTCTTAATAACAATTATCACATAACCTATATGCACATCATATATACATTAATTAAATCATGTTTTCACACATATATCATATATACATCAGAGAAAATATGCAAAGAATTAATAGAACCAAACCTAAGTCTCTGATACCACTACGGAGTTTTGGAATTCATACGCAGCGAAAAATTCATTAGATTTTTTGAAAGACCACAACATGATTGAAAATAAGTTCCATTAAACTAGATATATAAAAGTAAACCTTACCTTAATTTGTGACATTTTTTTCTAATTGTTTGATATCCAAGACGTTCAAGCGCATGTCTTCTATTGAAAATCCATACACGAACAATGACCACAAATGTTTTTCTTTTTTTTCTAAAATTCAGAGAACTTGAAGCAAAAATGAAAATCTAATCTCGTTTTAGGGTTTCAACCTCTATTTATATGTGTAGATAAACTCTCTTAAAAACACATATTTGAAATACAACTATTGTATTAAGGAAATTCAAGCAAATTTCACAAATGCCCCTATTAATAATTTATCATATAACAAATCATAAGGGCTTTTATGTCATGAATTTTATCATATAAAATTCATTACTATAGACCAATTGATATTGCACAAAGCCATTTTTTATGTGGGACCCAATAGGTTCATGCGATGTGAAAATCAAAATCGATACAACCTAATGAATAACATATATCATATCCTTTTGTCATGTGATATCCTTTGATTAAACATAAGGCATTGAAAGTCACCCTTAATGTTCAATTGTACTACTCTCGATCTTTACGTAGCCTGAAAACATCCAAGTGACATTGATCATATTAATTCACTTGGACTTGTTCATTTAAAAGTCTAACATATTGAGGGATCCCTTGTTATCTCTCTCTATATGAGAAAGACAAATTCTATCTTTATTGCATACCTTTATATATTATTCACAATTTTTATAATCGCTCGATTATAGAGAACCGATTATAGAGAACATTTTTTTGCGTCAAATTACCATGCTCCTATTATTGAAGTCTATGGTAATTTCAAGTCTAAGGATTAAATGATATACCTATTGTAACAACCCGTGTGCATACCTCGAATAGCATGTGCGTGTGTTTGCATGATGTATGGTGTTTGTTTGAATTGTTGAATCAATTTATATATAGGTTGTCGTATAATACGAAAATTATACACAAACCTATAAAATGAAAAATATTCAATAAACAATGGTTTACCGAGAAACTAAGTTTGATGAGGGAGTTGTGGCACAAATGTGGACCCACAAGGACACTTGTAGGCATGTTCGATGAGTTTATTATTGAATAATACGCTATATATATGTTTTAAAATATATAACCATATATTGGAAAATAAAAGAATATTATAAATATATGGATTATCGGATCGTCTTGAACGAAGCGTAAGTACAAGATGTCTCAAAGTTCGTGTAACTTTAAGGAGTGTCATTTTAACGCATCAACCACCCTATCGATCTCGAGATAGCACGACACATATCTCAAGAAAAATTCATATATATAAACAAAAGTTGATCGTTATCTCCTCATAAATCGAACATTCAAAAGAAAGGCTGAGGGTTCGAGAGTTGATTTCGATCGAAAGGAGATCTTTTTAAGAGCCGAAGTCAAGTTGAGGATCTTAATCGAATCAACAACATAAGATCAACATTTAGGTATGATTTGTTTTTGTGTTTGTTGAAGTTCAATTTAATGGTGATGCTAGAATTTTAGTTAATTGTGCGGTTTGATGATTAGAACTGGTTTATAATCTGATTAGAGGTCCTCCTAGATCATTTGGGAGTGTAATTGTTGAGTTTGAAGGTGATTTGTGTTAAGATTGGATCAGCATAAGCATGCTGGTGTTGCAGGTCTAGTGCGCATAGCGCACTAGGCATTGGCCATAGCAAGCTACGCGTACTGGGGAAGATGTTTGACATACGGATAGCGTGCTATCCGTGTTAGGTAGCTCGCTATCAGACCTCAGAAGTGTATGTGAAGTTCAGTAGTGCAAATAGCACGCTAGCTCCGGGACATAGCTTATTATCCACACTCAGATCAGTACAAAACTGATTGGATTTTGGTGGTTTATCGAGAGCTTTGGGTCTAAGGGTTTTAATTAGAGTATACTAGACCTAAATTAACAATAAATGATTGGTGATAGGTAGAGGAACACCGAGGAAATGTGAGATGATCATAATGTTAGGGAGTTTGGGAAAAAGAGACTTAGACCGAGGTAAGTACGGATTCGCTTATTTATCAATATTGCATGGCTATATAGTATATATAGCTCATATAGTTGTTAGAATGAAATGGGGATTATGTACACTGTGATGGATTTCAATAAATGGAAAATGGTGTGTAATGTGACCATGCTATAACTCGTGGTTTTGAGAATAGGTTTAAAGGAGATGGGTTCCCTTTTAGGCCTATATATAACTCTTGCTCAATTCAATAGGTTGTATGAATTACATACACATTAAAGGGTTTGGGATAGACCCACTGGGCATTAATGGATGGGCTAGAGAGCATATCAGCCAATATGTTGGTCTATTAATTGTATTAATGGCGTTGGTGGGTAATCGACCCTAGTTTTATAAAATAAACGGGGATCACGGTGTAATAGTCCAAATTACTTGCTATGCATCTGATTATGTATTAAATCTATATGCTTTCCATATTCTTGTTAGATATCATTGGTGCATGTAGTTATTGCATGATATCCTTGAATATTATATGGAATGTTTATGATTAGTGTGAATCCCTACTTACTGAGTAAGTTGGAGCGCTCACCTCAATTGACATTACAGGTAGATCTGACGAGCGCTACGACTTTGGGATGGAGAAAGTATAGGAGTCTTGAACTTCTCTTCGATGTAATGACTTCCTCTGGTCTTATATATTAGTGTTGAATTATAGTTTTGTAATATCTCATGGGATTGGTGATTTATATAACCAAATTTTATTTCGGTTTTGTTTTAATACTATATATCATATTTTGATTATCGAAAAGGTTTTTGATTATATGATTTGTTTTATTTCAATAATCGATATATAATAGTGCTTATCATGTGTGGGTGGTAAGGCTGCTGGCTCTAGTTAAGTCTTGTAATCTGGGCTTAATTAGGGTTTCATGAAAGGTATTACCCTAATTAGGTTAGGGGATGCTACAGCTTGGTATCAGAGCCTAGTTTAGCCAGCAAGAGTTTATGGTTTATCACTTTTAGAGATAAAGTGGTAACAGTGATATAGTTTGGTATCATGGACAAAACTCTGACCCTAAATTCATTTATGATTGGTGTTCGAAGTGACTGTTAGCCTACTTTAAAAGTTTAAGGTACTCTGATAACCCTAATGACGGAACCTAAATTTATCGACTAGAAGAGTGGTCTCGAGTTATGAATAAGCTTAGGGTATGATAAACGGTTTTTATCGTAATTTGGGGGGGTAACTAAAAGATAAAAGGCTGAAATATGTTATTTGTTGTGTTGCTATATCTACGTGGTAGATATAGGAATTGTCTTTTCTAACATTAATAAGATGGTTGAAGTCAATCTATTTCTCATGATATTAGAAGGTGTTGGAGGTAAGAGCTCTGGAGAGTCTTAACCTCGGGGAGACAAAAAGGAAGGACATAAGAAAAGTTATAAAGATGAAATAAAATTCTTCACAAAGTAACATTTTCAATGGTCTTTGTTCTCACTGATATTATTAGTCAAATAATAGTCAGTGAAGAATTATATATTGGATCAAGACATTGAACTGTGTATTAGGAGAATGAAAATTATGAAATAATGAAATACTAAATGACTTTCGATGAAACTCAAAGGTGGCATACCTCTTTGAGAGGTGATAAATACTACTATTGAGACTAGTATGGAATTAATGAAGGTTAATCAGTAAAATAAATTAGTGGTTAGTGATAAAAACCTAATGGAAGTTAGGAAACCACTAATGCAGAGACACTTCATAAGTTGTTATGAAGTTGACATTCCAGTTATAATGTGAATCCATATTGAAATAGTAAGTAGTTTATTAATAAAAGATAGTTAAATGCAGAATATAGAGTGAGTTGGTAAGATATCCTAGTCTGATCTATTAGACTGGTATAGTCTAAATTGGGGAGAATGAGTGGTTAGTGAATCTGAGGATTTGGGGAATCCAAGGATTAATGTGTAGTAGTCAAAATGAGTATTCATTACTTAGAATTGACAATTCCTTCTGAAAATGAGTGAAATCAATGGTTCTCAAGAGGTAGTTGAGATTTGATTTTCACAGTTGAATGATCAGAGCTATGGATATATATCTTTATAAGATGATTACAGGCAGGTGCTGGATCATTTTAAGTATATGGTGGAAATCACTAGAACTTACTAGAACTCATGCTATTTTCATAAAAAACTAGTCTCAAATGAAGGAAAACCCTATAGTATGAAGTTGTTATTTTGTTATCAATAATAACATATAGAATTGGAATTGGTAACGGTAAGTTGGTTTGGACAAGATTTATTTGCAAATGCTAGTGCTAAGTTTCAAAGAATAATAAATGGGAAAAGTGTTGAATATTAACAGTAAGTCAGGGGATTTGAATGTGATTGAGACAATATGTGGTTGTCCAATATTCAACACAAAGATAAAAAGGGGAAAGTAAGCTTGAATTAATTGGATATTACCAACAATTGATATAAGGATCTTTGATATCGTTGTGTAATTCATTCAATTAACTCAAGTGTGAAAATGGTTATAAATTGAAATCGAATACAAGAATGCTTTAGAGGAAGGTGAAATTAAAGTTTGATTACAATGTTTACTTGAGAAAACCTAAATTGTGAAAGAGGTTAGAGGTTCATCCTAAGACTTAAGATCTAGGTAAGAATATGTGGGTGACATAATAAAACAAAATTGTAACTCATATTTCTAGCTATATATAAATAGTTCCAGATTTTGGAAAAGAACTATTAGAGACTGATAATCTCGGGATAACTAATTTTGTAGTTGTAGCAAATATGGAAAAGCATCAGTTGTTAATTAAGAAGAGAGGTTGTTGAGGGTGTTTTAATCATTCTTTGATATTAATAAAAATCTTAGAGGAATCATTAAAAGACAACCTAAGAATATGACACCAGTGGACTGGTGAAAAGTAAGTAAAGAATTTCAAACTGTAGAAGTTTAGAAATGGAAATTGTCAGAGTAATAGAAATATAAGGTAAGAAAGTTACCTTAAAACTTTTCTAAGTATTAGGAATTCACTCTAAAACATCACTCATCAAGATGATTGTGTTGACAATGCTTTAAAAAGAAAGGGACAGAGGCTATAGTGATAATAAAAGTTGCTCAGTAATATCTTTTAGGTAAGATATTTATTGATGACCAAATGGAAGTTCTGCGCAGGCACATCATCAGTTGAGTTGTCTAAATTATTAACTATAAGTCTGTTATTTGGAGCTCAGATTGGAGTTGGGCAAATAACGATTGAAATGAGTGATGTATTATTAAAGGAGATTGATTGAGATTATCAAGTAGGTCAAGGATGACTACTCATTATTGATGTTGGTAAGGATGATCTCGGATCAAAACATTGAGCATGTAAGGAAAATTCTTTAATACATTTATTCAGGTGAAGTCCAAAAATTTATTGTGATGAAAATGAATAGTTGGTGACTTGAAATGAAAAAAATTGATGGTATCAATTTTATAAAGAAATATGAGATATATTAGCAGGAGAAAGCTAAATAATTATAACCTGGAGGGTTATATTATTCTTGCCCTATAGAAATGATATCTCATGCTCAGAAATCAATGATGAATTAATCTAAGTTGTGGTGACAACTGAAGGTTATTGATATAATTGTAAAATTGACAGAATTTAGAAATTTTTTGACCAGTACCCTGGTTTAAATACTCATGGAAAAGTGAGCGAGATGTATGTTTGTGGAAGAGTTGAGAGTTCTGGAGTACTAGTATTATTATTTCGATAAGGAACCAAAAATTTGTTTCTTAGGGGGGAAGAGATGTATAACAGGTTGGAGGGACCTTTCTCAATCTTAACACAATATACCTGAAGTTGACAATGACTTCCAGAGAATATAGTTTTTGAGCTTGGAAAAAAATGAATATTTTCTATGAATTCTCTAGTGTTAATTTTAACAGGCTATATATAGAATTGAGGTATTTACCTTAAAAAGTTGTATGACTTAATTTTTCGTTAAACGGTGTGGGAGGAGAAGTAATGATACAAATTTGTTAGAGCCTGAGTAATTTAGAACTACGAGAAAAAAGGTGTTATCAAATTGTCAGTATACAATTGCAACTTAGGTATATGGAGAAAATGTAGCTATTAATAAAGCTTCTCAGTTTATACTTCATGAGGAAATGACGGTGATGATGATTTGTGTGAGTTTAGCTGACACATCATCAACTAAGTCAGCTAATTACACAGCTACTAATCGATATTTGAGTTATGAGTTAAACTGAATTGGAGAAGATTCAGTGGTGATTGGTTATCAAAAAGTTAATCATGATTATATAGAACGTTAGAGGTTAATGGCTAGTGTAAATTATCCTGATTGGTCAGTTTCTGATAGTGGTGCATTACGGTTCAGGGATAGATTGTGGATTCCATTTCAGGATCAGGTAAGGCAGGAAGTGCTACGAAAATCTCATAGATCTCTTTACTGTATTCATCCAGATAGCAGTAAGGAATATCATGACATGAGGAGCCTTTATTTATTGTTAATCTGGGATGAAAAATGATGTTATGGGAATAATAAAGAGATATGAGATATGTCAGCAAGTTAAGGCTGAGCACAGAAACCTGGAGGTTTAATGTATTCGCTGCCTATTCCTGAATGGAAATGGGAACATAGATCATAAGATTTTTTTTCCAGTTTATCTCTGAGTTTGCGTAAGGACAATACCGTATGGTTTGTAGTTAACAGGTTGACGGAGTCTATGCATTTCTTGCCAGTTTCTATATGAAATCCTCTTGACTGATTATGCGAAATATACATACATGAGGTGTTAGATTTTATGGTGCTTCAGTGTCGACAATTTTGGATAGAAATCCAATATTCATGTCCAGAGGATGGAGTGAATTATTATGACAGCTGGGGAACTATTCTTAAGCTCAGTGTGATATATTACACACAGACCGATGTGTAGCCGGAGTAATAAAGTTTAGTGCTAGAGGATATACTTTAAGCTTTTTTCTTGAAGTTTAATAAATAACTGGAAGATATACATTTCTTTGTGCGAGTTCATTTGTAAAAATTGTTGTCAAACAAGAATGGAATACTCCTTTGAAACTATATATGGTCAACCATGTCATTCACATGAGTGTCTGGAAAGGGGTTGAGATGCAAGTTTATTGGAGGTGGAATTGATTTAGAACTACAGAGAAAAGATGGAGCAGATTCGCCAGCGTTTGACTATAACACAATTAAAACAGAAGAGATACGCCGATAAATATCATAGTTGGTTGGAGTTTTCAAAGGACAATTAAGTTCTGTTGAGAATCTCACCTATAAAAGGGAGTTGTATAAGTTTGGACTATGAGGTAAACGAGCTTCAAAGTGTATTTAATCGTTTAAAGTACAAGAATGGATTAATCCTTATACTTACAGGTTAAAGTTGCCTCCTCAGCTAGTCGGATGTTTAAAACGTCTGCCACATGTCAATGTTTCATAAAAACAGAGACTCATTTAACTCCAAGGATTGATTGGAAGGAATTTGATCTTCAGGGAAAACTTATTTTTTGAAAAGCAGTCAAGTGTATTACTTGATCGTAAGATGAAAAAACTGAGAACCAAAGAAATTTCTTTGGTTAAAGTGAAATGGGGATTTCACAAAAATAAGGAACTAACATGAGAGCGAAAGTATGAGAAACAATTTCTAATTCTCTTCAAAACTGCAGGTAATTTAAGATTACTTTAATTTCGAGGAAGAAATTGCTTTCGATTAGGGAGACTATAATGACTCGTTACCTTAAGCTGGTGATTAGTACTAATCCAAACCCTAATTAATCTGGGTTAGGCTTGTGGTTAAGTACGACGTACCACGAATAGCGTATGTGTGCATTTGCATGTTGTATGGTGTTTGTTTGAACTGTTAAATCAATTTATATATAGGTTGTCGTATAATACAAAAATTATACACAAGCCTATAAAACGTAAAATACTCAATAAACAATGGTTTATCGGGAAACTAAGTGTGACGAGGGAGTCATGGCACGAATGTGCACGCTCAAGCACACTTGTAGGTATGTCCGGTGAATTTATTGGTGAATAATACGCAATATATATATTTATATGTTTTTAAATATATAATTATATATATTGGAAAATAAAATAATATTAGAAATATATGGATTATTGGATTGTCTTGAACGAAGCGTAAGTACAAGATGTGTCAAAGTTAATATCACTTTATAGGGTGTCACTTTAATGCATCAACCATGTGATCAATCTTAAGATAGCACGACGCGTATCTCGAGAAAAAAACTATATATATAAACAAAAGTTGATCGTTATCTCCTCATAATTCGAGCATTTAAGAGAAAGCTGAGGTTTCGGGATTTGATTTCGATCGAAGGGAGATCGTTCCGGGAGAGAAATTTAATCAAGTTAAGGAGCTTAATCGAATCAACAACACGAGATCAACATATAGGTATGATTTGTTCTTGTGTTTGTTCAAGTTCAATTCAATGGTAATGCTAGAATTTTAGTTAATTGTGCGGTTTGATGATTAGAACTGGTCTATAACCTTATTAGAGGTCCTCCCAGATCATTTGGGAGTGTAATTATGGAGTTTGGAGGTGATTTGTGTCAAGATTGGATCAGCATAAGCGTACTGGTGTTGCAGGTCCGGTGCACATAGCGCACTAAGCATTGGCCATAGCACACTACGCGTACTGGGAAAGATGAGTGACATATGGATAACGTGTTATCCATGTCAGGTTGCGCACTATCAGACCCCAAAAGTGTGTGTGAAGTTCAGTAGTGCGAATAGCGCACTAGCTCCAATACATAGCACGCTATCCATACTCAGATCAATATAGAACTGATTGGATTTAGGTGGATTGTCAAGAGCTTTGGGTCTAAGGGTTTTAATTAGAGTATACTAGACCTAAATTGACAACAAATGATTGGTGATAGGTTGAGGAACACCAAGGAAATGTGAGATGATCAGAAATTTAGGGAGTTTGGGAAACAGAGACTTAGATCGAGGTAAGTACGGATTCGCTTATTTATCAATATTGTCTTGCTATTTAATATATATAGCTCATATAGTTGTTAGAATGAAGTTGGGGATTATGTATCATGTGATGGATTTCAATTAATGGAAAACGGTGTGCAATGTGACCATGCTATAACTCTTGGTTTTGAGAATAGTTTTATAGGGGATGGGTTCCCTTCCCGGCCTATATATAACTCCTACTCAATTCAATAGGTTGTATGGATTACATACACATAAGAGGGTTTTGAGATAGAACCACTAGGTATTAATGGGTTGGCTAGAGAGCATATCGGCCAATATGTTGGTCTAGCAATCGTGTTCATGGCGTCGGTGGGTAATCGACCCTAGTTTTATAAAGTAAACGGGGTTCACAGTGTAATAGTCTAAATTATTTACTTTGTATCTAATTATGTGTTGAATCTATATGTTTTCCATATTCTTGTTAGATATCATTGGTGCATGTTATTATTGCATGATATCCTTGAATATTATATGGAATGTTGATGATTAGTGTGAATCCCTACTTACTGAGAAAGTTGGAGCGCTCATCCCAATGAACATTACAGGTAGATCCGACGAGCGCTATGACTACGGGATGGAGAAGTTATAGGAGTCTTGAACTTCTCTTCGATGTAATGACATTCTCTGGTCTTATATATTGGTGTTTAATTGAAGTTTCGTAATATCACATGGGATAGGTGATTTATATAACTGAAGTTTATTTCGATAATCGATATATTTGACTAGTGTTTATATTGAGTGTATAATTTGTGGTAAGGCTCTATCTAATTAAGTTTGGTAAGGGTAATCTAGTTAAGTTTGGTAATTAGGCTTAATTAGGGTTTCAGGCCGGGTATTGCCCTAATCTGGTTAGGGGATGCTACACCTATCATGAGTAACACCTATGACTTAATCCATGTGGTGTTCTCATAGCAGCTCGGTCTAATACTTTGTTCCCTAATAAGTACACATTATCTTGATTCATATCTCTATATGGTTGATCTTCACATGAGCCTCAATGTTGATTCACACTAATGTTAGTTCATTATAGTTCTCAGTATAATGACCGACTAGGGACATTTAGGATATGTTTACAAATACCCATGGATCTTATCATAAGGTAAACATGAAGTCACTTGTAATAAAAGAATAAAAGAAAACTTCTATTTTATTAACTAAAACTATAAAATAAATAATGTTTATAGATTGACATAAGGCATATGCCCCAATTATTTATCCGACTCCAATTGAGTATGTAGAAAGAAGTGTATCGGCACGAGCTTTGTAATAGAACCCGTATCACGTTGTGCTCTAAAGTACCAAGCCCATTTGATTTTGATTTTCAAATGTATACCTCCAAGATTATTCAGCTTCACAGGACTTGAAATCAGTCATTTTCCTTTTCTTATTCTTCTTAACTTTAAAATCTTTTGACTTATTATTACTCTTCCTATTCTTCAGTTGCCTAACTCTTCATTCTTGAGTTACTTTCTTTTTCATTTGAAGTTTTCTGCAACGTGTTCTTTTTTCGAAACATGATTTGTAGTTTCCAACATTACTACATTAGTTAGATATATTTCAGTGTTTTGATTATCCTAATAATTTAATTTCTAAGAATCATTATCATTAATTTCATAAACAAGTAATTTAAAAGAATCATCATAATTATGCTCATCACTAATTTTGAACATGAAAATTTAGCCTTCAAACTCCATAAACATCGTCCCTTTAAAAATATCGAAATTAGTTTTAGTTGTTTTAAGAAATGTTCTACTTAATACTATAAGTGGAGAATTAGGGGATATTGAATCTCTCATTTCCATGACATAGAAGTCAATGTGAAATATTTAGTCATTTACTTTCGCTAAAAGGTCTTCTAGTAACCATATTGTCAGTTAAAGTAAGATTAATAGGTCTGTTAGTCAACGATCCTATTTTCAGTGTCATATAATTTAATTGACATTACATTAATTAATGGTTTGAGATCATACATACCAAATTTAATAGAAGAAGTTCATATTGTGATAGGTATTCCAAACATTCATGATTAAAACATTTCTTAGATATTTTAATTTTTATTAAAGACGACACCTCTTGCTTTAAGTTTTCTTTAGAGTATTTGATTAGTGATTATTTAGACTTATATATAGGGGTAGTTTTGTAGTATAATTAGCCTAAATATCTCGAAATGAGCTCTAATTGATGGTGTTTATGTATTTTCAGGTATACAAGGCATAAAGGAGATAAACAAGCAAATTATTGTATAAACAAGGCTAAAACACACAAAAGTGGGTAGGACGTTGTGGCTAAGACGGTTGAAGGCTTGTGAAAGGTTAACAACATGGAAGTTGAAGGCACAGTGTAGGAGACCAAGAAGAAATGAAAAAAAAGTCAAGACATTTAGCGCAATGGTGGCACTATGGGTGAGTAGGGACGCCGTTGGAATAGGTTATGCATGGTGCTGAGTCTATTGATTGAGTAAGAAGTCTACAAAGTGGTCGAAGCTGTCATGGTGACATGGCATTACACACACAGCACCAGACTACTTATGGACAATGCCGAGACTAAAGAAAATAGAAAGTTAGATTTTTATTTTGAGCAAAATTATCTATTAAGTTTCTTAGTTGTTTTCAAAAGTATGTTACTAGTATAAATAGGTATTAGAATGTGGTAAACTCACCAAATATTACCTATTAGCAATGCATTATCATTGTTTAACCTAGTTTATTTTGTTCTTGAGTATTAAAAAGATTTAGGGAATAGAAGATATTGAAAACTCTCGTGTGGTGATTAAGTATTATTTTATTGATTTAATTAAAGTTATTTGATTATATATTTGATTACAATGAATACCATTATGTGCATGAATGTAATGTGAATAGTTCATTAATCTTAATGATCAATGGATCATCTGATATAAATGCTATGCTATAAACATGAATAGATTGTAAAGTTGAAAAGTGCAATGGTTAGAATTTATATTGATTATAAGCATAATGCTACAACATCTTGATCATGTGTTTGTTGATATTAGGTTTTTGAAGTTATCTTGGCCATTGAAGCTTTTAATCCGGATATGGATGCTACAACTGTAACATAAATAACATCGAGAGATAGTTATTGATTAGGGAGGCAAGGATAGTAAACTTAGGAGGTTATGAATCCAAAGATTTGAAACTTAAAGCAATTTGGAGCTTACGTTATTCACATCGATAGGTTGAGTTCTAGTTTGCACATTTAAATCTTTTTCGTCACGACAATGGGTTGAAGTTGATTTGATAGAAATCTGTCTATTCTAATTAGGCATTGCATAATAGAGATGACAAAGTGAGTTGAAAAGTATAGTATTTCATTACCTAAGTGAAGTTGTGAACTAAGATATTCTTAATATAAGAGTACAAGTAATTACAATGATTTATTAGTGTAGATTAGTTTAGTTTAAAAACCAATTCAAACGGATTTCCTTAGCAATAGAGTAACTTTTGCTAGGTAACAATGAGTGCATAAATCATTCCTTGAGGACGATATCTGTAATAAACATAAGTTGGTCACACTATTACTATAATCGAGCTATTATACTTGTGGCCATGATCAAGATTTTCGAGTCATTGCCAAGGATAGGTAGCCAATTAGACTGAGCTAGTTTGAGAAATTGTTAAGTTTTATTTTAAGTAATTTACTTTTAAGTATTAAAAAAAATAAAAGGTTTGAGCTTCAAGTTTGACATTCTATAAATTGATCTTTTATGTTTTCTTTTCAGGGAGGATTAGTGGTTGCGTAGCAAATAAGATAATGACTTAGCGCCTTATAACCCTGAGAATAATATAATCAACAAATGAAATAAAAAAAGGGATCAAGATGGCTAAGGATTAAGCACAAGACCAACAGCAAGGCCGAGGGAATAACCAACCTGAAGTTGATCTAGTAGTGTAGGACAGAGTGCAAGGACAGAGATGTTTTCGTGACTACTTCTAGCCAGAAGTTCAAGAGACTTACAATGTAGTGATGAGACTTCTAACTAACACCACCTAGTTTGAACTGAGACCGTCTCTAATCAACATGGTGCAAAATAGCTTGTTAAATAGGCTAGAGAATGAAGATCCATTTGCACATGTAGAGAGTTTCTTGGAGAAGTGCAACACCGTGCACATTACTTGAGTTGCAAAAGAGGTGATCAGTTTAAGACTTTTCCCATTCTCATTGGGTAGAGAAGTCAAATCCTTCTAAGGAATGAACACAGGAAGTATGACCTCTTGGGCGAAAATCAAAGATAGGTATCTAGATAAGTTCTTTCCTCAGTCAAGGTCAATGAAAGGAAATTCGAAATCAATCAATTCAAGCAGGAAGACACCGAGTTTTTTGGCAAGGCTTGGTAAAGATTCAAAGAGATGCTGATGAGATTTTAATTACATGGATACGTGAAATGGGCATAACTCTAGATTTTCTACTGTGGGATAAATCACACTACAAGAACACTAGTAGATGTCGCAACATGTAGTTCTTTGCTAACCAAGGATGAGGATGGAGCATTAGATCTCTTAGATCTTATGTCTCCAAACTGCTATACTGTCGGTAATCATTCCACTGTGAGGATACCAGTAGGCATAGATGAGATCGATTCGCAAACTGCAATCATTGCATAACTATCTATCCTGAGTAGTCAAATGGCGAAACTTCAAATGGGACAACAAAGTTCACAAGTACAATCTATACAGCAAACCGTCAATCACTAAGATATGGTGGCTAATCAAATGGAAATGCAATACGGAATGGAGTACGAGGACAACAACTTCTTGAACAACCAAGGCTATGGAAACAACTTCAGGCCGAGAGGAATGACTCCTCAAAGGTTTTATAAAGGATACAACAACTACCCAAAATTCACACATGGAATTCTTGATAACGCATTGTAGTTACTTCCAGGCTTTAATCAATAAGTCCAACAAGGTAGGCTAGGGCAAAGAGAATACAAGACCAAATGATTTATAAGCCTAAAAAATTCAACACTTAGGTTATGAGGAAGCATGAGAAGAGAACGAAAATAAGGCAGGATGAAGTCGAAGGATTCAAGCCACAACAGATCAATGCCTTGAAAAATCAAAAGAAGGGGAAGAAACAATGGAGAGCTAAACAATAAGATTAAGTACCTTTAGAGGAAGAACTCAAAGGAAATATTATCAAGGTGGTTCCAACATAGCCGGAACCAAAGTTCAAGTTCACACTTAGACTTTAACTAATCAATAGGAGAGATCCTAGAGATATATGCACACTATTAAGTATTAATGGGCACTAGTTTAGAAATGTCTAATGTGATACGGGAGCCTCAGTCAATGTCATGCCCATTAAGGACATGTAGCACGCCAATTTAAATATCAATTGCCCCGATACAAAAAGTTTTAATGTAGTTGATGGAAACCTAGTACCAAATATAGGGAGAATTTTGAATGTGCATGTGAAAGTGAGTTGATTCACATTCATCGCGGATTTTGAGGTTAAGGATCACAATATGGCTAATGATGTGTCTATGATACTTGGGCGACCATTCCTGAATACTGCTAATTTAGCCTTGTACACAAGGAAGTAAAAGATCATAATGAGTATCGTGGAGGATGATGATGCCAAGAAGATTGTCTTTTTTGATGGGCACGAAGTACATCCAAATGGGAATGATATAATTATCTCCGATCTACAAATGGAGTATCTTGATTTAGAATCGGAGTAAATGAGCGAAAAGGCGTCAGGTTAATGACGTTAAACTAAGTGCTATTGGAGGACACCCAAGGGTTTTTAAGTTTTAGTCAAGTAGTTATTTAGTTTTGTTAAGGACAATATAAACGATATAGTTTTCTAACAATTGAAAAATTTAAGCTAAATGTGGAGGAAAGACCATTTGCCAAGAAACGATTCAATGGAATGGAAAAGTCTTGACATACTCAGTAAGGAGCATAAAAATGCAAATGTGTTTATGTGGTAAAGGTCAGGTACATGGGCAAATAATGGGTAAGTTTTTATGGAATCTTTCACACATACATGGATTTCTCACGGTCACGACACCTTATTTAGTAATACAAAAAGTTGGGAGAGTGCCAAATAGGGAATTATTGAAAAAATATACAAAATACGATGGATACACAAGTTGATGCCATTTGTGTAAACACGGGGCGCCTTGGGGTACAAGGCACGACACTAGCAGGGCACTAAACTTTGAGCACCAAAGTCCCACAGCATGATCGACACCACGACGTAGTGCCCTATAAGGGATGAAAATAATGTCAAAGATAGGGTTTAAACCCCATTTCACCACATCTTACACACTTGTAACCAATTCCATACACAACCAACCAAGTATACATCCATTAAGAACCCAAGATTGATCATTTCTAAGTGAGGAAAAAGTGTTCCTAGTGATTTAGAGTGAAAAGAGTGAGCACATTGCATATTTACACAAAGAGGATAGCCAGTGCATTGATTTTGAGATTTGATTTAAAAGAGCATTAAGGTTTTAGTTTGTGAGCAAAGTAAGAGGGATTGGATTGATAGATGCTTGGAGGAGTATTCTACACTAGAAAGTAGTATGACATTAAGGTAAATTTATAATTTCATTAGTTATGATTTGAATTTCTTAGAAATATTGATGAAATTTCAAGAATTGTGGATATGAGGTTGTTGTATAGGAATTTCGATTTTTGTGAATGTTTCGCATCAATATGACTTATGGAGACGTAATATATGTCTTTTGCATTATTTGGAATGTGAATGGTTCTTGTTTTATCATTTATTTATTATAGGTGATTTGAAGACCCGTGTTGTAAGTTGTTGGGTTGTGTGGATTTTGAGAAATTGCCGAGAACAAGGAGGCAAGCAAGTCAAGTGAGTGAAGTTAGAGCAAATGATCATGAGGCATCATCCTCAACAGATCCCAATAAGGAGGAACCCAGGCCATTTAAGTCGAAGTGCTATATTTGTAGAGAAGCTAAAGATAGATATGATGTCATTGAGTATAGAGAGTTTAGTTGAGAAAGAGGAATTAACTTGTCGGCTATGTATGACAAAAGAGTAAACACCTTCATTAGACAACATGTTTGGGAGCAATTCACTCAAGACTATAGAAAGAACGAAGTTAAAGGAATGAATGAAATTATGTATGAATTTTACGCCGATGCAAAGTTTACTAAGAAGAATGATCATATGAAGGTGAGAGGGGTGTTTGTCCCCTTTAATGAGCATTACATAAATAAAATCTATAGGTTAGAGCATATGAATATGGTTGAAGCACCAGAAAGTCTCCTGAATGATTTATATGAGAAATCCTGTAACTTATACCCTTTTAGAGCCATAGAGAGAGTGCATTGGTTGTCCGAGGACAATAAGGCTGGGTAATGGGAACTGAGAATGTGCCGAAGCACATTAAGAAGGGGAGCCGAAAAAAGTCTATATAATATGACAACACATTCTAGTTGCTTCATTATACCCGACCACTCAGTCAAGAGAGATCAAAAAGCAAAAAGGCAGCTTGTTTGTATGAGATACAAAGTACGGGGATATCAATGTAGGGGAGATCATCTACAAGAACCTAAAGAAGTATATTATGTCAAAGAAAGACAACAAAATGTTGTTTCCAATTTTGTTACTCAGATGTGCTTGAATGCCAGAGTGCAATAGATTCGGGAAGAAAAGTTTGACATTTAGGCCCAACAAACCATAGATAAGAAGTAAATACTCAAACTAAAATCACCAACTTGTTATCAAGAGTCTGAGGATGAGAGGAAGATAGCCAATGGAAACACATTAAATGGCAAGTTGTTGGCCAAATAGCAAGAAGATCGCGCAACAATAGTAGCTGCAATGGTAGAGTAAAACCAAGAGTTGCAAGATGAATGATATGGAGAGGAGATGGGTCACTGGCATGGATTCGCTGAGGGCTACGAGTTTGTAGACTCACGTATAGGAGAGTAGGACTTGGATGGTCCTGAAGTTTTTCCACCACCTCTACTACCACGGGGACCAAGTACAACCACCAGACGATTTAACTCCATAGTAGTAAAGGCTATGGATTGCTGAGATGATAAGATAGTACAAAGAGGACAGGGCTCATTATCAAGAAGCCTTGTAGAGATATGAGCAGGATAGGTAGAGGAGAATGCAAGATCGACTGAACGGATATCGAATCATCATGTTAATTGTAGATCATCAAAGGGATGTAACTAGATATCAGAGGTGTTGATGGATGAGACTTACTGATAGGTCTATTGGCTTTTCCAGTAGCACCGAATTACGTGTTTAATCCAGATATGTTGTAGAGTAGAATGGTAGAGCATCCTTTGACACCATCTTTTGCTGGAACTGGTGATATTGATGATGATGATGATGATGATGATGATGCTGATGTCGAAGTCTTATGATTCTTTAGGCCTTAGAGAGATAAGAGATTTATTTATACTGATTTAGTTTATATTTGGGATATTTTTCACTTATTTAGTTGTTTAAATTTTTTTTTGCATTATTATATCTTGCATTATTAATATATGTTTGTGTTTTAGTGTTTTCATGTTTCAGGCTTATTTTTAAACCTTGAGGACAAGGTTTGGTTTAAGTATATGGGCATTAACACTACACTGTGGGAAGTGGTAAGAATGATTGAAACAAGGAGAAACATTGCAGGTATGATCATTAAAATTTTATTTTTGAAGTAGTTAAAGAGGAAAGCATGGTAATGTATTTATTCTATTTTGCTTACTATTTGAATGTGTTTAAATAGTATCAATTAGGTTATACATAGTACTAAGTAATGAATAAGTAATTCATTTGCAAATTTCATGCTTGTAATTGAGGATGAGTAGAATACATGTATCTTGTTGATATGAAACGCAAGATAGTATTATAAATTTTTGTAGAAAATGAGAAATATAGCAAACAATTGTATGATTTCATTATTAGAAACCTAGAGTTAGGGAAGAACATTAACTTGAAACAAAATTAAGCTGAATACAAGAATACTTCTTGTGGAAAAAGTTAGATCTCTAAGGAATTCTATAACAAGTACGAATCTTACTTGAGTATAAAAGTAATTAAAGACTTAGTGCAAATAGGGGAAGAAATGGGCAATATTTTTAAGGAAAAAGTTGCAGTTAAAACTTGCTTAATAGAGTGAAAGTGGGAATTGCTAACAAGAGTTTTAAATAAATAAATTAGAGAGTCCCACAAGTTCTATAGGAAAAGGAGTAGAGAACTTGATTGTTGAAAAAAGTGAGGAAAACATAATCCATAGAAAAAGGAGCAAGAACCGTGCAATTAATTAATGTAAGGAGAAATGAGGAGAAGAAAAGAAAAGAGAGATTAAAATAATGAAAAAAAGGCGAAAGTTAGATTTAAACTTTTCAACTAAAAGATTTAGCTCGGGTATAAGTAGCTTAATTTGGTTAAGTTCTCCTTCCAACTATATTAAGTCATATAGACTCTTGAATTGCTAAAGTGTACAAAATTAGAATGCTTTATGCTTATTTGCGAATTCCTAAGTTTAATGAGAAATCATGAAAATATACACTTGCTACTTGAGTGTCGAGGTGAAAAAAACTTGTAAGTAATGATGGTTTTGATTGGGATCTACTTTGATGTTTCGAAAGTGAATTGTATGCGTTGTTAAAGTTACATGTTTTGAAAATATAAGATTTTGCAAAGAAAAACTCTTGAGTGGATTATTAATTTGAACTTAATTCAATTAAAGGATACTCCATGAACGATGTAAAATAAATATGAACTTGAGTAGTAGAATAAACTTTTGCTCGAACGTGCAAAATCCTATGTTTGGGAGTATTTGATAAGTGATTATGTAAAATTATATATAGGGTTAGTTTAGTATTATATTAACCTAAATATCCTAAAATGAGCTCTAATTGATGGGGTTTATGTATTTTTTAGGTATATAAGGCATAAAGGAGATAAACGAGTGAATTACTGAAGAAACGAGGATAAAATACACAAAAGTAGGTTTGATGTTGGGGCTAAGAAAGTTGACACTATGGGAAGAAAGGTGGACTGCGTAGGAGATGAAGGCACAATGTGTGAGACCAAGAAGAAAGGAAAAATGATTTTGGACATTCGACGTAGTGGCTGCACCGTGGATGATAAGAAACGACACCGATATAGGTTACGCATGGCGCTAAGTCTACCGAATGTGGGAAAAACACACAAAATGGCTAAAGCTGTCACGGTGTCGTGGCATTACACACATAGCATCGGGCCACTTATGGACAACACCGAGACTAAAGAAAAAAGAAAGTTAGAATTCTATTTCAGGGAAAATTGTATATTAGGGTTTCTAATTATTTTCAAAAGTATCTTATGAGTATAAATAGGTATTAGAACATGGTAAATTCACCCAATACCACCTATTAGCAATACATTATTATTGTTTTACCTAGTTTACTTTGTTCATTAGTATTAAGAAGATTTTTGGAAGAGAAGATATTGAAGACTCACGTGTGGTGATTTGGTATTGTTTTATTTATTTAATTGAAGTTATTTGATTATATCTTTAATTTCAATGAATACCATTATGTGCATGTTTGTTTTAATGAAGTGTGTGTAGCTCATTAATCTTAGGGATCAATAAATTTTATGGTATGAATGTTATGCTATAAACATAAATAGATTGTAAAGTTAAAAAGTGCAATGGTTAGAATTTGAATTGATTTTGAGCGTAGTGCTACGAACATCTTGATCACATGTTTGTTATTCTTAGGTTTTAGAAGTTTTCATGGTTATTCATGCTATTAATCAAGATAAGGACAGTACAACCGTAAAATATATAATATCGAGAGATAGTTATTGATTAGGGAGGCACAAATAGTAAATTTAGTTGGTTATGAATCCAAAGATTTGGAACTTAAACCAATGTAGAGCTTATGTTATTCACACCGATAGATGGAGTTCTAGTTTGCACATTAGAATATTTTTCGTCACGACCGTGGGGTTGAAGTGGATTTGAAGAACTATGTCTATTCCAATTTGGCGTTGCGCATATAATACATATGAGAAAGTGAGTTTAAAAGTATAGTATTTACTACGTAGGTGAAGCTGTGAACTAAGATATTCTTAATATAAGAGTACAAGTAATTACATTGATTTATTAGTATAAATTATTTTAGTTTAAAAACCAATTAAAAAGAATTCCTTAACAATAAAGTATTTTAGCTAAGTAACACTGAGTGCATACACATTTCCCTGAGTACGATATCCATAATCAACGTAAGTTGCTCACACTATTACAAAAATGGAGATGTTATCCTAGTTGCCATGATCAATCCTCTAAAAATTTACCAATAGATTTAGAGAATTCTTTCAAAACTTCATTATAATTCGATAATTGCATAATTGATTCCATAAAAGGTTTATTAATTTTTATTTTCCTAAATGCTTCAAGGATGTCTTAATAAATTTCTTCCTTCCTAGCATTCGCTAATCGTTATGGAACGAGAGAAACATAACACATATCTTCATTTAAATTATAAGGAATCTTGTAATTTTTTTCTTAATTAACTATTTCGAAGTTTTTTACGACTTTTCATAAGCTTCAACATGGGTAAAACATAAATGAACTATAAAAATTATAATAATTAATGAATAAATTGTCATAAGAATGAATTTTTCATAAACAGAGAAAATCATGACAAAAATAAATTTCCAAGCATCATCATATCACTTAACAGAAATAGTCTTGCGACAAACTCAAGTCTTGCTAAAACAAAACACACCCCTAAACTCATTTGAAACTCAATTTCAAACCACTTGCATAGAAAAATCTTTGAATCAGTAAATACAAAAATTTCAAAAACTTTAATTGAAACTAATAAACATCGTAATCACTATTTCTATTCCATTTCAATGAAATAACCTATCAATGGGGATAAATTAAATCCAATAATCATATTCTGAAATCTATTAAAATTTTCAAAAGATTCATCAAAATCAAAAAGTTTCAATTTAAAAATCTAGGGTTTTATCATGGTTAACTTCATAAGAGTAAATCCTTCAAGATTTAAGCTCTTGAACTCCTCCAAATTAATCTCCCAAGCTTCTATTCAAAATTATATTAATCCCTAGTTTGGTTCTATTTCTCAAATTTGTTCTATTTTTGGTTGAACGTAACAAGATCGAGATTGGAAATCACTTAAATACACTAAAATCTAGCTTATGAAGGTTGAATCTAGGCAAAAAATTAGTCTTTGAATCAAGTAGGTGCAATGGTTTGTGTGTGAAATGATTTATGCGTGGCAAATTGGAGTTTTAGTTACAAAACTCTAAATATGTCACAGTGAATCGAGATTTTAACTAGATTAATAGGTGATTTGCTATATATATAAGTGAGATTTAAACTCTGTGCCTCATCGATTTTCCAACTATTTTGCTTTGATGGCAGATTCATTGCTGAATCGCTAGACTTGTGTTTTCACTAAAAATTTTTGTTTTCACCACCAATTTCTCTAGCAATTCATAGTGTTTAATCAAATCACTATGGATTCACTAGACTTAAATTACTATTTTTCCAAGTTATTACACAATTATTATATACATCATTCATAATAATCAATAAAAAGGTAACATCGATAATAAATTCAAGAATTTGAATAAGATATTTAATTAACTAATAAATTTATTCCTTTATTAAATAAATAAATAAAGAAATTGTATACATTTGCATAGAGGCCAAAGAAACATAACAACTCGATCACCCCCTCATTTAAAAGTATTTTGGAGTTTATATTCAGAAAATATTTCCAATACAAAAGTCAAAAAGTCATAGAAAAAAAATACTATACTAAAAAAATAGAAATAAAGATAAAATATAGATTGTCTCCCATAAAGCAATTTTGTTTACTGTCGTTGGCTCAATTGAACCATTTTAGAATTAGATCGGATCTCTAAAATTAAATATAGTGATGTCCACTCTAGTGCCATTCTAATGAGTAATTGCTTAACCATTCATCATACGTGATTATTTTATTAAGAATATCCATAATAGCTTGGGAAGTGGCTAAGAAAGGGAATCCTAAAATTAAAAGAGGATATTTGTTAATATAGTGTGGCATGACCGAAAAGTCAATTGGTAAAATGTACTTGTTCATTTGAACGGGTACATTTGTAAACACCCCTATTAGTTTCATTAAAGTACAATCTGGTAAAAAATCTCATTTAGAAGCAAGTTCATCCAACTCAAATTAAATATATACAAAAAAGTGTATTGGCATGATATTTATTTTAAATCTCGTATCACGCTGAGTTCTAAAGTACCAAGTCCATTTGACTTTTATATTCAAATATATACATCCAGGATCAATTAGCATCACAGGACTTAAATCCAGTTTTTTTCTTTTTCTTAATCTTTTCAAATTTAAAATCTTCCAGCTTATCAATACTATTCTCATTCTCCAGTTGCTTAACTCTCAATTCTTGAGTTACTTTCTTTCATTTGAAGTTTCTTCAACTTGTTTTTTCGTAGAAACATTATTTTCAGTTTCCAACATTACTGCATTAGATGCGTATATTTTCGCATTGAGATTATCATAATAATTTAATTCTAAAGAATCATTATCATTAATTTCATTATCAAGTAATTCATTAGAATCATCATAATTATGCTCATCATTAAGTTTGAAGATGACAAATTTTCTTCAAATTTCATAGACGTCGTCCCTTCAAAAACATCTAACTTAGTTTTAGTTGTTTTAAGAAATGGTCTACCTAATAATATAGGTGGAGAATAAGGTGTTGTTGAATCTCTCATTTCCATGACATAAAAGTCAGCTAGAAATACTTAGTCGTTTAATTTAAATAAAATGTCTTCAAATAATCTATTTAGTTTAATGACTTTATTATCAGCTAAGGTAAGATTAATAGGTGTATTAGTCAAGGATCATATTTTCATTGATTCATATAATTTAATTGACATTACATTAGTTGATGCTCCAAGATCACTCATAATAACAACAACAACAACATAGCCTCAGTCGCAAATTATTTCTGGTCGGCTACATGGATCAAAATTTTCCATTGTGTTCGATTAAGTGCAAGATCACTCATAAAAAAATTTAATAATAGAAGGAGTTCTTATTATGATAGGTATTCTAAACATTCTTGGTTGGAAAATTTCTCAAGTTTTTTTTTTTATTAAACATGAGACCTTTTGTCTTAAGTTTCTTTAGATTTCTCTAAAAATTAATCTTTAGATTTAAAAAATTCTTTCAAAACTTCATCATAATTCGATAATTGCCTAATTGATTCCATTACAGGTTTAGTAATTTCTACTTTCCTAAATGCTTCAAAGAGGTCTTCATTAATTTTTTCCTTCCTAGCATTCGCTAATGGTTGTGGAATATAGGAAATAGAATACATATCTTCATTTAATATATTAGGAATCTTATAATATTTTTCTAGATTAACTATTTCAGAAGTTTGTAATAAATTTTCATAAGCTTCAACTCTAGCCAAATACTATGGGTACAATCATTCAGGAAAAACATGTATATTTTAAGTGTTCAACCATCCATTCTCTAGTAGGAATGACATTGGCCATCATCTCTTCTTCTTCTTCTATTGTTTTCTATGCTTTTTTTTTACCCATCTTAGGTATCTTTTCTAGTAAAAGTGTCTCTTTTTCATTATCACAAAATAAAGCATTAACTCGTGCCTGATTATGATTACTTAGTCTATTAATTTGCAGGTTCATCTAATATAATTGATATTTTAATTCGATTATTTTATCTTGTAAAGTTGTAATTCTTTGATTTTTTCCTTATTTGAAGTTTCTAATGCAATGGTTCTTGTAGTTAATGTGGATGTCGTATAACTTTGATAACCCTGGTTGTCTATACCATTGCCTAAATTCGACCATAGATAATTTGTATAGTCACTAAAGATGTAATTATGTTTAGTAAACCTCTCATAAAGACACATTATAGCATTAACTTCTTCAATTTTAGTTTGTTGCATCAGAGAAAATTTATGATCTAGATGATTAGTTTCATTGCAAAAAGCATAAGATTTAACTTTATTTGATTTATCTTTTAGTAACAGCTCGACCATGATCTTTAACTCATCAAATTTATTATCAGATGTCATAATTGTTCTTTAATTGATTTCACATTATTTTTTATGAATTTATTTTATTCACCAAATCGCTTAGACCATTTAGCCATTTTATTAATAGCCTATTTTGCTAATGTCGATATTAGAACGAATAAAGATCCTCCACATATAATGTCTAGGAGTCTTTAATCTAAATGGTTTAATGCTTCATAAAGATATTCTAATAAAGCTCATCCATGTCACGGACAAAATGAAATCAATATTCAGAATCTATCCCAAAACTCACTAAAAGTCTCTTCAATTTCCATATTTGTATTACTAATTTTCTTTCTAAGTAAACTAATCTTGCAAGCTGGAACGTATTAATCTAAGAAGGCTAGTAACATTTCGGACTATGTGGTTATGGAATTTTGATGAAGATAGAATAGTCAATCTTTGGCTTGACCTTTTAATTTAGAAAGGAAAACTTTTATCTTAACATATTCTAACTTTATATGCTTGGGTTTCATCACACTTACTTTATGTGTGTATTTCCTAATAAATTGTTGAGGATCTTTATCATCTTCGTCTCGAAAGTGAGGTAGAGAATTGATAAATCCGGATTTTAATTCAATATTAGGAAATTCCGCAGGAAAGGCAATACTCATATGTTCGTAAGCTGTGACATTTTCATTAGCTTGCTTAAAAATATGTTCTTGCTTGCCTTCAGTCATATTGTATGACATACAACGAGAATGATTCTTAAGAAATCATCGAAAAACCCCAAGTAATAGTGCTGAAAATTGAAACATGTCGAGCATGTACAATAAGTTTCCCTTATATACTTATTATTTGTAGTGGTGATAAGTAAATTTTTTCCATGGGGATTTTGCAAACTTCTTCAAAAAATTATTTCAATGGTTTTATAGTCTTACTTTAACTTAATTAATTCAATTAAAACGGGAATAAGAAATATCTAATCCAAACTATGCCAATAAATTAAACTAATTAAACAAACTAAACTTACTTGACTAACACTAATCAAGCTAAAATCAAATCAAATCAAATATCCAAAACAATGAAATATTAATCCATTTTGTTGCCAAACATATTAATCAAGCATAATAGAAAAGTTTGATCCATGTAGCCGACCCCAATTAATTTGAGACTGAGACTATGTTGTTGTTGTTGTTGTTTGTTGCCAAGCATATTTCTTAAATCATAGTCAGAATCATACTTTCAATATATTATAAATTTTATTTAGATCATTAAACTTGAATCATAAGTAAGTTGATAGCCCTTAGCATGCCACAAGTTTTCATTATTTCAATGGAAAAACCAAATCCTTGTTTTATTAAACTAATCATTCAAAAGCTCAAAGATAATTAATTAGACAATAAAACAGCTTTAAGTTCTGTGAAATCTTCGAACTACTAAATCTAATATCTTTGGAAAGCCACTTCAATATTAAACTTAGATCCCAATTCACCTAGGACATCTAATGGTTATTGTGATGGCCCCAGTTTCCATAAATTGGGCCCCGCTAGGCCTAGTCCCACGTAGACCCCCCGAATCAGCCTTTCAAGGTTAACGCAGGCCTAGTAAGCCTCTAGTTCCACTATTTTCATAAATTTCATGGTTTAGAATTGAGTTATTAAGTTATGCAAGTCTTAAAGTAATTACAGCAAAAGTAAACTTAAAGCAATTATAATAACTCAAGAAAATAGAGTCGGGACAACCTATGGCGTAGAGCCTTGCAAATATATAGACAATCATGCATATTTGGTGACAAAGTAGTAAGTAAGTACGATAATACATGAGTCGGGATATTTTAACCCTAAAATACCCAAATTGTTATCAAAACAATATCTATACATAATACAAGATACTAAAAGTGCTAGAAATCTTAAAGTGAACAAGAGGAGGAGCAGCTCTGAAAGTCCTTAGAGAATGTCACCAATCGCTGGCGCCTTGCCCTTGCTCGTCAGTGGATCTGCACTCAAGTCATCAATTCAAGAATGACGAGTCCAGTGAGTAAAATCTAATAGGATGCAGATAGTATTTCATGAATAAATAAAGCAAGTCTAGATATATTGTGAGAATTTAAAGATAGATAAGTAAATGAAAATGCATTATAATGGATTGGAGAGTAATAAAAGGGATAAAGAGTGTATAGGAAACAAGGGAAGACACCTAATTGGTCCAAATCAAACAAGGGAGGGTGCCACTACTCGACTTCTTAAAATTGCGACTCTACAAGTCGACAATTCAGTTCAGTGTAGCGTTGGGGCAACAACGATGCCCCGAATACCTAGAAATACCTTAATGACATACTTAGGTCTTAGACACTCAAATATAAGTGATGGAAATACAAGGAATAAACATGTCGAATATCAAGAAGCATAAGAGTTAATGAATTACTAAATATCCCTTATATATATTGAATTTGGTGTGTTAGTGTCCTTAGGTTAATGTTTAGATAGTACCTAATGAACTTCTCTATATAATATGAAGTAATTTAGTTACTAATTAGGATAACTTCTCTAAATAAGATGAAGTAATTTAGTTACTAATTAGGATGATTTACACTATTAGTAACTTATTAGTACTTTGTATATTTTAATTAACTTTTTTTGCGGCTTAAGTTTGCCACCTAGTAGACATATGCACAATTAATTTGGGACACTAGTCTTAAGTATCTTAATTAATCTCCTAATTAAAATCTTAGTTTAACCATACATATATTTTGGCTACATCTCCTTTTTCCTATTAGCGTACAAATAATTTGTAATCTCAATTTTATTGCATTGCCCATATATTACAAAATTTTATATACTATACAATAAAAAACAACTATTTTACTCAATAAGGGATGATAGCAAGCGCCTACCTAATTCAAAGATTAAAAAGGTTTTTAGTTTTTAGTTCTTACCCAAAAATACAAACTTATTAGAAGAGTTTTTTCGTAATCTTGCAAAATGCTATAGCTAATGAACTTTTAATTTCACTTCATGTTACATAACTTGATGAATGACTTAAGCAATAATGTCTCAATTATAAGATGATCAAGATTAAGAACCTAAACTAGAATTATAAATTAAGAGAGAAATAGAGTATAGAGAAGAATGAGTAGCACTTTCCTCTTTAATTGCTTCCCTTAATGTGCTCAAGCTTTCCTAATTATAGCTCCATTAATGGTAGTTTCGTCTTTCCTTTTCTCTTTCTTTATTAGATGAATACGAGAAACTAATTATGATTTTAGAGAATTAGAGGTACTCTAGTTATATAGAGGGAGTTTCTTGTAAATTTAATTATTTGGACTAAACAAATAAATTATTTTCTCCATAAGAATGCATGTTTAATTGACTCATAAGTTTGCTAGTTGTATCATATATGGGCACTTGTGGTTCGTGAGCATCAATTTGAGCACTTGTAGAGCATTCTTTATTTGTGTAAATTTTTAAGTCTACCCATGATTGGTTTTCAATCACTTCATGCACCCATAGATATCTAACAAACCTATCCTAGGATTGTCACTTTTTCTGTCATTACTAGATGAATCTATGGTCATATGAAAATCCATATTAAGTTAGGTATATTTATTAGTAAATTTCTTGATTAGCTTACTTAGGAAAATAAAACTAGCATATTAATTAGTAAGGCCATATGAATATATTAGTCGATAAAGCTAGTTTTTATTTAATATTAAATATTATTAATCAACTTAGGTACTCATTTAATTTAATATAGTACATAAGTCACAAAATAGTCAAAACTCTATTCCATAAATCAACCTACCCATTCGCCTGCGCGTAAAATCGATGCTACACATAATTAAAATTGTGCACGCAAGTATAAATAATTAAATCACGTCACCATTCACTAATAAAATATTTCGGGTCATTACAGCCTTCCAAAACAATAAGAATTTGCCCATAAAATTAATTTAAACTAGGGCAAATTCCTTACTAGATATTTGAAGAATAAAAGGGAAGTGCTACTAACTGATCCCATCAAACTTACGACTTAAATAAGTCGCTTTAGACAGCTGGACACTCAACATAAACCGTAAACTCACAAAGAGTCACTTTTATTGGTTTGATTTCTTAATCCATCAAATCGCGGATCTCGACCCCAACTTATCTTCAAAATCCATCAAACTCTGTTTCTAGGCCACAACAGTAGCCTAATTATTAAGTTATTGACTTCTTTATTAAGTTATTGACTTAGCCTAGTTACTTTAGAAAGTCATGAGAGTTGGTCCATCAACTGTAACTAGCCACAACCACCTCTACTAGTTAAAACAACTCAATAATGAACTGTAAACTTAACTAAGTAACTTCATACAACCAAATGTATTCGTGTAGCATTAACGATTGCAATCGACTGCTTCACGTGATTAATATTTAGGTTTTAAATTTATTTTTTGACTTTTATTACTTGCATGATGCAAAAATAAATAAATGTCGTACCCTTAGTACGGTACTACGTTGCCTCGGATGTTAATCTGTCATGGCATGTGCTCTCTGTAGCCTACGGTGGTGCTCTACCAAGTTGCGGACACTTGTCCCTAAAATGGGCTATCTTCCCGCACTTGAAACATGCTCTGTGTAGCCTCGACTCCAACGGGATCCTCTTTCCCTATCCCTGCCCATATTTATGTGTTTGTACTTGCCCATTAACTCTACCTCTATAACGACTCTCGATATGCTGCTAATGTGACTATGGTGCTAAACAAGTCGGGTGAGGTGGTCTACTAGCATAGCTCGATATAGGAAAGGGTGGAACAAACGCTATCTTGTCATGTAGTGGAGACAGTGCTACCAAACCAATAGTCTAATCCCTACTGTCCTTCGAACCCTGATTGTGGTGTTTCTTCTTTTTTCCTGTATGGCCTTAATCGGTGCTCTGACTGTGTCTCTTCTTGATCAACTTGGTCCTCCTCAGGATGCATATTAAGTTAGGTCTCTCTAGCTAAACTTCGCTAGTAGGTCCTTGTAAGGTTTCTGGCTCATTAGTGACTATTGTGCCTTCAATATCTCGAACTAGTCCCTCAATGAAGAGGAGTGTATAATCTGCATTGATGTCTACCATGTGTGACTGCCCCTTCTTATAAAAATGAAAATGCCTTGCCTAATCTCATAATTAAGCGCTAATCTCAGCCACATAGAACTTAACAATTTATTAGTCACTTTTTTATCATGTTCTCCTCATTAAACGCGTTCAGGATAAGTAATACAAATGTCACATTATTATTGAATTTCAGAGTTAATTAAAATTTTAAAGCTAAAAAGTTATAGCGGAAGTCATAATAGTTATGCGAAAGCAATTATTTAAAATCCCAATTGTGCAATCCAAGAAACAACATCACATGAATATAAATATCAAAAGGAGGATAAACAATGTGATAACCTAGTCTCAAGTCAGGGAACTATACGCTCAACCTAAGATACAACCTTAAAATATAGTGAAAAGACATAAAGTAAATAATACATCAAAAGTCAAGAACTATAAAAGTGGGGAGTAAAAACTCATCGAATGCTTAAAAGTAATTGTCGATCTTCTCCTTGCTTGACCTGTAGCTCGATAGATCTGCACCCACCATCATAAAATGGATAGTGACTACAATGTAATAAAGTAACTTCTGGAGATCCTTATGTACATTTCCAAACTTAATAAACTTGTATTCAAAAGCATAAATATAGTGAAGAAATACTGGAAAGGAAATATGCTAGTAAATACCATGGTTAAACAATATGAGACTTAGACAGGCTAAGTAGAAATGATTTTGGTCCAGTCGGACGTGATTCCTATCACTAGGCCTTTATTCCACTATCTCAGGTGGAGCTATGCTCTACACCTCTATCAAAGGCCGGAGTCGAGCTCTATGACTCCACGATCATCCATATCCCAATCCTCAAAGGTGGAGCTAAGCTCTATGCATAAATAGATCATCTATATATATACTTGTTGCCAACCCTGGGTCCCACACCCTGTGTGACGTGCAAGTGTAATGGTGAGTGCCTACATTTGTAGTAGCCCAGTGAGCCCGTGTACCGCGCATCTCATAATCGTGGAATGGACGCTAAATTCTACCACTACTTTATAATTTCATGGAATACTAGCATTATAGATTCCATGACAAGGCAATATGCTTCAAAGCCAACATTCAAAGAATACAAGTCCATATGTATACTCCAATCTCATTACTCTAATCCTAATAGCATGCTATTCTCGATCACATTTTCATTAAAACAACAAAAAGCACATAGACACGAGAATAAATTCAATGATTTCTATAAAGAAAGGATATCATGATAAAAACACCCATATAATGAGTAAAATATAAAACAAATTCTTGATATCAAAATATAAGGAATTTCATAGTCAAATAGACTATAAAACAAAACATAATTGGAATGAAATATAAATAAGAACCTCAACAAGATTACTTACTTGTCACTCGATATATTCTAAGCTTAACTGGCCTCCCGACACCACAAAAAGTGTCACCAAACTCCCGAGACATTTCCCTAGGCTCCTGGTATAATTTAGTACGTATAAGAGTGTGTTTAAACCTTTAGTTTGGGTTTTAGGCTAAGTTCAATAGGTTAAGTCTATTTTGAAAAGTATAGATTTTTAGTGCTGTCAGCGTACCTAGCGCGCTAGGAGTTTTATCTAGCATGCTAGAGCTGCTTAGCACTCTAAAGAATTTCTCTAGTGCGCTAGGAGCATTGGAACTTAGAATTCGACAACAAGAATTCAGAGTTTTCTCTTGAGAATGGCCTTCTCCAAAGCCCCGGATCCCTGTTCTCCACCATCAAGGATCCTAAACATCCTCATCTATCAAACATACACCAGGCACTTCATATGATACATCAATTACATTAAAATTAAGAGATTTAAATAGGTATTTTTTTGAAAAATTTAAGAACACTAAAAAACTTGTAAAATTCATAACTTTTGATTTTAAATCCAAATTTGGAACTTCTTAATAGCTCATTTATCAGCTCAAAACGAGGAATTCAAATATGTAAACCAATTTTGGAAATGATATTAGTTAGCCTCTAAAATTACAGAAAAACCAAAATTGAAACCAACACCTCTAACTTTACTAATCAACCTTAAATTTAAAAAATCAAGGCTAAAGGAGTCACTTAATGCTTCATTTAGCTCATAAAATTAGTGAAAAAGATTTCCAAATTCATTTTGATCACAAGTTCCTAATTCAAGACCCCATGCTCATAAAATTAAAACATGTTAAGATGATTAACTTTATTACCTAAGTTGTTGCTTGATTCTTAGCTTGATCTCTTTAACTAGATGATGAATTTGATCTCTTGAAATCCCAATTCCAGCAACAAATCACCTTAAAATTTTCTCTCTAAATGAATCTATGATTTGCATGTTCATCCCAATCACTTATACATATAGTTAGGTAGGATTGATTTATAGCCATTGATCTAAATGTTCACACTCATTTATAGACTAATCTAATGGCTTTCATTTAGTTTTAATTCCACTAACTATTCACTTACTCACCTTTGCTAACACCAAACCATACTCCTTTAGTCTCTTGATGCATCCACACGTGTCTCGTGAAATATTAAATGGCTATTATTTTATTTTACCAACTTAGGCTATATTTATTATAAACCAACTATAGCCACATCAAATCTAACTAATTAAGACACATTAATACATCCAATTAAATAAATGACTCACCATACCACTCTCTAACCGGTCCCACGATTGCATAAATCTCGAGGCATGTCTCCACTCATGTATCAATACTTAAAAATAACAAGCAGAGGTGACTTAGTAGTCTACACATGTACGATACACTAGCAAATCATCACACAAATGTAACATATAACTTGGCTACGTGCCTCGGTTAGTGTGCGTATCACGATGTGGGTCCCAGTTATAGGTCGGTGATCCCGTTTAAGGATTAAAATGCATTTAAAAATTAGGGCCGTGAAAAATCTTCCCAACTAATTGAAATTTCTTCATCGAAATTATAATTCAAGTTAAGTCTCTACTTGACTCAAAAAGGTAAAATAATCTATCCATCATATAGTTTTCCCGCTCCTAAGTGAGTTCCGTGTCATCATGAAACTACCACTTGATGAGTACTTTCAGGACATACTTGCTCCTTAACTGTTGTACCTTTCGATCTAGGATCTAAAAAAGATGTCCCTCATAAGTAATGTCCTCACTCAGGTTGATCTCACTCAAGTCAACTGTCGGACGTACTCCTGCCCTTGACTCAGCTAGTCGTAGCATCGAT
Source organism: Stephania cephalantha (assembly GCA_039657325.1). Lineage (NCBI taxonomy): Eukaryota > Viridiplantae > Streptophyta > Magnoliopsida > Ranunculales > Menispermaceae > Stephania > Stephania cephalantha. The sequence goes on from CM077573.1 coordinate 25,053,227, forward strand.
ATATGGAAGACTGGATGAATCCCTGACATTTGTGAAGGCTACTCAAGCTCGTATGCAATTTTCTCGACCCGTTTCTTAATCTTGAAAGGGTTGGATGAATCTCAGTGCAAGCTTGCCTTTCCCTCAAATCTTTAAAGACCCTTTCGAGGGGAAGACTTTGAATAAACAAAGGCTCATTCGGTGTTCGTGAGACCACCACAATACTTGTTTGCATACTTCTTTTGTTTCTCTTGGGCACTCTTGAGTCTCTAATGGATCAGTTTGACCTTCTCTGTGTAGTCATCAACAATTTCAATCCCCACAATCTCCTGATCCTCAAGCTTAGCCCAACACGATGGTGAACGACACGGTCTACCATATAAAGCCTCAAATGGTGCCATCTCAATACTGGCCTAATAACTGTCGTTGTAAGAAAACCAACACAATGGTAGATACTTATCCTAAGATCCGCCTAACTCTAGTACACAAGCCTGGAACATGTCCTTGAGGACCTGGATAAATCTCTTAGTCTGTCAATCAGTTTGAAAATGAAAAGTTGTGTTGAACTATAGGCGCATACCATACTGCTTCAGTATACTCTACCACATTAAAGACATATACATATCATCTCTATCTGACGTGATCGTCAATGGTACCCCATGTAGCCTAATAATATTTTTCTCAAATAGTACACTCAGCTGATTTAAGGTGTAGTGTGCTGCTACTAACAATAAATGAGGAAACTTCGTCAGTTTGTTAACTATCGCCAATATCGCATCATGTCTCCTAGCAGTCCTCGATAGTCTGCTGACAAAGTCCTTATAGATGCCTTCTTACTTCCATTGTAGAATCAAAAGATGATGTAGCAACTCTCTAGGTCTGCGATGCTCAGCCTTCACCTGCTAATAGATCCCACAGTTCCTGATAAAGTCAAACACATTCGCCTTCATTCCAAGCCAACAGAAATGTCTCTTCATGTCAAAGTACATTCTGGTCCTACCTTGATGAATGGTGAATCGCGAACGGTGTAACTACTGAAGTATCTTGTCTCTCAACTCCGCCACTAACAGTATCCATAGTCAACTTATGTATTTCTGACACTGATAAGACATCTCAATCTAGGCAACATAATCTGGACTCTATGCCAGCTCACTGAACTTTGGGTACAACTTGTTGGTCCTCTGACCCTCTAACACTCCCTATGTAGACATCGTTTGTACTCTCTTTTATGCTCAAATCTCAACCAAAGTACCAGTAGGAACCTTTGGCTAACATGTTGTCACCGCTACCTTGAGTAACCCATACTCATGCGTCATGCGACATCAGACAACCTCAGCATCGCTAATCGGTATCATACTCAGCGCATGTGCGACTACGTTGGCTTTTTTTGGGTGATACTCCAATGAAAAGTCGTAGTCCTTAAGAAACTCTAATCATTTGCGATGTCTCATATTTAGATCCTTCTGTGTAAAGAGATAATTTAGCTTCTTTACCCACACATAGGACGTGTGTGGGTAAAGAAGCTAGTCCCTTCACATCGTCGCCGGATGTGAAGAAAAATGAGCAAGGGTTCCCACACAAAGGACGGGTGTGGGTAAAGAAGCTAGTTCAAAACAAACACGAAAACAAAAACAAAATCATAGATACGGACACTAGATCTTTTAGACAAAATAGAAGTAGAAAAGGAAAAAAAATACAAAGGGGAGAAAAAATTCGCTTAGGAACATGGAACATAGGAACACTTACGGGGAAGTCAATAGAACTAGTAGATACCATGATTAGAAGGAGAGTCAATATTGCTTGCCTCCAAGAGACAAAATGGGTAGGAGAAAAGAGTAGAGAAATAGGAAGCACGGGGTTTAAAGCTGTGGTACACCGGTATAGATAGAAAATGCAATGGAGTAGGAATTGTGGTGGATAATGATTATAAGGATAAGGTCGTAGAGGTTAAAAGAATGGGGGATAGATTGATTCTAGTTAAATTAATTATTGGAGATGAAAAAATTAACATACTTAGCGCCTATGCACCACAAGTAGGATTAAGCGGGAGCATCAAACGCAAGTTTTGGGACGATATGGATGGATTTATGCAAAGTATACCATTAGATGAAAAGGTTTTTATTGGAGGAGATTTAAATGGGCATGTCGGGGCAAGTAACGATAGGTTTGAGAGAGTTCATGGAGGTTTTGGTTACGGTAATAGAAATGAAGAAGGAGAATCGATCTTAGAATTTGCTTCAAAGACATACGATCTTCTCTTAGCAAATACTAGTTTTAGGAAGAGGGAGTCGCATATAATTACTTTTAGTAGTGGTCATAACAAGAGTCAAATAGATTTTCTTTTAACAAGAAAAATAGATAGAAAAATATGTAGAGGCGCAAAGTAATACAGCGAAGCACTTACTACCCAACATAAGTTAGTAGTACTTGATATTAAGCTAACACGACGACATAATATAAATAAAAGAGTTAGCGACCCTAGAATAAAGTGGTGGAACCTAAAACATAGTAAACAAGTAGAGTTTAGAGAAAAACTACTAAAGGAAAATATTTGGAATCTTGACTTAGATGCTAATACAATGTGGCTAGAAGTGAGTAGTTGCATAAGGAGAGTGGGATCAAACGTATTAGGTATATCTAAAGGCTTGGGACCACCAAAGAAGGAAACATGGTGGTGGAATGAGGATGTCCAACGAGCAATTAAGACTAAAAGAGAGATGTATAGGAAAATACCTAAGTGTCAAGATGAAGATGTGTACAATCAATATAGAGAAGCTAGAAAACAAGCTAAAAAAGTAGTTAGTCAAGCTAAAACAAATTTCATGGAAGATCTATATACAAGGTTAGGTAATAGAGATGGCGAAAAATATATATATAGGCTAGCCAAACTAAGAGATAAACGAAACAAGACCTAAGTCATGTAAGATGTATTAAGGACGAAAATCAAAATGTTTTAACGCGCGAGGAGGATATTAAGGAGAGATGGAGAAGTTACTTCGATAGTTTATTTAATGATGGTCAAGTTGATACCATAATAGATGAAAACCCACACCAAGAAAGAAATGTCAACTATACACGCAATATTAGAATTGTAGAAGTTAAAGAGGCATTGAAAAGAATGAAAATAGGGAAAGCATGTGGCCCGAGATGAAATACCCATAGAGGTTTGGAAATGCTTAGGAGAAATTGGATTGACTTGGTTAACAAAACTTTTCAATAAAATTTAAAATCAAAACGTATGCCAACGGATTGGAGAAGAAGCACGCTTGTGCCAATCTTCAAAAATAAAGGAGACATTCAAAGTTGCTCAAACTACCGGGGAATTAAACTTATGAGTCACACTATGAAACTTTGGGAGAGGATAATTGATTATAGGCTAAGGAGAGAAACAACAATATCGAGAGAACCAATTTGGTTTCATGCCTGGGAGGTCAACTATGGAGGCGATTTTCCTTGTAAGACGATTGTTAGAAAAATATAGAGAAAAGAAAAAAGATCTTCATATGGTATTCGTAGATTTAGAAAAAGCATATGATAGGGTCCCTAGAGATGTTCTTTGGTGGGTTCTAGAAAGAAAAAGAGTGCATGCTAGATACATAGACACTATTAAGGATATGTATGATGGAGTAGTAACGAGTATAAAGACATTTGGAGGAGCTACAAAAGAATTTCCCATTACGATAGGACTACATCAAGGATCGGCTCTAAGCCCATATCTATTTACTTTAGTTATAGATGAACTAACTAGACATATTCAAGAGGATATACCATGGTGTAATGTATTTGCTGAGATGATATTATCTTAGTGGATGAAACTAAAGATGGAGTGAATAGGAAATTAGAACTCGGAGGAATACATTAGAATCTAAAGGCTTTAAGTTGAGTAGGACGAAAACCGAATACATGCACTTTGTGAGTTTAGAAACACTAGACATCGAGACGATTTGAGTGGTAAAATTAGGGGAAATAGAAGTTCCTAAGGTAAACCACTTTAGGTATCTAGGATCAATCATACAAAATGATGGTAACATTGAGAATGATGTCACACATAGAATTCAAGCTGGATGGAAGAAATGGCGGAGTGCAACAGGGGTGATTTGTGATCGAAATGTTCCTACTAAGTAAAAAGGAAAATTTTATAAGACCGCAATTAGGCCAGCTATGCTCTATGGAAGTGAATGTTGGGCGGTAAAGCAACAACAATTACATAAAATGAACGTAGCGAGAAATGAGGATGCTTAGGTGGATGTATGGTAAAACTTGTAAAGATAGAATAAGAAATATAGAAATTCAAAAACAAGTAGGAGTAGCACCAATTGATACAAAGATTATGGAAGGGCGGTTGCGGTGGTTTGGTCACACCTGCAAAGACGACCTACAAATGCCCCAACTAGAAAACTTGACTCAATAGAAAGCGTAGAAATTCGACGAGGTAGGGGCGGACCAAAGTTAACATGGGATGCATTAATTAGGAGGGATTTGAATGGTTTGGAAAGCTCACCATCGGTTGCACTTAATCAAGCACAATGGAAAAGTTTGATCCATGTAGCCGACCCCAGTTAATTTGGGACTGAGGCTATGTTGTTGTTGTTGTTGTTGTAATTGGTGAAGAATGTGAATTTCTCTCCATATAAATGATGTCTTTACACTTTTAGTGCAAGCACAATCGTTGGCAACTCTAAATCATGTCGGGATAGTTCTTCTCATGTATGTTTAGTTGTCAAGAGGCGTAAGCAACAAATCCTCTTCCCTACATCAGTACACAACCTAAACCCATATGAGAAGCATCTGTATACACTAAAAATATTTACAAGGCATTTAGCAATACCAATACTGCTGCAGTAGTCAACAATCTCTTTGACTCTCAAATGCCTGCTCACAAGCCTCTATCAAATAAAAAACAACATATTTCTATGTTAGTTTGGTAATCGTTGGTAGTACCTTACCAAACCTAGAAATGTATTAATCTCTATCACCGACATCAATGCCGACCAATCCATGATAGCCCGAATCTTGGCCGAATCCACTGCAATCCCTATTGCTCCAAATACGTTCCCATAGAACTTGATCTTTAAAAGCTAAAATTCACACTTGCTGAACTTAGTATAAAGTTTGTGCTTCTCTAAATATGTAACATCTCCCTGAGTTGCTACTCGTGATCCTCTTTGGTCCTCGAACATATCGCTATATTATCGATGAAGACTATCATGAAATGGTCAAGAAATGATCTACAAACAAAATGTGTTAAATCCATTAATACCAAGGTGGCATTCCTCAACCTAAATGGCATGACCGTGAACTGATACTATCCATACCTCATGCTGAAAGTTATCTTAGGCCTATATTCATCCCTGATCTTGACTTGATGATACCCTGATTGCATGTCCATCTTGGATAAATATTGGGCTCCTTTTAGCTGATCAAATAAATCGTTGATCCTCAGCACTAGATACTTGTTCCTGAATGTGAACTTGTTCAACTGTCTATAGTTGATACTCAATCTCAAAGTACCATCTTTCTTCTTAATAAGAACGAAGGGTGCTCCCCATGGTGACATAGAGAGTGTGATGAATCCCTTATATCCCAAGTCCTAAAGCCAAGTCTTCAACTCTTCTAAATCTCGCGGGGCCATATGATATGCATGAATAGAAATAGGCCTGGTGCTTGGTAGTAACTCAATGATAAAGTTAACATATCTTAGTGGCGGTAAACCAGGTAATTCTTTAGGAAAAATGTTTGGAAACTCGTAGACAATCGGTATGTTCTTAGGTCTTGGTCCCTGACTCTCTGCTATAACATACAATGCTATTAGAGTCTCCATCTCTCCACTAATAGTAAGTCGACCTCTCGCACTCTCGGCTCTCGATGAACGTTCTCTATAGGTAAATATCAAGCATCGTGGGGCTTAAATGTCACTTTGTTAATAAAACAGTCGATATGAGCATAGTATGCTACTAGCTAATCCATCCTTAATAATGCTTTGAACTCGAGAACCATAAAGTCTGTAGGGAACTCCACTCTACCTATCTCAATTTGGCATCTCTCAACTTGGCTATTAGGGTCAACCCTATCTCTTGCTACAATACTAAGGATCAAATGTACTCTAATCCTAATGAGTGTTAGTCTTTGGATGCCTAACATGCGACTAGCAAAAATAGATACAATAGATCCATAATCAAATAACACATATGAAGCTCCACCATAAATGGAAACCGTACCCTCAATGAGAACTTATGTGGCATCTGCGTCTTGCTGGGCTTGCATATGAACCTCATCTGGAGCTAGCTTTGCGTAGACTATTGCCGTCTGTAGGCACTCCCTCACTATTTGTCTGACATTTCCACAACTATAGCATGTAATCTATTTATGCTGACCTTGAGTCTGAAACTGACCCTATGCTTGATACATACCATGTCCTTGTGCCCGTCTCTGTCCCTATCTAGTATCTCAGCCTCTGCCACTACCTCAGCGACGACCTCTGTCACCATGATGCTGCAATCGTGGAGCTTGTGGTATGGAAAATGCAGGACCAATGGGAGCTAGCAACGCTAGTCTGATTAGAGCTGGCAAGCAAGATTTTCCTACAGTGCTCTACGCTGGAACAGGGTATGAAGTATAGGTCACATTCGGTGGGTAATGTGTGGCTATTCCCGATCCCTAGGAACCTTTGCTCCATGTCATCAATCCCTTACCTTCTGTCTCCTCCTCGTATAATCTATAGTCTGCTTTACCGACAAATTAGGACTCGATTGTCCCATTAGTGACTCTACCCAAGTAGTATGTCTCATGTGATAAGGCTCGCTCATAAATCTCGGTGAGTGTTTTGGCGCGTGTATTGACTACATGATAACTAATGTTTGGCCTCAATCTATCATCGAAATGATACACATCCTCAGAATCATCTCTCTCTAAGTCCTCAAAAACTACCTCGATAATCACATCAGTTTATGTACAACATCACGAACTCCTTTGCTCCCAATCTCATGTCCATGAATTCTTTCCTGAACCTCTTCATCACTGCGCGCCCGAAGTACTAGTGATAGAACTTCTGCTTGAAAGCTTCCCATATCTCAAACTCTCCATGAGTAGCTACTGTCATACGCCATCAAACATCTGCACCTTTCTTTAGGGTGTACGATGCGATCTCTTCTCAAAGTCTATCCTCGATCTTCAGTATCCTATGAAGCTTCTCTTACGATAGTACCCACTTCTCAATTTTCCTAAAGTTCCTTACTCCATCGAAGTAGGCTGGATTAAGTTTGATAAAGCCCATCACAAGGCAGACCTTAATTAATGTGCAAGAAGATGTGGGCATGAGGGACGGTACTACATTAGGTGTCTCAACTACTAGTAAGGTCACCACCATAATAGTCTGTACTATCGGTGCTTTTGGGTTCATAGTAAGAAGCTGTAGTGTTGGTAGAGTGGGTGTAGTAGTCATAGGGGTCGATGTCGATGCTGGTGGAACAAATCGGGCTGTCATCATCGTGATGAAGTCAGTCAAATGTTGGCCCTAAGTAGTCACTCTGCCAGACAGCCTTTGAAGATCCTCCACAATAGTAAGTGACTGGCTGCCGCTAGTCTATGCATTCCCCCTCACGTATCAGCCATCAAAGTCTGCAAGTGGATAACGAATGTGAATCAGCTACTACGTGGCATCACACGTATCTATATACATTTAGCAATTAACATGTATATAATGTAAATCGCCAACTCGCTTTCATTCGCTTCCAAATAAATATTTTCTAGTCAAGGATGATCAGGTTTCCACATCTAAGGTTTTTGTTTTACTAAAATTTAAGGTATACTTATCAAGAACTAGTCTCTAATACCAACAGTGATGGCCTTTTTAAAAAACCAGGCACCGCCCGCATTATCCTTTAATTAAGCCCTAATATCAGCCACGTTAGGCCTAACCACGTAATAGTCATCCTTTTTGCCATATTCTTTTTGTTAAATGTATTCTGGATATGTAATACGCACCTACCATTATTATTGAATTTCGGAGTTTATTAAAACTTTTATAGCTAAAATGTTTTAGCGGAAGTCTTCACAGTTATACAGAAGCAATTATTTAAAATCCTAAGTGTGGAAACCAAGAAACAACATCAAATGCATATAAATATCAAAAGGATAATAAACAATGTGATAACCAAGTCTCAAGTCGAGGAACGATACGCTCAACCCAATATACAACCCAAAATGTAGATTAAAGACGCCAAGTAAATAATACATCCAAAGTCGAGACCTACAAAAGTAGGGAGTAGAAAATCGTCGAATGCTTATAGGTAGTCGCCGATCTTCTCCTTGCCCAACCTACAGCTCGACAAAATTACACCCACTGTCATAAAAAGGACAGTGAGTACAATGTAATTAAATAACTCTTGGAGATTCTTATATACATTCCCAAACATGATCAACTGTACTTAAAAGCATAAATATAGCAAAGAAATGCTGAAAAGGAAATATGCTAGGAAATACCATGGTTAAACAATATGACACTAACACAGGCTAAGTAGTAATGATCTAGATCCGGTTGGCCGTGAGTCCTATCATTAGGCCATTATTCCATTATCTCACAATGGAGCAGTGCTTTACACTTTTATCAAAGGTCCAAGTTGAGCTCCACGACTCTGTGATCATCCATTTCCCAATCCTTAAAGGCAGAGCCGAGATCTACACATAAATAGATGATCTGTATATATATATACTAGCCGCCTACCTCAAGTCCCATACCTTGCGTGACGCGCAAGTGTAGTGTTGAGTGCCGATATCCCCGGTAGTCTTGTAACCCCGTGTGCCGCACATCTCATAATCGTGCAATAGACCTTAAATTCTACCACTACTTTATAATTTCAAGAAAGACTAGCATTATGGATTTCAAGATAAGGCAATATGCTTTAAAGCCAACATTCAAAGAATACAAATCCATATGTATATTCCAATCTCATTACTCTAATCCTAATAGCATACTATTCTCGATCACATTTTTAACAAAATAGCAAGAAAGACATAAAAAACGAGAATAGAGTCAACGATTTCCATAAGAAAATGATTTCATGATTAAAACACTAATATAATAAGTAGAATATGAAACAAATTCATGTTATTAGAATACAAGGTATTTCATAGTCATGTTATGTAAAACATAATATAATTGGAATGAAATGTAAATAAGAACATCAACAAGATTACTTACCAGTCACGCTATGTATCCCTAGTTTAAGCAACCTCCCGACACCACAAAATGCATATCTGGACTCCCTACACTTTTCTATAAGCTCCTGGTATAATTTAATATGCCTTGAGATACGCAACAGGTATCTCGAGAAAGATTCAAAATATAAAAGAAACAATTAGATATGCCTTGAGATTCATGCGATTTGAATCATGAAGAAATCTAATATATACTTTCCAAGCCATATACACCCTATTTGTTGGCTTCGAAACAGTGTGAAATCAAAATTGGTTGAAAGAAATAGAGACATGGTGAGGGACTAAGAGAGACCGAAAGATAGGTCTCGACACGTGGTCAGTTGCTACTTTGGTGTTGTTGTATGTTGCTGTTGTATTGTTAACGTTGTTGTTGTTGCTATGGTGTTAGGGTAGGAGAATCAGACGAACTGCCATGGCAGTTCGTCTGAGGAAGATGATGGTAGGGGAGTGGTCTCCCCTATCAAGATCCAACCTAGGGTTGGGGTTGAGAGCCCAACCCCAATAAAATTAAAAAAAAATTGATTTTAATGCATTTGGTGAACATAACATAGAGGAGGAAGATAAGGAGGGTCATTGAACTAGGCCGGTTCGACCCGGTTGAGCCAAACCGGTTGAGCTCAAATCCTATTTCCCGATTGAAAAAAAAATGAAAAGGCTGCAAAATAAAAAAGTTCCAAAAAAATAGAAATAAATCAAGAAAAATTATATTTTTCAACAAATAAATATAAATGGGATATTTCTATAAAAATGAGGATTTAAGGATTTTCTCGAGGGTTTATACCAGAGTTTTTCTTCGTAATACATCCTAATACCAGAAAATATCTGAATTTCGGAAAATTATTTAAAAGGCCTAGTCATGGTTGATTTTTTATTTCAAATAACAATTTGCTGACAAAATTGTGATCCGAACATTCGAGGAGTTGATTTTGGAGTGATTCCGAGTTTTTAAGACTTGTAAATACCAAAATAACTCAAAAATTGATCGAAACATAGAAATTCGAAAATGAGACTTATCAATATTTCTAAATGGTATAAGGTAACGTCGAGGATCACGAAACCACTTGGAACGAAACTTGCGAATAGATTCAAATAACACAAAAGTCGAGGAAACATTGTGTGAGACTTTTTAACGAACTTTGAGTTGGTTTGGTGGTAAGTAAACCCTACAGTGGTCTTTACTATTGATTAAATATCTTTATACTTGTAATTGTAGCATAGCCTGTATTGCATTTTATCATTCTTGGTCATGCATACGTAAAGAGAGTGAGGGGCATAAGCTTGTTTCGGAGTCTTATTTGCTTGAAACTTGGTTTCACTCCTGCATCTACGTCGTCAAGAGAGACTAGCAGAGTCTAACACCGACAAGTTATCTCTGCGTTTCATGATCTTTTGAATACCATCTCTGTACTATTTCTGGAGGTTGACATCTTATTATAGTTAGGAAACAGGGAAAGACTGGATTGCATGTCACGTTGATGCATATATCTTATTGATTATTTGAAAATGCAATTACATCTCTCCATTTATCAAATTAATAGTTGTAGGAGTACAAATCAATGTAGGAATTTACTTACCCAACATTTTCGAGTTGTTTTTGATGATGTCAAATTTTATATGATGATAAGAGAAGAGTGGACAAGACTCGAAGATTGTGGTGTTTGTTTTCCAACATTAAAGTAAATTCTTGTTTTAAATTGTTTACATATATATATATATATTATATATATTGTTTTAGGATTCTTGGCTGATTGTACGATGTAAAGTTTGGTTGAATGGTTATGAGAGTCTCTTAAGTTACTTTAAAATCAATTGAGAAGGTTTATGTTTCAGTTTTTGAACTATTGGAGATTGTTAAGTTGTAATTAAGGTTTCAGAGACTCTATGTTTTTTTAAGGTTGATTTTGATATATATATATATATTATGAAAAAAGGGTAGTTATGAGTCTTTTTAGGCTTATCCCCAAATTTATTGTTTATTAGAAGGAAGTTTTCTGGTAGGCCATTTTTAGTAGAGGTGTTGCTGAAATTTTTCCAAAACGCAAATATGATTCCTTAATTGCCCAAATAAAATAAGTTAAGAACTTAATCAGTTGAGCATATAAATTTAATTTCTTATAAAGGATTGAAATAATGACTATTTTGAGGTCAAAGCTAAATGAATAGATTAGGCTAACTACATTATGATAGGATTAAGATAATCTAGGCCGGTCAGTCATCTTAATGACGAGGGTGCTGACAAAAACATGATATCGCATGGATTTATAAAGCATTCATAAATCAAGCCAACAAGATTGACCAAAGCATATTCAAGTCATAACTCATCATCATACTTAGAGTTCACAAAAGAGAGATACTCTAGAAAATAGTAATAATATAAATTTGTGGTTTCATTCAATGCATACTAGTTATCGACAAGAATTCAATGACCGAATCCTTTACCCTCCAGGTGATGGTGAACATAGGATGACACAAAAGCCTTATGTTCCCTCCAATTAATCCATCAAGTCAATAGTAAGTTCCTCTAAAGCCATCACAAATATGTGACCAATTGTGTGCTTGATAGTAAATGTGTAAATCAAGTGGCCCAAATCACAATATTATAATAGTTTGCACATTAATACTTATAGTGGCACAAACCACTTATTTTGATTTAGCGGCTCAAACCCACTCTTTTGATCAAGCAATACAAATGTTCATATCACATACTTACAACCATAAATAAGTAAGATCAACTAAATAACAAGATGCAACCCATTTTCACAGTCTCTAATTAAAACGTATGTCCTAACATAACTAATATCAAGCCATATTTGATAATTGAGCAAGTTCTCCACTTACCTCGACGCGCCGCGATAGCCACTCTCTATCCTTACGCGCATTGGATTCTACGTGAACTGTTTCATATATCTAGACAATTTAAGACACATTCACATTATCGACAAGTCATATATTAATTCCAATTTATTTTAAAATTGATTTTGGGGTCCACTATTGTAGGTCTCACGGGACCCCTGTCCACGGTGCGAAGGTCGAGGGATGGGACGCGACCAACTTTTACCCCAATAATGCATTAGCGCCCCATTTAAAGGTATGACATATTTCCCCATTTGTTTGTCTGTTTTGTTGTTGATTTTATTTTATTTTATTTTTCTTTAAATATATGAATATTATTTTTATTATGTTTTATTATATTTTTTTGTTCAAAGGTCAAAGTGCTTTGGCCCCTATTATGGATCAAGGGTCAACATGGTCCTGGTTTAGTTAGAATTAGGAGTCAGATTGGCCACTAGTTTAAGGACTTGGGGCCAATGGGCCTCCTAGTGGAGTCCCCTCAAACGGCGTGGCAGCGTGACTCCCTCTGCCCTCACCGATGACGTCTTAGCGGCACCGCCTCGTTTATGGTGGCCACAAGTATAACGGCTCGACTGTAGCAGTAATGTGATCAACTAATGCGGATTACGGATATTGTCCTGAGGGAAAGGTGTATAGCACATAATTCACTTATTCAAATCTACTCTATTGCTAAGAAAATCATTTTTTTAATTGATTTTAAGTAAACTATGCTATTATAATAAAACAAAGTAAATATCGCGTACTCTTACATTAAAAATATCTTAGTTCACAACTTCACCTAGGTAATAAATAATTATGCTTTTCAACGCACTTCCTTCATCTTCATTACGTGTGCAATGCTCAATTTGAATAGACAAATTTCTTTCAAATCCACTCAACCCACCGTCATGATGGAAAAGATTCTAATGTGTAAACTAGAACTCCACCTATCTGTGTGAATAACGTAAGCTCCCCATTGCTTTAATTTCCAAATCTTTAGATTCATAAGCAATTAAGTTTACTATCCGTGCCTCCCTAATCAATAACTATCTATCAATGTTATATATTTTATGGTAGTATCGTCCATATTCGACTTTAAAGCTCCAATGGCCATGGTAACTCATAATACCTCTAATCAACAAACACCTGATCAAAATGTTAATAGCATTACTCATAGATTCAATCAAGATTCTAAACATTGTACTTTTTATCTTTATAATATTTTCGTAACTACTTTATTATAACATTCAAGACAAAAATACCGAATAACAACAAGTAAGTCTTTAATGTCTTCTCCTCCTAAACTCTTCTTAATATTAAAAAAATGTAAAACTAAGCTAATTTGTGTTTGTGGCTTAAAACTATGATAATCTATAGTAATGTAGGGTGGTGTGTGAATAGTCAAGAATTAGACATATTTTATAGTGTAATTTAGGTTGATTTTAGATATATATGATAATATGACAGTAGGTATTCTCTTATTTTTGTGATTTCATGTTTAATTATGAAAAATAAAGAAATGGAAAGCAAAATAGTCAACTGGAGAGAAGGTCCAGTGATTAACCAACAATACATATATACACAGGGAATCGCCAACTAAATTGAGAGTAGAGAAGTCCCAGCGAATCCTCAGTGAATTGGAAAATATATTAAAAATCACATGCTAATTCAATGGAGTATGGAGAGCCAATTCCAGTGATTGACTCAGCAATTTGTGTACAAAATGGAATCACTGACAAATCACTAAGGTCGATTATGGGATTTTTAGATCAATATGAAGGATTTGAAGTTATCTATGATATGTATACTTATGGAAACTATAAATAGGACCCTAGGGCTTTGAAATCAGTCTATCCAGAAGCAATTACAAATTCTTTAGAACCATTCTTTCATCCTTAAGTTAGTTTAATTCAATTTATGTTTAAAGCTGCATTGAAGCTTTGATTTATTTCATTAAGAGGCATTTATTTATTATGTCTTTCAATTATATTATTGTGTTATTTATTTCCAGCATGAGTGAGTAGCTTGTTAATCTTAACAAACCCTAGACATGTATATACTTTGGATTGCTATATAGTTATAACTAAGGAATCATGAACATAATGCTTTAACTCTATTCATATACGCTAATCATATATTGAATCATTTGTTTTTGCGTATTACAACTAATGAAGATTGATATTGCATGCATAGTTGCAAATATGTATTGTGGTATTTAGATTTTGAATCTATGTCTATCATTATTGACAACAATTATAAAAGTAGTAACTAGGATCAATCTTTAAGGCTCTATTCCAGAGTGGATGTTCAATGTGATTTTGCTCTAAGTCAAATATTAATTAGCACATTCAGATTTATATTTGATTTAGATTATCTATGAATTTTACTGATTGTTAATGCAATCATATTTCTATTTTATTATTTTTTATCCAATAGGTGGATTTACAATGATAATAATATGGCTTATTTTCCATTAAATTTAAGAAAATCGATGGCTTGCGAAAGGCTATCAACCTATTATGATTTAGGATTTAATGATTCCAAAATTTCATGTGATATGATTATAACTATGTTATAAAGTGATGATATGTTCTAGTGTTTCTATGTAATCCAAGTATATTACAATGTTTAGTGGGGGTTTGTTTAGATCTTTGTTTAGATATTCATATTTTATTGAATTTGAATATTGTTTAATTTTTACTTTGCAATGTTTAAATTAGATTAGTTAGTTTGGTTAATTAAGTTAATAGTTATAGTTTTTGATTATTTGATATTTTAATTATTGTTTAATTAGATTAACTAAATTAAGAAAACTAGAAAAAAATACTTTCCTTGAAAGTTTGCAAAATCCCTATGGAAAAGATATCTCATTTAACACTACTACAAGTATTAGGATAATACAAGAAACTATTTTGCACGCTCGACATGAATCAATTTTTGGCACTGTTGCTAGGGATTTTTTACTAATTTCTTACAATTTTAGATGTTGTATGGTCTGTACACTTCGTCTTATTTATTCTACGAGATCTTTACATCCGTTTGATCCTGAAATATATAGAACTTTTAATCAAAGTGTAGATCTTTACATCCGTTTGATCCTGAAATATTTAGAACTTTTAATCAAAGTCTAAGACAACAACAACTTAGGGAAAATTTAGTTCATAAGATGGAAGATAACAACAATATTAATATTGATAATGTCATTAATAATAATAATGATAATAGAATTATCAATAACAATAAAAACAATAATAGAGAACTCACTTTTAGACAAGCAAATCAAAATGCTACAGCATATGAGCCTATATGCTTAACATACCCCTATGAGTTTCTGAATTTGAACTTAGATATGGATTTATTAGTCCCTAACCTAACTTCTATGGTAAAGATAATGAAGACCCACAAAAATTCATAAGGGAATATCAACATAAATTTAATGGGATGAAACCTAAAGAATGTACCTTAGAACATGTCAAATTAAAAGCTTTTCGTTTTGCGTTAAAAGATTAAGCACAAGATTGGTTGTTCTATCTCCCACAAGATTTAATAACTATATGGACACAAATGTTATAAGCTTTCCTAGATGAATATATGCAGACTAGAAAAATTATTTCCTATAGAAATAAAATCACATTCGCAAAGATGAAAGATGATGAAAACTTTAATGAATTTTAGGATAGATTCTAAAAATTAATTTCTTCTTGTCCACAACATCGATATACTAAAAGAGCTTTATTAGAATATTTTTATGAATGACCCAATCACTATGAACAAAGGTTATTAGACACAGTATGTAATGGATCTTTATTTGAAACAACACTTACTATAGCGAAAAAACAATTAATAAAATGGCTAAACAATCTAAGCAATTCGGTAAAAAGGTTAAATCTTCAAGAAACAAACTTTATGAAGTTAATAATAAAAGAAATAATATGATTGATGATAAAATTAATGAATTATCTAAAATGGTTAAGTTATTAATTAATGATAGAACTAATAAAGTTAAAGTTTTTGGATTCGTAATGAGGTAACACATCCTACGAATGCGTGTCTTACTCTATATGAAAAAAAACTGAAGAGGTTAATGTAATGATGAACCTATTTTTGGTCCCCCAATAAATCAATATAATAACATTACTTATTATCCTGAAAAACCACACCTAATGTTTAGTTATGGTCCTTAAAATTTAAATAATAATACTTATATACCAAGAGATTAGATGCAATCCGCACCTAATCAACAACCACTACAAAATGCTCAATCTAGGAATCCAAAATTTAGGGCAAATCGTGTATAATTTTATGAACCAAAGTCATAAAAAATTAACACGCATTTCTCAAAACCAAATTAAGACTGATACAACTATTAATAAATTAAAAAATTAGTTAAGTCAAATGAATTTACAAATAAATAGTTTAGGTACTCAACAAAGTAATCAAGTTAAAGCCCCTACTCAAGCTACTATTGTTGCTCCTACTAGTCGAACACAAGTAAATGCTTTATTCAGTAATGATAAAGACATATCTATAATTGGAAAGATACCTAAACAAAGTAATAAAAAGAAAGCACATAAAATTATTGGAGATGAAGAAGAAGAAATGACGGCTAATGTCATTCCTACTAAAGAATGGATGGCTAAACAATTGAAATATAGACTTTTTCTTGGAAAGCTATACCCTTGGCATTTAGCCAGACTTCAAGCATATGTAAAATATTTACAAAAGCCTAAAATAATTGATAAGGATAAAAATGATAAGATTTCTTGTAAGTTGAATGAAGATATGTATTCATATTCTACTTTTCCACAATGATTACCTGATGCTGGGGAGGAAGAAAACAATAAAGACATTCTTGAAAACATTCTCTAAATCAAAGGATAATTTTTTAGAATAATATAAAGAAAACTTAGGACAAAAGGTGTCTGATTTAATTAATAAGAAAATACTTGAGAAATTTTTCGATCCGGAAATGTTTGGAATTCCTATCACATTAGGAACTTCTTTTATATATTTTGCTATGTGTTATCATAGAAAATCAATTAACGTTATGTCTAAGGTTGCAAGCGGGGCAGGGAATCCTAATGGGGGACGGGGACTCTCCGCAATGGGGATGGAAATGGAGAGTTTAAATGGGGATGGAGGTAAGGATGGGAATAATATCTCATACCTACGTGAGTATGGGTACTTGGATGGGGAAAAATATATTTGCAGGGATCCCCATTGGAAATTGCCATTTGTAATCTCTCTAGGGATCGCCATGGGAACTACCCATGAGGATCTCCATGGGGATCCCCATGAAAATCGCCGTATATATCAAAAAAATCAATATATTTTATATGTTAATTTTATATAATATTATAAGGCATTCACTAAAAACACTAGTGATAAACAAACTCTAATGAGATTTATAATTTGAACTTGTTTGGATAATTATATGTTTTGTTTTGAACTTTTTGCAACTATATTTATATGTTATATTTTATTTGGTTGGGATTTTTAACCATTGTGATCCTATGTATGTGTACCATACTTTTTTTAAATCTTTTTGAAAAAATTAAGTGGGAAAAAATATTTTCTCGTGGTGATTCCTTACAAAATCTTTTGCAAGAATCTCGCATAAGGATCTATATTGGGGAAAGACTTTTCCCAATGGGGATTCCTCATCCCCAAGGGGAATATGGGGGGATGGGGATTGGGATAAAACTTCATCCCCGTGTGGGGATAGTTATGGGGATGGGGGATGATTTCTTAAGTGGGGATGGGGATGGAGATGGGATCCCATCCCGTACCTTGCCCATTTGCATCCCTAGTTATGTCTTTTAAACTATAAGAGTCATTGAAAATAGGTTCATTGACTAATACACCTATTAATCTTACCTTAGCTGACAACACGATTATTAAACCTTATGTTTACTAGAAAATGTCAGAGTAAAAGTAAAAGACTTAGTATTTTTAGCTAACTTTTATGTCATGTAAATGGAAGACTCAGTATTATCTACATCTGCGCCTATACTTTTAGGAAGACCATTTCTTAAAATAGCTAAAACAAAGTTAGATATCTTTGAATGAACAATTTCTATGGAATTTGATAACAAAATTGTCACTTTTAACTTTAATAATGAAAATATCTTTTAAAGTTCTAATGAATCTAATAATGAACAAAATAATGATGATGAGTCTTTAGAAGTAAATCGTAATTTAAAAGTTGAAGTGTATGTTATTAATGCGGTACAAGTTGAAGATAAAAATTTTATGACAAAGAATAAGCAAATTGAAGATACTTCAAGTCACAATGTTAAGAACGATCTTAAAAAGGAGGAGTTTAAAGCTACTAAGAATAAGAAGAAAAACAAAATAAGAATCTAGCATTTGTCAAGCTCGATGATCCAGGAGATATATACATAAACATAAAAGTTAAATAGCCTTGGTATTTTAAAGCTATTTGTGATGCATGTTCTAAAGAATACTACATGCCTATTCACTTATTTCTTCATATTTAACTAGAGTTGGATATACTTGCTTCTGAAAATGTTTCTCTACCAAGCGGTTAATCAGTAAAACTAATAGGAGTGGTTACTAATATACCAGTTCAAATTGACAAATACATTATTCGCACAGAGTTTTTGGTCATGCCACCTTTTATCAATGAAGATCTTTTATTAATCGTAGGACGACATTTCTTAGCCACTTCTCAAGCTGTCATGGATACTAGAAACAAGAAAACCGCTTTTAGGGAGCATGACCAAGAAATCACTTTCTGGAATGGAAATAGAGTCGACATTCCTATGTTTAAGTTTATAGAACCAGTTTATAACTGTGTGGTTTAGTCGAACCAACAATTATAAACAAAAGCGCTCTATGGGAGGCAACCTATACTCTATCTTTACTTTCACTTTCAGTATTAGGATTTGTTTGTTATTTTTATATTTTCTCAACTTTTGACTCTTATAATGAGGATATCTTAGGAAATAAATTCCAAAATAATTTCATTCAAGGGGATTGATCGAGCCAATTTATTTTCGTATTATATTATCTTTATGCATTAGTTTTTATGTTAGTCAGTTATTTATAGTATTAAAATTATTGTTTAGTACAAATCATAATTGAATTCTGATAATTTCTAGTAATTCTATCTTTTTATTGGATATATATGTGATTAATATATGAGAAAATCAATTAAATAGAAAAAATAGTTAAAATTGGTAAATGATTTCCCAACGATTGCAGTATGTAGAATTTTCAGGGTAATTATAAGCCTGCGATTTGTCACCGATTTGAACTTATAACTAGGATTTACTGAACTAATCGCTGAGGTACCGAGGCTCATTTTCAGTGATTTACTCAAAGATTTATTAGCGAATCCACTTAAACCCTAATTTGCTGAGAACGAATACGAGTATTTAAAAATATAAACTTAAAATCGCCACATTTATCCATTTCACAATAACAAACCATTGCAACTTTCAATCTAGAGACTAGTTTCCGACTAGATTCACCCTTCAAAAAATATATTTTAGTGTATTCAAGTGATTCTCACCTCAATCTTCACACATTCAACCCAAAATTTAGTGAGTTTTGAAAGTATAGAGCCAACTAGGACTTGAGCAAAGGGAATTCGGAGATGGAGCTTGGAGGAGTGTTCTAGAGGAGTCTTAGAAATACAATCCTAAAAGATTCATTTTCGAGAAGGTAATCAATGAGAACTCTAACCTTTTATTGATTAATTTTTTTGTTTTTCATTGATTTTTAGATTTTTGCATAGATTAAAAGCTAAATATCTAGATTTATACTCTAAAATGGTTTTGATGTCGAATGTTTTCAATTATAATACTATTATGGGAATGGTGTAACGATTCATTAATTGCTATCATAATTTTGAACTATTTTTAGTAAATGGCGAATGGATTGAATTTTATACGCAAACTACTTTGAGACTAAGTTTCAATTGAGTTTGAGGGTTTTTGTGTTTTTCTATCGCATGATTTGAATTACTTATGAAAGATTGTTTTTATCAATGATGTTTTACCAATGAATTTCATATGAATTTCAAACTCTCTACTTATAGATGATTTTTTCGAATGAATTTGTCCTTATTAGATAGATAGGTTGAATTTTACCTAACACTTTTTGGACAATTTAGTTTTAAATAGTTTTATAGGTTCATTCTTTTAGTTGTATTTATTCAAATGGTTTGAAGTGGAACGGTTAGATATTCAAGGGAAGAAAAAGGAAAGGGGAAGATATTTGAGAAAACCAAGGATAAATCCAAAGTTACCCTAATTAGACCAACGTCTATTTCTTTCAATACACCTAGAGTTAGACAACAAAGAGAACCTACTCCACCTTCATAATTAAGCTATAATACTGATAATGAATATGTTGAAGAGGAGGAAGAAGAGGAAGAAATAGAAGAAGAGATACCAAAGGGGCAAAAAGTTATATACTTAGGAAGGCAAACATTATCAATGAGAAGGCTTTTACCAAATTTAAGAAATATTTAGTGACAAAAAGGAAGTTGATCCTAGAGAGGGGATTTAATGTGAAGAATGAATTAAAATAGAGGCCTAGTATTTTAGATATCATTGAGGCAAGAAATTAGGGGATTACCGACTATGGACTACAACCATTTAGACCTTGAGGATGTTCCTAGTGAGAGAGGTTGAGATAATTTGGTGAGAGAGTCTTATGCAAATGCTTTTGAAAGTGATAGTAAGGCAAAGTCATAAGTTAAAGGAAAAACAATGTATTATTCTGCTGCAAAAATAAATAGGTAATCAGGTTTACCACAATTTCAAGAAAAACAAAAAGATGAATACCCAAAACCAAAATATGCAATTAAGTACCACTACCTCACCAAGACAATTATGGGAGGTTTAGAAGCAATCCAATGTGATGGATTCATTTTTGACATGGAAGGGTACATGAAGCACATTACCACAAATTTTTTTAGAAAAATCACGAAAACATGGTGTTATTTCATCAACGCCAGCTTATAGCATAGGCAACAATATTATGAGATAGTGAACTAGAAAGCTGCCTTACTTTACCATATTGTCAAAAGATTAGGATATTTGGATGTTGGCAAAATTATCTACAATTCGATAAGGAGTGCCATCATCGCGAAGAAGATTGATTGACTACCTTTTCTTTTAATGATCACGACTTTTCGTAGAGCAGATCAAGTAAACATGGCAGGGCTTTACGAAAAAAGGATGTTTTATCGGAGAAGACCATCACACATGAAATTATAGAGAAAAAAGGAAAAATTAATGGTTATGAAGATACGAAAGATGAGAGAGAGAAGCTGAGATAGCCATAAGAAAGACAGAGAAAATAAGAAAAATCAGGGATGACACGAGAAGAATTTTTGAAAAAATGTCGAAAACTAGAAATAATCTGATTATGGTGCAACCTGCTTGGGATTGCGATGGACTTTACATGGAAGAGACTGAGTTGGCCGTCATGGGTATAATTATACACAATCAAATTACAACTTGAAGAAATCAAAAATTGGTGTTCGAGAACTAAAGGGCCTTTGCAGGGAGCATTAACATGATGGACAGGACAATGTCTAGAAGACATAGATGATAAGGAGGTGGGCAGAGGTTCTTGTCCCATCTATACAGATGAGGCTACCAATTAATAGTATTCTTAATGTTTCACGATCGCAAGGTCAGAACTACCACCTCTATGACCCCTGCTGTGAATTACCAATCCCAAAGGATTTATCTAGTAGAGGATGACGTCGATGTTACTTTCGGACGATGACATTGATTTCATTATTCTATTTATCTTTTTTTTTCAGAGTGACATTGTGTGAGGTCTTCCATATAAATCTAGTGCTATACTTCGCAATCTATGGTGATATACTTTATTAGATATGTGATTGGTGATACGTTAAATTTTAAAAAGTGCTTTGGTGATATATTTGATACATTTGATATACAATGGTGAGTTTTATTCATATATTTTTTATACACTCTGTTTGAATAAATTTATATATTCAGTTTATTTATATTGATTATCCAATTTATGATTATATCAATTCTTGTATACTTCACCTGGTATATTTATTTTGTTGAATACCTGATTTAAATTCGAAACCTTGAGGATAAGGTTTGGAATGAGTTTGGGGGTATTTTGAGTGAAGTATAATGATGATAGCAAAGAAAGCAAGGAAGGAAAATAAAGGTAGAAGATTAGTTCAAAATAGATCTTAAAAGTTCAAAACTTTTGATCTAATATTCAAGTGTGTTGATGAGATTTTTCAAATTTCTTTCGAATTCAAGTATGGATTTCATTTTACTTTATTTTCAGTTAGGAAACGAATGATAATATAATGAATATAATGAATAGATTTTGAATGGAAGTGATATTTTTATTACCTAAGTGAATTCTATGATATACGAAATCAACTTTTATACCCAGTTTGATTAACTTTACTAGTTGATGTACACACTAGATTGAATGGCTTGTGTAGTCATGAAAATGGGTAGAAGATTGAAACAATAGTGCCACAACTGTAAGAATCTTGTGATACAAAAGCTATTGATAAGTTATTATGCCACAATTGAAAGAAGAAATGGGTTAGAAATCATTGAATTTATATAAGTTAGAAAGAATACTTTTTTCAACTTTAGTGGATAGTGAAAAGTGCTAGTAAGAGTTTCAAAATGTATAAAGAGTCCTATAGATTCCATATAAAATGGAGAAAGGAATCTATAGTTGAAAAAATATGAGACTTTCCATAGGAAATGAAGCAGAGACTCAAAAGCAAAAGCAAAAGAAATATATAATAAATAAATAATTAGGTTGGAGTTGAAAATAATGAGAGATGAAAAAGATAGATGTTCTTAAACTCTTTAAAAAAAGATTTAGCTCGAGTGCTTGAAACTAGGTTGGGTGAAGTATTTCTTAATGTAATATGTTCTAAATGACATATTCATTGGTATCTTAGTAAAATCCTATTGATTTTGATTGTGGTATTGTTATAAAGTATTTTCTAAAAGTAAGATTAATCTAGTGGTTTTTGTGTTTTGAGATTCTACACTAGTCATCGTAAGATTGATGCTTGCTAGTGGAGATTGAGAAAACATGTATCGTGTACTAACTTTGGTATTGAACTTTAAGTTATAAAGAGTGTTGCATTAAGTGGTTAAATTACCATTAAGGGATGTTTTGTTTTGTCTAAATCATTCTATTCTATCATAACTTCTATTTACTTGTAGATAATATATTTCTATTTGAAAATCACTTTTATTTTAAATTTTCTATTATTTAAAGTTAAGATGAATTGGACTTAAATCAATATATAAAGAATGAAAAGAGAATATGATCGAGAGTATTCCTTTTATTGGGATAGCAAAGTGTTAAGTTTGGGGGTATTTGACAATTCAATAATTAGACATATTTTATATTATGATTTAGGTTGATTTTCGATATAAATTATGATA
The DNA here is from genome assembly GCA_039657325.1 of Stephania cephalantha. Lineage (NCBI taxonomy): Eukaryota > Viridiplantae > Streptophyta > Magnoliopsida > Ranunculales > Menispermaceae > Stephania > Stephania cephalantha. The sequence continues at coordinate 25,076,707 of CM077573.1, forward strand.
TTACACTAGGTATTCTCTTGTTTTTGCTATTTCAGGTTTAATTAGGAAAAATAAAGAAATGGAAGAAAAAAGAAAGAAGAGCAAAGCAGTTAACTAGAGAAGAGGTTCAACAATTAGCCAGCGATACACAAATACACTAGGAATCGCTACCTATATCAACAGCAGCGAAGTACCAGCGAATCCTCAATGAATTAAGAAATATACTAAAGTTGCCAGCTAAATCAATGGAGTATAGAAAGCCAATTCTAGTTATTAATTTAGCGATTTGTATACAAAACTGAATCATTGACAAATTGCTAAGGTCAGTTACGAGTTATTTAGATCAATATGAAGAATTTGAGTTTATCTATTATATGTATAATTAGGAAAACTATAAATAAGACCATAGGGCTTTTAAATCAGTCTCTTTAGAGGCAATTATAGATTCTTTGGAAGCATTCTTTAAGCCTTCAATTAGTTCTTGTTTAGTTTATGTTTGAACCTACATCGGTGCAATGATTTATTTTATTAAGAGGTATTTATTTATTATTTCTTTCAATTATTCTTTGTGTTATTTATTTCCAGCATGAGTGAGTAGTTTGTAAATCTAAAAAAACCCTAGACATGTATATAATATGGATTGCTATATAATTAAAATTAAGGAATTAGGAACTTAATACTTTAAATCTATTCATACACGTCAATCACAAATTTAGTCAGTTGTTTTTGCGTATTACAACTAATGAAGATTGGTATTGCACGCATAGTTGCAAATATGTATTGTTGTACTTTGATTATGAATCTTTGTTTATGATTATTGTCAACAATTATATAAGTAGTAACTAGGATTAATCTGTAGGGCTATATTCCATAGTGGATGTTCTGGGTAATTCAGTTCTAAGCTATTTATCTATTAGCATATTATGATTTATATTTGATTTAGATTAGGTATGATTTTCATTGAGTGTTAATGCAATTGTATTTATATTTTATTGTGTTTTATCTAATAGGTGGATTTACGATAATAAGAATATGGCTTCTTCTCCATTGAATTTGGGAAAATCGATGGCTTCGTAAAGACTATCAACCTATTATGATTTAGTATATAATGATTCCAAGATTCCATGTGATATGATTATACCTAGGTTATGAAGTGTTGTTATGATCAAGTGTTTGAATAAAATCCAAGTATATTACATTGTTTAATGGGGAGTTGTTTAGATGTTTATTTAGATATTTATATTATATTGAATTTGAATATTGTTTAATTTAGTTTGCATTGAATCGTTTGAATTAGTTTAGTTTGTTTGTTTAATTAAGTTAGTAGTTATAGTATTTGGTTATTTGATATTTTAGTTCCCGTTTAGTTAGATTAACTAAATTTAGAAAAATAAGAAAAAAATACTTTCCTTTGAATTTGTGAAATCCATATGGAGATGATATCCCATTTACCACTACTACAAATAATAGGAAAATATTGGAAACTATAGTGCACGTTCGACACGTATTCGGTGTCTATGTTTACCACGTTCTAATACTTATTTATACTCCTTAAACACTTTAGAAAACAATTAGAAACCCTAAATAACATGTCCACACGAGATAGAACTCTAAACTTTCTATTTTCTACATGTCGAAGATATCCATAAGTAATCTGTCGCAGTCGATGTAAAGCCACGATGCGGCCATAACTTCAGCCTTATGTGTGTATTTTTCCTTCATAGTAAGCTGGACGCCCTTCTTGGACGATCCAGGCGCCGTCTCTAGGCAACCATGGCACCGCCACTGCGCCAACACTACAGAACCTCTTTTCTTCTCCTCTCTTATTCTCCACGCCTTGCCCACATTGTGTACACTTTTTCCACAACGTCAACTAGCCATGGCGTCAAGTGTGGTTTTGTGCATTTTATCCTCATTTAACACTTTTTCCAACCATCAAGTTCTCTGCTTCTTTTCCAGTAGAACTTCTAGGACTCTCTATTTTATTTTTTATTATTTTAAACTCTTGTTAGCACTTCTCATTTTCACCTTATCAAAAAAGTTTTAACTCAAACTTTTGATTAAACAAATCATGCCTATTTCTTTCCCTTTTAGCACTAAGTCTTAATTTACTTTATACTAATGTAAAATTCATACAAATTGTAGAATTCTTTAAAGATCTAAATTTTTCCACAAGAAGTGTTCTAGTATTCTTCTTGCTTTTGTTTCAAGTTCATGATCTTCTCTAACTGTAGGATTCTAATCATGAAATCATACAATTGTTTGCAACATTTTTTATTTTCTTCAAAAATTCCATAACACTCTCCTAAGTTTTATATCAATAACATACTTGTATTCATACTCATCCTCAAATTAAAGGCATGAACTTTACAAATGAATTACTTTTTCATTACATATTACTATATATAACCAAATCTATACTACTTCTACATATTTAAATAGTTACTAAATGAAAAAGAATACATTACCATGCTTTTCTTTTTAATTGTTTCCAAAAATAAAATTTTACGATCATACCTATACTGGTTATCCTTATCTCATCATTTCATACCACTTACCATATTGCAATGTTGATGCCCCTAAACATAAATCAAACCTTGTCTTCAAGGTTTAAAAATAAGCCTGAAGCATAAAAAAGACTAACACGCGAACATAATAATAACAAGCCATAATAATGCATAAACATAAACTTAAACAACTAATAAAGTGAAAAAATATCCTGAATGTATAAAATGATCAGTATAAATGTATCTCTCGTCTCCGCAAGGTCTAAAAATATATTAAGACTTAACTCTAAGACTTCGCATCATCAACAACATCGTCATTATTAGCTCCACCAAAAGATGGTATTAAAGAACGCTCCACCATTAATCTTTCCACCATATCAGGATCAAACATGTAGTTTGGTGCTGCTGGAAAGACAATAGACCAATTAGTAAGTCTCATTCGTCTGCTCCTCCCATAGTTAGCAATGTCCCTCTAATGATCTACAAAGAACATGAAATTACACTTTCCGTTCAGATGGCCTTCCTCATATATCACCAAGGCTTCATGATACCGAGCCATGTCCTCTTTATACTGTCTCCTCATCTCAGCAATCCACAACCTCTATTGTCATGGAGTAAAGTCAACAGGAGGTGGTACTTGTGCCTGTGATGGTGGAGGTGGTGGAAAAAACTCAAGACCATCTAAGTCCTGCTCTCCTATAAGTGGGTCTACAAACTAGTAACCCTCAGCAAATCATTGCTGGTGATCTTCCTCATTCGCATATTTTTCATTCTACAACTCTTGGGCAACTCCGCTGCTACTACTGCTGGTGTTCTATGATCCTTTTTGCTCCTTGGCCAACATTTCATCCTTAAGTCTTTCTCTCTTGGTTCTCTCCTTCTCATCCTTGGAGTCTTGGTATCCAGTAGGTGATTTCAAGGTTATCATAAAGTCCTTATTTATTGTTGTTTAGGCCTCAACATAAAATTCCTCATCTTGAGAAAATTGCACTCCGTTCTTCAAGCACACTTGGGTTATTGATATCGGAAACAACATTTTGTTGTCTTCCAGACATAATAGACTCCCTTAAATTCTTATGGATGATCTCCTCTTTGTTGATCATCACATTCCTTATAATCTCATACAAACTAGCTGCCTTGGGCTTGTTGATCTCGCCTTACTGGGTGGTAAGATATAGTAAAGCAACTAGAAAGTGTTGCCAGATTCGGTAGACTCTCTTCACACTCCTTTTCTTAATGTGCTTCAGCACATTCTTAGTTGTTTGGGCATGTACCCTTGGTCAATCTACAAATATTATTTATCTTATAATTTTAGATAATCAAATTTTGGTTTTCATTTGTTGCTTTATTATAAGTAATTGCATGTTTAATTTATAGTAAGATCCATCCGTATTTGTTGAAATAACCTAAATGTCCCTAGTCAATCATTATACCAGGAACTATAATGAATTAAGGCTGGTGTGAATCTTGATTGATGGTCATCTGATGATCATGCATATAGGGATACGAATCAAGATTTTGAGCACTTATTATAGGAATAAGGTACAACACTAACCCGCTATAAGAACACAACATATATTAAGTCATGGTGTTACTCATGATAGGTATATCATTAGTTTTTTGACTTTAGATTATTATAGACTTTAATATTAGGAGCATGGTAATTTGACACAATTAACATTGTCTTTAACTGGACGATTATAAGGATTGTGATTGGTTACCATGTGAATAATATGTCAAGTTGTGTAATCAAGATAGAATTTGTCCCTCCATATAGAGAGATACATCAGTGGATCCTTCTATATGTTAGATTGTTAAATGGCCAAGTCCAAGTGAATTGATATAATCATTATCATTTGGATGCTTTCAGTCAACTAGAAGATCGAGACTAGTACGATTGAACATCAAGGGTAAATTTCCATGCCTTATGTTTCTTCAAAGGATATCGCACAACAAAAGGATATGATATATGTTGTTCATTAGGTTGTATCGATTTTGGTATTCATGCTACTTGGGTAGTCATAATGCATTGCTAGAGACCGCTTATGACTTGTGTACCAAAATGGTTTTCGTTCACCGCCAACATTGCATGGCCCTATTGGATCGCATACAAAGAATAGCTTGCACAATTTCAATAGGTCCATAGTAATGAATTTTATATGATAAAATTCATGGTGTAAAAACCCTTACAATTCGTTAAATGATGACTTATTAATAGGGGCATATGCGTAATTTGCTTAAACTGGCTACATACAATAGTTGTATTACGAATAGGATTTTAAGAAAGGGGCTTATCTACATATATAAATAGAGGTTGAAACCCTAAAACAAAATAAGATTTTCATTTTTGCTATTTTTGAGTTCTTTGGATTTTTGGAGAGAAAGATAAATGTTTTTTCTTTATCTTAGGGCTAGCACTCCAAATTGTGGTCATTATTTGTGTGTGAATTTTCGATAGAGGACGTGCGCTTGAACGTCTTAGAGAAAAAAATGAACTTTTGCATAATCTTTGTTGTATCGGAGCATACTTTAGTTGGAGTCTATTCCTCTGTACTAAAAAGAAATTTTGCATAATCTTTATTGTAGATCTATGGACTCTTCAAATCACACTAATCCCTTGTCACTGCGATCCATCCTTTAAAAGTATAAGTTGTTTGGGACAAACTTTCTAGACAGGTTCAAAAACTTGAGAATTGTTCTTAAGCATGAATGCAAGTTGTACGTCCTTGATGATCCTATTCCTGAGGAACCACCTGCCAATAATTTAAGAGTCCTGAAGGATTCACATACTAAATAGTCATTGACTCAGCTGATGTTGCATGCATTATGTTGGCAACACTGGTTCTTGAACTTCAGAAAGACATAGAACACATGGAAGTCTACGACATGGCTATGATGCTAAATGAAATCTCCCTACGGCATGCTAAGCAAGAAAAAATTGAGACAGTCAAGAACCTTCATTCTTGCAAAATGGCTAATGGTGCGTCAGTTAGTCCTCATGCTCTAAAAACGAAGGGCGATATTTACCATCTTGATAGATTTGGATTTCCCACAAGCCAAGAGTTGGCTACTGATTTGATCTTGAACTCATTGCCTAATAGTTATTCATAATATGTGATGAACTATAACATGAATAATATGGAGAAGTCTTTCTCAGAATTGCATTTGATGCTTAAAACTGCTAAGCAGAATGTCAAGAAACTCATTGCTAATGGTTGGTGGTTAACAAAGGAAAGGCTTTGAAGAAAAAGGGAAAAGGCAAGGCTAAAGTTGCCATGGCTGTTGTGACTGTCATAAAGCCTATGGATACAAGTCAAGCCTAAGGTCGCTTCTACTTTACAGTCCCAAAAGGAATTCTATTTTGCACCTGGGCATTGGTTCATAACTTGCAAGCTTTATCTTGAACATCTAAAGAAAAAGAAGAGTAGTGCGACTACTACTTCAGGTATTTACGTTATTGAAGTCAACTTGTCTACTAATGATTCCTGGGTATTAGATACAAGATGTGGATCTCACATTTGTTATAATGTGCAGTGTCTCACCAAAAATAGAAATCTATAGAAAGGAGAAGTCATCCTATGAGTTGGAAATGGAACAAAGGTTGTTGTGTTGGCTGTAGGATACTATGAGTTAATTTTACCTAATGGACTTATGTAAGTTTTAAATAATTGTTATTATGTTCCTGCCTTGAGTAGAAACACCATTTCAGTTTCACGTTTGGATTTGGATGATTTAAATTCATTATTAAGAATAATAAATGCTCCATTTCTAGTAAAGACATTTTCTATGCGAATGCTGATTTGTGTGATAGTCTTTATATCCTTAACATGAAAAGGTCCATATATACTCCTATTCTTAATGTAAACACAAATAGATTCAAGTCAAATGATTTGAATCAAACCTACCTTTCGCATTGTCGTCTTGGCAACATAAATGAGAAACGCATTTCTAAACTCCATAAATATGGATTTTTATATTCATTTGATTTTGAATCATATGAAACTTGTTCATCTTCTTTACTAGGCAAGATGACAAAAAGTCCCTTTACAAGACAATGAAAGTGTATGTGATTTATTGGCTCTAATACATACTAATATATGCGATCCAATAAACACAATGGTTAGAGGTGGTTATCAAGTACTTCATTACCTTTACCGATGATATCATCATATATGGTTACGTGTATCTCATGAATAATAAAGGTGAATCTTTTGAGATGTTTCGAACATTTTAGAATGAAGTGGAAAATCAACTTGGTAAAACTATTAAAACACTTCGATCAGATCGTGGTGGTGAATATTTGAGCCAAATGTTTGATTATCATCTTAGAAACTATGGGATTGTCTCACTGTTGGCTCCTCTAACAACTCTACAATGGAATGGTGCTTCTGAGAGGAGAAATTAAACTTTATTGGATATGGTTCGATCTATGATGAGTTATGCAAATCTTCCTATTTCTTTCTAGAGTTATGCCTTACAAACTGCTACATTTATACTGAATCGTGTTCCTTTTAAAGAGGTTGATAAAACACTATATGAGATGTGGATTCCAAAAAGAACAAGTTTATATTTCCTTAAGATTTGGGGCTGTGAGGTTTTCTTATGACGAAAAATCTCAAAAAAATTATCAGCCAAATCTACTAAGAGTGTATTTGTTAGTTATCCTAATGAAACTAGAGGTACTACTTTCGTAATCCTACTGAGAACAAAATGTTTGTCACTCAAAATGGTGTCTTTATGTAAATGGAGCTTATTTCAAAAGACAACAATAGGAATAAAGTATGTCTTGAAAAAGTTCAAGAATCATAAATAAACACTCAACCGCTAGTGGGTGATCAATAAAGTCTTGAACTAGTCGAACCTCCACAAGTATCACAAGGCTCATGTAGGTTTGATATGGTAAGATATCAGCTTGAGATATTTTGATTTCTTAATACTGAAAGTAGTGAGGAGTTGCTTATAGATCAAAATGAGCTTACTAATTATAAGGAGGCTGTGTCAAGCCCCGACGCAGATGAATGGCTTAGTACCATTAATTTTGAGATGCAATCCATGTATGATACCCACGTTTTGAACCAGATGGTTAATTTACCTGAGGTGGTAAGACCGTTATATGTAAATGAGTTTTCAAGAAGAAAACTAACATGGATGGCAATGTGCATATTTATAAAGCTCGGGTAGTAAATAAAGGTTTCGAATAGACTAAAGGTGTTGATTATGATGAAACTTTTTCTCCAGTAGCCATGTTTAAATCCATTAGAATTCTAATTGCCATAGCCCCATATTATGATTATGAGATATGGTAAATGGATGTCAAAACAACTTTCCAATGTGGAAAGTTACTTGATGACAAGTATATGATACAACCTGAAAGGTTTGTTCATCCAAAGAATTATAGGAAGGTTTGTAAGCTTCAAAGATCCGTTTATGGATTAAAGCAAGCTTCTCGAAGTTGAAATCTTCGTTTTGACGAAGCAATTAAAGAATTTGATTTCATTAAAAAAGAAGATGAGCTATATGTATACAAGAAGGTAAGTGGAAGTGTGGTTGTTTTCTTGGTACTGTATATTGATGATATATTACACATTGGAAATGACATCCCAACCTTACACAATCTCAAGTCTTAGTTAGGGAAGTGTTTATCGATGAAAGATTTAGGAGATGCAACTTACATTCTTGTGATTAAAATCCATAGGAATGGATTTAAAAGGCCGGTCGGTCTAAGTCAGAGTACTTATATTGACAAGGTACTGAATAGGTTCAGTATGCAAGACTCTAAAAGAAGGTCGTTGCCAATGTCTCATAGTATAAGTCTTAGCAAGACTTAATGTCCTAAGACTAATGATGAGTAAGAACGCAAGAATTTGATTCCATATGCACAAGCTATTAGATCTATTATGTTTGTCATGTTATGCACTCGACCTGATGTATGATATGCTTTAAGCGCAACAAGCAGATATCTATATGATCTTGGTTAGAGCCACTTGACAGTAGTAAAGAACATTCTTAAGTACTTGAGAATGATTAAATAAGCGTTCTTGGTCCATGAAAGTTTGGAAAATGAGCCTATTGTAAATGGTTACATATATGAAAGTTTTCAAACTAATATAGATGACTTAAGATCGCAGTATAGATATCTGTTTACTTTGAATAGAGTGTAGAAAACTGGAAAATTTTGAAGCAAGACACTATGGCAGATTTTACAACAGAAGCTGAGTATATTTGTAGCGTCCGATGCAGCAGAGGAAGCTGTTTGGATAAAAATTTCATCTTTGAACTTTGTGTGATTCCGAGTATAACTAACCCCATTTGCTTGTATTGTGACAATAACAGGGCGATAGCGCTGGTCAAGGAACCACAGATCAAGCCACATATCAAAGCATATACTTAGACGTTTTCATTTTATTAGAAAAATCATTAAGAGGGAAGACATGAAGATTTGTAGAGTTCCTACAGAAAATAATATTGTAGATCCTTTGACGAAGGCTCTTCCATAAGTGAACCATGATGGTCATGTTAGGTCATAAGGTATTAAATACATGAATGATTGGTCCTAGTTCAAGCGGGAGATGTTAGGGCATGTGCTCTAGGTCAATCTACAAACATTATTTATATTATAATTTTAGTTAATAAAACTAATGTTTTCATATGATGTTTTACTCTAAGTAATTGCTAATTTACCTTATAGTAAGATCCATGGGTATTTGTTGAAATATCCTAAATGTCCCTAGTCGATCATTATAATGGGAACTATAATGAATTAAGGCTAATATGAATCTTGATTGATGGTCAAGTGATGATCATGCGTATAGGGATACAAATCCAGATAATGAGTATTTATTATGGGAACAAGGTACTGGACTAACCTACTATAAGAACACCACATGAATTAAGTCATAGGTGTTACTCATGCTAGGTATATCATTACTCATTTGACTAGAGATTACCATAGACTTTAATATTAGGAGCCTGATAATTTGAAACAATCAAATGTTATCTTTACTCGAACGATTATAAATATTGTGATTCGGTTCCATGTGAATAATATGTCAAGTTGTGTAATCAAGATAGAATTTATCCCTTTCGTATAAAGAGAAATATCAGTGGATCCTCGATATGTTAGACTGTTAAATGGCGAAGTCCAAGTGAATTGATATGATCAATGTCATTCGGATGTTTTCAGTCAACCTAAAGATCGAGACAAGTACAATTAAACATTAATGGTGAATTTCCATGTCTTATGTTTAATCGAAGGATATTGTATGACAAAAGGATATGATATATGTTATTCATTTGGTTGTATCAATTTTGACATTCATTCTACTTTGGTAGTCATAATGCCTTTCTAGAGACCGCTTATGACTTGTGTACCAAAATGGTTTTGGTTCACTACCAACGTCATACGAACCTATTGGGTCGCATACAAAGTATGCCTTGGCGCAATCTCAATTGGACCAAAGTAATGAGTTTTAAATGATAAAATCATGACGTAAAAGCCCTTACAATTTGTTATATGTTAACTTATTAATATGGGCGTACATGTAATTTGCTTAAACTACCTAAATATAATAGTTGTATTACGAATAGAACTTTAAGTTAGGGCTTATCTACACATATAAATAAATGTTGAAACCCAAAACGAAATAAGATTTTCACTTTTGCTACTTTTGAGTTCTCTGGATTTTAGGAGAGAAAGAATAACATTTTCTATCACTTTTATGGCTAGCACTCCAAATTGTGGTCACTATTCGTGTGTGAATTTCTGAAATAGAGGATAGGGGCTTGAATGTCTTGTTGATAAAACCATTATAGAAGGAACAGTGATTAAGGTATGGTTTTACTTTTTTACATCTACTTTAATGGAACTTATTTTCGATCCTGTTGGGGTTTTTCAAAAATTATTTTGAATTTTCCGCTGCTTATGAACCCTTTTAACCCCAACATCAGCTCCTATTACCTATCCTTGTTTTCCTAGGACAAATAATGTTCTCTCAATGGCTCTAGAAGGATATAGGTTATAAGGTCTCTCATACAAATCATCTAGGAAGGTGTGTGGTTCCCCGTTCATGCTTAAATGCTTTAACTCCTAGATGTTATTTATGTAACACTCATTAAAAGGGACCAATACCCCTCTCGCCTTCACTGGGTCACCTTTGTTTGTAAACTTAACATTAGCATAAAATTCATAAACAAGTTCACTCACTCCATTAACATTGTTCTCTCTATAGTCTTGAGTGAATTTCTCTCAACCTTGTTGCCTAATGAAATTGCTTACATTCTTGTTATACTTAGTCGATAAGTTTATTTCTCTATCGCAAATGAATTTTATATTCTCAACGACCTCATATTTGTCATTGGCCTTTATACTAATGAAGTACATAGACTTAAAAGGCCTCGGGGCATCCTCATTTGTATCTCTTGATGATGATGCCTTATATTCATTTTCTCTTACTTCAATACCTTGACTTGTTTGTCTCCCTGTTCTTGGCAATTTCTCAAAAACCCAAACAACGCAACTATGCAACATGGGTCTTCAAATCACCTATAATCACAAGTTTATTCACAAAAGTCATTCACATGAAAAATAATGCAAAAATATAGACCGAATTACCATAAGACACATTGATTCTCTAAGTCCACATAGCTAAAAATTCATATCCCACAAACTCATAGCCTAAATTCAAGCAATTTCATCAAGAATTTCCAAACTTTTCAAAGCATAACTAATTGACAAGTCAATAATTAGACATGTTTTATAGTGTAATTTAGGTTGATTTTATATATAAATGATGATATTACACTTGGTATTCTTTTATTTTTGTGATTTCAGGATTTAAATAGAAAAATGAAGAAATGTAAGAAAAAGAGGAAGAAGAGCAAAATAATCACTGGAAAAGATATCCAGCAATTTGCCAGCGATTCATATTTACACTGAAAATTGACTCCTAAATTGGCAGCAGAGATTGGCCTGCTGAAAATCACCACTTAAATCGGCAGCAGAGATTGGCCAGAGTATCCATATCGAATTGGAGAATACACTAGAAATTGCCAGCTAAATCAGTGGAGTACAGAGCTAAACTCATTGATTAGCACAAAGATTTGTGTACATATTATGAATCGCTGACAAATCGCAGAGGTCAGTGATGTTTTTTTTAGATAAGAACAAGGAATTTGTATTTATCTATGATATGTACATTTAGGGAAACTATATATAGGATTAAAGAGCTTCAAAATAACTTTTTCTCTTACACTCTCTTTAATTCTCCATTACCATTCTTTTCAACCTTTTGTTTGTTAAGTTTAGTTTAAAATGTGAAGCAATATTGAAGCTTTGATTAAGATGTATTTATTCATTCAATTATGTCTTTTAATTACATATTTACATTATTTGTTTTCAGTATAAGTGAGTATTTTGTTAATCTAAACAAAACCTAGACATGTATATACTTTAGATTGTTATGTAGTTATAATTATGGAACATATACTTAATGCTTTAGATCGACTAATATATAGCAATCACGGATTAATCAACTTGTTTTTGCGTATTACAACTAGTGATTCTTTTTATTGAGTGCATAGTGTTTAATATGTTCTTTAATATCGAGTGTCCAAATCTATGTCTATAGTTATTGGCAACAATTATAGAAGTAGTAACTAGGATTAATCTATGGGGCTTTACCCGAGTGGGTTTTCAAGGTCATTGTGATCTGAGTTGTCTATTATGCGGCTTTGATTAATATTGACTTAGATTAGGCATGATTTTTCATTGAGTGTTAATGCTATTGTATTTCTATGGTGTTGCGTTTTGTCCAATGGTTAGATTCACAATGATAAGAATGTGGATTTTCCATCGAATTTAGCAAAATCAATGACTGGCTAAAGGCTATCAACGTATTATGTATTAGGATTTAATGATTCCAAGAATCCATGTGATATAGTTATAACTATGCTATGAAGTAATGCTATGTTCTAGTGTTTGAAAGCAATCTAAGTATATTGCAATGTTTAGTGGGGTTTGTTTAAATGTTTGTTTAAATATTTAATTAATATTGACTTATTAATTATTTGATTGTTAAATTGAATTGTATTAAGTTAGTTTATTGAATTTGAGTTATTTATAGTTTAGTTATTTTAATTTATTGTTTATTTCGTTGCATATTATTAGTGTTTAATTCTCGTTTAATTAAATTAATTAAATTAAAACAAGTTACATCCAGTAAAACTTTAAGGTAGCCCTAATTCTTAAGAGATTTGAAAAATCCCTGTGGAGATGATTTACTATTTACCACTATTACAAATAATAGTAAAATACGAAAAATTATTGTGCACGCTTAACACGTATCAATTTTTGGCGTCGTTGCATAATCTCTTGAAAATTTTCTTATTGAAGTCATATAATATGGTTGAAGATGAGGAAGAATTAACTTTAGGCAATCTTATTGGAATGTCACAACTTATGAACCTATGTGTATAGCTTTTACAACAAAATTTTAAGAATTTGAATTGAAGTTCGGACACATAAATTCTTTACCGTGTTCTACGGTGAAGATAATGAAGATGCTCAAAAGTTTATTAAATAGTTTGTACACAAAGTAAGCATGTTCAAACCTAAGGATATAGAAATAGATTACATTGAATTAAAAGCTTTTCCTTCTCTATTGAAAATCCAAGCTTTAAATTGGTTATTTTACCTCCATCAAAATTCCATAACCAATTGGTCAGAGATGCTAGAAATCTTTCTTGATCAATACGTCCCAGCAAGAAAAATTAATTTATATCGACAAAAAATTTGTAATGCTAGGATGGAAATTTGAGAAACTTTTGATGAATTTTAGGATAGGTATCAAAATTGATTTCATTATGTCCAATGCATGGATTAACCAAAAATCTTTAATGCAAAATTCTTATGACCGATTAAGTCACTTAGAACGAAGATTCCTAGACATATTATGTGGGGAGTCTTTGCTCGACAAAACACCATCTTTAGCAAGAGAAGCTAGAAACAAAATAGCTAAACTAATATAAGCAATATGGTGAGAAGAGTGAATTCATCAAAGAAAATCTAAGTGAAATGAATAGTATAAATAAAACACCACACGATAAGATAAAATGAGCTAAAAGCCATGGTTGAATTATTACTAAAAGATAGATCAAGCAAAGGAAAATCATGTAATAAGTTGTCATTCTAATGATGAATACCATTTGATACAACAAACCAAAATAGAAGAAGTTAGTCCTATAACGAACCATTATGATAGGATTGTTGATCTCAATTTTAACTTTAATAATTATGCAAAATTACTCACAACCGAATGTAGGTAATCATATTAACAACCTAGCTTATCAAAGGTATAAAACAATGAAAAATTTAGAAAGGTAAAGAGATCAAATAATTCAAATATTACAAAATGATATGACAGAGTTGAAAAACCAATTGAGTCAAATGGCAACACGAATGAGTGAATTTTTTAATCAAGAGAAAGCACCATCTCAACTTTATCCTACTTTGTATGAGAAAGAACGAGCCATAACATTAAGAAGTGGTAAGCATATGAATAAACCTCAAATGTCGGACCAATTGGCTCCTTGAAAAGAAATAGAAGCATAACTAGAGAAAGAAATTGAAGTAACAAGTAACAAGATTCCCAAATAATAAAGGTAATTAAACTGATAAAGAAAGGCCAATTAATATAAAAACACCATTCCCTCATCGTTTGGAAGATAATAAAAATTCTAAGAAATTACAGGAAGAAAAACAAATATATAATACATTAAAGAAACTAGTAGTTAATATACCTCTATTTGAAGTCATTCAAATTGTACCTAAATATTAGAAATTTATAAAAGATTTATGCACTAATAAGATTAAGGCTAATGAAAAGGTAAGTGTAGGAGAACATGTATCACCACTAATTCAAAAGAAGTTACCTCCTAATTGTTCTGATCCTAAAATATTTTTCGTTCCATTTACGATTGTGAATATAGGTATGTTTTAAGTATTGTGTGATCTGGTAGCCTCCATAAATGTTATGCCTTTATCTATGTATTTACAAATAGAAGATCTACATTTAGGAGAACCTAGTGTAGTCGTACAATTAGTAGATAGATCAACTATTAAACTGGTTGGGCTACTAGAAGATGTACTAGTCAGGGTTATTAGTCTTCGGAGATGATTTCCGTCTGTCATATGAAAGAAGATAATTTCTCAAATAGGACTTATCTAGTCTTAGGAAGGTCATTTTTGAAAAAAAACAAAGGTAAAGATTGATGTTTGAAACGGAACATTAACAATGGAAGTAGATGATGATACAGTGAATTTTAATATATATGATCCAATGAAAAATCCGTTGGATGTTTCTTCAATATGCATAGTAGATATGATAGATCCATTAATTTACAAATCTCTTATAAAATATAAAATAAATAAATTGGAATTGGTAATAGAATATTAAAGCCCCAAAATTATACCAGATAATAAGTACCTTAGAATCATATAATAAACTACTAAAACTTACTTATTACTTAGACTTATCTAGATGTAATTCATAAATTTTACCTTATATAGTTAAAGCCCTAAAATTAGATCTAAAAACCTTACCAGATCATTTGAAATGTGTTTATATAGGGGACTGTGATAAATTACCTATATTAATTTCTAATAAACTAACAAGTCCAAAAGAAAATAAGTTGATAAATGTATAAAAGGAATTTAAAGGAGCAATAGGATGGACCATAGCTGACGTTAAAGGAATAAGTCCAGCTACGTGTATGTATAGGATAAATTTAAAAAACTGACACAAAAGCTTCTAGACAACCTCCACGTAGATTAAAACCGCATATGAAGGACGTAGTAAAGCTGAAATATTAAAACTATTAGACGCATGAATGATATTTCAAATAGCTGGTAGCAATTTGGTATGCCCAGTCTTAATAGTCCCTAAAAAGTTAGGAATTACAGTAATAACAAATGAGCATGGAGAATTAGTACCAACTAGAATCCAAAATGGTTTGAGGGTATGTATAAATTATAGAAAGTTGAATGCCTCAACTAGGAAAGACCATTATCCATTCGCGTTTATAGATAGATGTTAGAAATACTAGCTGGAAAAACCCATTACTACTTTCTAAATGGTTATTCAGGATTTCATCAAATACCTGTAGCCCCTGAAAATTAGTAAAAACAACTTTTACTTGCCTTTTTAGTACATTTGCTTATAGAAGTATGTTTTTTTGTTTAAGTAATGAACCTGCAATGTTTCAAAGTTGTATGGTTAGTATTTTCTCTGATTATGTGGAAATTTTCATTGAAGTTTTCGTGGATGATTTTACAGTTTGTGGTAATTCTTTCGATAAATATATAGTTAATTTAACTAAAGTACTTAAAAGATGCATTGAAAAGAACTTAGTCTTAAATTATTAAAAATGTCATTTCATGGTAGATCAAAAACTCATATTAGGACATATAATGTCACATAAAGGAATAGAGGTAGATCCAGCAAATATTCAAGTAATCAAAATGTTATCGTACCCTACTACGGTAAGAAATACACTCATTCTTGGTTATGCATGATTCTATAGAAGATTTGTAAAAGACTTTTCTAAAATTATGAAACCTTTATGCAAATTTTTACAAAAAGACATTCATTTTGAATTTACTAATGGTTGCAAGATAGCGTTTGATAAATTAAAGGATTCTTTAATAACCACACTTGTGATCAAATCACTAGATTGGTCATTACCCTTTGAAATAATGGGCGATGCAAGTAACTATGCAATTGGAGCTATTTTAGGTCAAAAAGTAGGAAAAAAATCTCACATTATATAATATGCTTCTAGGACACTAGATCCAACCCAACAGAATTATA
This sequence comes from Stephania cephalantha, assembly GCA_039657325.1. Lineage (NCBI taxonomy): Eukaryota > Viridiplantae > Streptophyta > Magnoliopsida > Ranunculales > Menispermaceae > Stephania > Stephania cephalantha. The sequence goes on from CM077573.1 coordinate 25,093,058, forward strand.
CCACTACTGAAAAGGAACTTTTAGTAGTAGTTTTTGTTGCATCCCCTATCCCAATTGGGGCGACACACAACCTGAACCCTAATTTAGCCCAAGTAACCCAGCCTCACTTAATTAGAGCTAGTAGTCTTTTTGTCTATACTTGATAAACTCAACCTATAAATCGATATCGAATAAATAATACAAAATATACGCAGCGAAAAATTAAAACTTTTTCAATAATTAATATTATATAGAAATACTGAGTTTATCAAAACCCAAAACCTCGTTTATAAACCTCTCAACCAATGTATATGTATAAAGGATGGTTCATTACATTAAGAGAATATAACAAACTCCTAAATCTTATTATTTCCCTTTGTTGAAGTGTTGGGTTGCGAACCTAAAATATCTCTCTAACTTGCTCGGTAAGTAAGGATTCACAAAGCCATCAACATTCCATATAATAATCAAGAAAATTATGCAATAACAATTTGCACCAATGTTAACTAACGGGATTAAGAAAGCATATATTTCAACACATAACAAATGCAAGTCAGTCCGTTAAAGGCTAACACTGTGATTCCGACTTTATTTATAAAACTAGGGTCGATTACCCACCGACACCATTAATACAATTGCTAGGCCAACACAATGGTAGATATGCGTTGTCTTGTCAATCCATTAATATCCAATGGTTCTATCCTAGACCCTCTAGTGAGTATGTAGCTCACGCAACCTATCTAAGTAGGAAGTTACACATAGGTCGGGAAGATAACAAATCACCTACATAACCTAGTCTCAGTTTCAGGAACTTACTCTCGTGAATCACATTAAACATCATTTTCCATTTATTAAAACTATCACAGTGTGCATAGTCCCCCAATCAGTCCATAAACTACATGAACTATGTATACTAAGATAGCCAGATAATATTGATAAATAAGTGAATCCATACTTACCTCAGATTAGGTTTCCATTAAGAAATCCCTTAACTTTTCCGCATTTACGGTTTCCCAGAGATCCAATTTGTGATGAATATAGGTCTAATACCCTTTATTTAGAATCCTTAATCTAGTCCCTAAGAACAAAAGAAATTTTAATTAAAACTCACATAATTGCAGATTTTAAGAAATTTTAATTAAAACTCACATAATTACAGTTTTTTAGAGTGGGAGTGCGCTCCCCCAATTGGTGAGGCGATCTCCACCAACTTGGCTCGTCCCAATTGATGAAGGGAGCGCGCTCCTCTACTACGCGCTCCACCCTGTACTGTCTCAACAGTACACAGAGTAGTCGCCATTGTTCCATCCACAAACCTACACAACAACAATAAACACTCCCAAATTACACCAGGGAGGACCTCTAGTGAGGTAACATACCATTTTCAATGATCATACCCAATCGTTCACAGAGAAATCATCATCCACTATCAAATTAAACTTAAAAAATATCAAAACCAAACTTACCACAATGATGATCTCTGGATTTATAGTGGTTTAAGCTCCTCAATTCACGTTTAAATAACTCCCTGATTGATTCCCTCAAGATCCAAACGCAAAACCCTCAGCAGCTCTCTCACAATTTCAATCGATTAGTGAAGATAAACGTGAAGGTTTTAGTTTAAATATATGGGTTTTCTCGAGATATGCATCGCGCTATCTTGAGGCTGATCAAATGATTGATGTGCTAACATGACACCCTAAAGTGACACACATGTTGACACATCAACACTTACGCTCATCTCGAGGTGATCCGATGATCCATAAATTTCAAACTAAACTTATGGTTTTTAATATATAAATTAATATACCAAATATATATATAAATTCTTCGTGTATTTTCTCACTAATAAATTCACATGACATGCCTACGAGTATTCTCAGTTGTGCACACTCATTTCACGACCCGCTTGTCGCACTTGGTTTTACCGACTATTTATTGTTTAATTATGTATTTTCTGATGATAGGCTTGTATATTATTTCTCTTCTATACTAAAACCTATTAAATTCATTAAACATTCCAAACAAACACAAACCATTATACAAACCCATGGACATGCTAATCGAAATACGACGGACTTAACCATGAGCCTAATTCGAGAATTAGGATTTGGATTAACACTAATCACTAACTTAAGGTAAGTGGCCATTACAATATTTGCCTTAAAAATTTTAAACCATATTTATTAGGTACTAAATTAATAGTTTATTCAGATCATGCAGTATTGCGATATTTAATGAGAAAACAAGATGTAAAACCTAAACCAATAAGATGGATTGTACTTCAATAGGAATTTGACCTTACTATAAAAGATAAGAAATGAGCCGAAAACCTAGTAGCAGATCACATAAGTTGGTTAGAAAATGGAGAACCACTTATACCATTAAGGGATGAATTTCTGGATGAATATTAATATAGTATAAAGACTGATAAACCATGGTTTGCTAGTATAGTTAAATATTTTACCACCAATAGGTTATCACATTACTTGATGAGAGTTCAAAAGAATAAAGTTAAAACTTATTCAAAACATTATTTATAGGATGATCCCTATTTATGGAAGTTTTACACTGACCAAATAATTAGTAGATGCATACCACATTTAGAAGTACAATCAATTATATCTCATTGTTATACTTATGCATGTGGAGGACATTTCGGTCCAGGTAGAATTGCTCCTAAGATTTTAGATTCTGAATTCTTTTGGCCTACTCTATTTCATGATTTTTTTCTTTATATAAAATCTTTTCCAGATTGCTAGCAAACTGGAAATAAAGGACATAGAAATCAAATGTCTTTAACTCATATTCTTTTTTGTGATGTCTTTGATATATAGGGTATAGATTTCATAGGACTTTTTCACCATCAAATGGATATGTTAATATTTATTGTTGTAAATTATGTGTCTAAGCGGGTAGAAGCAAAAGCAACTAATCTAATGATTCAAAAATAGTGGTTGATTTCTTTAGAACACAATTTTTTATAGTTTTTGGAGCAACTTAGAGCACTTATAAGTGATGGAAGTTCACATTTTTATAATCGATTAGTTGCTAATCTACTAGCTAAGTACAACATCGCATATAGAACATCTACTGCTTTTCACCCACAAACTAATGGACAAGCTGAAACATCGAATATAGAAATTAAGTCAATACCTAGAAAAAATAGTTAGTCCAACACTTAAGGATTTGAGTCTTAGATTAGAAGATGCATTATGAGCATATAGAACAACATTTAAAACACCTATAGGCATGACACCTTATTGGTTAGTATTTGGAAAAGCATGTCATTTACCAGTAGAACTAGTACGTAAAGCCTATTTGGAAATAAAAACAAGTAACATGATTTATAATGAAGCGCAAAACCAACGTAAGTTGGGTTTTCAAGAATTACAAGAAATTATGAATGAAGCTATGAAAATGCATCAATTTATAAAGACAAAACCAAAGCATTTCATGATAAGAAATTAGTTTCTAAGAGTTTTCAAGTAGGAGATAAAGTTCTAATTTTTTATTCAATACTTAAATTTATTCCTTGAAAACTTCGTTCGAGATGGATATGACCTTATTTGGTTTTCCATTCACTACCTCATCGCGTAGTTGAAATAGAAAACTTAAAAATAGGACAAATAATTAAAGTAAACGGCTATAAGTTAAAACCTTACTATGAAAATTTTGCTGAACAGGATATAAATATCATCAATCTAGAGACAGAGCAAAAAAGTTCGCAAAGTAAGGAAATAGAGTTCAATGTTTGCATCCAAGTCAGTGAAACCACTAAGAATGAAATCATTACACTATTGATGTATAAGAGTCCAAGAATAAGAAAAAGAAATCAAAGAAGCAACAACCTGAAGAGCATCAACCTGAAGTGCAACATCAAGATTGAGCAAAAGCCTTTTCGTATTACTAGATTTTGGATAGTTAGTATATTTATTTTCTCTCTTTTAAACTCTCTTTTGGGATATTTCCAATCGAGAGGGGGACGATCGAGTTGTTTTTTAGTTGATTTACATTTGTCTTTAATTATTTTAAGTAATAAAGTATGTATTTAGTATAATATTCCCAAATTACAAATCCAAATTTATTATCATAATATTTCTTATTAAATATTGATCAATTCTACATTGATTATGATTGCAATTTGTAATAATAAATAAAATATTTGATATATTTAAAAAATAGAAGGACCTGATCAACGATACCAAATAACACTAAGAATTGATGTGTAAATCGCCAATTATCAATGATTTGTCAGCGATTTTGGTTTTATACTAGGACTTGCTGAACTAATCATTGGACCACTGAAACAAATTTTCAACGATTTCATGGCGATTTGTCAGCGATTTCACTTAAACTGAGATTCTCTGAGCACAAATCTGTGTTTTAAAAATAGAACTCTAAATCGCAAACAATAAACCCATTTACACCTAAAACCCTTGCACCCATTCGATTGATTATTCAATTTTTGTCTAGATTCAACCCTTATAGGCTTGAATTATTGCTTATTTAAGTGTATCCCACCTTGTTTACGAGTGATTTAACCCTATAAATTTTGAATCCAAGTTTGTACAACCTACGTTGGGCTTGGTGAGTGTTTTTTTGAATTGAGGCTAGGAGAGGGAATCTAGGGAGTGGATAGAGCATATTACTTGAGAGATTCACTCTCAAGAAGGTAATAAAATGATACTCTAACATCCATTTGATTTCGATGTCTTGAACAAAATTCATTCATGATGCAATTTTCAACAAATATAATTTTTGGGTTCTAATTGCAAATTGTTTTTGAAAATAGGTTCCTATACAAATTTTCAATTTGAATATGGATTTTCAAATGAGTTTGGGGGTTTCTACAAATTTTTTCAATATATACATACTTATGATAGGGATATGTCGATACAACCATTTTATACGTATTACTTACAACTCTTTCAAGACTTTATGCTAAACTTTTCAAAAACTTTTTATCCTTACCTTGATAGTTTCAATTTTCAACTATGGGATCTGAATTTACATACTTCATCATATTTGAGTTATTCTATGGCTGGAGGAGGTAGAGGAAAATGTCAGAATAGTAAGCAAGACAAAATGAAGGGGTAGTGCAAGCAAAACAAAAACAAAAATGTATGAACCACTAAATGAATATTATACCTACCAAGTTTAGTATTAGAGAACCAAGACATGGGAGGGCTCAGCTTAGAGAACAAACTCCATTGTCATTTGATGAGGAATAATATTTTTAGAATCCAAACCCTGGTCATTTAGTTCCTAATGACATCTCTTTGTTTGGGAGACCTAGAGCTCAGAGGAGATACTATGATAAAAAAGAGTCATAATTCCTAAGAGAGTGTACAATATTCAGAGTGTGAGCAACTATAAGGATAAAATTATGAGCATCATTAGAGATAGAGGATGGGAACGACTTCTACGAGACTATGCAGGAAGAGGAGAAAGAGGATGTTGTACAACAATTTTATGCAAATGGACAAGTTAGTAACGTATGAAACAAAGTAGAAGTAAAAGGGAAGAAGATGGATATTTCACCTGTGAGGTTGAATAGATTTTTCAATCTACCACATAATAGATAGAGAACGAAGGAGGATCACCCGAATTTCATTTATGTCGATAAGGAATCCTATCCCTTTGAGATAATGCAAAACTTATTATAGATACCTTTAGGGAGGGGATTTGTGCATAATAGTGAATGACACCCAAAATTTATTGAAACCACCTATTTTAGGAAAATTACAAAGAGTTGGAGTTATATTATAAACGCATGTTTTTATCCAACCAAGCAACACTTTGAACTAAAGCACCCTAAAGCTGCTTTACTTTATCATATAGTTATGAAATATTGATGTTGGAAAAATTATACATGATTCTATGAAGTATGCAATGCAAACTACAAAGAATGAAGGACTACTGTTCCAAATTTTAATCGTTGAATTGTGTCGGAAAGCCGTGGTGGGTTTTGATATAGAATTCGATGTATTGCCGAAGAAGATCATACATGATGCAGGAATGCGAACTACAAAGAATGAAGCACAACTGAAAACAGGAGGAAGACAAGAGAAAAGGCCCAGAGTGCGGCAAGATTAATGGCTAGAGTGAACGTACTAAATGTTGATACGAGTTTAGCACCGTCTTCGTCGCAGCCTAGGACAGGAGGATTTTTCAAGACCATATTTTCTACACTTATGTGTCACTAGAAGAGCAACCATTGCAATGAAGAAATGATAGTAGCAAATGAGAGGACTTTAAAATGGTACAATTCTATGTTTGAGAGAATACATGACAGTTGTTTGCAAAACTCGAGGAGAAGCGTTGGCATTCAATCTTTGTAGGTGCAATTTCCAACTAAGATTTACAACCTAGCTGATCGTTATGTTTCCTAACCTTCTATAGAAATGGATGTCGATGATGAAGCTGACGATGAATTTACTTGTGGACAACGGTGTATGTAACTTATTTTCTCTTGTGCGCAATCAATGAATGAATCATTCAATGTATTGCTCTTGATGAAGTTTTTGCTAATGAATATATTATGTTCTATTTTGCATTCCATTCATTTGAAATTGTTGAATTCAATATTTTTGTCTATTTATTTAAATTTTTATTACATATATCAAATTGTTTATGTTTCACATGGTATATTTGTTTCGTAGGAAATCCAACTTAATTCTAAAACCTTGAGAACAAGGTTTGGAATGAGTTTGGGGTATTTTAGGTGGAATATGACAATGATAGAAAAGAAAGCAAACAAAAGAAAGAAAGGTAAAAGATAAGTTGAGAATTGATCCAAATAGTTCAAACTTTAGATGTAATATTCAAGTTTAAAAAAAAATTAATTTTCTTCCAATTTCAAGTAAGTACGAATTTCATTTTACTTTATTTTTAGTTAGGATAATAATGAAAATGAATATATAATAGATATTTGAATGGAAGTGATATTTTGATTACCCAAGTGAATTATATGATAGAAGGAATCAATTTTTTTACCCTTTTTTATTATCTTTACTACTGGATGTCTAAACTAAATTAAATACCTTGTGTTAGTCATGATAATAGGTAGAAAATCAAAATAATAGTGTAAGATGAATAAGACAAATTTTAAAGAGTCTTATGATACATAGGTTATTGATTAAGTATTTTTATAGGATAGATATAGAAACTATTATGCAACAATTGAAAGAAGAAATGAGTTTGAAACCGATGATTTTTTATAAGTTAGAAAGAATGTTTTCTTCTACTTTAGTGGATAGTGAAAACTATTAACAAGAGTTTACAAATATGTTTAAATATATAGAGAGTCCTATAAATTCCAAAGGAAATGGAGTATGGACTCAAAATCAAAAGCAAAAGAATATAATAAGAATAAATAATTAGAATGAAGTAGAAAAGAAAATCAAAGATGAAAAAAGGTGGATGTTCTTAAACTCTTTGAAGAAAAGATTTAACTCGAATACTTGAAACTAGATTTGAATGAATTGTTTTTTAATCTAACATATTTTCAACGATATATTAATTGCTATATGGGAAAAATTCCTATTGATTTTGATTTTAGTAGTACAATAAAGTACTTTCTGAAATAAAATTAATCTAGTAGTTTTTTTTTTATTTTGAGATTCTATAATACTTATCATAAGTTTGAGACTTATCAATAGAGATTGAGAAAACATATATCATGTATTGCCCTTGGTAATAAACTTTATGTTCTAAAGGGTGTTGCATTGGGTGGTTGAGTTATCATTGAGGGATGTTTTAATTCATCTAAATCATTATATTCTATCATTAATTTCATTTACTTGTAGGTAATATGTTTTTATTTGAAAATCATTTCTATTTTAAAAATTTAAGTTATTAAAAGTTAAGATGAATTAAATTGAAATCAGCTTATAATTAGTGAAAATAGAATATGATTGACAGTATTCCTTTGCTCGGGACAACAAAGTGCTGATTTGAGGGTATTTGACAAGTCAATAATTTGACATATTTTATAATGTAATTTAGGTTGAACATATATATAAATGAATATATTACAATAGGTATTCTCTTATTTTTGTGATTTTAGGACTTAAATAGAAAAATAAAGAAATGAAAGAAAAAGAGGAAGAAGAGAAAAACAGTCAACAGGAAAAAAAGTTTACAGATTAGCTTGTGATTTGTATTTATACTATAAATTGCTAACTAAATCGGTAGCAAATATTGGCTAGCGAATCCACAACAAATTGGAGAATACACTAGAAATCGCAAGTTGAATCGATGGAGCACAATGAGCTAAACTCCGTGATTAGCTTAACGATTTACATAGAACTTAGGAATCACTAAGGTTGGTGATGAGTTTTTTAGATAAGAACTAGAAATTTGTATTTGTCTACGATATGTACAATTAAAGAAACTATATATAGGATCAGAGAGCTTTGAAATAACTCTCTCTTACTCTCTCTTTAACTCTCCATTACTCTTTTTTCAACCTTTTTATTTGAAGTTTAGTTTTATATGTCAAGCAACATTGGAGCTTTGATTAAGAGGTTTTGATTTATGTAATTATGCCTTTTAATTACATATTTGCATTGTTTATTTCTAGCATGAATGAGTTGTTTGTTAATCTAAAGAAACCTTGGACATGTATATACTTTGGATTGCTATGTAGTTATAATTATAGAATCACGTGCTTAATGCTTTAGATCAAATTATATACGTCAATCACGAATTAAACAAGTTTTTTTTTTGTATTACAACTAATGATTCATTGTATTGAGTGCATAGACGTCGATATGTTCCTTAATATAGAGTATCCAAATCTATGTCTATAGTTATTGACAAAAATTAGAGAAGTAGTAACTAGGGTTAATCTATAGGGCTTTTCACGAGTGGATTTTCTAGGTGATTGTATTCTAAATTGTTTATTATGCGACTTCGATTAATATTGGCTTAAATTAGGCATGGTTTTCATTTAGTGTTAATGTTATCGTATTTATATGGTGTTGCGTTTCATCCAATGGGTAGATTAACAATGATAAGAATGTAGCTTTTCTATTGAATTTAGGAAAATCGGTGGCTGACTAAAGGCTATCAACCTATTATGAATTTTGATTTAATGATTCCAAGATTCCATAAGATATTATTACAACTATGCAGTGAAGTAATGTTATGTTCTAGTGTCTGAAAGCAATCCAAGTATATTACAATGTTTAATGGGGTTTTTTTTATATTTGTTTATATATTTCATTTATATTGATATATTAATAATTTGATTGTTAGTTTGATTGCATTTTGTTAGTTTATTGAATTTGAATTGTTTATAGTTTAGTTATTTTAATTAATTATTAATTTTATTTGCATATTATTAGTGTTTAATTCCATTTTATTAAATTAATTAAATTAAAAAAAGTTAAATCTGGTAAAACTTTAAGGTAGCCTTAATTCTTAATAGATTTGAAAAATCTCTATGGAAACAATATCTCATTTACCACTACTACAAATAATAGTGAAATACGAAAAATTATTGTGCACTCTCATCACGCGTCGCAAACAAAATTGTAACTTTACCTTAATGTCGGACTACTTTTTGGTGTAGAATACTATTCCAAGAATCTATCAATTAAAGCCCTCTCACTTTGCTTACAAACTAATTGCTCTCTTGAATCTTTTCTTCAAATCATGCCCTAGCTGTCCTCCTTTGTGCAATACCATAATGTAGTCTCTCTTTTCAATCTTTATCACTATGAGCACTCTTTTCTATGTTAAAATTGCTTAAACTTAGGTTTTATAGGGATGTATGTTTGGTTAGTTGTGTATGGACTATGTTTCAAGTGTTGAAATGGATGTAAAACCCCTACCTCGACGCAAGTGCCATCCCTTATAGGACACGACCCCACCACTGCACGGTCACGATGTCGAGACCAGTGTTAGCATTTTTTTTCACAGCTCGATGCCTTGCTGGCGCGGTCCCTGTGCACTCACGGCACCATGCGTATATACGCACGTCGTCAACCAGTCTGTCTCCATAAATTTGCAAAGTTTTCATTAACTCCCTATTGGCGCTCTGGTGGCTCTTTGTATTAATACAAAAGGCATCATGATAGCGTGAAATGCCCTATGTTTATCAAAAATTCCATAAAAACTTACTTGTGATTTGTCAATGTACTTGACCTTTACCATTTTAACTTTTTTGCTCTTTTACGCTTTTTGCAAGAGTAAGTTGAGACTTTTTAATTCCAATGAAATATCACCCGACAAATGGCCTTTCTTGCACAATGAGCACGAGATTTCCAAAAGTTAGAAAACTACTAAAACGTTTGGATTGTTCTGACTAAAATAAATAAATAACTAACTGAAAATAAAAAATTTAAATTGAAAAACCCATGGATGCCTCTTAGTAGCATTTAGTTTGACGTCATTAGCCTGATTTATACATCACGCCCCTCGAATAAGCACCGTGATGCACTAAGGTTACTTCAATGAGACATCCACTTGATGTTCCTTATATTCTATAATTTTTTTTAGGTATGCCACCTTATCTTTCATAAAATTCGTGTAATTTGGCACATCTCTCCATGCTTTGAAAAAAAGGATCTTCTTAAAAACAATTTTCATATGTCATTGCACAAACCCTGATTGTCTCACTAATCCATTGCTCTTGCAATTCTTGTTGAAACAATGATGGTTTTACAATAAGATTAATTGTCCTACACAAACTTTATACTATGTGATCTCAAGTTTTCCTTGCTTTTGTTACTCATTATTGTTTCAAAATCCTCCACATCAACACAACTATCATGTTGCTTAATATCCTTAATGTAACTTTGATCTCTAATATGGTCAAGTGCATCATCTGGATTTGAAGTATCAATAATGTCGTAATCCTTTTGATTGGGCTTCTCTACTTCTTCATTTGCTTTATGACATATTTTCTCACTCAGTAACAACTCCTCTACTTGGTTCTCCTTGGACTCAACGACAACCTCTTGTCTTGAATTTATGAATATTGCATTTTGCTCTAATTTGTTTTCCAAATTCAAGAAATCCTAACCTTCTTGTTTCTCCTTTATGTTAAATGATTGTGCATAAATCTCTAATTTTTCCTCGTGTTTCTTGAGATTATGCTCACTTTACTCAACCACTTTTCTATTATTTGTTATAGAGACGTAAGAGATGATTGTTGATTAATCTTTTGATCTTGTCAAGATTGCCAGTTGTCATGAGAACTCCTTGATTATTAATAGACATTCACATGTGTCAAGCGCGCACAATAAATTTACAATTTCTCGTAAATTTATTCTTGTACTAGTGATAAGCAGATATCGTCTCCAAATGGACTTTGCAATTTTCTCAGGAAAGTAGGTTTTTATTTTTTGTTTATTTTACTTTTACTAATTTAATTAAAAAGGAAATTAAACTTATTAAATAAACTAGCTTAATTAAACAAATTAAACTAACTAAACTAACAAAATTGAAATCAAGTAACCAATATAAGATAAACATCTAAAGAAAACCTCTTAAACAATGAAATTAAATTAGATTGCCTCTGTACATTCAAAGTTAACTTAACTAAATAAACATAGCATACTAGTTATAATTATATAATGGAATCTTTAGTTCATTAAACCCAATATCATAATAGGTTGATATCCTTTAACCAGCCACCGATTTTCTTATATTCAATGGAAAAAGTCATATTCTTATCATTGTAATTCTACTTATTGGATAAAACGTAATAAACTAGGAATTACGATTGCATTAACACTCATTGAAAATCATACATAATCTATACCAAATAAAAACTAGTATATGCTAGTTGGTAAATAACTTCGAACATAATCACCTAAAACATCCACCCCAAAAATTTGCCCTATATATTATTCCTAGTTACTACTTATATATAATTGTTGTCAATAATCATAGACATAGATTTAGAAAATTGAATATCACAATACATATTGCGCACTATACATGCAATATTAATAGCCATTAGTTGTAATACGCAAAAACAACTTGTTAAAATCGTGATTGATGTATATGATTGGTTTAAAGCATTAAGTACATGATTCGTTAATTATAACTAACATGCAATCCGATTTAATTTATGTTTAGAGTTTTTGTTTAGATTAACGAAATACACATACATATTAGTAATAAACATCGCAACAACAAAAAATTTAAAGACATTAGTATAAAATACCTCTACTAAATCAGTCTTTTATCTCCAAAGAGTCTAAAAAAGCAATGAACAATGAACTAAACTAAAACCTAATTGAAAAGACTTTAAAACTAATAATGGATAATAGAGGGTACTTAATTTTGAAGCCCTATAGTCCTATTTATAGTTTCTTAATGTGTAAATATCATAGATAAACTCAAATTCCTAGTTTGTATCAAAAAACCTCATCACCGACCTCAACGAATCTCCAGCGAATCACTTTGTGTTCAAGTGGCTTAGAAAATCACTGAAAAAAGGTTTCTATGCTTCACCGATTTAGCTAGCGAATCGTGTGTATTTTGGATTCGGTGGAAAATCACTGGCTTTTTGTTGCACTACAATGCACCTTTTATTGCACTTTTTCCTGCACTTGACTAAATTCTTCACTTTTAATCCCATTTTCTTCAATTTCATCACTTTTCCTTACTAAATCCTAAAATCATAAAAATAAGAGATTACCTAGTGTAATATCATCGTATTCATCTAAAATCAACCTTAATTACACTATAAAATATGTCTAATTATTGATTAGTCAAATACCCTCAAACTCAGCACTTTGCTGTCTCGACCAAAGGAATACTCCCAATCATATTCTTTTTTCATATTTTATATACCAATTTAAATATAATTCATCTTAACTTTAAATAATTGATTTTTTTAATACAAGTGACCTTCAAATAGAAACATATTACCCCTCAATTAAATATAAGTTATCATAGAATATAATAATTTTGAAAAAATGAACCATCCCTTAATGATAACTCAACCACCCAATGCAAATACCTTTTAGAACATAAAGTTCAATCAATACCAAGGTCAATACACAATATAGGTTTTCTCAATATCCACTTACAAGCATCAAGATTAGGATGACTAGTATAGATTATCAAAACATAAAAACTACTAGATTAATCTTAATTTTAGAAAATACTCTATAAATATTACCACAATCAAAATCAATAAGATTCTTGCCAAGATGCCAATCAATATATCGTTTAAAACGTTTTAAATTAAGAAGTACTTCACTGAACTCTAGCTTCAAGCACTTCAACAAAATCTTTTCTTTGAAGAGTTTTTGAATATCTACTTTTTGAATATCTCGTTTTTTTTTACTTCATCCTAAATATTATTATTATTATTTTATATATATTCATTTATTTTTATTTACTTTTGACTTTCGAGTCCCAGCTCCATTTCTTGTGGACATTCTCACATTTTTTCCATTATAGATTCCCTTTTTCATTTCTTATGGAATCTATAGGACTCTTTATGTATTTGTAAACTCGTGTTTGCACTTCTCACTGTCCACTAAAGTTGAAGAAATTATTCTTTCTAACTTATAGAAACTCATTATTTTCTAACCTATTTCTTCTTTTAACTGTGGCATAATAATTTTTTATATATTTATATATAATATAAAAATACTTAATCAATAGCCTTTGTATCACAAGATTCTTAGAAATCTGTCATGTTTATCTTGCACTATTGTTTCAATTTTCGACCCATTCTTATGACTAACACAAAGCAATTAATGCATCTAATCTCATCCAGTGCATACATCAACTACTAAAGTTAATCAAAACGGTATAAAAACTGATTCCTTCTATCTTAGAATTCACTTAGGTAATAAAATATGACTTCCATTCAAAATTTATTATACATATGTATTCATTTTCATTCTTTTCCTAACTAAAAATAAAGAAAAAAAAAATTCATACTTACTTGAATTCGAAAAAATTTCATCAACTCACTTGAATATCATATCAATATTTTTGAACTTTGGATCAATTCTGAACTTATCTTCTACCTTTTTTTTCTTTCCTTGCTATTGCTATTGCTATGCTTCACGTAAAATACCCCAAACTCATTCAAAACCTTGTCCTTAAGGTTTAAAAATTATGTCAAATTTCAAATTAAACAAATCTACCTCGTGAAGCGTAAACGAATTTATATGATTAAAACTAATGTAAATAACCTTTAAATATATGAATAAACTACCTGCAAAGAAAAAGTTAAATGATAAATATAATATTCAAGCATCATTATCACAAAACAAAAACAACTGTCAAAGTAACATATAACAGATCACAATTCTAAGTTATTAAACATCACAAAATTAATCGAGTTCAAGTTCTCCTAAAACATTCCCAAACCCATTTTAAACTCATAATCAAACTAAATGCGTTATAAATAATTGAATGTGTTGCTATGGTAATGTAACAATTCAAAATTGAGGAATTAATCACTCAATCATACTAAAATCTAAGTTAGGAAGGTTTAATCTATATAAAATTTTGGTTTTATTCGAATGTGTTGCTATGGTAATGTTATAAAATGAGTTATGCGTTTTGTAATTTGGAGATTAAAAATATCCAAATGACATTAATCATATCAATTCACTTTGACTTGGTCATTTAACAATCTAACATATCAAAGGATCCACTGATATCTCTCTTTATACGAGATGGAAAATTTTTATCTTGATTACACACCTTCACATATTATTCACATGGTAATTAATCACAATTTTTATAATCATCTGGTTAAAGACAATGTTTGTTTGTGTCAAATTACCATGCTCCTAATATTGAATCTATTATAATCTTAAGTCGAAGGACTAAACGATATACCTATCATGAGTAACACCTACAACTTAATCCATGTAGTATTCTCATAGTAGGTCGGTCCAGTAGCTTGTTCCCTAATAATTATTAATGATCTCGATTCGTATCCTTATACGCATTATCATCACAAGCCCATCAATCAAGATTCACACTAGTCTTAATTCATTATAGTTCTCAGTATGATGATCGACTAAAGAAATTTAGTATATTTCATCAAATGCCCATGGATCTTATTATAAGGTTCAAATGGAATCACTTATAATAAAACATCACACGAAAACCTATATTTCATTAACCAAAATTATGTGATAAACAATGTAAGTAGATTGACCTAGTGAACATGCCCCAACATTTTCCACCAAAACTAGGGTCGATCATTCATGTATCTAACACCAAATAACTTAACATGACCATCATGTTTCGCTTGTGGAAAAGCCTTCGTCAAAGGATCTGCAACATTGTCTTCTATAGGAATTCTATAAATCTTCACATCTCCCTCCCAAAGATTTCTCGAATGAGATGAAAATGTCTAAGTACATATTTGGATCGGGGATGTGATCTTGTTTCTTCGGCCTATGTTATCGCGTCGTTATCTTAACAGTACAAGCAAATGGGTTTAGCTATACTCGGAACCACACCAAGTTTAGAGTTGAACTTTTTGATCCAAACTGTCTTCTTAGCTGCATTGGACGCTACAATATACTCAACATCTGTTGTAGAATTTGCCACAGTATGTTGCTTCAAACTTTTCCAACTCGTTGCGCCTCTTTTTAAAGTAAACAAATATCAAGTGTTTAATCTAATGTCAGTTATACCAGTTTGAAAAATTGCATCAGTGTGACCATTTACAACAAGCTTATCTTTTAAACTTCCATAGACCAAGAACACTTCTTTAGTCATTTTCAAGTACTTAAGAATGTTTTTTACTGCTATATAGTGACTCTCACCAGGATCAGACTGATATCTTTTTATTGCACTTAAAGCATATGATACATCAGGTCAGGTGCATAACTTGGTACACTTGATAAACCCAATAGCTGATGCATATGGAATCGTATTCATGCGTTTTCGCTCATCATTAATTTTTGAACATTAAGTCTTGCTTAAACTTATACCATGAGGCACTGACAACGAAATTCTTTTAATTTCTTACATATTAAACCTATTCAGTACCTTGTCAATATAAGCACTTTAACTTAAAACGATCAGCCATTTAGATCTATCCCTATAAATCTTAATCTTAAAGATGTAGGCTGCATCTCTTATGTCCTTCATTGAGAAACACTTCCCTAACTGATATTTGACGCTCTTTAAGATTGGGATGTCAATTCCAATAAGTAATATATCATCAACATAAAGTACCAGGAAAAAAACCACACTCCCACTTACCTTCTTGTATACACAGGGCTCATAATCATTTTTAATGAAACCAAATTCCTTAATTGCTTCATCAACATGAAGATTCCAACTTCGAGAACCTTGCTTTAATCGATAAATGGATCTTTAAAGCTTCAACACCTTCCTAGATTCCTTATGATGAGCAAACCCTTCAGGCTTTATCATATACACGTATTATAGTAACATTCAATTTAGATAATCTATTTTGACATCCATTTGCCATATCTCATAGTTACAATATGCAGCTAAGGAAATTATAATTCTAATGGATTTAAGTGTGTCTATAAGAGAAAAAGTCTCATTATAATCAATACCTTGAGTCTCCCTGAAACCTCTTGCTACAAGTCGTGCCATATAAGTATGCACATTGCCATCCATGTTAGTTTTCTTCTTGAAAACCCATTTACCACAATGGTCTTACCACCTTAAGGTTAACCAATTAGGTTCCAAACTTGGTTATCATACATGGATTGCATATCTGAATTCATGGGACTAATCCATTTATCTTTCTCAGGGCTAAACATAGCATCCTAATAAGTAGTAGGCCCATTTTGATCCATAAGCAACACATCACTACTTTCAGTAATAAGAAATCCAAATATCTCAAGCTACTGTCTGTCACTATCAAACTACGCGGGCCTTGTGATACCTGTAGAGGTTTAACTAGTTAAAGTCTATGTTGATCTACCACTAACGATTGAGTGTTTATTTATGGTTCTTGAACTTCTTCGGGACTTCCTATATTCCTATTGTTATCTTTTGAACTAAAATCCTTTTCCATAAAGACATCATTCTGAGAAACAAACACTTTGTTCTTAGTGATATTATAAAAATAGTATCCACTAGTTTCTTTAAGATAACAAATAAATACAAACTTGGTAGATTTGGCTAATAATTTTTTTGAGGTTTTTCGCCGTGCGAATAACTCATAGCCCTAAATCTTAAGGAATGACAAATTTAGTCTTTTCCTAAACCATATCTCATATTGTGTTTTTTCAACCGCTTTAGGAAAAATCAATTCGGTGTAGTTTTACCTCGTTGGTTTTGCACTTCATTATGAAATGTTTAAAACATTTCAAAAGATTGACCTTTATGTTTCATGAGATGCACGTAACCATATCTTCTGAAATCATCAATAAAACTAATGAAGTACCGATAACCACCTTTAGCCATTGTGTCTATAGGACTGCATACATCAGTATGTATTAAAACTAATAAATCAATTGTCTTTCACTGTGTCTAGTAAAGGGAGTCTTTGTCATCTTTCCTAGTAAACAAGATACCCATGTTTCATATAATTCAAAATCAAATGAGTCTAAGAGTTCATCTTTATGGAGTTTGGAAATGCGTTTCTCATTTATGTGGCCTAGACAACAATGCCAAAGATAGGTTTGATTCAAATCATTTTACTTGAATCTCCTTGTATTTACGTTAAGAATAGGAATATTTGTGGAATTTTTCATGTTTAGAATATAAAGACCGCCACAAAAATCACCATTCACATAAATAATTTTTTTACGAGAAATTGAACATTTATTATTCCCAATAATGAAATTAAAACCATCCAAATCCAAACATAAAACTGAAATGATGTTTTTGCTTAAGGTAGGGACATAATAACAATTATTTACAAGTAAAATAAGGTCACTAGATAAAATTAAATCATAGTATCGTACCGCTAATGCATTAACCTTTGCATCATTTCTAACTGGTAAGATGACTTTTCCTTTCTTTAGATTTTTATTTCTGGTGAGACCATGCACATAAATACAAATGTGAGATCCATATCCGGTATCTAATACCTAGGAATCACTAGTAGACAAGTTAACTTCAATAACGTAAATACTTGAAGTAGTAGTTGCAATAATCTTCTTTTTCTTTAGATCTTCAAGATTGAGCTTGCAATTTATGAACCAATACCCAAGTGCATGGAAGAAATGTTAATTTCCTTCTTTTTCCTTTTCCTTCTGGACTGTAAAGTAGAAGCAGCCTTATGCCACACTTTATTAATGGATATCCTCCTTTAATTTTAGGATGTCTTTTTTACCCACTTCTTAAGCTATTATGGATATTTTGAATAAAACAATCACTTATATGATATACTTGTCCACTTAAGTTGGTGCATTCATTTCCACCTGTATTGGTTTGATTGAAGTACCATCTGGTCAAAAAACTAGTTCAGAAGCAAGTTCATCCAACTCCAATTGAGTATGTACAAAAGGAAATCACACCCAAAAAGGGGATGAATTGTGTGTACTGAGAGGTTATCGCCTTTTTAAAACATTTTAATGAACAACGATGCTTAATACACCCATAATCAATATGTATAGATGCAATGCAAGGGTGAAGGGTACAAAAGATGGAAAAGAGACACAAGATTTATAGTGATTCGATCTAACTAATCTATATCCACTTCCTAAACTTCCTAGATAGGATTTTCAATCCCACTTATATTACGAACAAGTGTTACAACCTAAGCATATAAGCCTAGAATAACTAATTACAAATTAGAACTTCCAACGAAGCCTCAACTCGGGTTTTTGCCTAGCCTGAACTAGGTCTTCCCTTGACTTAGATCATACTACGTCTTACAATCAGCCACTTACAATGAAATATGTTAACATAATGTAAATCGGCTTTAAAAAGTAAAGTGGCAATAAGTTTTATTACTCAAAATCCACCTAGAGCTCAACAACACTAATGCATGCAAGCATGAATATAGATGAGATAATAAATATTCTACTGATTTTGAGCCAATCTCAATCATGAAATCAATCAAACAAATTCGATTGAAATAGAGTGATTTCAAATTCGATGAACAAAAAGTTTGGACAAAAATCATGTTTAAGGCCTAACTTATGTTCAGAATTTTCCTAAGGTTTAGAAAACAAAGTTTAAGCACAAAACTTTAGACAAATGTGTTCAAGAACACAACAAATGATTTACACAGGATAATTGTACCAAATATTTAATTTAAGCACAAATGGAATAGGAATTTAAGATTTCGTACAACCTAAAATGATAATTGGAGAGTTGGTTCAAAAACTTAGATTACCACTGTGACACTAATTCCAAGGTTGATTCAGTAGCCTCGAATTGCTCCAATTGATTAAGCGCAAAAAAGGAGTCGAAATGATGTAAAAACTTGGACAATGGAAAGTGCTTGAGCTTGAGAGAATAATAGTGTGTTCGAAGTAGTTCAGGAATTGTTTCAAATCCTATTTGACTGTCTTTGGACGTTCCCTCGATCCAAGAGATCGAAATCAATCATTAGTTTAAATTAAAGCAAAAGGTGTAAGCTTTTTGAAAAGTTGTTAGGAAACTGGTTAGCGCGCTAGGTGAGATCATTAGGGCACTAACTACAAGTAGCACATTAATAAATCTCAGTAGCACGCTAAATGCAATTAGCGCACTAATGATTCTCATTAGCACGTTAGCCAACTAGGGACAAGAAAATAAGTAGTTTTTTGTTTAGGTTAGATTCCCTAACTCAACTACGACTCAAGTAAACCTCTGGAATCACCATTGACATATTTATTATGAGTCATTGGACCCATTTCAATAGCTTAGATGATTTCACTAATCCCAAAACTATAAATCCTGGTTTCATGAACATGTAATCGCTTATAATAAAATTAGGAGTAGTAGCCCCAAAAGATATAGAAAACATTTTTCTTTCTCTTCCAACATTCGGAGGACATAAAAAATAGCAAAAAAAAAATTTAATTTATTTCATGGAATCATCCTCTTTTATACGTAGATAAGCCCTCACTTAAAATTCTATTTGTAATACAATTATTGTATTTTGGCAGTTTAAGCAAATTATACATACCCCTAATTAATAAGTTATCATAAAACAAATTATAAGGGCTTTTATGATAGGAATTTTATTATATAAAAAGCAAAAGGTTCATGCGACGTTATTATTGAACAAAAATCATTTCGGTACACAAGTCATAAACGGTCTCTAATAGGCATTATGACTACCCAAGTAGCATGAATATTAAAATTGATACAACCTAATGAGTAACATATATCATATCCTTTTTTCGTGCAATATCCTTTGATTAAACATAAGACATGGAAACTAACCCTTAATGTTTAATCATTCTAGTCTTGATCATTAAGTAGACTAAAAACATCCAAGTGACATTGATCAAATAAATTCACTAGGATTTGGCCACTTAACAGTCTAACATATCGATGGATCCTCTAATATCTCTCTCTATTCGAGAGGGACGATTTCTTTCTTGATTACACACCTTTACATATTATTCAGATGGTAATCAATCATAATCTTCATAATCGTTCAATTAAAGACAATGTTTGATTGTGACAAATTATCATGCACCTAATATTGAAATCTTTGGTAATCTTAGGTCAAATGACTAAATGATATACCTATTATGAGTAACACCAATGACTTAATCCATTTGGTGTTCTCAGAGCAGGTCGGTCCAGTACCTTGCTCCCTAAAAAGTATTTATGATCTCGATTCATTTCCCTATATGCATGATCTTCACATGACCATCAATAAAGATTCACACTAGTCTTAATTCATTATAGTTCCCATTATAATGACTGAATAAGGACATTTAGGATATTTCAACTAATACCTACAGATCTTATTATAACGTAAACATGCAATCACTTATAATAAAACATCACACAAAAACCTATATTTTATTAACAAAAGTTATGAGATAAACAATGTTTGTAGATTGACCTTGGGCATACTCCCCAACATTTCCCACCAGTAATATGGCCAGTCACTTTTATATCTAAAACCGAATGACCTAACAAGACCATCATTTTTCGCTTGTCAAAGAACCTTCGTCAAAGGATTTACAACATTGTTTTCTATAAGAATTGTGTAAATCTTCATGTCTCCCCTTTCAATGATTTCTCGATTGAGATGAAAATGTCTAAGTATATATTTGGATCGGTGGTGTGATCTTGGTTCCTTGGCCTGTGCTATCGCCTTGTTATTTTCAAAATACAAGTAAATGGGGTTAGCTATACTCGGAACAACACCAAGTTTGGAGATGAAATTTTTGATCGTAACTGCCTCCTTAGTTGCATCGCATATTGCAATATACTCAATTTCAATTTTAAAAATGCTACAAATCCTTGCTTCAAACTTTTCTATCTCAATGTGCCTCCATTCAAAGTAAACACTAATCAAGACTATGATCTGAAGTCATCTATATCGATTTAAACTTGCATCTATGTAACCATTTACAACAAGCTCGTATACCAAACTTCCATAGACCAAGAACACTTCTTTACTCTTTTGCAAGTACTAAAAAATGTTCTTTAGTACTATCTAGTGACTCTCACCAAGATCACACTGATAACTTTTTGTTGCGCTTAAAGCATATGATACATCAAGTCGGGTGTATAATATGACATACATGATAGATCTAATTGTTGATGTATATGAAATATTCATATGTTGTCGCTCATCATTAGTCTTCGAAAATTGAGTATCGCTTAGACTTATACCATGAGACATTGGTAATCAACGACCTTCTTTTAGAGTCTTGCATACTGAACCTATTTTGTACCTTGTCAATATAAGCACTCTAACCTAAACCCATAAGCCTTTTATATTTATTATTATAGATTTTAATCACAAGGATGTTGGCTGCATCTCATAAGTCCTTCATTGAAAAACACTTCCCTAACCAATATTTGACACTATTAAAGTTTGGGATGTCATTTCCAATATGTAATATGTCATCAACATACAGCACCAGGAAAACAACCACAGTCCCACTGGCCTTCTTGTATACATAAGTCTCATCTTCATTTTTAATGAAACCTAATTCTTTAATTGCTTTATCAACATGAGTACTCCAACTTTGAAAAGCTTACTTTAATACATAAATGGATCTTTTAAGCTTGGATACCTTCTTAAAATTCCCAAGATTAACAAACCTTTCAATTTGTATTAGATACATGTCCTCAAGTAACTTTAAATTTAAAAAAGCTATTTTGGCATCCTTTGCAATATCTCATAGTTATAAGATGCAGCTATGGCGATTAGAAATCTAATGGATTTAAGCATGGCTATAGGAGAAAAAGTCTCATCATAATCACCACCTTGATTTCGCCTAAAACCTTTTGCTACTAGTCTTGCTTTATAAATATGCACATTGCCATCAATGTCAGTTTTCTTCTTGAAAACCCTTTTACATCAAATGGCCTTAATACCTTCAAGTTAATCAATCAGGTTCCAAACTTGGTTATCATAATAGATTGCATTTTTGAATACATCGAACTAAGCCATTTTTCTTACTCAGGGCTAGACAAAGCCTCCTGATAAGTAGCACACTCATTTTGAGCCATAAGCAACACCTCACTACTATCATTAATAAGAAATCTAAATCTCTCATGCTGATGTCTTACCCTATGATAGGACAATAGTTAGACACATTTTATAGTGTAATTTAGGTTAGTTTTATAAATAAATGATGATATTCCATTAGGTATTCTCTTGTTTTTGTGATTTTAGGATTTAAATATGTTAATGAAGAAATAGAAAAAAAGAAAAAAAACAACAAAACAGTCAACTAGAAAAGAAGTCCAGCTATTAGCCAGCGATTTGTAACTACATTAGGAATCGCAACCTTAATCGGCAGCAGGAAAGTGTTAGCGAATCCAAAGCTAATTGGAGAATGCACTAAAAATTTTTAGCTAAATTGGTGGAGCACACAGAGCTATTTTCCAGTGATTTACTCAGTGATTTGTTTACAACTAAGGAATCATTGACAAATCACTGAGGTCAATTACGAGTTTTTTAGATTAATATGAAGAATTTGAGTTTACCTAGGATATGTATACGTAGGGAGACTATAAAAAGTCCAGAGAGCTTCGAAATAACTTTCTTCCTTTTGCTCTACATTATTTCTATAGCCTATATAATATTTCTAGTTGATGTTTGAAGATACATTGGAGCTTTGATTTATTTAATGTATTTATTTACTTATTCATTATGTCTTTTAATTATATATTTGCATTATTTATTTCCAGCATGAGTGAGTAGTCTATCAATCTAAACAAAACCTATACATGTATATACTTTAGATTACTGGATAGTTATATTTTAGGAATCACATAATTAATGCTTTAAATCTATTCATACACGTCAATCATGAATTTAACAAGTTGTTTTTGTTTATTACAACTAAAGAAGATTAATATTGCATGCATAATTGCAAATCTATTTTGTGGTATTTTGATTCTTATTCTTTGTTTATAGTTATTGACAAGAATTATAATAGTAACTAGGATTGGTCTATATGGCTTTTCCCGAGTGGATGTTCTAGGTGATTATGTTTTAGGTTGTTTATTATAAGGCTTCGATTAATATTGGCTTAGATTAGGCATGATTTTCATTGAGTGTAATGCTATTGTATTTTTACGGTGTTGCATTTTATTCAACCCAAAATTTTGTGATTATTAAGAGTGTAGAGCCACATAGGGCTTGAGTAAAGGAGTTTAAATTGGAGCTTGGAGGAGTGTTTTAGAGATGAGTTTTGAATCCCAAACTTGAAAGAATCACTTTCAAGAAGGTAATTAACGAAAACCCTAACCTCTTATAGATTAATTTTTTTGGTTTTTCATCGGTTTTGGATTATTAATTTAGGAGCTCAATTTCAAAATATTTACTCTAAAATAGTTTTGATATCGAATGATTTATATTACAATACTAGTATGGGAATGATGTGATGATTTGTTTATCACTATCGATTTTAGGAACTATTTTTTATATATGACAAATGCATCGAATTTTATTCGCAAACTAATTTTAGACTAAGTTTCAAATGAGTTTGGGGGTTTTTGGGAATATTTATCTACTGATTTGAATTACATGCAAAGTTTGTTTTTTTCAATGATGTTTTATCAATAAGTTTCATGTAAATTTCAAACTCTCTATTTATAAATGACTTTTCTGATGAATTTTTCCTTTTCGATAAATAAGTTGAATTTTACCGAACTCTTTTTTGACAAATTTGGTTTTAAATGATTTTACACGTCCATTCTTTTACTTATACTAATCCAAATGGCCAGAGGTGGAAATGGTAGAGGTTTAAGAGAGGATAAATGGAAGGGGAAGTTAGTAGAAAAATAAAAAACTAAATCCTAAGTCTCCAAAATCCAACCCATTACAATCTCTTTCAAAACACCTATGATTAGACCAGAAAAGAACTTACCCCACCTTCATCATTTATCTATAACACTGAGGATGACTATGTAAAAAAAGGGAGAAAAAGTAAGAGTTAAAGGAGGAGATAGTGATGGAGGAGAGAAATTACATACTTAGGAAGGAGAAATTTGTTAATGAGAATGCCTATGAAAAATTTAGGAATGCTTTGATGAAGGATGGGAAGTTGATCCCGGAAAGAGGATTTAATGTGAAGAACGAATTGAAATACGAGCTTAGAATCCTAGATATCATAATGCTAGGAACTAGGGATTGTTGAGTAGGGACTATAACCATCTTTACTTAAGGGATGTTCCTAGTAAGTGGGGTTGTGATATCTTGATAAGAGAGTTTTATGCTAATGCATATGGAAGCGAGAGTAAGTCCGAAACCCGAGTTCAAGGGAGGACTGTGGAATATTCCGCTATAAAAATATACAAGTGATTTGGTTTATCAAATTTTCACTAAAAACAAAATGATGAGTACCCCAAAACCGAATATGCCATTAAGAACCACTACCCCATCTAATAATTAAGGGAGGTTTAAAGCCAATCCATGGAGATGGATTTATTTTAAATACGGAGGGGTACCGTAAGCTAATAACCAAATTATTTGTAGAAAAATCACTAAAGCTCAGTGTTATTTCATCGACGACAGTTCATAGCCAAGCCTACAGTATTACGTAATAGTGAACTACAAGGCCGCCCTACTTTACCACATTATCATGGGATTAGGATACTTGGATGTTGGCAAAAAAATTTATGAATCGATTAAGAGTGCCATCACCATTAAAAAGAACAATGAACTACCTTTCCGTTCGATGATTTTGGCCTTTTGTAGAGCGGATCAAGTGAACATGGTAGAGCTTGACATAGATGTTTTACATGAGAAAACAATTACTAATGAGATTATAGAGAGATATGAAAGAGTGAATGGTTATGAAGACACAGATGATGAAAGAGAAGGGCTGAAATCGCCAAAAAAGAAATTGAGCAGAGAAGGAAAATTAGAGGTGACATAAGGAGAATTCTGGAGGAATTATCGGAAGCACAAAATGACTCGAACGTGGAGTAGCCTGGTAAGGATTATGATAGACTTTTAAAGGAAAAGTCAAAATTGGCCTTCATGAGTGAAATTTTGCGCAATTAGATGACCATTATGCTTAATCAAGTACTAGTGTTCGAGAACCAAAGAGCCTTAGCAAGGAGCATTAAAAAGATGGAGCGTACAATGTCTAGAAGAAACAGACGTCGATGAGGCGTAGATGTTTCTTTACCATCTACACAGATTAGCGTACCATTAGCTGTAATCTTGATGTTCCAACACTTCTAAGTTAGGAATACCACCTCTACGACCCTGCTGCGAGTTACCAATCCCAAAGGATTTATCCAGTGGATGAGGATGACGACACGACTTCAGAATGACAACATTGATTTCATTATTTTTATTTTCTTTCTCTCTGAGTGATATTGTGTGATTTATTCTATGTAATTCTGGTCTTGTTGATATACTTTATGCTTAATGATGATACTTTGTGTTTAATGTGGTGGTATACTATGTGATATATTTTATTCAATGGTTTGGTGTGAAATTTAATACACTTGATATATAATGGTGATGTTTATACATATAATTTTTATGCACTTTGCCTTATTATAATTCTTTATTGAGTTTATTCATATAATAATTGTCAAATTTATGATTATATCGCTTCTTTTATACTTCACGTGGTAGATTTGTCAGGTTGGAAACTCGACTTCATTTTTAAGCTTGGATGACAAGGTATGGGATGAGCTTGGGGGTATTTTAGATGAAGTATGACAATGAAAGAAATGATAGCAAGGAAAGCCTGGAACGGAAAGAAAGGTAGAAGACAAGTTCAAAATTAATCTAAAGAGCTCAAGCTTTTAATCCGATATTCAAGTAAGTTGTTGAAATTTTTCAAATTTCTTCCGAATTCAAGTAAGTGTGATTTTTATTTTAATTTATTTTTAGCTAGAATGAGAATGAAAATAAACATAGAATAGATTCTTAAATAGAAATAATATTTTTACCACCCAAATGAGTTTTATGATAAAGACCCCTTTTGATTAACTTTTCTAGTTGATGTGTACACTAAATTGAATACTTTGTGTTAGTCATGATAATGGGTAGAAGATAGAAATAATAATGCAAGATGAATAAGAAGATTTCTAAGAATCTTGTGATAAAAAGCTATTGATTAAGTATTTTTATAGTATAGGTTAGAAAAACACTTTCTTCAACTTTAGTAGATAGTGAGAAATGTTAACAAGAGTTTACAAATATATAGAGAGTCCTTTACATTCCAAAGGAAATGGAGCTGGGAATTTATAGTGCAAAAAATGTGAGAATTTCCATAGAAAATGGAGCAGAGACTCAAAAGCAAAAGCAAAAGCAAAAGAAATATAATAAGAAGAAATAATTAGAATGAAGTAGAAAAATAAAGATGAAAAAGATGGATGTTCTTAAACTCTTTGAAGAAAAGATTTAACTCGAGTACTTGAAGCTAGAGTTGAATGATGTATTTCTTAATCTAACAGGTTTTAAATGATATATTCATTGGTATCTTAGCAAAATTCCTATTGATTTAGTGGTTTTTGTGTTTTTAGATTCCATTCAAGTTATCGTAAGCTTGTCAGTGGAGATTGAGAAAACTTATATTATGTGTTGACCTTGCTAATGAACTTTAAGCTCTAAAGAGTGTTACATTGAGTGATTGAGTTATCATAAAGGAATGCTTTATTTTGTCTAAATCATTATATTTTATTATGATTTTATTTTAGTTGTGCGTAATATGTTTTCATTTGAAAATTACTTCTATTTTAAAATTCATACAATTTCAAGTTAAGATGAATTAGATTGAAATCAGTTTATAAAAAATGAAAAGAGAATATGATTGAGAGTATTCCTTTGCTCGTGATAGCAAATGGCTGAGTTTGGGGATATTTGACAAGTCAATAATTAGACACATTTTATATTGTAATTTAGGTTGATTTTATAAATCAATTATTATATTACACTAGGTATTCTCTTGTTTTGTGATTTTGGATTTAAATAGAAAAATGAAGAAATGGAAGAAAAAAGAAAGAAGAGCAAAATGGTGTACTGGAAAAGAAGTCCGGCGATTAGCTAGCGATTTGTAATTACTCTAAGAATTGCCTCCTAAATAGGCTGCTAGAAAGTCTCAGCGAATCCACAGCGAATTGGAGAATGCATTAGAAATCGGCAGTTGAATCAGTGGAGCACAAATAGCTATTTCCAGTGATTTACTCAGCGATTTGTGTACAACTTCGGAATCACAGATGAATCGCTGAGATCGATTACGAGTTTTTTACATTAATATGAAGAATTTGAGTTTATCTATGACACGTATATGTAGGGATACTATAAAAAAGGCCAGAGAGCTTTGAAATAACTCTCTTCCTTTTGCTCTACATTATTTCTATTGTATATTGTATATTTCTAGTTGTTTTTTTAAGATACATTGGAGCTTTGATTTATTTTAAGGTATTTATTTATTTATTCATTAAGTCTTTTAATTATATATATTCATTGTTTATTTCTAGCATGAGTGAGCAGACAATCAATCTAAATAAAACCTAGACATGTATATACTTTTGATTACTAGATAATTATAATTTAGGAATCACGAACTTAATGCTTTAAATCTATTCATACACGTTAATCATAGTTTTAACATTTTGTTTTTGTGTATTACTAGAAAAGATTAATATTGCATAGATAGTTGCAAATGTGTTATGTTGTATTTTGATTTTGATTCTATGTCTATAATTATTGACAAAAATTATAGAAGTACTAATTAAGATTAATCTAGATGGCTTTTTCAAAGTGGATGTTCTAGGGGATTGTGTTTTAAGTTGTATATTATGTGACTTTGGTTAATAATGGCTTAGATTATGCATGATTTTTATTGAGTGCCATGCTATCGTATTTCAACGACGTTGCTTTTTATCCAATGGATAGATTTACAATGATAAGAATGTGGCATTTTCATTGAATTTAGGTAAATCAGTGGCTAGCTAATGGCTTTCAAGCCATTATATATTAGGATTTAATGATTCTAAGATTCCATGTGTTATGATTAAAACTATAGTATGATGTGATACTATGTTCTCTTGTTTGAAAGCAATCTAAGTATATTAAATTATTTAGGGGGGGTTTGTTTAGATGTTTGTTTTAGATATTTGAATTATATTAAATTTAATTATTGTTTAATTTAGTTTAAATTGAATTGTTTAGATTAAGTTAGTTAGTTTGGTAAATTAAGTTGGTAATTATAGTCTTCGATTTTTTAATATTTTAATTCCAATTTAATCAAATTAACTAAATTAATATAAACAAGAAAAAATACTTTCTTTTGAGATTTGAAAAATCCTCTTGTTGACGATATCCCATTTACCACTACTACAAATAATTGAAAAATACGAGAAACTATTGTGCACGCTCGACACATGTCACCCTAATAGGCCTGCTCTGGCCTTGTGATACCTGTGGAGGTTCAACTAGTTCAACACTTTGTTGATCTCCTACTCACGGTTGAGTGTTTATTTGTGGTTCTTGAACTTCTTCAAGACTTCTTTTATTCCCATTTTTGTCTTTTGAAATAAACTCCTTTTATATAAAGACATTATTCAAAGCAACAAACACTTTGAGATTTGTTGTCATACGAGAACCTCTCAGCCCTAAATTTTAAGGAATGACAAACTTGGTCTTTTCACAAACCATATCTCGTATGGTGTTTTATCGATCGTTTTAAACGAACATGAATAAGTTTACACACATAAATTTTTTAGGCATAACCATAAAAGGAAATTGGAAGATGTGCATGACTCATCATAAATTGAACCATATTTAATAAAGTCTGATTTGTCTTCTCTGAAACATCATTCCATTGTGGAGTTTCTGGAGGAGTTAAATGTGGACGATCCCATAGTTTTTAAGATTGTCAAGACTCGTCTCACTTAGCCCGACATATCCCTAATCACCCTGATTAGGCACCTAATCCATTTAATTAACTTTGTTCTCAACTTAGTTTTCATTTCCATCTTTAAAGTGCTCCAAAACTAAATCCATATCTTGATTCAAACTCAATTCAGGGTTTGTTTGATTGGATCAAATATTCATATTTTGCAAAAATTTCGGAAGAACCTCCCCGAAAAGTGGCAAGCCGGAAAACTTCCCTAATTGACATCATAATGGGGAGAAGGATAGAAGGACTCACAACTCTCCACAGTTCACAATATATAACAATTTAAAACGTTTAAACTAAATTATGTTCTCCAATACCTTATTTACAGCTTTACAATAAAAAATAAACCAAAATTGAATCAAAACCTCTCAATTTGCTTCCAACTAGTTTAGGAGACTCTTATAACCTATTTGAGAGTCTCACGACCGCTCACCCCAGAACCCAAAACAATATATATGTAATGATTACAACATGAAAATTAAAATTTAACAACTTAAAACATTCACCATGGTCTTTGATTTTGTTCATCCTTCTATGTTCTCACAAAGAACCTAACATCTTCAAAAACAACTCAAAGATGTCAGGTAAGTAAACTCCCACACTACTCTGTACTCCTGCAAATATTACTTTGAATATATGGATACATGTAATTGCTTTCAAAAATAAAAAGAAATTTATATAACAACGTGAGACCGTTTCATTACTCTTTAAGGTTCACGAACAGGTTGGTCGACCTAAGAATGATCCTAAAACAGTAATGGAAGTCTAATGCATGCTACACCGGAGTTCACATTACCCGCTTTAGACGCCTGCGGTACGTTTAGTCTAGAGTGGAGCACCTCACTCTTACGACTCATAGCATGGGCAACTCTATCCGAATGCCATGTATGCATGACCAAGGATGATGGGAAATGCAATGCAGACTTAACACAAATGCAAGTACAAATATAATTCCACAAATAATAAAGACCACTGTAGGGTTTACTTACAGTCCAACCAACCAAAAGTTGGTTACGAAGCCTCGCAAAACGCTTCCCTGGTTTCATGTACTTCAACAAGTCTTATTCAATCATAAAATTCACATTTTAAGAGTTACAACTCTATTTAATCATCAATTAATACCATTCATTTCATTAACTAATTAATTTAGTTTATTTATTTTTGCCATTCTCACGGCTATTTTCCCACCAACTCAAAAGTTGTACCCAAAGTCGGAGCTTAAGTGCTACTCAAAGTAGGATATATAGGAATTTGAAAAAAAATCAAACCTTAGTTAGTTTGGATAGCTAATACCCATTTAAATCATTACATAAAGTTGCTAGGTCGCAACTATCATAATTGTACAGTTTTGGACCATATCAACATACTAAGTTCCACCTTGTTTTTCTATGATCCAACAAATTCCAGTGGTCACAATCTTTATTGATCATCAAAGTAGGTTATACTAATATTTAAACGAACCTATTCCCAAGTCAATCGAACTGCATTAGATGTCTCAAATCAATTCACAACCATGCCTACTCAAAACAATAAAAGTAACAGTGCAGTCCCAAGATTTTGTTGGCCTTCAAAAAACCACCAAACCTTCGTTTGATCACCCAGATCATTACCCCTGCAAATTAAAATGTGATATGCAATAAAACTAGTTTTTAAGCACTCACTACTCTTTTTGATAATTCCACTTCAATAGACCGACGAAACAATCTCAAAACCTCAAGCTGATTCTAAGGGAATAAGATTGATATATAAACCTCAAAATCAATGTGAAAGTTCGACCAAAATCAATCGTTGGATCCCCCAAAACCATATCCCAATATGACATGAAAATAAGACTGCATAACTAGTTTTGTTTTTTTACAAAAATGCAACCAAATAACATCAATTGACCAACGAAACTTCTTCAAAACTTAAAACTGATTCTTATGCATATAATTGAGTATAGAAACATTGATTTCCACCCATAAACTACGATTTAAACAATCAATAAACCTTTCATATTCAACACCCAATTCATACAAGTACATGAAAAATATGAACTTATGAATTGATTCAAAAACCCAAACCTTTGATTGTAATCAGTGTAACTTCGGCCAATACTAACCCCAAATTAGTCTAACAATGATAATTACAATACTCATACAACAATTCATCATCATCAATCATCTCCTCTAACTCTCCTAAACCGAACCATCAACAACAATCAATTCAACAACTACATACACAATCAACTGATTTACTTTGGATTCATTAAATCAAACACACATTCGAATCTCACTTCACAATGGTTAATTTTATGTTCTTCTTCACTGCTCCAACTGCCACCAAGTTCGATTTGAAAGGGAGAGATATTAACAGTGAGCAAACTCAAAAGAGATAAAATGCATCAATTTCCAATCGAAATCATCATTAATTCATCCAAATTTAACACAACTAGATCGAACTCACCTCAAACTAGTGTCCAATTCTTTCCTCCTTTTCACTTTACTAACTGTCCTTCATCTATCGAGAGAAACAATAGAACAGAGAGGAAAAAGCGAAGAGGGAGGAGAGAGAGATGGAGTTGATCGAGAGGGAGAGATGTACTAGACTAGAGATGGATGTCGTTAGGGGAAATGCGAGATGAAAGAGAAGAAATTGAGAAGTATGAGGCAAGGAGTTGAGATTTAGAGAGAAGATGACGATGAGGAAGGGTGTAAACCCTTTTTTGTTTTCATAACCCTTTTTTGTTTTCATATTGATGACATGGGTTTTAGGGGAAAATTTACATATTTGCCCTTTCATTTCTAAATTGAAACTTAACCACTCACTACTCTTTTTGATAATTCCACACTTTCTCTTTTATATTCTCATGTTTATCTCTTGTTTTGAAGTCCAATTTAAACCTCGAAAAATACCCCAATTTTGCCAAAAATTGAGAAAATTCTCAACGCGCTCTGATAATCAAGGAAATTGCATCTACACCTCAAGTTAACCATATTTTGTGTCGAATAAAGTATAATAAGTCCACTAAGCACACAACAAATAAAAATAATATTTCAAACCTTACAATCTCAAATTCGAAATACATGGGTCCCACTTCGGATATCCAAAACTCTAATTAATTTTAAAATTCCTGAATTAGTTGTTAATAAAGCTTATGAAACTCTCGGATTTCACACTTCTTCCCAACTAATTGAAAATTTTGTCCTCGAGATTTGAACTTACAGGTTACTAAACCAAAAGAGAAATGAGAATGTAATCCTTCATATACAACTTTTTTAGTCTAAACTTGTAAAAACATTTCCAAGGTGAAACCGTTAAGTGGACCTAATCACCTTCGTCATATGCAACTCGGTGATAGAGATCTTTAACACTTCAACTTTTCATTTCCAAATTTTTTGGTTTAATGAAAAGTTATCTTAGTTACTTTGCCTAATCCTGGAAATTTGCGAATTTCTAACAAGTTAATTGATCAAATTTGTGGAATATCCAATAATTCTAACTTTACTTCATATTTCACACCTTGAACCTCATTCAAGCATTGATACATAGCAAGATCTAACCTATCTTGATTGTCAATAAAACCATTTTTATTCTTATCTAAATACTATTCCACAAACCGTTGATAATTCTCTCTATATGCAATAAATTATAGGTAT
The DNA here is from genome assembly GCA_039657325.1 of Stephania cephalantha. Lineage (NCBI taxonomy): Eukaryota > Viridiplantae > Streptophyta > Magnoliopsida > Ranunculales > Menispermaceae > Stephania > Stephania cephalantha. The sequence continues at coordinate 25,126,119 of CM077573.1, forward strand.
ACACCTAGTTTACATTCTCATCACTAAACATCATTCATTAAAACTATCGGTCCATTAGTTCTTAGACTATCATAAGTCTAAAATTACAGTGATGTAAATAATATTTGAGCACGATATTAGATTCTAAGTAGAGCTGTGTATCTATCTAATCCATCATTTTTCCAGCGTTTCTCAACAAAAACGTGGAATTACACAAGTCATCCCATGACTATAGATCTCTAATTACATTCCGATCTGAAAAAGAAACCTGACACATCGTGCAACTCTCACTGATTCTCTAAATTTCTACTCACAATATTATTTAAGTTGTGGACTAAAAAGCAATTATCAATTCCAACACGTCAGCCAACTCACTTAACTTTCCATTTGATTGGTTAAAACCTCATTTTATATCTACAAGTTCATTAAGAACCTCATTTTATTCATTTAACTGCCAATCTATATAAGATTTTCTTCTTCCTTACTATTCAAGTTTTCATATTACCAAATTACTCACATTGGTTTCTACGTTTTTCCAATTACTGAGATTTCCTATCTAAATCAATATTTTTCACCAACTTCTCGCATTGCCTGAACAGAGAAAATTATCCTTCACTTAGACAGATATACATTTCGAAATAGAGATCCACATATTTCTTGATTATACTCTCACAGTATAAACTTTAACTTGTATTCCATACAAGTTATAAAAATGTTCTCTTTTCACCACTGCTCAATACATGTTTTGGTTCTACTTAATTTTACAGTGGAAGAATATTCAATTCTTCAAACATATCTACTCAGATACATTGTATTTTATTCATTATTTCAAACCAAAAGAGATATTGCTGACTAAATGAGCTCTAAGTTATAAGTCTCTTTTCATTTTCATTTATTTTATATCTTCACTATCATATAGGTATCTGACTTCAATTCCAATTTCAAATAACCTATTAATTTAAATTTCACCACTGACTAATCACGTGGTGTAACACAACATTTGAACCAATATACAACATATTTACGGATATCAGTTGTATACTACTTTGGTTGCACACTTTGAGCATTTGGAACTTGTTTCCTTGTAAGATCATGTTTAAGATATCTTAAGTTCCTTCAAACTTATAATTTGATATCCTAAGTCTTATCTAGTCTCATTCACCTGAAATTTCTACTTTCATGCGTATGTGAGAACTTATTGACCATTTATATGCCTATACTTAAGCTTCTTATTAACTCTAGCGAAACTTCATAGACTCTTTTATACATGAACCTCACCAATTCATTCGCTTTTTAAAAGACAAATGGGCACCACACAAAACTTATGCGCTGTGAATGAATCGCGATTATGATATAGAGTCTACTCTGTTCTATTTTATCAATCTTAGCTATTCTCACATCGAACTCACTTATTAGCTCTTTTTTCAAACTTATCATGATTTTGCTTAACGGTTAAACCACTTATAGCTCCTTAATCTTGACTGATAAAGACAATTATTTTCATTTCTTCTCTTTTTGAAAATATAACTTAGGACGGCGTGACTTCTTATGGTCATCCAACTAATTAAAGTCTTCCTTAACTAATCTTTAATACAAACAGAGAAATTTTTGGGAACCAAATAGTTCTACTATTTGTTATTACCTTTGTTGTTTCCATTAGTCTCAAATTTTCCCGACTTTTCTATTTCTCAAATAAAAAATTTTGGTACTTTTCAACACACTGTGTAAGACAACTTTGTATCTTACTGTTCATCAAATTACTTTTGATGAATTCACCTTTCCATTAATATTCAACTGAAGAGATAGAAGAATTTGAATTTCCAATACCTTGACTAACTTAACAACTAATCAAACTCTTAAAGGATGTTATTTCAACCCTTTAATTCATATAAATGGAGATTCTCTTAATATAGGAACTTATTCTGATGTTCTATATATATCACTTATTGATTCTCAAGCAATACGTCTATCTCTTCATTTAATATATTTTAAGTTGTAATGATAAGTCTCATAACTCAATGTTGTTAAAAGTAATTATTGGGGACTTTGAATCTTAAAACACAATACTTGTGTCGATGTTTAATAGCTAATCCAAGCTATTATTAGACCATTTCCCCAATACCTTAACTTCTAACGCGTTGATCTTATCACTACACCTTTCATTTTCAAGTTAGAAATTTTTACTGACCTTTTTTTCGTAACAACACCTAATTTGGTGTTAACAAAGATTACTTCTAACTCGTGTACTTCTCCTTCCCTTCATTTTATTTGTTTATTCGATTCACAGAACCGCTATACTCAACGTCACTTAATATTAAGCAACTTGAGTAAGAAACAATAGAAAACAATCAACTCATTGATTGGTTTAACTCATGGTTTCATTCCACTTTTCACTTTGTGGTTTGTTTTGGAAATGAGACAATACCTTATTTCAAAGTATTTTATTTTTAGTAGAAATCGACATAGACAACTTAACAGGTCGTATCGCAATCCCATTGTGATTTTTTCAGTCACAATTCAGTTTGTCAAATTAATTTCTAATTTCAAAACCATGTGTCTCTTTTTCTATTATTGAGACAATTTCAAAAGTAACTCTCAATTGGTTATGAATTCAACTAATACTTTGTAGAATAGGTCTTACTGAGTTAATATTTCAACTTATATTGACCTCATTCGAAAACTCAAGATATTATATATCTTGTGCTTCCTAAAAGTCTCAACTATATTTTTTTTAACATTTTCCAAACGATTCTCAATCATTTGAGACTTTAACTTAAGTCTATCTGACAATTTCTTAAGCGATTCAAAATTATAATAGTTCGATAGTTTCAATTTTTGAGAAATCCATGTTCAATACTTACGTTTCTAAATCATCAAGACTTATTGCTCAACAAATTTCCTATTGCTTTTATACCTAACTATTTTCCTTAGTTGTACTGGTATCGAACTATTTTCAGTACTTCCTCTTGTGAATTTTAGACTTCTCAAGTGTATTTCACATCCATTTATGCTAGTTTTCAATTTTCATAAATCTAATTTTCTTTTAGTTATCTGTTTCTACTCTCACTCATCATATCACGCGAGTTAAGTATAGAACAGACACAGAGAATACACTTCCTATCGTATATCTGGCAATAATATAATAATATACAACAAAAATATCATAATAACAATATATCCCCAACTCACAGTCACTTCCCAACTAATCGCGAACTTATTACTAAATGTTAATCCTCAAGACCACTACTCAATTAAGTTCATATAACTTAATGTAATCCAAGAGCCTTAATCCAAACTTCCCGATCGACTCAAGCCTAAACTGAATGTCAACATCATTTCTTACCTTTCCTTGATTGATCATAACCAAAGCTCTGATACCAAGTCTGACAGGACCCGTCTCACTATGCCCTGACTTATCCCTAATCACCCTAATTAGGGGCCTAATCCATTTAATTTACTTCGTCCTCAACTTAGTTTTCATTTCCATCCTTAAAGTGCTCCACAACTAAATTCATATCCTCATTCAAACTCAATTCATGGTTTGTTTTATTCGAGCAAATATTCATATTTTGTAAAAATTTCGGCAACACCTCCACTAAAAGTGGCCTACCGAGAAATTTTCCTAATAGACAGCAGAATGGGGAGAAGGCTAGAATGACTCACAACTCAATGCAGTTCAAAATATATATCAATTTAATATATTTAAACTAACTTAAGGTCTCTAATACCTTATTTACAACTTTACAATAAAAAACTAAACCGAAACTGAATCAAAACCTCTCAATTTGCTTCCAACTAATTTAAGACTCTTATAACCAATTTGAGAGTATTTCACGACCTACGCTCCACCCGGAACCCAAAACAATATATATAAAATGATTTAAACAGGAAAATTAAAATTTAACAATTTGAAACATTCACCAAGGTCTTCAAGTCTTGTTAATTTTTCCATGTTCTCATAAAGAACCAGAGATCATTAAAACCAACATAAAGATCTCAAGTAAGTAAACTCCTACACTTCTCTGTACTGCTGCAAATGTTAGTCTGAATACAAGGAGAAATGTAATTGCTTTTCCAAAATAACAAAAAATTTATATAACAACGTGAAAACCGGTCATTACTATTTAAGGTCCACAAATAGGTTAGGCGACCTAAAAATGAACCTAAAATAGTAATGGAAGTCCAACGCATGCAACCCCAGAGTCAACATTACCCGCCTTAGACACCTACAGTATGTCTAATCAGGAATGGAGCACCTCACACTTTTTTGACCCATAGCATGGGCAACTCTATCTGAATGCCATGTATGCTTGACTGAGAATGAGGCGAAATGCAATGCAAACTAAACACAAAAGCAGGTACAAAGATAATTCCATAAATAGTAAAGACCACTGTGGAGTTCACTTACAGTCCAACCAACTCAAAGTTAGTTACGAAGCCTCACATAACATTTCCCCGGCTTTCACATACTTCAACAAGTCCTATTAGACCAAAAAATTCACATTTTAAGAGTTACTACTTTATTCAATCATCAATTAATACCATTCATTTCATAGACTAATTAATTTAGCTTATTTGTTTTTTCCATTTTCACGACTATTTTCCTCCAACTCAAAAGTTGTACCGAAGTCTGAGCTTAAGTGCTACTCAAAGTTAGGAATTTCAAAAAAATCTAACCTTAGTTAGTTTGGATAACAATTACCCATTTAAATCGTTACCCAAAGTTGTTAAGTCGCAAGTATCATAATTGGACAGTTTTGGAACATATCAATAGGCTTTGTTCTACCTTGTTTTTCTTTGATCAAACAAATTCCAATGTCCACAATATTTATTGATCGTCAAATTATTTTATACTAAGATTCAAACGAACCAATTTGCAAGTCAAGCGGACCTCATTTGATGTTCCAAATCAATTCACATGCCTACTAAAAAAAGTAAAAATAACAGTGCAGTCCTAACTTTTTGGCCTCTTTTTCGGCCTTCAATATGCCACCAAACCTTCTCCAAATCAAAATTTGATTTGCAAGGGTAAAGTTTGATATATAAACATGAAAACCCATCAAAGATTTTGCTCAAAAACATTCATTTGATTGCCTGGATCGCTACCCCAAAGTAGCCGAAAAACTAAACTGCCATATTAATTCTACAAAACTAATTTTTAAGCCACCAATTTGATTTCAATAAACCTATGAAACCATCTCAAAACCTCAAGCTCATTCTAAGGGACTAAGATTCATATATAAACCTCAAAAACAATGTGAAACTTTGACCAAATTCAATCATTGGATCCCTCAAAACCATATCCCAATATGACATAAAAATAAGACTGCACAACTAGTTTTTTTTTCAATAATGCAAACAATTTAACTCCAATTGACTCACGAAACTTCTTCAAAACTTAAAACTGATTCTTATGAATATAATTGAGTGTACAAACATTGATTTCCACCAAAACTAGGATATAAACAATCTAATTAATCATTTAAATTCAACACCCAATTCATACAAGTCTAAAAAATGAAAAATATGAACTTATGAATTGAGTTCATTCAAAAACCCAAATCTTTGATTGTAATCAGTGCAACTTCAAAAGATACTAACCCCAAATTAGTCCAAAAATGACAATTACAGTACTCATACAACAATTCATCATCATCAATCATCTCCTCTAACTCTCCTAAATCGAACCATCAACAAAAATCAATTCAACAACTACATACACAATCCACTTATTTACATTAGATTCATTAAATCAAAAACACATTCAAATCTCACCTCACTAATGGCTAACTTTGTGTTCTTTATCACCGCTCCCACTGCCACTAAGTTCGATTCGAGAGGGATAGAGATTGACACCAGGCAAACTCAAAAGAGATAAAATTCATCAATTTCCAATCGAAATCATCATTAATTCATCCAAATTTAACACAACTAGATCAAACTAACCTCAAACTAGGATCCAATTTCCTTCCTCCTCTTCAACTTGCTCATTTTCCTTCATCTCTCGAGAGAAACAACATAACAGAGAGGAGAAAGCCAAGAGGGAGGCGAGAGATGGATTTCATCAAGAGGGAGAGATGTACGAGACCAAAGAGGGAGGCCGTGTAGGGAAATACAAGATGAAAGAGAAGAAATCGAGAAGTATGTGGCAGGGAGTCGATATTTGTAGAGAAGATGATGATGAGGAACAATGTAAACCCCTTTTTTGTTTTCACATTGATGACAGGGGTTTTAGGGGCAAATTTACATATTTGCCCTTTCATTTCTAAAATGAAACTTAACCCTTCATTACCCTTTTTGGTAATTCCACACTTTTTCTTTTAATTTCTAATGTTTGTCTCTTCTTTTGAAGTCCGATTTAAGCCCCAAAAAATTCCCCAATTTGGTCAAAAAATGAGAAAATTCTCAACGCACTCCGATACTCGCGGAAACCGCGTCTACACCTCATGTTAACCCTATTTCGCATTGAACAGAGTATAATAAGCCTACTGGGCATGCAATAAACAAAAATAATATTTTAAAACTTATGATCTCCAATCTGAAACACGTGGTTCCCACCTCGGATATCTAAAACTCTAATTAAAATCTAAAAATCCTTAATTAGTCATTAATAAAGCTTATGAAACTCTCTGATTTCCCAAAGATGATCATCAAACTCTAGGCTAAAAAATTCACCACCTCGATCAGATCGAATTGCCTTAATAGTTTTACCAAGTTGATTTTGCACTTCATTCTGAAATGTTCGAAACATCTTAAAAATTAAAACCATCCAAATTCAAATATGAAATTGAAATGATGTTTCTATTTAAGGCATGTACATAATAACAATTATTTTAACTAAAACAAGTCCACTAGATAAAATTAACTCATATCATCCTACAACCAACGCAACAACCTTTCCTCCATTTCCAACTCGGTGGATAACTTCTCCTTTCTTTGGTTTTTTACTTCTGATGAGACCCGACATATTAATACAAATATGAGACCCACATCTAGTATTCAATACCCAAGAATCATTAGTGGACAAATTAACTTCAATAATGTTAATACCTTAAGAAGTAGTTGCACTAATCTTCTTTTTCTTTAGATCTTAGAGATAGAGCTTGCAATGTTTAAACGAATGCCAATGTGCATGGAAAAAATGTTAATTTCCTTCTTTTTCTTTTTTTTTGGAACTGTGAAGTATAAGCAGCTTAAAGCTTGACTTATTCCACATGCTTTGTGACTGGCACCATAACTTTGGCAACTATAGCCTTACATTTGGCCTTCTTCTTCATAGACTTTCCTTTCTAAACCATCAACACATAGGCAGTAGGTTTCTTGACATTTTGCTCAGCAAATTTTAAGCATTAAATGCAACTCTAAAATAGATATCTACATGTTATTCATGTTATAATTCATCACAAATTGTGAAATAAAATCAGGAAGTAAATTAAGGATCAAATCAATAGCTAACTCTTGGGTTTTCAAAAATTAAAGTCTATCAAGATGGTTAATATAACCCTTCATTTTCAGAACATAAGGACTAACTGACGCATCCTCAACCATTTTGCAAGAATGAAGGTTCTTGATTGTCTTGAACCGCTCTTGCATAGCCTATTTTTGGCATATTTTCTTCAACATCGTATCAATTTCATAAGCTTCCATGTGTTCCATGTCCTTCTGATGTTCAGGAACCAAAGTTGCCAACATAACGCATGCAACATCAATTGAGTCGTTGACATGCTCTGTATGTGCATCATTCACGACTCTTAAAGAATTGCCTGGTGATTCCTCAGGAATAGGATCATCTAGGACACACAACTTGTGTTCATGCTTAAGAACAATTCTCAAGTTTCTGAAGCAACCAAGAAAGTTTGTCCTTCAAAACTTATCCTTATTAAAGATGGATCACAGTGATAAGGGATTATTGTGATTTTAAGAGGGCATATATCTACAACAAAGATTAGCAAAAGTTCATTTTATTATAGAGGAATAGACTCCACAAAATTAACAACCCTCATAAAAACACAATGTTAATTTGAAGGATTAAAATCCATGGTTCACCTAATTCTAAGACAGCTCAGGCATTGTATTTTGAATTATGTAATTTAGGTAGGTACCTATTACTAATTACATTATATGTAACTTTTAGTTGTTTTTATGAGATTATGACATCTTTATGTCTTAAAATTTTTTATCCATCTTGTGCCTAAAGCCCAAAACCATTTTGATAGCTTTATCAAGTCTAACTAATTCAAATAATAGAGTTATCATTACTCAACCTGCCACACCAAAATAACACAATACACTTTTACGGAGGTATACGGAGGCTGACCCATATTGATGTGATCGAAGCCTTGACAACTATTCAAGAATGGATAACACTTGACTTAAAATTTGGAAAATGAATGTTTATTTGTTTTAGTCATCATAATTTAAATGAGATAAATATCATATGTAACAATGCATGTACAATCACTAAACAAGTTAAGAAATTTTACTAATATTGACTATTATACAAATTTTCTTGCACTACGAACAGTTAGCAGCGGTCTCGCAGATTGGTTAGTGCCTCAATTTTTTTTAGACAACGATTTTTAGTTTCGAAAATTGAAAATTGCCTAAAATTTCTCATTATTTTAGTCAACCTAATTGACCAAAACTGCCGCTTATTTTAAATCCAAAAAATGTTAATTAAAATATTTTTAATTAACTCGGGCCCACCTCTAATTTAATATCTTATCATAATGACAAGTCAATAATTAAACACATTTTAAAATATAATTTATATTAGTTTTATATATAAATGATGATATTATACTAGGTATCCTCTTGTTGTTATGATTTCAAGTTAAGATAGGAAAATTAAGAAATGGAAGAAAGTAAGAAGAAGAGAAAACTAGTCAATTGGAAAAAGAAGTCTAGCGATTCGATAGTGATAATTAATTACACTAGAATTCGCCACTTAAATCTAGCCAGTAGAAAAGTGTTAGCGAATCCACAACGAATTGATGAATGAACTAGAATTCGCTAGCTAAATAGATGGAGCACAGAGAGCCAAATTCAGTAATTTACTCAAAAATTTGTGTACAATTAAGGAATCGCAGACGAATTGTTGTAGTTTTTTACAGGTTTTTAAGATTAACATGAAGAATTTGAGTTTATCTAGGATATTTATACGTAGGGATACTATAAAAAAGGCCAAAGAGCTTTGAAATAACTCTCTCTTCATTTTGCTCTACATTATTTCTATTGCTTATTCTATATTTCTAGTTAATGTTTGAAGATACATTGGAGCTTTGATTTATTTTAATGTATATAATTATTCATTACGACTTTTAGTTATATATTTTGCATTGTTTATTTCCAGTATGAGTGTGTAGTCTATCAATCTAAACAAACTATAGACATGTATACTTTGGATTGCTAGCTAGTTACAATTAAGGAATCATGAACCGAATGCTTTAAATCTATTCATACAGGTCAATCACGAATTTAACAAGTTATTTTTGCATATTACAACTAAAGAAGATAATATTGCATGTATAATTGCAAATTTGTTATGTGGTATTTTTATTTTGATTTTGATTTTATGTCTATAGTTATTGCTAACAATTATAGACGTAGTAACTAGGATAAATCAATAGGACTTTTCCCAAGTGGATGTTCTTGGTGATTGTGTTCTATGTTGTTTATTATGCAACTACAGTTAATATTGCCTTAGATTAGGCATGATTCTCATTGAGTGTAGCTATTGTATTTCTACGGTTTTACGTTTTATCTAATAAATAGATTTACAATGATATGAATATGGCATTTTCATTGAATTTAAGAAAATCGGTGGTTGGCTAAAGGCTATCAACCTATTATGAATTATGATTTAATGATTCCAAGATTCTATGTTTTATGATTATAACTATTGTATGAAGTGATGTTATGTTCTAGTGTTTGAAAGCAATCCAAGTATATTGCATTGTTTAGTGGGGGTTTGTTTATATGTTTGTTTAAGATGTTTGAATTATATTGAATTTGAATATTGTTTAATTTAGTTTGAGTTGAATTGTTTAGATTAAGTTAGTTAGTTTGTTTAATTAAGTTAATATTTATAGTATTTAGTTATTTAATATTTTAATTCTCGTTTAAATAGATTAACTAAATTAATAAAAAACAAAAAAAACTTTCCTTTGAGATTTGAAAAATCCCATTGGAGAAGATATATCATTTATCACAACTACAAATAATAAGAAAATACGGGAAACTATTGTGCACGCTCGACTTGTATCACCAAATCCAATTAGAATTTAAGGTAATTTAAATCCTTATCCATTACAAATTTGTTATATTTCTCACCTAGCTTATAAGATTTGTAATTCTTATCCGATTAATTGTTTATCTCCTATCTAATAGGAATTTACTAATAGATAACCACAACAAAGACATATGATCAAAACCAATTTCAATTCTTATCCATACAACACACGCAATTGAATCAAGTAGCGAAATATTAATCATCCATTGAACACCAGAATCATATTAGATTTATCATAGTAACCTAAACATGATTTCTATCATAAAGATATAATTAATTTTTGAAGAAAAATGAACTATGTATTCAACACTAGAATCACATTAACCAAAACATCACTTCTACCATGTGAACGTATAAAATTCGCATTTTTCAATTTTAAAACATATGTTAATTGAAATATTCTATCATTGAATCAAATCATTCGTATGTATCAAGTATATAAATTAACAACATGCTTTAAAACCAAATCCTTATTACAATTATCACAAAACATATATTTACATCATATATATACATTAATTATGATCAAAGATCATGTTTTTATGCATATATCATTTATACATCATATAAAACATGCAAACATTTAATAGAGTTGAGTTTAAGGCTATGATACCACTGTTAGATTTTGAGGCTCATACGTAGCGGAAATTTTAAAATTTTTTTTGAAAAAAACCCAACATAATCACAAATAAGTTCGATGAAACTAAATCTACAAAAGTAAACTATACCTTAATCTGTGATTTCCTTATCTGATTCTTCGATCTCGAAGACGTTCAAGCGCATTTCCTCTATCGGAAAACCTCACTGAACGGTGACCACAATTTGGAGTACTAGCCCAAGAGAGATAGAAAATATTTTTCTTTCTCTCCTAAAATCCATATGACTCAAAAAATAACAAAAATAAAATCATAATTCATTTTAGGGCATCATCCTCTTTTAATATATGTAGATAAGCCCTCACTTAAATCCTACACTTAATATAACTATTATATTTATGCAATTTAAGGAAATTACACAGACACCCCTATTAAAAATTCATCATATAACAAATTGTAAGAGCTTTTATGTCATGAATTTTATCATATAAAATTCTTAACTCTGGACCATTTGAAATTGCGCGAAGCCATTCTTTGTGTGCGACCCTATAGGTTAATGCAACGTTAGTAGTGAACCAAGACTATTTTGGTACACAACTCATAGGTGGTCTCTAGCAAGGCATTATGACAACTCAACTAAAATGAATATCAAAATCGATACAATGTAACGCATAACATATAACATATCCTTTTGTCGTGCGATATCATTTGAATAAACGTAAGGCATGGAAAGTTACCTTTAATGTTCAATCGTAATAGTCTCGATCTTTAGGTAGACTTAAATAATCCATGTAACATTGATCATATAAATTCATTTGAACTTGGCCATTTAATAGTCTAACTTATCGAGGGATCAACTTATATTTCTCTCTCTATACGAGAGGAAAATTTTTTGCCTTAATTACACACCTTCACATATTATTCATATGGTAATCAATCACTATCTTGATAATCGTATGGTTAAAGACAAGTATATCAATTTACCATGCTCATAATATTGAAGTCCATGGTAATCTCAAGCTGAAGGACTTAATGATATACCTTTCATAGGTAACACCTACGACTTAATCCATGTGGTGTTCTCAGAGAGGGGTCGGTCCAGTACCTTATTCCCTAACAAGTACTCATGATCTTGATTAGTATCCCTATACGCATGATCATCACATGACCATCAATCAAGATTCACACTAGTTTTTTTTCAATATAGTTCCCATTATAATGACCTACTAAGGACATTTAGGATATTTCAACAAATACACATGGGTTTTATTATAAGGTAAACATGCAATCATAATTAAACAACAAACAAAAACCTCTATTTCATTAACTAAAATTATAAGATAAACAATATTTGTAGATTGACCTAGGGCACATACCCCAATAAACTTTGAATATTTTAATTATGATTCAAAAACCGCCTTAATTGATGTTAGTGCGTTCAAAATTGATCACTACAATATCCATATCCAATGCATGCTTAAAAAAAGGTTTGCACATTGTAAAATCATTTTCATGTTGTGAAGTTTAAATCATGTAAAATTGAAACTTGCATAAACTTAAAAATTTGGGAAAAAGGATATGCATAAGTCTAATGCATTTGGATTGTAGAACTAAACTTATATACCTTACATAGATATTACACTTGATGATAATAATATTTTGAAGTTCTTCCTTGTTCCGATGCATCCTTGAGCTTTTCCAATCTCGCTTGATCTGAGTCTGTTTGAACTTGGGAATTTGGTCATTCTTTGATCTTGAACATACTTGACGAACCTCGTTAGTAGCAATTCACATTGTTTGTTGACATCAAAATCTCGGACGGAGTTTTAGTGAAAAGACACTTAGTCCAACAATTTCCCCTTTTTTGATGGCATCAAACAACGTGAACTTCACAAACAAACTTGACAAAGAAACATGTACAATACGTGCATATCAAGTTCATAAATATCAAGTTCAACCCCAAGATCTCTCCCCCTTTTGTTAATATCAAAAAGCAGGAAAGTAGTTCCCCTTAACAACGTTCATCAAGCAAAAACATGTAAGGAAGGAAAACACCATTCATCCATGGGAAAGATAAAATATTAACTCAGAGAAATGCAAAAAATATACATTGAACTAATTGCTAAAAATTTGAGTAACATAATGTGGCACATGCATTAATGAATGAAATAAATGAGTGGACATAAATTCAAGTACACCTAAACAAAAACTAACATATTGAGCCTAATGCTCCCTCTATCACCTATAAGCCCAGCTCCTTTAAGTCAACAATAGGATCTGACTGTGAGGGGACTCGTAGTTGCCAAAGTATTCATCCTCAAGGATATCCTCCTCACAAATCTGATGTCGCTCAGTGCGGATATAACGATACTTCATGGCCTTCAGAATGACCATGTCGATAGTGTCAGTGACAGAGAATGGGCAACCTAAAAGGCAAAAATCCACCTAGGCTGCCATGAAGAAAGAGGTGAGGATATGCGCATAGGGGAGGCAGCGACCTAAGCCAAAGGTAGAGGTCATATAGGAAATGATAAGGTGGGGCAGGCTAATGTGTATCTCCCTCATGAGAGCACTGATGATGTAAATATATAGCAAAGTGACCTAGTTCTTATTGCCACCACGAGGAAGAGTGACCTTGTGAAAGATCTTATGGAGAAGATGAAGCACAAGTTTGAAGCCAGTGTTAGAGACTTCCAAAGGATTGACTTTAATTTCTCAACTAGATCTGATGGAGAAGTTAAGGTTCTTGAGCTAATTAAGTGGCCAATTAGGAATCTTTCCCATACTTCCTTGACTGTCGCACATGCACTCACTTGATTGAACTCATTTTCACTTAGTGTATGAAACAAGCGATTCATAGCTTAATCATTTGAAGCTCAATCCTTGTCTCCAAAGGGGTGTAGCCCATAGAAAGCTTGTTCCGTGGAGCATAGTCATTATGGATAGAATCTCATAAATGTCTTCCTTATGCTCTTATGTAGAACTTCATCCTAAGGTGAGCTTGATCTAATGTTGCATCCTTGTAACAAAACACTCAAAGATATGTTAGTAACACTTTTAGTAATAACATACTCTGATACCAATTGAAATCATACCCAAAAAGGTGTGAATCGGGTGTACCAAGAGGTTATTGCCTTTTTTAAAACCTTTCGATGAATAACGATATTTATTGCACACACAATCAATAAGTATAGATGTAATGCAATGGTTAAGGGGGTAGAAGAGACACAAAATTTATAGTGGTTCGATCCAATCGATCTACATCCACTACTTAACCTCCCCGATCAGGATTTTCAACCCCACTTGTATTACCAACAAGTGTTACAACCTAAGATACAAGTTAAGAATTCCTAATTACAAATTAGGACTTCCCACCTAGCCTCAACTAGGGTTTATGCCTAGCCTCAACTAGTTCTTCCCTTGACTTAGATCCTACTAAGTCTTACAATCATCCACTTACAATGAAATATGTGAATATAATGAAAATCGGCTTTCAAAAGTAAAGCGACAATAAGTTCAATTACTCATAAGTCACAAAGGGCCTAACAAATCTAATGCATTCAAGTATGAATATAGATGAGATATTAAATATGCCACTAATTTTGCACCAATCTCAATCACGAAACCAATCAAATAAATTCCATTAAAATGGGAGTGGTTTCAAATCCAATGAACTAATATTTTTGATAAAAATAAAGTTGAAGGCCTAATTCTTGTTCAAATCTTTCCTAAGGTTTCGAAAATAATGTTTAAGCACAAAACCTAAGACAAATATGTTCAAGAACACAACATATCACTTCCACATGACAACCGTACCAAAAGATGTAATTTAAGCACAAATGGAATACGAAATCAAGATTCCTTACAACCGAAAATGAGAATGAATCAATTCAATTTTGGAGAGTTGGTTGCCAGCCTTAGAACACCTTTATGACACTAATTCCAAGGTTCACTCAGTAGCCTAAAATTGGTCCAAGAGATTAAACTTGAAAAATGAGTCAAATTAATGTAAAAGCTTAGACAATGGAGTGTACTTGAGCTTGAGAGGATAATAGTGTGTTCTAAGTAGTTTAGGAATGGTTTCTAACCCTATTTGACCTTTTTAGACCATTCTCTAAATCCAAGAGCCCAAAATCAATCATTAGTTCAAATCAAAGCACAAGGTGTAAGCTTTTTAAAAAGCAGTCAGGAGACTGGTTAGCGTGCTAACCAGCAAGGACCATAAATTAATTAGTTTCTAGTTTAAGTTAGAGACTCCCTAACTAACTCACCTACAACTTAACTAAACCTCTGGAACCACCTTTGACATGTTTATTATGAGTCATTGGACAGTTTCAATGATCTCATGAATCTCAAAAATTAGAAATTCTAGTTTCATGAAATATGTAGGGGCTTACGTACAAATATTTTAATTATGATTCAAAAACCATCCAAACTGATGTTAGCACAATCAACACCGATCACATCAATTTTTCATATCCAATGCATGCTTTAAAACATGTTTGCACAATGTAAAACCATTTTAAATAACGAAGTTTAAATCATGTAAAAACCGAAACTTGTACGAACTTGAAACTTTGGAAGACATGACATGCATGAATCTTATGCATTTGGCTTGTGGAACTAAACTTACAAACCTTACATAGATGTTACACATTATGATCATAATATTTCGAAGTTCTTCCTTATTCCGATGCATCCTTAAGCTTTTCCAATTTTGTTTGATCTAAGTCTACTTGAACTTTAGAAGTTCTTCATCCTTGGATCTTGCACATACTTGAAAAACCTCGTTAGTACTAATTCACATTGTTTGTTGATATCAAAATCTCAGGTAGAATCTTAGTGACAAGACATTTAGTCCAATACAAATAAGTGTATCGACATGAGATTTTCATTAGAACTCGTATCACATTGAGCTCTAAAGTGTCAAGCCCATTTAATTTTTTATATTCAAATGTATACCTACATGATCATTAAGCTTCACAGAACTTAAATCTGGCCTTTTCTTTTTCTTATTCTTCTTAACTTTAAAATCTTCAGGCTTATTACCATTCTTTCCATTTTTCGATTGTTTAACTTTTCACTCTTGAGTTACTTTCCTTTCATTCAACTTATTCTTTCGTAAAAACATTATTTTCAATTTCCAATGTTAATGTATTAATTAGATATATTTTCGGGTTGAGATTATCCTTCTTTAATTTTAGATAATCATTATCATTAATTGCATTATCAAGTAATTTATTTGAATCATCATAAATATGCTCATTATTAATTTTGAACATGACAAATTTATCTTCAAATTTCATAGACATCATCCCTTCAAGAAAATCTAACTTAGTTTTAGTTGTTTTAAGAAATGGTCAACCTTTTAATATAGGTAGAGAATTAGGTGATATTGAATCTCCCATTTGCATGGCATAAAAGTCAGCGGAGCTACTAAGTTATTTGCTTTTGCTGAAATGTTTTCTTATAATCCATATGTTTTAGTAATCATATAATCGGCTAAGGTAATATTAATTGGTGTATTAGTCTACGATCATATTTTCATTGATTCATATAATTTAAGTGACACTACATTAATTGATGCTTTGAGATCACCCATAGCATATTTAATAATTGAAGGAGTTCCTATTATGATAGGTATTCCAAATATTCCAAGATTGGAACATTTTTCAAGTATTTTTTTTTTATTATAGATGACAACTTTTTCCTAAAGTTTTCTTTTGATTCCTCTAAAAATATATTTTTTGATTCAAAGAATTCATTCAAAACTTAATCATAATTTGATAATGGCCTAATTTATTCAATTAAAGGTTTATTAATTTCTATTTTCCTAAACGTTTCAAGGACGTGTCTATTAATTTATTCCTTTCTAGCATCCGCTAATCATTGTGGAACGGGAGAAATATAATACATATCTTCATTTAATTTATTAGGAATCTTATCATCTTTTTCTCGATTAACTATTTCAGAAGCTTTTACCGACTTTTCATGAGCTTCAACTATGGCTATATACCTTGGCTACAATCTTTCAGGCAAAGGTTTATATTTGAAGTGTTCAACCATCCATTCTCTAGTAGGAATGACAATGGCCATCACCTCTTCTTCATCTTCTATTAACTTATGTACTTTCTTTTTCTTTACCTCTCTTAACTATCATTTCTAGTATATGTGTCAATTTTTCACTATCACGAAATAAAGCATTAACATGTGCTTGATTAGTAGGAGTTGTAGTTTGAGTAGATGTTTTATTTTGATTGATAAGCCTATTAATTTGCATGTTCATATGATTTAACTATTTTTAATTTCAATTATATCATCTTGTAAAGCTTGAATTTTTTGATTTTTTCCTCATTTGAGCTTTCTAAGGCAATAGTTCTTGGAGTTAATTTGGATGTTTAATACCTTTGATAACCATGGTTACCTATACTATTACCTATATTCAGTCGTTGATAATTTTTATAGTCAATAAAGATATAATTAGGTTCAGTAAACCTCTCATAATGACTCATTATACAATTAGCTTCTTCAATTTTGGTTAGTTGCATCAGAGGACATTTATCATCTAGATGACTAGTTTTATAGCAAAAAACACAAGATTTAACTTTAATTTGTCTATCTTTTTAATAACAACTCGACCATACTTTTTAATTTATCAAATTTATTGTCAGATGTCTTAAATGTTCTTTTATTGACTTTAAAAAATTTATTGTTATGGATTTATTTTGTCCACCTTATTTTTAATGATTGTTTATCCATTTTATTAATAACCACTTTTGTTAATGTTTGTGTTAGATCAAATAAAGATCCTCCACATATTGTGTCTAGGAACCTTTGTTCAAATGGTTTAATCCTTTATAGAAATATTCTAATAAAGTTCTTTTTTTATATCCATGTTTATGGACAAAATGAAATCAATCTTCATCATCTATCCCAAAACTCACCAAAAGTATCTTCAGTTTCCCTCTTTTCATTACTAATTTGATTTCTATCTAAACTAATCTTGCATGCTAGAACATATTGATATAAAATGACTAGTAACATTTCGGACCATGTGGATATGGAATTTTGAGGAAGATAGAATAGCCAATCTTGAGCTTGACCTCTTAAAGAAGAAGGGAAAGCTTTAAGCTTAACATATTCTAACTCTATATCTTTAGGTTTCATTACACTTACTTTATGTGTGTATTTCTTAATAAATTATTAAGAAACTTAAACATCTTCACCATGAAAGTTTAACGGCTCAATATTTATTGACGCAGTTATTTAGTTTATTTCCATAATCGGATGTCAGCTCAGGCCCATGTGGATGCCTTTAATGGGCTAGGACACGTTTGATTTGGGCATAAATTGTTATTTCTTTTCTGTTGGTCGCATAATTGTGATGCTAATTGTTATTTTATTCCGTTTGGCATCATATATTTGAGTTAATATTGACATATCATGTGGGGAGGTGAGATGGATATTCACCATGAAAAATGTGCCAATGCGGGTAATGGGTAGGTGAATTACGAGTATACTAAAAAACATGACTAACTTACAGAAACTCGACTCATTAGTGAAACAAGGGAAAATACAAACATAGGCCAACTAAATGCTAATCGAAATGATGGGCTATACCACACTTTGGGATGCATGTCCTAGGCGCAGGAACGGCAAATAATTGAGTAACCGGAGATCCAATGTATCTAACTAAGTTGTTAAGTGTACCTATTAGAGTTATTAATGTGTTGACTACATTAACAAGTTCCTTAAGATTGCTCTCGGGATAACTAGCACACTTTGATGACAAGCAAACTAAAAAAAACACACTTAATGGTTTTTCTTAAAACCCACTAGAAGAATTCGAGCAAAATACCGAAATTTGGAGATATAATGGCTAGAATTCAGAGTGAAATAGTGCAATTGACGGTTCAATAAGAGAATAAATCTTAAGATAATCATCTTCTTCATCTATTCTCCTTGAAAATGAGCTTATCCTTAATGTTTTGTAAAAGCTTGGATTTCTGGTTAACCTTCTTATTTTTGGTGTTGTTTTGGTGACTTCTCAGTCAATTGAAGCCATAAAACAAGTTTTCAAACTAAGTTACCACTGAATTATGTGTTTGGGTATCATGAATGAATACTTCAATTAATGATTTTATTGATGAATTGTGCCTCTAGCATTTATTATGGAGTTTTTGTGATTCCTTACGAGGAGATGGTAGGTCGAGGCTTTTGAGTAGGCCATGGGCGTCGGGGAGACATAATTTCAATTCTAGAATATTGGCCCGAACGCAGGTAGTGCACTATCCAAGCCAGATAACACGCTATCTATACTAGGCGCTGTGCATATTCTTCAAAATGAAGAACACTAACGCACAAGGTGGTTCCCTAGCGTGCTAGGCAGCCTTCCTAGCATGTTATGTATAGTTGACAACAAGTTTGTTTAGGGTGTGGTTTAGGAAAGAACTCTGTAAAACCAACTTAAAATTTCTAAAATGATTTAGAACACTAGTATATGACCTTATGGGGCTTAAGGAATCTAGGGAGATAATTGGGAGAGTAGCAGGGTCAGATCGGGGTGTTTTTCAAACTTCAAAATGCAATTTGAGGTGCCTTAATCCCTTAAGAAACACATCTTGTTTATTTAACTATTTTAATTGATTTAACTACTACTTCTTTGCTATTCATCTCCATGTTCTATCACTGCTTTGGTTTGGTTTAAAAGTCGGCAGTTTCTCTTGCCGCCGGGTTTTATTCGGTGTTGTGTTGCACGAGCTCTATTATGATAAACTATAGCACGTGTCACTCGCGCCCTCGGTGAATGGAAACCCAAGTTGTTGTACTCATCGGTGCTTGTGTTTGGTGGGTTGTGATACGGACCGACAGCTAGTAGTCCAGATGTCGGTTAATGTTGTAATGTCATTGGGATCATCCGAATTGACGAAGTATAGTCTAGTCTGCTACGCATGACACAACCATTTTACTTTCGATAATGTTATTTACGCATACGATGACCTTACAATTGCATTTTTATTTTCTCATGTTTATTTAACATTATTATTGGCCTATCTATTATTGAATGCTCGATTGTTTTCTTTTGTTAGTTACTGAAGCCATCTCGTGTGTGACTACTGTATATATATGTACATTTTGTTGGATTTTGTGGATTGTAGAACACTTAATACATGTCTATGGATCTCTTGTCATACATATTTGGCCTTTGTTATATACATGGTATCCTTTTGCTCAGTTTTCCATTATGTAGAACTGTTAAATTGCATAATTTATTCACACTTACACACTTCCTCTTTAAAATTATAATGAAACCTGACAGATTAACTAACTAGCTAAATAAGTTCATCAGTAATGATATGAAGAATAATTGGTTAAACTAGTGTTATTTAGAAATGTGTAAACAACCATTTAGGTCGTAGGGTGTCATAGATAAGTAGACCACGATGTGGCAGGGCTTGGTGACGTGTTATTTGACATGGCAGTGCGCAAGGTGGCATTGGGGCGAGGGGCTGCCAAAGTTTTTATCGGAGACCATGGTTTAAGGAATCTTAGGAGTTAATGAAAGAACATAAAATTTAATAAACAAACTTAATTGTGGATAATCGATGTACTTGCCTAAGAACTCTAGTTGGGAAGTGATGTGAGGCACGTAGAGTTAGGGTTTACATACATGTTACTTTTTAACGTAATTTACATATTATATGCGTATATATACCGATGCTAATCCTGATGCACGCTTCTCGATGCAGATCACGATGGACGGACAACCCTCTACACCTACAGAGATTTGTTAGACTAGCGATCTGGCTAAGGCCACTATTACTGCTACTACCCAAAGTGTCGATGACCGACATGCATTACATGACACTCCGTTGGCCTAGATTCTCTAGTTACTTGGGGCTCAAGCCATAACAACCGTCATAGCAGTGTAGCTCCCACAGTAATTACGGTGCCAATTACTACTATTACGGTAGTCGTTCCCTCAATTATTCCTCAGATGCCTGCTTAAGCAGTGGTTTAGGAGACACTGGTAGAGGTGGTTATGCCAATGGTGGTACCAATTGAGACACCAACTCCTACTCCTAAACTGACAGCTATAGAGCGGCAGGCTACCACTTCTAAGTTTACTTTTTCACATAAGGCCAAGCTAATCAATGATTTTATCATATTTACGCTGGGATTCTTTCATAGAGGTAGTGATTCGGATGCTGCTGAGAAGTGGTTGTTATCTCACTAACGGCTTCGTAAGTTGCTGAGGGTTACGGAGAGCATAAAGGCTATGGTTTCGAGATCGTGCTTAAGGGGAGCAGCAGTTTTTTTGTTGACTACGTACTGTGAAGCGCATCCAAATCCGACGACTTAAGCTAAGTTTCGTCAGTTGTTCTACGATGAGTACATACCGGTGGAGGTGCAATTGATATTAAGGGAGGTGTTTTTGGCCTTGAGATAGGGCAACCGGTTGGTTCTACGGTATATAGAGAGGTACCTGTACTTACTGCAGTTTTCTATAGACGTTATGGGGATAGAGAGACTGCAGATTTACTACTTTGTTAGGGGATTAAATGATACCATCGCCAGTGCTATTATGTCAACTAGGGCTCGCACTCTACATGAAATGTATGATTGAGAGCTCACACACGAGACCTTCGTTCTGCAAAGAGATGGGATACTTGCATTAGTTAGTTTAGAAATCCATTCAAGGCAAAGTTTGAGGTGAGCCCAGAGGCAGAAGAGAGAGATATATCAATTTGATAGGGATTGTAGAGATTACTAATAGTTTGATAAGAGCCATAGAGATGTCTGCGACCGCAGGGATGACTATCTGTCGGACCAGTATAGATATGATGACAGGCAAACAGTACATGCGAGTGCACCCACACCGTTGGAGCATCCGAGATAGCAGTACAAATAAGACTAGAATTAGGGAGGCGGTGACTGGGGTCAAACGGACCAAAGTCAGGGTCAGGGTCAGAGATCGGGGTAGAGACGGAGGGCAGCATAGAGGCATATGTTTTAGGTGTGGACAAAATGGTAACATCAGCGTCGATTGCTGAAAAGCTTCGCCACCACCAAAGTCAATTCAAGCTGGAGCACGCGATTGCTCAACTGGACAATTACGCGACCAGACATCACGTCGAGGGTATTTTATTTTAGGAATTTAGAAAGTTATTCCATTAGTATTTTATCATGTATTTTCGAATGTATAGTAAGAGAGTTACAAACTATCACATCATAATACCATCGACAATGTTGAGCATGTCCAAGAACGAGGGGCGTTGTCAGTTGTTCCGTCCTTATTAACCCTCTACATGAAAAGAAGAACGGAGGAACAAAATAGAGTGGCGTTGTCTATTGTTCCTTCACATCTTCCTCCCTAAAAAATGAAAAGCAGTAGAGTCTTCTGTTGTTCCACCACAGCTTACTTTCTGTAAAGAGACTAGCAGTGGTGTTATCAGTTATTCTACCACTATTGAGTTGCAAGATAGATAATAAAGTTCCATCTTAGATTCCAAAAGAAGAAGAACCTAGTACCAATTTCATTTAGGTTGTTAGATTAACTTAATAGTCCCGTGATACAAAATATCGTTTACCTCAAATTTCGAGATGAAATTCCCCATTTTTAGGAAGAACTATAATGGCCCAATATTTATTGATGTAGTTATTTAATTTATGTCAAGAATCGAATGCCAGCTCAAGCCACCTTGGGCGCCTCGAATAGGTTAGGACACGCTTGACTTGGTAGAAATTGTTATTCTTATCTATTGGTTACATAATTCCGATGTTAATTATTATTTTATTCAATTTGGCATTGATGTATGAATTTATATTGACATATCGTGTGAGGATGTGAGATGAATATTCGCCTTGAAAAATGTTCCAACATGGGTAATAGGTAGGCAACCTACGGGTACACTAGAAAACACAACTAACTCTTGAAAACTCGACTATCTAGTGGAATAAATAGGAAATATAAACATATGCAAAGTCAAGCTAATCCAAATGATAAGCTATGGCATGCCTCAAAATGCGTGTCAAGGTGCAATGATGACGAATAACTAGGTAACCAAAGATCCAATTTACTAAGTAAGCTATTAAGTGGACCTATCATATTCATTAATAAGTGGACATCATCAACCAGGTCTTTGGATTTTCCTCGAGATATGTAGCACACTTTGATGACAAGCATACTATAAAAAACCCACTAGAAAAATCCATGCAAAACATGGAAATTTAGGGAAACTCCGGATAGAATTCATTGTGAAATAGAGCAATTGAGGGTTCTATTAGAGAATCAAACTTAAGGTAATCATCATCTCCATCTATTCTCCATGAAAATGAGCTTCAACTTGAAGTTTTGTAAAAGTTGGGATTTTTTGTTTACCCTCTGATTTTTGGTGTTGTTTTCATGACTTCTCAGTCAATTAAGGCCATAAAACGAGTTTTTAAACAAAGTTACCACTAAATTATGTGTTTCGAGTTATCATGAATGAATATTTCAATTGGTTATTTTGATGATATATTGTGCCTTTGGCATTTTTTTATGGAGTTTTTATGATTCCCTAAAAGTAGAAGGTAGGTCAAGGGCGTTGGAGGAGGCCACCATCATCTAGAAGACAACAATTCTAACTCCAGAATTCTATCGAAGACGCAGGTAGCACGCTATCCAAGCCAGATAGAACGCTACCTATATAGGGTGTTGTGCATGTTCTTCAAAATGAAGAACAATAGCACGTTAAGTGGCTCATTGGCACGCTAGACTCACATAACGCACTAGGCAGCCTTCCTAGTGCACGATGTACAGTTGAAAACAAGTTTTTTTAGGGGCTGGTTTAGGAAAAGACTCTGTAAAACTAACTTAAAATATCTATTACTAATCTAGAATACTGGTACATGACCTTAGAGGGCTCAGGGGCTCTTGGGTGATAGTTAGGAGCATAGCGGGATCAAATAGGGATGTTCTCGGGGACTTCGCTGTGAAATTTGAGGTGCGTAAATCT
This sequence comes from Stephania cephalantha, assembly GCA_039657325.1. Taxonomy (NCBI): domain Eukaryota; kingdom Viridiplantae; phylum Streptophyta; class Magnoliopsida; order Ranunculales; family Menispermaceae; genus Stephania; species Stephania cephalantha. The sequence continues at coordinate 25,149,983 of CM077573.1, forward strand.
CTTAAGGAACACATCTTAAGTATTTAATGATTTCAATTGTTCTATCTACTATTTCTTTGCTATTCATTTCAATGTTCTATCACTGATTTGGTTTGGTTTAATGGTCATTGGTTTTGCAAGCTGTTGGGTTTTATTCAATGTTGGGTTGTACAGGCTTTAGTATGCTCGACTATTGCACGCGACACTCGCACCCTCTGTGAATATCAACTCGAGCTATTAACCTCATCGATGCACGTGCTCGGTGGGTTGTGATAACAACCAACCCTGCGTTATCTATTCGGATGTGAGCCAGTGTAGTAAGGCCGCTGGGATCATACGGATCAACGAAATATGGTCTAGTCTGCTACATGTGACGCTACCATTTGGTTTTCATTAGTGTTATTTACACATGCGATGATCCTATAGTTGCCTATTTATTTTTGCATGTTTATTTAACATTATTATTGTCTTTCTATTGTTGAATGCTTAGTGGTTTTCTTTTGGGAGTTTACTCACTGGACTCGTCATCAATTTTTGTTAGGATGAGCGTGTGTAGATCATTCGACAAACAAGGGCCAGGAGGTTCTGGGAGATTACGTCTGAGTTACTGACGCAAGCTTGTGTTTGACTATAATATGTATATATTTACATTTTATTAAATTTTAGAGACCGTAGAACACTGAATACATGTATATGGATCTCTTGCTATATTTACTTAGCCTTTGTTATATACATGGTATCCTTTTACTGGGTTTCCTACTACTTAGGATTGTTAAATTGCATAACTTAATCAAATTTAAAGACTTTCGTTATAAAATGATAATAAAACACGATAGATTAACTAACTAGCAAAACAAATTCATTAGTAATTATATAAAGAATAATTGGTTAAACTAGTATTAATTGAAAAAGTGTAAACAACAATTCAGGTCACAGGGGTGCAAGGCTTGGCGACATAGGATGCGATATGGCAGTGCCCTGGGTTGCCTCGGGGCCCGGGGCTACCACAAAAATGATGTAGAGAATTGATAAATGCAGATTTTATTTCAAAATCGAAAAACTGCGCAAGAAAGATAATACACATATGTTTGTAAGATGTGACTTTTTTGTTCGCTTTGCTAAAAATAAGTTCTTGCTCTCATTCTACCATATTGTATGATATACAACAAGAAAGATTCCTAAGAAATTATGTAAATATCCTCGACAATGATGCCAAAAATCGACATATGTCGGGCATTTACAACAAGTTTCCCGTATATCTTTATTATTTGCAGTAGTGATTAGTGGTACCGTCTCCATAGGGATTTTGCAAACTTCTTAAAAAAAGACTTTCTATAGTTTTTATAGCTTTGCTTTACCATAATTAATTTAATAAAAATGCGAATAAAATTATCTAATCAAACTATGACAATTAATTAAACCAAATTAACTAACTAAACTAACTTAACTAACGCAAATCATATTCACTAAAACTAAATTCAAATCAAATCAAATCAAACCAATTCAATTCAATTTAATATAATATAAAACAAACATCTAAACTATCCAGAACAATGAAACATTAATTCGTTTTGTGTCCAAACATATTACTTAAATCATAGTCATAATCATACTATCACTATATTATAAAGTATATTTAGATAATTAAATTTGAATCATAAGTAAGTTTACAGCCCTTAGCAAGCCACCAGTTTTTCTTATATCGATGGAAAAACCACATCCTAATTTTATTAAATTAATCCTTTAAAAGCTCAAAGATAATTAATTAGACTATAGTGCAACATTAAGTTCCGTGAAAACTTTGAACAACTTAGCCTAATACCTTCAAAACAACTTCAATATTAAAGTTAGATTTCAATTCACCTAGGACATCTAATGGTAATAGACCTATTAAAAATTATAGTTACTGCTTTAAATTAGATATAGATTACAAATATCACAATACACATTTGCAACTATGCATGCAATACAAAGCTTCATGATTGTAATCTGCAAATATCAATTTGTTAAAATAGTAAATTGATGCATATGATAATGTTCATGTTTGGACATTGTTTACAATATAAATTACTCGCTCATATGCATAATAAACATCAAAATAAAGTAAATAAACACCTCTTATTAAATACTTTGAATGTTCCAATTGTCTCCAAACAAATGAACAATAAAACTAAACTAAGACTTTATAAAACTAATTAATATGGCTCCAAGAGCAATAAAGGGCAATTAATTGAAAAGCCTAGGGTTCATATATATATATATAACATTCTACGTAGTACATATCCCAAACTAAGTGAAATTCCTTAATGTTATCCAATTCTCAAAATCGACTCCAGATAATCATCATTGATTCCTATGTCATTGTTGATTCGCTGGGAAAATCAGATGAAATATGTTTCTTTTTTTACCGATTTGGTGAGCGAATACTGTATTTTCCTAATTCATTGCTCATTTACTATGCACTTTCTCTAAATGATTGAATTCTTTATTTTATTCCTTTTTTCTTTCATTTCTTCACATAATCTAAATATAACTTGGAATCATAAAAATAAGAGAAAACCCAATTTAATATAGCCTTTTGACATCCAAATTAACACTAAAACATACTATAAAGAACTCACTAATTATTAACTCGTCAATAGTTTTAGCATTAATTAGTATGTTTTTATTCTCTATCCTTTTAACTCTATTTTGGAAATATTTTCGAAACTTAAGCTCTGAAGTAGCTTCAAATAGAGGGGGGATGATCCAGTTTATGTCCTCATTACAATATATTATGTCTTTCTAGAAAGTCACATTATTTAATAAAATAATTTATTAGTTAGTTAGTTATCCTACTCAAATTTTTGAATTTCTTGTGAGTTCTTCCTCTATCTCGATCATTATATGTGATATATGTGATATACTTGAATTAATATGAATTAAATTGAGAAAACAATATTTACTATCCAACGAACCCAGAGCGATTTAGATTTACACTGTAAATCGCTGCAAAAATCAGTAACATTGGGCTGAAATTTTAAGCGAAAAATCAAGTATAGCGATTCAGTAGTGACTCGACCCCTATAAGTCTGATTCGCTGGGTAAATCGCTTGTCCACTAAACCTTTTTTTAACTGTTTTACATAGTGATTTACCAAAGAATCTACTTAAACCCTTGATTCACTAGGCTCGAATCTATGCTTTTAAAAAAATACCTCAAATCGCTAGACATAACTCATTTCACACTAATAAACCCTTGCACTCATTCGATTAAGAAATGAAATTATTGCCTAGATTTAACTCTCCAAAGACATAGTATAGCTTATTTAAGTAATTTACACTTCGACGAGGAGCTTTGATATTCCATCATTGCAGTTGCACTTTCTATCTGGAGTTTATAACCACACTGATTGCTACGTTTCATAAGTCAATGTAGAGAGGGATGAAGAAGGTGCTGATGATGCTAAAAATGAATTTACATCTAGATGTCATAATTTGCAGTCATTCTAATGTTTGCTTGAATGAGAGAATGTGAATCTCGTTTTTGTTATTAATGAGAAATGCAAGATATATTCCATTGGAGTTATGCTATTATTTACGAATTATTTGTTTGTCTATTTTATATATTTTGATAGTAAATTACATTATATAGTTTGGTTATGTTTCACAAGGTATATTTTTTTGAAACCCAACTTAATTTTCAAACCTTGAGGACAAGGTTTGGAATGAGTTTTGTGGTATTTAAGTGAAGTGAAATATAAATAAGCGACGTATGGAAGATTTAAGAGTTAGATTTTATTCAAAGTTGAGAAAAAAATTTCAAGTTTTTGATGAATATTGTTAAGTCGTTAATTATGTAGTATTATATAGGATATTTATATATTTTTTATTGTTGAGTCTTTAAAATATTAGCCTAATTTTTCTTATTAATCATTTTCAGGTTTATTGGGGCACGGGGTTGAATCCGTGGCAAAAAACTACTAAAAATGGAGTGTTTGCAAGCAGTGGAACAGCAACCAGAGGATCTGCCTCGAGTTACGCATTGCACAATGGTGACTAGCTGGCCAAGTGAGGCTTGAAAGTCACACACTTTAGTCACTCAGCACCACAACCACTCGATCACGCCTAAAGACATGCACTGCAAGTCGATGAAGAGATGAAGAGTAGCCTAGTGACGCAACTCATGGATACACATGAGTCATTCATAACCACAACTATGGACTTGCCTCGAGATTCATGCTGGTGTTGTCTCCTACATCTTTGCACGCTCTCGCACTTCCCTTCCTCCATCCAGTAGCCATAGATTCTTCTCGAGATTCCCATCGTGCTGTCTCCACATTTTCGTGCGAGTTCTCTAGCTGCCTTCATTCTCCACATCAATTGTAGATGATCATCGTGATGCATGTTCGTGTTGTCTCCTAGATTGAATCTCGAGCTTTCTTTCGTCTCCTCGCCACCCAGCTACGTGCCACGTGGTACTTTACCACTCATCTAGCACGTACACGTCCGCCCCGTCTTTCAATCGCTGCCTTCCACATCATCTACAACAATGAGCTCAGTCAATCCATGCATAACATATGTCGAGACCTTGCAATGAATTCAAAACACCCACTAGATTTGCCTCGGTGAATGCGTCATGAACCCACCTCCTGAATTCAATTTATCTTTCTTCTATAGAGCAAATTAGAATTGTTTTTTGATATTAGGACTTAGGTTTTTGTTTTTAGAAGAACTCATGACGGCTACACATTTTTCCATTCTTTACCTTTCACATACAATTGTTTTTTCTTTGATTTTAATGGAGTTTTCAATCAACATATCTAACTAAATTCCTCGATCTAGACCAGATGTGGAGCAAACTACTCTTTTGGCATAAACATATGTGAGATCTACTTTAATTTATTTAAGTTGCTTTTCGTTGGTGTTTTATTTTCTTTGTGTTGATTGATTAATTAGAGATTTAAACCCTGATTCTTTTGTCAGTGGGTCGTAAGCATCCGTTCTTATGCAATAAGACCACACTAGTGGCTATTGACCGTATTAATTGATTCAACCCTTTTGGGACCGATTAAATACCTTAGGGATCTAGGCTAAATTCGATACACTAGTGATCTGGTTGTTTAGGTGTAGTGCTTTCATGAAATCTATTGTGGTCAACCCATTAAACCCAATTCGCTTAAGTCCAGGGTTGTGTGTTTGGCTAAACAAGTAGTCATTGTCATACCTTTACTACTGAGATTAGGAAGTGCGAGGATCCGCATACGTTACTGGGTCTATAGCTACTCTAAATTACCTTTGAATTCCATACTTTATTTAGATTGATGACCATATGTTTAATTATACCAAAATGACAATGTTTCTGATATTGAGGGTTTAGGTTACTTTTCTTGATTGATTTTCCTACATAGTGTTTTCATTCCGTGTTTTTAGTGAATTCTTCTGGTCATTTGAAATCTCATCGGGATTATATTTTTTGACGCATTCGACACGCGTCAAATTTTTGCGGCGTTGCCAAGGACCATGTCCTTTTTTGCTTAGGTTTTTCATTTTTCTTTTAGTGTGCGCACCTTTATGTCCCATAGTCTTCCTAGATTGAAGTCCACCATATCACTACTCCCTTTTGATCCGGAGATCGAAAAGACTTACCGTCGGAACTCGAAAGAAACAAGGTAGAGGAAACAATCATTAAGAGTTCACCTAAGCGACGAGCAACACCCTCTAATTGCTGACCACATTGGAAATCCGCCACTTAAGGGATGGGAGGAGCACCTAATTGTTCCTCCTCGATAGTTTGAAGCACCTGCTGTGCCACACGTATCCGTGGCACCGCAAAGGCCTGTAGTACCTCAGTATCAATCACTGAATTAAAGAATAGTCGATCCCGCTCCACAAAGGCCACAAGATAACTCTTAGGCAAAGCCTCAGGCCGAACATCGCATTACCATTGGGATGGCTAATGATGAGATACATGATCTCCTAGCTCATCAACCACACTACATTGCATTCCCAGCTCATAGGGTCAATTTTGATCTCATATCCGATTTTATAAAACTTCTCATTGTCTTCAATGGACTGGATCATGAGGATCTAGTGACCTTCATCAATGACTTTCACTCTAAGTATAGGACTATGATTCCCCTAAAAGTAAATGAAGACGAAGAAAAACTCTTGGCTTTTCTTTTTTGCCTTAAGGACAATGCCCAAGACTGGCTCTTCTATCTCCCTTAGGTTCCATTACAAATTTGAACAATATGATTTCTGAATTCCTCAAAGAGTTTTTCCCTAAATATAGATCTTCTCAACTCACTAGAGAGATATGTAGTATCAAAATGAAAAGGGGTGAATACTTTAACGACTATTAGAGTTGTTATAAGCGCTTGTTTGCGCAATGCCCCCAACATGGCCAAAGCAACCTCTCCATTATTCGTTTCTTCGTATGGAACTTACTCCCCTTGAGAAATACAAGATTGACAATGATTGCGAAAGTGACTATAAATGTAAGACAACTCAAGAGATGTTTGATTTGTATGACTATAGCAAGTCAATCACATTATTACATTGATGACGAGGAAAAGGGACCCTCACAAAATCTTTTAGATGGAGTAGGGTCAAATCCTACCAATAGCAAGCTTGATAAACTCAGTGATCTCATGGAGCGATTCGTCACCTCTAGAAAAGCTCAAGTTAAAGCTTGCGGTTTCTACTCAGTCACTGACCATTCCACTGATTCTTGTCACACCTTATTCGAGAACGAACAAGCAAACTTTATGGTGGCAGATTCCAAAGACCACCGAGGAATCAATATGGCAACAATTTCAGTAACACTTATAGTCATGTCGTCAAAAGCCACTATCATAGTTATGGACCTTAGAACCAGAATTATATCCAATATGTTCCAAAGAGACAACCTCCTCCTCAACAGTCCCAACCTGCTCAGAATTCGGGGTCTTTAGAAGAGATGATGAGGACACTCATTGCTAATCAAGATAGACTCTCTAAAGACGTACCCCAATTTAAAACTGAAAAAATTGCAAGTCATACTGTAAGCATGAAAAATCTCAAGGTTCAGGTAGGGCAACTGGCCCCTTCTGGTGGCGTATGGATGAGAAAGGCAAGCTACCTTCTAAACCACTTCGGAATCCTAATGCAAATGTCAACACCATTACATTTCGTAGCGACAAAGAGTTGGAGGAAACTCCCAAAGAACTTAAGCCTAAAGTGGCTGCCCTTAAATCCAAGGAAGTCGAGCAAGAGCTCGACGTTCAACCGTCTCTTACCAAAATGGTAATCTTGGATGAGGAAGCATAACCTTATTTCGAAATCCTACCCCAGTTTCCTTAATGCCTCCTTAAGAATAAAAAGGTAGGAAAAGAGAAGGAAATTCTAGAAACCTTAAGGAAAGTGCTAATAAACATCCCACTCCATGATGCCTTAACACATATGCCCTGCTATGCTAAGTTGCTCAGAGACCTTTGTACCAATAAAAGATTGACTCAAAGGTAACAAGAAAATTACCATAGGTGAAAAATTTTCAGCTATCCAACGCAAGAAATTGCCCACCAAGTGTGAGGACCCGGGCATGTTCACTGTCCCTTAAACAATTTGTGAAGTTGAATCTAGAAAGCTATGTGCGACCTCTGCACCTCTATCAATGTCATGACATTATCTATTTATGAGACATTGAAAGCTGGCCCTCTAAAGGTTACTGGAGTTATCATACATTCGGTAGACTGGTCCATCGTCCGTCCCATGGGTGTATTGGAAGACATTCTTGTGAAAGCTATTTAGCTCATATTCCCTGCTAACTTCGATATAATTGATATGAAAAATTAGCCATGTCCCCATTTCACCTCAGTCTCGCTTGGTAAGACTTTCCTAAAGACTGCTCAGACTAAGATTGATGTTCGCAATGGTTCTCTTACCATGATGTTTGATGGTGAACTTATTAACTTAAACATATATGATGTGATGCGCCATCCTTGCGATTCCTCTTTTGTGGTGCTTGCATTGGATAATGTGGACTCACTTATCCAAGAAGCCTTTCTTGTGAAAGGCGATGATATAAAAGTAGTGTTAGAAAATAATCTCGACACCAATCTTTTGCAAAAACAATCATTCGTCCACGATACTGAGATTGAGGAGCTGATCTCTGAGTTGGACTCTACTCCACTCCAATTTTCCCACCCTAGCATATCTTGACTTATTTGCTTTGAACTCTACACTTCTCCCATCTATGGAGCAAGCCTCCAAACTGGAGCTCAAACCACTACCACGTCATCTGAAATATGTGTGTTTAGGTGAGAATGAGACTTTACCTGTGATAATCTCAACTAAACTCACTCTACCAGAGGAAAAGAAGCTCATAAATGTACTTTGAGAGTTTAAAGAAGTTTTAGGGTGGACCATTATTGATATCAAAAGTATTAGCCCTTCTACATACATGCATCAGATACATATAGAAGAAGGATCTAAACCTTCACGAGAAGCACAACGACGACTAAAAACTTTGATGATGGAAATGTTTAAAAAGGAGATTATAAAGCTCCTTAATGCTAGGATGATATAGCTTATCTCCGACAGCAAATAGGTCAATCCCGTTCAGGTGGTTTCCAAGAAAATGGGGATCACAGTTGTCACAAACTAATGAGATAACACAGAAGAGGAGATCGTGACTGGAGATGTGGGTACTGCCTTGGTTGTGAGGCGTTCTTGTATGACTCATAGAGCTGTCGCTAATGATGAGTGGCTGCGGAATAACATCTTTCAGTCCAAGTGTACCATCTTAGGCAAGGTGTGCAGGTTCATGATTGATGCAGGCAGTTGCGAGAATATCGTCTCAGTTGAAGCGGTTCAGAAGTTGGGCCTTGCAACTGAACAACACCCCACCTACAAGCTAGCTTGGCTGAAGAAGGGTGGTGAGGTGAAGGTGTCGAAGCGCGCCTTGGTGACTTTTTCTATTGGTGCTAACTACAAGGATTCAGTCTGGTGTGATGTTGTGGCTATGGATGTTTGTCACTTGTTGGGACGTCCTTGGCAGTTTGATAGGGGAGTTGTGCATGATGGCAGAACCAATAAATACACCCTTATGTTCAAGGGAGTGAAGATTGTGCTAGTACCCGCCAAGGATTCAGAGGAAGTTAAGCCTACTAAAGAATCTAGCAGCTTGCTGTCTTTGGCAAGATTTGAAGATGCATTACAGGATTCTGAGGTAGTTTACATCTTGATGGGAAAGGAGATAGATGTTGATGTTCCTGAAGCTGCAATTCCTATTGTGAAGGAGTTTTGTGATGTTTTCCCTGATGAGATGCCAGAAGGACTGCCACCATTGCGTGATATTCAGCATCAGATTGACCTTAAACCTGGTGCGTCACTACCTAATAGACCACACTACCGAATGAGTCCTAGTGAGCATGAGGAGTTGCGCAGACAAGTTGAAGAGTTATTGGCAAAGGGATTCATCCGTGAAAGTCTGAGTCCGTGTGCAGTACCAGCCCTCCTTACACCAAAGAAAGATGACTCTTAGCGGATGTGTGTGGACAGTAGAGCAATCAACAAGATTACTGTCAGGTATCGCTTTCATATCCCTCGCTTGGATGATTTACTTGACCAATTGAGTGGAGCAAAATTTTTTACAAAACTGGATTTGAAGAGTGGGTACCACCAGATTCGCATTAGAGTTGGGGATGAGTGGAAGACTGCTTTTAAAACCAGGGAAGGGTTGTATGAGTGGTTAGTCATGCCGTTTGGGTTGTCAAACGCACCTAGCACCTTCATGAGAGTCATGAACCAGAGCTTGAGACCTTTGATAGGCAAATGTGTTGTGGTATATTTTGATGATATATTGATATACAAGATACTAACGAGGAGGAACACCTCCAAAGACGTGCGAGATGTTCGACTATCTTGCGCAGGAGAAGTTCTATCTTTGCGATGAAGAAGTGCTCATTTTTGACACCGAAGGTCCTTTTCTTAGGTTATGTCATTTCTGGAGAAGGGTTGCAGGTTGATGAGTCTAAAGTAGAAGCCATCCGCACTTGGCCTAGACCCACCGCCGTCACGGAGGTTCGCAGCTTTCATGAGTTGGCTTCCTTCTACAGGCGGTTCATTCCACACTTCAGCAGTATCATGACCCCAATTACAGACTGTATGAAGGGCGTGAAGTTTGGGTGGAGCAACGAGGCAGATGAACCATTCCAACTGATCAAGGTGCGGTTAACCACTGCCCCCATTCTGGTGTTGCCAGATTTTCACCTACCTTTTGAGTTGCATAGTGATGCATCTAAGGTAGGCATTGGAGCTGTCTTGAGTCAGAATAATAGGCCTGTTGCCTATTTCAGTGAGAAGCTGTCTGGGGCGAAGTCGAGGTATAACACATACGATGTGGAGGTTCTTGAGAAAATTAATCCTAATGCTTACAGATTGAAGTTGCTAAGTCACATTCGCACGACTGATGTATTTAATGTCAAGCATCTTGTTCCCTATTATGGGGATACGTCTGATGATGACAATTCGAGGGCGAATTCTGTCCACCCTGGGGAGAATGATGAAGTCCAAGAATTAGCTTGCAAATTCTTGGAAAAATATGATGGAAATATATGACAGGATGACATTTTGGTAATTTCTGTGAAGTTCGGGCATTTGAGTTTCGGTGTTCCGGGGGCATGGGTTGATTGGAAACGGCGTGGAGATCACGGGTCAGAGCTACGCCGTGACTACGATGTTTTCGGCGGAAAGTTTTGTTTAGCTTATAACTTTCATTAGGAATTTCCGTTTTTATTGCCGTTTGCGGCATTTGTTTCTATTTTTCGTCTAGTTTCCAGTTTAGGGCTTTCAGGGCTTTTTGGATTGTTTACTATTTTTGGCAAATTTTAGGGTTTCGCTATTTAAGCGACCTATTGCATGTAATTCGCAGTTTTTGGCTGGAATAAAAGAATTTTCGAACTTTGGCTTAAGTTCTGACCTAGATCGAGTTGTTCGTAGATTCGTTCAACTGATTTAGAAGATCTTCGCTGCGTCATTACCCATTTGTTGTCTATCAAAAGCCCGATCCACCTCTCCCTAGGCATCTAAGAATCTGGTATTCCCATCAGATAACACTAATTATGTCAAGTGTTGGGCCCATTTACCCAATCCCTTCATCTCTTCCAGCCCAGCCAATTGTTTCACCCCTTTGTGGGTTTGGGTCGATGCGTCAAGCTACTGCGAGAAGCCCATTCTCAATATCTTCCTCTATCTGACCATCTGAGTTGTATTGTTGCATTGTGACAGCTGGCTGTTGGGGCCCATGCATCGCTTCGTGATGTACCCCCAATTGATCCACTTCTCTGTCATCTACGATCTCGTGAAAGTGAAACGCATGTCTGACAACATCAGATAGTAGATATCCTTCGTACCTCGTATCCCCAATTTTCTGTTCATATATGCAGGACGAGGAATTTCTATTGGAGCCTCCGTTTCGTTTCCCCTCCCTCCTTCACCCCTTCTCTCCTCATTAATGGCAGCTCATTAATGCATTGACCCCTTCTCTCCTTCACCCCTTCACCCCTTCTCCTTCACCCCTTATCACCCTCTTCCACTTCTCGCTGTTCACGCCCTGCATACCCGTTAGCCGCTTGTTCCGCACGATCCAATGTGGCCTCCATTGCCACCTGTTCACTGTGCATCGTAGGAGACTGTTCCTTGTATTGACTGCTGGGCTTCCCTCTATTGCCCAATGGTCCCGTCAATGCTTTGTGACCCTTCATAGGCGGTGTTGCCCTCTATCCATCCGCCGGCGACGTTATCTCCGGAGTCACCTATAGATAAACATTTTTGTCCCAACAGGGCGGAATTGTAAAGAGATAAGGGAAAAAAACCTTTTCGTGCGCCTCGGACCTTTAATCGTACACCTTCCAGTGTGGAGTGATCCCTGGTACCCTGATCGACCTCCTCCAATCCACCAAACTTAGCTCCCATTAGATTGTACGTATCATTGTTCCACATGTTCAGTGGGAGTCCTTCAAGTCGGATCCATCGGTGTTCGCCGCCCCATCATCTATTTGCATAGTGAGCCTCTGGTGAACGCTATGTAATCCGTTCAACAAGACCGTCCCCTTTCCGAACCCCCTTCATTTTCATCGGTTTGTACTCCGCTTCGTCGCGGCACACCAGGACTGCTCTATCGTCCCCTACTCTCCAAAGACCTACTTCCGTCCCTTCCTCATGGAATAGCATATGTTGAATCACTCGCCTCAAAGTAATCCGTGAAGCCTTATAAACAAACAGAGCGCGGTCCCACTCCTCCGGTGGCTTCCTACTGGTTGAGGGACCATCAAACAACATCTGCATCCCTTGTGTAATCTCAGTATGGTGCTCTCGTCCTCCTCAACTGATCGGTGTGGAAGCCCTAATTTTGACATCATGCTCTCCACCGATATACGTACTGCATCCCCCCTGTCCCATCACTCCTCCATCATTCTGCCTGGGCACCCTCATTGTATCCCTCCCTTTCCATGCATTCTCCTCCCTAGTAAATAGAAATAAAATTTCGCCGTCTCTTCCAGCCTAGACTTTCCCTTCCTTCTAGTATCATGATCACTTGACCCTCATTTTTATTTGCTTTCCATATGCGTAATGCCTTTCCTCTCACATTTTCTACAATCTAGAAGATCATCGTAGTGTCTTGCTTCCGTTTGATTTTTTCGTTCCATATCCCACGGCTTGTGAACAAAAAAAATGGATAGCGTTTCAAGCCAGCCCAACATTCCTACCTCGACCAACAACGAGAACGCTGGATCGTACTTTACGATTCTTAGATCATTATACCTCGGTCTTTCCACCATTACCTGCTTTCACTCCACCCACAACATTCGTCTATTTGCCTCCTCCGTCTCCGCCGTGCTTCTCTTGTTCCTTCCATGTCGTGCCACCGTTGTCCACTCGCCATACTCACTCTCTGATTGCTCACCAGGGTTGCTTGCCATTTAATTGTCGTTGACCAACCTGATTAATACGTGTGTTTTTCTTAGCCTTTCTTTATTCTACTTGCACAAATGAACTCTCATTCGAAATTTGATCCGACTCAAACTTAGGGTATCGACAATGCTTGTACTCAAAAGAGAGTTATTAGCACGCCACATCATCAATTTATTAAACCTATTTCTTTCTCTCTTCTATCATCACTTTTTTTCCACAATAGTTAAATTTTATTTAAACTCAAATGTTACCCACAAAATGGTCAAAAAAGGACAATAAAAGCAAAAAAATGTCTAAAATATTAAAAAAGGGGCCCACAGCAGCAAAAGCAGATTGGGGAGAGTATATTAACATGAGCCCCATTGCAGACACCCTTAGGACCATAGCCTTAAGTAACGTCTTAAGCTAGAGTTGTTAACATTACATCACATTGCACGGGTGCATTTTATCTGCCTTTTCATGTCAATATCTTAATTTATGAAAGGTTTAATAAAAGAGTATGCACTAATTTTAACATGCATCCATAGAGAAATTACATTTGTACATAAATCACGTACTTCTAGTTTGATTCATTTAAGATGAGATGTGTCTTATTTAGGGGTGGGAAAATCGCAATTTGGTGGGGAAACCCCTCAAACCGCCCCCAAACTAGGGGTTTTCAGTTTGACAGTTATGCAAACCACCACTAGACCGCAAAACCTTAATATCACACTAAACCGACCGCCGTTTCCGCAGTTTGGTTGGTTTAGTTTTTCAGTTTTTAATGTTTCACGTAGAACATCTTCAATTGTGATATTTGTAGAACATAATACACAGAGGAAAACATTATAATCAAAACAATCGACAGGTAATAGCAATGGGATTATTTACCAAAGTTAAAAGACAAAACACTCCAAAGTTTGAACAAGATGAAAAGTAAGTTGCATCCACTTACAAGAATCAAATCTAAAAAATTAATAAAAAAAACACAGATTTACATATCAGATGGATTTTGATCACCTATGCAAGAATGCATTTTGCATTAAGAAAGGCAGTTGGTAGAGCATCTATGCTCTTGCATATATCACTGCTTGTTTACAACCCTCTATCAATCCTTTAAAGCAAATCAGTTAAATTAAGACGAATTGATCAAACTTGCAACTCCCCTATTCTTCTCTAAGGCGTACTCTAAAACTTGATCAGGACATCAAAGTTGAGCGAAAGAGATCGATGAGGAGTTGTGAGAGCATACACTGATGCGGCAGTGAGAGAGCAGAGAGAAATGGAGAGACACAATAAAGCTGAGAGAGATAAGGAGGCGTGAGAGAGCAGACAGAGTGAATAGGGGAGAGGGGAGGCTTGAGTGTAAGAGACGAAGGATGGAGAGAAAAGACGAGATTTATATTAGAACTAGGGTCTTGAGTATAAAATAATGAAAATACCTATAATGCCTTCGGTTCGGCGAACCACAATTTTTGAAAAACAAAAACTACATACGAAATCGAGGGTCTTTTAGATTTTGTAAATCACCCCCAGACCTCAAAGTTAGAAAACCAAACCAGACCAAGTTGGTTTGGTCAATTTTATCAGTTTCACGGTTTTGGGGAGACCACTGCCCACCCTTAGTTTTAGTGGATACCCTTGGAGGCTCCAATTGGCAGATGTCTTAAGCCACATTACGAATTTGGAAGAAAGTAGATAACAACAAACAACAAAGCCTCTAAATTGCTTGGGTTAACAACATATATATGGATCAAATTCTTTCACTCTCTCATCCATTTAATACTTCGACTCTGTGCTTTAACAAAAGTGCCAACTTTGTGCTTATAGTAGATGAACAAGAATCTACATGACATCGTATGATTCTTCCAAACAAATTGTCGTGGGGGCAACTAAATTTGAGACGTAGTGCTTAGCTGTATAATATCAACTTAATTATAAAAAAAAACAGTGTATAATATAAAAAACTCTTGATTAAAGAAAGGTGAGGGGACACCTTGGTTATCAAAAAAAAGAAAGAAATGTGAGGGGGTAACATAGATGCCTGCATCATATATAACTGATCAATCTCATAAAATATCATCAACCTACAATTAATTAATTGTTTGGAACAATTTACACCACGTGTATGCTCATTACTTGTATATACGTTATCTTTTTTAAAAGGAAAAATGCATTTCATGCCATGTTCAACTTAATTGTAATTTTTTTGAAAAGCCCGGAGTCAGATAAACTTTTATTTCATCATCAGAGATCCAAGAGTACAGTTGACGATATGCTTATAGAGATTGCATCCGTCCATACACCACATACATTATGTTCCATAGCCATTTTGACCAAGCGATGTGCTAAGGAATTACCCTCTCGATATGTAAATACATAATGATCTCCATCTGGGGGTGCCTCGAGACTAACAATTTCATTAATCAGTAGTCTCAAGGGACCTCTATGTAGAGTTATGTAATGTACATGCATTGTAGTGTATTGTATCATATAGGCTGTTGTGTATTGTATCATAGGCTTATGTTAGTTTACTTCAGTTGGTTATAACAAGGGTGTGTAATGTGCACCTTCTCTATGTATATATAAACATGTAATCTGTATTTTGAAGTTAATGAATAACAGAATGTATGTTGTTCATATTTTCTTGATCATCTGGTCATCTGATCTTCTGGTCTGGTTCATTGTTGTTCATGGTATCAGAGCAGGTCTTCATTGTTATTTTGATATGTTTTTGAGTTTACTTGTTTGAGTGTATGATCATGGCGACCATTCATGGTTCCTCGAGTTCTTCAATTCGAAATGGAGCAAGAAGAGCTGTTGATTCAGGAGATTTTGGTGTAGAGAGTCCTTATTTCCTTCAAGGATCTGATCATCCTGGTATGGTAATGGTTTCTAACTCTCTTACTGGTTCCAATTATCTTTCTTGGAGTAGAGCAATGTTGATTGCTTGTGAGTCTGGTTCATTGTTGTTCACTCTAGTATGTTTTTTTGTCAATGCCTCCACCGCAACTTGTGAGTCGGATTCAAGAAAAAAATACAGCCGTACAACACATTAAACTTTTAAATTAGTAAAATAGGATAGGTTTTTTGTTTTTTTTTGTTTTTTTTGTTTTTTTCTTTTTGTTTTTATCTTTTTTTTGTTAAGTAGGGTATTTTGGGTTTTGATAAGGTGCCATCTATTAAAAAAATTGCACCCTCTTACTAAACACAAATAGTGCATTCTCTGAATGCGCCATTTGTGTAACTGTGGATGGCTACGTGGTCACACTAATAGTGTGATTCGTATGGATTAGTCCACGTGGTCATCCACTTGGACAATGCGCTATTTTTGTTATCCGTGGGGTATCAGTCCATGTGGACATCCATGTGGACTGATCCTCATAGATAACACACGAATAGCGCATTCAGAGAATGCATTGTTCGTGTTGTCCACAACGGATCAGTCTACGTGGATGTCCACGTGGACTAATCCACCAACAATTACATGAATTGTGCATTCTCTGAATGCGTAATTCATATACTGTGATGTTGTTTACGTCACACAAATTGCGCATTCGCAGAATGCATAATTCGAGTGACCATGTGGCAAGGGCTTAAACCTATAGCACATTTTGAGAACGCGCTATACGTTTGAGCCCATTGTCATCCCCAGAACACAGAACGCAGAGAATATATTATTTGCATTTTTTGTGTTCTCATAACTAGGGTATCGGGGTTTAGGCTGGCTTTATAGGTACCTAGGTCACTATTTTAATGAGGTGGCTGAAAGTTGGATGATTTAATGATGTTTGTGGTGTTGGTGGAGTAGTGTATTTAGAAACCAAAAGAGAGAGAGGCAAGTGTGTTGTGAGAATTTAGATTTTGAGTTGGAGAGAGAGGGATTGTGAGAAGGAGAAGGAGAGAGAGACTGTTAGAAGGAGAGGGGCGATCAAGAAGGAAAAAATGGGGACGTGAGAAGGATATAAGGGAGAATGAGAGAGGGACTATGAAAAGGAGAGGGGCGAGAATGAGAGAGGGGTAAGAAGAAGAGAGAAGGGACGTTAGAAGGAGAGAGGGGGACGTAAGAGAGGTGTTTGTGAGAGCCCACACACTGTGTGTGTGAGAGAAGGGAAGGGAAATTTGTGTGTAAGAGAGAGAGAGAGAAAGAGATCGAGTGAAGGAGAGAGAACAAGTCTAATTTGTGTGTGCGAGAAAAAGAGAGACAGAGTGAACACACACTTATCAATAGTCTCAGTGATCCACCACAGTGTGTGTTTGTGTTTATTTTTGTGCTTGTGAAAGATGCCTATTATGGGTGTAAGTGTGTTTGTGTGTGTTTCTTTGCCATCCACCACAATGTGTGTTTTTTCATTTTCTTATTTTTGTGTATTCTAAGGTACTGAAAATAACTTTGTGAGAGACGGTGATAAAGAAAAGAGGAAGGGAATATTTAGTTATTTTTGTTTTTGTTTTTATTTACTTTGAAGAACACAAACTAATTTTTTATTTAAATAATATTGTATACTTGTCAAT
Source organism: Stephania cephalantha (assembly GCA_039657325.1). NCBI lineage: Eukaryota > Viridiplantae > Streptophyta > Magnoliopsida > Ranunculales > Menispermaceae > Stephania > Stephania cephalantha. The sequence continues at coordinate 25,167,391 of CM077573.1, forward strand.
ATTTGAGATATTCTTGAATATTTATTTTATAGGGACTTGAGGATCAAAGAAGAAGCACCACACTTAAGGACAATAAATATTTTATATTTATATAGTGATTATAGAAATTTATCATGAATGAATGATGTACACTTTAACAAACTATTAATTATTATACTTGACTTGAAAAAATATTGTTACGTAAAGAACTAAAATTCTTATATATATATCATAAAAAATTAAATAAAATGGAAAAAAGAAAGATCAACTTCCACATAATAACATGTAATCGATTAAGAAACATTCATTAAATGCATATTTAAATTCTTTTTTTATACAAAAACGAATTAAATAAAATCCTTTTAGAAAAATAAATCATTTAGTTAGCAACTTAACAATTTAGAAAATGAAATTTATTCTATCAAGTTCATATCTAATTTTTATTTGTTTTTCTTTCTTAATCTCATAAATTGAATGTGATAGATGTGAAGTTTTAGGGATATTGTTTTTCATCTCTAACTTGTGCCTACTAATTAGTTAACTTTAATAATTTTTTCTTATCTTATTAAATCTCTATACATTTATATGTTTTAATTTTTTATTTTTTTTGGTGGATGTTTTTTTTCTTTTTCTGATTTCATATATATTTCTTTATTTCTTTTTTTTGTGCCGCAAAAGTCATTTTGAATGGTTTTTTTTTATTGCATTTTTATATATGTAGTTAGCTTTTTTTGTTGTTACCAATTAATGAAATATATCATCCATCATTAATATATGTAGGATGCAAAAAAAAAGGGAAGAGTTATAGAAAAAAATTACAATTATATATACTAGTCAATGGGCACGCGCTATGCGCGTGAGGCGTAAACAATAAATGTATCAAGAAACATTTGTGAAAGTTAATATTAAAATATTATCTTAATGACATGTATAATTTATTGAATTTATATTTAGAGAGAAAAATGTGTGTCAAAATTACCTTTCAATAAAAGTGCTCAAAATTTTTAGTTGGGTCTAAACAATATTTTTTAGGTGAAATTAGATATTTTCAGTGCTCATAAATTTAGAGTATCTCATGACATATACATACAACCCATAAAATATTTTTTGTGATGAGTATTTAGACAATATTATAAATAGAATGGAATAGATATAATTGGATTTGCGGATTCATGAACACCCCTAGATGTGATCAATAAATTTCATGTTCACAAAGTTTTTGGTACAAACATTACACGCAATGTTGTCAAGCTGTAAAGGAGATGTGAAGGAAATAAAAATTAAAATAGTTTAATAATTGTAGAGAATTTTTAGTCATAAACAAAATTAATTGTTTGAGCTTTGAATTAAAATTAGTGGTTTTGTAATTCATGAAAAGAAAAAAAAATATATTGAATTAATATTAGTTGTACCTACATATATGTTGTAGGATTGTTTTGTTTCTAAGAAAAATTAAAATGTTTATCATAGTTTTGAAAAACTTAAGCCAATTAGATTGATTGGTATTGTAATTAAATTCATTAATTTATGCATTTCGTAATTTGTCTTCATGCCTTGGAATAAACTTTTTCTATAAAGTAGTAATATAGTGGGACAATTTTTAATAGAGCGCAATAAATCCTCTAATTTGACCCATTTTAATTTAATGCTAGCTACATTTGACGAAGAGTTTTAAAATTTTTCTTATTTCTAGGATCGAACTCAAGACATTTGATTAAGGAAAGATGAATCATTGCCACCTTAATTACAAAAATTGAGATGCACATGCATGCATACATTTTTTTTCTACAATGCAAAACTCAAGGGACATAAACAATTGTAGGTATCAAATCCACCTCTATGAGGTTAGTTGGTCCAATCCTTAATTGAATCATGTAATTCACAACCAAAATTAATTTTTTGAGATTTGAATCCAAAGCAAGTATATGAAACTTTGAATTTTCTTATGACAAAAAAAGAAGCTTTGAATGTTCCATGTCTAAAAAAATAAACATTATTCACAAATGTTATTACTAAAAAATACGCAATATTCAAGTAGTAATCAACCCAATTGATAAGATTAAAAAAAGAGAAGTATTTGTCAATATTGGAATTAACTCACTAATTATGAGAAGATGTGGTGAAACAAATGAAAGGAAAATTTTTAATAATTAAAAAAAAATCACAAAGCAAGTATTTGAAGCTTTCATTTTCCATGTATAAGGAAATAAACATTATTCACAAATAATTAACAAACAAAATTCACAAATTGAAGCAAGTAATTCACAAACAAAATTAATTTTTTGAGAATTTAATCCAAAGCAAGTATTTGAAGCTTTGAATTTTTCTTATGACAATAAAAAGAAGCTTTAAATTTTCAATGTATAAGAAAATAAAATTTTTTCACAAACATTATTAATTAGAAAAAAATATACACAATACATAAGATTCAAGTAGAAATCAATCCAATTGATAAGATTAAAAAAAAAGAATTATTTGTCACTATTATAATTAATTCACTCATCATGAAAAGGTGTGGTGAAACAAATGAAATGAAAGTTTTTTTGTAATTTATACAAATAATTCACAAACAAAATTCGCAAAGCAAGTATTTGAAGCTTTGGATTTTCCATGTCTAAGAAAATAAACATTATTCACAAATAATTGACAAATTAAAGCCATTAATTCACAAAATAAATTAATTTTTTGAGATTTTAATCCAAAGCATGTATTTGAAGCTTCGAATTTTTCACGTTTAAGAAAATAAAATAGAAAACAAAATTAATTCACAAACATTATTACTAAAAAAAAATATAAGCAATACTTAAGATTGAAATAGAAATAAACCCAATTGATAATATTAAGAAAAAGAGAAGTGTTTCTATTAAAAAAATATATTCATGATTGTTCTAAGTATGTTCACGTCCAAGGAAAGAAATAAGAAAGAAAAATTGAAAATTGAGTTTATGATATATACCTTACCGCACAGATAAATAAAATAAATTGTTGTCTTCAAGGAGACCGCCGAACCCAATAGCAAATCATAAATTTTTTTTATCGAATCGAACACGTGGGGGGAGAAATGGGGAGATAGATGAGGTTTTTTTTTTTTTTAAAAAAAAAAAAGAGAGGAGGCACTGCGATTTTGAAGAAGAAAGTGGTTTTCAATAAAATAAACACATGGAAGTTACAAAGAGAGAAGAAAACGTGAATAGAGTGGAGAGAGAGAATTGTGGAGGGGAGAGAGAGAAACGTGGAGGAGAGAGAGAGAGAGAAAAACGTGGAGGATAGAGAGAGAGAGAGAGAGAGAGAGAGAGTAAAGAGGTGGAAGACAGAGAAAAAAATCATTCAAATCCCACTTTGTTAGGAAACTGCCTACTAATTTGAAAACTTTTGAAAACTAATTGAATTTTCATCCGCACATCTAAAATCAAAACCGACTATTAATTTGTAGTTATCAATTAAATTACCACTTTATCCCGAATTTAAATATTTGTATCAAAACACTTAGGGGCATTGTTGGAAGTTTTAGCCAAAAAGGCTTCACGGTTAACCGTTTCTGGTTTGCTATTATAATAGTATAGATATATATCATAATTATTAGTTTGATTTACCCGTTTAATACCACTCACATGCCAATAAATTAGTGTTCTTAATCTCTTCTACTTGTAGGTGCATTTTTTCTCATAAAAATCTTATCTCTTGTAATATACAATTATTGTCTATTAATATGGAGAAAGAGGAGGAGAAATATGTAGGCCTAGACGTGCAAAATGAAATTAAATAAACACAAGAATTAACTTACTCTATTGATGCATAATTTCACAAAAAACTTATGAGAATAAAAAAAATAATGGATTATACGGAGACCCTCATTAAGATGATGTATCGTCACGCAATAATCTTTCTTGGAGGTTTGTAGTATTTTGTTCCCGTGTTGTTGCAAGATGCAACGCACTTCGACTTGATATGGTAAATAGTGTTGAATCTACTATTATTTGTGACAGTAGAGATTTATTTAACCTTCGAGGCAGTCGACCCTTTTCAAAATTCTATAGTTCATTCACAACTGGTAGAAGAAGATATCGACATGCCATACACTAAATCGATGATGAAAAGATTGCATATGCAATATCCATTCGATGAGTCACGTAAGATGGATTTGTTAGTCCAGTAGATGATAACATTACTGCTCCTAGTGATGATGACCCCAACAACGACAGCGAAAATGACATCGACAAGGACGTGTGTCCCCTTGAGTATGTTCCACCATATGTCGTTTGGGAAAACTTAAATGTTTTTACAAACGACCCAACGTATGAACCTCCAGGGGCAGAAAACTTGCAAGATGATGAACAATTTGCTATCGATGAAGAGAATTGCATGGAGGAAGCAAATGATGACAAAGTTTACCAACCATTGCCGATATATAATGAAATCAATTGGAAAATGGCTAACTCCACTACGACCCAATATTCTCATCAGCGAACTGGATGAGACATGCCTAATTTTGAGTCGGGAAGAGGAATGTTCTTTGACAGTAAAAAATACTTACAACTTGCCATCAAAGTGTGGCATGTTAACGAACTTTGTCAATACCATGTAATGGAGTCAACTAAACCTTCTGGGCGATCAAGTGCAGTAGTGCATAAGACAGGTGCATGTGGCATCTCCGTGTCTGTTTGCGAAAGAAAGCACAATTATGGGAGATCACACAATTTGACGAGCTGCACAACTATATAAATCCTAACATATAACGCAGTTATACCCAACTCAATGCCAACATGCTTGCGCGAGAGATCCAGAATGTTTTCCAGATAGATCAGGAAATAACTATCAAGGCCTTGGTATAAATAATTAAACTAAAATACGAACACGAAGTAAACTACAAGCGGAAGAGTGATGCCAAAAGGAAGGAAATTGCAAATGCATTTGGAGATTGGGATCCATTATACGCTAGATTACTAACATGGTTGGCGGTTGTGTAGAAAAGAGTCATAGGACAAAAATTGAGTGGTCATATAGACAGTGGGCTGCTCATGAGATCAAGACAGAGCACCCTCGATTTCGTTGTGTATTTTTTGCATTCGAAGTATCAATCGAAGCTTTTAAGTATTGCATGCCTCTTCTATAGATCAATGTGAATTTCTTGTATGACAAGTATAGTGGTAAGCTAATGATTGCCATCTCTGTTGATGATAATAGACACATCATTCCAGTTGCATTTGCAGTTGTGGAGAATGAATCTACAAATTCGTAGGGATGGTTTTTGAGGATGTTGCACAAATACGCTACAGGTAGATATGATATTTATCTTATTTCTAACCGTCACCCTGACATTCTCAAGGGTGTCAACACACCGGCAAATGGTTTTTGCCCGCCAAATGGATACCACCGCTATTGCCTGTGACTTTTGGTTAGTAATTTCCACACCTATTTAAAAAATGAACCATTGAAAAACCTCATTTCTCGAGCTGCTGCTCAACATCAAGCTAGAAAATCTAATGCTTGCATGAAGCATTTTGCATACTTATGTGACAGCCCCCAATCCTACAAATTAGGCACCGCCCGACACCAGGTCTCCATTAACCCCCGGTATACTAATGTGGAGTTAATAAAGGCCTAGCCAGCCTACAAATCGGTCTTCAGTACCTGATAGTCCATACAACAGATTATATATATATATATATATATGAAATCATATGCAGCATAATTTAAATGCAGTGGAAACCCGATAACGAATAAATTAAACACACAATGAGTTTTAGGTATGGAAGCTAGAATGTGGAAACCCCGTAAAACTGATACAATGTACAAATTATAGTGACGAGGGGAAATATGTGTATCTCTCCCAAATACCCATTTATAAAGATATAGAAAATGTAATATTGATACATCAAATGACCTACATATGTCTCACATCAATGTTCTCGAGCTCGGAGATTTGACCTGCAATTGTCACTAAATAGGAGACAATTCCAGTAAGTAAATCCAGAAGAAGTTCAATGGTAATTTAGATTAAACAATAAACAAGTCTATAAATCATACAAGAAAGGAACAAAGCTGAAAAGAACAATAAAGTGCATGACAAACAAACTACAATGGTCAACGTTAGAGACCAAGTGACCCGAAAGCAAAGGATAGAAGCCTAAGTGGTCTTGACATTCTACACGAGGGCTCATAGCCACTTGGCAATGGTTAAGTGTCAAATATTGATACGACGGGACCAAACTCGCTTTAACCGCACCTAATCTATTCGACACTGTCAGCTCACTTAAGCTGCAGCCCAAGAAAATTCCAAAGGGAGCCAAAATTGCAACTAGATGCTCAGCCGCAATGGGATCCTTAAAGTCTTGTGAGGAGACACGACACATGACGGATGCTGGCTCAAAGGATTCAGTCTCGTATAGAATCCACGAATGTGACTCGGATGCTCAACCCACGAGTAAACAACGACTCAATTTGACCACTTAGACCTAAATCACTTGGTAAGGAAGTAAAGTCTAACAATAGGTATCATTTTCATCAAAATATGCAAGGAAAGGAAAATAATTAATATTGAATTTCTTACTGGTTTACTTACAATATAATCACATAAATCGCCGTGTCAAATCGATCATTCGAATAGCCTAGTTGAGTGCTTCTTGCGTATCTACAATCATACATGGTATAACAAGGTTGTTTTAGGGACCATTTGCTAAATAGATGTCTTATGTGTAGCTCAAATAAAATTCATCAATTAGTTTTTTTAAAGACTCAAGTCATTACATAAAGGGCTTAATATACTAAGACAACCTTATATTAGTTTCACTCTTGAACTTAATGAATATAAGTTTAGGAATCCCAAGTTCATAAAACCTTTATTCTAGTAATTTAAATCAAAATAATACAATTGTCCAACCATTTGGTTGTATACAAAAATCTATTCAAAGGTGTCGAGTTTCTTAAATTCATCAAACCATCAAATATAGTTTCAATAAGTTGGGTTCATTTTCAAGAAAATAGATTAAAAATCTCTTTTATGTCAAACTTGACTCGTACGCAGTTGGATTGATAATACTTGCTTCTAAGTTTGGAAGAGACTCAAGCAACACAATAATTTTCATTCCATCCATGAATTACTAATTTTAGGCCTTGAAACAACAATAATTCCTTCATCCGACTCAAATCGAATCTATTTTATAAATTAGAGTCAAATAGAAGATCCATATTTTCAAACCAAATCTGTAAGCAAAGATCCTATATTAAGATGAGGTTGAGTTCATTTATTGGCTTCGTATAACTGCAAAATATAACTTTCAAGTAGCATAGCTGATTACGCAAGGCTAGCATTATTATTAAATAGATCTTTTAAATATGCAAGCATACATACACCTAAACCTTTTCTAGGTTTGGTTAGGCTCAAACAAGTGATTTTAAATGGTTCAACTCTACCAAACCATTACTACATAATTTCATGGAAGTCAAAACCTCTTCTAAGATCAATTTATAAGTAGTTTACTTCAATTAACCAAGTGTTAGTTGTTATATCCTTAAAAATACTTGCATATGATGAGCTTCATCATATCAATCTAATTACTATTTTATCCATGTACATTTTTACTCTTGAAGTTGGAAAATGAAGACAGGTTTCCTTTCATGCATTATATCAAGCACTTGGAGTACATTCATCAAATGAACTATTATAACTTCAAGCTTTCCTTCCTAATTATGTCCACAATCTCTACCTCACTCAAATGAAGTATTTCAAATCATCAATGCAAATTTAGAATGAAGTCTAAGCATTGGACTTTTGAATCTTCACTTCAATAGTATAAGTTGGAGTTAATTCATGAAGTTTAGTAAAAACTCAATTTAAGACACATTTTTTTGTAAGTTCAAATGCATATTAATTCAAATCAATCAAACCATGTTTAAAACTCGAAATGAACCTTATTTGAGTCATTATATAAAATATTTGGTGTGTATGTTCTACACACCAACTAGATTGATTCTTAATTTAGAAAAAAAAATAACGACTACAGGCAGTTGAACAAAGTGACAGTCAGAAACAAGCACCCACTTCCGCGAATAGATGATTTATTTGATCAGCTGAGAGGAGCACAATTTTTCTCCAAGATAGACCTGAGATCCGGGAAGAAGACCCCTTACTGGGCCGGGCCCAAAACGAGCCAGGCTCGGCCCATGGGAAAAATGAGCCTGGACCAGTCCTGGTCTATGGCCGGGTCGGGTCCGACACGTTTGGGTCGACCCGACCCAAACATAAATAAAAAAATGAAATGAGAAGAAAAATGAGGGAAAAATTTGGAAAAATTCCGGAAAAAATTGGGAAAAATTATATTTCGATATTTTGACCATTTTAAAGTCTATTGAACCAATTTGAATACACAATAAACACCACTAAATTGAGCTTAAACCCACAATACTTGAACTAATGAGACACCAAACTCAGGAACCTAGGAAAAGGGTACGAGAGAGCGAATACAAGATTTGAAGTATCGGGAGGCCAGTAAAGCTAGGACTTTACTTTGTTGTTGTGAGTATACCCAATGACAACTTTACTTGGCATTTCATTTCTATTAATTGTTGTCCTTGCATAGTCCTTTTGACTATTTTGCCTTTGTATTCTTATATCATGTGTTCTTTGTGTCTATGCTCACTTGATGAGTCTAGTTTGCATGATATCCATTCATTTGATTTGATTCATTGATTCTATCCCATGCTCTGTCTATTCTTGTTGTTTTAAATGTGTATTGAATGATAAATAGCATGCTATTAGGCTAGTGAATATCTTATAAATGTTTAAGAGGACTTGTATTCCTTATTTGTTTAGGTGTGTAGATGTGCCTATGCCTTGACAATCCATACTTGGTATTTCTTGAAATTTAAAAAGTAGTTTTTGCATTTAGGTCCCGTACTCGATCAAGGTGTGCGCGACTCATGGGGTTAGAGTCCCTAGGGATGTCGGCACATGTTACTTGACACTGTATGACACTCGGGGTTAGAGTCCCTGAGGTGGTCTACACACCGAGGTTAGAGTCCCTGGTAACACCGGGGTTAGAGTCCCTGGTAACAATTGGGTAAGAGTCCCTCGTGCTATATGATTATTGAGTTGGAGTGACACGTTTCACTGCCGAGCGGACCTAAATCACCACTACTTAGCCTAGTGTCAGTATCACTTGTTTAACTCTGGTATTTACTCGCATATGGTTTTTTTCCAGTTTTCCCATTTATATGCTTTTAAATACCATTTGAATATTTGGAAATGCAAATTAAACTTGTCATCGGGGATTACTGTTTTATTCTTGTACTCACCGTCCTTTTTATGACGGTGGTGCAGAGCCGTCTACCAGTAGGCCGAGCAAAGAGAAGATCGACAATTATCCCTGAGCCCGCGGCGCATCACTGCATCGATTGTAGGTCTTCTTTTGATATTTTGAATATATATGTTATATACGTCTTTCAGATACTATTCGGGGTGGTACATTGGGTTGAGCGTTAGTTCCCCGACTTGACTTAGACTATTTTGTTGTTGCACTACATTTTGAGGACTTTATATATGTGATGTCATTTCTGGTTTTTCCACACTTAGGGTTTTATAAATGGCTTCCGCATAAGTTACTAATTGCTTCCGCATAATCAATAAGACTTCCGCTAATTAATTAATTTAATAAAAAGTTTTAATTAACTTTAAATTTTATAAACTGGTAGGACTAGTGTATTACTTATCATGAACACGAGAAAAGAGGCGTGTAGGTTGTAAAGGCTGACTAATATGTAATTAAGTCCTGCGTGGATATGATTAGGGCTTAATTACGGGATTAGGTCGGGCGGTGCCCTATATTAGGAAAGGGGCCGTCACAGTTCAAGTTCAACAACAACAACAACAACAACTCATTCAAGGCTATTTCAAACTAAATCTAACTAACAATACTCATTTCAAAAGCAATTCAAACTTGAAACATGATTTGAACAAACATGAAAATCTCACCTAGCATTTGATGGAGTCGTCTACTCCGATTCTTCTTATTGAACAAAAATCTAGTCAAGATCTATATCTTCCCTACCATTTTCAATCAAAATTCAACATCAAACATCAAAGTTTAGTAAGATCTAACAAAACCCCTTTTTTTTAGACTTCAATAACTTCTTTTCTTTTCTCTTCTTTCTTTTTCTCTTTCCTCCCAACTTGTCTTCGGTGTTCACCTTACTACCACTGACGTTCACGTTGTGGATGCCTCGCGCCACACCCATTGGTGTGTTTCCATTTCAGACCTCTGCCATGGCCGACCTCCCTCCTAGTGCATTCCCTTGTTGAACAAAATAGTGCAAGCTCTTATTTCATTCAACCCAATTTCTTATTGAAATTTTTTTTTTTGAGGAAAAAGTTTCATTAACCCATCTCTTTCTCGATCCAAGAAATAACATGATATATGGTTGATATTGTCCACTTGAAATTAGATCAAAAGGTCTTTATTTCTCCCAGTCACTTTGTGACTACATAATTTACACAATTAACACACATAACCCTTATTAAAACTATTTCTTAGTTATTGTTAAATAAATTAATAGCCCAAAGTCTTGTCGTCGCATGAATTTAATTTGATTAAGTCGAAATAATGTTGCGATACTATATACTACATGCAATAGAGCGCTAGACATAATTAGAATTATTTTATGTTTCTTTTACAATTGTTTGAGCATTTCGACTCACCGCGACTCTTGATCGAGAATTAACTACTAATAATTGGAGATTATACATTAATCATCAAATTAAAAATACGGGTTGTTACAACTTATCATCACGAATACCTCAATATGTGCGATACATCAATGCCATTCCCAAAGAACTATTGACTCTATCGCATGATGGAGGTATGCGATATGGATGGATGAATTCTAATGGTGTTTGTAGGTACCCAATGCTAGTTCTGTTTGTTTTTCTATGATTATTATTGGCTGACATCATATTACTGAAATGACATTATTTTTAGATTGTAGAGTGTTTTAACGGTGTATTGAAGGCACGATTCTTACCAGTAACATCGATGGCGCAAATGATTTACTTAAAGTTAGTGGCATACAATGACTGAAGCGAGCAGGAGATCAATGAAATAATCTCTAACTGGTTTTTCTACACAAATATGCCACAGATAAAATTGCACATCATGAAAAATCTGCAAGGAAACATCATGTCATTTTGATAAATCGAGACACTGGTGAGTTTGAGGTGCTGACTAGACGTCATGGAGATCGCATGCATAAAGGAGATCACATGCATAAAGGCAACAATTCCCAAATCGTCATCGTGAAGGAACGAAAATATTGTTGCAATAAATGTCAATCGTTTGGTTTCCCTTGCTCACACGTGTTAGCTGCATTTGCCCTTATTCAAGTTAACTCTTTGCAATTCATTGATGCATACTACAAGATCGAATTGTATGCACAATGTTACTCTTCTAAATTCAAAGCCATCCCAGATAAGAAGTATTGGCCGACTTTTATGGTGAAGATCCTACTGGATCCAAGGTGCAGACGTGGCCAAGGGAGACCCAGGGAATGTGAAGGCAAAATGAAATGGATCTTCCTAATGTTTCAAGGTCCTTGTGATGTGGCATATATCATCAAGAAGGACATAGACGAACAACATGTCCAAAAAGAGATCGTGCTCAAGTCCTTACTAAGAAGAACCGATGCGATATTTATCGTGCAAAGGGTGATAAAAAAATTATCCAACCATAGCTTAACCCCCAATCCAAACCAATAGTTGATTTTGTATTTTGTTTGTAAATGGCGTCAGTTGGTAATTTTATTACATTGATATTCTTTAAGTATCCTGAAATGTTACGTGATGTAGTATTTAAATCGTTGCTAATGCTTTAACCTATATTAATGATTCATTGTGACTTTTCAAACAACTCCACTAATTTTCTTAAATCATCTAATTTTAGCATGCATACTAATGGATCCAGGTCCATATGATCCTTCTATTTTATAACTCCAATCTACGCGCAGATCCTCGCTAATCTGAAGGGGTAAGGTATACATTTAAGATGTATACATTCAATATTTATGCATACACTTATAATAACTATATATTGACTAAATTGGCTTTAATTATAAAGTGAATGAAACAATGCGCGTGCGGTGAAGATAAGGTGTCGTTGATCGAAGTGTGGATTACCATTCTTGAATGGTCCCATACCTACTTTCCAGTGGCTTCTATGAGGTTTCACACGTAGTGTCAGCACCCGTACCGTGAACCGGTGGTCTGACCTGCCCAATCCCTCTCTTAAGGCGTCAGGTCACACCATCGACCCTAAAAGATGTTCTAGACCCGCTCTTCCATTCTTTTTACAGTTAAGCTAAATTCAAGTGTGTACGAAATTTGGTGAATATATAATAAAATACTCGAAAGTAAATGAGAACCTAAGTGGGGAAAACACTTGTCATATCATCAGTGCCGTAAATCCAAGTCGAGGAACACGTCCAAATGTAACAGCCCAAAATTTCTAATCATGTTTAATTCCTTAAACAGGATCACCGACCCATACCGTGGGACCCACACCATGATACACACACATACCGAGGCATGTTGTCGAGGTATATTTTATAATTTTGTGATGTTTTCCTAGTATAATGTATTTGTGTAGACTATTTAAGTCATTTTATCCATTTGTAGGCGTCGAGACGTGAGCGGGGACACGCCTCGAGATGCGTGCTGTAGTGGGACCGGGTAGAGTGACTTAGTAAGTCAATTAATTAGTTTAATACATTCATGTGATTAATTTAATTACTTTTCTAAGCTTATGGAAAATCATTGAATCAAATACTTAAGTCTAAGTTTGTATCTACAACTAAAACATAAAAATAGACAACCCTTGATTAACCATGAGATATGCCTCAGGATGCGTGTTAAAGTCAATTTGGAAGGATTAAAGTCTAGCATGTTTTTGAGAAACAAGAATCAAGTTTAGAAGTATAAGGTTGAAGCCAATTTGGAAGGATTAAAGTCTAGCACACAAGAATCAAGTTTAGGTATAACCCTACTCATTCATACTTTCTTTTGAATGATTTAAAGTACAAATCATATGGCTTTTGTATACAAATGACTTTAAGGCCATTTATTTGTTGAATATTAAGCTAAATTGAAGCTTGAATGCATTTCTAGCATTGGTTTTTGAAATTTCAAGTTTTGAACCAAATATGGCAGTTTTCAAATGAAACTTAGATTGTGATTTTTAGGCTATAAAATGAATTTGTTTTTGGAATCTAATGCTTGATTTGAATTCTTCATTTCGTCCTAATAATATTTCTATAAAGAAGTTTTCAATTTGGTTTTGAAAATCAAGAGTTATGCAATTTTGAAGTTTCTTGTGCATGTGGTGTTTCATGAAATGCATGAATGAATTTGTTTAAATGGAGGTAATTTAAATATGATATCAAAGGGCTTTTAACCATGATCATAATTTCAGTATTCGAATGGTTGTTTGATCCAAATTTGAGGTGTGTTTGAGTCCCCAAGCTTAAATTTTGAAAATTTGAAGTTTTTGACAAATTGGGTTTTAATCCCGTTTTGGTTTTTCACTGGTTTCATAAGGTAAACATTAGAGTCTCTTAATTTGGTTTACATATTTGGATTCTTTGCGAAAAAATATTAAATTTCCCATAAAGAAGTTTGAAATTTGGAGTTAAATAAACAAAGTTATGATGAATTAAAGATTGCATGTTGCTTAAGGGACTTTGAGAAGATTGAGAAATAGGTCCTATCTCAAGAGAAGCTTCATAGGATACTGAATATCGAGGATAGACTTTGAGCAGAGATCTCATCGTATACTCTCGACAGAGACGACAATGTTTGGTGGCGTATGATAGTAGCTGCTCATGGAGAGTTTGAGACATGGGAGGCTTTCAAGCAGAAGTTATATCAGCAGTACTTCCCGCCTACAATAATGAAGAGGTTGAGGAGGGAATTTACGGACTTGAGACAAGGAGCAGAGGAGTCCGTGATGTAGTACATGGATCGATATTATTATCTAAGACAGTTTGCCGGAGATTGGGTGAGAGATGATTCTGAGGATGTGTACCACTTTGGTGATGGAGTGAGGCTAGACATTGGTTATCATGTAGTCAGTACAAGCACCAGGACACTCACCAAGATCTATGAGCGAGCCTTATCACATGAGACCTACTATTTGGGCAGAGTTGTTGATGGGACATCATTGGGTCTAGTTTTACCAGCAAAGTAGACTATGTAGTATGAGAGGAGGAGACATAGGGGTAAGGGAGCAAGAAGATGGAGCAGAAGTTCTCTAGGGATGGGGACAACCACATATTACCCACCGATTGTGCCTCATACATCATACCCTGCTCCAGCACAAAGCATAGTAGGCAGACCTCCCTTGCCTACTCCAGTCAGGCCAACGTTGCCAGCTCCCACCGTTCCTGCACTTCCCGCGCCATAAGCCCCATAGGCTTTACGACAGCAGCAGCAGCATGGTGGTAGAGGCCGAGGTCGAGGCAAAAGCTGAGGCCGAGATACTAGACAGGGACAGGGACGCCGCGGAAACATGGTTAGTATCAGACATACGGTCAGTTTCAGACTCGGGGTTAGTGCAGACAGATTACATGGTACAAATGTGGACAGGTCAGACATATTGTGAGGAAGTGTCCGCAGCCAGCAACAATCTACGCACAATAGGACCGAGAGGAGGTTCGTATGGTAGCCCAGCTAAACGCCGACACCACACGAGGTCTCATTGAGGGTACAATTTCTATTTGTGGTAGAGAATCATATGTGTTATTTGATTCTGGATCGACCATATCTTTTATTGCTGGTCGCATGTTAGGCATCCTAGGCTGACACCCATTAGGCTTAGAGTACATTTGATTCTTAGTACCGCAGCAGGAGATAGGGTTTACCTTAAAAGCCTAGTTAATATATTTCCAATTGAGATAGGTGGAGTAGAGTTGCCTATAGATTTCAGGGTTCTCGAGGTATTAGAGTTGGACGCATTATTAGGAATGGATTGGCTAGCAGCATACCACGCTCATATCGACTATTTTAGTAAGAAAATGATATTTGAGATTCCAAGACGTCCGATATTTACCTGTAGAGGTAGTACATCGAGAGTTGGGAGTGCGAGAGGTCAACTCGCGATTAGTGGAGAGATGGAGGCTTTGGTAGCATTGCATGTTATGGTAGAAAGTCAGGGACCCAGGCTCGAGGACATACCAGTTGTGTGCGAGTTTCTAGATGCTTTTTCAGAGGACTTACCTAGTTTACCGCCACTGAGAGAGGTTTATTTCATCATTGAGTTACTACCAGGCACCAAGCCTATTTCTATACCTCCGTATCGTATGGCTCCGTAAGAGTTAGAGGAGTTGAATACCCAGCTTAAAAAGTTGGGACTTAAAGGTTTTATCACACCCTCTATGTCGCCATGGGGAGCACCCGTTCTTTTTGTAAAAAAGAAGGATGGCACACTGAGACTGTGTATCGACTACAGGTAGTTGAATAAGTACACAATCAAGAACAAATATCTATTACCGAGGATTGAAGACTTATTTGATCAGCTAAGAGGAGTAAAGTTTTTCTCCAAGATAGAACTGAGATTTATCAGCTTAGGATCAGGGAGGAAGACAGGTCCAAGATGGCGTTCGCACACGCTATGGACAGTATTAGTTCACGTTCATGCCATTTAGGCTGATCAATGCCCCCGCAGTGTAATGAATTTGATGCACCGAGTGTTCATGCCATTTTTTGATCGTTTTCTGATAGTTTTCATTGATGACAACTTGATATACTCCAGGACATATAAGGATCATGAGCGGCACTTGAGAGACACTGCAGACTTTAAGAGTGCACAAGCTATTTGCCAAGTTCAGCAAGTGCGAGTTTTGGCTTTTGAAAGTCAGATTTTTAGGGCACATTGTTAAAACAACAGGGATTGAACTGGATCCAGCCAAGATTTGAGCTATCATGGATTAGCCGGCACCGACATCAGTAACAGAGATCAGGAGCTTTTTGGGCTTGGCAGGGTAATACCACCGATTTGTGAAGGATTTCTCGAAAATCACTTAACCAATTACTAGATTGACACAGAAAGGACGTTGTGTCTCTGTGGATGGAGGCTTGTAAGCAGGCATTTGATGAGTTAAGGAAATTATTGACTACTGTGCCAATATTGATATTGCCAGAGACTGGATAAAGATATCTAGTATATATAGATGCTTATCGTGTGGGTTTAGGTTGTGTTTTGATGTAGGGCGGTGGAGTTGTAGCATACGCCTCTAGACAACTGAAAGTTCATGAGAGGAACTATCCCACACACGATCTAGAGTTGGCAGCAATCGTGTTTGCATTGAAGGTGTGGAGACATCACCTGCATGGAGAGAAATTCACACTCTTCTCCACACCTGCATGGAGAGAAATTCACTCTTTACTTACCATAAGAGTCTGAAGTATCTCTTCACACAGAAGGAGCTGAATAAGAGACAACACAGATGGTTAGAATTTCTGAAACACTACAACTTTTCCTTTAAGTACCATCCGGGAAAAGCGAACGTAGTTGTAGACGCACTGAGTAGGAGATTGATAAGAGATGGGCTTACTCGAGGCAGCAGCGACAGCGAAGTCAGTCATGTATTCCTACTGATACTCAGGTTCTAATTTACGCACAGATGAGATTACTGACAATGTCCATACATAGAGTATTTGAGGGTTAGAGAGCTGACAGATCATACTCGAGATTTAGTGAGTTAGCATATAGTACAGAGTTCACAGATTGGACTGAGACTTCAGGTCAGTGTTTGAGGTTCAGGGGCAGATTGTGGATACCGAGGTGCCAGAGCTTAAAGATGAGATTCTTCGGGATTCACACCGTTCCCGTTTCACCGTTCATCAAGGCAGGACCAATATGTACCATGATATGCAGAGACACTTCTGGTGGCATGGGATGAAGGCGGACATATCTGAGTTCATCAGGAATTATGGTATTTGCCAACAGGAGAAAGCATAGCATCGTAGACCTGGAGGGTTGTTACAGACGCTTCCCATCTTATGATGGAAGTGGGAAAACATCTCTATGGACTTTGTTAGAGGACTACCAAGAACTGCTAGGAAGCACGGTTCGATATGGGTTATAGTTGACAAATTGACTAAGTCTGCTCATTTTATTCCAGTTGCTTCACACTACACATTTGATTGGTTAAGTGTACTATTCAAGAGAGAGATTATTAGGCTACACGAAGTACCATTGACGATCACATCAGATAGAGATGCTACGTATACATCCCGAATGTGGCCGAGTATGCATGAACATTATGGCACATGCCTACAAATCAGTACAACATTTCATCCTCAGACTGACGAGCAGAATGAGAGACTAATTCGGGTCCTCGAGGACACGCTTCTAGCTTGTGTGTTAGAGTTTGGCGAATCTTGGGAGAAGTACCTACCGTTGTGTGAGTTTGCATACAACAATAGTTATCAGGCCAATATTAAGATGACGCCTTTCAAGGCTTTATATGGTAGACCGTATCGCTCACCATCATGTTGGGTTGAGCTAGAGAATCTGGATATTGTGGGGCCTGAGATTGTTGTTGATTACACAGAGAAGATCAAGTTTATTCATTAGAGACTCGAGGGAGCTCAGGAGAGACAAAAGAAGTATGTAGACAAGTATCGCGATGATCTCACATATGTCGATGGAGCCTATGTCTATCTCAAGGTTTCCTCTCGAAAGGTTCTTCAGAGATTTAATGTGAAAGGCAAGTTAGCACCGAGATTCATTGGGCCTTTCAAGATTAAGAAACGGGTCGGGAAAGTCGCTTACGAGCTTGAGCTGCTTCCGCAGATGTCTAGGATCCATCTAGTCTTTCACATATCGATGCTTCAACCAGCTAAGTTAGAGGCATGAGTACCACCGATAGTTAACTTGAGTCAGATCAACCTGAGTGAGGATATTTCATCTGAGGAGCAACTTGTGCAGATTCTGGATCAATTAGTATAGGAATTGAGAGGCAAATGTATCCCGAAAGTGCTTGTCAAGTGGCGGTTTCATGATGATACAAACTTACTTGAGAGCGAGAGGACCATATGCGAGATAGGTTTCTGGACCTATTCGAGTCAGGTGTAAGTCCTAGTTCGAATTTTAATTTCGAGTATGAAATTCCCATTAGTTAGGAAGAATTTTCATGACAAAAAATTTCTAATCATTTTTAATTCCTTAAACAAGATCACCGACCCGTACCGTGGGACCCACACTGTGATACACATGCATAACGAGGCATGTTGCCGAGGTATATTTTATAATTTTTGTGATGTTTTCCTAGTGTAATGTACTTGTGTAGACTATTTAAGTCATTTTACCCATTTATAGGCATCGTGACTTGAGCGGGGATACGCCTCGAGATGCATGCAATAGCGGGAGTGGGTAAAGTGACTTAGTAAGTCAATTAACTAGTTTAATACATTCATGTGATTAAATTAATTACTTTTCTAAGTTTATGGAAAATCATTGAATAAAATACTTAAGCCTAAGTTTGTATCTACAACTAAAACCTAAAAATAGACAACCCTTAATTAACCATGAGATATGCCTCAAGATGCGTGCTAACACTCATAATAAGTAACTTTGTGTCAAAGTGAGCGTTGTTGGTTTTTTTAGTGGTGTATGAGTTAATTATAGCCCAAGGATCTAAATAAAATGAATGGCCAAGATTAAGAGATATATGTTGTATATATATACAACACTTGGTTTATTTTTCTTATTCTTGTATGTTTTTGAGAAATAAAAGAGAGGGCTGGAGTGAACACTAGGGAGTTTTGGAAATAAGTGAAACCGAAGATTCAAAGTGAAGGTTGAAGCCAATTGGAAGGATTAAAGTCTAGCACACAAGAATCAAGTTTAAGTTCAACCCTACTCATTCATACTTCTTTTTAATGATTTAGAGTACAAATCATAGGGCTTTTGTATGCAAATGACTTTAAGGCCTTTTTATTTTTTGAATATGAAGCTAAATTGAAGCTTAAACTCATTTCTAGCATTGGTTTTCGAAATTTCAAGTTTTGAACCAAATTTGGGAGTTTTCAAATGAAACTTAGATTTTGATTTTTGGGCTATAAAATGACTTTGTTTTTGGAATCTGATGCTGGATTTGAATTCTTCATTTTGTCCTAAAAATCTTTCTATAAAGAAGTTTTCAATTTGGTTTTGAAAATCAAGAGTTATGGAATTTTGAAGTTTCTTGTGTTTATGTGGTGTTTGATGAAATACAAGAATGAATTTTGTTTGAATGGAGGTAATTTAATTATGATATCAAAGGGCCTTTAATCTTGATCATAATCTCAGTATTCTAATGGTTGTTTGATCCCAATTCGAGGTGTGTTTGAGTCCCCAAGCTTAAATTTTGAAAATTTGAAGTTTTCGACAAATTGGGTTTTAATCCCGTTTGGTTTTTCACTGGTTTCATAAGGTAAACATTAGAGTCTCTTAATTTGGTTTAAATATTTGGACTCCTTGTGAAAAAAAATATTAAATTTTCCATAAAGAAGTTTGAAATTATTCGGAGTTAAATCGACAAAGTTATGATGAATTAAAAATTGCTTGTTGCTTATGTGAATCTGATTTTTTCATGAATTCTGATATAAAAGAGTTTTCATCTCCAAAATCTAACTTTATTTTTAAATTCTGCATTTCGAGCTGATAATGCAGCTATTAAGAAGTTCCCAATTTGGATTTCAAACCAAATAGTTATGAAAATTTTAAATTAATAATTTTTTGAAAAAAAAAATCAGAATTTTTTTTAAATACTAATAAATCATCTAGCATAGCCTAAACGCAAAGTAACTGACTCTAAGACTCTCTAAAACATATCAAACAACTCTAAGAACCTAACGGAGGTCTCGGGAATTCGGGAACACATTTTGGGGTGTCTATTTGTAAGTAAAGCTGTGAGAATTCTCTATTTCATTTCATTGACTCTTATTGATTTATAGTCTATTTGTAGACATCGCTAGTTGTAATCTCACATCATGTTGTTCTTGTTTTTATTCATTATTGAATATTGTTAACATGATGCCTTGTGAAGTATTTCATTGATTCAAATTTCTAAGCTTGATAATATTCTTTACATATAGTTGATCAAAAACATGGTATTAGGATCAGTTGTAATGGATTAGACTTGTATCCTGTTTCCTTGGGCTTCGTAGCTTAACTAGTCTTGAAATCCTAGAGACTTAGAACTATTGATCTTTGAAAATTAAAATAGGGATTATCTAGTGTCCATTGCACAAGAGATACGTGGTTCAAGGGGACTTAGATCTACCAGGGTGTCCGGCACTCACCAGTACACTTGCGCGACACACGGTGTACGGGCCTCGGGGTTGTCGGTAAGAATGAGATAGATGATTTATACACGTAGAGCGTAGCTCCGCCATTTGAGGATTGATAAAATTGATGAAATATGTAGAGCACAGCTCCATATAGTAGTGTAAAAGGCTGGGTAGTAGTTATCACCGCTGACCGAACGTAGATCATCTTGACATAGCCTGTGTCAGTCAATACATTTTTAGCTGAGATATTTACTTGCATTACTTGATTCAGCAACTTTTCTGCTACTTTATGTTTTTAAATACCTTTCTTTCGTTTTGGAAATGTTGTATAGAATTCTCCAGTTATTATTTAAATATCACTATACTTATCGTCTAGTTTGTGACGGTGGGTGTAGGTCCGTCGAGCAGAAGCAGGCCGGGGAAGGAGAAGATCAACGACTTTCCTTGAGTATTTCGGCGACTCTCCTATCTCATTTTGTGTATGTCTCGACTTTTGTTTTATTACAGATGCTTATGTCTTTCAAGTAAATTTTGGGTTGTATATTAGGTTGAGCGCATAGTTCTCTGACTTGAGACTTGGTTATCACACTGTGTTATTATCATTATGATATTTATATGCATGTGATTATGTTTTCCTGGTTTCTACACTTAGGATTTTTAAATAATAATTGCTTCCGCATAAGCTTTAAAGTTTCCGTGATAATATTAAAATGATAAATTTTTTTAATTAACTCTAAAATCTAATGATATCATGAACGATGTATCACTTATCCTGAATGCATGTATCGAGGAGTATAGGAAAGAAATGCTGACTAATATATAGTTAAGTCTTATATGACTAGGATTAAGGCTAAATTACGGGATTAGGCCAGGCGGTGCCCTGTTTAGAAGAAGAGGCTATTACACCAATGGTATCCTATAATCCATACATGAACGAAAATATAAGTTCAATATATAAAAATAAATGGATACATAAATAAATCACTCATATAGTGATGATCAGGGTAGCCTGAAGTCTTCATCTCATTGGTGCGCCTTTCCCTTCCCTCAATCACTGGAGGATAGACTTGGGTTCCAAACGCCCCTAGTAAGTAAACAACAAGGTTTTATTAAATTTGCATCATATTCAATTCAACAAGGAATAATATAAGTAAATTGCAGGAGTTAAACATGATTTAATCATTTTCTAGTATGAACATGCAGTTCCCATGAACCTCATATGCAAGGACCTAGCCTGAATCCTTTCGGCTTGGCAAAGTTCAGCATTGACGATCAAGGGAGATCCCATCACGCGACTTCGTGAACCTGAGTGGCACTGACGTGCTCTAACCCCATCGTAGGAAAAGTTGGAGGGCGAAAAAATCCTCCAACTGCCTTACTGGTTGGAGGGTACAAGATCACCATATAGTCACCCATCGAGGCTACCAGACTGGCCGGAGGGGGAGACTCTTCATCGTCGAAGGTGCCCCATTTAATACTTGGAAACGACTCCTAATGGTCCAAAAGTCTAGATGCATGGCCACATATAATTATGATGCGGTGCATATCTAACTATGAAATTTATAGTATGATGCATAGCAAAGTTTATAAATTCCTAAGGTTTACAAACCTCGCGTGTGGTGTGTCGAAACCCGACCGCTCGTTTCGTACCTCGTAGTACATGCCGAAAGTCTCGTCGAAGTGTCGTCGTCGAGCCCTAATTTGAAAGTTTGGTGTTAGACTCAAAATTGTTGATTTCATTTACCTAGTTACTCCCTTGCTCATATCCCAAGATTCTCAACCCAATTATGCAATTCTTTAAATTTATCAAAATACTTTAAATCTCATATACGATGTACTACCTTGATAGTTTGTTTTGAGTATCAAGGAATTCTTATTCGGAAAATACATGTGAACAAAGATTTAGGTCCACATATTATCTTTTCGAAAAGGTATGGTTTGCGCAATTCTGATTAAAAATGAGGGAGATATCAAATTCTTACGAACAATGTGCATATTTAAATTTTATTTCAACTAGCAAAGTTACAAATTCAATTTCTCCTAGTGTATAGCATCAAATACCATGAAACTTTTTCACAAGGTTATTAACATACCCAATAACAACATATCCAAAGCTCACTCTAATTGGAGTTAAATTGTGTGAGTTATGCTTATCACAATGTCAGGTTTAATTCTTAAAGTTTAAACATGGTTATTTTATTTCTTCTTAGGTTGATTCATTCAGTTTCGACTTGGGGCCCCTTTGGGGACTGCTTGGGTGTTTCTTGGGTTTATTTACATTAGTTTATCAAAAGAATTTCTTAATTTAACAACCTATAGCTAATTCCACCATTAAAGGATCTTTAAAGTTTAAGTTATTCAACTTTTTGAACATGCCTTTATCTACCTAAAATTTCAGTCAAATTTATCATAAAATGAGTTAAAATTAAGTTTTTAATAATTCATATTAGTGCATGAAGCCCCAATTTCAAAATCTTAATTAAATCTCCAAATTCAATCCAAAAATCAAATTTCAAGTCATTTAAAATTTGAATTCTTGATACTTAGTTCATACTTGTTTATAGGCATCAAATTGGAGTTCAAATCTTAGCACATGCATGATCTCATTGTTATTGAACCACATCAAACCACATTCATGGTTACATCATCAAAATCCATGAAATTGAAAGGGAAAAAAGAGGGGTTACCTAAGGATTTTTGTAGATCTAATTTTTCTCTTCTTCAAAACTCTAAATGCACTTCAATTGCTCCTTCAATCCTCAATTTCTAGAAACTCATGTTCTTCCTCTCAATTTGTAGGGTGTTTTCATTTGCAGTAACAACAACTAAGTGTTTCTTATATACCTTGTATCAACTTAAAACAGTGGCCCTTAAATATGCCTTGATATACGAGTTTTGTGGCACATCTAAGGGTCCAAAATGGATCCTACACTTCACCATTAGCAACAAAATCAGTTTAAGTTAAGTACTTAATTAAACCTCCTAATCAAGTTTCTTAGTTGTTAATTTAAAGACATAAATTTATTTTGATTGACAAGTGTTGCTTGTAAGTGACGAATGTCCCATATTGCATGATTATGTCTCTAAACTAGATCTAGATCTTGGCCATTCTTCTTGATGTATTTACAAATCTCGAGACCAAACCCATATACAACGTAAATTCCATGCCCTATAGTTTCTTGTTTGATTGCTATTTGCTACATATGTTACATTTTACATAATGATTTTTAATTTTAAGCATAGGCTATAAGTTGAATTTTATTATGTTCCTACCATAGGCATATTAATCAATTTTAATACACCACTTTGGCCAAATTAAATAAAGTTAGTAATAGATCATGATATTTTATAGGACCGCAATTAAGCCAGCTATGCTCTATGTTAGTGAATGTTGGGCGGTAAAGTAACAACAATTACATAAAATGAACGTAGTAGAAATGAGGATGCTTAGGTAGATGTGTGGTAAAACTCATAAAGATAGAATAAGAAATATAGAAATTCAAAGACAAGTAGGAGTAGCACCAATTGATACAAAGATTATGGAAGGGCGGTTGCGGTGGTTTGGTCACTTGCAAAGACGAACTACAAATGCCCCCACTAGAAAACTTGACTCAATAGAAACTGTAGAAATTCGACGATGTAGGGGTAGACCAAAGTTAACATGTGATGCATTAATTAGGAGGGATTTGAATGGTTTGGAAAGCTCACTATCAATTGCACTTAATCAAACAAAATGGAAAAGTTTGATCCATGTAGCCGACCAAAATTAATTTGGGACTGAGGCTATGTTATTGTACTTCCCGCCCAACGTGTAGCTCACTATCATAATTAATTTGGGACTGAGGCTATGTTATGATACTTGCCTAAGTCATGTACTTCCCGCCCAACGTGTAGCTCGAGGCGAAACCCAAACCTTGCCTTGTCTTGTGTCATGTGTATTTTTAATTATTTAATTATTTATTAAATATTACATGCATACCAAAAATATTATTTTACTACTTATAGTGCATTACTGTCGAGCACGGCTACGTCACCTGATCGAACCAGCTCCAGCCTCCGATCCGGTCAGATCGGGCTGAGTCCGGTTTTGTCGGTGATGGGATGTCACAATCTTCCCAACTTAGGGGATTTCGTCCATGAAATTTTAATTACACTTGAATAAAAAAAATTAAGAATGCGCTCTCGCATGTAGGTCTCGTGCTCCTACGTGAACTCTTAGTCGCCTTGGAACTGCCACTTAACCTTCATAAGGGGAATCTCTCTATGTCTCAGGGTCTACACCTTCTGGTTAAGAATCTCAATCGGCCGCTCTTCGTAAGTCATGTCTGGTCTGACCGCTAATCTTTTCCAGTCCATTATATCTCGTGTCGTACCCTCACATATCCTCAACATAGAAACGTAAAACATTTGGTGTACCCCTGACATCTTTGGTGACAGTGCTAACTGATAGGAAACCTTCCCTAGTCTCTTTGTGATCTCAAATGGTCCCGTATAACGTGGTGCGAGCTTCCCCTTAAATCTAAATCTCTGGTGTCCCTTTATGGGCAACACTTTCAGGTATGCAAAGTCCCCTTCTCAAACTCAACTGCATGGCATTTTGGATTGGCGCATTTCTCTTGCCTACCTTATTCTATCCGTAATCTATGATGAATTAGCCTTACCTTCTCTATGTGATCCTGTACCACGTCTAGCCCCACGCCCTCTGTATCGGCCACCTCTGCCCAACATGACAGTGTCCTGCACGACCAGCCGTATAAAGCCATAAACGACATCATCTCAATGCTCAACTGATGACTATTATTGCAAGAAAACTCAAACAAGTGTAAATACTCATCCCAGTTACCCCCAAACTCGAGTACACAAGCTTGTATCATGTTTTCCAGAACCTGGATCTGCCTCTCAAACTGTCCGTTTATCTATGGGTGATAAGCCGTAACGAGGTGAATTCAAGTGCCTAGTTAATCCTGTATACCCTGCCATAACCCGACATATACCGAAGATCCCTATCTAACACTATGCTCATTGGTGCCCCATGTAACCTAACTGTCTTTTACTCGTAAACTCGGCTTGGGATAGTGAAAGAGTCGGAGAGTTGAATTGGTAAGAAGTGCGTTGCCTTCGTTAATTTGTCGATGATAACCCATATAGTATCGTGGCTACTTAAGGAAGTCGGTAATCGTGTCACCATGTCCATCGCAATGTGCTTCTATTTTCACTAAGAAATGGGTAATGGCTGTAGTCCTCTGAGTCTCCAATATTCAGCCTTAACCTGCTGACATCTCTCACGTCTCCTGATATATCTAGCTATATATGCTTTCATGCCCGACCACTTGTATAATTATCGTACGTTTTGGTACATCTTAGTGACACTTTGGTGAATGTTGTGGTGCGATCGGTGCGACTTGGAGAATGTCCTTTCTCAACTTTGGTACTGTTGGAATCCATACTCTACCTCAAAACCTCAAACTCTAATCCATTTTCATTGTCCAATCTTTGAAACCTGGACTATCAGCTAATCTATAGTATCAGTCATAGCTCGGATATGTCCTCTATCCATCAATAATTGCTTAGATATGCTTGGGATTTAACCCCAACTGTGCACGAATCCTCGTGTCTACCGAAATTTCTAAAACACACATCAAAAGACCGACCTGTAACAACCCGAACTCTGGTCGATTCTATGGTGTTGTCTCCGGCGCAAGGCATATACAAAAATATTCGCCTTTCCGGGGTGGTCCTCGATCGTGAAGTCGTAATCTTTCGACAACTCGTGCATCCTCTATTGTCTCATATTCAACTCAGCCATAGTGAAGAATTGGATTACACTAGCTGTTCAAAACTTGATCGTTACGATGCCATCTTATCTTGATGTTCGACCATGACTGATTTTGGTAACATAAGTGTTTGGAAGATGAAGTTTGCCTTCAAAACAATTAAAAGGTTGCAAGGGCATCTGATGGAAATGGAAGATGAAGGGGAGAACGTTGACCCCCCTGTCGAGGTCCCTTCTTGGGGAACCCAACCATTGAAGGACCCCACGCCTCATAATCGAAAGGGGCGTCCTCGAGGAAGTAGAATGAAATGAGCTGGAGAGTTAGCTATGAACAAGGGGAAAAAGAAGGTAAAGTACAGTCACTTGAATTCTCTTATTTAATGGTAAATGTTTTTCATTATAAATGAATGGCCAGCTAACTAAGGCAATCACACTGGCGAAGAGAAATAATGAAAATGATGGAGAATAAGAAGTTTTGAAGGGATAATGTAGTGGCGGTGGTAATGGCAATAAGAGGGTGGTTGGCAAGAAGAAGGTTGTTGATCATAGCGACCCAAACATTGTGAGTGTATTACATGTGCACTCCTTTGTTTATATTAACTCAAGATGTATTTCCTTCCTTCAATGTATCACTTGTGATATATTTCCATATGGCCATGGACACCGAAGATTAGGCTATGTTGAAGGATTCACAGGACTTCATCGAAGGGCTTAACCAACAAAAACCTTTTAAGCAAAGTGATTTTTCTCTAGTACCTCCAACCATGACTTTTTTGTTACATTAGTTATGTCATACTATGAAAAATGAAAGTATAGTATACATAGGATTTGTTTTTTGTCGAGGTTGAGTCAAACGTGACTTTTCTTTTTGAAGTAAAGTCACATGTAACTTAGCTTCAAAACATCACACAACAAAAAAACATCTCATTTTGTACACTTTTCAAAGTGAAGGGGAAATCGAAATCAAAATTCATCATGCCCAATTTGTTAAGTCACACTGCACTTTTATGCATTTAATATGTGTCACAAATAATGCATGCCTGTTGTCACATATCATGTGTGGGGTTTTTGATTGCATGGTTTATGAGTTAGTTTGTGTTGTTTGTAGTTGTTAAATACAGTAAAATGAGTACAAAATTACTTTTAATATCATTTTTAATTTTTTAATAGACCCTTGAGATGACTGTTTCATTTCAAAATTGAAAATCGAAATTAGTAACAGTCATTTCAAATGAGATGAGTGGAGAAATGTGGAAGTTGTTGGTTGGTTGTATTGGGAGGTGGTTATTATCACTCTAACCACCCACTTACCCAAAACGAAGGCAGTGTGCATTTGCCTTCTCTGATCATCTTCTTCATCTATCTTCTTTTTTTCTCTGTTCTTAACACCAAACCCTCGACCTCATTTGCCTCTATTTCTTGGCTATTTTCTCATCTTCTTCGTCTATCATTTTTTTATGCACACTTGCACCCAATCAATGATGACCATACAATACTTGAAAACTATATAAACTCCTAGAGTATACGTGTAAATGTCGATATCATTAGGGAGGTGTTTAACTTACCTGTTGGTAAATATCATGTGGATGATTCATCTGATTTCGAACAAGTTGTAATGGCCTATGACTCAAGAAAGGCCATGAGACAACTTTGTGGAGGCATTGACCCTATCGAGCATAAACCAACATTTGGGGAGTTATGTGCAGAGGCCCATCTTGTGCATCGACAGGTTGCATATGTACTTTGTCCTAGAATTGGTAGCAAGACATGTATAAGTCATTTCGACATATTCATATTTTGGGCAGTTATGAATGGAGTGTCAGTTGATTTAGCCCACATTATTGTGAACATGATGTACAAGATGCATCGAGCTAGCTTGTGGAAACCACCTCTATAAACGTTTCATGAAGGCTGGTGTCCCTCCCCTATTGAAAGAAAAAATTATGAATGTTGTAGATGATAGAAGCGATGTCATTGGGGAGAGTAACCTAAGGTAGATGCGTTACCGAATAATCAATGGAAAGTAGGTGTACGTCCCACTCACATAGTCAACTGCCACCAAGGGCAACGGGAAGAGGAAGAGGACTGGCATAACTTCTATTTCCCAAAAATAAGCCAAGTGTTCAGGGTAAATTCATGACGAAACTGATGCAGAAAATAGTGATGATGGTTTTGCTGGGCTGCTTATGGAGGAAGGAGAATTTGAAGCAGATAAGGAGCACATGGAAGAGAAGGAGTCTGATGAAGAAGCTGGGGAGGGAGAAAAGGAACATGAACAAAATGGGGGCAAGGGTTGGTGATGAAGAATCTAGTAATGAAGAAAAAGCTGATGAATTAGAAATTGGTAATGAAGAAGTTTCTGAGGAACGAGTTGCTGATGATGAAGATTCTAAAGAAGAAGAGGCTAATAGTGGCAGTGAAGATGAGGAAGGCGAGGAACAAGGTGGAGAGGAGGTTGCAAAGTTACAAGCTGTTGATCACGAAGAAGAGGCTAAAGATGGGGCTGATGTAGATGAATAAGAAGAGGATGACGAAGAGGATCTCCATGACCATAGTATATTGCACTTCACTTTCACCTACAAGCCAATTGAAAACAATTTTATATATATGTGATGTTTTTAAGTCATTTTGTTGTGTTATATCTTTAAAGTAAAGTTTGGTTTGATGGGACATTCTATAGACTATGATGCATACCATGAAACTATTAGTCCAAGCCACAATGACGAGGAGATGGATGTGCATATAGCTGAGTAGATAGTCGACCATATAGTTGAGAAGATGGAGGAAACACAAGAAGGGGCAGAAACATAAGAGGGGGCAGCCAACGTGGTTGTTGTTTTGGAGCTTCAGGTAATGACGAATTCATTTCAAACATTATACTTTGCATTCACTCCATGAGTTATTATATTCACTGTATGAACTTGATGTTGACAGGGGGTAATAGTGGTAACAGTGGAAGAGGACAATCACCAAGATGAAGGAACAACGGGAAAAATTGACAAGGGGAAGAAGAAACACAATAAAAAAGGGACATTCACCAATATGGAGGACACCCAAAACGTAACTGTCACTCATGTTACTATTCCAAACCAGGGTGCTCAGGTAGTTACAATGTCCATATCAAATATTTTCTTACATGTGCAAATAGCCTTTTTTTGGTCTATGAAATCGAGACATGTATGCCAAGGATATTAGGGGAACTACAAACACAGGGCCAAGTATTGAAGTCGGTGTGCTATTAAAGGTATGTCTTGAGGATCTATATTCATCGTGTCACATGTTTTTTTTTGTTATTTGCAATCTCTATCCAAATGAACTGATATTTATGTGTTCTTTGCTAGAAGCTATATACTGAGGATATAGTGAACAAGTTCAATGCCATGCAACACACTATGTAGCAAGCTTTCACTGAGATGTAGCCGACTTAAAAGGGCTGGAACGAGAATCAGGAGAAGCAATAGGGTCAAAGATTGTTGCTACTCAGACGAAGATGGAAGAGGAAAATAGGGCACGGTTTCAGAATCATTTAACCCAGGCACTAGGAGAATTTGAACATCGATTCATTAGCAACCTAAACCTAAGCTACACCACCTTTGACTCACAAGTTGATAAGTTGGAGGCTCGAATGCTTGCGTACGGGGCTGAGTTAAGGAAAAAGATCCTTCAAGTAATCAAGGCTAGTAGCGATAAAGGGCAAGGCAATAGTTCCTTACCAATAGTGAGTGTCCCCTAGTGAAAGGTCCCCTTTTAGAGGTGGTGTTTCAAAACAAACAAAAATATTTAGTTATGGTAGTTATGGTCGTGTTATATTGCACATTTAGATACAATCTTCACTTATGCTTTGGAACATGGTTAACTATGATATTGTTTAATTGCTAGTTGGAATCACTTCTGGCTATGTTGTTGATCTAACTATTGTGATGCCCATTGATGGCATCACTTTTGGAATGTTGTTCATCTAACAATCTTTTGGTTATGCATATATATGTTGCCTTCCAATTTGAATGTTATTATGCTTTGCATGCCACAAATGTTTGGATTTAAATTGGGGTGATACAATCCACGAATGTTATGCTTTTACATATTGTGCTTTTTTGAAGGTTATGCTTTTACATGTTGTGCTTTTGAATGTTATGCTTTTGAATGTTATGCTTTTGAATGTTATATTTTTCGAATGATGTTGATCTACGCACGTACGTAATGACATCACCTAAATGCCACAAGTATAAGAAGGAATAAAGACTTCATGGATGTCATCATAGTATACACAAGTGTTTTTGATTAGATGAACACTTAGTCAACACATTATCCTTTCGATTTGGATTACATTGGTAAACCCACATAGTAAACAACACCTCCTGATTTGCCACTATGCTTACTATGAACCTTGCTACTTCATAGTGACAGTTGCATTCGCCTCCACATCCCTTCCTGTCGTGAAATTGGTGATACACAAATTGTGGTTGAATGAACTTGCTAATTGATAAAATCCAACACTTTGTGCACTATTGCCATGTTCAAAATTGCTGCAAGTGTATTCGGACCTATCGAGAAGGGATGGATATTAGCGAAGAAGGATGTCATCCCATTCAATCAAGCCACAATCATCGTTGTTGCAAAAGTGATAGCCTCGCATGGGTTTCGATGTCAATCCCCCTTCTTTGAAAATGCATCTCCAATATAAGAACCCGCCTTTGCACTTCGGGCATTCATCCCTCCATGGCCAATTTTCTTCATAGTGATCATCGTCGCCACAATTCCAACAAGTAGTCATCTTCATCTTCATCGTCGATCCCTAACATATTCCTACAAATAAGTAAGCACAAAACTAAATAGACAACAAAACAATGATGGGAAGCTGTGACATATTGCTGCCAAAGATCTCTAACTACCCATAAATACAATGTTATAACCGAAAATGATGAAGACAACAAAACTAAATAGACAACTTTTGACTACCTGTTTGCACCACCACCCATTGATATGTTTACGTCAACTTTCGATTACCTATGGTTCAAAACAACAGTGGACAAAGAAACCATCCTCAACAAATCGACAAACAAATAACATAATGAACCTTCAAAATTAATGGCACCAAAACAGGGTACTCAGCAACCTGTGGCTGATGTCTAGAACAAAGAATGGGACCTTCAAGTTAAAAAAGGAAAAACCCTCATTAATAAACCAATGAATAGAAGCTTCAAATCAGAAAACTGGTGATAAGTAATATAGATAAACGTAGGACTTCCTACCTTAGTCCTCAATAAGCTGTGACTGACGTCTTCGCACCCAACAATAGATGAGTGTGGTTATGAGAAGTGGAGTAGTGGTTTTAGTAAGGAAAAAAACTTGAATTTCGAATTTCTCGCAAAGGAATTCGGTCGAAACGCATCACTAGGAGATGGAGGCAGCTCTGACTTTGTCTGCCAGCCGACAACAGATCGTACGTGCGCAGTAGCCGCCAAGTGTTGTCTTGGGCAGCAAGTACTAAACGAAGTGACTAATATTAAAATTGAAAAATGAGAAAGAAAGGAAATGAGTTGCGAGTGGGACCACTGCACCACGTCACTCGCCAGCACATCTGGTGCGCTGACCAGGTGTGCTTGGCGGGTAAAATTAGCATTTTCCTTTATTTTAAGTACTTTACTTTCGAGTTTATAAAAATAAAAGTGAAAAAAAAATAAAAGGTTTGAGTTTCAAGTTTAACATTTGCACTTGATCTTTTGTGTTTTCTTTTGAGGGAAAATTAGTGCATGCGTAGCAAAAGAGAGAAGGACTTAGTGCCTTATGACCTCGAGATTGACACGACCAATAAAGAAAAGAAAAAGAAATAAATAAAAATGGCTGAGTATCAAGCACGAAACAAACAATAGGGCCGAGGGAATAGCCAACCTAAAGGTGATCCAGTAATGCAGGATAAAATGTAAGGACAAAGATCGATGCCTTCGTAAGTACTTCAAGCTAGAAGTTCAAGAGGATTTGGCTAACACCATCGAGTTCGATTCGAGACCATCTCTTATCAACATGGTGCAAAATAGTTGTTCAACTAGCTAGCGAATGAAGATCTAGTTGCACATATAGAGAATTTCTTGGAGAAGTGTGACAACACGTACATTATTGGAGTTACAAAGGAGGTGATCAGGATGAGACTTTTTCCATTCTCATTGGGTGGAAAAGCGAAATCCTGGTTTGATGTTCTAAAATTAAGGAGTATGACCTTATTTGGGAAAATCAATGAAAGATTTCTAAACAAGTTTTTTCCTACAGTGAAAGTCATTGAAAGGAACAGGAAATCAATCAGTTCAAGCAAGAAGATGTCGAGTCTCTTGGTGAGACTTGGGAAAGATTCAAGGAGATGCTGAGGAGATGTCTACGACATGGATACTTGAAATGGGCACAACTCTAGATTTTCTACTATGGGATGAACCACATCACAAGAACACTAGTAGACTCTCCACCATCCAATAATGAGGATGGAGCATCGGATCTCCTAGATCTATGTCTCAGAACTCTACAGCTGGTAATCATTCCATAGTGGGAAAACTAGCAAGTGTATATGAAATTGATTTGCAAGCTATAATTATGGCACAACTATCCAACCTGAGCAATAAAATGGCGAAGCTTCAATTGGGACAACAAAATCCACAAGTACAGGGGATATAAAAACTTGTTAATCACTAAGCCATGGTGGTTAATTAAATGTACATGCAGCAAGGAATGAAGTATGAGGACATCAACTTCATGAAAAACCAAGTCTATAGAAACAACTTCAGGCCGAGAGGAATAGCTCCTCAAAGGTTTTACCAAGGATACACCAACAACAACCCCAACTTCTCATATGGAAATCCTGATAATGCATTGAAGTTACCTCCAGGCTTCGAGCAACAAGTCCAATAAGGGAAGCTAGGGCAAAATGAAGAGATGACTTTATTGAAGTCAATTGAGAAACTCTCGCATGCCATGGAAATGAGCAATAGGGAATGCCATGGGAAGCACGAGAAAGAGATGGAAAATATGAAGCAAACTATGAAGAGAATAGACGATGAGAGACCACAATCCATCAAGAATCTCGAGACACTTATTGGTTAGTTAGCCATTGCCTTAAATTCAAGGAAAGAAGGTTAGTTTTCGTGTAACACTATCATAAATCCCAAGGAGAATGTTCGTGCTATTCACATGATGAGCACTACGACAACGAATGAGCCAGGACAAGAGTAAGTGATGTACAAGCTAGAAAGAGTCAACACTTTGGCTATGAGGAAACATGAAGTGATGCATGAGAATGGAGCGAAAGTAAGGCAAGATGAACTTGAAGGATTCAAGCAACAACGGATCAATGTCTTAAAAACTCACAAGAAGGGGAAGAAACAATGAAGAGCTAAGAAACAAGACGAAGGACATTATGAAGAAGCACTGAAAGGAAATAGTTTCAAGGTGGTTCTAAGGAAGCTGGAACCAAAGTTCAAGTTCATACCGAGACTTCAACCGATCAAGAGGAGAGACCTTTGAGACATATGCATACCAATAAGCATTGATAGGTACTGATTTAGAAATGTCTTATGTGATATGGGAGCCACATTCAATGGCATGCCAATAATGAACATGTTACACGCTGATTTGAAGATTAATTGTCCCGATATAACAAATTTTCAAGTAGTTGATGGTATCTCAGTACCAACCTTCAGGAGAGTCTGATATGTACATGTGAAAGTGGATATATTCACATTCATTGTGAATTTTGAGGTTATGGGTCATAATATAGATTATAATGTGTCTATGATACTTCGGGGGCCATTCTTGAACACTGCCAATGCATGTTCAAGAAGTACAAAGATTACAATGAGTGTCGAGGAGGATGATGATGCTGAGAAGATTTTCTTTGTTGATGGGTAAAAAGTACATCTAAATGGGTATGGTATTATTATCTTAGATCTACAAATGGATTATCTCGATTTACATTCGGTCTAAACAAGCGAAAAGGCATCGGGATAATGACAATAAACTAAGCGCTACTAGGATGCGGCCTATGTTTTTTTTTATGTCCAAGTTTTTAAATTTTAGTTAGTCAAGTAGTTATTTACTCAGTTTAATTAAGGAAAATTCAAACATTTTGGTTTCTAACTTTTGAAAATTTTTGCAAATATGCAAGAAAGACCATTTGTAAGATGACGATTCATTGGAATGGAAAAGTCTTGACAAAATGAGTAAATAGCGTAAAACAGCGATGGAGTTAAAGCAGCAAAAATGAGGTAAATGAGCAAATCACGTGTAAGTTTTTATGATTTTTTTTATGTATACATGGATTTGACGTGGTCATGACACCCTGTGTTTTAATACACCAAGTCGGGAAAGTGGCAAATAGGAATTACTAAGAAAAATATGCAAAAAACGTAGACAGACAGGTCAACGTCGTTTATTAGGCACGACGCCTGCAGGGCGCCAAGAAGTGCATAAAAAACCCTCATAAGAGAGTCGACACCGTCACGGCGCTGTCACGACGTCGTGCCCTATAAGGGACAATGCTAGTCACGATGAAAGGGGTTTTAAACCCTTTTTCACCATGTTTTGCATACTTGGAACCAATTCCAATCACTACCAACCAAGCATACATCCCTCTAGAACCTAAGATTGATCATTTCTAAGTGAGAAAATAGAGTTTCTAGTGATTTAGAGTTAAAATGAAGAGTGCATTGTAGATTTACACAAAGTGGAGAACTAGGGCTTTGATTAGGGGATTTGATTCAAAGGAGCACTAGGGTTTTATCAAGTGAGCAAAGTGAGAGGGCTTGGATTTATAGAGGCTTGGAGGAGTATTCTACATTGAAAAATAGTCCAACAATGAGATAAATTTACTATCTCTTTAGTTATGCTTTGAGATTTTGAGAAATTTTGATGAAATTGCATGAAGTGTGGATATGAGGTTATTGGATAGGATTGTCAATTTATGTGAATGATGGGCATCAATGTGACTAATGGAGACCTAGTAAATGTTTCTTTGCATTATTTGGCATGTGAAAGATCTTTGTGATAGAAAATCTTGATTTTAGTTGATTTGAAGACCCATATTGCATTGTGTTTTTATGTGAATTTTGAGGTAAAAATGCCAAAAACAAGGAGGCATGCAACTCAAGAGAGCGAAGTGAGAGCAAATGATTTTGAGGCATCATCTTCAAGAAATCCAAATGAGGATAAGACAAAACCTTTCAAATCTAAGTATTTCATAAGTAGAGAAGCTAAGGATAGATACAAGTTTATTAAGCATAGAGAGTTCATTTGTGAAATATGAATTACTTTGCCGGCCAAGTAAGATAAATGAGTAAACTACTTTTTTAGGCAACAAGGTTAGGAGAAATTCATTTAAGACTATAAGGAGAAGAAAGTTGAAGAGTGAGTGAAATTGTGTACGAATTTCATGCTAATGCAAAGTTTACTAAGAAAGGTGATCTAGTAAATGTGAGAGGGGTGTTTGTACCTTTTAATGTTTGAGAAATTAATACTATCTATGGATTAGAGCACTTGAGTATAGTTGGAGCCAACCCAAGTTTCTTGGATAATATATATATAAGAAACCCTATAACCTATATCCTTTTAGAGCCATAGAGTGAGCATTGGTTGTTCGAGGACAACAAGGATAGGTAATAGGAGTTGAGAATGCGCCGAAGCACATTAAGAAGGGGAGCATGAGGAAAGTCTTTAGAATGTGGCAACACTTTCTAGTTGCTTCATTAACTTGACCTCTTAGCAGGGCAAGATCAATAAGCCAAATATGGCTTCTTTGTTTGAGATTACAAAGAATGAGAAGATCAATGTTGATGAGATAATCTACAAGAATTTGAGCGAATCTATCATATCGAAGAGAGACAATAAATTCTTGTTTCCGATTTTGATTACTCAGTTATGCTTAAAAGTCGGAGTGTGACTGCTTCAGGATGAAGAATTTGATATTGAGGCCCAACTAAAAATGGATAAGGAGTTTCTACTCACATTGAAATCACCAACAGGTTACCAAAACTCTGACGATGAAATGGAAAGAGCCCGAGGAAACAGCCTTGAGGCTGAGTTCTTGGCTAAGTATGAATAAATCATACAACAGTAATAACTAAATTAGCTCAAGAGTTGCAAGACTAAAGATGTGGAGAAGAAGAGGATCACTAGTAGGGATTTGCTGAGGGCTACGAGTTTGTAGACCCAGTTATAGGAGAGCAGGACTTAGATGATCCTTAGATTTTCCACAACCTCCTCCACCATAGCCACTAGTACCACCAAAAGATTTGACTCCACAGCAACATAGGCTGTAGATTGCTGAGATGAGGAGACAGTACCGAGAGGACAGGGCTCAGTATTGTGAAGCCTTGATGAGATATGGGCAAGATCGACTGAATGGATAATGAAACTTCATGATGTTTGCAAATCATCAGAGGGACGTAGTTTGATATGAGAGGAGTAGACGGATGAGACCAACTAATAGGTCTTTTAGCTTTCCAGCAGCATCGAATTATCTATTTGATCCAGTTATGGTGCAATGCAGAATGGTGGAGCGTCCTTTGACACCAACCTATACTGGAGCTGATGATGATGATGCTGCACAATCCTGATGTCAGAGTCTTAGGATTTCTTCAGACCTTAGGGGGATGAAAGTTACATTGATACTGATTTCATTACATTTGGGATATTTTTGTCACTTATTTAGTTGTTTAAATTTGAAGTTTAGTTTATTATTTTATTATAACTTGTGTTATTATTATGTATTTGTGTTTTAGTAATTTTCATGTTTCAGGCTTATTTTCAAACCTTGAGGACAAGGTTTGGTTTAAGTTTGGGGGCATCAACACTAGACTATGGGAAGTGGTAAGAAATGATGAAATAAGGATAAACACAGCAGGTATGATCGTAAAATTTTATTTTTAAAGCAGTTAAAGAGGAAAGCATGGTAGTGTATTCTTTTTCATTTTACTTATTATTTGCAATGTGTTTAGGTAGTATAGATTAGGTTATATATATATATATATATTATAATATATAGTGAATAAGTAATTTATTTGCATGTTCGTGCCTTTAATTGAGTATGAGTAAGAAGCAAGTTTCTTATTGATATGAAACTCAAAAGTGTGTTTTAAGTTTTTGTAGAAAATAAAATGTAGCAACAATGAAATAATTTCATGATTAGAAACTTCGAGTTAAGGAATACAATGAACTTAAAACAACAAGGAGAGTATTAGAACACTTCTTGTAGAAATAGTTAGATCTCTAAGGAATTCTATAATAAGTGTAAATCTTACTTGATAATAAAAAGTAAATAAAGACTTAGTGTCAAAAGGGGAAGAAATAGGCATATGTAATGAAAAAATTTGGAGTTAACTTGTTTGATGAAGTGAAAGTGAGAAGTGCTAACGAGAGTTTTAAAAATACAAAAAAAGAAAGAGTCCCACAAGTTCTACAGTAAATGGAGCAGAGAACTTGATGGTTGGAAAAATTGAGGAAAAATCAAATCTATAGGAAAACGAGCAGAGACCGTGCAATTAGAAAATATAAAGAGAGAAAGAAAGATAAAATAAGGAAAATAATGGCGAAAGTTAGAATGAAACTTTTCAAATAAAAGATTTAGCTCGAGTACTAGTAGCTTAATTGAGTTAAGTTTTCTTTCCAACTATTTTATGTCCTATAGACTCCTGAAGTGCTACAGCCTACTAAAATTAGTTTGATCAATGCTTATTTTTGAATTTCCGAGCTTAATGGGAAATCATGAGATTGTACGCTTGCTACAAGAGTGTCGAGGTGAAACAAACTTGTAAGTAGTGATGGTTTTGGTTGAGATCTACTTTTGAGTTTTGAAAGTAAATTGTGTTGTTAATGCTACATGTTTTAAAAATATAAGTTTTTGCAAAGAAAAGCTCTTGAGTGGATTACCGACTTAAACTTATTTTGATTAAAGGATACTCCATGAACGATGTAACATGAATATGAACTTGAGTAATAGGAGCAGTTAGAATACATAGTAAGGTGCACTTTTGCTCTAGTGTAGTAGTATATTTAATATAAATATCCTAAAATGAGCTCTAATTGACAATATTTTTGTATTTTTAGGTATACAAGGCATAAATGAGATAAACGGGTGAATTCGTTAAGAAACGGAGCTAAAATACATAAAATATAGCTTGACGTTGTGGCAAGGATGTGTAACGCTAAGGGGAGATGAAAGCACATCATGGGAGATGAAGGCACAGTGAGGGAGAGCAAAGTGAAGAGAGAAAAGTGGGAGGATGGCCGGCGCAGTTGCGGTGCTGTGGAGGATAAGGGACGACGCCAGGGTCAGGAATGCATAGCGCGAGCCTATTGAAGAAGGAAAAAATGCACAAAGTGGCCGAAGCTATCACAACGCCGTGGGTTTGTACACGAAGCGCCATACCATTTATACTGCACCGAGACTGAAGAAATTAGAAATTTAGAGTTCTATTTCGTGTTAAATTGTCTTGTAGGGTTTTTCTAATTGTTTTCATACTTGTCTTAGGAGTATAAATAGATATTAGAATGTGTTAAACTCACCAATTAGCACCCACTAGCAACTAATATCATAAAGTAGCATAAGTTTACTTTAATTTTGAGTATTAAGACGATTTATTGAAAATAAGACATCGAAGACTCACGTATGGTGATTCAAGTATTGTTTTTATTGATTTAATTGAAAGTATTTGATTATGTCTTTGATTTCAATGAATATCACGATGTGCATGTTTATTTCAATGAAGTGTGAGTAGTACATTAATCTTAGGAATCGATGGATCATATAGTATGAATGCTATGCTATAAATGAATAGATTGTAAAGTTAAAATATGCAATGGTTCGAATTTGTATTAATTCTGAGCGTAATGCTATGAACATCTTGATTACGTGTTTGTTAATATTAGGTTTTAGAAGTTATCATGGCCATTGAAGCTTCTAAGCCGAATATGGATGGTACAGCCATAAAATATATAACATCGATAGATAATTATTGATTAGGGAGGTACGGATAGTAAACTTAGTTGGTTATGAATCTAAAGTTTTGGAAATTAAAGCAATGTTGAGCTTATGTGACCCACACCGATAGGTGGAGTTCCAGTTTGCACATTAAAATCTTTTCTGTCACGACGAAGGGTTGAAGTGGATTCGACGAAAATCTTTCTATTTTAATTAGGCATTGCACACACATATTAAAGATGAATAAAGTGAATTGAAAAGCATAGTATTTCATTACTTAGGTGAAATTGTGAAATAAATATTCTTATTATACGATTATAAAAGTAATTTACATTGTTTTGTTAGATTAGAATAGTTTAGTTATAAAAACCAAATTAAAAAGGATTTTCTTAGCAATAGAGTAATTTTGACTAGGTAAAACTAAGTGCATACACTTTTCCTTGAGGACGATATACTTTATCAACGTAAGATGGTTACATTTTTACTACAATCGAGCTATTATGCTTGCGGCCACGATCACGCACCCCAAATAAGGATTCTTTTCATGCAAATGGTGTACCCACTAGGATTTATAGAGTTGCGAGGAAGGTACCTGTGAGACTTGGAGGCCTAGAGTTTCTGGTGGAATTTTCTATCATTGATGAAGGACTTCGTGATATCAATTCCATGTTGCTTAGGATGTTGTTCCTTTATTTAGCCAAAACCAACATTGATGTCTACAATAAAAATGTCACATTCTGAATTGGAGATAGAAAGGCGTTTTATAGCAATAACGGATTATGCATAAAGAAGGAGCAAGGAATTATCAAGAGTCAAAAAGTTTCTACACCGCCAATCAAGGAAAAGAAGCCACTAATTGATGTGATGGACTTGGACTTTGATTAGTCTAAGAATGTGGTAACGTCTGGCCATCGACGTTAAACATAGGCGTTTCGTTGGAGGCTACCCACATTAAGTCATTTGTTTACTTAGCTATTTTGCAAGAACTTGGTTTAACCCCACCACTATATAGTTTGGGGGGTGGTTAATTATTTTGAATTTAAATAAACTCTGGCTTTGAATAATTTGATTTGAGTAATTTTTATTAGAGGAGCTAAAGTTTATGGAATTTGTTGCATAGATCTGATACCTCTAAATCTTGTAGAGACATGATGATTGATTGGAGATTTGTGGAATGTTTTGAGCATACCGAAGTTCGAACAATTTTTGGCAACATAATTCATGGCAGGAATACTTTAACTTGATGCATATTCTTGACATCATTTCCATATACAGGGAGGTGCACACAATGGAAACTTTTGAGGAATTATTTTTTTCGAGGCCAACAATGTCATAGCATCATTATGATTGCACATAAATCGATGTGGTGGCACTAGAAAATATTTCAAAGTCAGAATATTCCATTTTTAGAGCCAGTGATTTGCCAGCGATATGGGTGTGAATGTAAGGCGCTCGCAAGGGCGCTAGAGGTGATTATAAGAATTTTTCGAAATTGCCAGCGATTTCACCAGCGATCCCTCAGCGCCATTACGTTTGAACGTACGCGCCAATCGATTTACCACTGCCCCAAGCCTTGAAAACCCATTTCCAACCATGAAATACATCAATTCCAAGCTCCAACATCATTCATATTTTACTCTCCATCGAGTTGAGATTGTTTTGAGCCACGAAACCGCGAGTATGTAAGCGCCACGATAAAGCCGCGAGCTAGGGGTTCGATTTCGACCTCCTAAGGTCTCTATTAGGCCGAGAAAGCTCCCGTTAGTTCTTGGAGCTCAATCCCAAGTAGGTAACGCCTCAATTTTGCCTTGATTTCTCAATTTCTTGTCTAATGTTCTTCGGCCAATTTGAGCAAAAATGTAAATTCTAGGAGTCAAATTGGTTGCTAGAACCAAAGGGCTTTTTTTTTAGGTGATTTGGTCGTATTATTTTTTATTTTTGATTTTTGATAAGCTTTGAAAATTTCAATTTTTCGAAGGAATTGGAAAATTTTGTATTTCGGATCCAATTTTAGATTTTGAATGTTTCAATGGCTTTGAATTGATCAATATCGCATGAATTAAGTTTGGGGGAAAGTGCAAGAATGTTAACCAAAAATTGAATTTTCAAAGTTTGGTTTTTGTTGAAAATTTGTCGACACTGTTGACAGTTTGGGTACATTCAAATTTGGGGCTTTGATAGTGCATGTATTTATGAATTGATGGATTGATTGGAATGCTAGTTGCATTTATCTTTGTTGATTTGAGCGTTTGTGTGATTTCGAGACTTCGAAAATGGTTTTTAACCAAATTTTCACTAAATTTTATTCGCCTTCGATTTCGAATGCCCGAAGACATTGAGCAAACTTTTGTATTTTGAACTCCATGTTCTTTTGTTTGTCGAGTGTTATGAACTAATTTGCTCGTAATTTCATGATTGAAAGTTTTGCAGGGTTATTTGTTTGTTGTGTTGTTCTTTTTTATAATGTGGAGAGGGAGGAGTGTAGTGGATATGCATGACCTAGACAGAGGAGAGGTAGTCGATTACCACCTCTTATACGTAGAGCCCATTCACCTAGAGCACCCCAGCCTTTTGATCAGTTTAGGTTTGTGAGCGAGTTAGCTGTAAAGAGGTACGAGAATGACCTCAACTTAAAGAATAGAAACCCTTAGCTGAGAGTGGGATCAACATATGCATGATCACGCTCTTCAGCCAGCTCCACTCACACCGGATAGTCCATTTATTATCATGCTAGTCTACCAAGTTTTATTGTACACATGAGGAACATGTGGCACCATAACACCCTCATTCTTCATAGAGTATGCAGACACCCTTCAAGACCCCACAACCTAGTGCGAAGCAGCAGGGCAGCTCCACCGAGTTTGAGAGTTTATTTTTTATTTTTCTATGTAATTTGAGATAGGGAAACTGAGAAACTTCTTATTTTTGTAATATATTTGGAGGAGATACAATATGATGATGTTGTATTTTATACTATCACCACACAACACATTATTTTCATGCATTTTCAGCTTATACATATACTTAGTTCATTCCATTCCATTTCTTATATTTCATTATTTGATTTCACTTATCTTTTGAAATGTGTATTAGTTGTTCGACTTTCACGAACCTTGAGGACAAGGTTCAAGATAACTTTAGGGGTATGCAAGTATATAGGTTTGATGGAGTGCATGGATGAAGCGTAAGGATTTTTGGTAAATTTTTGTGTTTTTTTCTGGTTTTTTTCAAACTCTGTGGCGAAATAAAGGTAGTACGGTTTCATTTATTTCATGGATTAATGGATTGGTAGGTTTAACAC
This sequence comes from Stephania cephalantha, assembly GCA_039657325.1. NCBI lineage: Eukaryota > Viridiplantae > Streptophyta > Magnoliopsida > Ranunculales > Menispermaceae > Stephania > Stephania cephalantha. The sequence continues at coordinate 25,209,719 of CM077573.1, forward strand.
ATTTCCATAACTTGTGAATTCTTTCCTTTTTATTTTTGATATTTTTAGCCTAAATGAATCCCCAGTTCTAGCTTAGAATAGTGGCCGACAATTTTTGGATGCATTTGTGGAATGATGTTGTTAATGATGGACAAGACTTTCAGTATAGCATAGGTGAAATATAATGTTATTGTGATTGGTTTACTGATTGAATATACACTAAAGAATACTAGTGTGGAGTCAAGGCTCTATGCTAAACATGAAAGTGGGTAGAAGGTTACATTAGGACAAGAGTTGACTTAATCTCTACAGATTCCAGAATAGGTTTGCATTCATTCGAAACTGAGTATAACTTAAGAATAAGTTTGGGGGAAGATATATGCATTGTTTATTTAGCCCTTAGCCTTAGCCCACCTATAATTTATCCCTAGTTAGCCCAGTTGAGCCAACCCAACTAGATTTCTTCATCACCTTTTATTAAACCTATAGCCATTCACCTTATTATCGTTTTACCTACATTGGAAGGCTAACTTTATCCTAAAGAAAATGAGAAGTGCAAATAGGAAAAGTAGCAAGGAATCTAGTAGTGGAAAAAAGTGGAATCCACTTGAAATGCAGCAGGGACCACATAAAAAATGTATATATTTGAAAAAAATAGAGAATATATAAATGAAGTGAATAAAGGCGAAAGTCAATAAAACTCCTCAAATAAAAAGATTTAGTTCGACTGCTTGTAGCCAGATTAAGTAAGTCTTTCCAACGTTTTGAATCCTTTAATATCCATTTCTTGTTACCCTAGCCCAGCCTTTACAACTTAAAAGAAAGTTCTATTGACCCAAAATGATGTTTTGAATGTGTCAATGGAATGGTTGTATAAGTTTCTATTTGTGGAATCTTGGTATTCAATGCTCTATTTAGAGATTGTATGTTTTTGACTTATTAACAGTTTCAAGGTAACTTATGATTAATAAATAGCTTTAGTCTTGACAAAGCCTAGTATTTGGAGGAGCATTACTTAAGAAAGTGGCCGAAATATCTTAACTCAAAGTAACCGGCTTTGCTCAAATGTTCTTGTTCTCAATTTGGCAATTTTTATGAAAAATTGGACGAACCAATAAAGTTAAAGTTGGGCATTAGAAAAGTTGAAATGTATGTTGTGTATGAAAGTTGATTATATTATGCTCCTTTGCTCGGGATGAGCAACTGTCAATGTTTTGGGGTATTTGATAAGTCATCATTTGTGCTATATTTTAGGATGATTTAATCACTGATTTCATGAATTTTATCATTATTAATGTTGTTTAATCATTCTTTTTCTATTTTCAGGTCAAAAATAGGCTTTTATACAAAGGAGTGATTTTTAACTAAATTTAGTCAAAAAAGCTAAACATAGCTTACCGCCTTGGCAGAGATCTCAGTACAAAGTCAAATCGCTAAGGAATTGCTGGACCAAACATGACTAGATTGAAGGAAGCTCACTGGAAACATTGTATGAAAAGCCTAGTGAAATCCCAGGAGAAAGAAGAAGTTCATATCTTGAGAAAAACCCCAGCGTCACCATTGCAATTTCACCTGCACGTTAGGCGCTTGCACATCGCTAGACTTGATTCAAATAAAACTGGGCAGAAACAGATCATCGTATTGATGTCGTAGAGATTTCTAAGCGATTTAGCATTCAGAACATACGGCGCTGGAAAGATCCGAATATTGTTAGTTCTAATTTGGTTATTTCTCAAGATTTCAGTTAAGATATTATTCTGTCCAATTCCTACTATATATATGAAACCCCAGAATGATAAAAAGATAGACCAAAAGTTCCATATATAGAATCTTATATAGAGTTCCGAATAGAAAACTTTAGTGCTAGGTTTTTCTTTTGAAGACTAGTGCGGAGACTCTTTGTAAGTTTTTATTTAACATTTACATTCTGATTTATAGATTTAATAAATTTCTAATTTGTATTTATGATTAAGTGTGGCTAAATTCCACTATCTAGGCCAAGGTGTTTGAGTTCTAGGGATTTATAGATTCGGGAGGTTTATGTGCTTCAATTCTTAATTTGTTTGTTATCATTTTTTGTATTCTTATTTGCATTGTTATTCCAAGGTTTTTAATTACGAATTTAAAACTTAACTTCATTCCTTTTTGTTGTGTAAGTGCACATGCATGGCAATTACAATTTGAAACTGTCTCTAGTGATCCTACCGCCTCTCGGTAAGGGGATCATGTTAGGTGGCGAGTGGGGCCTTGTTTGTTGGCAACTAGTGTGCCATATGCATTTAAGATATGAGATGGATAACAGTGTATTATAATTTCCACATATGACAGGTGGACAATTCGATGCTAGTTACCACTCATGATAGGTGTTCTCATGGAGCGCTAATGCTGCTAGTCTATTGAAAACCTACGACAAATCTAGTGGTTTTGCGAGTCTAGTTAGTATGTGGTTGTGTCGCACATTCCCTCCACTGACATGAGGAGAACGAGGTGACGAGATTCACTACAAGCCTTTAGATGAGAATCAATAATTGGACAAACTTTTGATAAACTGACAATCAAATCAATTCCCTAGTATGTCAATCCTTGCCTTCGTCTAGAGCCTTTTATTTATTGATTTCAATTTTTAAGTGTTTTAATTTGTTTGCAATTGATTTTCTTGTTTAATTTAGTTTTTGTTTTCAAAACCCCCATTTTTCCCTAAACCTAAAATAAGAACATCTCAATCCATGTGGGATCGACCTCGTACTTGCCTCACTACAAATCAATTGTAGTAAGTGAAAAACAAGACTATTTTTGGTGTTGTATGATGCATCATCATTAACCATGCTAGATAATTCATCAACTTTTCGTTAAATATTATAATTGTTTTACTATTAACTTTATAAAGTTTCTTCTTTGATGTCTCATTCTTTTCACCATATTGCATTGATTGTTTAGTCATTTTATTAATAGCCTATTTTGCTAAAGTTGGTGTTACATCAAATAAAGATCCACCATATATGGTGTATAATAACCTTTATTCAAAATAATTGAGTCCTTCATAGAAGTATTCTAATAAAGCCTTTTGTGTTTATCCATGTTGTTGATAAGAAGAAAGTAATCTTTGAAATCTATCCTAGAATTCACTAAAGTTTTCATCAACTTTTAATCTTATCAATAGTGATTTGTTTCCTATAGGACCTAATCTTTCTTGCAAGCATGTATTGATATAGGAAAGTTTCTAGTATCTGAGCCCATGTAGTTATTGAATCTTGAGGAAGATAAATAACCAATCTTGTGCTTGATCTTTTAGTGCGAAAGGAAAAGCATTAAGTTTGACTTGTTTTAAAGTACCATTTTTAGGTTTCATCCCATAGACTTTGTGTTAGTATTCCCTTATGAATTTTTAGGTGTCTTCGGCGTCTTTACCATAAGAGTTAGTTAAGGCACTAATGAATCCAGGTCTTAGTTCAAAAATCCTTTAGGATAGGCTCGTAAGCTGTGACATTTTGATTGGCTTGCCTAAAAGTAAGTTCTTTATTATCATTATTATTATTATTGGCTTCCATTGTGGTAGCTTGGTGTTCTTTACATTTTCCTTATATCAAATGAAAAACTGACATTCTAATTTTATTACAATTAATCCTTTGAAGGCTCAAAGATAATTAATAGAGATAAAACAACATTAAATTTTATGAAAACTTCTTATTACTATGCCAATATTATCCGGATTAGGCATATCAAAATTAAACGTAGAACACAATGCACGTAAGACATCTAAACAGTAAAAGACCTTTTAAATTAATCCTAATTACTAGTTTATATTAGATGTAGAACCTAAATACCACAATAAACATTCTAGATTATGCATGTAATGCAAAGTTTCTTGATTGTAATATGTAAAAACGAATCTATTAAAACAATGAATTGACGTATACGATTAAGTTTAAAGAATTAAACAAAAATTCTTCTTTATTATGACTACATTGCAAAATAGTTTAAGTTCATGTCAGACTTTGTTTAGATTGATAAACTGCCCACATATATTCAAAATAAAAATTGCAATAAAATATATAAAAGGCATTAGTAAAAATACCTCTTATTTAATACTTGAATCTCCAACAAGTCTTCAAAAGCAAGAATAATAAATAATAAATCTAAAACAAAAAAAGGTGGCTCCAAGAGCAATTAAAGACTTCAAGGGCTTCAATGACGATCAAGGGCATTTAATTTCGAAGCCTTAGGTTCATATTCATATAGTTCTAAGTAATACATATCAAATCAAATAAAATTGTTTTACTCCAAAACTCTCGAAACCGACCATAGCGATTCTTGATCGAATATTGTATCCATCCTGATTCATTGTGTAAATTGGTGGATAAAGGTCTCTGTGGTTTACCAATTTTGGTAGTGATTCCTAGTATTTTCTGGATTCACTGCTGATTCGCTTATAGTGAATCCTAGTTCATTCTTTGATTCGCTATAGATTCGCTGTGCATTTTCTCCACTTGACTGAATTCTTTGTTTTTCTTTCATTTTTCTTCTATTTCTTAACATAACCTTAATATAACTTGAAATAAAAAAAACAAGAGAAAACCATTGTAATATGGCCTTTTAAATTGAAAATCACCTTAAGATATACTATAAAACATTGTATAATTATTGACTTATCAACTAATGCTAACTATAGTCTCTTCCTTATTCTTTTTTAAATTGGTTTATTTACTTAAGCAAATTTAGGGACCTTTTAGCATAAGCTTTGGTTCTCATGAATCATAGGTTCTACAAATCAAGGATAGTTATCCTATGAATCTATATGCTATTAATTCCATTTATTTGTAAGTTTTAGGCTTACAATGTCAATATTCTACTTCATAATAAGTATCAAAGTTTACCTAAGTCTTGTCAACATATCAACCTATTCATTCCCATGATGCATCGTACGTCTTATGCAACCTTACTTTCGATTTCTATGAGAATTAACATGATCCATTTAAAATAAATTAAAGTATTAGGGATAATCTCATAATTCAACCATCAAGCGAAAATAATATACCTCGGTATCGACTCCTGAGGGTTGACCAAGTTCACCATGTTACTCCAAGTCCACGTCAAGGTCCCGAATATGACACGTGGCATGAGTTAGAGTTATAGGGTCGTTACGCTCTTGCTTTATTGGGTGGAATTTTTAATTGTGCTTTGTCGATTCATTTTTCTTTGCGACTACCTTGATAAATGTTCTCCATGCTTTTTTCAGTTGGGATTCATTCATTAATTTGTTTAACTCTTCATTGTTTCTTTCTTTTGTTCTTCTTGTTATTCCTCATGGTCTGGGCTTTTGATGCTTTGAACATATCTAGCTTTCCATGTCTCACTTCGGTACCATATGACAACTTGACTGTAAAGCCCCTAATTTCCAAATCTAGTAATTAGTCACAATATCAAGGTTTGTTTGGTAATATATATGGTACTTATGTGTTTTTGTGCATAATGTGTGTATATATACTATTTAGTCGACTTAGGTGGAAATATAAGCCTAAGTAAAAAAAAATAACTTAAAAAATTAGTTAAACAAGGAAATATAGCAATTTGGTAAATAATACACATAAAGGATGAACTAAACATGGGCTTAAGGATGGTCCTAGAACTTTAAGATATTAAGATGTGAAGTAGGTTTTGGATTGGCCAGCCAAACCCTAATCTCATAAACATACCATTTAAACCACATTAAAGACACATAACTGCTATCTTGAATAAACAATAGAGATAATTTGAGGAGGAAACCCTAGAAGGCAAGAGTAGTGGTTAGTGGAGGAGAGAAACTAACATGAAATCTACAACAACTAGGTACATAATCTTACCTCATCTTTCTAACTTCATTACTTTGATTTGTTTAGTTTTTTTGGAAAGAAAAACATGATTTTCAAGGGACTTTACGGTAGGAAATGAACTTATGGTTTTAGTTGTGATTTAGGGTCATCTCTACCTCATTTTCTTTGATTTACAAGTAAATTTGTAGTTGAAATATTATTTTCCATGATTTTTAGCGAATGGTGGTAAATCCATATTTTCAAATTGAAATCTGGTTTCTGATCTATTATTTGATGAGATGGGAATGTCTATGTGGTTTCAAATGAGGTGTTTATTACTGTTCGGTTACATGCGGTATGTTGCCACTGGAGGAACTCTAGATTTTTGTCCAGTGATTCCCAACGTCGTGGCTTATTATGTACGATGCTTGTAAATCACCGATACCTATTTGGTTATGTCAATTGTGAATTTCAACAATTTCGCCAAGCCCAATGAGTGAACCTACGATGCTAGATAATTTTCAAGAATTAAATTAGGTTTTCGAGTTTTCGAAATTCCCGAGTTTTATCGAGGTTTATATCATCGAGAAAAGGGGCGGGGCAGTGGTAACTAACCCTAAAAACCTTTTTCACCACATTGAAGACGTCACATTGATTTACAAGGGAATTTAACAATATTTTCAAATGTTTAATACAATAAAATGATTTATCTCAATTAAGATTGCTAATGATAACAAAACAAACTTATACCAATGTAGACACTCGAGGAGAAACATATAGAAGCTTCTTAACCTAAGATTGGAATAGTATAGCAGCACTTGAGGTAAGTTTGGTTTGTTTTATCTTCAATCATTTCAAGCTATTAGATGTGCTTGGATTCACGGTAGTGAATATTTGATATCTTGCTTGGAATCAAATTGGATTATACCTTATTGTACCGTGTTATCTTGTCTTTTTAAGCTCTATTTAAAAATGCATGTGGAACTGATATGCTTGGAACGAATGATTGTAAATCGTACCTCGGACTAGAGTCCTGATGGCCACTACATGGTAGGTAGGATCATGAAGATGCTTGGACACCCAACTAAAATGCTGGATCGTAATACCTAAAAGCTGGTTGTTTGTCACATCACACACGGTTTATATTTGGTTTCCACTTTGTTGACTCTATGAAATCAATATCATCGTTGTTATCTTGTTGAACAATCTTGTTCGGGCTTCGGTTTGTATCTTGTTTCTTGAATTCTATATTATGCCCATTTATATTATCATTTCATGTCCGGAATGATTGTTGGATTTTACCAATACCTTGTTCATGCTATTTATTTTGCATTAGGTATTAATTAGATGATTGAGGGTAAAGCAAACTTCTGCTTTACTAACCCCGTTGAATTTATTGCTCACCCCACTCACTACAAGAATTTTTACCTACGACGACTTATGCAAGACAACAAGCAGTTGCATAAGTTGTTTAATACAATTTATAATGACACGCATCAAAATATTTGTTGTCTTTATTATATTTGTTCATAAATCAATATAGATTACAATTTTTATTAAAAGAATGTTGTGCAACTCATAGTATAATAGCTGATGAATATGTGTAGTAAAAGAATTTTGATATTCGATGACATGCTTAATGCGAATGTTGTGCCACACAGGGTTTAAAATGTGTATCATGAACAACTTTCAATTTGTATAATATGCCTGATGCGAATGTCGTGTAACTAATAGTATAGTGGCTAGTGAATGTATGTTGTAAAAGACTTTTAATCTTTGATAACATGCCTAATGCGAATGTCGTGTCACACATGTTATAAAGGCTATTAAACGTGTGTTGTCAAAAACTTTCAATATTAGATAACATACCTAATACGAAAGTCGTGTAATGCATGGTATGTTAGCTCTTAGATGTGTGTTGTAAAAGCTGTCCATATTAGATAACTTTCCTTATGCGAATGTCGTGGAACACGTGATATAATGGTCGTTAAATGTGTGTTGTAAATTGCTTTTGATATTTAAAAAAGATTAATATCAATTAGTCACGCATTCTATCCGCCATAAACTACACCGACAAATTCATGATCGAGATTGTTGGAATTTATACGAGGACCGACCCTCATAATTACTTAGTATTTTTCATCTTTGACAATTGCACTTGAGATTTTATTCAATAGGAATTAAGTCCCTTACAACTTAGAAAAATCAATTGTTGGTAATTAATATCTTTGTAGTCACATATAATATATTTTGTTAAAAAATATTTTGTAACATACTTTTAATACATTTATTTGCGTTAGAATTCTTCTTAAAGTGTTTCCTAATATAGATGGAAAATATTGTTCACATAATCTCAATCGTTTGAAAGATTTATGTTTATTGCGAAATTATAATTTTAAGGCTTTCAGGTAATACTTAATTATTAAGTGATATTTATTCAATTTTTTTGAAAGTGATATTTGTTCAAATTAATTGTCTACTACACATTGTTTTATTATTTTTTTTTGTTGGAGAAAAAAATTAATTGTAAAACATGCAATTTATAATTATAGAATTTATTTTCTAATAATATTAATATAACTTGAGCAAATTTTACAATTGATTAGAAATTATAAACAAATTTCAATTATTTGTTATTTTTTATAATTAGGGTGACATAAATTTTCATTTATGCATAAAGTTTAAATTTAATAAGATTCTCTAATGTAAAAAATAATTTTAATAAATAAATTATTACTATAACAACTTTTTTGATTCATGTTGCATAATATTAATTTAGAAAATGCAAAAAAACTATTATTACAAAATGGCTAAACTTCAACACTTATTGCATGTAGATTGTGAAATGGGGTGATGAAAGGTCGGGATAAATGTGTTTTTAATTTGTGTGTGTTAATTGTGTAGATGTTAGAGTCATTCGAGTGCCCAGGGGAATTAGTGCAAATCGTGAACATTTGGATCTAAAAGCTAAGTAGAGTGGTGATCCATATATCTTTTCGTAACAAAATACGAGGTAAAAATGGGTGAGTGAGAATGCCTCACTTAAAAATAAAAAAAAACTAAATAAAAAAACCTGGACGAACCCTATTTCTTGCGCAGAATAATGGAGGCCGAGACTGCAGAGGAGCTCGCGTGTATGAACTACGGCGACGACGACGACTTGGGGGTGAACAACGATGGATGGTTCGGCTCCGACGTGGGAGCATGGATCCGGTGAGGAGTCTCAAAGGAGGAAGAAGAAGAACAAAGGAGAAAAGGAAAAAAAAAGAACAAGAGATATCTACTTAGGGCTTTGAAAATAGATGAGTTCTTGCTTTGAAATTGCAGAAAGTGTGTAGATCTGAGTTAGATTTGAATTCTCAAAAGAGTTTTGGAGTAGAAGACTCCATTAAAGACTAGGTAGGACACCAACTCTTGTCAAATCATGTTCTAAGTTTAATTTGATTGAAAATGGTTGTGTTGTTGTTGAATTAGGCTAAACAAGCTTTTTTATCACGATCGAACTTGATTTTTATGGGCTCTTTGTCCTTATGAATGATTTACGTTGGTTTGATCAAATTGATGTTAATTTGTGTTAATATGATAAAATCATTTTTGACTTACCTATCAAGTGTTTGACAAAATGTCTCAAAGAGAGTCTAATTGCTTTTTTTTCAAGTTTTGAAATAGTTTTAGAAAATTTGAATTGAATTTGGTAAAAGCTCTTTTGGATCGCATAAAAGGTGTTTGATGAAATGCCTCAAATGAGTCTTACTTATTTCCTTCAAACTGTAATGCAAGGACTTGTAATTGATAGTGGTAAATCTTGAATTCTAATTGATTTCCATGGATATTTTGAAAAAAAAATGAGTTATGGAACTCAAATAGAGTTTTATGAAACTTTAAATTTGTTTTAAACGCATGGTTGGTCTAATTTAGCTTTGAAAATGGTCTTGCATTGGTTTTAGCTAATTTGCTTTGAATTTTGTTTTAAATACTTTGTTTATTCCCTATAACTTTGTTTCTACTCACAAAAAGGTTTTAGCACTTATTAATGATTTGGACTTATTTTCAAAGAGCTCAAAGTCTTGTAAAAGAGTATTTAAATATGGTTTAACTCTCTTGAAATAGACTTACGATTTCAATTTATTTGTGGTAAGTTGCATTTGGTCTTACTTTTATTCTAATAGTCAAATAAAATGGAATTCTATGGTTTTCAAGTCATTGTGACTTTTGAGTTCAATTTATTTGTGGTAAGTTGCTTTTGTTCATATAGACAATACTTGGTTTATGAACTTCAAATTGCCTTTGAAAATGCAAAATGTTATTTAAATACGGTTGAACTCTCTTAAATAGAATAATCTTTATTTGTCGAATATAGATGAAATTAATGGTCTTAAGCTAAGTCTAGAAGTAAAAGAGGTTTTAATCTATTTTTCTCAAAAATGAACTTAACTTGTTCAAGTTGCAAATTTCTAACAAAAATTGGTGAGTTGGGGATTATAAGTCGAAATTGACTCTTATAATGTGGTATTGATAAGTTTTATTGTGATTAGTCAATTGTAATCAATTTAAATTAGAAAAATAAGTTTTATGCACTTTTTTTTTGTTTTGGTTCAACGCATCCTTATCCTAAATCTCTTGATCTAAGTTTTCTTCTAGTGTCTTAGATTATTTGAATGAATTTTTTTTTTCTTTTGGTACTAATTCAATCAATTATTTGGTACTTGTTTGATTTACTTTTGGTTGCTAAATGAGTATGTTTATTAGGTAGTATGCTATTTTATTTGACATTTCAAAAGTGTCTATAAAATAGGGATTTGATTATGGTGTTATGAAGTTAGACGATTAGTTTTAATTTCACTCCAAGTGTTTGACGAAATGCTTGAAGCAACATTTCTTGTTCCTATAGGGAGTAAAGCCTTGGTTTGACATATCCTAGGATCCAACAATACTATTTATATTACAAACAACTTGAGCAAAGACTAAAAATTGTGTTTGATGCTATGAAAGCACTATATCACTATTTTTTTTAAAAAAAATTGATTCTAGGGGGCCGCGTTCTAGTTTATTCATTCTTGTTAATATTATTGTGGTTGTAGTTCTTGGTGCTTATTACGCCCAAGTGCTTAAAAAAAATAATTCCGAAGCAACTCATAAAGTAGGATGAGAAAACTTCTTAAGTTTTAGAACATATGATTGTTAGTTAGATTCCTATGAATGATTTTTAACTAAAAGAATTGGCTTATTTTCCCTCAGCTAGGTTAGACTTATCAGAGTAGAGGCATACATAATTTTTATTTTTGACATCATGTGGAGTCCTACTTACTTGATTCGACATAACTTGAGTTGTAATCTAATCAAAAGGGACACCTCATTGATATCCTTGGTTCAGATTTTTGTAAAGCTAATTCTATTTTTGTTATTAAATGATGATAATTACTAGTTGTAAATACTTTATAATTTATTAAATTTCTTTTCTTGTTCTAAATTAAAAGCGGTAAAATCTAATTTGTTAAAGTTTCAATACTTGTTAGAACTAGTTTTACTAATTTATTTTATATTATTCCTTTAATTGAAAGATATATGAAGACTTAATTTATTTAACAAATTAGTTTCCATAATGTGTTTCTGATATTTTTTCAGAGTGTTAAGTTATAGAGGTGAAAATTAGTGAGAATTTTTTTCTTAGAATCTTTAAATGAGACTTTTCATAAATGACTTCTATGTGTTATAATTCTTTACAACATTTGTTTATTTAATATCCTATGTTTTTCTTAATCATTATTAATTTTATTTATAATTGTGTTGTAGGTGTAAATCATAATTTTTGGGTTGAAGGAGATCGTATGAAATGTATCTTTTGCAAGGATGATATAAAGTATTTTGTAGTGTCTTTTGTAGATGTTATCAAACCATTCGTATGATAAAATTTGTTAGTTGTCTCTTTTTGTTTAAAAATGGTAGATGTGTATATGACACTAATTCTTGTATGCACTTCATTTTGAATATAATATTCTATTTTGCACTTTAGAGTTATGAATTGGTACAATTATGAATATTATTTATTTCAAGTTCTTACAAAATAAAAAAATATTTCAATTTAAATTTGTTTAGAAATACGTGTACAAACTACGATATTTATTATGTCATTAAAATTAATGATGAAGCATTCATGCAAGTCATAAAAAGTTTATGGAACATTCTTTCAAAGCTGTTAAAACAAAAGTAAAGCAACATTAAATTGCAAGTTGTGGCTTTGATTACAACAATTTCCTTATATATCATTAACTTATACAATGACTTTCCTTAGAAGTTGTTAAATCTCATTGTTCATCAAAAATAAAACTATAATAACATTAAAAAATGCTTATGACGGCATGCTGAAAATGTTGTGGAAGTTCGAAAGATTTTTTTATACCAATCTCTTCTTATGTTATTAACTTATACAATGACTTTCTTTAGAAGTTGTGAAATCCCATTGCGCATCAAAAGTAGAACTATAACAACATTAAAAAATGTTTGTGACAACACACAAAAATGTCTTCCAAAGCTTTTAATAGCAATCATTTTGCATGTCGTTGATTAAAACAATGACACTTAATTGATATTGTAAAATCTCAAAGTACATTACAAGAAGAAATACAACAATATTCAAAAATTATTTTGATAACATGCAAAAAATGCTATTAAAACCCTAATACATTTGACGACATCTAAATAGAGGACTTATCGCAGCGTATCGTCTTAGGTCTAATATGGCGAACATTGCATGGTTTTACAGTGTTAATTTTTTGTAGTGACTTCTCTCTCTAGGTGGCTCAGCTGCTGTTCAGGATAAAGGAAAAGACAAGGCCATAGCATAAAAGCTTTTTTCTTATTTGTAAGGTTGTTTGATTTATATCTACTATGTTTTGGAGTTGATATGTATTAAAACATGGGATTTTATATGGGTTGTTACTTGAAGCCATATATTATGTTTAGTTAGTTTGTAAGGCTTCTAATTTAATTTTGCAACTTGATTAGACATTGAAGGTTTATTATTTCTAAACTTATTGCCTTAATTTTCTATTATAGAACGTTTTGATTTATTTTCATAGGTTAATGCTTAATAAATCATTGCTCGACTCGCTGGGTTATCTAAAAGGGTTTGGCAATAGTTTAGGCCGAGCTTTGTTATAGAAATAATGGTTAGTAGAGTTTACTCTTTGAGCATTTACTTTGAAAGTCTTTCCATTATCATTCATTAGTTCAACCACTCCGTAAGGTCATGTTGCAACAAACCTTGAATATTCCTAACCTTCTTAACTTCAACTTGCTTGAAAATAATCTCAATCTTGAATTATATTGCAATAGTCGACCCAGTTAATTTGGGACTGAGGCTATGTTGTTGTTGTTGTTGTTGTTGTTGTTGTTGTTGTTGAATTATATTGCAACACTAGTTGTCCTAGCTCAAATGGTCATTACTCAATCTTCTTATCTTGCCATTATCTCGACTTTCCCTTGTAGAGCTTCACATTCTCATAAGCGTCAAGCCTAAATTCATCCAACTCCATCATTTGAAGTAATCATGCTTTTTCCGCAGCTTTAAGATCGATATTAAGCTTTTTTATGGCACAATATGCCTTATGCTCCAGTTCCACCAGTAAATGACATGCTTTACGTTACACCAACCAATAAGGTGAAGTGTGTATAGGTATCTTAAGTGTTGTTCTATATGCCCATAATGCTTCTCCTAAGTGAAATGACTAGTCCTTTCTTTTTGAAATCATAGTATTCTCCAAGATCTGCTTCACCTCTCAATCGATGACTTCTGCATGTCCATTCTTCTGAGGATGATAAGATAGTGATATCTTGTGTCTAACTCCTTACCTTTTTTTTAAGGTGTCTAAATCTTTGTTGCAAAAATGCGAGCCTTCATCCACTAGTGCCAACAATATCTCAAATCAGCAAAAGATATTATTTTTGATAAACTCGATCACCACCTTTGCATCATTGGTTTTAGTTGCTATTGCTTTAACCCATTTAGTGACATAATCCATCGCTAGCAAGATATATTGTTTCCCATTTGACATTGGAAATGGGCCTATGAAATCTATTCCCCATACATCAAATAATTCTACTTCCTACAAAGTAGTCTGCGAAAATTCCTGTCGTCGAGAGATGTTTCCAGTTCTCTAGCATTCATTGCATGACTTCACCAATATGTATGTGACACATGTCGAGCGTGTATAGTAAATTTCCAAACTTTATTATACATTATAAATATGTAGTAGTGGTAAGTGAGATGGTTTCCATAGAGAATTTGCAAATTTCTTCAAAAAAAAAAAAGGTTTTTCTAATGGTTTTTATTATTTTTACTTTACTTTAATTAATTTAATTAAAACAAGAATCAAAATTACTAAATCAAACTACAATCTATTGATTAATCTAATTAAACTAACTAAACTAACATAAATTCAATTCACTAAATTCAAATCAATTCAATTCAATAAAAAACAAACATCTAAAAAAATATCCAAAACAATGAAACATTAATCCATTTTGCATCCAAACATATTACATAAATCACAGTCATGATCATGCTGTGATCTTTTTATAAAGTATTTTTTAGATCATTTAACTTAAATCATAAGTAGATAGTCCTTAGCAAACCATCAATTCTCCTTATATCAATGAAAAAGCAAAATCCTAATTTTATTAAATTAATCCTTTGAAAGCTCAATAATTTAATCAGATAGTTAAACAACATTAAGTTCCCTGAAAACTTCAAACTACTAATCTAATATCTTTAGAAATCCACCTTAATAGCAAACTTAGATCTCAATTCACTTAGGACATCTAAATGGTATAATACATCTTTAAACAATCTTAGTTACTAATTTAAATTAGATATTGAATCAAAATATTACAATACACGTTGGCCACTATGCATGCAATACCAATTTTAATGATTGTCAAACGCAAATAACAATCTATTAAATCAGTGAATCAAAGAATACGATTAGTTTAAAGCATTAAACACAAATCAATCTTCATTTTGACTACATCACAAAACGGATCAAGTTCATGTTCGAACTTTGTTTGGATTGAAAAACTACTCTCTCATATTCATAATAAACATACAATAAAATTAATAATAGACATAAATAAAAATACCTCTTTATTGAATATTTGAATCTCAAATCTTCTCCAAAAGTAATGAAAAACAATTAATAATGACCTAGAACTAATGAAAAGTGTTCAAACGCATAGTAAAAAATTCAGGATCTCCTATTTTCAAAGTATATGATCCATATATACAATATTCGAAGTAATACATATCCCAACTAAACTGAAATTCCTTGTTGTAATTAAAAATTCTCAAAATCAACTCTAGCGAATTGTCACTGAATCCACTTTCGAGATGATTCGTTTGCCAAATCGGTAGAAATGACCCTATATCCTTCACCAATTTATTTGGCGATTCCTCTATAAATGTTGATTCAGCTGTGCACTTTCTTCCTTTGATTAAATTCTTTATTTCCATCTTTTTTTCATTCATTTCTTAACATAATTTAAATATAACATGAAATCACAAAAACATGAGAAAAGCAGTGTAATATAGCCTTTTACATAAAAAATCACCCTAAAATATGCTATAAAATCTTGTTAATTATTAACTTATCAATTACCCCAAAAATCAACACTTCGATGTCCCACGCAAAGGAATATTCTGAGCTACTTTCTCTTTTCATTCCTCATTCTGATTTCACAATTATTTACTCTTATTGTTAAACAAAAGTGAACATTAAATAGAAACATACTACCCCCATAAAAATTATAATAGAATATAAAGATTTAAGAAACAACCCCTTATTTGTCAACACAAACTTCTAATTATGCAATACACCTCAAAATTCAAAGTTCAATCAATTACAAAGGCCAAGTCAATGCATAGGGTTTCTCAATCTCCACTAACAAGCATCAAGCTTATGATGACTGATATATAATCTCAAGATACAAAAATCACTATATCAATCTCATTTTCGAACGATATTTTAAATACCACCACAACCAAATTCGATAGGAATTTTTAATCACCAATAATTATCATTATCATGTCCAATAGTTGAAATGTTGGGAAAAAAGATATTTCACTTAACTTAACTATATGTACTCGAGCTAAATCTTTTATTATAATAGTTTTTCATAAACATCCTTTCATTTTTTTTTCTATCTCTTTTTTTCTTTCTTCTTTCTTTTGTATATTCTTTTCTCCATTCATTCCTACGATTCTCAGCTCCATTTCCTTTGGATATCGTTATTCTTTTTATACGAATTCTTTCTCACATTTTTTCTCCACCATTAAATTCCTCTCTCCATTTCCTAAGGGTTTTTTGGGTCTCTTATTTTTTTCTTTCGTTTAAAAACTCATTTAAGCTCTTCTCACATTCACTATAATTAATGAAGTATACTTTCCAACTAAGTATAGTTTATTGGCTAATTTCCTATTTTTTCCCTTAATTGCAGCATAAACTCTTTTCATTATATATTAATATAAAAATACTTGATCAATAATCTTTTTATATCAAGATCCTTAGAAATCAATCTTGTTTATATTGCACTTTTGTTCCAATTTTCTATCCATTATAATGTCCAACACAAAGCAATCAATCCCCTCTAAACACCTATAGTGTATACACATTCTAGGTTAAGTCAAATAGGGTATAATAATTTCTTTCTATCATAAAACTTCTATGTTTATAGGTGGTAAAATATCACTTCTATATATATCCAAATTATATTTAATTCATATATCCTCACTAAATAAAGTAAAATGAAGAAATATTACATGTATCTTCAAAATTCAAAAAACCTTCAATCAACTTAAACATTGAATAATAGATTTTACCTCTAGAATTATGAAATCTAACAATTTCAAAAACTTGATTAGGCGACTAATTAAAAATTTTTGGATTTTATTTGAAGTTAAAGTATTCGAGTTGGGATCCACGCATTATTGACTGAAGATCATAAGGTAAAATGTTATTTTTTTGATGCTGAATTCCTAGTTTGTGTATTATATGGTATTTTGTTGCTAATTCCAGATTTGTTGAGGTGTAACCTCAATTTTTCATAGTTGGGTTTGTAAGGGTGTGTCTGAAGGGCACAAGTGTAATAAAAATTATTGGTGGCACGAAAGCTAAAAAATAAGTGGTAAGTATCACATGGGGATTTTGCCTCGGTTTACTCCAAGTTAGGATCAGTGGGAGTGTCATATGAGTATGAAGTTGGTGCAAAACCTAGCCTCGAGTTTTGTAACAGTTGGTGGTGGTTGAGGTTGAGATTGAGTCCAAATTGGTGTATGTTTGGCTAAGTATGGCAATAAAATTTGTCTGATAGACTTAGATATGTCGTGGACAAAGTTAAGATTTAGGGAGTTTTTGCATGACAAAAATTAGTGTTATGGACATTTATGGAGTTGGACTATTTTGTCGAGAGGCTGGCTCAATTTGGTGAAAAATGAGATCCAAAACGAGCATCGAAAGTCATAACATGTAAAAATAGTGATTTCAGAAATTAATAAATAAAAAAATTAGGCTACTGACAAGCATCTAAGGATTTATTTATATAAGCATAAAAAAGAAAGAAATGAAACAAATGAAATAAAACGAATTCATTTCATTTCAACAACAAGTTCGTTCTCTAAATCCTCTTAATATGGTCTTTCACTTTGCGAGCCTCTAACCTCCGATTTTTGCCTAGTTTCTCAATGCAAAATCGTAGAGCATCGCAAAATAGTTAGTTTTAGCTAAGTTTATGCAGCTGAAACGAAGTATTTGACCCGCGATTTGGTAAATACTCAATTCAGAACATTTTCCTCAATTTAATTTGAATTCTCGCGATTTCTCAGTTTCTTTTTGCGGGGTTATCATAGAAATTGGTAGGGATTGTTGTAAATTGGTATATTAGATTGATTTACGCCAATTTGGAATAAATCTCATTGGCGTGGGTTAAGCTTTTGATGAATTGAACTAATGCGACTAACTTGATAATCATTTTGGAGATGTTTTTATAGTTGATATTGATTAACATAAGGTTTCTGGATGAATCTATTATTGGTTTTGATCCAATCTGACTCCATGGGTTATGGAAATATTTCGATGTTGGTATCGAGTGGTTTTGTGCTGTTTGTTGTCAAGTTTTGAGAATTTGATTCTGAAAAATATTGATTTGGAGAAGTTTTTTAGTTCAAAATAAATAAAGTTTGCCTAGTTTATAGGCCATATTATAAAATTCATAACTTCTCCATCAGTGATTTGATTTGAGTGTTCTTAGAGTCTATGGAAAGTACGATATGAGTACTACAAGTTCTTTTAAATTCATCATGACAAATATTGAGGTTTCAAGGCTAAAAAGTAACACCAAGTTGGCTAGTTGAAAGGCAGTTGAAACAGTTATATGATTTAATATTTTTGGAAAGAGTTTTCAAGTGTACTTTTGTCATGGCTCAAGCTTCTAATTTGAGTTTAATATCTTAATCAGGATCAAATGACCCGTGACGTGGGATCCGCATCGAGATACGTGTTGTGACTGTGGCAAGATGGCTGAGGTATACGTTATATTTGTAATGATGTATGTCTAGTGTTTTGTATATGTGTGGAATACTAAGTCATTCCTACTTATGAATATGTGTCGATACGTATGTGGGAACACACCTTGAGTTGAGTGCTGGAGTAGGATTGAGGTAGCAAGTGGTATTGTAATTTGGCGTAAGATTATATATAGCTTTTATAGTGATTTATACATGGCTATAGTTGATTATACACTTAATGAAGCTAAGTTAGTAAGTTAAAACAATAGTCACTTAATTTTCATCGAGACACGTATTGACTCATCTCAACACCAATGGAGTTATATATTGGTGTCACATAGCATGAGTTAGTGGGACATGTGTTAATAGGTGTATCACTATATGACCTTCGAGACACGTGTGCACAATGAGATCAATGGTTATTAATCAACCACATCCACTTACTATATAAAGCTAGCAATCAACTCATACAACCAAATCAACTTCATTTCATTTGCTTAATTGAGAAGGAAACTTACTAGAGAGAAGGAGAAGGGCTGGAAGAAGAAGAAGACCAGCAACTAAAGTGGGTTTAGTGAAGGAGAGATCAGGTAAAGCTAGGTGTTCATCAAACTAGGTACATATCTCTCTATTTAATTTGAAACCAATTCTGGTTTTTGGTCATTTTCAGAGGCTAGATTATTAGGTCATTAAAATTGGTTGATATATTTGGATTCCTCATTTCAAGCTGATAATCCAACTATTATGAAGTTCTTGATTTGGTTTTGAAATAAAAAAGATATGAATTTTTTAAGTTATAAGTTCAAAACATAATTTCTGCATGTTTTATTATGAACTAACCTATGTAATTTGGTCATAACTTGGTCATTTTAAATCAAAATGAACCCAATTTGGTGTCATTTGAAAGCTATCTCAAAGGGGAAAATCTTTATTTTACTAGAATTTTGTATTTCAAATGTTTTCATATCTAAAAGTGCTATACATATAGGTGATAAAATGCATTATGAGATTTTTGAAACTAAAATTGTAAATTGCATAACTCCCCAACTACTCATCCAAATGAGCTGATCTTTTAGTATGTTGTTATTTGTATGTTAGATACCTTGTGACAAAAAATCATAAATTTGTAATCTATATATTGGGAGAAATGAATTTTCTATGTCTGTTGGTTAGTTTAGGTTCGATTTGAGCTGTGTTTAGTAAAATTGCAATATCTCTTTCGTTTTAAATCGAAATCATGCAAACCAAACCTTTTTATAAAGCTAAGATAAAGACCAAAAAACATTATACAGGGAAGATGTTGAGATTTTGACAATTTCATACCTAAAAGTGTGTTGCAATACATGACTAAAATTTCAATATTGGTTAGTATTAAGGGGTTGTTTTGGGTTAAGGGTCTTAAACCCATTTGACCTAACCTAAACCCAATTTATTTGGATTAGTTTGATATCAGGAGCCTAAGAAAAATTCTCGAGAGTTTGGATACGTGATACGAGGTGTTGGGAGGCTGGATTAACATAGGAAATTGCATGGATTGTAAGTAAACTGATTGAGATATTTATTTACATTTCATTCTTGTTTATTTGTTCTTTTCGAGTCATTCGGACTGATTTCCTTTTCCAATCCATATGCCATAACTTATTTTCCTTTCTCATTTCATGAGGTTGCTTTCATGGTATAAATTGTTGATTAAATGATTTCATTGACTCCAAATCACGTGCTATGTTATTTTTGAATGTTAGTATAAGTGGTCAATGAAATAGCATACTATTAGGTAGGTGTTACATAGTATTCTAAATCTATTTTCTTTGTGCATTAGAAATGCAATTGTTTTATTGGATTCTAAAACCATGTTATTTCTTGAAATATGAAAGTGGTTTTTGTATCTAGGGTCATTACATTAGAGGTTTGACAGACATACATGGGTCACTAGACTTTACAGAGTGATCGGGATCACTCCACTATCTTGTGCGGCATACGGGAAATGAGTCTTAGCAAGCATAACTTGTGTAGCACATGGGGTATGGGACTCGAGGTTATTGGCAAGTATATATCGCAAGTGACTTGCACGAGCAAAAGGTCATAAAGGCAAAAGCACTACTCAGACCATATTATTGATGTGAAGCTCAGCTCCATCCTCATATAGTGGAAAAGGCTGATGTGATGAAAATTACGGTCGATCGATCCTAGATCATTATTACTTAGCCGTGTGTCAGTTTCATTTTGTTTAGCTAAAATATCTCTTTACATGTCCACTTTACAACATAGTTGCTATTATCATGCTTTTAGATACTTGTTACATATATGTGAACAAATGTCTCTCAGTGTTACTTTCTACTTTATTGTACTCACCCACCTCTTATGACGGTGGGTGCAGATCTATCGAGTAGCAGGCTAGGCAAAGAGAAGATCGATGACTACTTCTAAGCTAGTGGAGTGCCGCTACATCAGATTTTGTAGGTTTTTATTTTTGATGTATTACTTTTATATGTATGTCATATACTTTTGGGGTTGTATATTATAGGTTGAGCGAGTAGTACCTTAACCTGACACATGAGGTTATATATCATCATTTCATTATATATACATGTGATCTGTATTTCCTGGTTTTTCCACAATTTTTAGGTCTCATGTTATAAGCTTTCTATAATTAGTTAAGACTTCTGTTGAATAAACATTTAAGTAAGTAAAATTTTAATTAATGCTGATTTATGAATTGACATATGATAGGTTTGGTAAGCAATAAGGTTTTGGAAAATCTAAATAATTCCTTCTTAATTTGTATATGGTGTGATTAAGGCTTAATGACGGGATTAGGCAGGGTCTGTCTTAATTTGAGAAAGGGTCGTCATAACTTTGGTCATAGTTTTCATTGGGTCTCTTGACTTGGTTTCATTTAAAACTTGACTCATAGTATAATTAGGTATGCGGGGAAGCTATTGGAACCATTTTCAAGGTAATCTGAAGCTCCGAAGACCTCGAGAATTTTGCTCAAAGTTGGTTGGCTGTAAGTAAACCCTAAAGTTGTCTTTACTATTTATGAAATTTATCTTTATACCTGAATTTGTGTTTAATCTGCATTGCATTTCACATCTTTCTTTGTCATGCATACATGGCATCCAAATAGAGTTGCCACTACTTCGATCATAAGAGTGTGAGGTGCTCCACTTTAGACTTGACGTACTACAGGCATCTTAGGCGAGTAATGTCGATTCTGGGGTAGCATGCATCGAACTTATAGGATTATTCTAGGTTCAACATGAGTGGGCCCGCTTGTTATGAGCTTTGAACAAGAAACAAGGCATCTACGTTGTTATATAAATTTATTCTTATTTGGAAATGCAATTACATACCTCCATACATTTGGACTAATAGTTGCAAAACTATAGATCAATGTTGGAGTTTACGTACCTGAGATCTTTGAGTTGTTTTTGATGATGTCAGGTTCTCTGTGAATGCCAAGCAGAATGGGAAGAACTCGAAGAACTTTAGTAAATGTGTTAAGTTCAAAAGTTTAATTTTCTTGTTGTAATCATTATATATATATATATATTGTTTTGTGCTTAGGGGTGAGTGTAGGTCGTGAAATACTTTTGAATAGGTTATGAAAGTCTCCTAAATTAGTTTGAAGTAAGTTAAGAGGTTTATGATTCAGTTTTGGTCTATTTTGGGATTATAAAGTTGTAACTAAGGTATCAGAGACTTTAAGTTGGTATTTAAAGTTTGGATTTAATATATATTATGGACTTCGGGAAGTTGCGAGTCCTTTTAGACCTCTCTCCAATTTTGCTATTTATTAGGTGAAAGGTTTTTGGTTGGCTATTTTTAGGGGAGGTGCTACCAAAAGTTTTATAAAAATACGAAGGATAATCCGTATGATTTCCTAATTTGCTACAATTAAGTAAAACAAGTATTAAATTTTGTTGAGGATATAAATATAGTTTTAGATCTTTTCTAAAGATTGAAATGGAAAATATTTTGAGGCATATAGTTAATTTTATGGTTTAGGTGCCTAATTAGAGTAATTAGGCTAAATTAGGACTTAATGAGATGAGTGTTGACAGAGTCGGTATCAGAGCCTAGGTTTGGCTCAATTGAGGAAAACTTTGGTTATGAACCAAAGAGTGATTGAGCATGATTAGTTGGTAAGTGACATACTTTGTTATCATGATATATTTATTTTATATTATTATATTATTGCTAGATATGCGATAGGAAGTTTATTTTCATTTTCTGTTCGATATTTAACTCATGAGATGTGAGGAGTTAGAATAGGAACATATAATAAAAGAGAGAATAGACTTGTGAAATGAAACTAAACATAAATAAAAGTGAAAGAAGACTAGGGAAGTCTAAATTCACAAGGGAATGTTGTAAGTAGTTCGATACCAATATAACTGAGTAAAATAATAAGTTATAAAACCAATAAGAAATTGGTTGAGCAAGAAGTCTAAATGATTTAGAATCGCAAGTATTGAACATTTTAGATTATTTCTTACTTACGTTGCTTAACTATAAGCGATGTTGAGTACAATGCTTATATGAATCAAATAAAGTAATGGTAAAACAAATGAAAATCTCCAAGTTAGAAGTAATCTTTGTTAACACCGGATTAGGTGTTGTTACGAAACAAAGATTAACGAAATTTCTAACTTGGAAATGAAAAGTGTAGTGATAAGATCAATGTATTAAAAGTTGAGATTTAGGGGAATTGTTTGAAAATAGTTAAGGTTAGCTATTAAATAAAACACAATTAGTTTTGTTTTGAAATTCAAAGTACCCAGTAGTCTCGTCTAACCAAATTATGTTATGATGCCTATCACTACAACTTAAAATATAACCAAGGAAGAGATAGATGTATTGATGGAATATATGTATGTGATTTGTATAGGAAGTAAGTAAGAACTCCTATACTACAAGAATTTCCATTTATAGGACTAGAAGGATTGAAGTAGCATCCCTTAAGAGTTTGATTAGATGTCGAGTTAATAAGAGTTTTGAAATTAAAATTCCTCCATCTCTTAAGTTGAGCAATAATGGAAATGTGAATTCATAAAAATGGAATTGATAAACAGTAAGATACTTTGATATCTTACACAGTCTCTTGAAAAGTACCAAATTTCTTTTTGAGAAAAAGAAAAGTCAAAAAATCCGAGACAAATGGAAACAACTTAAGGCAATAACAAACATTATAACTATTTCGTTTGCAAAATTTCTTTATTTTGATTAAAGATTAGCTGTGGAAGACTTTAACTCATTGAATGATAATTAGAAGTCGTACCGATTCTTAGCTATAATTTCGAGAAGAGAAGATATGAGAAATTTTGCTTTCCTAAGTTATGGTAAAGAAGCTGTAAGTGGTATAAGTGTTGAATAGAGGTGTAATAAGTATGTAAAGGGACAATAACAAGATAAATATGAGAATAGCCAAGATAGACAAAAATAGAATGGAATCGACTCTGTGTCGAAAATAAAATGAGAAGTTGAAATGACTTGTGACTGCTAGAAGTGACACGAATGAATTCCTTTAGTCAAAGTAAAGCTTTGGAATAGTTGTGTATGATCAAAAGTCTAAGTAACTCCATTTCATAATCAAGATTCATTCATAGCGTAGAAAATTGGTGTAAGGCCCCACTTGTCTTTGAATAATCGATTGAATTGGTGACAATCAAATTAAAAGAGTATAAAGTTTCGTTAGAGTTAGTTGGAAGCTTAAGTATAGGCAGATAAATGGTCAATAAATTCTCGCATACCTATGAAAATGGAAATTTTAGTTCAACGAGTTCTGATAAGACTTATGATGTCAAACTATAAGTTCGATGAAACTTAATATATATTCACGAGGATCTTATAAAGAAGAAGACTCGAAAAGTTGAAAATGTTGAATTAAAGTAGTATTTAACTAATATCAGTGAATATGTTGTATATTAGTTCAAGTGTTGTGTTACACAACGAATCAGTCAGTGGAGAAAATTTCAATCACTAGGTTATTGTAAATTGAAGTTGATGTAAGATGCCTTTATTGACGATGAAGATACAAATAAAAAATGAAAAGAGACGCACAACTTACAACTCAGTTAGTAAGTATTATCTTTATTGGTGGAAATACTAAATAGTGTAAAATTTATCTGGCTAAGGTATGTTTAACGAATTGAATGTTCTTCTACTATAATTTGAGAAATTCATAATTATAAAATTGAGTAAAGCTAAAAGCATGTATGGAGTAGTGGTGAAAAATGATAGTATATTCGTAACTTTTATGTGATATAAGTTAAAGGTTATACTATAAGAGTATAATCAAGGAATATGTTGATCTCTTTTAAAATGCGTATATCTACTTAATATAAGAATATATGTCTCTATTTGAGTAAGGAAAGAAGTCTAGTGAATAGTTAATGATTGAGATCGAGATGATGGGAAATCTCATAAATTGGGGAAATGATAAAAATTAATGTGAGTACGTTTGTAATGTGATAGAATGAGGTTTATTGTGAACTAAAGATTATAAATGATTTGACAAAGTCAGAGAAGTCATTAACTTTCTAACCTGTTAAAGGAAACGTTTAGTGAAATGGTGGATGAGTTGGAATTGGTCAATTGCTTTCTTGTCCATAAATCTAAATGATATTGTTAGTAGACATTTAAAGAAAGAGTGAGAGTTGCATGACGTGTCAGATTGCATTTTCTGAAGTAATGGGATGATAGATGTAATTAGAGATCTATAGTCATGGGATAATATATGTAATTCCATATTTCTGTTGAGAATCACCAAAATGGTGATGGATCATATAAACACACAACTCTAATTTTTATCTAATGTTGTACTCAAATATCATTTGCATCAATATGAAATTTTAGACAAATGATAGTCTAAGAAATTATATGTCGAAAATTCAAATAAAATGATGATAAGTGATAAGAAAGCAAACTGGGATGTATATATCAGTGTTTGGTGGATAGGGAAAGAATTATCAACAGTTGATGGAATTTTATTTAGTTAGGAATGAAAATTGTTTTATTAAAAAGCAAGATAGGCCAGATCTTGTTAAATATTAATTCTTGAATGGGATTCAAGGCATGAAATGAGTAGTGAAAAAAGTAAGGTTATTGGATATTGCACAAAGTTGAGTGTTTAACTCGCTTGAAATTCACAAAATGCCTGGATTGGCAAAGAATTTGTTATGAATTCTCATTTGATTAAGTAAATGGAAATGAAAAGTTAAAATGTTTATGATCTCTTCCACTGAGTTGTTGATTACAATGAAAGTGATTGGGTCCACTTAACGGTTTCACCTTGGAAATGGTTTTTACAAGTTCGGATTAAAAGAGTTGTATATTAAGGATCATATTCTCATATCTCTTTTGGCTCATTAACCTGTAAGTTTAAATTTCAAGGACTTAATTTTTAATTAGTCTGGAAGAATTGTAAAATCCAAGAATTTTGTAAACTTGATTAGGTGACTAATTAAGTAACTTCGGATTTTATTTGGAGTTTAGGTATTCGAGGTGGGACCTATGCATTACAGACCGAAGATCATGAGGTAAAATGTTATTTTTTCGACGATGATTGCCCAGTGTGTTTATTGTATGGTATTTTGTTGCTAAGTCGGGGTGTTTTGAGGTGTATCATCAATTTGTAATAATCAGGGTTGTAAGTGTGTGTCTGAAGGGTACAAGTGCCATAAAAAGTATTGGTCGCTCGAAAACTATTAAATAAGTGTTAAGTATCCCCTGGGGATTTTACCTCGGTTTACATGCAAGTTGAGATCAATGGCAGTGTAAAATGAGAATGAAGTTGGAGTAAGACCTTGCCTCGAGTTTCGTATTAGTTGGTGGTTGTTGAGGTTGAGATTGAGTCAAGGTTGTGTAAGTTTGGCTAAGTATGACAACAAAATTGGTATGGTAGACTTTGGTATGTCATGGATAAAGTAATGATTTTTAAAGTTTTGGCGTAATTAAAACTAGTGTTATGGACTTTATATAGAGTTGAACTGTTTTTTCAAGAAGTTGGCAAAATTTGCAAAAAAATGAATCCAAAACGAGCACCAAAAGTCAAAGCATGTCAAAATAGTGATTTCGAGAATCAATAAATAAAAAGAAATTAAGCTGCTGACAAGAAGCTGAGGGTTTATAAATATATATATATATATATATATATATATATATATATATATACATAAGCATAAAAAAGAAAGAAATGAAACGAATTCATTTCATCTCAACAAATACTTTAAACCCTCTCAATTTTTTCTTTCACTCTGCAAGCTTACGTTGACCGATTTGCGCTCAGTTTCTCTTTGCAAAACCATATAGCATCGCGAGACAGTCAGTTCGAGCTAAGTTTCTTGAGCAGAATAATTTGGTAAATACTTAATTTTAGGGCATTTTCCTTAATTTAATTTGAATTCTTACAATTTCTCTATTTCTTTTGCGCGGTTTTGATAAAAATTGGTAGGGATTGTTGTGAATAGGTACTATTGGATTAATTTACACCAATTTGTAAAAAACCCCACTAGTGTTCGTTAAGGTTTTGATGAATTGAACTAATGCGATTAAGTTGATAACTTTTTTGGAGATGTTTTATAGTTGATATTGATTTACATTGGGCTTCTAGATGAATCGATTATTGGTTTTGATCCAATTTGACTCCACGGGTTGTGGAAATATTTGATGCTGGTATCAAGTGGTTTTGTGGTAATTATTATCGAGTTTTGAGAATTCAATTGCAAAAAGTATTGTTTTGATGAAGTTTTTCAGTACAAAACAAATAAAATTTGCTTAGTTGACAGGCCATATTGGAAAATTTATAACTTCTCTGTTGGTGATCCGATTTGAGTGTTCTTATAGTCAATGGAAAGTAAGACATGAGTACTACAAGTTATTTTCGGGTCATCATTAAAAATATTGCGGTTTTCAAGGTTAAAAAGTTACCTTAAGTTGGCTAGTTGAACGCCAGTTGAAACGGTTATATAAATAAATATTTTGAAAATTGTTCTCAAGCGCATTTTGGTCACAGTTTTATTTAGGTCTCGTGATTTGGTTTAACTTGAAGATTGACCCGCAATATAATTAGGTATGCAAGAAAGTTATTGGAACCATTTTCAAGGTGATCCAATGCTCTGAGAACCCCTAGAATTTAGCTCAAAGTTGGTTAGTTGTAAGTGAACCCTACAGTGGTTTTTACTATATATGAAATTTAGTTTTGTACCTGTATTTATGTTTAGTCTGCAATGCCTTTCGCAACATTCTCAGTCCTGCATACATGGCATACAGATAGAGCAGCCCTGCTTCCGTCGTAAGTGTGTGAGGTGCTCCACTCAAGACTAGACATATTGCATGCGTCTAAGGCAGGTAAAGTTGACTTTGGGGTACCATGCATTGAACTCTTAGGACTGTTCTAGGTTCACAATGAGTGGGCTCGCTTATAACAGGAAATAAGGATTCATGTTGTTATATAAGTTTATTTTCATTTAGAAATGTATTTATATGTCTCAATGTATTCGTACTAACATATGCAAGAGTATATATCAGTGTAACAGTTTAGTTACTTGACATCTTCGAGTTATTTTTGATGATGTCAGGTTCTCTGTGAAGACCTGACGGAATGAGAAAAACTCGAAGATCTTCAGTGAATGTTTTAAGTTTAAAGTTTAATTTTTTTTGCTAATCACTTTATATGTATTGTTTTATGCTTTTGGGTAATTGTAGGTCGTGAAATACTTTTGAATAGGTAATGAGAGTGTGACGACCCATTGCCTAATCTTGCAATTAAGTCCAAGTCCTAGCATAAGTCTTAATGGATTATGTAGAAGCAATATAAATAAATCTTAAGTGTGAAAACCAGGAAACAACGATCACATGCATACATATAATAAAGTAGCGAACAAAAATAATGTGATGGTCATCATAAGTCAGGGAACTAGATGCGTGACCCAATATAAAACCCCAAAATGTACTAAAAGACATAACTGTATAATACACAAAATATCAAAACCTACAAAATTTTGATGCAGCAGTACGCCGCTGGCTCTGAATTAGTCGCCAATCTTCTTTTTGTCGGGCCTGCTCGTCGACGGCTCTGCACCCAGCGTCATAAAAAGGACGGTGAGTACGAAAAGTAATAGTAATCCCCGTTGACATATTCATTTACATTTTCGAGAGACTAAATGGTATTTAAAACCATAATTTCAATAAAGAAAGACTAGTGCCATAAATAAGCTAAGAAATACCGCGTTTAGGCAAGTAAAATTGACACGAGGCTAAATAGTTATTTTTTAGATCTGGTCGACCGTGACAAGCGTCATTAAAGCCTTTAAGGCAATTAAAGGACGTGCATGACATCACACAGTCTAATAACACTAGGGACTTTAACCCTAGTGTCAACAGGGACTCCAACCTTGTTGTATCGACATCCCTATGGACTCTAACCACGTGTGTCGTGTCATAGTGGTGAGTGTCGACATCCCATGGACTCTAACCTCGTGCGCCAATTAACTCTAACATAATTCAATGCTCTCTAGATTCTAAAACTATATAATTCCAAGAAATTTACTCGTTAAGGATTCCAAGGCTTGGCTATGCTACAAAGCAGAATCTTTAAAGAATACTAATCCACAAAGTCATTTACAAACTCACAATTCTTAATAGCATGCTATTTACACTTTATTCATAGTGAAATAGAAAGAAATGACATAGAGCAGAGGGATAGATTCAAAGGAATTCAATTCATCATAATATCAAGAAAGTCAAGCTTAAAAATGAGGATTGTCAAATAAGTTCATGATATGAGAGTACAACACTGGACATAGGCAATATAGACTACAACAAACAAGCATAAAATGGATATAAAATCCAAAAAAAACATTTAACGAGTATACTCACATCAAGAAATGTAAAGTCCTAGCTTAACCGGCCTCTTAATACCCTAAATCTTGTATCCAAACCCTTGAGACTCTTCCCTAGGTTTCTGATATCAAATTAATCTGAATAAATTGGGTTTTGGTTAGGTCAAATGAGTTTAGGAACCTTAACCCAAAACTACCTTAAGACTAAACAATATTGAAGTTTTAGTCCTGTATTGCAGCATAATTACAGCCATGAAATTGTCAAAATCTCAAAATCTTCCCTACGTACAAAGTTTTTGGTCTATATCTTAGCTTTCCTGAAAGGTTTGGTTTGCAAAATTTCGATTTAAAATGAAAGAGATATCATAATTTTACCAAAAACAGCTCAAATTGGAACCTAATCCGAGCTTTTTGGTCTCTATCTTAGCTTTCCTGAAAGGTTTGGTTTGCAAAAGCTCAAATTGGAACCTAATCCGAGCTTTTTGGTCTCTATCTTAGCTTTCCTGAAAGGTTTGGTTTGCAAAATTTCGATTTAAAATGAAAGAGATCATAATTTTACCAAAAACAGCTCAAATTGGAACCTAATCCGAGCAGCTGACTTAGAAAATTTATTTCTCCTAACCTATAGTTTCAAAATTAATGATTTTTGGTCACAAGGCATAACTTACCAAATAACAACATACTAAAAGATCAGCTCATTTGAATTAGTAATAAGGGAGTTATGAATTTTAAAAATTTAGTTTCAAAAATATAGTAATGCATTCAATCACCTGTTTGTAGAACACTTTTGGACATGAAAACATTCAAATTACATTATTTCATGTAGGACAAAGTTGTTCAGCTTTGTGTTAGCTTTCAAATGGCACTAGATTGGGTTCATTTTATTTTAAAATGAGCAAGTTATGACAAAATTACATATGCTAGTTCATAATACAACATACATAATTTCATTTTTGATCTTATAAATTAAAAAATTCATATCTTTTTTATTTCAAAACCAAATTAAGAACTTCTTAATAGTTTGATTATCAGCTTAAAATGAGGAATCCAAATATATAAAGCAATTGCAAAGACTTAACCATCCACCCTCTAAATATTTCTAAAAATCAAAATTGGTTTAAACTTGAAATAAAAAGATGTGTAACTAGGGTTGATGACAGTTTGATTTGAGCTCCAACTCTCCTGGATCGCCCTGAATTTTTCAGCCAAAACCCTCCTCAATTCCTTTAATTTCTTCTCCAAATTGCTTATTTTCTAAGTTATGGAAATGAAATTACTTGCATTGGTTGATCTATCTAATATCTAATATTATATATAAAGATAAGGTTGATTAATAACCATTGATCTTTATGTACACACGTATCTTGAGACTAATCTAATGGCCTACATCTTGAAACAATTCAACTAACACTCCACTAACTCTACCTAACTAACACCAATCCATACTCTATTGGTCTTTTGATGTGTCCTTGCGTATTTCGAGGAACATCATATGCCTATTGTTTTATGTTGCTAACTTAGGTTACATTTAATACAAAATCAACTATAGCCACATTAATTATACTATTTAAGCTATACTAAGCTAAACCAACTCAACAAATCATTTTTTATCCTGGTCTTATATTGGGACGCATCTCGAGGCATGTCTCCAAGTTATGTTTCAACACCTATACACAAGTAGGAGTGACTTAGTAGTCTACACATATACAATACACTAGGCATACGCCACAAAAAAATTAATATATACCTCGGCCATATCGCCTCGGTTAGTGCACGTATCATGGTGCGGGTCCCACGTCAGGGGTTGGTAATCCTGATTACGGATAATAAACGAGATTATAAATTTTGGCCGTCACAAATCTTCCCAACTAATGGAAATTTCCTCCTCGAAATAAAGATTTATGTGAGCATTAATACCTGACTCGAAGTGGTATGGAATCCTGTCCCTCATATAGTCTTCCCGCTCCTAAGTGAGTTTCATATCATCATGGAACTGCCACTTGACGAGAACCTTCGGGACATACTTGTTTCTCAACTGTTGTACTCTCCGATCGAAGATCTGAATATGCTGCTCCTTATAAGCAATATAATCACTCAATTCTATTTGATACAAATTCATAGTCGATCGAACATCTGCTCTCAACTCAGCTAATCGAAGCATCAAGATATGAAAGACTGGATGAATCCCTGACATCAGTGAAGGCATCTCAAGCTCATACAAAACCTTCCCGACCTGTATCTTAATAATGAAAGGCCGTATAAATCTGAGTGCAAGCATGCCTTTCACCACAAATCTCGGAAGACCATTCCGAGAGGAAACCATTAAATAGATAAAGGCTATCTCGGTGTACGTGAGATCACTGTGATACTTGTCTGCATATTTCATCTGCCTCTCCTATGCACCTTTGAGTCTCTAATTGATTAGTTTTACATTCTCCGTGTGGTCAACAACAATCTCATGCCTCACAATCTTCAGGTTTGTTGGCTCTGTCTAATACGATGACAAGCGACACGATCTACCATAGAAAGCCCCAAAAGGCGCAATGTCAATACCGGCTTGATAACCATTATTATAAGCAAACTCACACAACGGTAGGAACTCCTCCTAAGATATGCCAAATTCCAAAATACAAGCCCGTAACATATACTCGAGGACCTGAATAAATGTCTCACTGAATATGAAAAGCCGTGCAGAATTGTAGGCGCGTACCATACTACTCCTGCATACTCTGCCACATCCTGAATATGTACATAACATCTCTATTACACGTGATAGTCAACGATACTCCATGAGACGAGCCCTAACACGAATATTCCATAGTTCGCTTCTTTATACTCCACTTCACATAAATACCTCTAAAGTCATTCCAAACCTTTTCTTAAAAGTTTAAAAACTAAGTTGGTTTTCAAACAAAACTAATATACCTTGTGAAGCATAAAGGAACTATATAGATTAAATTGCTTTCCAAAATTTATAAAATAGACAATCAAACATCTCATAAATAATAACAGAATTGTAATGGTATCATTCATTTCTCATTAATGACCAAAAAGAAAGTTCACATCCTTCTCATTCAAGCAAACATTAAAAAGATTACAAATTATGATGTTCATAAGTAAATTCATCATCAGCATATTCAGCTCCATCTTTATTTCTCTTTGCAGTAGTTTGTGAAATGTAACTATAAGCAGGGTTATACATGTCAAATCCCAAAAATTTTAAACCAATAATTACGACTAATCAGGGATTAACAGATCTTAATTGTGGTTTGGGCTGCGAGTAAGGAGGTAAGGACCGATGAATTAAGATTTATAGGTAATTTTATTATTATGTAATGTGTGCCTAGTGTTGTGAATTATTATATTATATTATTTTTCAAAATTCAAGTTAAATTAGTAAATTCAAGATTTTATGGGGTTTTATCTCAAAATACGTGTTAAAATGAGTCTCAAGAAAAGAAAAGGTTGACGTGAACCTTATTCTTGAATTTTGTGAAAAACAATTATTTTTAAGTGTAAAAACTCTAGTTTTGAAGTTTAATTGACTTAACGAGCTGATGTGGGTCTCACACCTCGGATTGCGTGCGAGATGGATTGTTGGGTAGCTTCGGAGCATATTAGTAAATTCTCTAATTTTTGGTCGAATTGGTTATTTTTCGAGGTTTGATTAGGACAAAAACTAAAGAGATAATTATGAAATAAATTGAAAATTGGCCAATTACAAAAAAGGGTATAAGGGATGTAATGAATGGATAAATACTAAAGGGTATTTTGGTCATTTTAATAGCTTTTCTTTACAAAACAAATATCAAACAGAGGGGGATCGATTTGGGGAGGGGGGGTCTTCAACGTATCTCCTTTATTTTTGATTCATCGTCCTTGTCAATAGCTTCGTCATCTTCACCAATTCAATTTCTCCCTTCATTGTGTTGTTCACACCGTCTCTCTCTCCCTCTCTATCTCTATCTGTCTCTCTTTCCAGCTATTGTGTTGATCAATATAAGCCGTGAGTTGTTATGTCGTGGGTGGGTGTTATAGGTGTTGATGGCATTGAAGGTGAGTATTATTTCAAATCAAATTTTTTATTTTGATAGACTGTTAATGAAGATAAGGATTGTGTGTATATATGGACTGCTTTTATGATCGAATTTAAATGTGAATCGTTGATGGTGTGAGAGGAATAGGTGAAGAGGAGGTTTTGATTCCTATTAGAAAAATAGCAGAGATGAAATGAGCCAGAAAAGAAAAAGATGGAAGGAGGAAGAAGATGGATGAGGGAGGGAAAATGATGGGGGGACCAGATAAGCTATCCAAACAATAGTTGATTCAAATGTAGAAAAAGTAAAAAAAAATACAAGTTGGGATCGAAACAGAGGCATTGTTTTGTCCCAACGAGGAAGAAGACGAGGGGTTTAATCCCTCATATTGGACCGAACTAGGTCCGGTTCAATTGAGCTGAACCGATCCGGTTTAGGGTTAAACTTTTCCTCATTCAACACAAAATGTTTTAAAAACTTGAAAATAAATAAAAATGCTGGAAATTATGAAAATTTATGAAAATGGTAATTTTGGACAAATTAATGGAAATTGGGGATTTTTATTAAACTCAATGATATTGGGATTTTCTCGAGGATTTATATCGAGGATTTGCCTCGTAATGCGTGTCATGACACCAAAAATGTCCAAAATTATGAAAATTATTTAAAGCCTTTGCCTTTGTTAATTTTATATTATGAACAACAATTTGGAGTTAAAATTGGGATTTGGACATCCGAGGACTTAGTTTGGAGTGATTCGTGGGTTTTTGAGTCGATGCAGGACTAATTGAAATAAAATAAATTGAAAAAAGTGGAATTGTTGTTGAATTTTACTGGACTTGTAAATGAATTGTAGTACAACAATTGAAACCCTGCGTGGACTAGTTTACTGACTTGGAGCGCAAGGGAGTTGCGATATTGCGTTTTTAAAGTTAAATAAATCCCATATTAACCTTTACATTGTATGACTATAAATTTCATATAATTTTCATTGATCCTTGATATTGCATTACTTGTTGTACATGAATAAATGGGTAGGGAGGACAAGGGCGATTTGAGTCTTTTTATAGTGTTTACTATACCGTGGTTATAGGGGAGAACACTATATTCTGCTTGAGTAGCTGGAATCATTGATATTTTGCATTACGTGGTTATCATCATGAGATCACGTTGAACTAGATTATACTCCTATAGTCTAGAGGAACGGAACTCATTTGGTTATCCTCTTTGTGCATGCGTCCTTATTATTGTTTACTTACCACTTTTGGAGGACATCATCTAATTGTGGTCGGATAACAGAAAGGAGATTGATTAACAGTTGTATTTAAATTCCTTGGATTGTATTCTTTGTTTAATCTCTTGGATTATTATGTATTTGATTATTACTGGTGTATTCTATACTGTGAGATTCACTTATCTGACATTATCAAATTTTTATAATTGCGTAATG
The DNA here is from genome assembly GCA_039657325.1 of Stephania cephalantha. NCBI lineage: Eukaryota > Viridiplantae > Streptophyta > Magnoliopsida > Ranunculales > Menispermaceae > Stephania > Stephania cephalantha. The sequence goes on from CM077573.1 coordinate 25,244,374, forward strand.
ACAAGTTCTAGAAGCGACAGGGAAAATGAAAGCTTTCCGACTGTTTGTGACTCGCTCCGTTCTCTCTCTCTATATATGAATTATCTTTGAATATAATATATTGTATAAATGGGTTTTTCGTTTCGTGTATGGTTATGATCTCTTTTGGAATTATTGAGATGGTTTTGGGACTGATTGGAATGTTCAAGAGCTAAGGTAATAATAGTTTAAGGAATTTGAAAACCTGAAATAGGTTAGAATAAATAAATAGTTTTGTTAATGCAATATATATTGTTATGGATGGATTATAAGTCATTTGACATTTCCACCAAGCTGAGCATGTTTTGTTGAAGAGTTTTGAAGGCCGAATTTTTGTGTGTAGGCTTAAAAATAGAAGAGGTAGTATCAAAATTTTTTACCGTAACTTCGAGGATTATTTAATCAATCTTATGAAATTTTAAGGTTTGAGATTTACTTCAAAATCATTTGTGGTTGATAAAAAATCATATTTTATAATTAAGAAAATGGATTTTTCATTATTTATTGATAGTGAGATTAAGACTGCTAGATTATCTGGGGATTAAGGTAATCTAAGCCGGTCAGATGCCCTAATTAGGTGAGGTCTGACAATAAACTCCAAATGGAAATTACAATTGTAACAAATGAATATCAATGCTCCTCTTCAGATCTTGCAAACATTTAACAAATTTCTTTTCCGTAATGGAAAGATGACGTGCCAAAGTTTTTTCATTCTCATCTAGAATCCCCTGATTTCTCAAAATTTTCTTCTCAGTAATCATAAAAGCTGAAAATAAAGGATCGATAAAACCTTTTTCTCTTACCTCTTATTGGAGACATATACAACCTTCTGTCTTTAGAGCATTCACTTGATCCATCATACTTGCTACTCGTCTCGCATCTTCTACAGTTTTGCTGTGAGTTTCCCATCTACTACTCCTTTCTTTAACTCTTGATCTTCTAGTTTCATTGAGTTCTCATTCATCTTTCGAATCATTATACCGCATAAGCTTTCATATGAAGCTTAGTACTCAATATTGGGAGTGGTAGATCATCACATTTTATAACCTTCATCGCTCGTCTCATAGCATCATGAAGTACATACACAAAATTAATATATCCCTTCTTCATAATAATGTGATAAAGTAAAGCAGCTCTTGGATTTTTTACTTCAAAATGTTGTGTAGTGGGATATAAAAAAAATCTATAATGTAGCTCCAACATTTGGTAATTTTTCTAAAATTTGTGGTTTCAATGAATTTAGGATGACCATCGGCATCGAGAGCAAATCCTCATCCCGAAATTATCTTCAAGGCATCTTGAATCATCGCGAAATGATAACATTCCTCATTGATATAGATGATACTTAGGTAATCAAATTTTTATCTAAATCCAGATTTAGGAAGTCTCTAATTTTTATTCAATTTTTTGGTGAAATATTGATTTTCTTTCCTTGAAATATTACTTCGTTCGAATTATCACTCGCATATCCATTCGCATAAAATTTTCGTACAAATTCAGAACATCCTAGCTTAAATTTGCCCTCATAAGCCCTAAGAAATTTGTTACAGTTCATTTCTCTTATGATGCTCACAATTTTATCCTCATACTTGTGCACATTTTGAATTTTCAAGCTTCTCTTTGGTATTATAACTCTTTTCGTATCTCTAAAATATATATCTTAGGCTTTAGGACTAACAAATCGTAGATAATCATAATATTGGGTTTTGGGGTTCATACGCAGTGAAAAATTAAAACAAATTTCAAAAAATCCCGGCAGGATTGTAAATGAGTTCCACTAAACTAGATAATTAAAAGCAAACCATACCTTAATCCCTGATTTCATTCTCTGATCGTTCGATCTCTAAGACGTTCAAGCATACATCCTCTGTTGTAAATCCACACACGAATGTGACCACAATTTGGAGTGCTAGCCCTAAAAGAGATATAAAACATTTTTCTCTCTCCAAAAATCCAAAGAACTTGAAATTTGCAAAAAAAAAAAAAATCTTATTTCGTTTTAGGGTTTCAACCTCTACTTATATGTGTAGATAAGCCATCACTTAAAATCTCATTCATATTACAACTATTGTATTTAGGCAAGTTAAGCAAATTACACATGCACCCCTATTAGTAAGTTATCATATACCAAATCGTGAAGGCTTTTATGTCATGATTTTTATCATATAAAATTCATTGCTCTGGACCGATTGCAATTGCCCAAAGCCATTCTTTTTGCGCGACCCAAAAGGTTCATGCAACGTTGGCAATGAACCAAAACCATTTTGGTACACAAGTCATAAGCAGCCTCAAGCAAGGCATTGTAACTTCCCAAGTAGCATGAATATCATAATCGATACAAGCCAATGATTAACATATATCATATCTTTTTGTTGTGTGATATCCTTTGATTAAACGTAAGGCATGGAAAGTCAAAATTAATGTTCCATCGTACTTGTCTTGATCTTTAAGTAGACTGAAAACATCCAAATGACATTGATCATATCAATTCACTTGGACTTGGCCATTCAACAATCTTGCATATCGAGGGGTCCACTGATATCTCTCTCAACACGAGAGGGACAAATTTTACCTTGATTACACATCTTCACATATTATTCACATGGTAACCATTCACAATCTTTATAATCGTTTGGGTAAAGACAACATTTGATTGTGTCAAATTACCAAGCTCCTAATATTAAAGTCTATGGTAATCTCAAGTCAAAGGACTAATGATATGCCTATCATGAGTAACACCTATGACTCAATGTATATGGTGTTCTCATAGCGAGTTGATCCAGTACATTATTCCTATAACAAGTACTCATGATCTCGATTCGTATCCCTATATGCATGATCATCACATGACCAGTAATAAAGATTGACACTAGCCATAATTCATTATAGTTCCTAGTATAATGACCAACTAGGGACATTTAGGATATTTCAACAAATACCCATGGATCGTACTATAAGGTAAACATGCAATAACTTATAATAAAATATTAAATGAAAACCTTAATCTTATTAACTAAAATTATAAGATAAACAATGTTTGTAGATTGACTTAGGGCACGTGCCCCAACATCTCCAACTTGCACTAGGGTCAATCATTCATGTATCTAATACCTAATGACCTAATATGACCATCATGTTTCGCTTGTGGAAGAGCCTTCGTCAAAGGACCTACAACATTGTCTTCTGTAGGAACTCTACAAATCTTCACATCTCCCCTCTCAATGATTTCTCGAATGAGATGAAAATGCCTAAGTTTATGCTTGGATTAGTGGTGAGATCTTGGTTCCTTAACCTGTGCTATTGCCTAGTTGTTGTCACAATACAAGCAAACGGGGTTAGCTATACTCGGAACCATGCCAAGTTCGAGAGATGAACTTTTAGATCCAAACTGCCCCTTTAGCTGCATCGGACGCTGCAATATACTTAGCTTCTGTTGTAAAATCTGCCACAATGTCTTGCTTCAAACTTTTCCATCTCACTGCGCCTCCATTCAAATAAAACAAATATCCAGACTGAATCTGAAGTCATTTATACTAGTTTGAAAACTTGCATCTGTGTAACTATTTACAACAAGATCGTCTTCTAAACTTCCATAGACCAAGAACACTTCTTTAGTCCTTCTCAAGTACTTAAGAATGTTCTTTACTATTATCCAGTGACTCTCATCGAAATCAAATTGACATCTGCTTGTTGCACTCAAAGCATATGATACATCAGGTCGAGTGCATGACATGGCATACATAACAAATCCAATAGCTGATGCATATGCAATAATATTCATGCATTCTCGCTCATTATTAGTCTTAGGACATTGAGTCTTGCTGAGACTTATACCATAAGACATTAGCAATGAACCTCTTTTATAGTGTTGCATACTGAACCTATTCAATACCTTGTCAATATAAGGACTCTAACTTAGACCGATCAGTCTTTAATATCTATCCTTATAGATCTTAATTCCGATGATATACGCTACATCTCCTAAATCCTTGATTGAGAAACACTTCCCTAACCAAGACTTGACACTCTGCAAAGTTGAGATGTCATTTCCAATTAGTAATATACCCTCACCATATAGTACAAAGAAAAAAAAACAATGTCCCACTAACCTTCTTGTATAGAAAAGGCTCATCTTCATTTTTAATGAAACCAAATTCTTTAATTGCTTCATCAAATGAAGATTCCAACTCCGAGAAACTTGCTTTAAGCCATAAATAGATCTTTAAAGCATGCAAACTTTCGTAGAATTCTTAGGATGAACAAACCCTTTAGGCTGTATCATATATGCGTCCTCAAGTAACGTTCCATTTAGAAAAGTTTTTTCGACATCCATTTGCCATAACTCATAGTCATAATATGCGACTATGGTAGGTAGAATTCTAATGGATTCAAGCATGGCTACAAGAAAAAAAGTCACATCATAATCAACACCTTGAATCTGCCAGAGACATTTAGCTACTAGCCTTGCTTTATAAGTATGCACATTTTCATCTATGTCAGTTTTCTTCTCGAAAGCCCATTTACATCCAATGATGGTCTTACCGCCTTCAGGTAAATCAACTAGGTTTCAAACTTGGTTATCATACATGGATTGCATCTCAGAATTCATGGCACTAAGCCATTTATCTGACTCATTGCTAGACACAACCTCTTGATAAGTATTAAGCTCATTTTGATCCCTAAGCAACGACTCACTACTATTAATAATAAGAAATCCAAATCACTTAAGATAATCTCTTACTGTATCAGACTTATGTGGGCTTTATGATACCTATAAAGGTTCAACTAGTTCAAGACTTTGTTGATCTCCAACTAGCGGCTGAGTGTTTATTTGTTGTTTTTGAACTTCTTCAAGACTCAGTTTAGTCCCATTATTGTCCTTTGAAATAAAATCTTTTTTCATAAAGACACCATTCTGAACAACAAACACTTTATTCCTAATGGGATTATAAAAGTAGTATCCCCTACTTTTTTTAGGATAACTAACAAATACACATTTGGTAGATTTGGTTGATAATTTTTCAGAGATTTGTCGTCATACGAAAACCTCATAGCTCCAAATCTATAAGAAAGACAAACTTGGTCTTTTCCCAAACCACATCTCATACGATGTTTTATCAAATGCTTTAAAAGGAACATGATTCAGTGTAAACGCAAGCAGTTTCTAAGGCAAAGCCCTAAAAGAAAATAGGAAGATCTGCATGACTCATCACTGATCAAACCATATAAAATAAAGTCTGATTTCTCCTCTTAGAAACACCATTCTATTGTGGAGTTACTGGAGGAGTTAACTGTGAGACAATCCCACACTTTCTAAGATGATCATAAAACTCTTGGCTGAAATATTCACCACCTCGATCTGAAATAAGTGCTTTAATAGTTTTACCAAGTTCATTTTGCACTTCATTCTTAAATGTTCCAAACATCTCAAAAGATTCACCTTTATGTTTCATGGGATACAGATAACTATATCTGCTAAAATCATCGGTGAGAGTAATGAAGTACCGATAACCACCTCTAACCATTGTGTTTATAGGACCATATACATCAATATGTATTAGACCAATAAATCACATGCCCTTTCACTAAGTCAGTAAAGGGACTCTTTGTAATCTTGCCTAATAAACAAGATACACATGTTTTATATAATTCAAAATCAAATGAATCTAAATGTCCATCTTTTTGGAGTTTAGGGATGCGTTTCTCATTAATATGGCTAAGGCGACAATGCCAAATGTTGGTTTGACTCAAATCATTAGACTTGAATCTCTTTGTATTTATGTCAAGAGTAAGAGTATTTGTGTACCTTTCATGTTTTGAATATAAAGACCATCACACAAATCAACATTCGCATGGAAAATGTCTTAACAAGAAATAGAGCATTTGTTGTTCGTAATAAAGAAATTAAAACCATCCAAATCCAAACATGAAATAGAAATGATGTTACTGCTTATGGTAAGGACATATTAACAATTATTTAAAACTAAAAACAAGTCTACTTAGTAAAATTAACTCATAGCATCCTATTGTCAACGCATCAACCTTTGCTTTATTTCCAACTTGTAGAACGACCACTTATTTCTTTAGCTTTCTACTTTTGGTGAGACCCTGCACATTAATACAAATGTCAGATCCACATTCGGCATCCAATACCTAAGAAATCACTAGTAGAAAAGTTAACTTCAATAACGTAAATACCTGAAACAGTGGTCGCACTACTCTTCCTTTTCTTTAGATCTTCAAGATAGAGCTTGCAATGCAATTTCTGAGCCAATGTCCAGGTGCATTGCAGAAATGACAATTTCTTTTTTTTTCCTTTTCTTTCTAGGACTGTGAAGTAGAAGCAGCCTTAGACTTGACTTGTTGCACAGGCTTTGTGACACTCACAACAGCCTTTGCAACTTGAGCCTTACTTTTGGTCTTATTCTTCATAGCCTTTCTTTTCTGAACCATCATGACATTAACAATGGATTTTTTGACATTATGCTCAGAAGTTGTAAGCATCAAATGTAACTCTAATATATATTTCTCCAAATTATTCATGTTATAGTTCATCATAGATTATGAATAACTATCATGCATGAATTCAGTATCAAATCTATAGGCAACTATTGGCTTATGAGAAATCCAAGTCTGTCAAGATGGTTAATATACCCCTTCATCTTCATTACATGAGGACTAACTAATGCACTCTAAACCATTTTGCAAGAATGAAGGTACTTAACTGTCTCAAACATTTCTTGCCTAGCCTGGTGTTGGAACATTTCCTTTAGCCTCAAAGCCATGTCGTAAGCTTCCATGTGTTCCATGTCCTTTAGAAGTTCAGGAACCATGATTGCCAGCAAAATGCGTGCAACATCTATTGAGTTGTTGACATGCTTAGTATGTGTATCCTTCACGGTACATAAAGCATTGGCTGGTGGTTCCTTAGAAATAGGATCATCTAGGACATACAACTTGCGTTCATGTTTAAGAAAAACTCCGAAGTTTTTGAATCGGTCAAAAAATTTTGTCCCAAACAACTTATCATTCTCAAGGATGGATCCCAGTGATAAGGGATTAGTGTGATTTGAAAAGGCCATAGATTTACAACAAAGATTATGCAAAAATTCATTTTAGTATAAGGAAATAGTAAATTGACAAACCAGCTAAAAAAATTTACGTTAATGTAAGGGATTAAAACCCATGTTTCACCTAATTCCAAGACAGCTAAGGCATAACACTTTGAATTATGTTATTTAGGTAGGTACCTATTACCAATTATATCATATGTAACTTTTAGTTATTTTTTATGAGATTATGACATCTTATATCTTAGCATGTTTTATCTCATCTTGTGCCTAAAGCCTAAAACTGTTTTGATAGCTTTATCAAGTCTAACCATTTCAAACAGTAGAGTAAACGTTACTTAACTTGCCTCGTCGAGATAACACAATACACTCAGCGGAGGTAGACCCATATTGATGTGATTGAAGCCTTGACAAGTGTTTGAGAATGGACGACATTTGACTTAAAATTTGGAAAAGGGATTTCATTTGTATTCGTGATCATAATTTAAATAAGATAAATATCATATATTACAATGCATATACAATCACTAAAAAAGTTAGGAAATATTATTAATATGGACAATTAAATGAATTTCCTTGCGCTACGAGCAGTTAACAGTGTGCCTGCTAGCTGGTCAGCTGGCGGGGTATAAGAGGCAGCGCACCCATTTTTTTTAGTCAACAAATTCCAATTCCAAAAAATTGAGAATTGCCTAAAATTTTTCATTATTTTAGTCAATCCAATTGACCAAAATCGCCCCTTATTTTAATATCAAAAATATTAATTAAAATTTTTTTAATTAAGTTGGGCCCACCTCTAATTTAATATCTTATTCTAATCCGATTAGAATTTAAGATACTTTGAATCCTTATCTGATACAAATTTATTATATATCTCACCTATCTTATAGGATTTGTAATTCTAATCTAATTACAAATTTATCACCTATCCAATAGGAATGTACTAACGGATAACCACAATGAGATATATGATCAAAACCAATTTTGATTCTTATTCATACAAAACAAGAAATTGAATGAAGAAAAGAAATATTAATCTTGCATTCAACACCAAAATCATATTAAATTAATCATATTAACCTTATCATGATTTCTATCATGGAGACATACATAATTATTGAACAAAAACGAAATATATATTGAACGCTAGAATCACATTAAATTAATCATGTAAACCTAATCATGATTCCTCTCATGAACATACGAAATTTGCATCGTTCAATATTAAAAACATTTGTTAATCAAAAAGTTCTAAACATGAATTCTATCATTAAATCAAATCATGCGTATGTATCAAATACATGAATTAACAATATGCTCTAAAACCAATTCTTGATAACAATTATCATAGAACCTATATGTACATTATATATATTAATAAAGATCATGTTTTCACACATATATCATATATACATTAAAGAAAACATATAAACATTTAATAGAATTGAGCCTCAGGCTTTGATACGACTATTAGGTTTTGAATTTTTTTTGTGAAAAACTCCAATAGGATTGTAAATAAGCTGCACTAAACTAGATCTATGAAAGTTAACCATACCTTAATCCGTGATTTCCTTCTCTGATTGTTCCATCTCCAAGATGTTCAAGCGGGCATCCTCTATCAAAAATTCACACACTAACGGTTACCATAATTTGGAGTGCTAGCCCTTAGAGATATAAAAAATGTTATTATTTATCTCGTAACATCTAGAGAACTCGAAATTTGTAAAAGCGAAAATCATATTTCTTTTTAGGGTTTCAACCTCTATTTATATGTGTAGATAAGCCCTCATTTAAAATTTTATTCATAATACAACTATTGTATTTATGTATTTTAAGCAAATTACACACACACCCTAATTAATAAGTTATTTTATAATAAATTATAAGGGCTTTTTTGTCATGAATTTGATCATATAAAACTCATTACTCTTGACAAATTGAAATTGCGCAAATCCATTTGTTGTGTGCGACCCAATAGGTTCATGCAACGTTAGCAGTGAACCAAATTCATTTTGGTACACAAGTTATAAGCAGTCTCTAGCAAGACATTATGACTACCGAAGTAGCATGAATATCATAATCGATACAACCTAATGAATAACATATATCATATCATTTTTTTGTTCGACATCCTTTGATTAAACATAAGGCATGGAAAGTCACCCTTGATGTTCAATTGTACTAGTCTCGATCTATAGGTAGATAGAAAACATCCTAATGACATTGATCGTATCATTTAACAGTTTAACATATCGAGGGACCCACTGATATCTCTCTCTATACGAGAATGAAAAATTATATCTTTATTACACACCTTCACATATTATTCACAAGGTATCCAATCGCTTTCTTTATAATCGTCCAGTTAAAGACAACGTTTGATTGTGTCAAATTACCATGCTCCTAATATTGAAGTCTATGGTAATCTCAAGTTGAAGGACTAATGATATACCATTCATGAGTAACACCTATGACTTAATCCATGTGGTGTTCTTATAGCAGGTTCGTCCAGTACCTTGTTCCCATAACAAGTACACATGATCTTGATTCCTTTCCCTATACATATGATCATCATATGACCATCAATCAAGACTCATACTAGCCTTAATTCATTATAGTTCCTAATACAATGACCGACAAGGGACATTTAGGATATTTCAATAAATACCCATGGATCTTACTATAAGGTAAACATGCAATCACTCATAATAAAACATCAAATGAAAGTCTCAATTTTATTAACTAAAATTATAAGATAAAAAATGTTTGTAGATTGACCTAGGGAACATGGCCCAACACATAAGGTACCAGTGTGCTCAGGATTGAATGTTCAAAATCTTTGTTAGAGCTAGGTAAGGATGGTGTTCTCAATTAAGCCCTCCCAAGTCTTAATGTTCTAAAATTAATCCCTGTGGGTTTGATGGACATTTTTTAAACTGCATAATTCTTCTTGGGTTTTTCTATCAAAATCCCTTTCTCTTTATTTTGTGCACTACTCTTACCTCGTCCTCTACCTCTTCTCTTCATAACGAATAAATCACTACGATGAATTGTTAAATCAACACTCTATCTTTCATATGAAAATGGATTCAAAATGAGTTATTTATTGAAAATCAAATTGTTATCGAGATATTTAAAACAAGTTTGCAAAAGAACTTTTTTGATGAAATTCATAAAACTTCTTTAAAAATTTGTAAAGACATAATACGAAAGCAAATTTATGAAAATGATTTTCAAATATTTACGAAACAGACCCCCCAAACTCGTATTATAGCTTAACTCAAAGTATTCATATAGACATACAGAAAAACACTTAACCTCACTTGTTTAGTATTCAAGACCATCCTTCTTTGTCAATATTCAATACAATTATGGTAAAAAATGAAATCAATGATTTCATCAAACTTCATCCAAACACCGAATTATAAAACTTATGAATATTGAAAGAATTTATAGGGTATCAAAGATTAACTCCTTGAGAGTGATTCCCTCAAGTATTAGATACTCATAGCTTCCCCTTCCACACATCCTTATGAATCCCTCTTATTAAAGCCCTAATTCAGCTTCATACCCTCAAATTTCTCTTTTTTTGGTTTCAACAAATCGTATAGAGGCATGGATTATTTAAATAAGCTATATGAAGGATTTAGAGGGTTGAATCTAGATAAAAATTTGTAGCGTGAATAGGTTGTGTACAACGATTATGTTTTAAAAACTCTAATACGACCTCAGCAAATCAGGGGTTTAAGTAGATTTGTTGAGTAATTTCTAATGAAATCGATGGTATTTAGCTTATGTGCCTCATCGATTCTCCCAAAGAATTGCATGGGAAGGCTGATTCACTACTGAATCACCAGTAATGAATTTTCACTTTAAATGCTGCCAACTGTCACGGATTTGTCCAACGAATCCTAGTGTTAAATTAATTCTCTAAGGATTCTCTACCCTTAAAACTGTTTTTCCTTGTTTAATTCGTAATTATAATAAATATTGCTTATAATAATCAATATGAAGGTAGAATTCACTAGACACTTTTATGTTTGAATAGGATATGTAACGTACAAATAAATTAATTACTTTATTGAACAAAAAAATAATGTAGATTTGCATAAAAGGCAAAGAAATAAAATAACTCAATTGTCTTTATGAATCTACTCTTGAGCTTTAGTTATGAGATTATTCTAAAAGAGAGTCAAAAGGAGAGAGAATAAAAACACACTATAATAATGCTAGACTTCCTGCTAAAATTTAAATTGAAATAAATAAATAAATAAATAATATGGGTTGCCTCCCCTGACGCGGTGTTGTTTACTATTTTTGGCTCGACTTATAGAAAAATCAATCATTGTGTAGTGCGCGTGATTTAATCTTTACTTCAATTGGTTCTTCATTAAAAGTATATTTCTTGGTCTTGGAGAAACTTACTTCATCATTGGTTATATTACTGTCATACAATTTCTCTCCTTCAATAGCATCACAAAGTTCTATCCCATCTTGGAGTGTCATTTCATCATCACCCATTCTAAGTGTAACTAGGCGATCACGTACATTGATGATGGCTCCAACAATTGATAGGAATGGTCTTCTTAATAATTGCACATTATTCTAGATAGCGGATGACATGACTAAGAAATTTGTAGTGAAATTAAACCTTCCAACTCGCACTGACACATTCTTTCATATACCTAATGGGACTGTAAAGGTACCATTTGACTTGTATACCTTGATAGGAGGCTTACTATGAATTCGTAAATTTGTCATAAGAAACCAATGTGCCGGCATAAGATTCATATTAGCTCACGTATCATGTTAAACTCCATATGAGGAAATTTCATTGACCTGTATGTTGAGGAAAAGTTTCCCTAGATAATCTTCTAAGATTTTTGTAAGATCGTTATTTTCATCGTATTCTTTATAGTCTAGGTCATCTTTGTCACACATGAATAGGTCTTTAACGCTTTGTTGTTCCTTTTGTGATTTTTATTTGTCTTGCATCTTGGTGTCTTAACCATCCAAAGGTTGGATGTTTCATTAGAGTTTATGGTCAGAATGTGTTCCTCCATAGTGTTCAAGTCTTTTGGTAGATTGTTGATTAGGTCTAAGCTAACGATCTGCATGTCCTGTAAAATAAGATTTTCATGATAAGATTTTAATCTATGACCATTCACTTTATATATTCTCCTTGTTTGTATTTTTTATTTCAATAGCATCGTGAGATAATATATTTGTATTTACAAAAGGTCCTATCCATCGTGAATGAATTTTTCCTAGAAATAATTTAAGACGTGAACAAAAGAGTAACACTTTTTGTCCAATTTTAAAAGTTTTAATGTTTAGTTTATTATCATGAAATGCTTTAGTTTTATCTTTATAAATAGAAGCACTTTCATAAGCATCATTTTTCAATTTTTCTAATTCTTGAATATTTAATTGATGTTGTTGTCCTGCTTTATCATAATTCATATTACATGTCTTAATTGCCTAGTATGCTTTATGTTCTAATTCTACTGGTAAATGACATGCTTTTTCAAAAACTTTTCTATAAGGTGTCATACCTCTGGGTGTTTTAAATGCAGTTCTATATTCCTATAGTGCATCTTCTTAACAAAGACTCTAGTCTTTACGTGTTGGACATATTTTATTTTCTAAAATTGATTTGATTTCTTTGTTTGAAGCTTCAGCTTGTCCACTAGTTTGAAGTTGATATGCAGTAGATGTTCTATGGGTGACATTATATCTGTGATGTAAAGTAGCAACAATTCTATTGCTAAAGTGTATACCTCTATCACTAATTAGTCCTCTTGGGGGTCCAAAAACAGTAAAGATCCTTGAGTTGAGGAGATTTACTACAATTTTAGAATCATTAGTTTTAGAGGCCACAACTTCTACCTACTTTGATACATAATCTACAGCTAATAAAATACATATATTTCTATAAAATGGTGCGAAAGGTCCCATAAAATCTATTCCTCAAACATCAAATACTTCCCAAAAAGTATAAGACATAAAGGCATTTGGTTTACGTCCTAAATTTTTGGTTCTTTCACAATTTTGACAAGTTTTTGTATAAACATAACATTCATGGAATAAGGTAGGCCAAAAGAATCGTGAGTCTGATATCTTACGGGAAGTACAATTTTGAGCAAAATATCCTCCACAAGTATAAGTATGGCAATGAGCCATGATGAATTGTATCTATGATCGTGGAATACATCTTCGAATGGTTTGGTCGGAACATAATTTCCATAAATAAGGTTCATCCTATAAAGTAGTGTTTAGAATAGTGTGGGATCTTATACTTTTGGGCTCTTGTCAAATGGGGTGACAACCTATTAGTAGTAAGATAATTGACTATATCTGCGTAGCATGGACTATTGGTAAGTATTTTGTATAAATATCCATATAGAAATCTAACTTTTGATAGTATTGGGTATTCTTCATTTACTAATCTACTTACATTATCTGCTACTAAATTTTTGGCGCCTTTTTTTCTTTTATAGTAAGATCAAATTCTTGTAAAAATAAGATCCATTTTATTAATCTTGGTTTAGCATCTTTCTTTTCCATTAAATATCTTAATGTGGCATGATCTAAGTAAACTATTACTTTTATTTCTAGTAAATGTGGTCTAAAATTTTCTAACGAAAACATGACTCCTAAGAGTTCCTTTTCTGTAGTGGTATTGCTTAGTTGGGTAGGACTCAAAGTTCTAGATCTGTAATATAAAACATATGAATCATTTCCTATCTTTTGACATAGAACAGCTCTTATTACATAAGTACTTGTATCACACATTATTTCGAAAGGTAGTGACAAATATGGTGACTTTATTATAGGTGTAGTAACTAAAGCTTCTTTTAATTTATTAAAAGTTGTCATGCATTGAGTTCGATTTCAAAAGAAACATTTTTTGCAAATGTTTGGGTAAAAGTCATGTTATTTCAAAAAAATCTTTCACAAAACATCTATAAAATCATGTATGACCAAGAAAAGATCTTACTTCCCTCACATTAATAGGGTAAGGTAATGTCTTTATAACTTGTATTTTGGCAGGATGCACTTCTATTCCTTCTCCTCACATTATATGACCTAGTATAAGTCCTTGATTTACCATACAATGATATTTTTCGTAATTTAATATTGGATTTTTTTCTATACATCTTTTTAGCATTATAGTTAAATGAAGTAAGCATTCATCGAAATAATTACCATACACGGTTAAATCATCCATGAAAACTTCAATAAAATGCTCTACATAGTTAGCAAAATACTTATCATACACCTTTGGAATGTAGCGGGTGCATTACATAGATGAAAAGGCATTTTATCTAGAAACAAATGTAACGAGGGGTAAGTAAAAGTAGTATTTTCTTGATCTTCTGGAGATACAGGAATCTAATGAAACTTTGAGTATCCATCTAAACAACAATAATGGTTTCTTTCAGCTTGTCTTTCTAACATCTTATCCTATAATACATTGTAACACCCCAAATATCTAATTTGATAATTTGTCCCTTTATCAAAGCTAATTTGGCATATATGCATGGTATGTGTGAAATTGTATGAATAATGTATGTATTATATACTATTTAGTTGACTTAAGTGGGACTATAAGCGTAAGTAAATGGAAATAAACCTAAAGGACTTGTAAAATAAAATAAATAAAGAAAAGGGTAATTATGTAAAATACAAGAAATGATGGAGTTAATGTAGACTTTAGGATCATCCTAGTACTTAAATTCATCAATATGAGATGTGAGGTTTTGATTTGGTCAATCAAACCATGATTTCAGTAATGAAGCATTTAAATCACAATTAGGGCTTTAAGCCACTTTTGCTCGAATTGACTACAGTGAGAAATTGAGGAAGAACCCTAAAACACTTGCTTGGTGGATTTGGTGGAGGAAAGGGAACTCTTATCAAGATCTCACAAAACAAGGTAATAGCTTGTCTCATCTTCTCTGATTTTCTCTATTTAATTCACATATTCGATTTTGGAATGAAAATCATGGTTTCTCTTGGTGGTTTAAAATGGAAGATGAACCCCTATGCTTTGATTTGTGATTTGGGTCACTCTATCTCATTTTTTTGGTTTATTTAAATGATTTGCATAATCTATGTTTTAATTGTGGATTTGTCGTTTGAATACGTTCTTTGATTGAATGGAAACGATCATGTGTTTTCAAATGAGTAGTTTAATAATGTTTTGATCGGGTTTGGACCATTAAGGGTTGGCGTAAGTTGTTGGGGAATTTGAAAATTGAATTTTGGATCTGGAATTTTGAATTCGTGCCTAGCGTCGTGCTAGTGCCTCGCTCACAGGCAGTATGGCGCTGCTTGTGTATTCAGAGAAGTCGACCTAGTGATTTCCTAGCATCGTAGCATGTAGTGTACTACGGTGGAAAATCATTGGGATAAATTTTGAGTTTTTATTTGAAACCAGAGATTTCACCCCAGCGCCTTATGGGTAAACCCACAACACTAGAATGGCACTGGATATTTTTCCTGAATTAAAATGATTTCACCGTTTTATAAAATAATCGAGATTAATCGAGATATAACACTGGGACAAGGATCAAGGTCGTGGTAGCTAACCCTGAAAACTTTTTTCGCCACAGCATTGACATTGATTCGAAAAGGGTTTTATATCGTTTTTAAGATATTAATAGGAATTGAGTAAACTTACCTCAAACAAAACAAGTTGTTAATATGATAAGTCAATAATTAGACATGTTCTATAATACATTTTAAGGTGATTTTAGATGTAAGAGACTACATTACATAGTATTTTTTCTTTTTTTATTATTTCTGGTGATAATTTGAATATATGAAGAAATGGAGTAAAAAGGAAGATTATGAAGAAATTGATCAAGTTGAAAAAGTATGCAAAGAATCATCAACAAGTGAAGAAAAAAAATAAGGTTTAGTATCATCGATTCTTGAGTGATTTGCATATACATAGGAATTGCTACTCAAATCTGTGGAACATCGAGACAAACTTTTGAAGGATTCTCCCAGCGATTCCACTTAAACTAGAATCGCTAAAGAATCGTTGGTTTGATTTTGAAGATTTTAGATAGCAATGAGACTTTTGGGTTAGTTTACGATGTTTACTACATAAAATACTATAACTATAATCCTAGGGCTATGAAATCAGTTGCCTTTGAGTACTTAGATTAAAATTCCATTGCTTTAGGAGCCATTGTTTAATGTGTTATTTTATTATTTTATTGTTTATTACTTTTGGAGATGACTTGAAGATTCAAAGTTTTTATTCCAGAGGTATTTATCTATGTCATTTATTTACATTATTGCAATGTTATTTATGAATATGAGTGAGTAGTTTATTAATCTAAATAGAGTTTGAACATGAATTAGATCCATTTTGCAATGTAGTTATGATGAGATGATTATGTGCTTAATCCTTTAAACAAATCGTATTGTTTGATTCTTTGATTTAATAGATTAATATTTTCAGATTATAATCATGAAATTTGTATTGCATGCATAGTCCAGAATGTGTATTGTGATATTTGGATTCATTATCTAATTTAAAATAGTATCTAGGATTGTTTGAAACGTGTTAGCATTAAGATTTCCTAGGTGAATTTAAGATCTTAATCGAATATTAAAATGGCTTTCTGAAGGTGTTAGATTTAGTAGTTCGAAGTTTCCACAAAGTGTGGTGTGGTTTTATTGCATGAATTTAATGTCATTGTGTATTAAAAGGGGTTAGCTCAATAAAATTAGACCATGAATTTTTCACTGGTATAAAGATAACAAAACTCTAGCTAAAGCCTATTTACTTACTTATGATTGAGTTTAATGGTCTATGGTACTTTACAAAGTATTCTCATAACTATATGATTGAAGTTACAAGTTTGGATACAAAACATATTGATGTTTATTTGTTATAGATGTTTGTGTAGATATTTATTTATATTATTGAATTGAACTTATTTGAATGCTAGTGAATTTGAATTATTATGATTAAGTAAGTTAGTATAACTAATTTAGGTAATCATTATAATATTATATATTGAATTAGTGATTTTAATTTTAATTTCTAATTAAATTAAAGCAAAAAATAATGAAAACTATTGAAAGACATTTTTCTTAGAGAAGTTTGGTAGATCCCTGTGGAGATGATCCAACTTATCACTACTACAAAATTTAAAAGTATAACAAAGGAGTGAAATTTATTGTACACGCTCGACACGTTTCAATTTCTAGCACCATTGTTGGGGATTTAAGCATAATTTGTTAGGAGTTTTAGGCATTGTATGGTCCATTCACTTTGTTGTTCTAATTAATTAGGATCCATACATCCGTTTGATCCTAAGTTAGATATGACTATTAATCATATTTAAGACAACAACAACATATAGAATGCCAAACTACCGTAATGGAAGCCAATAATAACCAATATTTTAATAATAATAATAATGATAATAAAGAACTTACTCTTAGGCAAAGTAATCAAAATATCTCTGCTTATGAAGCGATGTGTATTGGCTATCCTGAGATATTTCCCGAATTTGAATTTAGACCTGGATTCATTAGTGCTATACCTAACTTCTATGGTAAAAACAGTAAAGACCCATAGAAATTTATAAAGGAATACCAACATAAAGTCAATTGGATGAAACTTAAAGACTACACGTTTGAACAAGTCAAACTTTATGTTTTTCCTTTTGTATTGAAAGACTAAGCATATTAGAATACTTGCAACAAAAATTAGTACTTATAGGAGACAAATCACAGTCGTGAAAATGAAAGATGATGAAAATTTTAATGAACTTTGGGATAGATTTCAAAGATTAATTTCATCTTCTCTTCAACATGGATATAACCAAAGAGGTTTATTAGAGTGCTTCTATGAAGGACTAAATCATTTTTAACAATGACCAATACATACCGTATGTGGTGGATCATTACACCAACTATAGCAAAAGAAGCTATTAATAAGTTGGCCAAACAATCTAAACAATATGGTGAAGAGAACAATGCATCAAGAAAGAAAGTTTATGGGGTTAATAATATAACAAGTATTAAATTTGATGAAAAAGTTGAAGAATTGTCAAACATGGTTAAACTACAACTAAAAAATAAATCAAATAAAGAGAAACCATTTGGATTTTGTAATGAAGTTACACATCTTACGGATGCAAGTCCTACTTTACAATAAGATAATACAAAAGAAGTCAACGTGGTTATGAACCAATATTCTGGTGCCCCTAAAAATCAATATAATAACAACAATTATTACACGTAAAAATCAAATTCAAATTTTAGGCCCTGTTTGATAACAAAGAAAATGTTTCATAAGAAAAGAATATTTTATTAAGAAAGTTTTTCCCATCAAATGTTCAAAAGAAAATGTTCCTATATGTGATTGATTGCACATATAAGAATTTTTTCCCCCAAAACTCACCAACAAAGAATTTTTGAAATAAATATGAAAACTTACCACATATATTTAATATATATTAATTTTTATATTTAAAATATTAATTTAATGTGTTTTAATATGGAAACTCACATTTTCTCAATAAAAACTCAATTTGCATACCGTAATAGGTGGAAAAATATGTGTCTAATTCTCGAAAATTGAAAATTACGAAAAAATGTTCCGCGAGAAAATTTTGGCTATCAAACGCATGAAAATGTAATTTTCCTACATAATTTGTTATTTTCCTTGGAACATTTTTCTTTTCCATCTAATCAAACATGCATTAGCTACGGTCCACTAAAATCAAAATTATAGCACTTATACACTTAGAGCACCAACACAACCTACACAATGCAACAACCTTAACAAACTATTCAAAGTACACAACAAAACTTATAACAAAAATATTACATAATTTTATGACCCATAATAATCAAAACGTTACGCAAATTTCTCAAATTAAAATTGATACGTCTATTAACGAGCTGAAAAATCAATTAAATCAGATGACTCTACAAATTAACAAGTTAAGTAATCAAACTAATGTAACTACTTAAGCTACAAAAACTACTAATCAAACACAAGTTAACTCTTTATTTTGTGAAAATGAAAAAGAAATGCAAACACAAGAAAAGAGACCAAGAATAGGTAAAAAAACAAAAAATACTTAAGACAATAGAACAAGAAGAAAAAGAGATGATGAGAAATGTCATTCCCACTAGGGAATGGATGGCAGACCAACTACAATGCACACCTTTTCTCGATGACTATACTTATGGTATTTAGTCAAAGTTGAAGCCTAAAAAAATTTTGTACAAAATTATGAATTAGTTAACAAAGACAAGTTAAACAATATCTATGAACCAAATAAAGATATGCATTTTAATTCTACCGCTCTACAATGATTAGCAAATGCTAGGGAGGAAAAAATCAAAGAAGACATATCCAAATCACTTAAGAAAATTGAAATCGATAAACCTTCAATAGAATCAATTATGCAATTATCAAACTACGAAGAAGAATCTAACAAAAAATTAGGACAAAATATGTCATCCTTGAAGAGAATGTCCGAGAAATGTTTCGACCCAGGAATCTTTGTCATACCCATCACAATTGGAAATTCTTCTATTGAATTTGCAATGTGTGATATCGAAGCATTAATTAATGTTATGTCACTTATACTTTATGAATCATTGAAAATAGGATCATTAACTAATATGCCTATTAATCTTACTTTAGCAGATAATATAATTATTAAATCGTATTGATTATTAGAAGACATCTTAGTACAAGTACATAACTTAGTATTTCCAGCTAACTTCTATGTCATGGTAATGGGAGATTCAACATCACACAATCCTTTACTTATAGTATTACGCAAACCTTTTCTTAAGACAGTTAGAACTAAGTTAGATATTTCTAAAGGAACAATATCCATGAAATTTAAAGATAAAATTCTTCAATTCAAAATTAATAACGAAAAATTTATGACACCTATAAAAAATACATTGAATTATTTGATAATGAAATTGATGATATTGAATTTTTAGACTTAAACTATTATGATAATTTTAATGCTGAAATTTATGCAATTAATGAAGTAACAACGGAAACTGATAAGAGATTCCAAAGAAATAAATAGTTGAGGACACTTCGAAAACAAAGAAAGTAACACAAGAATGGAGAGTTAAGCAACCGATGAATGGAACAAGCATTAAAAAGTCGGAAGCTTCTTCATCCAAGTACAATAAGAAAAAGAAATAGCCAGATTTAAGCCATATAAAGATTAATGATCCTGGATGTATACACTTGTACATTAAAATCAAATAGGCTTGGTACTTCAGAGCTCAGTGTGATACGAGTCCCAATGGAAACCTCATGCCCATACATTTCTTTTTACATAATCAATTGAAGTTGAATTCACTTCCTTCATAAAGATTCTCTTTACCGGATAGAACTTCAATTTAACCAACAGGAGTGTTCGTGGATGTGCCAGTTCAAGTGAACACAAACACCATACCCACATAATTTTTGTTCATGCAACACTTTATTGATGAAGTTCCTCCTTTAATTTTAGAAGGACCTTTCCTAGCCACTTTTCACGCTATCATGTGTATTATGAACAAAACAATTACTCTGACGATTGACGATCGAGCACTCACTTTCAGGAATAGCACTAGAGTGGATAATCCTAAATTCAAGTTTAGAGATCCAACATAATTTGAGAATGGTTAAATCAAGCCAACGACAATAAACTGAAGCGCTCTGTGGGAGAAAGTCCATATTCTATTTTTATTCCATGCTTATTTAATTTATTAAGAGTTTAGTTTAGTTTTGCATAGCATGTTTTTATCCTATCATTTTTTACTCTTGCATTGGAGATATTTTGAAAATTTAAACACCAAAGAAATTTCGATTGGGGGGAGTGATCGAGTGTTTTTTGCTTATATGGCCTTTATGCAAGTTGCATTATTCACTTGCTTATTTATATGTTTATTAATCTAATTAATAAAGTTATTTAAATAGTTACACATCCAAATCAAACTTTCTAATTTTCTTTCAATTATACCTTAACATAAGTTTTTATGAATGATATATATGTTAAATATGGAATAAATTTCAAAAATAGTAACTTAGGCCTAGCGATTCTCCTGCAAATCAGAGTAACACTAGGAATCGCTGGCAAAATTGGTAGAAGTAACCAGTCAATTACGTAAAATTTGGAGTCCGGTGATTCACCTTAAAAAGAAATCGTTGCTCAGATTGGTGGGTCACTGCATCTTACTACCCACTGATTCACCAATCGATTTCCTAGCGATTCTACTTAACAAAGGAATCGTTTGGTAAGATTTTTGGTTTTTAAAATAGTACCTAAAACCGCCACAAAATACAACTTAGTCACAAACCAAACCATTGCATCCCTACACAAAAAATTCAATTTCGTGCCTAGATTCAATCATCCTAAGCTTAATCCTATAGAATTTAAGTGATTCTTACCTCAACGTAGTCCAATTCCAATAAAGATTTTTGATTTTTGAAGTGTTAAAACAAACTTGGGTTTTAGAAAATTTGGCTTAGAGGTTGGAAGAAGGGTTTAGAGAAGTTCAAGAGCTTAAACCTTGAGATATTCAATCTAAAAAAGGTTAAATAAACCCTAGCTCTCTACTTTATCAAATTTGTGATTCAAAGGATTTTCCCAAATTTTTCAATGCTTTTTAAATTGTTTAATTTGAATTTACTCAATTATCTTAAACAAATAGTTTCATTGATTCTAATACATTGGGCATTGCAATTACAATAACCATTGGTTTACAAATTCAATAATTTGAAAACATTGGTATATTTACACGCATTTGCAAATGGTTTGAAAATCGAGTTTAAAACAAGTTGGGGGTTTGGTTATGGTTTCTTTTTAACTTGCTTTGTTCTAAAAAAGGCTTAAGATTTTTTGCTCAATTACCTTATAAGATTTGAAAAACCATTTTTAAAAGTTCATAATTGAGTTACCACATCGATGCCAAATTTATTTTAAAATTTTATTGAATTTCAAGTTAGCTTTCCAAATGGAATTCTTCTTTCAAAATAAAGACTTGAATTTCAACAAAATACTTCTAACAAACGTTGTTCTTATGATCTACATGTTTATTTACTTTTTCGGACTTGTGAATTTTTGAAATTAAGACAATAGCCGGAGGACGTAAAGGTAGAAGCTGTCAAGAAGAGAAAGTGAAGGCACCATTAGTAGAGAAAATCAAACATCCTAATACATGAGCTATGGTCCCCTAAGTCCTTGAAGTCCAATTTTACATGTTTAGTATGTTTGTAGGTGTTTGGGATATGTATTATGTCAACAATCCCAAAACAGCCCTTTATGTTCAGTTTCTGACTGTTGTTAGCACGCTATGTAAATAGCGCAGCGCGCTACTGTTCCTCATCGTGAAGAACAGTTGGAAATCCAGAACGATTAGCGCGCTACCAAGCCTTTGGGACATAATTCTAAAGTTGAGAATTCTATTTCTCCCTTCAAATTTGTCTACTTAAACCTATCTAACACACTCTTCATATCCAATTAACACCAAACAACATCTAAAACAACCTCAGAACAACCATTTTGCATCAAATTGATCAAAATCTCATAAAATTGGGTTCAAATGAAAGTGTAGATGATGGAAATGATTACCTTAGTTTAAATGCTCCAATTGAATTCCAAAATAGTTGAATTCAAGCTCCAAATCTCTTTCTCTCCTCTCCAGCAAGTTGAAATGAAAAATAGTTTCAATTGCATGCTTTTGATCAACTTATGTTATATATTAAGGTGAGATTTAGTTCGACCCCTTGATCTAAATGTGTTTAGGTATCTCGAGGTTTGTCTAATGGTTCACCTCTAGCCACTTAGCCCACTCACTCCCACTCACTAAGTCCATGTGACACCAATAGATGCTCTCATATCTCTTAGATGTGCCAATGTGCATTTCTAGAAAAATCCTATAGTTCCCAATTAATTTAACTAAACTATTGGCCTTGATTTATTTTAATTTAATTGCACTAACTTAGGTCCATCTTACTACATATGGTTAGTGTTTTATTTATCAAAATAAACAAACCTCTGGTTCTATTAACCTTCGACTACCCGGTGCCTCGCGTATCGACATGCATTTCGAGGCACACCATAGCCTAGTATTTTACTTTGAATTTACTTGGTCTATGGTAACATTACCCATTTTAATTGATTAACTAGTCATCCTGACGTAGATTAGTCTAGCTTCCCAGTGTACAAGTAGTTTGCCTACTCACTACACGTGTTGACACATCTTTTGAGGCAAACACCCGTCACACAAACTCGCCTGATATCAACATACACACATGCGGTGCAATATAATAATAATAATTTTAAACACCACATATATACAACCACCATCCATAAATAGCATATTTCCTCTATTCTCATGTCCGAGTCAACCGAGTTGTCCTCGTATTGCCCGAACTACAACCGTTTATCCCTGAGAATAACGCTAATCCTAGTTTAATTGATTTGGGTCGTAGCAATTCTTCCCAACTAGGAGGATTTCGTCCCTGAAATTTAAATCTCGAGTATATTTTTGTGTAACTATCCTATCCCCATGTGACCACTCCTCACACCTCGATAGTCCCTTTCTACAATACATTGAACACCCCATTACTCCCAAAACAGGGAACGTAGTGTTACCCTGAGACATAGGCGCTTGTTGTCGAGGTAGTCAAGATCAGCCACTCTCTTCCAACATCTTTGAAACCTACTCTCAGTTCGATTTCCGTGTTCAAGTTTCTCTAACCCAGTAACCTAACACCAATAATCGTAAACCTCTCATATCATGTATCCCAACATGATAGTCCTAACCAACCATCACATACCATGACAGTCCCATGCCATGCCATAACCTATCCTTACTCAGCATGACAATCCCATGTCATGCCATGACCTATACGTAGTCACCATTACAATCTCGTTCCCTGATCTTGCTGTTAGGACGTCTCCCTGGTTGGCTCAGTCACCACATGCCCCAACTCTCAAGCCTACACTTGTCACTACTCTTAGAGTCACCGATCTCTATGAACAGTCCCTCTTGACGTGACCCTCCTGTCCATATCGCCAACATATGATCCTCCATCCTGATCCTGCTCGCTGACTCCCTGGCCACTGGCCCTGACTGTGATCTCCAATCTCTACCTCCCTGGCCCCGAGTGTGTATTCTGCGGCGGTGCTGGTTATGCTAGTATAACATACGCTCTGGATGCCCGATCATCATCCCTACGACGTCGACCATACCATCTATCCTCCTTATCATCTCGGTCTCTTGGTTTTTCCTACCCAGAACTCTATCTAGTATGTCCCTCCGAATTAGTAGATGAACGCTTGTCGCTCCTCTGCATCAGATGTGTCTCAAAAGTAAGCGCTCTGTCATACATCTACTGCAGTGTTTGCACTCTAGAGGAAACTATGGGGGTGGCTATGTCCTCAATCAACCCTCAGACGAAGTAATAAATATGCAATTTCTCGGTACCTGCGACGTTCGTGGCAAACTGTATCAGGTACCAAAATCTATCCATGGACTGTAACATTAACCGGCTACCCGATCTCAACACTGTAAACTCCTCTCTCAGCCTCAACCTCACCTTCATGGGTATATACTAATCATAAAACAACTCTCCGAACTCTGCCCATGTCGTCGGCTCTGAGTAAGTATCGTATACGCTGTACACCACACAACAGCACCCTTTCTCAGCATATGCCCTGATAACTTGGTCTGTATGCTCTCCTGAATTTTTAGTAGCTTGTGTAACCTCTGATGTGCAATCAACCACTTCCCAACTGCCTCTAGGTCTCCGCCTCCATGAAAGTATCCAAGATTGAATTTGATGAACTCCCTCATTTACTTGACCTCTACCGTCATCGAAGTCTCTAACATGTCTAGCTGTGCTGATATAGAAGTCGACATCTCATTCAGTGCTACGGTCAGTGTAGCAACCACTGTCGGAGTCTCCTGTACCACTGCATGCGTCGGTATAGCCTGAATAGTCGATAAAACTGTCATCGAGCAACTGTTGTCTCAGTCGTGCTTTGAACCCGGGTGGTGGTGAGTGATGCAATCACTGCTATCTGTGCGTGCATCATATACATAAATAACTCAAACTGTCAATCATGAGCTGCCAGTCGTGCGGCTACTGCCGAATCCAAACCCTCATCTCTAGTCTGGTCGCTCGTCTGACCAACATCTGTAGTAGGTGGAGTGGCTTGCCATCCATCGTGATCTACATAAAAAAACATGCGCTGAATCACTCTCTATATACATGTATATAATATATATAATCAAAAACATAACACATATATAAACCCTATCGTTACCTGACTTAAATTGCTTCTCAACTAGGATTCTAAGTCAGGATCTTCGCGTTTCCGCATCTAAGTTTAGTTTATTAAGGTTTAATCAATTTCTTTAAACTACTCCCTAGGCTTCCTCGAAACCTCGCTCTGATACTAAACTGTAACGACCCCAATTTCTAGGCCGCTTTACTTCCCTCCACATCGCATACCACTTCAACTAGCCTTGCCACGTCATGGCCCGCTTCTCCTTAACGCCTCACTACCTAACGAGTTACTTACATAGTTACGCTAACTAATCTTTACATAAGTATTAATAATTTAGATAGCCAGTTACTCAATTTATCAAGTTATATTACAATTATCATCGAAGTCTTTTAATGACTAACTTATATAATATTTAACAATACTAAGTAGTGGAAAACCTGGCAAAAGATACCATGTATATATCAAGGCGAGATAAGTATAACAAAAGTTCCATATACATGTAATCAATGTTCTATGGTCTCCAAATCCCAACAAAAGTAAAATAAATACATACGATATCACACACGAGCTGGCTCCACAACCTTAGAGGTAGTCACCCAGTATCTCCTTGCCCTCGCCCTTGCATCTCCTTGCCCTCGCCCTTGCTCTTGCTTGTCGAAGGATATGCACTCAATCACCCAACAAATACAGTGACGAGTCTAGAGAGTAAAATCCCAAAGAGAAGTCCACATAATATTCATGAATTAAAACTAATAAACTATAAGACATGCAAATATAACACTTGGCAACAATACGTCATATTCCCATGAATGTAGGCAACATTAGACTAGCAAAAGCAGTAGCATGAAATAAATAAACAACATGTACCAACTAAACCGGCTAAAAAATTAAACATTAATCCGTAAGCATATGTATAATCATGAGAAAACCATAACTTACACCAGCCAGTAATCAATAAATCGAGTAGGAACCACATATATACTTACTGGCTTATAGTGACTAAATCCTAACTACGGTTACCGTATGAACCCCTCCAGACACTATTTCAAGTAAAGGGAACACCTTAAATCCCTCCCAACGGTCGTAAGTATATCCTACTACCATCGACATGAACACTAAACACAAGTAACCTTGCAAGCGATTAAGCCACAACTAAATTATACACAAATCAAAATAGGAGAGAAACCTCATGTGTGCCCAGAAGCAGTCACACATGAAATGGAATATCGATATATCAAAACCATGAATTCTATGAAGCATTCACAATGGGTTTATGCACCTCAATTTGCGCTCCAACTTCCCCAGACTCCTATATACAACCCAAGTAGCTCCCCGATACTCGAGCTACAGCCCCCTATGTCCTAAAAGTCGAAATTTTACATGTTTAGTATGTTTGTAGGTTTTGGGAAATGTATTTAGTCAAAAATTCCAAAACAGCCCTTTTTGTTTAGTTTATGTCTGTTGTTAGTGCACTATGTAAATAGCGTAGCGCGTTATGTGCTGGTAGCGCGCTATGGACAGGATGTAGCGCGCTACTATTCATCATCCTGAAGAACAATTGGAAACCCATAACGATTAATGCGCTAACCGTTCCAGGTAGCGCGCTACCTAGCCTCTGTGACATAATTCTCAAGTCAAGAATTTCATTTTTTCCTTCAAATTTGACTACTTAAACCTATCTAACACACTATTCATGTCCAATTAATACCAAACAACATCTAAAACAACCTCAGAACAACCATTTTGCATCAAAATTGATCAAAATCTCATAAAAAATTGGGTTCAAATGAAAGTGTAGATGATGGAATGATGATTACCTTAGTTTAAATCCTCCAATTGAATTCCTAAATAGTTGAATTCCAGCTCCAAATATCTTTCTCTCCTCTCCAGCAAGTTGAAATGAAAAATGGTTTCAATTGCATGCTTTTGATCAACTTATGTTATATATTAAGGTGAGATTTATTTTTAGCCCTTAATCTCAATTTGTTTACGTAACTCAAGGTCTGTCTAATGGTTCACCTCTAGCAACATAGCCCACTCACTCAGTCCATGTGACACCAATAGATACTCTCATAGCTCCTAGATGTGCTAATGTGCATCTCTAGAAAAATCCTATAGTTCCCAATTAATTTAACTAAACTATATGCCTTGATTTATTTTAATTTTATTACACTAACTTAGGTCCATCTTACTACATATGGTTAGTATTTTATTTATCAAAATTAATCAACCTATGGTTCCACTAACCTTTAACTACCCAGTACCCGGTGCCCCACGTCTCGATTCACATTTCAAGGCACACCATAGCCTATTGTTTTACTTTGAATTTACTTGGTCTATGGTCACATTGCCTATTATAATTGATTAACTATTCATCCTGACATGGATTAGTCTAGTTTCGAGCGTACCTGTAGTTCGCCTTCTCACTACCCACGTTGACACGCCTTTCGAGGTGAACACTTGTCACAAAAATCGCCCGATATCAACATACACACATGCAGTGCAATATAATAATAATAATAATTTTAAACACTACATATATACAACAACCATCCATAAATAGCATATTTCCTCGATTCTTGTGTCCGAGTCAACCGAGTTGTCCACGTAACGCACGAACTACAACTGTTAATCTCTGAGATTAACATTAATCATGGTTTAATTAATTTGGGCCATTACAAAAAGAGTGACATTAGTAAAAATTGTAAGATCATACCGGAGAGGGGTTTTAATGTTTGAAAAGAAGTTAAGTATAGGCATAGAATTTTGAACATAATAAGAGAGTAGAGCTGGGGATTGTCAACTAGGGACTATTACATCGTTAATGACGTAGGGTCTATGGTAGAAAGGGGTTTTAAGATTGTAGTGCGAGAATTTTAGGCGAATGGGCGTGGAGATGACAATGAGATAATATACATTGTTTGAGGAAAGCTAGTGCACTACTCACTTGCAAGAACAAACAGGTATTATGGTTTACAGGAGATTTATAGGATACGAATGGATGAGTACCCTAAACCTGAATATGGGTAGAGATATGGCTTTCCCTATGAAACATTTATAAATGGTTTAGAAGCAATTCCAAGGGATGAATATCTTTTTGACAAGGATGGGTACCCACAACACATACAAACCAAATATTTTAGGAAAACTACCAATCTTTGAGCTTTTTCATTAATGGAAGCCCTATAACCAAATTTGCAATATAATGAAATTGTAAACTTTAGGGCTTAATACAACATAGTTTAGGGGATAGGCTATGTTGATGTTGCAAAGATAATTTATGATTCAATTAGGAATGCCATGACCACCTAGAAAAGTGACGGACTTCCTTTTCCCTTAATGATAACAAAATTTTGAAAGCCAGACTAAGTTCATGTGAGATGTCTTGGGTTAGATGATTACCCCAATAGGACCATCATTGATGAAGTAATTAAAAGCACCATGAAAGTGCCAGGATACATTGATTTAGTGGTGGAACGAGAAAGAAATGAAAGACATAAGAAAGAGACCACAAAAAGAAGGAGAATACGAGTAGAAAACAGAAAAGTTTTAGAAGAAATATAGTCTGCTGCATATAATATTAGAATGAAGATGACCTCAAAGACACTTAAAGAACGTTTTTATTGCATGTATGCGAATGTCAAATCTGAAAATTTCATAAAATTGATTAGGATGTTGATTAAGTATTTTTGGATTTAATTTGAGATTTAAGTATTTGACGTGGGTCCCACGCATTTTCAGAGTGTTGATCATAAGTCTTAATATTATTTTTGTGTCTCGCATGACTAATTGGTGTTATATACTCTATTTGACGCGAAATAGGGCCAAGTTGAAGTATATACGCATTGTTTGCGAGTTTCGGAGTGCTTGGGAATTTTCTCCAATTTTGAAAAAATAGGGGTATTCTTTAAGATTTAATTTGGACTTAAAAATAAGAGATAATCATGAAATCAAATTGAATAATTAATAAATTGGTGAGCGTCGAGTGATACGCAGTCGAGGGTGACACGTGTGAGACGTAATAGTGTGCACGCCCGAGGGTGGTCATCGCTGCACGATGCGAATTCATAGCCGCAAAAATATATAAGTGTATGTATATGTATAAATATATATAAATGAATCCAATAGTTTAAATCAAATAAAAGAATATATTAGGTTTGCCTCGAGATACCTGTTATGTTTGAGTCGGGGCAATGAATTGTGTATGTACGGTAGGAGGTTAGGATTGTCATGCCTCGAGATACATATAGCAAGGATATCTAGGAATTGAATGGTGTAGACGTCGATGATTTTAGAGAAGCGTATCCACACCTCACGGTGCATGTCATATCATCTCAAGAAGGATTGTTGCTTTAACTCGTACTTCAGATCGTGCTTGAGATTCATGTGTACGAATCTGGAGAAAAGTTGTACTTATCTTTGGTAAGTCGATCAGGAGGTGATAATCTTGTGTAAGTCAATATAAATTATATGTTTTAAATAAAAAAAGAGAATTTGGGTTTTTCTCGAGGATTTATAGTGGGATTTTTCCTCATAATACACGCTCTGATACCCCAAAATGTCCAAAATCTTACAAAATTATTTTAAAGCCTAGTCAAGGTTAATTTTTGAGGCCGAACCACAATTAGGAGTGGAAATTGAGATTTCAACATCCTAGGAATTAATTTGGAGTGATTCCGAGTTTTTAGGACTTGAGAATACCAAAACAACTTAAAAATTAGTCAAAAAACTTAAAAAAATTAGAATAGGAAACTTATCCAATTTTTTCAATGGTTTTAAGTAACGTCGAGGATCCCCAAACCACTCAGAATGAGCCTTTGGGAATAAATTCAAATTACGTGAAAGCTGGGGAATGTTGTGTGAGGCTTCGCAACCAACTTTGAGTTGGTTTGGTGGTAAGTAAATCCTACAGTGATCTTTACTATATATTGAATATCTTTGTATTTGTAAATGCATCATAGTCTGCATTGCATTTCCTTATTCTTGGTCATGCATGCATGAAGAGAGTGAGATAAGCTTGTTTTGGAGTAGATTTAAACCTAACCTCAAACGTCGGCTAGTGAAACTAGCTCCGGAGTCATAGACTGACAAGTTATCTCTGCATTTCAGGATTACTTAAGTCTTTCTACCATTTTTGGAAGTCGAGATCTGA
Organism: Stephania cephalantha; assembly: GCA_039657325.1. Lineage (NCBI taxonomy): Eukaryota > Viridiplantae > Streptophyta > Magnoliopsida > Ranunculales > Menispermaceae > Stephania > Stephania cephalantha. The sequence continues at coordinate 25,274,913 of CM077573.1, forward strand.
TTATAGTTAAGAGACAGAAATATAGTGGATTGCAAGTAATGTTGATGCATATATATTATTGAATATTTGGAAATGCAATTGCAGTATCCATGAATCAAACTAATAATTGCAAGAGTACAAATAAGTGCAGATATTTATTTACCTGACATTTTTGAGTTATTTTTGATGATGTCAGATTCTATATAAAGGTAAAGGAAGAATGGATAAGACACAAAGGATTAGTGTGACGGTTTTCAAAATTTAAAGTAAATTCTAATTTGAAATTATTTATGTGTATTATTTTTGGATTCTTGGGGTGAGTGTAGTGTGTGAAATTTTGTTGAATGGTTATGAGAGTCACCTAAGTTAGTTCAAAATATGTTGAGACGTTTATGTTTCAATTTCGATCTATTTGGGTTCGTAAAGTTATAACTAAAGTATTGGAGAATCTATGTTAGTTTATAAAGTTGAACTAAATATATATTATGAACCGCGGGGAGTTGTGAGTCCTTCTAGGCCCCTTCGTAATTATGCTATCTATTAGGCGAAAGTTTTTAGCAGGCCTCTTTTAGTGGAGGTGATGTTGAAATTTTACAAAACATGGATATGATTTCCTAATTTGCTCTAATAAAATAAGTTAAGAACCGAATCAGTTAAGGATCTAAATTACAATTTAAAGCCTTTAAAAGGATTGAAATAATTATTATCTTGAAGTCAAAAGTTGAAAGAATGGATTAGGCTAACTAGATTATTAGAACATTAAGATAATCTAAGCCGGTATGTTGTCTTAATGATGAGGAGGCCTACAAAGTTGGTATCGAGCCTAGGTTTGGCTTAATTGAGGACAAACTTATGTTTGAAACTAAAGAGTAATTGAACACGATTACTTGGGAAGTGACTGTAAGCTGGAATATTTGAATTATTATGTTATGCTTGCATTGTATGTATGTATTATCACTAGATATGCGATAGGAAGTTTATTCTCCATATTTGTTTGATACTTAACTCATATGAAATGACAAGTTAAATAAGAAAAGGTAGTTAAAAAGACAATAGACTTGTGCAACGAAACTGAATGTAAATAAATGTGAAATAGACATGTGAATTCCGAATTCAAAAAAGTGTTGTAAGTAGTTTGGTAGTATTATAACTGATGAAAGTATCAATTATGAAACAATAGAAAATTTTTAGGAAAATAAGTCCAATTAAATGATTCAGGTACGTAAGTACGGAACATGTATTTTTTTGAAAATGGAAAGTATCGAACTATTACAATTACTAAATGGTAAGGAAAATGTTAATATAGACTTAAGTAAAGTCTCAAATGATTGAGAATCATTTGGAAAATGTAATATGTAATTGAGACTTATGGGAAGCACAAGATATGGATATATTGGATTGCAAAATAAGGTTAACACCAGTCGAACGAGTAACTCGGTAAGACCAATTCTACGAAATATTGGTTTGATTCAAAACCCATTAAGAGTTGCTTTCGAAAGAATCTCAAATGAAGAGAAAAAAACATGTGGTTTCAAAAATAGAAATTGATTAGATAATCAGAATTTGATTGAAAAATCACAATGGGATTATGATTGGATCAGTCGAGTTATCTAAGTCGATTTTTACTAAAATAAAAATTTATATTGGAATATAACTATGGTTTGAAACAATTAAATGACTTCTATAAAGAAGTATTAAATATCTTTGATTTTTTATTACCAAAGTTATTTATCCATAAGTGACGTTGAGTATGGTTGTTATATAAGTCGAATAAAGAAATGATAAAATAAATGGAAATATACTTGATGGAAGTGATCTTTTCTAACATTAGGTTAGGTGGTGTTATGAAGTAATGATCAGTGAAATTTCTAACTTGAAAATGAAAGGTGTAGTGATAAATCATTGCGTAAGAAGTTTAGGTGTTGGAAAGTGGTAGTAATAGTTTGGATGAGCTATTATACATTAACACAAGTGATTGTGTTTTGAGATTCAAAGTACCCAATAATCACTTCTAACGACGTTAAGTTATGAAGCCTATGACTAAAACTTAAATATAAATAAGGAAGAGATAGACATTGATTAAGAATCAATAAGTGATTTGTGTAGGAATTTTGTTTGAACTCCTATTTGGTTAGAATTCCCATTGATAGGACTTAAAGGATTGACATAGCATCCTTTAAGAGGTTGATCAATAGTTTAAACATTTTTTATTCTTCTATCTCTTCAGATGAATAATAACGGAATAATGAAATCATCAAAAATTAAATTAATTATCAATAAGGTATTTTGTTATCTTACATAGTCTTTGAAAAACTACCGAATTTCTTTTTGACAAAAAAAAATGTCAGGAAAATTTGAGACTAATGGAAATAACTTAAGGTAATAACAAATATTGGAACTGTTTGACTCAGGAATTTCTTTGTTTCGAACAATTATCAGCTAAGGAAGATTCAATTCATTTAATGATTATAAGAAGTTGTATTGTCTATATCTAAATTTTTCAAAAAGGAAAGAGATTTAAATTGCCTTTCTCAGTCAAGATTAAGGAGCTGTAAGTAATGTAAGTATTAATTAAAGTGTCATAAGTCTATAAAGGGACTAAGAACGAGATAAATGTGAGAATAGCTAAGATTGACAAAAATAGAACTGAGCAGAATCTATTTCATGATTTCGATTCATTCACAGCGTAGAAGACTAGTGATCACGACACTAAGTCCTTGAATAATCGAATTAGTGGTGAGTTCAGTTTAAAAGAGTCTATGAAGTTTTTTGGAGTGAAATGAAAGCTGAAGTATAGGAAAATAAATGGTCAAGAAATTCTCACATAAATATGGAAAATGGCAATTCCAGGTTAACGAGTACCGACAAGACTTAGGATATCAAACAATGAGTGTGATGAAACATAACATATCTTCACAAGGATATTTCTAAGAGACGTGCTCTAATAGTTGAAAGTTTTGAACCAAAGTAATATATAACTGATATCAATGAATAAATTGTATATTAGTTCAAATGCAATGCTATACTATGTGATTAGTTATCGGTGAAGTTTAAAGCACCATTTATATTAAATTGGAGTATATGTAAGACACATGTATGATGGTGAAGTTACAAATGAAATTAAAAGAGATGCAGAACTTATAGCTTGGTTAGTAAGTATTATTTGTATTGGTTGAAAAAATTGAAAAAAGATGCATAACTTATAGCACAGTTAGTAAGTATTATTTGTATTGGTTGAAAATATTGAATAAAGGACAATATATCGACTTGATACGTTGGAAGAATTGAGTATTCTTCCACTGAAATTTAAGGAAGTTAGATATGTATTGAGTAGAGGCAAAGAGAGATATCATATTTATAACTTTTAAGAAATACAAGTTAAAAGTTATACTACGGGTGTGTAATCATGAAATATGTCAATATCTACATTTAAAAATGTATGTCTACTCAACTTAAGGATAAATGTCTCTATTCAAGTAATAAAAGAAGTTTGATGAACAATAACGATTGAGATGGTAGGAAATCTAAGAAAAGTTGTTAATTTTTTTAGCTAGTCAAAAGAAAAGTAAAGAGAATTGACTGGTGATTTAGAATTGACAATTTTTTTCTAGTCCACGACTTAAATAATATTTTGAGTACACATGTAGAGAATGAATGAGAGTAGTACGATGTGTCAGGTTTCATTTTTGATTGGATTAAATTTTGAGATCTCTTATCATGGGATGACATATGTAGTTAGAGTTATATAGTCATGGGATGACTTATGTAATTCCAGGTTTTGTTGAGAAACGCTAGAGTGGTGATGGATCAGATAGACATGCAACTCTACTTTGTATCGAATGTCATGCTTAAATATTATTTGCATTACTATGTAACTTTATACTAGTGATAGTCTAAGAATTGATTGGTTGACATTTTTATAAGAGATGATTAGTGATGAGAAAGTAAACAGGGTTGTGTACTATTGTTTGGATGGATATGGAAAGAATTGTTAACGGTTTGTGGAATAATATTCAATTACGAATGAAAATTGTAATATGAAAAGTAATATAGGCTAGATCTTGCTAAGCATTAATGCTTGAATGGGATTCAAGAAATGAAATGAGAAATAAACCAAGGTTATTAGATATTCCAAAAAGTTGATTGTTTAATTTGTCAAAAATCCCCAAATTGTCAATGATCGACAAATTAACTGAGATAACATTTCATTAAACCAAGAAGTTGTAAATGAAAAGTTGAAATGGTTATGATCATTAACACCAAATCATTAAATGTAATCAAAGTGATAAGGTCCACTTGAGGGTTTCACCTTGAAAATAGTGTTACTGGTTTGAATTAAAAGAGTTATACATGAGGATCATTCTCTCATATCTAATTTGGTTCAATAACCTGTAAGTTTCAATCTCAGGGAAGAAAATTTTAATTAGTTAAGAAGATTGTGAAATCCGAGAATTTCATAAATTTGAATAGGATGCTAATAAAGTATTTTTGGATTTAATTTGGGATTTAAGTTTTTGAGGTGGGGCCCACACATTACGGACTGAAGATCATAAATCTAAATATTATTTTTGTTTATCGCCTGACTAATTGGTGTATTATACTCTGTTCGAAGCGAAATAGGGTAAAAATGAAGTGTATACGCGATGTCTGCAAGTTTCAGAGTGCATTGGAACTTTCTCTAATTTTGGCGAAATTGAGGTATTTTTCAAGATTTAATTTGGACTTAAAAATATGCGATAATCATGAACTTAAATATAATAATTAATAAATTAGTGGGCGCTTGTTACAGGTAGGGTCGAGGGTGACACACGCGTGGTATGTACAATAGTGTGCACGCCCGAGGGTGGTCATTGGCACACGTGGTGAATTTATAGCGGTGAAAATACATTGGTGTATATATGTTATATATATAAATATTTAAATATGAATTATATAGTTTAAATCAAATAAAAGTATATATTGGATTCATCCGAGATACATGTTACATTTAAGTCAAGGCAATGAATTGTGTGTACGGTGGGGGTGGTTGGCATTGTCATCCTCGAGATATGTGTAGCATGATGGATCTAAAGGAAGTGAATGGTGTAGACGTTGATGATTTTTAGAGAGGTGTATCCACACCTCGAGATGCATGCCTTCCCAACTTTAAAAGGATTGTTGTTTTAATCAGTTCGTTAAGATCTTTCTCAAGATTCGTATGTGCAAATCTTGAGAAAATTTATACTTATATTTGTAAGTCGGTCAAAAGGTGATGATCTTGTTAATAGCCACAAGATCAACCTCAAGATACGCATCATGTATCTCGAGAAAAGATCAAAATATAATATGAAACCATCAGATTTGCCTCAAGATTTGTGCAATGTGTATCTCGAAGAAATTCATCTTTTTCGATAAAACAACACCCTCTCTATTGTTGTTTCGAAACTGAGAGAAATCGAACAAGAAGGACAGGGAGAAAATTCGAATGAGTGAGTGGGGGATCGAAACTGAGAGAAGGGGAGAGGCGATGGAACTATGACGATGAAGATGAAGGCGAGTTGTGTTGTCGTTGTTGTTAATGTTTTTGTTGATGTTGTTGCTGTTGTGGAGTTGGGGTGGGAGGCTCGGACGAACTGCCATGGTAGTTCGTTGAGGAAGGCTATGGCAGTCTCCTACCCAGATCGAACCTAGGAAGAAAGAAAATAGCAAATAAAAAAAGTTTTCATTTGACTCTAGCAGAGAGAAACAATGAAGAAGAGAGGTTTTGATCCTTAAACTAGATCAAATCGGGTCCAGTTCGGGGGTCAAACCCCACCTCGAAAAATTAAAATAAAAGAAAATCCAGGAAATTCATAAAAATTCAAAAAAATTGAGAAAAATCAGAAAAATTATTTTTTTGGGCCAAGTCAATAGAAATTATATATTTCTATAAAAAATAAAGAATTTAGAATTCTCTCGAGGATTTATAGCGTGGTTTTTCCTCATAGTACTTGCTACGATACGCGAAAATGATCGAAAATTTAAAAATTAAGCCTAGTCAAGGTTAATTTTTGATGTCGAACCGCAATTTGGAGTCAAAATTGAGATTCAAACATTTGAGGAATTGATTTGGAGTGATTCCATGCTTTTAGGATTTGAGAATATCAAAATAACTCGAAAATTAGTCAACAAAACAAAAGAAATTCTAATAGTGAAATTATCCAAATCTCTCAATAGTTTTAGGTAATGCCGAGGATCCCGAAACCTCTTGAAACAAGCCTCGAAAAATAGATTCAAAGTACATGAAAGCTGGGGAACGTTGTGTGATTTTTTTCAACCAACTTTGAGTTGGTTTGGTGGTAATTAAACCCTTAAGTGATCTTTCATATTTATTGAATATCTTTGTACATATAATTGCATCACACTCTTCATTGAATTTCATCATTCTTGGTCATGCATGCATGGAGATGGTGTGGGGGATAAGCTTATGTTAGAGTCAGGTTTGCCTGAAATGAGATTTCAATCCATCCTCAAACATCGACTAGTGAGATTAGTTCCTGAGTCAAATGTCGACAAGTTATCTCTGCATTTCGTGATCTCTTAATATTGTCTTCATAATATTTTTGGAAGTCGACATCTGATTATAGTTTTGTGACAAAAAATAGTGGATTGCTTGTCATATTGACACATATATTATTCAATATTTGGAAATGCAATTACATGTCTCCATATATCTGACTAACATTAGCAGGAGTATATTTCAATTTAGATATTTATTTAAGTAACATCTTCGAGATGTTTTTGATGATGTCAGATTTTATATAAAGACAAGGGAAGAATGGACATGACTCGAAAATTGTGGTGATGGTTTTCAAAATTTAAAGTAAATTCTTGTTTTAAATTATTCATATATATATATATATATATATTGTTTTAGGATTCTTGGGGTGAGTTAAGACTTGAAATTTTGTTGAAATTTTATGAGAGTATCCTAAGTTAGTTTAAAATACATTGAGAAGTTTATGTTTCAATTTGGTCTATTTGGGTTAGTAAAGTTGTAACTAAAGTATCAAAGATTTAAAGTTAGCTTATAAAGTTGAACTTGATATATTTTTTGAACTACGGGGAGTTGTGAATCCCTCTAGGCCTCTCCCTTTTATGATGTCAATTAGGTTGAAGTTTTCTGGCAGATCTCTTTTAATTAAGGTGCTCTCAAATTTTTTACAAAAATGGATATGATTTCTCAATTTGTTGCACTAAAGTAAGTTAAGAACCAAATCAAATAAGGATCTAAATTACAATTCAGATCTTTTTATAGGATTGAAATAATTATTATTTTGGAGTCAAAGTTGAAAGAATGAATTAGGCTGATTAGATTATAATTGGATTAAGATGATTTAGGCCGGTTAGTCATCTTAATGACGAGGGGGCTGACAGCGAATGAGACGAAAATGGCCATGATGGGTTCAAATATGCGAAAACAAATGAGAAATATGAGAAATCATGATTTAATGTTCCATAACCAACGTAAGATTGCAAGAAGCATCTATGGGTCCGAGCGATGCATGAAAAGGAGGATGCAAGGCAGGCGAGCTAATATTCACATTCCATCTACCTTATTAAGAATAACCAACCAAGGAGTCTTTTCTAAAGATAATTGAATGGCAAAAGTGGATTACAGGTTCTATGATCTTACAAAGAGCTTCCAGTCTCAAAAACAAGATTCGAGGATGGTGGTAACGATGCGACATCAGTATGACGACTCTAATATTTCATTCTTCTATGTGTAATCTATCTCTGAGTGATATTGTTAGAGTTCTTTGTTTGTAATGTTCTTATATATTTAATATTGTGTGTTACTATGACACATTTGCTTTGGCGTGTTCATATTTATACAAAGGTTTGATGCACTCAATTATATTCTATGATTAGTGCGTCATTATTTATGCACTTTTTTATAAGTGTTTTGCTATGTAAATTAAGCCCAAAGTCGTGTTTTATGTATCTATTTATTTAATTTCGAGATTTATAGGGTATTTGAGTATTTGTGCATGAATTTGACAATATCAAGAAAGAAGTCAACTATTGGTCAAAGCAGAAGCATGCTTGAAGCCATGCAAAATAATGGACGACGCTAGCAAAGGAGCACCGGCGCCACTAAGGTGTTTGACTTGATACATAGACGATGCCAGAATTAAACTAACAACACCAATATTAACACAAGCGGTGTCACCTACGGCACCAAGTTTAAAAATAAGATTTTCAACTAACTTGAAGACCAAAATTTCTAAAAAACTCCACACCTTGACCCTGGCACTGTCCATACATATTGGTGGCACCATTAACATCATTATAGTAGCAATATAGAAGTTTTGTATTATTTTAAAAGGTTCCTATCTCTCGAGCGTTCCTATTCTTATACCCTGGCTCACCTATATAAAGGACGGACCACTATCAACGAAAATATATTGTATTCAGAGTGATTTAACAGTAGAGCAAAGTAGAGTAGCCTTGTCCAGCTAGGTTCTTTAATACCTAGGTCGGGGATGAAGCTCTCAAGCAAGTAGTATGTTGTTTTATATGTCTTGTTGAGTTTTTTTTATAATAATAATGTTTTATTTCAATTCTCTATTATGTTTCTATTTTTAAAGATGTCTAAATGGTAGTTTAGCGTTTTTTAAATTTATTGCAAATCTCTAAGCGTAAACCTATTCACTTTCTATCAGTTAGGTTGAGTTTGTGATACTAACCGGGTTAAGAAGTGGTAATCACCTAGAACAGGAAACCTGACACACTTGTTGTTCTAGGTAAGTATCATCAAGAGCTAGGCAAAATCTTAAGAACGGTTGCCCAAGGTTGTCTAGGGGTAGGTGTTCCCACATAGGTGTTTATGTTGCTTACGTGCTAAAACTTAAGAGCGCTTGCCCAAGTTTATCTAGGGGTAGGTGTCCCCAGAGTTCTTGTTAATGTTGTTTATGTGCTAAATATTGAGAGCGGTTGCCAAAGGTTGAACGGTGAAGTAAGAGAAGTATTTAGAGACCGGTTGCCCTATCTATCTAGAATAGGGGGACTAGCGTGTTGGTGACCCTAAAATCTATAGCCTATCTAAGGAAAACTATTTTGAAACTCATCTTTTAACTTTAATAGTACAAGACATGGAAACAACATAGAGCAAGATTGTAGATTCTTAGACTTAGGTATGTCTTTATTCACTTATTTTCAAAGTATTTACTTTCTTGTTTTGTAGACTTTTAAATAAAACTCTTTCAAAAATCCCAAGATTTATTCTTTTGTTTGTTGACCTCAGTGGGACTAAATTTTGTGGATTCAACCTTATTCTTACCTCTACTACTTTTCCAGTAGGATTTGGTAACCAATTACAAGTTATATTTGATACGTACGACATATGATCAAATTTCGACACCGTTATCGAGGATTCAGTTCCAGATATAGTTTCACTTTTGTTCTTTTTGATTTTTTGTTCTTTGGGTCTACTAGTCTATGCATAATAGGATAACTTGATCTTAATCGACTAGTTTATGGTTACCTTTCAATTCGGAAATTTACAAGACCCATTGGAGGTTGGCAAGGAAGTTCTAAACAAAGAGTCTAGTTTTCCACTACCAATTATGGCTAACAACGATTGGCATGCTGTCGGTAATCGCCAGATCACCATGGGACGCATCAATAATGATCTACAAAATCTTCTTTCTTCGCTTCCCATATGCATAAATTTTTCACCGAACGGCGAAGCTTTCGTGCTTAATTCCATATTTATTCACCTCCTACCTACCTTTCATGGCATGGAAGGTGAAGACCCGGTGGCATTCTTAAAGGAGTTTCAGACAAGTTGCCAGTCTTTGAAACCTCCTTGAGCAGAAGAGAATACGGTAAAGCTTAGGTCGTCCCATTCTGCTTAAAGTATAAGGCCTGAAAATGGCACTTCTATCTCCGCCCTGGCTGAATTAACTCATGGCACGACATGATAGATGAGTTCGTCATGGAATATTTCCTTGAGATTAAGGCATCCTAACTCATCTCTGAGATATGCATAATTGAGATGAAGACCGATAAGTTTTTAGGTGATTCTTAGGACAACTATAAGCGCCTAATTGCCAATTGCCCACAAGACAACCAATCCAAAAGGGCCATTGTCCGGTTCTTCTATGTCGACATGTCCCATTTAGAGAGGCGCATGATTGATAGCACTTCTAGTTGTCAGAATCGTGACAAATCCCCAGCTCAAATGAAACAACTATTTGAGGACATATTACAACAGTCTCAATTATAAATGGATATTAGCGTTGACCCGCGCTGAAGTTTGTTAGTTGGAGCTAGTACTAGCTCTACTGATAAGAAAATTGATCAGTTAATTTCCCTAGTGGAACATCCCCTGAACAATGGCCAAGCGCACGTGAAAGCTTGCGAATTCTACTTTGCCACGAGTTATCGACTGATGAATGTCGTACTCTATTTGAGGATTATCAGCAGGTGAATGTCGTAGGTAATCAGTTCTAAGGGCAAACCCGAGCACCTTTTTAAAATACCTACAATCATGGAATGGCGAGGAACAACCCTAACTACAGTTATAGGCCTCAGAATAAGAACTACTTAACTTTTTATCCCTGAGGATAACCGTTGCTTGAACCAGTGACTAGTGATTCCTTAGTAGAGGACATGATTAAAACTCTAGCAGCCCAATAGAGACAATTTGCTAGAAACATCAACCTAATCTAGGTGAACAGTTAGAAAGCTCTTAGTGACATAAATGCCACAGTCTGAAACCTGGAAGCTCAGGTGGGCCAAATAGCACAACAACTAGGAAGATTTGAAAAATAGGGAAATGGCCTTCGCAACCTTACCCCAATCTAAATATGGGTATGATAAGTGATTATTTAGACTTATATATAAGGTAAGTTTAGTAGTATATTTGGCATAAAGGAAGTAAAAAGAGTGAATTCGAGATAAAACAGAGCTAAAATACACAAAAGGAGCCTTTGAATCGTGGTTAAGCATTATGGCGCTATTGGATTAGAAAGTACAACATGGGAAGAAAAAGCACGGGTGGGAAAGCAAGCAAGTGAAGAAAAGAGACTAAAGATAACCAGCGTAATGGCGACGTCTTCGAGGTGAAGGGATGACGCGAGGGAGACATAGGGACAGCGCCAGGAACACTAAAGAGAGAAATTGACAAATAAAATGCTCGACGCAATGACAATGCCTTGGGATTGTACACACATCGCCAAGACTTAAGTGACAACGCCGAAAAGAGAAGAAAATAGAAAATAAAGTTTTATTTCATGTTAAATTATTATGTTGGGTTTCTAATTGTTAACAAACGTTCTTAAAAAGTATAAATAGATGGTAGAACGTGGTAAGCACACCAATTACAATGCACTAGCAACTAATTATCATAGATTAGCCACCATTAACTTAACTTTGCGTAGGTTTACTTTATTCTTAAGTATTTAAGAGATTTGTGGAGAAAAGACATTGAAAACTCATATGTGGTGATTTGGGTATTATTTTTTATTGATTTAATAGAAGGTTATTTCATTATATCATTGATTTCAACGAATACCAATATGGGCATGTTTTTTTCAATGAAGTGTGAGTGGTTTATTAATATTAGGTATCAATGGATCCTATGGTATGAATGCTATGCTATAAGCATGAGTAAATTAGAAAGGTAAAAAGTGCAGTGGTTAGAATTTGTATTGATTTTGAGTGTAATGCTACGAACATCTTGATCTCATGTTTGTTGATATTAGGTTTTAGAAGTCATCATAGACATTGAAGCTTTTAAGCCGAATATTGATTGTACAACCATAAAATACACAACATCGAGTGATAGTTGTTGATTAGGGAAGATTGGAAAGTAAACTTAATTGGTTATGAATCTAAAGATTTGGAACATTAAAGCAATGTGGAGCTTACATTATTCATTCCAATAGGTGGAGTTCTAGTTTGCATATTATAATATTTTTTGTCATGATTGTGGGTTAAAAATGATTTGAAAGAAATATGTCTATTCTGAATACGCATTGCACATACACAATAAAGATGATAAAGTGATTCGAAAAGCGTAATATTTCATTACCTAGTTGAAGTTGCAAACTAAGATAGTCTTAATATAATAGTTAAAATAATTTACATTGATTTGTTAGATTTGTTTAGTTTAGCTATAGAACCAACTAAAAGGATTTCCTTAGCAATAGAGTAGTTTTAGCTTGGTACGTGTTGAGAGCATACACCTTTCTCCAAGGACGTTTCTCGTACGCAAGTTGGTTACATTATTACTAGTAGTGACATGTTATACTTGCGGCCATGCATACATCAAGTTTTTGGCGCCGTTGCTGGGGATAGGTAGCCACTTAGAATTATTTGGTTAGTTTGAAAAGTTGCCAAGTTTTATTTTAAGTACTTTATTTTCAAATTCATAAAAACAAACAAGAAAAAAATAAAAGGCTTCAATTTCAAGTTTGACTTTCAGCACATGATCTTTTATGTTTTCTTTTCAAAGATAACTAGTGCATGCATAGAAAATGAGAGAAGGACTTAGTGCGTTAAGACCTCGAGATTGACAGAACCTACAAAGGAAAGAAAAAGAAAGGAATCAAGATGGTTGAGGATCAAGGAAGAAACCAATAACATGGCCTAGGGAATAACCAACTCGAAGGTGATCTAGTAGTGCAGGATAGAGTGCTGGGAAAGAGATGCCTTCGTGACAACTTCAAGCTAGAAGTTCAAGAGTCTTACAATGGAGTGATGAGGCTTCCAACCAACACTATCGAGTTTGAACTGAGCCCGTCTCTTTCAACATTGTGCGAAATAGATTGTTCAATAGGTTAGCCAATAAAGATCTAGTTGCACATGTAGAGAATTTCCTGGAGAAGTGCAACACCGTGCATATTACCGGAGTTACAAATGAGGTGATAAAAAGAGACTTTTCCCATTCCCATTAGGTGGAAAAGCCAAATCCTCGTTCTAGGGCTAAATGTTGGGAGTATGACCTCATGGGCAGAAGTCAATGAAAGATTTCTTAACAAGTTATTTCCTCCAAATGAAGGTCAGTGAAAGGAAGCTAAATATCAATCAATTCAAGTATGAAGATGCCGATTCTCTTAGAGAGGCTTAAGAAAGATTTAAGGAAATACTAAGGAGATGTCCATGACATGGATATTTGAAATGGGCATAACTTTAGATTTTCTACTTTGGGATGAACCATGGAACTAGAACAAGAGTAGATGCCGAAGTAGGTGGCTCTCTAATAACCAAGGATGAGGATGGAGCATTGGATCTCCTAGACCTTATGTCTCAAGATTCTACAGCCAGTAATCATTCCACATAAAGGAAACCAACAACCGTATATAAGATTGATTCATAACCTGCGATTATTGCATAACTATCCAATCTGAGCAATCAAATGGTGATACTTCAAATGGGACAACAAGGTTTGTAAATGCATGAGATACAAAAACCTCTTAATCACCAAGCTATGGTGGTTAACCAAATGGACATGCAGCATGGAATGGAATATGAAGACATCAACTTTATGAACAACCAATGGTATGGAAACAACTTCAGGTCGAGAGAAATGACTCCTCAAAGGTTTTATCAAGGATACAACAACAATAACCCGAACTTCTCATACATAAATCTTGATAATGCATTAAAGTTACTTCCACGCTTCAATCAACAAGTCTAACAAGGGAAGCCAGGGCAGAGTGAAGAGATGGAAAAGCCATGGACATGAATAATAGGAAAAGCCATGAAAACCATAAAAAAGAGATGGAAGGAGTGAAGTAAACCATGGAGAGGATGGATGATGAGAGATCACAATCCATCAATAACATAGAGAGACATATTAATCAGTTATCTATTACCATAAATTCAAGGAAGGAAGGAAAATTTTTGAGCAACACGATCACCGATCCTAAGGAGAATGTTAGTGCCATTCTCAAGATGAGCACTACAGTAATGAATGATTCAAGACAAGAGCAAGTGATGTACAGTCTAGATAAGGTTAAGACAATGGTAGTCAAGAAGCTAGATAAATCATAAAATTGCACAAGTTAGAGGTTTAGAAAGATGCGCCATGGTTCACAAACTATGTTAACTATTTGGCATGTGGAGTGTATCCTCTAGATTTAACAAGTGCATCAAGAAAGACGTTCTTGAGTAACGTGAAGTCGTTCTTTAGGGATGAGCCGTGTCTCTTTAAAAGATGCAATGATGGGTTAATTCAATGATATGTAGCAGACGATGAATTTGGAGGCATTCTGCAAGGATGTCATTCATCACCATATTGGGGACACTTTGGAGCACAAAGGAAGACAATAAAAGTATTACAATGCGGATTCTATTGGCATAATCTATTTAAGTATTCATACATTTATGTTAAAACGTGCAAAGAATGCCAGAGAATAGAAAATATTTCTAGAAGGCAGGAGTTTCCACAAACCAGTTTTCAAGAAGTTGAGCTGTTTGAAGTATGGGAAATAGATTTCATTGGACCATTCACATTTCAAATGGGAAACAATATATACTATTAGCAGTAGATGATGAGTGGTCGCATTTCTGTAACAATGCCTTGGAAATGTTGGTAAAAAATATGGGGTCATAAGACTTCACTTGCTTATCGTCCTTAAATAAATGGACAAGCTAAAGTAAGTAACAGAGAAGTGAAACAGATCTTGGAAACAATAATTAACACCAAGATGAAAGATTGGGCATTCAATCTTGAAGAAGCATTGTAGGCATACTGTAGGCATACAAGACGACATTCAAAACACCTATTGGCATGTCTCCATTTCAGTTCGTATTTGCAAAAGCATGTCACTTACCAGTAGAGTGATAGCATAAAGCATACTGGGAAATTAAAAAGCTCTATATAGATTTTCAAGAAGCAGGAAGGGCCATATTACTTCAACTAATAGAACCAAATGAGTTTAGACTAGACGTATACAAAAATGCCAAGTTATACAAAGAGAAATCAAGACAATAGAATGACAATAGGGTCGAAAATTGATCCTTTGAGTAAAGACAATTGGTTTTGTAATTCGATTTAAGATTGAAATCGTTTCTGAGCAAATTAAGATTGCGATGGTAAGAACCATTCAAGCTCACTGCCACTTGGACTTATGGAGTTGTAAGCTAATAGCTAATGGTGGTAAGACTTTTAAACTAAGTGCCCTAACGGTTAAGTTGTTTTATGGAACATAAGTAAGCCAATATGAACTCGAATGATTCAAACAATAACATATCAATGTCTCGATGAATATAAAAAAGGTGAAGAAACCATGGAACGCTAAGAAAAATTTGAATGGCCTTTTAAAAAAGCACCGAAAGGAAATAACATCAAAGTTGTTCCATGGAAGTCGAAACCAAAGTTCAAGTTCATAGCGGGACTTCAAATAGTGAAAAGGAGAAATTCTAGAGAAAAATGCATACCAATAAGCATTAATGGGCATTGGTTTAGGAATGTTGTATGTGATAGTGGAGCCTCAGTAAATGTCAAGCCGATAATGGACATGTTGCACTCCGATTTGAAGATCATTATCCCGATACAACTAATTTGCAAGTAGTTGATGGCAAATTGATACAAACTATAGGAAGAGTCAATAATGTGCATGTGAAAGTTGGTAGATTCACATTCATCACAGACATTGAGGTTATGGATCATAATATTGATGATGATGTGTCTACGATACTTGGGTGGCCATTCTTGAACACTACCAAAGCAAACTTGTACATAAGGAAAAAAAGATAACAATGAGTATCGATGAGGATGATGATGCAGAGAAGTCAGTCATTGTTGATAGGGAAGTAGTACATCCAAATGGGAACAATATAATTATCTACGGTCTACAGTAGGAGTATATCGATTTAAACTCGGAGTAAACGAGCAAAAAGGTGTCGAGCTAATAACGTTAACTAAGCACTATCGGGAGGCAGCCCATGGGTTTTTAAATATCAAGTTTCTCAATTTTAGTTAGTTAGTCAGTTATTTAGTTTAGTCAAGAACAATTCACATGTAATCCTTTTCTAACTTCTAACTTTTTGCAAAATGTACAGGAGAAGTCAAAACTTATGCGGAAGATTGATAAAGTATCAATGAGTTATATGGATATCATTATTATTATTATTATTATTATTATGTTTGTGTTTTAGTTTTTTCATGTTTTTGGCTTATTTTTAAACATTGAGGACAAGGTTTAGTTTAATTTTGGGCGCATCAACATTACACTTCACTATGGAAGTGGTGAGAAATGATGAAAAATACGGATAAACACTATAGGTATGATCGTTGAAATTTTATTTTTAAAGCAGTTAAAGAGGACATCATGGTAGTGTATTATTTTTTATTTACTTATTATTTGAATGTTTTGTTAATATAGATTAGGTTATATATAGTAATATGTAATGAATATGTAATTCATTTGCATTTTCATCATTTTAATTGAGGATGAGTAAAATAAAAGTGCCTTGTTGATATGAAACTCAAGAGAGTGTTTTAAATTTTTAAAAGAAAAACTCTTGAGTGGATTATTAACTTGAGACTTAGTGAGTTAAATGATACTCCATGAACAATGTAAAATGAATGTAAACAAGGTAATAGAAGTAGTTATAATACTTACTAAAATACACTTCTGCTCGGGATGCGCAAAATCTTAAGTTTGGGGGTATTTAAGAATTGATTATTTAGAATTATATATAAGGTTAGTTTAATAGTATAATGAGCTCAAATTTATGGTGTTTATACATTTTTTTAGTTACATAAGGTATAAAGGAAGGAAAAGAGTGAATTCAATAAGAAACATAGCTAAAACACACCAAAGGAGGTTTAGTGTCGTGGCTAAGCAATATGGCACTGTGGGATAGTAAGGCACAACGTGGTAAGGTAAGGCACAAAATGGAAAAACATGCAAGTGAAAAAAATAGACTAAGGATGATCGACACAGTGGCGGCACCGTAGAGGTCAAGGGATAGTGCCAAGACCACTGAAGATAGAGATTGACACAAAAAATGCTCGGCGTAGTGGTGGAGCCATGGGATTGTACACAGAGTGTCAGGACTTAAATGACAACACTAAGATGAGAAGAAAATAGAAAGTAGAGTTCGATTTCATGTTAAATTGTTAAGTAGGGTTTCTAATTATTTTCCTATGTTTTTAGGAGTACAAATAGATAAGAGAACGTGGTAAAACACTAATTACAACCCATTAGCAACCAATTGCCATAGATTAGCCATTATTAACAGAGTTTAACATAGGTTTACTTTATTTTTGAGTATTAAGGAGATTTGTGTAGACAAAACATTGAAGACTTGTTTGGCGATTCGGGTGTTGTTTTTATTGATTTAATAGAAAGTTATTTCATTATATCTCTGATTTCAATGAATACCATTATGTACATGTTTGTTTTGATGGAGTATAAGTAGTTTATTAATCTTAGGGATCAACATATCCTATAGTATGAATGTTATGCTGTAAACATGAGTAGATTAGAAAGATAAAAAAGTGTAATGGTTAGAATTCGAGTTGATTCAGAGTGTAATGCTATGAACATCTTGATCACGTGTTTGTTGATATTAGGTTTTACAAGTTATCACTATCATTAAAGCTTTTTAGTCGGATATGGATGTCACAACCGCAAAATATACAACATCGAGCAATAGTTGTTGATTAGGAAGGCACGATAGTAAACATAATTTGTTATGAATCTATAGATTTGGAACATTAAACCAATGTGGAGCTTAGGTTATTCACACTGATAGGTGGAGTTCTACTTTGCACATTAGAATCTTATCCGTCTCGACTGTGGGTTAAAGTGGGTTTAAAAGAAATTTGTTTGTTATAATTATGCATTGTACACACATAATAAAGATGATAAAGTTAGTTGAAAAGCACAGTATATATGTCATTACCTAGGTGAAGTTGTGAACAAAGATAGTCTTAATGTAAAAGTTAGAGCAATTTACATTGATTTGTTAGATAAGTTTAATTTAGCTATAAAACGTATTAAAAGGATTTCCTTACCAATAAAGTAACTTTCGCTAGGTACTTATTGAGTTTATACACCATTCCCTGAGGACGATATCAGTTGTCAACACAAGTTGGTTAAACTATTACTATAAGCAAGCTGTTATACTTATAGCCATGCATACATCAGGGTACCAACTCGCTAGGCGCGCAAATGAACTTTATTATTTTTTATGGCACCGCCTTTGAGAATGAGATCTGCATTACCGTCGCCCTCGGATAAATCAAATTAGATGACCAACTCAAACCCAGGGAAGTCCTAATGACATCCCGCTTAAATGTGTCGATTCTGGGATAGTAAGTATCCATTGTGCGATATGAGGAATTTATTTGGAAAGCTTAATGCTTGATTTGGGAGCATCAAATAACGTGATGTCCACAAATTGTCATAATTCTATAGGGATTGGTGAGTTGATTGAGACGAAAGACTCGAATTCATGATGCCGATGGCAAGGGATCTCTTCAAAATGAGCAATCCAATACTTAATGGTACATGTAAGGGATTTAAAATCCCCTTTAGACTTTCACATCATCGACATGATACAGTCACACAATTCCAAGCCATTCTCGATTCTATTAGGTAGGCCCATTATGTGAACGTGCAAAGTCAACATTGACTTGGTTAAGGATTTTGTGTCCACTGAGCATAAAGGAAGAGCAGCTAGTTTTAAAATTCCACATATCTTAAATCCTTAAACTGACACTTTATTTGATTATTCCAATATTGTTTTGAACAAGTTGTGTTTATGGATACCTATGCAAGGATCAAGAATGCTCTGGGAAAGATTAAGCAATTGATAGTCCTGGGAGAAAAGCCTCCATAAAAGGGCGTGCATATCAGTACTAGACTTTTACATAATCTACAACTCGCCAAACGAGGTACTAAATGCATAAGGATAGATGATAGTGAGGAGATGAGGTCTATACCTCTGACAAATTACATTACCATTTCTAATTAGAAAAACACCCTAGGATGCTCGTCCTCTTATGAGTATTTATTTACGCACATTTTCATAGGTGTTTTGCTATGTAAATCAAGTTCAAAGTTTGGTTTTATGGCTCTATATGTTTACTCTGGAGATTTAGAGGGTACTTAAGCATTTGTGCATGATTTAGGAAAATCGAGAAATTGGTCAAACATCAGTCAAAGTTCAGCAGACTTGAATGTGCTACAGTAGACAAATGGTGCAAGTAAAAACCTATGGTTCCAAGCAAAACATCACGACAGGGCAACACACGATGCCAAATTTGAATGGACGGCGCTAGACTTTAAACTGACAGCGTCACTTATAATGTCAGGTTCAGAAATGGTAGTTTTAGACCAACTTACTGCCTAAGTTTTTTTATATATTTCCTTGTTGCTACCTGGTGTGGTACCTACATAAGCACGACGCCATGGACGACACCAACATTGTAGAATAGAAGTTTTACGGCTTTTTAGAAGTTTCTTATTTCTGGGAGTTGTTATTCTTGTAACAAAGCATACCTATATAAAGAAGGCAACTCTATTAACGAAAATATATTGTATTCGAAGTGATTTAGGAGTAGAGAAAGGTAGAGTAGCCATGTCCGGCTTGGTTCTTTAATACCTAGGTTAGCGATGAAGCTCTCTAGGCAGTAGTAAGTTGTTTTCTATGTCTTTTGAGATTTTCTATCATAATTTATTTTAGTTCTCTTTCTTTCTGTTGGTTTTTTTGATGATGTCTCAATGGTGGTATAGAGTTTGTATATACATTGACCCTCTATCAATCGGGTTAAGTCCATGATACCAACCGAGTTGAGAAGTGGCAATTACCTATAGCAAGAAACTCAACACACTTGTTGTTCTAGGTGAGTAACATCGAGAACAAGCCTAAATCCTAAGAGGGTTTGCCTAATGTTGTCTAGAGGAGGTGTTCCCACAAAGTAGTTAATGCTGCTCACGTACTAAATCTTGAGAGCAGTTGCCCAAGGTTGTACGATGGAGTAAGAGAAGTATTTAAAGAGCGGTTGCCCTATCTATCAAAAATAGGGGGACAAAGGGTTTTAGCAACCCAAACACTTATAGCCTATTTAGAAAACATGT
The DNA here is from genome assembly GCA_039657325.1 of Stephania cephalantha. Lineage (NCBI taxonomy): Eukaryota > Viridiplantae > Streptophyta > Magnoliopsida > Ranunculales > Menispermaceae > Stephania > Stephania cephalantha. The sequence goes on from CM077573.1 coordinate 25,294,958, forward strand.
TTTGAAACCCATATCTTAAAGTTAATGATACAAGGTATGGAAAGAACGTAAGGCTTCCTAGACTTAGGTATGCCTTTATTCTTTGTTTTACAACTATTTTACTTTCTTGTTAGTCGGCTTTTAGATAAAACTCTTTCAAAAACCCCTAGATTTACTTTTCTATTTTTTGAATTCAGTTTGACTTAATCTTGTCGATTTGACCATGTTCTTACCTCTACTACATTTTAGTAGGATTTGGTAACCTATTACGGGTTATATTTTTCATGCATGACACGTGATCATTCTCCCATGCATGATCGGATGCAAGAGGTTCCTAATGGTGTATGTGTTACAAGTGCTACAGTCAATGTAATGTCATCCAAAATTTTCAACCTAAGCGAATTTTGTATCACAGGTAATGGTAAGACCAATGTGATATATCCAAATAAGATGATGGAGAAAATAAGAGGGATGGTCGAGAATATATATGTTTGCATAGGAGATTTTGTGTTCTTCACTGACTTCTATGTTGTTAATGGAAGTAACACCCAATTTGAAACACCTCTTTTAGGATTAACATTCTTAGCAACAGCTAGAACATTGATCGGTGTGCAGTTACGGTACTTAAACATCCAAATAGGAAAGTGGAAAAAGCTATTCCAGGACAAAAGTGAGATCTTACATGATGATGAGTGAGTCTTCTCAAGATTCTCTGTACCTAGCAATCAAAGACATTGATTTAGACCCCAACTATGGGGAGGTCAATTCGTCTAGCCAATGACGCTAAACAAAAGTGCTAGAGGGAGGTAACTCAGGAATGATTTTGTAGTTAGTGACCAGTTTTACATTTTTTTTTCTTATTTTCCTAACCATGCATGAAGTATTATAGTTAATTATACATATTATCCATCTATTTCCTCCATTTCTTTTTATCTTTGGTATGCGCAACTTATTTTGAAACTTGAGGATAAGGTTCGGAATATGTTTGGGGGTACTTAGGTGAGTGGACCGTTGGATAGAATTGTTGGTTAAAGACACGAAGGTATAAGTTTTACATTTGTTTCTTTCAATTTACTTGGGACTTTAGTGGAATCATGGTAGTAATTCTTCCCTTTCATCCCATTTCTTATCTTCCACTTCTTTCATTACTTACAAATTAGTATAATGCATGTTTAGGGTAGTATTGTATATTTACTGTTGTATAGAGTCTTACCTACTAGCGAAACTTTGCATTTAATTTTCGAAGTAAAAACTTGGTCAAATTATTTGCCTTCACACTTGGAAGAAGTAGAACACCTTTTACACCTACTTGACAACATAAATAGAGACTTGCAGTCGGAATGAGTCATAACCTAGCGAAAGTGAGAAGTGCTAACAAGAGATTTGAAATATTTATGATTCTAAAATTAGGACTAATCCACTTGTAGTATACTTGTTAAACATCTAGCACTTGTAGGAGGAAGGTGTGGGCTAATTTATTATAAAAATATGGGCTTAATTATTTTACCTCGGAAAACTAACTTAAGTCTAGCGAAAGTGAGAAATGCTAATAAGAGATTTTTTAAAATTAATTAAAGTATCCTACAAATTCTGCAGAAAATGAGTAGAGAACTTGATGGTTGGAAAAATATGAAAAACTGGTATACACAGGAAATGCAGAAGGGGTCGTACGATAAAAAACCATACAAGGGGGAAGTGAGGATCTCTAGTTGAATAGAAAGTGTAAGTTAAGAATAAAAGGAACTCCAATAATGAAATATTTAACTCGAGTGCTTTAAGCTAGGGTAAGTGAGTTTCTCCAATGCTATGAACCTAATAATAGCCTACTTCAAATAAGCCATATGGACCTTTTATGGTGGGAAAATTGGCAAATAAGCAAAAAGTGGTGATATGGTCCGTTTAAAAAAATCTTCTAAGAAAGATATATGTGACATCCGAGAATTTTATAAACTTGATTAGGATGCGAATTAAGTATTTTTTGATTGAATTTGGGATTTAAGTATCCAAGGTGGGATCTACTCATTACGGATCGAAGATCACAAGTTAAATATTTTTTTGTGTGCTGCATGACTAGTGGGTTTATAATACTCTATTTGACGTGAAATAGGGTCAAGTCGAAGTGTATACGGGGTGTTCGTGAGTTCAGAGAGCGTCGGGGAAATTTCTCCAATTTTTGTGAAACTGGGGTAGTTTTCAGAATATAATTTGGACCTAAAAAGCTAAGAGGTAATCATGAAATTAAATAAAATAATTAATAAAATGATGGGCGCCTAGTGATATGCAAGGTCGAGGGTGACACACGCGGGATGTAAAATAGTGTGCACGCCCGATGATGTTTGTTAACGTGCATGGCGAATTTATAGCTGCAAAAATACATAGGTGTATATATAATATAGTTTATATATAATTATATATAAATGAATCCTATATTTTAATTCAAACTTAAAATTATACATTGGATTCGCCTTCAGATACGCATTGCGTGATCATCGAGGAGGCGAATGGTTTAGACGATAGTAATATTGGAGTGTATTCATGCCTCGTGATGCGTGCCATCACATATTAAGGAAAATAAAGTGGTGTATGTTTATAAAACTATTTGATTTGCATCGATATACGCGACGCGTATCTCAAAGAATTCAATATATTTGATCTCATCAAAGTTGGTGATGGGTTGGTTGATAGCCACATAGATCGACCTTATCATACGCAACATGTATCTCGAGGAAGATCAAAATATGTAATGAAATTTGACCATCACATCTGCCCTGAGAATCATGTGATCTGAATCTCGAGAAAATATCATATTAATCTTCAAATCAACACACCATCTCTTTATTTTCCAAATTGACAATGAAATCAGGGAGAGAGAGATATTGTTGAGAAACTATTGGAGAGTGAGAAATCGAAATCGAGGGAGAAAGAAAAAAAAAAAAAAAGAGGAGATGGAATCGAGTCTAAGGTGAGCTATGTTGTTGTTGTTGTCGACTGTTGTTTTGTTGTTTTTGTTGTCTATGTTGATTTTGTTGATTGGGTTGTCTAAGAAAATGGATGGGGGGTTGTCCGGGGAAGACGAGGGCTAAAGAGGGTCTCCCATGCCCAGACCTAACCTAAGGTTGGGGTCGGGAGCCGATCCCAATCAAAAAATAAAAAGAAATGAAAAACAGCCAAATAGAGAAATGATTTACGGAGGAAACGAGGAGAAAGAAAAAGGGTGGGCCCCTTAACTGGGTAACCAAGCTGAACCTGGTTCAGTCCGTTTCAGGCCCAAATCTCATTTCCTAATTAAATAATAAAGAAGAGAAAATGCTTGAAGTTCTAGGAAAATGGAAAGAAAATTAAAAAAAAAACTATATTTTTGGACAAATAAATCGAAATAGATGATTTTTATGAAAATCATGGATTTCAAATTTCTCTTGTGGATTTATACTGTGGTTTTTTCTCGTAATACGTGTTACGATACCCAAAAATTTCCAAAATTTGGAAAATTATTTTAAAGCCTAGTAATGGTCAATTTTTTATTTTGAACAACAATTTGCAGTCAAAATTGGGATCCAGACATCTGAGGAGTGGATTTGGAGTGATTCAAGGTTTTAAGAGATAATATAAAAATAACTCAAAAAATTGGTCAAAAAATTTAGAAATTCGAATATGGTATCTATTCTAATTTCTTAATGAATTTAGGTAACGTCGAGGATTCCAAAACAACTCGGAATGTAGCGCAGAGAATAGGCTCAAAGTACGTGAAAGTTGGGGAAACGTTGTGTGAGGCTTTTTAACCAACTTTGAGTTGGTTTAGTGTAAGTAAAACCTATAGTGATATTTACTATTTGTGGATTTTATCTTTGTGCCTATAATTATATTATAGTCTACATTGCATTTTATCATTCTTGGTCATTCATAAATAGAGAGAGTGAGGTGGATAAGCTTGTTTCAGAGTTTGGTTTGCTAGAAACTTGGTGTTTATCCTGCCTCTAAGCCGTCTAGTGAGATTCGCGGAGTCTAACACTGACAAGTTCTCTTTGCGTTTCATGATCTCTTATTATTGTCTCTATGCTATTTTTAGAAGTCGACATTTGATTATAGTTAGGAGACAGTGACAGAGTGGATTGCATGACATGTTGACGCATATATCTTATTGTTTATTTCGAAATGCAATTACACGTCTCTATGCATCAGACTAACAATTGCAGGAGTACAGATTAATGTAGGAATTTACTTGCCTTACATCTTCGAGTTGCTTTTTATTGAATCAGATTCGATATGAAGACAAGAAACAAATGGACAAGACTCAAAGATTGTGGTAATTATTTTCAAAAGTTAACGTAAATTCTAGTTCTAAATTGTTAATATATATTTTGCTTTGGGATTTTTTGGGTGAATGTAGGACGTGAAGTTCATGGAATGGCTTTAAGAGTCTCCTTCATTAATTTAAAACAAGTTAAGAGGTTTATGTTTCAATATCAGTCTATTTGGAATGGTAAATTTGTAACTAAGCTAGCGGAGACTCAAAGTTAGTTTACAAATTTGATTTTTTTCCATATTGTGAACTGTGGAAAGTTGTTAGTCCTTCTAGGCCTCTTCCCAATTCTGATGTCTACTAGGTGGAAGTTTTCTGCCAGGCCACTTTTAATGGAGGTACCGCCAAAATATTTACAAAAATATGGAGAATAATCCTTATGATTTTCCAATTTGCTCCAATTAAACAAATCATGAATTAAGTTTCAATGAGAATAAATTACAATTTGGAGCATTATTAAGGATTTAAATAAAGATTATTTGGAGGTCAAAGTTAAAAGAACGGATTAGGCTGACTATATTATCAAAGGATTAAGATAATCTAGGCTGGTCAATCTTCTTAATGACGAGGGGGCTAAAAAACTTGATATTAGAGCCTAAGGTTTGGCTCGATTGAGAATAAACTTTGGTTGGAAACCAAAGGGTGATTGAGCGCGCGATTAGTTTGGAAGCGACTGTGAGCTAGGTTGTTTTTGTTATTATGTTATATTTGTGTCATATGTATGTATTATCACTAGATATATGATAAGAAGTTTATTCTCCTTGTCTGTTCGATACTTGACTCGTATAAAATAACGAGTAAGATTAGAAATAGATAAATAGAAAGAGAATAGACTTATGAAATAAAATTGAGCATGATTCAATTTGAAATAGACTTGTGAAGTCTGAATTAAGAAAGTTGTTGTAAGTAGTTTGCTACTAATATAACTAATGAAAGTATTGATTATGAAACCAATAGGAAATTGGTTGAAATGGAAGTTCAAATAATTCAGGTACATAAGTACTGAATATGGAGTTCTTTTGGAAATCGAAAGTATTGAACTATTACAATTATAAGACGCTCAGGAAAATGTTAAAATAGTTTCAACAAGGAAAATGGAGACACATGACTTTGAGAGTAGTAATTGATTAGACAAACTAAACTTGACTGGAAAATCACAATGTGATTGTGATAGAACTTGTCAAGTTGTTTAAGTCTGTTTCTATGAAAATAAAATACTTTATAGTAAAGTATTGTCTCCTTTCCAAAACAAAATATCAATTGAAATTTTAATAGAACCATGGTATTAAAATAATCAAATAAACTATAAAAAAATTATTTAAATCTTAAATGTTTATTACTCAAGTTACTCATCCACAAGTAACATTGAGTATAGTGGCTCTGTGAGTCGAATAAAGAAATGATAAAACTAATGAAAATACATGAGTTAGAAGTAATCTTTGTTAACACAAGATTAGGTGCTATTATAGAACAAAGATCAGTGATATTTCTAACTTGAAAAGGAAAAGTGTAGTGATAAAATCAATTTGTAAGAAGTTAAGGTATTAGGGAAGTGGTCTATTGATAGCTTGAATTAGCTATCAAACATCAACAAAAATTACGTTTTGAAACTCAAAGTACCTAATAGTCACTTCTAACCAAATTGGAATTTTGATGTCTATCACTACAACTAAAAATATAATAAAATAAGAGATAAAATGTATTGATTGAGAATCAGTAAGTGATTTGCATAGGATGTCAATATGAGCTCCTATATTGCAAGAATTTCAATTGATAGGAATTAAATGATTGAAACAACATCCTTTAAGAGTCTGATTAGTCATTAATTTAATAAGAGTTTGGAAATCCAAATTCTTCTATCTCTTTAGTTGAATAATAATGGAAAGGTGAATTCATTAGAAGTAATTTGATGAACAATAAGATATAAAGTTATCTTACACAGTCTTTTGAAAAGTACCAAATTTCTTTTTGAGAAAAAGAAAAGTCGGGATATCAGAGACTATTGTAAGCAACTTAAGCCAATAACAAATAGTAGAACTGTTTGAGTCGCAAAATTTCTCTGTTTCGAATAAAGGTTAGCCAAGGAATACTTCAATTGATTTAATGATCATTAAAAGTCGCAACATCCTTAGCTAATTTTTCAAAAATAGAAGATATATAAATTGCCGTTCTAAGTCAAGATTATAGAGTTGTAAGTTATCTGATTACCGAGTGAAAGTCGTGATAAGTCTACAAAGTGACTAAGATTGAGATCAATGTGAGAATAACTAAGATTAACAAAAACCAAATGGAATAGAATCTGTGTATATAATAAAATGGGACATAGAGATGACTTGTTACCGATGAAAGTGACACGAACAGATTGCTTCAGCCAAGGCCAAAAATTGAGGTAAGTGTGCATGATTACAACTCTAAGTGACTTCGTTTCATAATCACGATTAATTCACAGCATAGAATACCAATGAATCGCGAAACTAGTTTTTGAATAATTAAATGAGTGGCCAGGTTCAGTATAGAAGAGTCGATAAAGTTTTGTTCGAGTAAATTTGAAGCTTAAGTATAGGTAAACAAATGGTCAATAAATTTTCATATACACATGAAAATGGAAATTTCAGTTGAACAAGTCCTGATATCAAACTATAAGTTTGATGGAAGTTAATTTATCTTCACTACGATCTTACGAGAAATCAAGCTCCAAATATTGAAAGTTTTGAACCATATTATTATACAACTAATATCATTGAATATGTTAAATATTGGTTCAAATATAGTACTACACTACGTAACTAATTGATGGTGGAGTTTAAAGCACTATGTTATCTTAAGTTAGAGTTGATGTAAGATACCTATATGATAGTGAAGATATAAGTGAAATGAAAAGAAATGCATAACTTACTACTTAGTTAGTCAATATTATCCGTATTGGTTGAAAATGTTGAATAGGGGACAATACATCTAATTGGATATGTTTGAAGAATTGAGTATTCTTCCATTGTAATTAAGAAAAGTCAGAAATATGTATTGCGTAGAGATGAATAAGAGATAGCATATATATGACTTGTATGCGATATAAGTTAAAAGTTATAAAATGAGTCTATAATCATCGAATATGGTGATATTTCTATTTAGAAACATATATCTACTCAAGTTAAAGATAAGTGTCTTTATTCAAGTAATAAGAGAAGTTGGCTAACATTAAGTGATTAAGATATGAGATGAAGGGAAATCTCAGATGTTTGGCAATTAGGTTAATGAAATGAAGTTCTTGGTGAACTCGTGGAAAAAAATGATTTGATGAAGTTAGAAAAGTTGTTGATTTTTCTAATCAGTCAAATCGAAAGTTAAGTGAATTGGCTAAAGATTTAGAATTGATAATTGCTTTTTAGTCCATAAAATAAATGATATTTTATGTAGACATTCAAAGAATGAGTGAGAGTTGCATGACGTGTCAGGTTTCATTTACTGATCACATTGAAATTGAGATCTCTTGTCATGAGATGATAGATGTAATTAAAGATCTATATTCATGGGAAGACTTGTGTAATTACAAATTTATGTTGAGAAACATTGGAATGATGATGGATCAGATAGACACGCAACTCTACTTTGTATCTAATTTCATGTTCAAATATTACTTGCATTACTATATGAATATTTAGACTTATCATAGTCTAAGAATTGATCGGCCAACAATTCAAATAAAAAGGGATGATTAGTGATAAGAAAGTAAACTGGGATATGTACTAGAGTTTAGGTGGATATGGAAAGAATTATCAACGATTTATGAATTATGTTATGAAAAGCAAGAGAAATTAGGTCTTGCTATGTACCGATGCTCGAATCGGATTTAAGGCATGATATATGAAGTAAAATAAGGTAATTGGATATTCCACAAAGTTGATTGTTTAACTCGTCAAAAATTCATAAAATGCCATGATTGGCAAAACAACGGATAAAAATTTTCATTAAACTAAGAAGTTAAAAATTAAAAGTTGAAATGGTAATGATCTCTACTACCGAGTTGTTAAATACAACGAAAGTGATTGGGTGAACTTAATGATTTCACCTTGGAAATAGTTTTATAGTTTTTGATTAAAAGAGTTATATATGAAGAAGGATCATTTTCTCATATTTTTTTGACTCAATAGTCTGAATGTTTAAATTTCAAGGACAATTTTTAATAAGTTGGGAAGATTGTGACATCTGAGAATTTCATAAAATACTAATTCAGTATTTTTCCGATTTAATTTTGGGATTCAAGTATCTGAGGTATGACCCATGCATTACAGACAGAAGATCATATGTTAAACATTATTTTTGTGTCCCGCTTGACTAGTAGGTCTATTATACTCTATTTGACGCAAAATGGGGGCAAGTTAAAGTGTACACTCCCGAGGATGGTCGTTGGCGCGTGTGGTGAATTTATAGCTATGAAAATGCATAGGTGTATATATATATAATATAGTTTATATATATGTAGATATATAAAAATGAATATTATATTTTAATTCAAATTTAAAATATACATTGCATTCACCTCAAGATATGTGTGGCGTGATTATCGATGAGGTGAATGGTTTGGACGATTCTGATGTTAAAGTTTATTCATGCCTCGTGAAGCATGCCATCACATCTCAAGGAAAATCAAGTGGTGTATGGTTATAAAAGCATTTGTAAACTAAAGATACACGATATGTATTTCAAGGAAATAAATATAATTAATATCATATAGGTCGATGATGGATTAGTTGATAGCCACAAAGATCGACCTCGAGATCTGCAACACATATCTTGAAGAAGATCAAAATATGTAATGAAATTAAACCATTAGATCTACCTCGAGATTTATGTGATGCAAATCTTGAGGAAATCTCATATTTATCTTCAAATCAACGCAACGTCTCTGTATTTTCGAAATTGAATTCAAAATCGAAAGAGACCGTTGAGAAACTGTTAGAGAGAGAGAATTCGAAATCGAGAGAGACATGAGATGGAATTGAGACCATGGTGAGCTATGTTGTCATTGTTGTCGACTATTGTTTTGTTGTTGCCATTGTGTATGTTGATTTCGTTGATGGGCTGTCAACGAGAATGGAGGGGAGGTTGTCTAAGGAAGACGAGGGTCGAGGAAGGTTTCCTTTGCCTTGACCCAACCTAGGGTTCGGGTTGGGAGCCAACCCCGATCAATAAAGAAAAAAAACAAAAACACATAGAAACGATTTAAATAGAAAACGAGGAGGAAAAAGATGGGGTTGGGCCCCTAGATCGAGCTATGGAGTTGAACTTAGTTCGGTCCGGTTCAGGCCTAAAGCCCATTTCCCAAATAAAGAAAAAAAAAGAAAATGCTAGAAATTCCTACAAAATAAAAAAATCAAGATAATTATATTTTTGAACAAATAAATCAAATAGTGGATTTTTATGAAAAACGAGCACTTCAAAATTTGCTTAAGGATTTAAACCTGGGTTTTCCTTGTAATACGTGTTACGATACCGAAAAATGTTCGAAATTTTGAAAGTATTTTTGAAGCAAAGTGAGGATTAAGTTTCAATTTAGAACAACAATCTGTAATCAAAATTGGGTTCCAATCATCTGAGATGTCGATTTAGAGTGATTCATGGGTTTTAAGACTTGATAATATCAAAATAACTCGAAAAATTGGTCAAAAACTTTAGTAGTTCTGATATAGAATTATTCAGATTTCTCAATGATTTTATGTAACTTCGAGGATTTCAAAACTATTCGAAAGAAGCTCGCATAATAGGTTCAAAGTACGTAAAAGTCAGAGAAACATTGTGTGAGGCTACGAAACCTACTTTGGGTTTATTTGGTATAAGTAAACCATATAATGATCTTTACTATTTATGAAATTTATCTTTTTACCTATAATTATATCATAGTTTGGATTGCATTTTATCATTTTTAGTCATGCATACGTAGAGAGTGTAAGGGGAATAAGCTTGTTTCAAAGTCTGGTTTGCTTGAAACTTAGTATCAATTCCACCTCTATACCGTCTTGTGAAACTAGTAAAGTCAAAGTCTAAAAAAATGTCTCTGGATTTTACGATCTCATAATACTATCTATGTATTATTTTTGGAAGTTGACGTCTGATTTTATTTAAGAGTCAGCGACAGAGTAGATTGCATGTCATGTTCGCGCATATATCTTATTGTTTATTTGGAAATGCAATTAAATATCTCAATGAATCGAACTAACAATTGCAGGAGTAAAATCAATGTTGGAATTTACTTTTCTAACATCTTTGAGTTATTTTTGATGGTGTCAGATTCGATATGAAGATGAGGGACAAACGGACAAGACTCGAAGATTGTGGTAATTGTTTTAAAAATTTAAAGTAAATTCTTGTTGTAAATTGTTTATCTATATTTTGCTTTGGGATTCTTGGAGTGAGTTTAGGAAGTGAAGTTTCATTGAATGGTTTGGAGAGTCTCCTATGTTAGTTTAAAACATGTTGAGAGGTCTATGTTTCAATCTCAGTCTATTTGGAATTGTAAGGTTGTAATAAAGCTAACGTAGACTCTAAGTTAGTTTATAAATTTGAATTTGTTACATATTGTGAACTACAGGAAGTTCGAGTCCTTCTAGGCCTCTTCATAATTCTGCTATCTATTAGGTGTAATTTTTTGGCAGGCCATTTTTAGTTGAGGTGTTTCCATATATTTTACAAAAATCTGGAGAATAATCCACTTTATTTCCAAATTTGTTGCTGTTAAATAAATCATGAATTAAGTTTCAATAAGGATAAATTACAATTTGGAGGATTATTAATGATTTAAATAAATATTATTTGGAGGTCAAAGTTAAAAGAATGGATTAGGCTGACTAAATTATCAAAGGATTAAGATAATCTAGGTCGGTTAGTTATCTTAAGGATGAGGGGGTAGACAAGGTCAATTTGGATCTACTGCTTTAATGAAGAGACCTAGAAAACCTATAAGTAAGTTTAAGGATATGGTTTTTACATGCTCCAAGTCATGAAAAGTAATGTCTTGAATGATGACCATGTTTAACTAGCTTTCGAAAATTATGAGTCCTTTGTTGAACAGATTAACTAAGATTCGATTGTAAGGACTCCATTTTTTAGCAAAATAGGTATAAAGTATTTAGGAAAACATCACTAATTTTTTGAAAATGTATTTATTTATCGTATTAAGATAACCATTTGCTCGGGATGTGCAAAGTTCTAAGTTTGGGGTTATTTAATGAGTCATTATTTATGCACTCTTTTACAGTTGTTTTGCTATCTAAATCAAGCCTAAAGTCGTGTTTTATGTTTCTATATGTTTACTTCAAAGATTTATAGGGTATTTGAGTATTTGTTCGTGAATTAGAAAATTCTAGGAAATAAGTCAATTATTTGTCAAAACAGCAGTACGCTTGATGCCGTGCAAAATAATGGACGATGGCAGTAGAGGAGTTGCGCACACACCACTAAAGCATCAGATTAGATCAATAAACGACGCCATAATATAACTGACACCGCTAAGATTAACACAAGCAGCGTCACCCATAGCCCCAAGTTAAAAAATAGAAGTTCTAGCTAACCTGAAGACCAAAACTCTATAAAGACCCCACGTTGTGACCCAGTATTGTCCATACATAATGGCGGTGCCACTGACGTCGCCAGAATCGTAGAATAGAAGTTTGTATTTTTGTAGAAAGTTCTAATTTCTTTGGCTTCCTTGTTCTTGTACCCAGGCTCACTATATAAAGGAGGGACCTCTATGAATGTAAATATATTGTATTTATAGTGATTTAAGAATAAAGCAAGGTAGAGTAGTCATGTCCGGCTAAGTTCTTTAATGCCTAGGTTGGGGATGAAGCTCTCTAGCTAGTAGAAGGTTGTTTTCTTTGTCTTATTGAGATTTTCTATAATATTACTATTTTATTTCGATTCTCTATCTTTATGTTAATGTTTTTAACAATATCTCAATGGTATTTTAGAGTTTTTAAATTCTTTGCAAATCCTTAGGCGTAAACCAATTAACCTGCTATCAATTAGGTTGAGTCCGTGATACCAACCGGGTTTAGAAATGGCAATAACCTGCAATAAGAAACCTGACACACTTATTGTTTAGGTCAGTAACATAAAAAACTAGGCTAAGTCTTGAGAACAATTGCACATGGTTATGCTAGGGCACGTGCCTTAGGTCAATCTACAAACATTGTTTATCTTATAATTTTAGTTAGTAAAATTGAGTTTTTCATTTGTTGTTTTATTAAAAGTGATTGCATGTTTACCTTATAGTAAGATCCATGGGTATTTCTTGAAATATCCTAAATGCCCATTGTCTATCATTATACTAGGAAGTATAATGAATAAAGACTAAAGTGAATCTTGATTGATGGTTATGTGATGATCATGCGTATAACGATAGGAATCGAGATCATGAGTACTTGTTAGGGAATGACTGACCCGCTATGAGAACAGCACATGGAAAGTCATAGGTGTTACTCATGAAAGGTATCATTTAGTCCTTAAACTTGAGTTTACCAAAGACTTCCAAATAAGGAGCATTGTAGTTTGACACAATCAAACCTTGTCTTTAACTGGATGATTATAAAGATTGTGATTGGTTACCATGTGAATAATATGTGAAGGTATTTAATTAAGGTAGAATATGTTACTCTCGTATAAAGAGATATATGTGGATTCCTCGATATTATAGACTGATAGTTGCTAAGTCCATGTGAATGAATATGATCAATGTCACTTGGATGATTTAAGTTTACCTAAAGATCGAGACTAGTACGTTTGAACATTAAGGGTGACTTTCCATGCCTTATTTTTAATCAAAGGATATCGCACAACAAAAGGATATGATGTACGTTATTCATTAGGTTGATAGATTTTGATATTCATGCTACTTGGGTAGCCATAATGCCTTACTAGAGACTGCTTATGACTTGTGCACCAAAATGGTTTCGGTTCATTGCAAACGTCGCATTAACTTATTGGGTCGCACATAAAAAATGGCTTTGCACAATTTCAATTGGTTCAGAGTAATGAATTTTATATGATAAAATTCGTGAAATAAAAGCCCTTACAATTTGTTATATTAGAACTTATTAATAGGGGCGTATGTGTAATTTGCTTAAACTCGCTAAATATAATAGTTGTATTATGAATAGGATTTTAAAGTGAGGGCTTATCTACATATATAAATAAAGGGTAAAACTCTAAAACAAAATAAGATTTTCATTTTTTCAAATTTCGAGTTCTCTGGATTTTGTGAGAGAAAGAAAAACATTTTCAATCTCTCTTAGGGCTAGCACTAAAAATTTTGGTCACCATTTGTGTGTAGACTTCTGATTAAGAACGCGTGCATGAACGTCCTAGAGATCGAACAATCACAGAAGAAAATCACAGATTAAGGTATGGTTTACTTTTTAGATCTAATTTACAAGAACCTATTTTTTATGTTGTCTAGTTTTTCAAAAATTGTTTTCAATTTTCCACTGCGTATGAACCTTATAAACCCAACAAGTTTTCTAGGGGTGGGTATTCCTAAAGAGCTGTTAATGTTGCTATAATGCTAAATCTTGAGAGCGGTTGCCCAAAGTTGTATGGTGGAGTAAAAGAAGTATTTAGAGAGTAGTTGCCCTATATATCAAGAATTAGGTGACTAGGGTGTTGGTGACCCAACACGTATGCCTATCTAGGGAAAACTATTTTGAAACCATATTTTAAAGAAAATGATACAAGACATGGAAACAACATAGGACTAGATTGTGGATTCTTAGACTTATGTATGTTTTTAATCTCTATTTTTCAACTTATTTACTTTCTTGTTTAATAGAATTTTAAATATAACTCTTTCAAAAACCCCAAATTTAATTTTCTATTTGCTAAACTCAGTTTGATTGAATCATGTAGATTCGAACTCGTTCTCACCTCTACTACATTCCAATGGGATTTGGTAACCTATTACGGGTTATATTTGACATGCATGACAAGTGATCAATGATGTTTGGAAATTTTTTCAAGGTGTCCTATTTTCTTTACTTATGAAACTCATTCTTATGTTAGTTAGTTTATTTATTTATTTATTTGTTTGTTTGTTTATGCTTCACGAGGTAGTTTTATTTTTATTACAAAACTGGCTTATTTTTTAAACCTGAAGGATAAGGTTTGTAATGAATTTGGGGGTATTAGGTGAAGTAAAGTATGAAGAAGCGAAGCATGGAAGAAACGAGAGATAGAATCTATTTGAACGTTGAACATTATAAATTCTTCAAAATTTCCTAAAATACAGGTAATATTTTTTCATTTCATTTTATTTTATTTAGTTAGGAATAAGGAACTCAATATAATATGGATTTAAATGGAAGCGATATATTTTTATTACCTATGAAAATAAATATTTTATGATGGAAAAAAATTTTATACCTTATTTGACTTGACCTAGATTGTATATACACTAGAGGAGTTTAGAGGGCATTGATTACTTTGTGTTATACATTTTAATGGGTAGAAGATCAAAACTAAAGTGCGAGATAAACAAAACACATTTCTAAGAATCTTGCTATACAAAGATTATTGAACAACTATTTTATATATATTAAGAAAAGAGTTTATGCCACAATTTAAGAGAAAAATTGGAATTAGCCAATAAAATTTACTAAGTTGGAAAGAATGCTTCTTTCACTATAAGGAAAATGAGAAGAGCTAACAAGAGTTTTTATATGAAAAAAATAGAGAGAGCTACATATTATAAATGAAATGCAACAAAGAATCTAGTGGTGGGAAAAATGGGAGGAAGAATTCCTATAAAAGAATAACGGATATTAAAAGAAATAAAGCAGGGAACCGTAGGAATACGATATAAAGAAGAAAAAGAATATATAATTGAAGGAAAAGAAAGAGAGATATAGAAAAGTATGGAAGGAAGTTTATAGAAAACTCTTCAAATACTTATAGCTAAGTTAAGTAAAGTATATCTTTTTATTCCCACAATGAATATGAAATGATGATTATTGGTATATTTTAAATATTATTTGAAAATGAGAATGATTTGGTGATTTTTATATCTTGAGATTCTATATTAGTCATTATAAGTTTGATGCTTGTTTGTGAAGACTAAAAAAATCTATGTAGTGCCTTGACCTTGGTGATTGGTTTAACTTTATATTCTAAGGTGTATTGCATAATTTGAGGTTGAGTTGATAAATAAAGGAGTAGTTCTTTAATCTTTTCTATACTATCATGACTCTTATTTTAATGAGGGTAATATGTTTCTATTTTAAAGATCTTTTCTATTTAAGAATTAGAGTATATAAATATGAAATCAAAACGAGGGATGAAAAGAGAATATGATTAAGAGTATTCATTTGCTCTGGACAGCAAAGTGATGAGTTTGGGGGTATTTAATAAGCCAATAATTAGACATGTTATATAATACATTTTAAAGTGATTTTAAATGTGAAAAACTATATTACAAGGGGTTTTCTTTTGTTTTTGTTATTTCAGGTGATAATTTAAATATATGAACAAATGTAGTAAAAAGGGAAGATTATGAAAGAATTTATCAAGTGGAAAGAGTATGGAAACAATCATCAACAAGTGAAGGAAAGATTTGGGATTTAATACCATCGATTCCTAACAGTTTGCATATACACACGAATCGCTACTCAGATCGGTAGAACGCCGAGACTAGCTTTCCAAGGATTCTCCTAGCTATTACTATTAAATGCAAATCACTGAGGAATCATTAGGTTCAATTTCGACGATTTTAAATTACAACAAGCCATTTGGGTTCGTTTGGGATGTTTACTACCTAGACAACTATAAATACAACCATAAGGCTACAAAATCGGTTACCCTTAAGTACTTAGATCAAAATTCCATTGCTCTAGGAGCCATTGTTTTTTTTTCATTAATTTTGGAGAAAGCTCGAGGATTCAAAGTATTTATTCTAGAGGTATTTATATAAGTCATTTATTTAAATTATTGCAATATTATTTATGAATATGAGTGAGTAGTTTATTAATCTAAACAAAGTCCAAACATGAACTAGATCCGTTTTGCAATGTATTTATGATGAGATGATTATATAGTTAATGCTTTAAATTAATTGTATTCTTTAACTCACTGATTAATAAATTAATCTTTACATATTATAATCATGAATATTGTATTCCATACATATTCTAGAATGTGTATCGTGATATTTGGATTTATTAGCTAATTTAAAGTAGTAACTCAGATTGTTTGAAAGGTATTACCATTTAGATGTCCTAGGTGAATTTATAATCTAAATATAATATTGAAGTGGCTTTCCAAAGGTATTAGAATTAGTAGTTCGAAGTTTTCACCAGGTGTAATGCAATTTTATTGCGTGAGTTAATGTCTTTATGTATTCAAATGGGTTAGCTCAATAAAATTAGAATGTGGCTTTTCCACTAGTTTAAGGAGAACAAATGGCTAGCTAAAGGCTATTTACTTACTTATGTTTAGCGTTTCATTATTTATGGTACTTTGTAAATTATACTCATAACTATATGATTGTTGTAGCATGTTTGGATGCAAAACGAATTAATGTTTCTTTTTTTTGGATGTTTGTTTGGATATTTATTTATATTATTGAATCAAACTTATTTAAATGTTACTGAATTTGAATTGTGATAGTTAAGTTAATTATTTAGTTAAGTAAGTTAGTATAATTAGTTTAATTAATTATTATAATTTTAAAAATTAAATCAGTGATTTTTAATTTCTATTTTAATTAAAATGAAGTAAAAAAATATTAAAAACCATTGAAAGACTTCTTTCCCAGAGAAGTTTGATAAATCCCTGTGGAGACAATTCCACTTATCACTACTACAAAATTTAAAAGTATAATGAATGAGGGAAATTTGTTGTACACGCTCAACAAGTATCGTAATACATACATGAACCTATACCAATGTAAACATGAGGAGAATCGGATAGGAACTTCTAAGTTAGGATTGGATAGGATAGGAGCGCGTCGAGGTAAGTGGGGTTTGTTTTATCTTTAATTATCCCATGCTATTACTTATGCTAGGATTCATGTTAGTGAATGGTTGATCTCTTGCGTAGAATAAAATTGAATATATTTGTTATTTTGCTTTATCTTGTCCTTTTGAGCTCTCTATTTACGAATGCCTGTGGAACTTATATACTTGGAATGAATAATTGTAAATGGTACCTGAAACTAGAGAAACGGCGGCCACCAGTCATCTCCTTCCGCTATTAAATGATACATTTAAAGGCCAATTTATGGGAGGCATGATCATAATGATGCTTACAAAACCAATCTGTGAGGTAGGATCATATTTGATACCTTGAAACTAGTTGGTTATTACATCACACATTTTATATCTAGTTTCAACTTTGTTGACTCTATGACATTCATTTTATCATTGTTATCTTGATGACTACCTTGTTTGAGCTTTCCTTGTTGCATCTTGCATTATATATTATGATTGTTTCTATTATTCTTTCAAGCTCGGAAGATAGTAGGATTTAACAATAACCTTTTTTTCATGCTAGTTATTACGCATTAGGTATAACATAGATGATTGAGGGTAAAGCAAGCTTCTGCTTTACTGAGCCTAGTGAAATATTGTTCACCCCACTACTTTCCCCCTTCTAGGTACCTCTGCTCTTGTCTAAGATAGAGGAAAGAGCAAGGTAATAGCATAGAAGCTCTTTTCTCATTTGCAAGGTTGTTCATTTATATTTATTTGGTTTTGAGACTTTTCTGTAATAAACATAGGATTTTATTATTTGTAGATTGGTGAACCAATAGCCTAGTTGTTGAACTTTTGTAAGACTTTCTATTTTAATTATGCTCCTAATAGAAGCTGAAGACTTTTATTCTGCACCTATTATATGTCTTAGTAGACTATTTGTCAATTGTCTTTTTTATATTTTTGCAGGTTAAAGCTTACTAGATATCACCGAAGTCGCTGGGGGCTTGGCGAAAGGTTAGGCTAGGCGGCCCTTGTTGTAGGAATTGGGGTCATCACATATATGCATACCCTCCAACCATTTTGGATTTTAATTGGTACTAATTCTCTATTTTCATTTCTTATCATTGTGATCTCTGTTTTTTAAAGATCAACTTGCACTGGGCTAACCCAATTAATATATGCTATTCGAAATTTCATTCATGCCTCGAGTAATTTTAATATTTCGTTATTTACTACTTCCATTTTCGGTGGATTCAGTCTACATTGAAATTATTTAGAGGGCTTTGTATTTGTTTCAAGATTAATTATGATGAACCTAATTTCTCTAACTAAGGTCTCCCGGCTTAAACCATTGCCAAACCCCTTGAGATGACACAACGAGTCGAGCGATGATCTAGTAAAGATTTACCTGTGGAAATATTATAAAATAATCTTCAAATAGAGTACTAAGACAAATAATAGGTGCAGAATAAAATTCTTCTGAGTCTAATAGGTGCGGAATTAAAATTGAAAGTCTTACAAAATTAAAGAATAAGGATATGAGTTTAAAAAAGTCTACGCATGATAAAATCCTATGTTTATTACATAAAAATTCCCTAAATCAAATATATATAACCAAACAACATTGCAAACGAGAAAAGAGCTTTTATGCTATGACTTTGCTCTTTCCTCTATCCTGAGTAGTAGCTAAGGTACCTTAAGAAGGGAAAGTAAAGGGTTAAGCAATATTTCAACGGCCTTAGTAAAACAGAAGCTTTTTTACCCTCAATCATCCAAGTAATACCTAATGCATAATAACTAGCATGAACAAGGTAATTGACTAATCCACTATCATTCCAGACATGAAAGGATAATATAACAAGCATACTATATAATGCACGATACAACAAAATAAAGCCCAAACAAGATAGTTAACAAGATAACAATGATTACATGAATGCCATAAAGTCAATGAAGTGGGAAATATAATAAAAAAGTGTGTGATGTGATAACCAACTAGCTTCAAAAATATCAAAATATGATCCTAATACAATAGATCGGTGTCTAAGCATCATAATAATCCTACCTAAAAATATTGGCCTTTTTAGGTATCATTTAATAGCAGAGTAAAATGACCGTTGGTCTCCAGCTCACCAGTATGAGGTACCATTTAGAAATATTCATTCAAGGCAAACAAGATCCATAGGCATTCATAAATAGAGAGCTCAAAAGAAATGATAAAATAGAATAACAAGATACATTCAATTTGATTCCAATATTGAAAAATATATATAAAGTGTGCCTAATTAATAGGCCATATTGAAAAGTTCATAACTTCTCCATTTGAGAACCTATTTGAGTGTACTTAGATTTTATGAAAAATACGACATGAGTACTACAACTTCCTTTTTGGTCAACATGACAAATATTGAGCTTTCCAAGTTTAAAAAGTAAACCCCCGGTGGCTAGTTGATAGCATTTTCAATTTGTAATAAAGTATTATTTTTATAAATAGCTCTTGAGCATACTTTAGTCACAGTTTTTGCGTGGTCGCAGGATTCCAAATTCAAATGGGACTATTTTGAGGGAACTAATCAATGATTATCAGACTCAAATTGATGGTGATTAACTTATTTTAGGGTCTTGGTTGATGGAAAAGGATTAAGGACTCCTGGAGTTGTGTAAGTTGATATAAAGTCAGGAAAGCTCTACACATGTAAGTGAGGCTCATATTTTCATCAATTATGAAATGTAAACTAGTATTATTAGAGAACTTAGTATTATGGACAGGGAATGGGGCAATATATTGTTACTTGAACTTGTTTTTATGTTAAATTCCCGAATAGAGGTTCGACATCGGAATCAAACTAGACTAACGATGGAAGTGTTGGAACATTACCAGCACTTTTCCTTTAGAAACCTTGAGGTACCCAATTGTTGGTTTCCTATTTGAGTACGTCGGGATACACCTTAGAAATCACATGTCGGATAGTGGGTGAGTTATTTGGACCGTAATCTAGGGTAACGGGAGTTTACAGCTCAATCTTGAAATGAAAATACAAGTCACATGTACATTGAAATGAAGTTTAATACTTGCATTCAGTTTGTGTATTGATTATATTGTTTCCAATAGATATATCTTGGATTCATGTTGTTATTCATTACTTCCTTGATATTAATAGATGATTGATAGATTTGTGGGTAACACTTACAAGGCAAGTTGGAGCGCTCATTCTCCAATTAATATTTCAGGTTATTGACATGCGCTTCGACTCATGAATGGAGAAGATTAGGAGTTCATAGTCTTCTCTATGGTGAATTAATTTTTCTATTATTTATATATTGTATAGAAATATTATTTTGTAATAAATGTGGTTGGGATATGGTTTTATGACCGATGTTTATGTTTGTTTTAGTATATCATTTGTATTATCAAAAAATGTTTTTAATTCCATTGTGTTTTAATTTATTTATTCGATATAAGATATATTGTATAGTGATCATAAGGTATGAAGGACAAATGTACTATGACTCTAATTGAGTTCGACTTGTGTACCGGGGCTTAATTACTATTTCAAGCTGGGCATTACTCTAATTGAGTTAGGGGATGTTGCAATTAAAGAGTTTCAAGTGGTCTAAGTGCTGAACGAAGGCGTGATAAGTCTGTAACGAGATTAAGAATGAATAAATATGAGAATAGCTAAGATTGTCAAAAATGGAACAAAGAATATTCTATATCATTGTCACGATTCATTCACAGCATAGAAAATTGGTGTGAAGTCCACCCATCTTTGAATAATCAAACGAAATTGTGAGGTTCAAGTATAAGAGTCAAAGAACTTTCATCGGAGTCAATTGGAATCGTAAGTATGGGCAAACAAATGGCCAATAAATTCTCACATAAGTATGAAAATAGAAATTTCTGGTCAACGAGTCTCGTAAGACTTAGGATGTCAAACTATAAGTTTGATGGAACTTAGTATCTCTTAACAGGGATGTTGCAAGAAGTCAAACTCCGAATGTTGAAAGTTTTGAACCAAAGAAATATATAGCTGATGTTAGTAAATATGTTGTATACATGATTAGTCAGTGGTGGAGTTTGAAGCACTACATTATTTTTAAATTAAAGTTTATGTAAGATACATGTATGACGGTGAAGATACAAATGAAATGAAAAGAGAAGCACGACTTACAGCTTAGTTAGTCTATATTATTTATGTTGGTTGGAAATATATAATAGAGTATAGTGTTTCTAGTTTAATATTTTCAAAGAATTGAATATTCTTCAACTTTAATTAAGAAAGCCATAAATTGTATAGAGTAAAGGTGCGAAAAACCTAATATATTAATAAAATTGTATTAAATACAAGGTAAAAGTTATACTATGAGAGTATAATCAAGGAATATGTTGATCTCTATTGAAATGTGTATATCTACCCAAGTTACTAATAATTGACTCTATTCAAGTTATGAAAGATGTTTGGTGAACATAGTGAATAGTAAGTGGTTGAGATGGGAAAAATCACTAATTGGAGAATTAGTGAATAACGAAGTAGTGATCAATACAATCTAATAGATATTACAAGTTAAATTATTGAATTGAGGTTCTTGGTGAACTCACAGATAGAAAATATGGTTCTAACTGCTCAAATCGAAAGCTAAGTAAATTGATTGACGAGTCAAAATTGATAATTTCTTTCTAGACCATAACCTAAATAAAGTTTTGAGTAGACATTTAGAGAATGAATAAGAGTTGCATGATGTGTCAGGTTTCATTTTCTGATCAGATAGAAATTCAAGATCTCTTGTCATGGGATGATATATGTAATTAGAGATCTATAGCCAAGTGATGACTTGTGTAGTTCCAGGTTTATGTTGATAAATGATTGAATGGTGATGTATCAGATAGACAAGTGACTATACTCAGTATCTAATGTTGTGCTCAAATATTATTTGCATCATTATGTAATTTTAGACTAATGATAACGTAAGATTTGGTCAGCCGACGATTCTAATTAGAAGTGATCAGTGATGACAAAGTAAACTAGGATCTATATACTAGAGTTTGGAGGATAAAGAAAGAATTATCGGGGTTTGTGCAATTGTGATCAGTATGGAATAAAAGTCGTTTCATTGAAGAGTAAGATAGGCTAGATCAAGCTTAGTATTGATGCTTGAATGAGATTCAAGACATAAAATCTGAAGTAAAGTAAGGTTATTGCATTTTCCATAAAATTGATCAATTAACTCGTCATAAATTCACAAATTGGCAAGAATGAAAAAAAAAAACGGAGATCACTATCACAAAACCAAGGATTTAGACATGAAAAGTTGAAATGTTTATAATCCCTACTACTAAGTTGTTGATTACAACATAAGTGATTGGGTCCACTTAATGGTTTACCTTGGACATGGTTTTTACATGTTTGGATTAAAAAGAGTTGTATATGAAGGATTTTTTTCTCATATCTCTTTATGTTAAGGTAACCCGTAAGTTTTAATTTTGAGGATGAAATTTTTAATTAGTTAGGAAGAATTGTGAAATCAGAGAATTTTATACTTTATCAGGCGTCTAATTAAATATTTTTATATTTCAATTGAGATTAAAGTATCCGAGGCGGTACCTACGTATTATGGACAGAAGGGATAAGTGATTATTTAGACTAATATATAGGCTTAGTTTACTAGTATATTTAGTATAAATATCCATAAATGAGCTCTAATACATGATGTAATTGCATTTTTCAGTATGTAAGGTGTAAGGGAAGGAAATTAGCAAAAACGAGAAGAAACAAGGCAAAAATACATAAAATCAGTTTGGTGTTGTAGCTACACATGGTGGCGCTACGTAGTACTAAGTGACATCGTGGGAAGGAAAGGCAAGGTGTAGGAGAGTAAAGAAAACGGAGAAAATGAGACGGGTGCTTCGGCACAGTGGCGTATATGTGAAACATAAGGGATAATGCCGGGACATGGCAGTGACAGCGCCGAGGTCACAGGAGGTCAAAAGAAGTGCACATAGAGGCGGCACCGTGGCTTATAAGGCTCGACATTGGGGCGTAAGTGACAGCGTCAGACTTAATGAAATTAAAAAGTTGGAGTTTAATTTTTGAGTTAAATTGTAAAGTAGGGTTTCTAATTATTGTTAGGAAGTATAAATAGGTATTAGGACAAGGTAAACTCACTACATATCAACTATTAGCCACCATTAGAGTGATTTAGCATAGGTATAATTTGGTTTCAATTATTAAGGAGTATTGTGTCGAGAAAACATTAAAGACTCTACTTTTAATCCGGATATGAACTGTCACGGGCCGATTTCCCAATTCTAGTTTAATTCCTTCAATCTTGATTATAGACCCATGACATGGGAACATCTTTGAGATACGTGCACTGACCAAGGCGGTGTGGCTAAGGTATATGTAATACTTATTGTGATGTATGCCTAGTGTATTGTATATGTATAGGCGACTAAGTCACTCCTACTTGTATTTAGGTATCAAGACGTGACTGGGGATGCACCACGAGATACTTGCCAACGTGGGACCGAGGTAGAGAGTTTTGTGTTGAGTTTATCTAAGCTTAGTGTAGATTAAATAGTAGTATCAATGTTGCTATAATTGATTTTATATTAAATGTATCATAAGTTAGCAAGTTAAAAGATTAGTAATTGATACTTCTCGAGATACGTGTTGGCACATTAAGTGACTAATTAAGTTTCCATTTGGTGTTAGTTAGATGGAGATAGTGGAGAGTTAGTGAAAATTGTGTCAGTATATAGGCCATTAGATTAGTCTTGAGATACGTGTGTACATTAAGATCAATGGCTAATAATCAGTCTTATCTATAATATATAAGTTTGAATTGATCAACTTATACAAATCATTTCATTCTCATTCATAAACTTAGGAGCTCAAGAAGTTGGATAAGGAAACCAGAGAAGAAGACCCGCAAGTTATGAAGCGTAGATTTTTTGATTTGGAAAAGAGTTTATCAAGCTAGGTGTTCATCAATTAGGTAATTTTACTTACATTAGTAACTTAGTTTAATTTGATGAATTTTGGAAATGATTGATAGTGGGTTGTTCTTAAGATCATGGTAGGTGTCTTGGGTCTATGGTAGATAAGTCAAAGAGGGCCTAAGGTGTTGGAGATGTGCTAGCTAGCATGCTACATGTGTGTAGCACGCTAATGAGGTAATTAGCGCATTAGACATTCTACCCAGCATGCTAGATGCTCTGGTAACATAAAATCTTCAATTTCCAAATGAAAAATTAAACATTTAAAACTACTATAATGCCTAAACTAAAGATTTAAACACAATTTAAAACAAATAAAATGACACTAGGAACTCAGCGGATGTTTCAGGGGTTTGGATACGCAAGCTAGGAATTTCTGTGGATTGTTAATAAACTAAATGAGATATTTATTTTTATTTCATTCCTAGTTTGCTATTCATTTTTAGTTATTTGAACTAAATTATCCTTTGTACTTTACTTGTCATGACTTATTGTCTCTTCTTATTTTGTTAGTTTACTATCATGGCATTGGTTTTGATTAAATGAAATCATTGACTCTAAATCATGTGCTATGTCATTTTTTATTGTTGAAATATCTAGTCGATTAAAATTACATGCTATTAAATAGGTATTTGATGGTATTGTAAAACGCTTAGGAAAGTGGCAAAATAAAATTATATTTAAGTCTTAAATGATTGAAAGTCATTTGATAAGCATGAAAATGAAGTTGAAACTTATGGGAAGCACAAGATATCTTGAATTTTATAATGAGCTTAGTACCAATTGAATAAGTAACTCGGGAAGACCTATTCTATAAAGTACAGGTGTAATTCATAATCAATTATGAGTTGCTTCCTAAGTAGTTTCAACAAGGAAAAAAAGAGACACATGGTTTTAAATTTAGAAATTGATTTGACAAACTGAATTATGAATGAAAATCACGATAGGATTGTGATAGGATAAAATAAAGTTGTCTAAGTTGATTTCTACGAAAATAAAATACTTTAAAGCAAATTATTGTCTCCGTTGCGAAACAATACACAAAATTAAATTGGGAATGGAATCATGATTTAAAAAAATCAAATGACTTCCAAAAGAAGTACTAAAACTTTTGATTATTTCTCACTCAAGTGGTTAATCTTTATTATCTTAAGTATAACAGTTCTATAAGTTAAGTAAAATGATGATAAAATGAATTGAGAATACAGAGTTATGAGTAATGTTTGCTAATACTGGGATAGGTGTTGTTATAAAACAAAGATTAATGAAATTTTTAACATAAAAAAATGAAAGGTGTAGTGATAAGGTCAACACGTTTAAAGTTGAGATTAGAGAAATGGTATGAAAATAGATAAGTTTAGCTATTAAATAAAATACAAGTAGTTTTATTTTGAACTTCTCAGTACACAATAGTCAATTCTTACAAAATTAAGTTACGATGTCTATTACTACTACCTAAAATAACAAGGTAAGAGATAGATGTACTGATGGAATTTCAATAAGTAATTTTTATAGGAAGTTTGTAAAAACTCCTTTATAATGAGAATTTTCATTAATATGGTAGAAAGAATTGAAATACCATCCTTTAAGATTTTAATCAACCGTAAAATTAATTGAGGTTTTGGGACTCTGATTGTTCTATCACTTCAGTTGAACAATAATGAAAAGGTGAATTCATCTAAAGTGAGTTGATGAATAATAAGATATTTCGTTATCTTACACAATTTCTTAAAAAGTAATGAATTTCTTTTTGAGAAAAAGAAAAGTAAAAAAAATTGAGATAAGTGGAAACAACTTAAGGCAATAACAAATAGTAAAACTATTTCAATCACAAAATGTATCTTTTTTGAATTTAGAATAGCTAAGGAAAACTTCAATTGAATGAATGTTTATAAGAAGTTACATCGTCCTTAGCTATATTCTCGAAAAGAAAAGAGATATAAATTTTCTTTATAAGTCATGATTATTGTAATGACTCTTTAACTTTAGCAGGTGATTAATGTTGATCTGAATCTTAATTAACTCGAGTTAAGCTCGAGGTTAAGCACGACTTGTCTCGAATAATGTGTAATTCCGTTGATGTGATGTAGGGTGTTAGTTTGGCATGAAAATTTATTATTTGAATTATAAGCAACTAATATGTTTTCATATACGACCTGTAATGGTGAACTAAATAAATAATTAGTTTCTCGAACCTCGTAAATCAAGTGTTAAGTATCACATGACGATTTTGTATTAGTTTGCGTGCAAGTTGGGTTCAGTGGCAGTGTAAAATGAGAACGAAGTTTGTAGAAGACCTTGCCTCAAATTTCGTGTCATTTTGCAGTAGTCGAGGTTGAGATTAGGTCTAATTTGGTGCAAGATTAGTTAAATATGGCAAGAGAATTGTTTAATGAGAGTTTGATATGTCATGGACAAAGTTATTGTTTTTGGGGTTTTAGTGTGACCAAAACCATTGTTAAGGACGTTTTATGAAGATGGACTATTTTTTTGAGAGTTTGGATCAATTTTTGAGAAAAATGGGATCCAAAATAAGCACCAAATTTGAAAACACACTAAAATAGAGTTTTCAGGAATTAATAAATAAAAATAAATTAAGCTGCTGACAAGTAGCTGACAATTTATGTGTAAATATATATATAGATATAAATAAAAATCAAAATCAAAACATTTGATTTTGATTTCAACGAAACATCAAAACGTTTGTTCCCTAAATCTCTCAACTTGGGTTTTTGCCCCGCGATCTTTCGACGTCCAATTTTTACTTGGTGTCTTTCAACAAAAATGTAGAGCATCGCGACAGAGTTAGATCGAACTAAATTTATGCAGTGGAAACGAGGCATTTGGCATGCAAATTGAAAAATACTCAATTCAAGGCATTTTCCTCAATTTAATTTGCATTCTATTGATTTCTTGATTTCTTAATAGAAATGGGTAGGGATTGTTGTGAAATTATATATTAGATTGATTCACAATAATTTTGGATAAATTCCACCATCATGTGATAGGGTTTTGTGAGTTGAATTGATGCGACTCAGTTGATAACTATTTCGAAGATGTTATAGTAGATACTAGTTTATATTGTAATTTTGGTTAATTGATTATTGGTTTTGACCTAATTTGATTCCTTGGATTGTGGAAATTTTTATAATTTGGTGTTGAAAGGTTTCTTGTTGTTTGGAATCGAGTTTTCAAGATTTAATTGCGAAAATATTGATTTGGAGAAGTTTTCTCAGTTCGAAAAATCTAAAGTTCGCGTAATTTACAGGCCATATTGAAAAATTCATAACTTCTCCATTTGTGAACAGATTTGAGCGTTCTTGGGTTTTATAGAAAGTACGACATGAGTACTAAAACTTCATTTTTGGTCAACATGACACATATTGAGCTTTCAAAGGTTAAAAAATTAACCCTAGGTGGCTAGTTGATAGGACTTTCAAATTGTTATAAAGTATTATTTTCGTAAATAGCACTCAAGCGTACTTTGGTCAAAGATTTTATGTGGTCATTGGATTCCATGATTCAAATTGGATGAGTTTAGGGGTTCTAATAAATAATTATTAAACTAAAATTTATGGTGATAAACTTATTTTAGTTTCTTGTTTGACGCAAAATGATTATGTACTCTGGGAGTTGTGTAAGTTGATATAAAGTTAGGAAAGCTAGACACATGTAAGTGAGACTAATATTTTCGTCAATTATGCAATGTAAACTAGTATTATTAGAGCACTTAGTATTATTTACTTGGAATGGGGCAATATATATTTTTATTGGAACTTGTTTTTATGTTAAATTCTTGAAAAGAGGTAAGACAAGCAAATAAGACTAAACTGACGATGGAAGTGTTGGATCATTACCAGCATTGTCCTATCAAAAACTTTGAGGTACTCAATTATTGGTTTCCTGTTTGAGTTGTTAGCTACGTTGCACCTGGATATACCTTAAAAATCACATGTCAGCCAACGTGTAAGTTATGTTGACCGTAATCCTGGGTAACGAGAGTTTATAGCTGAATTTTTAAATAAAAATAGAAGTCACATGTATATTGAAATGGACTTTAATACTTGCATTCGGTTAATGTATTGATTATATTGTTTCTAAGAGATATATCATGGATTCTTGTTGTTATTCATTGCTTCCTTGATATTAATAGATGATTGATGGATTTGTGAGCAACACTTACAAAGCAAGTTGGAGTGCCCATTCTCCAATTAACATTTTAAGTTATGGACTTTCATTTCGACTCAGGAATGGAGAAGATTAGAAGTTCATAGTCTTCTCTATGGTGAATTGATTTTTCTACTCTTTATATATTGTATTGAATTACTATTTTGTAATAAACGGGGTTGGGATATGTTTTTAAGACAGATGGTTATGTCTGTTTTACTATATCATTGGTATTATCGAAATAAGTTTTAATTTCATTGTTTTTTCAATTATTTATTTGATATAAGATATACTCTATTGTGATAATAAGGTATGAAAGACAATTGTATTGTTACTCTAACTGAGTCCGACTTGTGTACCTAGCACTAAATTACGGTTTCAGGATGGGGATTGCCCTAATTGATTTAGGGGATGTTACAATTAAAGAGTTTGAAGTGTTCTATGTTCTGAACAATGACGTGAAAAGTCTGTAAGGGGATTGAGAACGAATTAATGTGAGAATAGGGTTTAGGGTTTAGGGTTTAGGGTTTATGATGATCCCACCCAAACACTTAAATCCCAAATTGAAATCCGAAAATACTTAATTAGTCGCCTAATCAAGTTTTTAAAATTCTCAAATGTAACAATTTTCCCAAGTAATTCGAAATTTCGTCATCCAAATTTACACTTACAGGTTATTGAACCAAAAGAAATATGAGAAAATGATCCTTCACAAATAACTCTTTTAATCCAAAACTTTAAAAATCATTTTAAGGTGAATCGTTAAGTGGACCCTATCAATTTCGTAGTAATTAATAACTTAGTAGTAGAGAGCATAAACATTTAAACTTTTCATTTCCAAATCCTTGATTAAATAAAAAGTTATCTATATTATTTAGCTAATCAAGGCAATTCTTTAAATTCTAATGAGTTAACAACCAAGTTTATGGAATATCCAATAAATTTTTGGTTTTCAACTCATATCCTATCTTGAATCTCATTCAAGAATCAACACTTAGAAAGATCTAACTTCTCTTGCTACTCATACAACAATTTTCCTTCTTAACTGATAACAATTCCATAAACCGTTGATAATTCTTTCTCTATCCACCAAACTCTGGTATATATCCCAATTTACTTTCTTATCACTAATCATCCCTAATTAGAATTGTCAATCGACCTGTTCTTAGACTATCAGCAATCTAAATATAGGTGATGCAAATAATATTTGAGTATGACACTAGATTTAAAAGAGAGTTGCGTGTCTATCTGATCAATCATCATTCTAGCATTTGTTCATACAAACCTAAAATTACACAAGTCATCTCTTGACTATAGATCTCGAATTAAATATGTCATCCTATGACAAGAGAACTCGATTTACAATTTGATCAGAAAATGAAAAATGACACATCGTGCAACTCTCACTCAATCTCTAAATGTTTACTTACAATATTATTTAAGTTGCGGACTAGAAAACAATTACCAATTACAACTCGTCAGCCAATTTACTTAACATATTTTTAGATTGGTTAGAAAACTAACGTCTTTTCTAACTTCATCAAATCATTTTTTATTCATGAGTTCTCTAAAAATGTCATTCCTTTTACTTAATCATTTATTGTTCACCAACTTCTCTCATTTCCTGAATAAAGACAGTTATCCTTAACTTGAGTAGATCTAAGCTTTAATATAGAGATATCGACATATTTCATGATTATACTCTTATAGTATAACTTTTACTTTTTATCTCATACAAGTTATAAGTATTATATCTCTCTTTGCCTCCAATCAATACATTTCGACTTCCTTAATTTCAAGTCAGATATACTGTCCTCTATTCAATATTCTGAACCAATACGGATAGTAAAAACTAACTAAGCTGTAAGTCACGCATTTATTTTTATTTCATTTTTATCTTCACCATCATATATGTATCTTACATAAAATCCAACTTATAATAACTAGTGCTTTAAACTTCACCACTTACTAATCAGGTGGTGTAGCACTACGATTAAACCAATATACAACATCTTTACTAATATTAGTTATATAATACTTTGGTTAATAACTTTTGACATTTCGAGCTTGTTTCTTCATAAGACCCTTGTGAAGATATAATTGGTTTTATCAAACTTATACTTTGACATCCTAATTGGACCGGGACTCCTTAATCTGAAATTTTCATATTCATACTAATGTGAGAATGTCTTGACATTTTAGTTGTCCATACTTAAGCTTCCAATTGACTCTGACGAAACTTCATAGACTATTTTATACCAAACCTCACCCTCATTCGATTATTTAAGGACTAGTGATTCACTAGTCTTTTACGCTGTGAATGAATTGTGATTATGAAACGAAGTTACTTAGATTTTTAGCCATGCACAACTACTCTATTGTCTTTCCTTAATTAAAAATATGCTTTCTTGTCACTTCCATCAGTCACAAGTCATCTCACCGTCTCATTTTATTTTATACACAAAGTCTATTCTATTAAGTTTTTATCAATCTTAGCTATTCTCACATTGATCTCAGTCTTGGTCGCTTTATAAAATTGCCATGACTTTCGCTCAACAACTAGGTCACTTACAGCTCCTTAATCTTGACGTAGAAAGGCAGTTTATATCTCTTCTCTTTTCGAAAACTTAGTTAAGGATGGTGCAACTTTTTATGATCATTAAATCAATTGAAGTCTTCTTTGGCTAATATTTATTCTAAATAAATAAATTTTGCAACTCAAACAGCTAAACTATCTGTTATTGCCCTAAGTTATTACCATTAGTCTCAAATTTTTTGACTTTTCTTTTTTCCTAAAAAGAAATTCGGTGCTTTTTAAGAGAATGTGTAACATAATTTTATATCTTACTGTTCATCATTTTACTTTTTATGAATTCATTGTTCGATTGATATTCATCTAAAGAGATTAAAGAATTTGAGTTTCCAGACTCTAATTAAATTAACGACTAATCAAACTCTTAAAGGATATTGTTTCAATCCTTTAAGTCTTATCAATAGAAATTCTCGCAATATACGAGTTTATTTAAACGTCCTATACAAATCATTTACTTGATTCTCAATTAGTACGTTTATCTCTTCATTTATTATATTCTAGGTTGTAGTTATAGGTTTCATAACTTAATGTCGTTAGAATTGATCATTGGGTACTTTCAATTTCAAAACACAACCATTTGTGTTGATTTTTAATAGCTAATTAAACTTATCATTAGACCACTTCGCCAACACCTAAATTTCTAACAGGTTGATCTTATCACTACACTTTTCATTTTTAAGTTAGAATTTTTTTTCTTAATCTTTGTTTCATAACAACAACTAATCTTGTGTTAACAACGATTACTTTGTACTCGTGTATTTTCTTTTGTCTTATCATTTCTTTATTCGACTCATAGATCCACTATACTAAACATCACTTAAAGATAAGTAACTTGAGTCATAAACAATCAAAAGTTTCAATACTTTATTTAAGAAGTCATTTGATTATTTTCAATTGTGGTTCTACTCAAGTTTTCGATTTGATTTTTGTTTCGGAAAGGAGATAATACTTTGCTTTAAAGTATTTTATTTTTGTAGAAACAAACTTAAACAACATGACTAGTTCTATCACAAGCTCATTGTGATTTTCCATTCAAATTCTTTTTATCTAATCAATTTCTATTTTCAAAACCATGTGTCTCTGTTTTCCTTGTTGAGAGTATTTTAACATTTTCCCGAGCATTTTATGATTGTAATAGTTTCACATTTTCTATTCCAAGAAATCCATGTTTAATACTTATGTTTTGTTGACACTTTCGATTCCAAGAAATCCATTTTTAATACTTATGTTCTGAATCAACTAGACTTCTTGTCCAACAAATTTCCTATTGGTTCATAATTAATACTTTCATCAGTTATATTAGCACTAAACCAAGTACAACACCTTTATGAAATAAGACTTCACCAGTCCATTTTACATCCAATCACGCACAATTTCGTTTCATAAGTCTATTATGACTTTCAATTATCCTTTTCTAATTGAACGAACAAGGAGAATAAACTTCCTATCACATATTTGGCGATAATCCATACATACAACACAAACATAACAAAATAACAAAAACATCCCAGCTCACAGTCACTTCCCAACTTATCGCGCTCAATTACCATTTGGTTCTCAACCAAAGTTTAACCTCAATTATGCCAAACCTTAGGCTCTAAAACCAACTTTGTCATCCTCCTCATCGTTAAGACGACTGACCGGTCTAGATTATCTTAATCCATTAATAATCTAGTCAGCATAAACCATTATTTCAACTTTGACCTCAAAATAATAATTATTTCAATCCTTAATAAGGCACCAAAATCAAATTGTATCCTCAATGAAACTGAATTCAGGATTTCTTCTATTGGAGCAAATTAGGAAATCTTACGGATTATTCTCCGTACGTTGTAAAAATTTTAGCGGTACCTCCACCAAAAGTAGTCTGCCGGGAAATTTTCACCTATTAGAAAACGAAATTGGGAAAAGGCTTAGAAGGACTCATAACTCCCCGCAGTTCACGATATACATCAAATTCAATTTATAACATACTTAGATTCACCTATTAGACAACGAAATTGGGAAAAGGCTTAGATTCTCCGTAAGAATATGTGTCTACATAACATGCAATCCACTTTGTCGTCGTCTCCTAAAAGTAACACTCTTCTAAAGATGTTGTTGCACGTATCTTGAGGCATGGAAAAATCCTCTTCGATAGCCAACGTTTAACCATTGTCTTCTACGATGCTCATGTTGCACGTATCTCGACAGAAATCCAATGTATACTTTATTTGATTTAAACTATACGATTGGTTTATATATATTTCTATATATAAATATATATACGCTTATGTATTTTTGCGGGTATAAATTCACCACATGTGCCAAAGACCATCCACGGGCGTGGACATTGTAGTACATCCCACGTTTGTCACCCTCGACCCTGCGTGTCACCCGACGCCCACAAATTTATTAATTATTTTATTTAATTTCATGATTATCTCTTATTTTTAAATCCAAATTAAATTTCAAAAAGTACTCTTATTTCACAAAAAAAATTAAAAAATATTCTCAACACGCTCCGAAACACACGAGCACAGCGTAAACACTACAACTTGACCCTATTTCACGTCGACTAGAGTATAATATACCCATTAGTCATGCCGCACACAAAAGTAATATCTTAAAATTATAATCACCGATCCATAACACTTGGGTCCCACCTGGGATACTTAAATCCCAAATTTAAATTCGAGAATACTTATTTAGTCGCCTAATCAAGTTTTTAAAATTCTCAGATGTCACACTCGATCGTTGGCGTCGTGGTATACTCTGATAAATTAGTCGGATCCATTCAATCTACTTGTGGTGCTTTTAAGGTTGTGGTGGTGGTGGCAATGGTGTCTGAGAGGTGCTCACTCCGAAGTCCATGTACCTTCCCAACTGGCTCTTCACGAAAGTTTCGAACTATGCGAGCCTATGAATGACTGCATCGAACTCAGAATGTTACACCATCGACTCCTTGGACATGCTGACACAAGGATCTTCGTATCTACTTTTTGCCAAGATATGGTTTTCATTAAAATTAAGATGACCAATTATCTTAATTTATTAAAAAATTAAAAACTATTATATTATTTTAAACTTTTTTTAACATAGAGTTGATTCATGCTACAAGTATAACATCTCGCTTATAGTAATAGTGTATCCAACTTACGTTGACTACATATATCATCCTTAGGGAAAGGTGTATGCACTCATTACGTACTTATCTACAATTACTCTATTGCTAAGGAAATCCTTTTAATTGGTTTTACAACTAAACTAAACTAACTCCACCTATGTTGTACACTATGTGTGGTACATAGCCGGTCCCAAGTCCGGATAAAGGGAAAGGACTCTGACGCCCATTTCTCATACCGAAAAATGGGTAAGGGAGATCCCAAACTCATTTTTCATACCCAAAAAGTGGGAGAGGGAGGCCCAAAGCTCATTTTCCATTCTTGGAAAATGGTGGAGGGTTGTGATAGGTTGACAGCCAGCGTAAAACTTTTGTCACTTTTCAGGAAATGCATCAAACATATATAAGCGTTGGGGCGTTCCCACCTAGCGACGCGCTGCTTCAAAACCCGGGTGTAGTGAGAAATGAGCAAGGGAGTGTTTCACATCGCCGCCTCGGTGTGAAGAATAATGAGCAAGGGTTCCCACACATAGGAAGTTTATGGGTAAAATAGCTAGTCCCTTCACATTGTTGCCCAGATGTGAAGAAAAATGAGCAAGGGTTCCCATACAGAGGACGAGTGTGGGTAAGAAGCTAGTTCAAAACAAACAAAAAAAAAACAAAATCATATATACAAATATTAGATCTTTTAGACAAAATAGAAATAGAAAAGGAAAACAAACAAAAAAGGGAAAAAAATTCGTTAAGGAACATGGAACATAGGAACACTTACTGGGAAGTCAATAGAACTAGTAGATACTATGATTAGAATGAGAGTCAATATTGCTTGTCTCCAAGAGACAAAATGGGTAGGAGAAAAGAATAGAGAAATAAGAAGCACAGGGTTAAGATTGTGGTACACTAGTATACATAAAAAATGCAATGGAGTAGGAATTGTGGTGGATAATGATTATAAGGATAAGTTCGTAGAGGTTAAGAGAATGAGGGATATATTGATTCTAGTTAAATTAATTATTGGAGATGAAAAAATTAACATACTTAGCACCTATGCACCACAAGTAGGATTAACCGAGAGCATTAAACGCAAGTTTTTGGACGATATTGATGGATTTATGCGAAGTATACCATTAGATGAAAAAGTTTTTATTAGAGGAGATTTAAATGGGCATTTCGGGGCAAGTAACGATGGGTTTTATAGAGCTCATGGAGGTTTTGGTTATGGTAATAGAAATGAAGAAGGAGAATCAATCTTAGAATTTGCTTCAGCATACGATCTTAATTTAGTAAATACTAGTTTTAGGAAGAGGGAGTCGCATATAATTACTTTTAGTAGTGGTTATAAGAAGAGTCAAATAGATTTTCTTTTAACAAGAAAAGTAGATAGAAAAATATGTAGAGACTGAAAAGTAATACCTGGTGAAGCACTTACTACCCAACATAAGTTAGTAGTATTTGATATTAGGCTAAAACGACAACATAATATGAATAAAAGAGTTAGTGACCTAAAAAATAGTAAAGAAGTAGAATTTAGAGAAAAACTACTAAAGGAAAATGTTTGGAACCTTGACTTAGATGCTAATAAAATGTAGCTAGAAATGAGCAGTTGCATAAGGAGAGCGGGATCAAACGTATAAGGTATATCTAAAGGCTTGGGACCACCAAAGAAGGAAACACGGTGGTGGAACAAGGATGTCCAATGAGCAATTAAGACTAAAATAGATATGTATAGGAAAATACCTAAGTGTCAAGATGAAGATGCGTACAATCAATATACAGAAGCTAGAAAACAAGCTAAAAAAGTGGCTAGTAAAGCTAAAACAAATTTCATGAAAGATCTATATAAGAGGTTAGGTAATAGAGATGGAAATATATATATATATAGGCTAACAAAATTAAGAAATAAAAACAAACAAGACCTAAGTCATGTAAGATGTATTAAGGACGAAAATCAAAATGTTTTAATGGGCGAGGATGATATTAAAGGGAGATGGAGAAGTTACTTCGGTGGTTTATTTAATGATGGCCAAGTTGATACAATAATAGATGAAAACCCACACCAAGGAAGAAATGTGGACTATACACGCAATATTAGAATTCTAGAAGTTAAAGAGGCATTGAAAAGAATGAAAATAGGGAAAGCATGTGGCCCAGATGAAATACCCATAAAGGTTTGGAAATGCTTAGGAGAAATTGGATTGACTTGGTTAACAAAACTTTTCCATAAACTTTTAAAATCAAAACGGATGTCAATGGATTAGAGAAGAAGCACGCTTGTGCCAATCTTCAAAAACAAAGGAGACATTCAAAGTTTCTTAAACTACCAGGGAATTAAACTTATGAGTCACACCATGAAACTTTGGGAGAAGATAATTGATAATAGGCTAAGGAGAGAAACAACAATATGAGAGAACCATTTTGGCTTCATGCCTGGGAGGTCGACTATGGAGGCGATTTTCCTTGTAAGACGATAGTCAGAAAAATATAGAGAAAAAAAGAAAGATCTTCATATGGTATTCGTAGATTTAGAAAAAGCATATGATAGGGTACCTAGAGATGTTCTTTGGTGGGTTCTACAAAGAAAAAGAGTGCATGCTTGATACATAGACACTATTAAGGATATGTATGTGGGAGTAGTAACGAGTATAAAGACATTTAGAGGAGCTAAAAAAAGAATTTCCCATTACGATAGGACTACATCATGGATCAGCTTTAAGTCCAATCTATTAACTTTAATTATGAATGAACTAACTAGGCATATTCAAGAGGATATACCATGGTGTATGCTATTTGCAGATGATATTGTCTTAGTGGATGAAATAAAAGATGGAGTGAATAGGAAATATATGCTTTGTGAGTTTAGAAACACTAGACATCAAAATGATAGAGTGCTAAAATTAGGGGAAGTAGAAGTTCTTAAGGTGAACCACTTTAGATACATAGCATCAATCATACAAAATGATGGTAATATTGAGAATGATGTCACTCATAGAATTCAAGCTGGATAGAAGAAATGGTGGAGTGCAACAGGTTGATTTGTGCTCGAAATGTTCTTTCTAAGTTAAAAGGAAAATTTTATAGGACTGCAATTAGTCCTGCTATGCTCTATGGAAGTGAATGTTGGGCAGTAAACCAACAACAATTACATAAAATGAACATAGCAAAAATTAGGATGCTTAGATGGATGTGTTATAAAACTCATAAAGATAGAGTAAGAAATATATAAATTTAAAGACAAGTAGGAGTAGCACCAATTGATACAAAGATTAAGGAAGGGCGGTCTGGTGGTTTTGTCACCTACAAAGGCGGCCTACAAATGTCCCTACTAGAAAACTTGACTCAATAGAAACTGTAGAAATTCGACGAGGTAGGGGTAGATCAAAGTTAACACGGGATGCATTAATTTGGAGGATTTGAATGGTTTAGAAAGCTCGCCATCAATTGCACTTAATCGAGCACAATGGAAAAGTTTGATCCATTTAGCCGACCCCAATTACATAAAATGAACATAGCAAAAATTAGGATGCTTAGATGGATGTGTTATAAAACTCATAAAGATAGAGTAAGAAATATATAAATTTAAAGACAAGTAGGAGTAGCACCAATTGATACAAAGATTAAGGAAGGGCGGTCCTGGTGGTTTTGTCACCTACAAAGGCGGCCTACAAATGTCCCTACTAGAAAACTTGACTCAATAGAAAGCGTAGAAATTCGACGAGGTAGGGATAGATCAAAGTTAACACGGGATGCATTAATTTGGAGGGATTTGAATGGTTTAGAAAGCTCGCCATCAATTGCACTTAATCGAGCACAATGGAAAAGTTTGATCCATTTAGCCGACCCCAATTACATAAAATGAACATAGCAAAAATTAGGATGCTTAGATGGATGTGTTATAAAACTCATAAAGATAGAGTAAGAAATATATAAATTTAAAGACAAGTAGGAGTAGCACCAATTGATACAAAGATTAAGGAAGGGCGGTCCTGGTGGTTTTGTCACCTACAAAGGCGGCCTACAAATGTCCCTACTAGAAAACTTGACTCAATAGAAACTGTAGAAATTCGACGAGGTAGGGGTAGATCAAAGTTAACACGGGATGCATTAATTTGGAGGGATTTGAATGGTTTAGAAAGCTCGCCATCAATTGCACTTAATCGAGCACAATGGAAAAGTTTGATCCATTTAGCCGACCCCAATTAATTTGGGACTGAGGCTATGTTTTTGTTGTTGTTATTTTTGTACAACTAAACTAATCTAATATATACTAATTAATCAATGCAAATCACTTAAACTCTTAAATAAAACTATCTTAGTTAACAACTTCACTTAGGTAATGAAGTACTTTTCAACTCAATTTATCATCTTCATTATGTTTGTGCAATGCCTAATTAGAATAGACAAATTTCCTTCAAATCCACTTTAACCTATTGTTGTGATAGAAAAGATTATGATGTGCAAACTAGAACTCTCGCTATTGGTGTGAATAATGTTGGCTCCACATTGCTTTAATGTTCCAAATCTTTAGATTCATAACCAATTAAGTTTACTATCCGCACCCCCCTAATCAACAACTATCACTCGATGTTGTATATTTTATGGTTGTAATGCTCATATCCGATTTAAAAGCTTCAATGACCATGATAACTTCTAAAACTTCAACAAACACGTGATCAAGATGTTTGTAGCATTTTGGTCAGAATCAATACAAATTATAACCATTGCACTTTTTATATTTTTATTTTACTGATGCTGATCGCATAGCATTCGGACCAAAGGATCCATTGATCCCTAAGACTAATAGACTACTCACAACTCATTGAAACAAACATGCACATAGTGTTATTCATTGCAACCTGCGTCGGGTGTGTATTGCCACAATGCCGCTACTACGCCCCCACTTTTGTGTACATTCTCTTTCTTCAGTGGCCTCAGTGTTGTCCATCCTATCTCCGATGCCATCAAATCAATCTCCATGGCGCTACCACTGCGCCGACCTATCTTTATCCTTTTCTTCGCTTGCCTTCTTTCACACGTTATGCTTATGTCTTCCGCGTTGTGCCTTGTGCCCATACAACGCCACACCTATGAGCCATGGTGCCAACAACACTTTTGTAGGTTTTAGCTTTGTTTTTTCTCATTTTGGAATATTTATAATAATATACTACTAAAAACTAACCTTATATATAAGTCTAAATAATAACTTATCAAATACCCCTAAACTTAGGATTTTGCACATCCCGAACAAAAGTGTATTTCACTAAGTCTCCTAACTACTCCTATTACTATAGTTCTCATTCATTTTACATTCTTCATGAAGTATCTTTTAAATCACCAAGTTTCAAATTAATAATCCACACTAGAGTTTTTCTATGCAAAAACTTATATTTTCAAGATATGTAGCTTTAACAACACATATAACTCACTTTCGAAGATCACAACCAAAACCATCACTATTCACACGTTTGTTTCACCTTAACACTCAAGTAGTAAGTGTACGATATCTTTATTTCTAATTATGCTCTAGAATTCACAAATAAGCATAGATCAAGCTAATTTTGGTATGTTTTACCACTTCAAGAGTTTACAGGACTTAATATAGTTGGAAAGAATACTTAATTTAATAATAAAGCAATTAGTACTCGAGCTAAATCTTTTATTTGAAGAATTTTATTTTAACTTCCACCTTCTTTTCTCTATTTCTATCTTTCTTTTCTTTACTTTTTCTCCTTTTTATTTTTATTTCACGATCCCTACTCCTTTTCCTATGGACTCCATTTTTCCTATCTTTTTCCAACCATCAAGTTATCTGCACCATTTTCTGTAGAACTTGTTGGACTCTCTATTGTTTCTATTCAAAAACTCTTGTTAGCACTTCTCAGTTTCACTTAATCAAGTAAGTCAACTCAAACTTTTCATTTAAAATGCCTTTTTCTTCCTTCTTTTCCCTACATTTTTATTTACTTTTTATATATTTAAGTAAGATTCACACTTCTTATAAAATTCCTTAAAGATCTAAATTTTTTCACAAGAAGTGTTCTAGTATTATCCTTGCTTTTGTTTCAAGTTCATGATCTTCCCTACTTCTAGGTTTTTAATTATGAAATCATACCGGTGTTTCTACTTTTCACTATTTTTTCAAAATTTAAAACACTCTCTTGAGTTTCATACCAACAAGACACTTATAATCTACTTATCCTCAATTAAAGGCATGAACATGCAAATGAACTACTTATTAATTACATATTATTATATATAACCTAATCTATATCATCTAAACATTCAAATAGTAAATAAATGATACAAATATTACACTACCATGATTCCTCTTCAACTACTTCAAAAATAAAATTTAAATGATCATACTTGCAGTATTTATCCTTATGAATTTATACCTTTATTACCACTTCCCAAAGTGTAGTGTAGTGTTGATGATCCCAAACTTAAACCAAAGATTGTCCTCAAGGTTTAAAAATAAGCATGAAAATAGTTAACAAAATATCCCAAATTAAAAAATAAAATGGTATCAATGTATCTCTTAACTCCCCAGGTCTATAAAAATCCTAAGACACTGACATCAAGGCTGCTCACCATCATCATCATTTGCCTTATCAGCTCTAGTGTATGATGATATTAATGGATGCTCAACCCTCCAGCTATGCACCACATTCAGATCAAATACATAAGGTGGTGTTGCTGGAAAACCAAAAAACCTATCATTAGGTCTCATTAGTCTGCTCCTCTCATATCTAGCTACGTCCCTCTGACGATCGGCAAAATACATGAACTTCCACTATCCGTAAAGTCTGTTATGCTCATATCTCCTCAAGGCTTCACGATATTGTGCCCTATCCTCTTGATACTATCTATTAATCTTGGCAATCCATAGCCTCTACTACCATGGAGTCAAGTCCACTTGTGGTGGTACTAGTGGCTCTGGTGGAGGAGGTGGTGGAAAAATCTCATGACCATCCAAGCCCTGCTCTCTAATAAGTGGGTCTATAAACTCATAATCTTTAGGGAATCATTGTTGTTGCTCCTCCTTTCCATAACCTTCATCCTCTAACTCCCGAGCTAAATCTTATTTTGCTAAGTTGCCCTCTTGTTATTAGGCTAACAACTCATCCTAAAGTCTAGCTCCCTCGACTATTTCTCTCTCATCCTCAGAGTCTTGATAATTAGGTGGTGACTTCAGTGAGAGCATAAAAAGCCTAATCCATGGTTGCTTAGGCCCCTATATCAAATTATTCATCTCTAAGCAGTTGCACTCTGGCCTTCAAGCATAACTAAGTGAT
The DNA here is from genome assembly GCA_039657325.1 of Stephania cephalantha. Taxonomy (NCBI): domain Eukaryota; kingdom Viridiplantae; phylum Streptophyta; class Magnoliopsida; order Ranunculales; family Menispermaceae; genus Stephania; species Stephania cephalantha. Next base: position 25,336,345 of record CM077573.1, read on the forward strand.
CATTATTGGAAAAAATTTGATTTCTCACTCTGACATAATATAATCCTTCATATTCGTGTAAATGATCGTGCCGACATCGATCTCCCCGTTCTTTGTAATCTTATATAAACAAGCCGCCTTTGGCTTGTTGATGTCACCCTCATGAGTGGCGAGGTATATAAAAGCAATAGGGAAATGTTGCCACATTCGGTAAACTTTCCTCACACTACCCTTCTTGTTGTGCCTCAACATATTCTCAGCTCCCATTACCCAATCGGGTTGTCCTTTGACAAACAATGCAATCATTATGGCTCTAAAAGGGTATAGGTTATAGGGTTTCTCATGTAGATAATCCAAGAAACTTTTGTTCAGCTCCAACCATACTTAAAAGCTCCAATCTATAGATACTATTAATTTCATGCACATTAAAGTGGACAAACACCCCTCTAACTTTCACTGGCTCATTTTTCCTAATGAACTTTGCATTGGCATCAAATTCGTATACAATCTCACTCGCTCCTCTAATTCATTCTTTCTATAATCTTGAGTAAAATGCTCCAAATTTCATTGCCTAATGAAGTTGTTCACACGTTTGTTGTACTTGGCAGGCAAATTTATACCTCTCTTATTAATAACATATTTGGACTTAAATGGCTTAGGATCCTCATTATTACTAATAACATATTTGGACTTAAATGGCTTAGGATCCTCATTATTACTATCTCGTAAGGTTGATGCCACAAAATCATTTGTGCTCACTTGACTAACTTCCCTCCTTGTTTTCGGCATTTTCCAAACTCGAACAACTGCACAACAAATGCAATTAGCAATTCGGGTCTTGAAAACAATTAAAAATCAAAATTTATATCACACAAATCATTAATGTGCCAAATAATGCAAAAATGTAAACTAGGTCTCCATGAGTCTCATTAATGCTCAATATTCACACAACTTGAAAATCCTTATCCAATAACCTCAAATCCATTATTCATGCAATTTCATCAAAATCTTCTAAAAATTTAAAAGCGTAACAAATGAAATTGAAAATTTTACCTCAATGTCGAACTACTTTCTAGTGTAGAACACTCAACCAAGTCTTTATCAATCAAATCCCTCTTACTTCACTGACAATTTAAAACCCTAATGTTCCTTGAAATCAAACTCCTAAATTCAATCCCTAACATTCCACCTCATGCAATCCATAATGCACTATTGTCTTTCACTCTCAATCACTAGGAACTTTCTTATCTCATATAGAAATGATAAAGCTTGGGCTCTAGAGTAATGGATACTCAGTGGTTGTAATGGGTTTTAGATGCAAGTGTGAAGGAAGTGATGAAAATGAGGTTTAAAACCCCCCATCATGACACTCATGCCATGCCTTAATAGGCACCGCGCAATGACGATGCCTCAACGACGTTGAGCTATCTGCATTTGTTCCTTTTGGCGCACTGCTAGCGCCATGACTTATACCCACGGTGTCGAGTTGTTTGTCTGCGTGTTTTACTTGAATTTTTTATTTATTCCTATTTGGTGCGTCTCCAACTTTGTGTATAACTTACACAAGATGTCGTCACCGCTTAAGATTCATGTAAGTTTAAAAATTTCATAAACACTTACCCCTGATTTGCCCGTGTACCTCACCTTCGCCGCTTGAACTCCTTTTGCTCTTTTACGCTCTTATAATGAGTTTGACGAGACATTTCTATTTTGATGAATTATCACCTAGAAAATGGCCTTACACTAGTTTTTAGACTAACTAATTGAAATTTAAACCTTGAAATTAAAAAAAAAAAAAAAAAAAAAAAAAAACATTGGGCTGCCTCCAAGTACCACACAGTTTAATGTCATTAGCCTGATGCCTTTTCGCACATTTAGTCTTAGTCTAAATTGTGATACTATAATTGTTAATCGGAGATTATGATGTCATTTCCATTCGGATGTACTTCTTCTCCATCAACAAAGACTTTCTCTACATCATCGTCCTCATTAATACTCATTTTGATCTTTTTCTATCTCGTATACATGTTTGCATTGGTAGTGTTCATAAATGGTATCCTAAGTATCATAGAAACATCATCATCCATGTTATGATCCATAAACTCAAAATCCGTGATGAATGTGTATCACACAAGACATTTCTAAATCGGTGCCCATCAATTCTTATTAGTATGCATATTATTTTTTGGATCTTTCCTTTTGATTGGTTAAAGTCTCAGGAAGAACTTGAACTTCGGTTCCGGCTTATACATCACTTTCTCTTGTCTTGGCTCAGTCATTACTGTAGTGCTCATTATGTGAATAGCACTAACGTTTTCCTTGGAGTTGGAGATCATATTACTCAAAAATTATCCTTCCTTCCTTGAGTTCAAGGCAATGACAAACTGTTCAATTTGCCTTTCAAGGTAATTGATGGATTGTGATATGTCATCGTCCATTCTCTTCAAGGCTTGCTTCAGTCCATCCATCTCTTTCTTTTGCTTCTCATGTTGTCCCCATTACTCATGTCTATGACATGCATGATATATCAATTAACTTTAATGAAATCATTTTCTTACTTTACCCTAGCTTCTCCTGTTGGACTTGTTGATTGAAGCCTAGAGATAACATAAGCGCATTATCAGGATTTCTATACGAAAACTTTAAGTTGTTTTTATTATATCCTTGATAAAACCTTTGAGGAGCTATTCCTTTTAGTATGAAGTTGTTTCCATAGCTTTGGTTGTTCTTGAAGATTATGTCTTCATTTTCCATTCCTTGCTGCATGTCCATTTGGTTAACCACCATAGCTTAGTGATTAATGGGTTTTTGTGTCACCTACACTTGTAGACCTTGTTGTCCCATCTGAAGCTTTCTCATTTGATTGCTCAGGTTGGATAGTTGTGCCATTATTGCAACTTGTGAATCAATCTCATATACACCCGCTGGTTTCCTCACTATGGAACGAGTACCGGTTGCAGAGTTTTGAGACATAATATCTAGGAGATCCAATGCTCCATCCTTATCGTTAGTTAGTAAAGAACCACCTACATCGGCATTTACTAGTGTTCTTGTGTTGTAGTTCATCCTATAGTAGAAAATATGGAATTATGCCCATTTTACGTATCCATCCAATGGACATCTCCTCAACATCTCTTTCAATCTTTCTTAAGCCTCTTTAAGAGACTCAACATATTCTTGTTTGAATTGATCGATTTCCAACTTCCTTTCACCGGGGGAAATAACTTGTCTAGAAATCTTTCATTAATTTTTCCCTATGAGGTCATACTCCCTCCGTTAGTCATTGGAACCAGGATTTGGCATTTCCACCCAATTAGAATGGGAAAAATCTCATCCTGATCACCTCTTTTGCAACCCGATAATGTGCATGATGTCGCACATCTCCAAGAAATTCTCTACATGTGCAACATGATCTTCATTGGCTAGCCCGTTTAACAAGCTATTTTGCACCATGTTGATCAGAAACGACATCAGTTTGCACTCGGTGGTGTTAGCTATAAGCCTCACCACTCCATTGTAAGTCTCTTGAGCTTTTAGCTTAAATTAGTCATAAAGGAGTCTCTGTCCACGCACTCAATCATGCACTAAAAGATCACCTTCGAATTGGTTATTCCCTCGGCCTTGTTTTTGGTTTCTTGCTTAATCTTCAGCCATCTTGATTCCTCTTTTTTTCTTTCTTTTGTTATTTATGTCAATCTTCGGGACGTAAGGCACTAATTCCTTCTCTATTTGGCTATACATGCACTAGTTATCCGTGAAGATAAAACACAAAAGATTAAGTGCAGAAAGTCAAACTTGAGACTTAAACATTAATTTTTTTTCTTTTTGTTTTTATGAACTTGAAAGTAAAGTACTTATAAAAAACTTAGCATCTTTTCAAAATAACTAAGTCTAAGTGGCTACCTATCCCTGGCAATGGCGTAAAAAACTTGATTCGTTTGCCGCTAGTAGAACAGCTCACTTGTAGTAATAGTGTAACCAACTTACGTTAATTACGGACATCGTCCTTAGGGAAACGTGTATGCACTCACTACGTACTTAGCTACAACTACTCTATTGCTAAGGAAATCCTTTTAATTGGTTTTATAACTAAACTAAACTTATCTATACTAATAAATCAATGCAAATCACTTATAATCTTATATTAAAACTATCTTAGTTCACAACTTCACCTAGGTAATGAAATGCTATATTTTTCAACTCAATTTATCATCTTCATTATGTGTGAGCAATGCCTAATAAGAATAAATAGATTTCTTTCAAATCCATTTTAACCCATTGTCTTGAACGAAAAGATTCTAATGTACAAACTAGAACTCCACCTATTGATGTGAATAACGTAAGGTCCACATTGTTGTAACGTTCCAAATCATTGGATTCATAACCAATTAAGTTCACAATCTGTGCCTCCCTAATCAACAACTATCGCTTTATGTTGTGTATTTGGAGGTTGTAATGTCTATATCTGACTTAATAGCTTCAATGACCATGATAACTTCTAAAAATTAATATCAACAAACATGTGATCAAGATGTTCTTAACATTTTAGTCAGAATCAATACAAATTGTAACCATTGCACTTTATATATTTTTATTCCAATCATTCTCATCACAAAGCATTCATACTATAAGATCCATTGATCCCTAAGATTAATAGACTTCTCACAACTCATTGAACACATAGTGGTATTCATTGCAATAAGAGGTATAAAAGAAATACTTCAATTAAAATTACAAACATAATACCCGAATCACCATATGTGAGTCTTCAATGTTTTCTCTCCATAATCGTCTTAATACTCAAGAATAAGTAAATTTTTACTAAACTATGCTAATGGTTGCTAATCTCTTTTATGCTATACGTTTACCATGTTTTCCTATCCATTTATACTCCCTAATCACATTTGCAAACAATCAAAAACTGTACTTTACAATTTAACATGAAATAGAACTTTAACTTTCTATTTTCTTTTGTCCCGAGGCTATCACTTAAACCCCAGCGCTGCGTATGTATTGCCATGATTCCACCACTGGACCCCTACTTTGTGCATTTTCTCTATTCTATTGTCACGACGCTGTTCATCCTGTCTCCTACGTTCTCCCTTCAATCTCCGTGGCAGCGCTATTGCGCCAACCTATCTATCACTATTTTTTTCACTTACCTTCTCTCCTAAGTCGTTCTTATGTCTTCCACACTGTGCCTTGTGCCCTCATAGTGTCACACCTGTGAGTCATGGTGCCAACCACATGTTGGTGTGTTTTAGCTATGTTTCTTCTCATTTTTTGCTTGTTTCTTTCCTTTATGCCTTGTTTACCTGAAAATGCATAAACACCATCAATTAGAGCTCATTTATGGATATTTATACTAAATATACTACTAAACTAACCCTATATATAAGTCTAAATAATCACTTATCAAAATTCATTATCAATTATGTAGAATTTAATCTCTTCAACTATATTTTTAGAATATAATGCCAAATACGGTGTGCCTCTCATAATGTCTTTCGCTTATTCATTAACCTATCAAAACCCAAAAGTCGGTGCTTAGAGCATCATATAAGAACAATTAACACAAAAAATCAAGCAAGAAATTTAAGAAAAAAACAACTAAAATGTCAAATAAAATTGGAAAAAATTAACCTTAATTAGTTGTAGATCGATGATGATGAAGAAAAGTAGCAACACTGCCAATTCCTTCAACAGTTCTGAACCAATCGGACCCTTTTGCAATGAATGAGATTTGGATGATTTCTCAAATCTAGAAACATCAAAAATGCAAGAGAACCACTAAATAGTAGTCAAGACTGAAAATTAATTTCTTTGCACTACTGCTCCAATATAATAACAAATACACTTATTAAAAAAATCATATACCAAGTAAGATGTTTAAGGCTACAGTGATGGTATCCTTAAGAACAACATCAAAATGTTCCTACATTTGCAAATAGTAAAAATAGAATGAATATACAAATAGAGGAAACATCACCATTGTACACATTCATAAGATTCGTAAACTTTTAAAAAATAGGAATGATATAGAAAATATGAAAAAGCAAGAGTGACATTTCACACTGCAGGCTAATGTCGTTCCAACGAAACCAATTACTCACCCACTTAGAGATTCCTACATGTTTTCTTCTTCTTCTAATCTTGACTACAAGACAAAATTTTGAGGTGAATGGATATGGAGATAGATAGATAGAAGGTGAGAGAGAGAAAAAGACTTGTACTTTTGAATTTGGGTTTGTTGGATTTGAAAGAACCTCTCGACGACTTTACCATCTCTCTAAACTTATTCTTGGCCGACTAGACCTCCCACAAGTTTATTTGCTACTAATTTTAGGATTGGGAGAAGTTAATGGGGTTGAAGACGAATAGTGGTTGAAGAGGTTCTCAAAACCTCTAACCGAAATCCAAATGAAGGCCAAACTTGGAATAAAATGAGGGCACCCCGAGGTCACTAGCACAACAAGTCAAAAATCATTATAGGGGTTGAGGAGGCATTTGTGGTGTTGGTAGGGAAGGAGGGGAGTTGAGCTTGCAAGGAGGGGAGTTGAGGACAATCGAAAATGAGTTCGATCTAAAATTAAGTCATGTTTGTGCTTTTTATGTCAATTTCTAGATTAAAGATGGAATACAAACGTGTCCAAATTTCCTAAATGACTAGAAATGAATAAAATGGTTTCTACTGCTAATCCGTTATAGATGATAAATTGCAATGAATTATGAATGGATTAGAAATTACCAACGGAATAGAAATGGACTTTGCAGTATCTGTTGGTATTCCATTGCAAAATTTAGATTGAAACAAATTAGCAATAGATTAGCAACGAATACTTCAATGTCTATTTCTATTTCGTTAGTAATTTCTAATCCGTTTCTAATCTGTTGTAAACGTTAAATTGCAATGGATTGGCAACAGAATATTTGACTGGATTTTTTGGTGCGAATTTTCAAAGCGATTACCAATGGAATATTAGGCGAGACATTTTGGCATAAATTTTTACCAACGAAATTAATTTCTATTGCTAAATTTTGTTTTTAATCTGTTCATTAGTTTCTAACTGGTCAAACATCTTTCCAACCACATTCCGTTGTTATTCAATTGCTAATTACCAACGTACACTTATTATGTTGCTAACTTTGTTGCTAATTTATGTTTTTTGTAGTAGCCTATGGTTATAATGTTCATTTGGCAACCAAATAAATTTGTTGGGGTAAATTGAAGATGGGGTTTGCAATTTCCATTTCATTTCCTTATTCTCCAACGTGATTCCAATCTTTTTCCTCACTAGCTCTCTTCTCCAACTGATTACATCTTTTTCTACAACTTGGTCTCTCCTTTTGTCTATGGAAATTAACCTCTTGAGCTCATGTCTAACTCTTTCTCATCAGTCTATCTCAATATCGTCTCTCACTTCACTAGTTCCATTGAAGACATAGAAAGAGTAAAAGACAAAGTTGAAGAACATTGGATTGAGGTGAGTTTCCATGTTTTTCTTTAAATTAATTGTGAATCAGTTGGCGTGACTGTGAGAATTGGAAGTTTGTTGAGTTAGGACAAACTAGTATTGTGGTTTAAATTTAATTGATGAATGGAAATTGAGGGAAGGGATGGAAAATCATTGCTTTTGATGTATTTTAGTATGTTTTAGTGATTTCCAATGGAATTGGATTCTTTTGAACCATATTCGAGGTTTTTGAGTATGATACAGTAATGTTTTGAATTGTTGAGGTAGAAAAAGTTTAGTATTGTTAATTTCTTCAATTCTTGGTATTTGGTAATGATTGTTCTGAGTCTTGATGTTCATATATCATGTTTTTATCTCAATATTTCGTTTTTTATTTTCTTATAGTTTTGTAAGGTTTTTGAAGGTGTGAACAAAGGTTACAACCTTAGTTTTGAATTGCTCAAAAGTCCAAAAATTTTAGCTAAGTATAAAAACTGCTTTCAAGTGAGCAAGTTAAGTCAATAAGTTAAGGTATCAAACGTTATCCAAATCACATGGGGTGAGCTTGTCTTAATCCTTATCTATCATATTTTACATAATGAAAAAGTACAAACTTAGAATCATTTGTTGTGGCTGTGAAAAATGGTGCAAAGGTAGCCTGCAAGTCATGTTTGACAAATGATTCAAAGGCCTTATAGATGTCCAAAAATACTTGCGAATTGGTTCGTATAGATCTTGGTATATCTTATTTCAATGGTCAATAAGGTTTGTAGTGAAATTCATTGGTTTAAAGGTTGAAATTTAAAGTTGAACATATGGTCTCGATATTAAAAATCAGCAATCTCGATAATTTGACTAAGTGTTGTAGGTCTATTTCAGGGTAGTTTTAACTTGGAATATTAATGAGAGACTCATCAAAAGGTTGCAGTGCGAGTGTTTTGGCAAAGGAAATGACTCTAAAAGTTGATAAAATGAGTAAATTGGGATTTGTTGAAGTTCTAATGTTAAAATTTGGAATTATAAAGATTAAAATTGTTAATTGATTTAAAATCCTAATTTAAGATTCATAGTAGATTTGTAAACTACTTTTGAAGCTAATTAAGTAGTTTATGACCGAAATTGAAGACAAGAATTAAGTTTTTAGACTTAAGATGAAGTTGTTGGAGTTTAGAGTGTTTTGAACTTCGTTATAACTTGAAAATGAGTTTTGAATCCCATTGTGAGTTAAAAATGATTTTTAAATATTATGATTGAGTTACGAATCTTTATTAATGATGTTTAAATTTAATAGGACTCTTAGAAATACGTGAAAGTCGGGGAACATCATGTAAGGCTTTGCGATCAATTTTGTGTTGGTTTAACAGTAATTAAACACTACGTCTTGATTTTTATATTAATATGGTTTATTTCTTGCATGATGAGGGAGAGAAAATCTTGATCATGCATTTATGGCATCTGGATATAGTTTTTCTTGCTTCGGTCGTAAAAGTGTGACATGATCCACTGCATAGTAGTCAAATTACATGAGTCTATGGCGAGTAATGTTGATTCTGGGGTTGCATGCATTAAACTCAAAGGACTATTCTTGGTTCATCGTGAGAGGGCTCGCTTGTTATGAGCTTAGAACAGGAATTGAGGGGTCCTAGTTCTATTATTTTATTTTATTACATCGGTTATTGTGCAATATTCCATATTATCTCTTCTTATTACATGTTGTAATAAATAAGATAAATGTTTACTTCTCTGATGAGAACTTAATAATTAGATATGTTTTAGAGTTCATTTTTGGATGATTTTAGATGTAAAGGACTATATTACAAGAGGTTTCTCTTCTTTTGGATATTTCATGTAATAAATGGAAATTATGAAGAAATGAAGGAAAAGGGGAAAATAATGAAGGAATTAATCGAAGTGAAGAATTATACAAAGAATTATAACCAAAGAAGCAAAGAAGAACTTGACTTATGTACCAACGATTTTCAGCGATTCCTGGAGGACATTGAATCCCTATCTAAATCGGTGGATGCGAGAAAAGACCAATAAGCTCGAAATTCTAGATTTTCCCAATGATTCCTCACTTACATAAACCGCTGTGAATCATTTGGTAAGATTTCTTGAATTTTTGATAATTATGAGTTGTTTGATTTGTTTTAGGATGTTTACTACTTAGAATACTATTAATATAAGTCTAAGGTTACTAAATTAGTTGCCCTTAAGTACGTAGATCAAAATTCCATTGCTCTTGGAGCCATTGTTTATTATTTTCATATTTTATTGCTTTCAGAGAAGATTTAAAGATTCAAGTACTATAATTCAGAGGTTTTTTCAATTATGTCTTTTATTTATATTATTGCAATGTTTTTTATAATTATGGGTGAGTAGTTTATTAGATCTAAATAAAGTCTAAACGTGAACTAGATCAGTTTCACAATGTATTTATGGCGAGATGAATATGTGCTTAATGCTTTAAACTTAATCATATTCTTTGATTCCCTAATTTAATAGGTCATTATCTATTGATTTTAATCATGATCTTTGTATTGCATGAATAGTCTAAAATGTGTATTGTGATATATGGTTTTATTATCTTATTGAAGTAGTGATAAGGATTGTTTGAAAGGCAAACATCGTTTAAAAGTCCTTGGTGAATTTGAGATTTAAATCAAGGTTGAAGTGGCCTTCCAAAGATGTTAGATTTAGTAGTTCAAAGTTGTCATAAATTTTAATGCGGTTCTATTGCGCGAAGTTCATGTTTTTAATTTTCTTTGTAAATAAGGAAGTTAGCTCAATAAAATAACAACATGGCTTCTCCACCGCTATAAGGCGAATAAATGGTTGCCTAATGGTTTTTTACTTACTTATGATTAGAGTATAATGATTTATCTTACTTTGTAAATTATGCTCTTGACTATATGGATTGGATTTACATGTTTTGAATGGAAAACGCATTTATGTTTTAGTGTTCCTGATGCTTGTTTAGATATTTATTTATTTTTTAATTTAATCTATTTCATTTTTATGTATTTTAATTTAGTTAATTAAGATAATATAGTTAGTCAAGTATTATATATTATAGTGAATTATTAGTTAGTTTAATTATTATTTTTAATGAAACAAAATAAAATAAAAATAATAAATAACCTTTAAAAGTCTTTTTTTCCTATGGAGGTTTAATAAATCCCTGTGGAGATGATTCCCACTTGCCATTACTACAAAATAATTTATGCATACTATAAAAAGAATATTTATTGTACACGCCCGACATGTGTTATCTGATACTGTTTATTTTGTGTACACTATTGTTTTGGTGCCTTAAAAATGGCTTTGCTAGGTTATGGGAAAAAAATTAGAATACAAAAGAAATTGAAAAGCTTAAATAAGTTGGTGATGACTTTTAAAGTATAATTTCTTGTTATTATAACTCATTTTATATTATGTTTTTGGGTTCTAGGGGTGAGTGTAGGGCGTGAAACGCTCTTGGAATAGAGCTTCATGAATTAGTTTAAGTGAGTTTGGAGTTTTTTCTAGTTCAATTGGATGTTCTTTGAGTTTATCACTACAAGGAAAATGAAATTTAGAAACGGAATTAGCAACGGAATTAAGTTCCGTTGCTAAAAAAATAAGTTAGAGACGGAATTGAGACGGACAAATTTAGAGACGGAATTGAGACGAATCAGAGACGGAAATAGAGACGGAAATAGAGACGAAATTAAATTTCGTCTCTAAAAAATGGCGCCAACATTCCCACCAAAAATTTCGTTTCTTATGACCGTTCATCAAATCTCGGGATTTGTGTATGCTTGGATCAAGGCCCCCCTTCCCCCCCCCCCACCGCCCGAGCCAAAAAATAAAAAACCCCAAATCCTTCTCGTCCAAAATCCCCCAAAAAACCCCAAAAACCGATCGTCTCGTCCCCTCCCCAAAAATCCCCAAATCCCGTTCGATCGTCTCGTCCAAAATCCCCAAATCGGTCTCGTTCTCTCGCTCTCAACTCTCGTCTCTCGTCTCGCGCTGGTCTCTCTGGTCTCTCTGGTCTCTCTGGTCTCGCCGTCTCTCGGTCTCTCCGTCTCGTCGCGCTGGTCTCCGTCATCGGCTCTCAACTCTCTCTCTCTCGGTCTCTCCGTCTCTTGCTCGGCCACGCTGGTTAGCGGAATTCTGGTTTGTTTGTATATTTTTATGTGTTTGAGATGGGTCTTGTAATTGATATTTTGGTAAGTTGTCTTATGTGGCAACAAAGACTTTTTAAATCGATGAAGAAAAATTCTGAGATTTTGCTTCGTTTTTACATTTAGGTGTCAAGGGGTTTGTCTTATCGATAAATCTTTTTGATCAAATCAGTTTTAAGCATTGATTTCCCCTGCTTTGTATTTCTTTCCATATCTACTTGGATTCTCTTCTCCTTTTTGCACTTCAAATGTACTTCATCTCACTCCTTCTTGTTCTTGACCATAGTTGAACTTTTTCATGATAAATGAGTAACTAAATAAAGAGGTAAACATGTTAGTGCCATGGTTTGGTAATTTTATGTGTAGTAATAAATTAATAATGTTTTTTCATAATGCACTATGTAAGATTTGCTTTTTCTTTATTCTTTGAGGTATTTTAAATTTTTGTTGTTATGTTGATGCAATTGTCAGGTAGTTGTTATGATGCGGATGTTGGAAAGGTAGAACTACCTTATTGTCTACGACTTTGTGAAGGAACAAACTCTTGATCGGTGACAAATTTAAAGAGTTCAGTTCTTTTAATTGTTGATTGCTTTGCAGTTTTATTTTAACTGTTCTTGAGTGATTTGATTTGTTACGTTGTTGATTGTGCGGTGAATGAGTGCACGGCGTCCTGAATCTTTTTGAATTTCGATCTTAATCTCCGTCTCTTTCATCATTGCTCTCGCTCTCTGGTCGCTCTGTGCTTACCGCTCGCTCTCGCTCGTCAAGGTAACAATCAAAAAAAATATTTTTAACACCCGAATTCTCTTGAAATTGTATATGCTCACATGTTCCTCAGGTTTGGCTTTCATGTGCATTTGTTGGTGTTCTTCACTTGATTCATTAAGTTAATGTTGTGTATTTTGTTTGGTTTAGAAGTTTTTGTTCTCGCTCTTCTCTTGCATGCTTATTGTTTTGTGGTTATGCTTGTTCTATCTTGTAACAATGAAATGTGAGGCGCATTTATTTGTTGTGATCTGGGTTTTGTAGTTATGTTCATTTTGCCATGTTTTGGATGATATGGGTTATTTTTGTGCTTGACATGCTTGATTGTTTTGGTTGGGTTCGCTATCTCTTGGCTTTTGCTATGTTATTTTCACATGACTCATAAAGATCTATGGTGGGATTTTTATGGGTGCTTCGTTAGCTATGGTGGGATTCTTTGATGGGTGCCTTGTTTTTGGCCCGATATAAAAGTCTTATTGTTGTATAGCCCACAATTTTCTTAAATTATTACTTTATTATATTTATATAATAAATAAGTACCGCTTCAATACTCACCTAAAAAAAAATTGGATGATATGGGGTTTTGTTCCATAATCAAGAACAAAACTCATTCCATTGTGGACTAGATCTCAATGCTTCATACACTTCTTTTATGACTTTAAGACCCTCAAAGATGTCATGAGAAGGGTGATCATCGTTGGCCTTTGCCAATTTAGTTTCAAAGTATCTTTGTTTCATAGCAACATAATTTGGTAGTTTTCCTTCTTTTGCAATGCCTTTTGATGCTCAAATCAAATTGGTAGAATTTGTCATTGTACTTTAGTTTTCTTAGATTCTGAGTGTATGAAATCAATTGTTAAATCATATAAATGATATTCTAGCTCTGACTCCCTTTGATGGAAAAAAAAATAATTAGTATGAAATGTAAGTGACCCTAAAGATATGTAGGATCTAACTGTGAAATGAGTAGTCCCTTTGTCAAAGCCTTTTTTCCTAGTGACCGAAAAGATATGACGTAGGACATGAACATTCCTTTTAAATGTTGTGCATTAGGAGAAAAAATTTGCAAATACTTCTAATTTATGCTCCAATGAAGGGTATGGAAACCAACACAGAGACATAACCTGATCAATCAAGTAAGGGTCTCAAATTTTACTTTCGCATTTATTTTTAGGTTTATTAATATTTAATATATCATTTCAACATTTTACTTGAGCAATTCAAGATTTCTATTGATTTTGTATTTGGTAGGTATTTCATGTTTATTTTATCGGTAAAGCATGTCATGATCAACATTATAATACATTAGAATCATGTATTGAGGTAATTACTTGGTCGTTTGATGTTATAGTTGTTAGTAATTTCATATTCATGCACTTGCTAGGGATGATTGATTAGTTAGGTGTTGTTGGTTACGATTGAATAGTACCTATAATTATATAATTTCTACTACTAGTTAGGATTCGAAACACTAGGATTACTCTTTTAGTTAATGTTGCTATTTCACATAAAATTTCTAGAGAATTGAATAAACCTATAACCTTAAGGAGGTACGAGTGAACAAGTAGTAGGCGCTTTGATACTATGTGGTATTTGTATGCCTCTTATAACTTATGATTTATTTATTTTTTGAACTCCTTGTTGCTTATATTTTTACGACCAATTATCATACTGTTTGGTATCGGTCATGTACCGAGCTAGGTATTAAGAAAGTTGTTTCCAACCCCCTTTATTCAATGGCTAGAAGCAAAGCTATTTGTTCATGTAGTTAGGTAGGTCCTCAGATTCCCCCTTCTAATAAATTGTGTTAGTTGGACACACAAGTTGCCATGTACCGTCGAAAATTATGAAACTAGTTGACTAATTTAATTGCACAATTACAATAGGAATGTCGTCTACAAGTCGAGACTGGATGTACAACCGGCTCGACAACGGCTTCGTTCGAATTGAATTCGCGGCGAAGGTTAAAGAATTCATATCATTTGCTAAGCAACATTGTCCTACATACCAAAGTGAAAGGAAGATTAGATGTCCGTGCAATTATAAGAAATGTCGACTTGTACCGTACCTGGACGTCGAAACGGTTGAGTACCACATATGTAGGTATGGATTTGTTTCGGGATATCACTGTTGGTACGAACATGGTGAGAACGGAGATGAAGGCCCGCAAATCACTATTGGTAAGTTTTTTTTACGCTCTTGTTTATTTTTTACATTTATACACTTGTTCACTATGCTGAATTTATGACTGGTCCTGTACGTAGACTGATTCATCCGAGACGCCACCTACCGTGAATGAATTGTATTTGCATCTCCACACCGTAAATCACGACGGGATGACATTCATCGATACTAGATCAGAGCGGTTCTATGTAAGTATAGAAATGAAATGTTAAATAGTATTAAGTTTACTTTAAAGCATATCATGTATGTTGTTTGTTGTTGATACCTGCAGGATAGGCTCCAGAGGAGACGTCAGGAGCTGACCCAGGCTACACCGGACCAATCGGTGGATGATGAGGCGGTGTACCTCAATGTGGCGGGTGAGTGTCCCAAAGGATGTGTCTACGGTCTCAGTCTTTAGGGAGAAAGAAGAGGAGATATGCGAGATCTGGTGCTAGCACGTCCCGGATGCCGGATATGGTGCGGCGTGCGAGTTCGATGTCGTTGTCGAGCAATTACGAAAGGTTATGGAGTTTATGCATCAAAGCATCTCGGGATGAACATGGACGGAGCATGCCTATCTCAAGCAACAACACCACCACCACCACCACCTCATGACCAGACCAAGAACCGCCGGAAATAGATCCCGTCGATCCACCACAACAAGGGGACAATGTTGAGCGAGAGACGCAAGAGTGGCTTACGAGATATGAGCGACTTGGTGATACATAAGTATTTTTCTTGTTGTTTGTGTAAATTTTGAGATTATACTTTTGCTTTTGTAGATAACTTTAGCAATTGTTCGCATGACTTTTAGATTGACACTTCTTTTTGTGCATATTTAGATTGATACTTCTTTTTGTTTCATTGGATAGTTGTTCGAATTTTAAAAATTCCATTTACTTCTTCTTTCTTACCTTACTACGAGATGTTACATTTGCTAGGCGTGGAGATGTTTGTGAAGGTGTAGCCGAAAGTTCGATTTTCAGCTCATGAAAAACCCCTAACGAATACTTGTACATATATGTATATGTGAGGCCTGAGAGCCAATGCATTTTACAAGTTCAGCTGTTGCATGTTGTGTGTACTCCTGGTCATATCTTTATCTTGTTTTTTGAAGAAAATTTTCTTATCTTAAAAACTGTGATAAGATGTTAATGACATGAAAAAATAGTTGCCAGACATCTGTTGCACTTTACATTTTAGCTGATTTTATTGCTGATCTTTTTGACTATTGCTCCACAAGCTCATTTTGATCACTATCGGGGCTTGGTTGCTTCTCTACTTGAAATAGATTATCATGTATGTTTAAAAACGATCTGCTTTGAAGGTTCGTTGTACGGACTATTTTTTTTATAGTCCTGCTATTTCCATGTCTAATCATTGTAGTGTACTAATTTGGACTATGCTTTAGAGATGTGGAGGCTTCTTGACCCGGAGGCACACTTGATAAGCTTGAAGCAACTCATGGATCGGGTTATATGTGTCAAATCAGACAAGAATACATTTTTTTGTTCCTTTCCTCTTTTATTTCTTTTTCACATGTTTCTTGATTTTCATCTCTGAAATGTAACTTAGTTACTTATATCAAATCTTGCAGGTTTTGTATAATGTACTTAAAAAGCGTTTTGTGATGCCAAGGCGGTTGCTAATGACAGGCACCCCAATCCAGAATAATCTATCAGAACTCTGGGCTTTAATGCATTTCTGTGCGCCACTAGTTTTTGGCAAATTGGAGCAGTTCCTCTTTACATTCAGGGAAGCAGCAGGCACTTCAGGTTTTCTTCATTGCTACTAGTGAGTTCAAAAAAAATGACAACAACTATTTCTGCTTACCTCGGATTCTCTTCTTCCTTTTCTTTCCTTATTATTGATACAGATTTTTGAGAAGAGATTAAAAAAAAGAAAGTTATCTTACCTGGTAGTTGAGAAGTATGATCTGAACACTAGGTTTGAACTAAAGTAAATCTTTGTAATACTTTACCTTCTTGTTTGAATGGTTTGAAATAAAGATAATTAAAAAAAAAAATAAGGCTGAAGATCTTGAAGGAAGCTGGTGAATGCCCGTTCTTAAATCCTTTGAAAATAATTGTGGTCGAGTAACTAGCATCGGACGACTCTTTTAGTGGGATTTTCAACATGACGAGTCAATTCAAAATGTATTATCAAAGCAATTGATAGCTTTTAGTTTTCTTTTATGGTTTACTTTTACATTTATAGCTTGATTCTCTTCTCTTGCATGCATTTCATTTCCATATTTATCTCTTGATACTTATGGTTATATGATGTTAAACGATCTTTTTCTCTCTTTTTATATTATTTTTTTGATGTATTCTTAGCCTAGCATTGATCCACATAGTCGAACCCAATTTATGAATGAAATTTGTTGTTAGAAAGTACAAAAAATATGTCTAGCAACTTTATGAGTTGTCTCGTGATGGTTTCTTTTCAATGCTTGCACTTCCGGAAGCGAGCAAGAATTATCGGAAGATGAAAAAAGTTTTAAGAGTAAGAAATGTTATTGACCAGGTGAATATGCGGTCGAGCTAAGGAACAACTCAAAATTTTGAAATATATCTCTGCGGGCATTTATGCTTGGCGAACAAAATCTATGCTCGTGCAAAACGGAATTCTTTCACCGCCACCTCTCGATCGAGATTCTTGTGTTAGTTCTCTTTCTCGCTTCCAGGTTTTCATGTTGCACTTGTAGCTCTTAGGTGTTTCTCATAATACTTTACGTAAGTTTGTGTTTCATGCTTGATAATGCTGGATAGTTTGTCATCTTAATAGGGTAGCACCACTGGTACCCCTGCAAAAGAAGGTTTATTTATCAATCTTGAGGAGGGAGCTCCCTATGCTCCTTGCATTTTCTTCAAAGGCTCCTAATCATCAATCCTTGCAAAACATTGTAATGTCATTGTTGCTCCTTTTTTAAATTGTTGTGACACATGAATCTTTACCACTCTTGATTTCTAGATGATATTCTTTTTTTTCTCTAGAAAGTTTTATCATTTGACTTTTGCATCTTGATGGTTGGCATTGCTATCATGGCATGTGACGAGTTACATTCATAAACTAGTTCAAAGTGAACTCTGTTATATTTTAATAACTGTTAATTATATTAATCCTATTAGAAATTTCCAAAAGCAAAATCTGCGTTTCTTTTCATTTTTGTAAAAAACGTGATGCTTATGCCTTGTATTGCTTTTACATGGTTGATTGACACAAAATGGCACGAGCATGTTGGCCCACATGCATGAAACATTCCTATTCTCTTAAATATTCATCATTATTATGTCTAATTTCCCATTTTATGTTTATTTATTTATTTTTAGTTTATGACATGTTTAGCATGAACAAGCCCTTTGCCATTAGAACACAAATTATTATATCAACAAATTTGCATCCTCATGCCTGATTTCAAATAGAAAGTTTTCATGACTACATCTCTAGAGTCTAGAACGGTATATGTATTAGAAACTTCTGCACTTGAAGTCTTTGCTTTGTGGACATTTTTATTTTAGCATGACCTTGAATCCTTTGCTTTGTGGACATTTTATTTTAGCATGACCTTGAATCCTTGATAACTCATTCTTTGCAAAACTCAATCTTTGAAACATTCGACATTGAATAGAGATACCATCTTATTTTTCATTTTTCTTAGAGCGAATTTCCATTAGTTTAAACGTGACATCATCTTCCACCAATATCTTTGAGAAAATTGTTCATTATTCAAGTTTTTAGGTTTGTAGGAATTTCATGATTATATTGTTGGTTGATTTTTAAGGTAAACAGTAATTTGATTTTTACAGTTGACATAAACTAATTGAAAGAAAAGTTATTGGATTTCATGTGTTATGTTTGTTAAATTATGTTATTCTTGGATATGGTGTTATTAGACTTATTTGTATAATAGAATGGTGTGTTCAATTTGGCTCTTATCATTAGCTGATCTATCGGTTTAAGAAGTGTGTTGAAATTATTTATTCGAAATAAAAATTATAATTCTAAAGGTTTCGCCTTCACATGCTAAGAGATATTTGTTCTATTATTCGGGTAATGCGGCTAAGAAAAACATGCGATCATCCTTACCTATTTCTGTTATAGAACCCGAACCATATGTAGAGGGTGAACACCTAGTTCGGGTAATTGAAGACTATTGTTGTATGCTTCTATAGTCCATTAAGCACTTGGAAAGCACTCAAGAAGAGAATCAACTGTATAATCTCTATATATGTTAAAGTTGTATTTTGGGTGTGCCACGTGGCATTTTCGAGCCTTCTCGACGAGCCACGTGGCATGCCCAATATGTAGCTTTATTCAAAACCTCATTACATTCCTTTTTAAAAATTTTATTAAACATCACTAAATATAGAATCTATTTATATATGGATCTTTTCATTCGATGAGATAAAAGGGTTCTAGAGTTAAAGTTTGTTCATTTGGAGTTTTTTTTTTTTTTTTTTTTTTAGGCGAGGCGGTTCCACCTTACGAGCTCCCGGCTTTGACAAAAGGATATTTGTTCCCTTTGGATTATAAACTAGCTCGCCCATAGGTAAGATCTCTTCTTGATTATTTAACCAACTAATATATCTCTTTTTAACTTTGTTATCGACTTAGTTAAATTATTTGCTTCCAGTGTCTTAGAGAGCATTTTAGATAAGTTTCTTTACAAAAAATGCCTTCTTTTATACATGATTATAATTATTTAATAGGGCCACCACAGGGAAATGTAAGATATGGTATAAAGAATTTTTTTGTAGTAAATGATATGAAGAAATTACGAAAGGAAAAAAATGATTTGCAATCAATTTCGTTTCCCCATCATTATTACATGCACAAATTGTGTTAGTTGGACACACAAGTAGCCATGTACCGTCGGAAATTATAGTAAAATATACTATTTTCTTTTGCACTGTAAATGGAGATAGTTTTTTTGCAGTTTCGTGTTTTTTATCATGAGTTTGATCTATTTTGCAATATTTGCAGAGCGTGGCCCTATCAGTAGGTGATTGGTTCTTCGATCGAGTGGGAGTTAGTGCCATTGATTGCCCATATCCCTGTGACAATACCTGCCATAATCTAGTTTCCAAGTGAGAGATGAGGAATTTAAAGCATATCATGTAACTTTTATAGTTGTTTACATGACTTTTAGATTGATAATTCTTTTTGTGCATATTTAGAGGATTGTAAGTTTTTTTTTTTTGTGGTTGTTGAACAATAGGATTGGTGGTTTTTGTGAATACTTAGAAATTTGGGGCATTTGTTATACTAGACAATTTTTCGTGGATATATAAATCTTTTTCAAATTTTGAATTTTACATTTTTTTCTCTCATTTGAATATTTGTTGATATATATTGTCGATGTATGAATGTCAAATTTTGCTTTTTTGGGGGATGTTAGCACCCCAAGGAGTTGTTGGAGGGTGCGAGGTGATGGAGTAGGTCCTATGGTTGTAATTTCAAGTTATAGGTTGGAGAACCAATTGGATTATGTTTATGTTTGAAAATTAAACAAAAAGGAAAATTAGAGACGGATTAGCAACGAATTTAGACATTCCGTTGCTATTCCGTCTCTAATTTTCCAGGAATATATGCATGAATCAGCATCGGAATCAGAGACGGAAATCATTATTTCGTCTCTGATTCCGTTGCTAATCAGAAACGGAATCAGAGACGGAAATATGAATTCGTCTCGATTCCGTTGTAATCGAAACGGAATCGATACGAAAATAATGAATTCGTCTCTGATCCGTTGCTAATCAGAGACGGATCAGAGACGGAATGCAAAGATTACGTCTCTGATTTCGTTTCTAATCAGAAATGGAATCAGAGACGGAATTCATGAATTTATTATTTCCGTCTCTGATTCCGTTTCTGATTAGCAACGGAATCAGAGACGGAATGCAATTACAAATGTACCATTTTGAAAAAAAATCCATTTCTGTCCATCTCTCGCTCGTTTCTAATTTCCGTCTTTAAATCCGTCTCTAATCGAAACGGAATTTATTCCGTCTCTAATCCGTCTCTAATCAGAAACGAAATCACATTTCCGTTTCTGATTGAATCAGCGACGACGATTTTAGAGACGGAATTTATTCCGTCTCTCTTCCGTTTCAGATTTCAATTAGAGACGGAATTTATGCAAATCAGAGACGGAAATTTCCGTTTCTGATTTGCTGTTTTTTTGTAGTGTATGGAGTAGTTTTTCTCATTTTGAATTTGTAAAGTTGTAAATGAGGATTTGACATTGAAAGTTATTTAATAATTCAAATTGATATATATATATATATTATCAACTATAGGGAGTTGTGAGCTCTTCTAGGGCTCTCCCCTAATTCTACTTTTATGGGAGGTGTTGCAGAAGTTTTTATAAAATGCATAATATTTCGTATGATTTCCTAATTTTCTCTAATTAAGTGAATCAAAATCGAGGTTCGTTAAGGATCTAGATTTACATTTGGAGCAATAGAAAAGATTGAAATTAAACTTTTTTCAAGGTTTAATGTTAATTGTATGGTTTAGATACCTAATTAGAATAATTACGCTAAGTTAGGACATAGTGAGACAGTTCGTGATAGTCTTTCCTATACTTTGTCAACTTTTGGTCCAGCGATCCATTGGCGCCCTCAGTAAAAATTCACGATGTTATAAAGGCATCGAGCCTTACTTCATATTTTTTATTGGTTTTTGACAAAAATCACTTATTTTCACCAAATTGTCGATTTTAAACACTAGGTTTTGTCTAGAGTAAAGCCTTCTATTAGTCTTAAGTTACCTTGGAAGGTATAATCAAGGTGAAAACTTATAAAAGCCAAATAGGGCATTAAATATCAAGATTCCACAAATAGAACGTATATAACAATTTTCCACTATTTTAGACAAGACATTGTTTGGAGTCAATAGGATTTGTTCTCTAAGGTGATTTAGGCTGGTGTAGGGTATCAATGAACAATATTCAAGGATTCAAAAGCATTGGAAACAGTTAACTTAATCCGGCTATAAGCACTTGAGCTAAAGTTCTGCCTGGTTTTCTTTTCTTTCTCTTATCATTACATATATTTTTCTCTCTTTTTCTTTTTCAACCATGCGGCTCCCTGCTCCATTTCTTGGACACAACTTTTAAGTTGGATTAGCTCACTTTAAACTAATGTTAGAAGTTCTCATTTTCACTATAATCAAGCAACTTTTCCAATGTGAATTTAAGGATTACTTGACCTTTGGGTTGTGATATTCATTATGGGTGATGAAAGAATTAGGTTGGGTTGGCTTAACTAGGCTAACTAAGGAAAATTATTGGTGGGCAAATGCTAGTGGCTAAGTCAAGCATGCCTATGCCTTGCCCCAAACTTATTTTTAAACTAACATTCAGTTTTGATGGTATGCAATCCTATTCGTAAATCAATAGAGAATTGGTTAACTCTAGCCCTATT
The DNA here is from genome assembly GCA_039657325.1 of Stephania cephalantha. NCBI lineage: Eukaryota > Viridiplantae > Streptophyta > Magnoliopsida > Ranunculales > Menispermaceae > Stephania > Stephania cephalantha. The sequence continues at coordinate 25,358,308 of CM077573.1, forward strand.
GTTACCTTCTACCTGCTTTAATATCTAACATAGAGCCTCAACACGACACTAGCTCTTTTTGGTGTAGTCTTGGTATGGTAAACCAATCACAAGAACAATTTTTCACCAATACTCTACCTAAGGTCTTGTTTCTTGTATGGCAACATTAATTCAAATTCCAATTCTCAATTGTCCACCATTGTATCTAAGGTAGATTGGGCATTCACTTAAGCTCAAAATAACAAAAATAGTAAAAGAGATGGAATAGAAAAGAGAAGACAGGGTAAGAAATGTACACCGTCAATCATGCCATCAACCTCTAAATAAGATTAAAACCGTATTACTTGTAATTCTCACTAATATATTCTGAAATGGTTTGAAATTTTGTAAAAGATTACCACAATCATTCCATATACAGTTCATTTAAATGCAATCTATTCAATCAACATATATGCATACCCTCAAACTTATGTTAAACCTTATACTCAAGGTTCAAAAAACTAGGAAAAACCATACATATACCAAAAGAACATTTGAATGTAGAATATGGAAGATAAGAAATGGTAATGAAACAAAACATGGATTCCAAGAAGCTGGTAAAAATATGTTTTAAAATGAAACATCCATAACATATATAATCTTTAAATAACCATTTTTCACTCTGATGAACAATCACTCGACAAGTGATCAAAACAAGAATTGAAAACAAAATTCAATAGTTTTCCTTGAGGCATACACCACTTATTAGACAAGAAATAATTCCTAACTAACACAAATTGTCGGGCAGTCTCCCAAGTACACCTTTTTTTACCATGGATGGCTAGACGTCTTCATGTCACTACTCCCAACTTGGATTAATGTGAGTCTCGCAATCTCTAACATGGGAAAATGCAGATTGTCTAAATAAGGAACCAAATGTGTCGACATCAAGTCATACTCTTTAAGAAGTACAATGGCTACCCCATTCCTCATTAACATGACATCCTTATGCCATTTGTAGAATTATGTACGAGTTGATCTTGTTGGTCTTTGGTGTGGATGAGTGATGTGACAGAGAAATTTGTTGCTATGTTACATAAAGGTGGTGTTGTTTATGTTAGTTGATAACTATGTATTGAATCATATATTTAGTGTAATGTACTACGGGTTCATGTTAGTTTGTTCTAGGCGGTTGTAACAAGGGGGTACAATGTACACCATGTAAATTTTATATATAAGCAAGACAATGTAATACACAGATTAATTTTTGATGAAATAAAATCGATTACATAGTTTCATCGTGTACAAAGTGTCTTGTTACATTGATCAATGATCTTTGTTGATCATTGATCTCGATGTTATTGATCTGCATTTGTTCATGGTATCGGAAGCGGGTTCTACTATTCTTGATTTGTGTTGTTTTTTGATTGAATTGACTGATTTGAACATGGCATCTGTTCATGGTTACGTGAGTTCTTGATTCGAAATGGAGCAGCAGAGCTCCTAAAACAGTGATCTTGGAGGTGAGAATCCTTTACTTCTTCAAGGATCTGATCATCCTGGTATGATACTAGTCTCTAATTCTCTTATCTTGGTTCAAATTACCTGTCTTGGAGTAGAGCTATGATGATTGCATTGGGAGCAAAAACAAAGATTGGTTTTATTGATGGTAGATGTGTAAAACCAGAATCATCGATCATAATCTTGATCGATGGATCAAGGTGGATTATATGGTTACTTCTTGGATCTTGAATTCTATTTCAAAGGAGATTGTTGAAGCTTTTCTCTATACAACCTCTTCTTTTGATTTATGGAATGAATTAAAAGAAAGGTTTGGAGAATGTAATGGTCCTCTTCTATATCAGTTGAAACGTGACATTGCTTCTATAAATCAAGGAGATCATCATCACTTTCACAAGTACTATACCAAACTTAAGAAACTTTGGGATGAACCTGAGTTGTTTAAATCCTTTATCTGTGTGTGATTGTGGAGCATCTCATTGAAATGGTCGTTCTAGAGTCTAATGATAGGCTGATGCAATTTTTGATGGGGTTGAATGATATGTATGATCATATTCGCAATCAAATATTGGTGATGGATCCATTGCCAAGTATAAACAAAGCTTACTCTATGGTTCTTAGAGTTGAAAAGCAAAAGGAAGTACATGTTAGCTATTCGCCTATGATGGATACAGCCATGATGATGAAAGTTACCAAGATGAATTCAGGTACTTCAACTAATGGTCATAGGTTTGCTGGAAAAGGAAATCAAAAGAAATCTGTGAGTAAAGATGATCTGTTTTGTGATCATTGTAAGGCAAAAAGACATACAAAAGATACTTGTTTCAAACTTCATGGATTTCCAGATTGGTACAAGAAAGACTATGATAAGAAGCAGATATCAAATAATTCGAAATCCTTTGTGAATTTGATGGAATCACCTCTGGACATACAAGGTGCAGAATCATCTCAGTTTGAAGATTTTCAGTCGAATATAGCAGCAATGATACAGAAGGGGATTGAGAATTTTATGAAAGGAAAGTCTGTTTCGAGAGGCGGGGAGCTTATAATCATGTGAATTCATTTGTGTATCGATTTTACAGTAGCTCATACAAAAGATTTTCCAGTTCTTGTTCCTCTTTTAATTCGAGATGCTTGGATTGTGGATAGTGGAGCAACAAATCATATGTGTACTAGCTATGATTTGCTTGCTAATGTCAATGTTTTACCTAAGCTTTGTTATGGTTTGCTTACACGATGGACATACTAAAGAAGTAAATTGCATTGGAGATGTGCGGTGAGTTGAGACTTAGTGCTTTCTTCTTGTTTACATATAAAATCATTCAAGTATAATCTTTTGTCGGTTAGTAAGTTACTCTCATCTACTAAATCGACAATTGAATTTTATCCATCATTTTGTCTTTGCTGTACTGAGAACATTGAGAGTTCTCAAGTTCTAGGCTGTGGGAAGGATGGTTGGAGGACTATACATTGGATTCAAGTTCCTTCCATAAGGATGTCATTGCTTCTTTTGTATCACCTTGTAATTGTCATTAGCTCACCGTAATAATGCTACCGATAAGTTTTCACGGCATTGTCGATTGGGGCATCCTTCTATTCATGTAACAAGACAACTTGATATGTTACTTAACGAGTCGATCAAGTGTAAAACATCTTTGAACCTTGTGATGTTTGTCGATGTCAAAACAATGCAGATTGGTTTTTCCCGGTGAGTTCTATTCAAACATCTAGTACTTTTCAGTTGTTACATATGGATATATGGGGACCATATAAGCAGTCTTCCATTCAAGGAGCTCATTATTTTTTGACTATTGTGGATGATTTTAGTCGGTTCACATGGACATTTTTGATGAAACATAAGTCCTTGACAGGCAACATCATCAAACAGTTTTTAGCTTTCATTCAAACTCATTTCAAGGTCTCAGTTCAAACCATTAGGACTGATAATGGAACTGAGTTTTGTAATAAAGATTGTCATGCTTTATTCTCTGATTTTGGAATTGTTCATCAAAGATCAACACCATATACACCTCAGCAAAATGGTGTTGTTGAAAGGAAGCATAGACATTTACTGCAAGTTACAAGAGCCTTGATTTTTCAGTCTAATTTGTCCACAAAATTCTGGGGAGATGCTGTTCTCACTGCCACATACATCATCAACAGATTACCTACTCAGTTACTGAAGTGGAAATCTCCTTATTGTCTTTTATTTGGAAGAACACCAAATTATTCTTCTTTAAAGACTTTTGGTTGTTTGTGCTTTGCTACAAATGTTTCACCAAGCAAATCTAAGTTGGATTCAAGAGCTGTTAAAAGTATATTCATTGGTTATTCTCCAGGACAAAAGGCATATAGACTGTATAACATGGCCACACATACATGTTTTGTTTCAAGAGATGTGATTTTCTTTGAAAATCAGTTTCCTTTTCATAAAGATTCTGAAAGTTCAAAGTGTCCTCTGCCTATTCCTTCTGAAGATAATTCTGATTATTTGAGAGACATTTCAGATGTTAATGCTCCTACATCAGCTAATGTACCTTCTTCTCCAAATTTACCTATTAATGAAGCGCTTTTGATATCCCTGAAAAGTTGTCTCCTATATACCTCCTACTGATGCATTAGTACCTCATACTAATGATGATTTACATGAAGCTGTCCTGCCTCCTGATGCTGTTGTTACTAGGAAAAGTACTCGTGCAGTTCATAAGCCTCTTTGGCTGAATGATTTTGTTCTCAACAATGTAGAGACATCTGTTCTGCCTTATACACCAATTTCTCTATCTACTGGTAACCCTCCTACATTTCCTTTTATACATTCTCCAAACATTACTTGCTAGCTACAAATGCTTCCTAATTCTTTGTTTCAAATATAAAGGAACCTACTAGTTATATTCAAGCTCAACATGATCCCTGTTTGGATTGAAGCAATGGACAAAGAGTTACGAGGCTTTGGAAACTAATGGAACTTGAGTCTTACTACTCTACCACCTGGTAAGAAAGCCATTGGTTCTAAGTGGATCTACAAGGTTAAACTTCATCCCGATGGTTCATTGGATAGGTGTAAGGCTCGTTTGGTTGCAAAAGGTTTTAATCAAATTGAAGGTGTTGATTATACTTGATTCATTTTCTCCAGTTGCCAAGAATGTCACTTTGTTAGAATTGTATTATCTTTTAGCATTGCTCGAGATTGGCCCTTACATCAATTGGATGTTAACAATGCCTTTTTACATGGATACATAGATGAAGATGTGTACATGAAGCCACCGATGGTTATAATGTGGTTTCACCTATTCAAGTCTGCAAACTTCATAGATCTCTATATGGTTTGAAGCGAAGCTTCTCGTCAATGGAATCATGAGCTTACAACCAAGCTTCAAACTTTTGGTTTTACTCAATCTGCTCATGATCCCCGCTTGTTTACTTACAACAATGCTGGTCATTTTTGGTCTTTGTTGGTGTATGTTGATGATGTTCTTCTTATTTGGTACTTCACTTGACTTAATTGATCAAGTCAAGACCTTTTTACATACATTGTTTACCATTAAGGATCTTGGTCAAGCTCGTTATTTCTTGGGTTTGGAATTGGTTAGATCTTCTTCAGAGTCTCTATGTTCATCAACGCAAGTATGTTCTTGATCTACTTACCGATCTTTGGTCTTCTCATGGCTAAACCATTTGCCACTCCACTCTCTCGTGATTTGCAAATTTGAGATCCCGATTCACCTTTGTTACTTGAAGTTGATGAGATATAGAAGACTTATTGGTCGTCTTCTTTATCTAGGATTCACTCGTCCCGATATTACCTTTGCCACACAACAATTAAGTCAAGTATGTTCAAGCCCCTACAGAGCAACATTGGTCGTCGCCCTTCATGTTTTAAGATATCTTAAGGGTACTCCTTCCAAGTGGTCTGTTCTTCCCTGTCAAAGAAGATCTTTCAATGGTTGCCTATTGTGATTCAGGACCTGGGTTGCTTGTCCTATTTCAAGGAAATCTATCACCGGCTATGTGTGTTCATGGGATCTTCTTTGGTTTCTTGGAAAGCTAAGAAGCAAGCTACGTGTCCAAGTCCTCTCATTGAAGTTCGAATATCGTAGTTTGTCTTCCACAGTTTGTGAGTTGTTGTGGATTTCATATATTCTTAAGGATTTACATGTTCCTACTTCACTTCCAATTCCACTTTGGTGTGATAACCAAGCTGCAATACATCTATCTGCTAATCCAGTTTTTCATGAACGTACTAAGCATTTAGAAATTGATTGCCACTTGGTTAGACATCAGTTTAAGTGTGGATTTGTTCTTCCTCAGTACATTTCTACTCGGTTACAATTGGCTGATTTATTTACAAAATCTTTATCAGCTTCTTTGTTTTCTGATTTATTGTCCAAGATGGGTCTATGTGATTGGCATAGACTTCCATCTTGAGGGGGGGATGTAGAATTATGTACGAGTTGATCTTTGTTAGTCTTTGGTGTGGACAGGTGTGGACAGAAATTTGTTGCTATGTTACATAAAGGTGGTGTTGTTTATGTTAGTTGATAACTATGTATTGAATCATATATTCGGTGTAATGTACTACGGTTCATGTTAGTTTGTTCTAGGCGAGTTGTAACAAGGGGGTACAATGTACACCATGTAAATTTTATATATAAGCAAGTACAATGTAATACACAGATTAATTTTTGATGAAATAAAATCAGATTACATAGTTTCATCGTGTACAAAGTGTCTTGTTACATTGATCAATGATCTTTGTTGATCATTGATCTGATGTTATTGATCTGCATTTGTTCACCATTGCCGACTACAAACTTGTTTGGTACATCAAATAGTACTTTTGCAGTATTCATAAATGATCTTCCTAACACTAAAGAAGTTTCCTATGACTCTAGGGTACCGAGGATAAAAAAAATTGAAGTAGTAGATAAAACTTCTAACATACGTGCAAATATTGTTTACATTGCCTAGTGTAATCGTCCAACTACCATCTCCTAATGTCACATTAATTCTATCAGTGTTAATGAAATTCAATGTTTTCTTCTTGAAGAATGCAAGTGGAATTACATTCATCGCAGCTCTCGTGTCGAGTAATGTTGTCTCGTATGTTTCCCCATATACCTTAATTAGTATCTTAGTGGCAATACATTCATCACAGCTCATGTGTCGAGTAACGTTTTCTGTTATGTCTTTGGCTTCCTCTGTATAAACACTTCAATTTTTCCCACTTCAGTGTTCTCATTTTTCGTTGGTTGCCATTCCTATTTTGGCTTGTCTTGCAACTTTAGCACACACACCGCCTTGCCAAGTGTCAAATTCTGGTCAGTTGGTATGTCTACTACGTCTAAGTATATCCCATCCTTGAAGGAGTTTTCAAAGTTCTCATAGTACGTTTTGAGTTTGTCTCCATTACTTTGAAAGTGTTCCCTGTCACTATACTCTGTATTTTAACATCACCATGGAAGAAAATGTTAGTAACAACAAATGGACCCATCCAATGAGATCTAAGTTTACCATGGGGAATTTTTAATCTGGAATGAAAAATAAAAACTTTTTGATCAACAATGAAGGATTTTCTAATCAATTAACGAGCATGATAAGCCTTAGTTTTATCTTTATTAATCTTTTCATTTTCATATGCATTATTTCTTATTTATTCTAACTCATGTATGTCTAATCTACGTTCGATACTCTAGTCATTGTAATTCATATTACAAGTTTTAACCGCCCATAGTGTTTTGTGTTATAATTTTACAAGGAGGTGACAACCTTTGCCAAACACTAACGATAAGGAGACATCCCAATTGGTGTCTTGAAGACCATCATGTTAACCCACATAGTTTCTTCAAGGCGTAGACTGTAGTCTTTCCTTGAGAAATGGACTGCCTTTTCTAAGATTAACTTGATTTATCTATTAAGGACCACGGTTTTGCCTTTTTTTGAGGATGGTAGGCTATCAGTGTTGTATGGGTGACGTTGTAATTTCCCAACAAAGACTTAACAATCCAATTGCAAAAATGTGTTCCTTTGTCACTGATAATTAAGCATGGAGTTCTAAATGGTTTAGAGTCATTACTCCTAGTTGCCTTGGCTTCAACCTATTTTGACACATAATACACTGCCACTAAGATATAGGTTTTCCCATTAGATGGTGGAAATGGTCTCATTAAGTCGATTCCCTTAATTTCAAATACCTTGTAGAAAAGAATTTTGCTAATAGGCATTTGGTATCTTGGTCTTAATAAACTATACTTTTGATAGTTAGTAAAAGTCTGAGGGAATATGTGGGCATGATGGAAAAGTGTTTGCCTAATACACGAGTTTCCTAGCAGTACAACGCAGACCAAATTGGCCACCACATACGTATAAATGACGGTGGGGTAAAATGGAATGTGTTTCCCTATAAGGAAGTCACTTGCGAATTATTCGATCCATAACGAATTTTTATAATCACAGATCGTCCCATAGGTAATGCTTGGAATCATACACCAACTTTTGTTTTTGTGTGCATGTGTATTCTAGTGGCAACTGCTTAGTGGCTAGGTAGTTGATGAAGTCCCCATACCAAGGAACTTTAGCAAACATTGTCTATATGTGGTCATCACAGAACTCATCGAGGACTGCAGTAGGTGGTTCACTGTACTCTAGGCGATAGAGTAGGTCTTCCAATAGATTCTTGACATCTTCCTTTTTTATTGTAAGATCGAACTCTTCGAGCAAGGGTATTTATCTTTTGAGTCCAAGCTTAGACTCTTTCTTGGAAATCAAATAGTGCATAGCTGCATGGTATGAATAGACAATGATTCTGGTACAAAAAAAGTAATGCCAAAACTTTTCAAGTGCAAAGACAACTGCTAAATTTTCTTTCGCAGTGGTGGTGTAATTCATCTGTATGACGTCCAAAGTTCTTAACGCATAATAAATCACATGATACTTTTTCCCTATTTTTTGTCCTAACAAAGCACCTATAGCATAGTTGCTCGCATTACATTTTAATTTAAAGGGAAGTGATCAATCGGGTTCTTTGATGATTGGGGGTAGAAGTAAGAATGGCCTTCATGAAAGAGAAAACTCGTTTACATTTATCATTAAAGAGAAAAGAAATGTCTTTCTGATGTAAACGACACATAGGTTCGTCTATCTAGAAAAAAGCTTTGATTGACTTCTTATAGAAACCTGCATCGCCTAAAAATTCATGAATCTCTCTCACAATAGAGGAATATGTTAAGGTACGAATGAAGTTCACTTTTGTTATGTCAACCTCTAGACTTCTAGATGAAAAAATGTGACCTAAAATGATCCCTTAATCAACCATAGAATGTCACTTCTCATATTTTAGAACAAGATTTCTTTTTATGCATCTAGAAAATACTTTTATCAAATTATCAATGTAACTATCAAAGGAATCTCCATAAACAGTTAAAATCATCCACGAGACTTCAATGATGTTCTCAACAAAGTAAGAGAAAATGCCCTCCACACACAGTGAAGAAAATCGTGGGCCCATTCCATAGCCCAAATGCCTTGTGTTTGTTAGTAAATGTTCCAAAAGAAGAGGTAAGAGTAGTCTTTTCTTAGTCTACTAGTACAATGGGAATCTAATTAAACTCAGAATACCCATCTAAACAACAATAATGGGATTTTCCATCAAGACGCTTAATCGTCAAATCTATGAATGGATAAGGGGAAATGGTGTTTCCTTGTGGCCACATTAAGCTTTTGGTAGTCAATACAAACTCGCCATCCATTTAAGATGTGGGTAGGTAGTAACTCTCATTAGGTTTTGGTCACAATTATTTCTCCAGGTTTATTATGAACAACTGAAACTGGGCTAACCTACTTGTGATCGGATATCGCATATATCATTAGTGCATCAAGAAGTTTCAATATTTTCTTTTTGACTACATCATTTTCCTAAGACCTGCCTTAGTAAGTCCTAACAGAACCTAATTACCTTAATTAGGCACTTAAACCACGTAATCAAATTTGCACCTCAAAATATTTTCATACTAATCCTTTTTATGCTCCCAAAATAAATTAATTTCATAAACAAACCTCAATTCTTGATTTGTTTAATTGGAGCAAATACGGATATCATATATGATATTCTTCGTATTTTATAAAAACTTTGGCAACACTTCACGTAAAAGTGGCCTGCTTGAAAAGTCGCCTTATATATAGCTGAATTGGAGATAGTTCTAAAACAACTCAAAACTCCCTGCAGTTCACAATATATATCCAATTCAAACTTCAATACTAAACTTAAGTGACATCTATAAGTTTTGAAAGTTCAAACTTTAAACAAGTCGTATCACTCCACCAATCAAATAATTATGAAAATGAAAAAAATAATAGCTTGAACTCTCTAAACCCATCTCACAATCATCTTCTAATTATCTTAGAAGCAAAACGTGACCCACACTCATCTTGGAAACCCAAAAAATAATAAAAATTTAAAATGAGAATTAAACTTTAAACTTGAAAACAATCTCAAACATTATTTAAGTCTCATTTTTTCATCCTCGTCTTCACGGAGAACCCGATATCATCAAAAACAACATAACAATGTCTTGTAAGTAAACTCGCATTGCTCTGTACTCCAGCAAATGTTTTCTAAATACAATAAGACATTGTGAAATCCAAGAAACTCATAAACTTGATTACTAACATAATTAAGTATTTTCATATTTAAATTGGGATTTAAGTATCTGAGATGGGACCAGATCATAAGTTAAATATTATTTTTGTGTGACGCCAAACTATTTGGTGTATTATACTCTATTCGATATGAAATAGGGTCAAGTTGGGGTGTAAACACCGTGTCCACTTATTTTGGTGCGTACTAGAAGTTTTCCCAATTTTCAACGAAATTGTGGTATTTTTGGGGTTTAAATTGGTTTAAAAACTAGAGTAAACATGAAATTAATAGAAAAATGGAAAATTACATATGCGTTCTCTCATTGCTTTCCATCAGAGGTTTTTAAGCTCTTCTCTCTCTCTCTCTCTCTTTTCCTTGATAGGAAAAAAGGGAGATTAGTGTCGTTGGTGAGCATGGATGACGAGCAGAGGAAAATTCATTAAAGGTAAGATTGTGATTTGAAATTTTAATTAAATTCGGTTGTATTTGTGATTTTTGTTTAAGAATTAATTCGTGGGGATGTTGTTTGTTCTCGATCTGGAAGGGGGCATAAATATGGATGACAATGAAGGACTGATGTATTGTTATTTTGGTTTTGGAGACGGGATAGAGGAGATGTTAGAGATGAAGATGTGCATGTTATTGATATCATTATTATAGTGGTTTTGATTTTGGGAAAATACATTCATGGAATAGAGTTGATGATGATGGGGAACTTAAGGTAGCAAAGCTCCAATAGGAACTGATAGAGGCTCCTTGCAGTGCACTAGCATTGCTCACGGTGTCCCTGCCATGGTGAAACAAGGCTATGCCATTGTAGGACCTCTATATGTCATGCTTTGGCAAGGCAAGGCGGTATACCGACTACTATGATGGATCGAGCCTTAGCTCAACTGACGCCATAACACCCAGGGGAGAAGAAAATTAAAAATATAATATGAATTGAATTAGTTAGTTCATTAAGGAACTACTTGGTGTGTTGGTTTGATGAACTAATGAAGTTAAGAGATTTGTTCTTCCAATACCTAATGATGTCCTATTTTGATGATCAGGTTTTAAACATGAAAAATGACTTGATTTGATATCATGGTTGGATTTCAATGTTTAAAAATCTTGATATTGGAGGACGTTGATTTCTTGGTTGGATTTCTATGAATTGGTGATACAATGAGATGATGAATGATATTGTTGTTGAGGTTTCAAATATGAGTAATTGGCCGAAATAAAAGAACTTTATTGTTGATTACAATTAGGTTTAATGTTCCAATGTATTGAAAGGCCTTATATCTTGTTGAGATGAGTCAAAATGAGACTCGCTGATGTTCCAAGTCAAAGAAATGGGTTTGGTAAGCCTACAATTACTTATTGGGTTTAAAATCTCAATTTCATAATGCGTAACAAATCATAAATTTTTTTAAAGTTAAAAATAGTTTGTAAGTCTTTATTTGAATTCAAAACTTAAATTAGGAATGCGTGGGTGAGTTATAAGTGCTAATGAAGCTAAATATGTGGTTAAAAATATATTCAAGATCTAATAAATGGTTTAAGACCTATTTAAAGGTTCAAAAACATTAAAAATGTCGTGAAGGTTATGTCGGGGACTTTAAAATAGTTGTTAAAATTTATATGGGGACTTCAGTCCCGTTGTAAGTTGAAATATGAATTTTAAGTATTCAAATAAACTGTATGGATGACTTCATATCACTGTCTGAATATGTGTTTACTTTCAATGGAGGCGCAGTGAGATGGAAAAGTTTGAAGCAAGACATTGTGGTAGTTTCTACAACAAAAGCTGAGTATATTGCATCGTCTAATGCAGTTAAGGAGGCAATTTAGATCAAAAAGTCCATCTCTGTACTTGGTATGGTTTCGAGTATAACTAACCTTGTTTGCTTATATTGTGAGAACAATAGGGCAATAGCACAGGCCGAGGAACCAGGATCACACCACCGATCCAAACATATACTTAGACTTTTTCATCCCATTCGAGAAATCATTAAGATAAAAGACGTGAAGATTTATAGAGTTCCTACAGAAGACAATGTTGCAGATCCTTTGGCGAAGTCTCTTCTACAAGCAAACAGGATGGTTATGTTAGGTCATTAGGTATTAGATACATGAATGATTGGCCCTAGTGTAAGTGGGAAATATTAGGGCATATGCCCTAGGTCAATCTACAAACTTTTTTATCTTATAATTTTAGGTAATAAAAATTGAGGTTTTCATTTGTTGTTTTATTATAAGTGATTGCATGTTTAACCTATAGTAATATCCATGGGTATTTGTTGAAATATCATAAATGTCCCAAGTCGGTCATTATACTGAAAACTATAATGAATTAAGGAAAGTGTGAATCTTGATTGATGGTCACGTGACAATCATGCATATAGGGATACGAATCGATATCATAAGTACTTGTTATGGGAACAAGGTAATGGACCGACCCGCTATGAGAACACCACATGGATTAAGTCATAAGTGTTACTCATGATAGGTATATCATTAGTCCTTCGACTTATGATTACCATAGACTTCAATATTAGGAGCATGGTAATTTGATACAATCAAACGTTGTCTTTAACTGAACGATTATACAGATTGATATTGGTTACCATGTGAATAATATGTGAAGGTGTGGAATCAAGGTAGAATTTGTCCCTCTCGTATAGAGATAGATATAAGTAGATCCCTTATATGTTAGAAAGTTAAATGGCCCAAGTCCAAGTGAATTGATATGATCAATGTCATTTGGATGTTTTCAGTCTACCTAAGGATCGAGACTAGTACGATTGAACATTAAGGGTGAGTTTCCAAGTCTTATGTTTAATCAAAGGATATCGCATGACAAAATGCTATGATATATGTTATTCATTAGGTTGTATCAATCCTGATATTCATGCTACTTGGGTAGTCATAATGCCTTGTTAGAGACCGCTTATGAGTTGTGTACCGAAATGTTTTTGGTTCACTGCCAATGTCGCATGAACCTATTGGGTTACACACAAAGAATGGCTTGCACAATTATAATTGGTCCAAAATAATGAATTTTATATAATAAAATTCATAACATAAAAGCCCTTACAATTGGTTATATGATAATTATTTTAATAGGGGCGTATGTGTAATTTGCTTAAACTGCGTAATTATAGTAGTTGTAATAAGGATAAGATTTTAAGTTAGGGCTTATTAGCACATATAAATAGAGGTTTAAAACAAAATAAGATTTTTGTTTTGCCTATTTTTGAGTTCTCTAGATTTTTTGAGAGAAAGAAAAACATTTTTCAATCTCTCTTGGGGTTAGCACTCTAAATTGTGGTCACCATTCTTGTATGGATTTCTGATAGAGGATGCGCACTTGAACGTCTTGGAAATCGAAGGAAAAGGAAATAACAGATTAAGGTGTGATTTACTTTTGTAAATATAGTTTTATGGAACTTATTTTAGATCAAGTTCGGGTTTTTCAAAAATTGTTTTGCATTTTCTGTTGCGTATGACCCCAAAACCTAACATTCTCTTTCTGCATAACCCAAGCTACCTACGAGTGAGGTGCTTACTCCTCCCCTAGTCCTTGCCATGTATGAATTTCTCAACACAATTATATGTCATTTTAACCAAAGATTCGAATCACTAAGAACTAAACACAGTTTCAATATATCAATTTCGAAATCCTTATCATAACGGTTTAAATAAGTCCCAAAATTTGCATGCATATCCACTCATTCAAGGCTAATCCTAATCGTTGATATTAAATCTTGAATTCAATGTTCAATCAAAATAGGGAATATTTACCTTATATGGGAGAGTTTTTGGTGTATAATGCCTAATGGTATTGTGCTCAGATGATCCGTCAATAGTCAATTTGCCGAAGTTCTTCAACAATCCACTTCTATCTCACTAAATTCTAGTGGGCTCAAACTAACTCTCAAATTCCTAAGTTTGTTAGATTAAGCTAGGATTATGGTGTTTAAGCCTCATTTAAGCTTGGGAGATACCGAAAATTGGTTGAGCATGTGTTTGAGATCAGTCTAAGGCTTGGCTAGAGGAAGAAGCTCCAAAATTAGTGGGTTTCGTTTTCTAAAAATGACATACTGTTTTATAAGCCCGACATTGGCGCTGTGGGTTTTAGCATGGCGTCGTGCGTTTGAATGCATGACATGGGGCACGACGCCATGAACAAAATCAAAATTGGGCATTTAGTGTTCAGGACTTAATAGACTGGGACGTTATAACGACTTTCCTTGCGAGGATACTTCAAATAGTTGTAAGTTAAGATTGAGAGATAGGATTATTAAACTAACAAAACTAAAACTAATTAAATATTATAGCGAAATTAAAATTTGAGCTACCTCCCGGTAGCGCCGGTGTTTAAAGTCAATGGCCCGACTTGGAATGGCAGATTACGTGACACCTACTAGTTTGGAGAAGTTGCAAACAAACGAACATGCTCGTTGTCTTGGGTAATGAAACGTGCATGGCTTTATTTATGGCTTTGGACTCATCATCGACCTCCATTACGTAAGGTTCATCGCGACCATCTACAATAATAGTCTCAGCGGCGCATAAGATCTCTGAATGTCCTTTCTCTTCTACCTACATTTAAAATCAACCAGTATTCATGGCAAAGTTGTTAGTTTTACCAACACGAGAGGTTGATCTTCCTTGCTCTCCTCTTCTAGCTCCTCTGGCATTTCCAAAGTGATTTAAACTTTGTTCTCGGCTTCTTCTTCTTCATGAACTTCTACGGTAATAACTTCTGACTCTGATGGAGAAATCTTGACTTCATTTTCTGATTTAGACCAATACTTTTCCTCCTCAACACCTTTAAATGTAATCACAATTGCGTTCTTTTCTTGATCACGATGTACAGTCATAATGAACTCTTGTTCATTAATTAAATTATCAAGGTTAGCATTTATTTGACTACTTAGAGTTCCTATATTTTGAAAACTTTTATTCACTGCTTGCCGATGTTGTTCCATATTTTCTTGATAGCATAGATTGTCTTGATGGAACTGTTCATCGACTGAAGCTAAGTCTTTCATGATTTCTTCAAGAGAGCGTTCTCCTTGTTGAGGAATCCATGAACTTGGTATCAAGTCATTGAAGTTGGGCTATGGCAATGCATAGCTCCACTCGGGATAATATTCATTCTCATAGTAGTAATGACAAGCATCAGTGGGATGAGAGACATCCACACAAGTTCCATAAGCTTCCATATAACCCTGATCATCAATAGAATGCCAATTAAAAATTCATGATCACGTGTCATGCATGTCAATTATAACCCATAAGAAGTTACCTGACCTATTGGAACGTAGCAGAGGCAAAAATAGGATCAAGTCCACAGGATTTAGTCAAACTGAGTTCCATAAATAGAAAAGTAAATTAAGAGGGGTCTTTGAAAGAGTTTTATCTAATATTCTAGTAAACAAGAAAGTATATAAATTTTAAATCGGAGAATAAAAACATACCTAAGTCTAGGAATCCACAACCTAGCCCAATTTTGTTTCCTTATCTTGTATCATCAATTTAAAAGATGGGGTTTTAAAACAGTTTCCCTGGATAGGGTATAGGTGTTGGGGTCACCAACACCCTAATCCCCTTATTCTCGATAGATAGGGCAACCGCTTTCTAAATACTTTTGTTACTCTACCGTACAACATTGGGCAACCACTCTCAAGATTTAGCACGTAGGCAACATCAAAAGCTCGATGGAAACAACTACCCCTAGATAACTTTAGGCAATCACTCTAAAGATTTAACCTAATTCTCGATTTTACTCACCTAGAACAACAAGGTTTTCAGGTTTCTTACTTTAGGTCATTGCCACTTCTCAACCCAGTTAGTATCATGGATTCAACCTATTTGATAACTAATCAATGAGTTTACGCCTAGATATTTGCAATGAATATACAAATACTAAACTACCATTGAGTCATCGTTTAAAATAGCAATACAAAGATAGAGACTAAAACAAAACATTATTATTATAGAAAACCTCAACAAGACATAAAAAATAACATTTTACTCGCTAGAGAGCTTCATCCACAACCTAGGTATGAAAGAAACTAGCCTAACATGGCTACTCTACCTTGCACTACTCTTAAATCACTCTAAATACAATGTGTTTTCGTTCATAAAGGTCCTTCCCTTATATAGGTGATGTCGCGTCGTACAACACTAATAATAGTCCTAATTTATCAACTACTTGGATATGTAGTAAGGCAAGTAGGTGGTCAAACTCACAGAGACAGTGGTTTAACTCTAGGTTATCAAAGGGAGTTTTAAAAAGAAAACTAATTTAAATTAATAACTAATTAATAACAAGGAAAGTAAATGCAAGAATAAATAAACAAAAATACTACTAAACTTGCAAATCAAATAATAATTCTAGATCAAGGAGACACATAGATCACATACTAACTAGACTCGTAAAACCATCGAATATGTTATAGGTTTTCAACAGACTAGCAGCATTTGCGCTCTACGATAACACCTATTAGGAGTGGTAACTAGCATCAAATTTTTCACCTGTCACGTGGAAATTACAATACACTGCTAATCATCTCATATCCCAATTGCAAAGGGCACAACGATTGCCAACAGATAAGGCCCCACTTGCCACCTTACGTAACCCCCTTACTGAGCGGCGGTAGGATCACTTGTGATAAGTTGGTATTTATAGACTTTTATTAGTTTATTTTAGTGTGTTTGATGTGGATATATATTTAATTATATTTATTGGTCATTTTCAGGTGAAACGGAGTGTGAGGTTGAATCCAGGGCGAAAAAAATACTCAAAAAAGAGTATTTACATGAAGTGATCAGATGCCAGATGATTTGCCTCGAGTTATGTGCGTTGCGCGGTGGGTAGAATAGGAGACAGCAGACCAAATGATGCAGAAAGTGACACAGTTAAGTCACTTGAGTTGAGCTGCTGTTGGATTGCCTTGAGATCTGTGTTACATTCTCTCCTACACATTCGCACAATGTGTGTGATTTAGTTCGCTGCCACGTGGTAGTCGTTGATTCGCCCAGCTCGCTAAAGCACAGCCACGCATCAGCAGCATATATGTCTACATGTCGTCAGCGTCCAGCTCACCAGCAGCTTCTCACGCATAGTTGCCTCTTGATTTTCCTCGGGATGCATGCAGCACATTATCCCATTTATTCACTCGAGTGGAATGAACGAACCAACCTCCTCTCATGCCTCCACGTGTCAACCAACGGTTCGTGCACAACGTCCCAGCCATGTTTCTTGACCAATGTGACACTGCCACGTGGGGTGTTCCCATCAAACGGGCCTATCACACCTTGCCAAGTGTCCGGAACCTATTTTTGAGCCAAAACTCAGCCATATATGCTCATCGGCGCACGTGTTACGAGACCAACCTCCAAAATTAGTTTCTCTCACCTCCAGAGAGTAATTTTAAGTGGTTTTTCATATTAGGAACTAGGGTATTATCCAAGGAGTCGACTTTCATGTTTTTGAAGCCGCCGCACACCTTTTCTTCCTTGGTGATTGTGAAGACCATGTCCAGCTAAATCAATCTTTGCCTAGGTCAAAGGGGAAACAAGTGGGATTCTTGATTCATGGCATAACTTGTGAGATCTATGATTTTTATTTAATTTAATTTAATTTCTCCTATTTCATTGTTGTTGATTTTAAGAAATATGGTTTAGATCCACGGTATGTATATGGCCATTGCATGATTTTAGGTTGACAATCTATAGTTATTTGGACCGATTGTATCCTAATTGTACTTTTGGACCAATAAAGTGATGAACACTCACCCGTTTGTCGTAAAAACCTTTCGGTTCTTGAGTGTGAAACAATTGAATCTAGGTTAAATCGAAAGTGGACGCGATTCGGCTATTTAGGATTAGTATTCCTACGGATCCTTATTATTGCGGTTAGTGTGTTAAACTCGATTGGCGGATGTCTAGGGTTATGCATTAATTAGGGAAATAGTTAGTAGCAGAAGTCTTGACTATCGAGATTAGGGGATTAGGAATTTCTGGCGGATGTCGATTTTCTATAGCTAATCTAGGAGAATTTGAATTAATAATTTTTTGGGAAAGATTGAGGACCATGATATGCCATTGAATCTTGATTCTTTCTTGTGGAACCGTAGACTTAGGTATTTTCTCTCATTGATATCATCTTTTGTGAATTTTTCATTTTTGCTAGTTTAATTGAATGTTTCTTCAAACTTTCTAAAACCCCCATTTTTATTTAACTTATAGAAAAACTCAAGTCCTGTGGATTCAACCCCGTATTTACCACTACTCCTTATGGTTGGTAACTTAATTGCGGGTTATATTTGGCACGCACGTCATGTGATCAAATTGCAATGAATTATAACCTAACTAGTGTACACATGCATTTACACATCAAATAAGAAGAAATTCTAAGAAACTAAGCTGTAGCAATGTATCTCATAACAATAATGCAATTGAAAATAAAATACCTTAATGAAAAATATGGAATTTAATAATTAAATTTCCTAAATTACTTGCAAGTTTCCTTGATCCAAACTATAATTTATCCTATTAATACCATATGAATCCCATTACAAAATACAAATAAAAATATAAAAATAAAAGAAAAAGTATGAAGAAAATATTGAGAGAATGGAGAAGGAGAGAGGAGAAAATGGAATAGGGTATGGAAAGTTTACCGCTCTGAAGAGGAGAGGATGGCTCTTTTATAGTGTTTTTAGTCTCTGAAAGCGAGAGAATCCCTAAAATCCTCGAATTCTATTCATAAGAATGGAACTTGTTATGTAATTGGTTGGATCAATAATAACACGTCCAAAATCTTCTAAAACTCCAAATCTAATCTTCAAATCTCATAATTGACATGAACGTTGTATGTACGAATCTCCAAGGTACTGGAGATCGCTGTAGAGGCGTATGGTGCTCTATTTTTTGTTCCGTTATGTCCCGACTTGAGTTTTAGCACCTTGCCAGCGTCGTACGTTCATACCTAAGGCACTGGGAAGGCGCATGCTCTTTTCTAAATGATTTCGTTCAAGAGATATTAGGTCACTCCAAAGCCCTCGCAAGGCTCTAGCCTTCCATACTTCAGATCATTTTGATTTTTCTCTACGATGCTAAACACCCTTAATCCTCACTAAATCCACTTTCGTTTTGAAAAAATCATAAGTTTTGGTCCAACGCCTTGCTAGAGATTTAAAAAGATGTGTTTATAAGGTGCAGTCAAAGCGGTGGCCCTTTCTTTGTAAATGAACCTCGACTTTCTCCAGGATCTTCACAAGACTTGATCCTGAACATTTCCAATAATTTTCTTCCAATAAACTCATTTTTTGTCCAGCGATTCATTGGCTATTAGTGTGCAACCTAAAGCATTGTTAAGGCTCTGGCCCTATCTTCAGCTTTTGACTGGATTTTGATAAAAAATCACTCATTTTACTTCAATAGCCTGTTTTGACCCTGGAAATATAAAAACAAAGGATTAGTGCTAAAAATCAGGAATTTAACCTCTGAAATCATAGTAAGTGCACACTAAAATATAACACAATTGGTAGGGGTGGCAATTCGTGTTAGCGGGTTGTATTCGTGTCATGTTAAAATGGGTCATGACCCATATAAGGCAAACCCGAAACCCGACCCATTTATTAATCGTGTTAATCGTGATGTCGAAATGGGTCGTGTTAAACATGTCTGGTATTCATGTCACCCATTTATTATATATTTTATTTAAACTTTTATAACTTGTTTACAACTTTTATAAATATATCTAAATAATAAATTTAAATGAACATCACATAATTAAATGGCCAATAAAATCTAATGGAACTGTAGTCTTTAAGTTTTACTTTTCTTTTTCATTCAAGTCTTATATAGGTTTTAACGATAGAGAGGAAATGACTCATAGCAAATAATATATAATTTTTTTTCATAAAACATATAAAAAACTATAAGGATCATCTAAAAAAATTAAAATTTTATATTTCGAAAAAAATTTTATAACTTTTTAATAATAAATAGTTATTAATAAAATGTAAAAATAAATAATATATTAAAGAAAAATAAATATTTCCTTTAAAAATAAAATAAAGTATGATAAAAGATGTATATGCAAATAAAAATAAATCATGTTATTAACATGTTATTAAATAGGTGGTTTTGTACCAATCTATTTATTATAGCCTACTTATTATTTATACATTATTCTTTAATCGTGTCAACCGTGCATTATCAAGTTAAGTAGGTTAACCTATTAATGACACGCATTTTAGTCATGTATAATCGTGTTGACTCGTTTATGACTCAAATCCGTTTATCCCAAACCCTAACTCATTTAAAGCATGTCGTGTTCGTATCCTGTTATCATGGCGTGACCCAAATTGGCACCCCTAACAATTGGAGACTGATCAAATACCCCCAAACTTAGACAATTGCTCATCCCGAGCAATGGAGTATAAGGTAATCAACTTGCAAAGAATTCACATCAACTTCATTAATGCCCAACTCTAACTAAATGATTTCTTCCAATTTGTTTCAACAAACTTGCCAAATGGAAACAAGAACACTCAAGCAAAGCAGGTTAATTCGAATCAAGATATTTTGACCACTTTCATGAGGAATACTTCGCGAAACACTAGGCTTCGTCAAGACTAAAGTCATATATTAATCGGGAGTTACCTCGGAACTCTTAACAAGCTGAAAACATACAATCTTCAAATAGGTCATTGAATACCAAAATTCCATAAATAGAAACTTATACAACCATTCCACTAACACATTCAAAACAACATATGGGGTCAAAAGGACTTTCTTTTGGGTATCAAGGAAATGGATATTAAAGGATTCAAAGCATTGGAAAGACTTGTTTAATCTAGCTACAAGCAATCGAGCTAAATCTTTTATTTGAGGAGTTTTTATAGACTTCCGCCTTTATTCATTTCACTTATAGATATTATCTAGTTATTTTTTCTAATATTTTTTTAGTATGTTCACTGCTCCATTTCCAGTGGATTTCGCTTTTTCTCACTTCTTTCCACCACTAGATTCCCTGCTACTTTCATGTGGAACCTGCGGGACACTCTATTTTTTATTTAAAAACTCATGTTCACACTTCTCACTTTTGCTATGATTAAGTTAGCCTTCCAATGTAGGTAAAAGGATTATAAGCCTTTTGGGTTATGGGTTCCATGATAGGTGATGAAGTAATCAGGTTGGGTTTGCTCAACTGGGCTAACTAGGAATAAATTATAGGTGGGCCAAGGCTAAGGGCTAAACAAACACTGCCTACGTCTTCCCCCAAACTTATTCTTAAGCTATACTCAGTTTTGAATGGATGCAAACCTATTCAAGAATCTGTAGAGATTAAGTTGACTCTTTCTTATTGCAAACCTTCTACCCGCTTTCATTTCTATCATAGAGCGTTGACTCCACACTAGCACTCGTTGGTGTAGCCTCTGTTAGTAGACCAATCACGAGAACATGATGTTTCACCTTTGCTCTACATAAGGACTTGTCCATTTTATGGCATTCATCAATCCACATTGAATTCTCAAATTTTCAACCATTATTCTAAGCTAGAATTGGGTATTCATTTAGGCTCAAAACAAATGGAAAAACAAAAAAGAAAGAATTCACATTTTTAAAAATATGTAACAACCAATCAAACCATTAGTCCATGAAATAAATAAAATCATATTACCTATATTCTGCCTGAGATTTTGAAAAAAAATCTGAAAAATCGTGAAATTTATCAAAAATCCTTATGGTTCATCCATGCATTCAAACCAACTGCATACCGCATATCCCCAAACTTATCCCGAACCTTATCCTCAAGGTTCAAGAAAGTCGGACAACCATACACAACCCAAAAAAAAACAAGTGAAATCAAAATGGAAGATAAGCAAATGAAATGAATGGAGTGAAACATAATATATATATATATATATATATATATATATAAGAAGCTGTCGGTATGTAAAATGAGTGATGTGCAGTGAAGTGTGTAAATGTTACAGCACAAAAATATCACACTATCTCTATGATGCAACAATAAAACATACAATCTATTTCCAATTCATGTGACTAAAGGAGAATTTTAAACTAATAACATAATAAGAGCAAGAACTACCAAACAAGGAGTTGAGTAAAAAGATTCCAACCAAAACTTTGAGCCTGAAGTTTTCCAACTAATGGAAAAATCATCAAGTTAGTGGAATGGAGTCTACAATTTTGGGTTCTACTTAAAGTGTAACGACCCGTTACCTTAAGCTGGTGATTAGTACTAATCCAAATCATAATTAATCCGAGTTAGGCTCGTGATTAAGTTCGGCATACCTCGAATAGTGTGTGCTTGCGTTTGCATGATGTATGGTGTTTGTTTGAATTGTTAAATTAATTTATACATAGGTTGTCGTATAATATGGAAATTATACACAAGCCTATAAAATGGAAAATACGCAATAAACAATGGTTTACCCGGACACCAAGTGTGACGAGGGGGTCGTGGCACGAATGTGCACGCTCAAGGACACTTGTAGGCACGTTTGGTGAGTTTATTGGTGAATAATAAGATATATATATATATATTTATATGTTTTTAAATATATAAAAATATATATTAGAAAATAAAAGAGTATTATAATTATATGGATTTTTGGATCGTCTCGAACGAAGCGTAAGTGCTTGATGTGTCAAGTTTTATGTCACTTTAAGGAGTGTCACTTTAACGCATCAACCACACGATTAGTCTCGAGATAGCGCGACGTGTTTCTCGAGGAAAATCCATATATAAAAACAAAAATTCATTCTTATCCAATTCAATCGAAAATTCAAGAGGGTTCGGGAGGTTGGTTCGATTCTAGATCAAAGGATGTCATTTTGGAAGCCAAATTTGATCTAGTTGAGGAGCTTAAACGGATTAGAAGCTAGTGATCATCACTTTGGTAAGTTTTATTTTCGAGTTTGTTGATATTCAATTATCTCGTGATGATCAAATTATTGTAAATTAAGGTTGTTGTTTATTTGAATTGGTTTATAACCTCATTAAAGATCATCCCTGATGATTAGGGAATGTTTTGGATATGGTTTGGGTCAAGTTTGGATCAGTCGAAGTGTGCTGGTGTTGCTGGTCTGGTGCACATATCGCGCTAGGCATTGGCCATAGTGCGCTACGCGTACTGGGGAAGATGACTGACATGCGGATAGCACGCTATCCATGTCAGGTAGTGCGCTATCGACCCCAGAAGTGTGTATAAAGTTCAGTAGTGCGAATAGCGCGTTAGCTTTGGGACATAGCGCGTTATCCACACTCAGATAAGTACAAAACTGATTGGATTTTGGTGGTTTATCGAGAGCTTTAGGTCTAGGGGTTCTAATTAGAGTATAATAGACCTAAATTGACAACAAATGGTTGGTCTATGATAGATGTTGGTTACCCGAGAGAAAATTATTGACCTGAAAAGTTAGGAAATTGGACGTGGACTTAAACCCGAGGTAAGTATGGATTCGCTTATTTATCAATATTGCCTAGCTATTTTAATATATATAGCTCATGTAGTTGTTATGCTGAAATGGGGGACTATGTGCATTGTGATGGTTTTTCTAATGAACAGAAAATGGTGTCTAATGTGATCCACGAGAGTAACTCATCTGGGCTGAGACCAGGTTGTATAGGACTTGGGTCGATCTCCTAGTTTATACGTAACTCCTACTTAGTTAATAGGTTGCGTGGGTTACATATTCACTAGAGGGTTTAGGATAGAACCATTGGGCATTAATAGATTGGATAAACATCACATATGCGCGGTGTGTTGGTTTAGCACTCGTTTTAATGGCGTCGGTGGGTAATCGGCCCTAGTTTTATAAATAAAATGGGAATCTGATTCACAACCCAACACTCACGCCCAAAAAGAACAGACACCGCACCTTTATTGATGCAAAGACAAAAGAAAATGTGTACAACCCAAAAGTGGTTTCCCAAATTCCCAGAGAAAGAGAGACTCTCTCCTCTCAGCCCAGACACTAAAGTCAGTTACAAAATTTCCCCCCTCTCACTTCATGACAGTACACCCCATATATACTTCACCCCTGACTCTCTAAACGCCTCTGTCCTATCATGCGCGCTGGACCCCAGCTAGGCCCACACTTGGAATTGTCACAGACTCTTTTGGCAGTGATCCCCTACTCCCATTTGTTCTTCTAGTATACCACTTCGTGATAGGAGGCCTAACATTACTCCCCTCCTGCAGAACCACCTTGTCCTCAAGGTGGAAGGAAGGAAAAGACTTCCGAACATGGCGAACCAACTCCCACGTGGCATCCGATTCCGGCAGATTTTTCCATTTGATAAGAACCTCGGGACCCGCCACAAGAGCACGATAAGCTAAAACATGCTCTGGTTCAACTACCACCATCAGTGAATCAGGGGAAAAAGGTGGTAATTCGATGGAGATGGGCACGGGTCCAATCACCTTGCGTAATTGTGAGACGTGAAAGATGTTATGGATGGAGGCGGAAGTAGGGAGCTCCAGTCGGTACGCCACGGGGCCAATACGGGCAAGGACTTTATAAGGGCCAAAATACCTTGGACTAAGCTTCACATTGGAGCGACGTGCCACTGTTTGCTGACGGTAAGGACGCAATTTTAAGTATGCTAGGTCACCCACCATGAAAGAGATGTCCCTGCGGTGCTTGTCAACCTGCTGGCGCATACGGTTATGAGCTAATTGCAGCTGATTTCTTATCTCAGCCGGGATGAGATCACGGGAGCGCAACAAAGAGTCCAGCTCAGGAGAGGCCGTGGTGGAGGAGACCCCATAACGGACCAGCGGTGGGGGATCACGACCATAGAGGACCTTGAAAGGAGAACATTGGAGGGAAGAATGGAAAGAAGAATTATACCAAAACTCGGCCCAATGCAGCCACTCAGACCAATTTTTGGTTGTTGATGAATAAAGCAGCGCAAATAAGTTTCAACACACCTGTTAACCACTTCAGTTTGGCCCTCGCTTTGAGGATGGTAGGCGGAGCTGCGATGCAATTGAGTATGCTGAAGATGGAATAATTCACTCAAAAATTGATTGAGAAACACCTTGTCACGATCGGATACGATACTGATGGGAAACCCGTGGAGCTTAACCAGCCCTTTGATTAATACATCAGCTACAATACGAGCTGAAAAAGGATGACTTAAGGGCAGGAAATGACCATATTTGCTGAAACGGTCGACCACCACAAGAATGGAGTTGAAACCTTTCGAGGTCGGCAAGCCCTCGATGAAATCCATCGAGATATCGTCGAACACCCCCGATGGAATAGGCAAGGGCTGGAGCAACCCCGCAGGCGATAAAGTCTCGTACTTATTGCGTTGGCAAATGTCGCAAGAAGCAACGAAGGCTTTGACATCATTCTTCACCCTAAACCAAAAGAATTCCACAGACAACCGCTTATACGTTTTGAGAAAACCACCATGGCCGCCGATGGGAGAGGAATGGAATTCGGCTAGCAAGCGTGCCATAAGTGAAGACGAGGCTGAGATAACAGTGCGACCCTTAAAGTGGAGGAGGCCCCGTTGGATGGTCCAACCCGGTTTTTCAAGAGAGCCCTACTGGAGACCATGAAGAATGGGAGCTAAGAATTCATCAAGCTCAATTTCTAATGTGATGACCGAAATATCAGCAATAGAAGATACCATCAGAGAGTGAAGTGAGCCTTCAAAAGGGAAGCGAGAAAGAGCATCAGCAGCCTGGTTAGAAGAGCCCTATCTATATTGGATATCAAAATGGTAGCCAAGTAACTTGATCAACCAGCGTTGATACTCCGGAGCAACAACCCGTTGCTCCAATAAGAATTTCAGCTGCGCTGATCAGTACGCACTAAGAATTTGCGGCCCAAGAGGTAATGGCGCCACTTTTGTACGGCCGACACAATGGTCATCAATTCACGCTCGTAGGCTTATTTGCACCGAGCTCGTGGAGAAAGGGCTTGACTAAAAAAAACAATAGGGCGGTCGGAGAAAAGAGAGGACGGCCCCACCCCTACGCCCGAGGCGTCTGTCTCGATCACTAAGAGAGAATGAAAATCAGGCAAGGACAACATGGGTACCTCCCTCATCGCTTGCTTGAGGTGTTGGACCGCAAAAGTAGCCTCATCAGACCACTCAAAAGAGTCTTTGCGAAGCAGTTGAGTAAGCGGGGCGGCAATTTTTCCATAATCCCTGACGAAACACCTATAATAGCCGGTGAGGCCTAGGAAGCCGCGCAACTCCTTTGTGGACTTTGGCATTGGCCACGTATCCATGGCTCGGACCTTCTCCGGATCAGATCGAACCCCCTCACCGAAAATAATGTGACCTAAATATTCCAGGTTAGTACGGCCAAAGCAACATTTCTTTAGATTAACAAACAAGGAATGAAAGTGAATGATAGAAAGGACTTGTTGGAGATGGTCATAATGTGCGGTCATGGATGAGCTAAACACAAAGATATCGTCGAAGAATACCAACACGCAACGACGGAGCAGTCCTTTGAAAATGGAGTTCATGAGGGATTGAAAGGTGGCCGGGGCGTTAGACAAACCAAACGGCATAACACGAAACTCAAAATGGCCGTCGTTACTGCAAAAAGTCGTCTTGGTAATGTCAGCAGTTTTAACTCTTATCTGCTGGTAGCCAGAGCGCAAATCCAGCTTGGAAAAAATGCAGGCTCCATGGAGTTCGTCGAGCAGCTCATCGATATTAGGAATAGGGAACCTGTCAGGCACCGTCACGCTATTCAACGCCCTATAATCCACACAAAACCTCCAACTGTCGTCCTTCTTTTTCACCAGCAACACTGGGCTTGAAAATGGATTGTTACTCAGTTGTATGATTCCCGAAGCCAACATCTCAGTGACCATCCGTTCAATCTCCGCCTTCTGAACCTGGGGTATCGATAAGGACGGACGCGAATGGGCACTACCCCACGATTGCGTGGTCACAGTCACGTGAAGGTGGCAATGAAGTGGGCTCCTGAAACAGTGAAGAAAATGAATTCAGTAGCTGTTGTAGGCAGGGTGCAATCTCTTCTCTGACCTGAGGGGAGCCGGAAGACTCAAGCTACAACATTCCACGATGAAACAGCCCACTCCATCATCGAAAGTACGTTGGAGGGCTTTACAAGAGACACAAGCACGATGAAGAGTAGGGTCCCCACGTAAAGTCACTCTCTCGCCCGCAACTGTAAACGTGAGAGAGAGGTTTTGCCAATCAATTGTGGTGATGCCCAAAGTCTTCAACCATTTCATGCCCAAAATCAAATCATGGCCTCGCATGCCAATAGGAAAGAAATCAGCCACCACCTTGAGGTTTTGGAAAAGCACACATAAATCCTTGCAAACGCCTGACCCCGTCAAGCGATTTCCTCCACCCACCAAGACCCCATACGGAGCTATTGGTGATAAGGGGATTTGTAGAGCACTAACCAGAGTTGGCGAGATAAAGTTGTGGGACGCCCCTTTGTCGATGAGCACCACCACGTCTTGGTCCGCCACTCGACTACGGACCTTGATGGTTTGTGGATCAGGGATGCCGCCCAAAGCATGAGTAGACAACTCAAGGGTAGCCCGATCAGGTTGGAACTCAGCAAACTCGATGGGTGTATCCATCGAAGACTCCCCTTCATCATCAGCAACTAGCATCACATTCAACACCTTCTTAGCACAACGATGGCCAACAAACCATTTATCATCACACCGGTAGCACAATCCTTGTTTGCGCCGGACCTGCGCCTCAGATTCGGTGAGACGTTTATGTTTGGGTGGGGAAACGTTGGGCGTGACTGTCGCAGTTGGGCTTGGACTCGACGATCCAGACGAACTTGGGCTAAGTTTGCCCCCAAGGCCCACTGGGAAAAACCCTTGGTTTAAATTGTTGTAGGATCCTTGTTTGGACCGGCAAACGTGTGAGAAACCCACTGTTGGGCCCTGGGCTCAGATTTGGAGGACGAGCCCAAGTGAGGCAACTGGGCTTTGGCTCCACCAGGCCCAATTCTCGAACCTTCTCTGTCGCTGATCTTCTTCTCTAGGCGGACTGCACTAGCGATCACGGCCTTCAGCGACGACGGAGGATCGACCATGATCTCCACGCGGATCCGATCACACAAGCCATTAATAAAGACGGTGAGCTTGTGTACTTCAGATAACCCCTCCTGATGAAGAAGAAGTAACTCGAATCTTTCGCGATAGTCACTTACTGTAGTGATTTGCTTGATTGAAAAAAAAAAATTGGCAAAGAAACAATGGATCGACTTCAGTAAATCCCAATGACAGTTGTTTCTTCATCCCTTCCCAACTTGAGAATGGTTGAATCTGCTCCTCCGTCTGCAACCAGATCTCGGTCGCTCCCACAAGGCAGACACGCGTCGCCTGGAGTTTCGAAACCTCCGTCATTTCATGAAAAGCGAAATAGTGTTCAGCCTGGTTGAGCCAAACCAAGAGATCCGTACCGTCGACCTGAGCGATACGGTGTCGAACCCCGATCCGGGTTGTTCGCCACAAAAATCTCCTTCCCTAGGATCAGATCGGCGGATCTGTCCCTTTTGTACCACTAGACGAGCCGATCTGAGGAGATCTGGCCAATTTAGCCCTCTGTTGTTGGAATAACTCTTCCATGCGGGACGACAACATCTGGATTTGGGATTGAAGATGATCCTGGAGCTCGGATCGCAGCCCTTCAATCGTTCCTTCCAGATCTTATACTCTCCTCAACTCCGACTCCATCGCTTCCAATCGAACGTCCATTTTTGGCCCCATGACAGCGCTGTTTTTTGCTCTGATACCAGATGATACACAACCCAACACTTAAGCCCAAAAAGAACAGACACCGCACCTTTATTGATGCAAAGACAAAAGAAAGATGTGTACAACCCAAAAGTGGTTTCCCAAATTCCCAGAGAAAGAGAGGCTCTCTCCTCTCAGCCCATACACTAAAGTCAGTTACAAAATTTCCCCCCTCTCACTTCATGACAGTACACCCCATATATACTTCACCCCTGACTCTCTAAACACCTCTGTCCTATCATGTGCGCTGGACCCCAGCTGGGCCCACACTTGGAATTGTCATAAACTCTTTTGGCAGTGATCCCCTACTCCCATTTGTTCTTCTAGTATACCACTTCGTGATAGGAGGCCTAACAGAATCACAATGTAGTAGTCCAAAGACATTTGCTTTGCATCCGTTTATGTATTGAATTTATAAGTTTTCCACATTCTTGTTAAATATCATTGATGCATGTTGTTATTGCATGATATCCTTGACTATTATATGGAATGTTAATGGTTATGTGAATCCTTACTTACAGAGTAAGTTGGAGCGCTCACCCCAATTAACATTACAGGTAGATCCGACGAGCGCTATGACTATGGGATAGAGAAGTTAAAGGAGTCTTGAACTTCTCTTTGATGTAATGATTTTCTCTAGTCTTATATATTTGTATTGAATTAGAGATTTGTAATATCAAATGGGATGGGTGATTTGTATAATCGAGATTTATTCCAGTTTATTTTTAATACTATATATCTTATTTTAATTATCGAAAAAGGTTTTAAATTTTTGTTGTGTATATGATTTTTTATTTCGATAATCGATATACAGTAATGCTTTTCAGGTGTAGGTGGTAAGGCTGTTGGTTCTAGTCAAGCCTAGTAAGGGTAATATGGGCTTAATTAGGGTTTCAGGCCGAGTATAGCCCTAATCAGGTTAGGGGATGCTTAGCTTGATATCAGAGCCATAGGTTTTAAAACCTTGGTTAACCTTAGTTTATAAAACTTTGTTTTATTATTCTGAGATTTATTAGAATCAAGGAATACCTTTGATACAGAAAGGTTCGGAGTACTAGGTTTAAAGTCGGTTACAACCTTGATGGTAGGGACAAGGTTTAATAGCTTTGTTACATTGAATAACTCTAATACAGTGGGGTGCCAAAGTTTATGGTTTATCACTTTTAGGGATAAAGTGGTAACAGTGATACAGTTGGGTATCATGGACAAAGTCTGACCCTAAATTCACTTATGAATGGTGTTCGAAGTGAATGTTAGAGTACTTTAAAGTTTAAGTTACTCCCTAATAATGGAACTTAAGTTTATCAACTCTAAGAGTTGTCTCGAGTTATGAATAAACTTAAGGTTTGATAAACGGTTTTATCATGATTTTGGGAGGTAACCAAAAGATAAAAGACTGAGATATGTTATTTGTTGTGTATACTATATCTAAGTGGTAGATATGAAAGTAATTTCTTCCTGAACGGTAATAAGATGGTTGAAGTCCATCTATTTCTCATGATATGAGAAGGTGTTGGAGGTAAGAGCTTTGGAGAGTCTTAACCTCTGGGAGACAAAAAGGAAAGACATAAGAAAAGTTACAAAGATGAAATAGAATTCTTCTCCAAGTAATATTCTCAATGGCCATTGTTCTTACTGATATTATTAGATGAATAATAGTAATTGAAGAAGTATCGATTAGATCAAGACCTTGAGGTGTGTATTAGGAGAATGGAAATTATAAAATAATGAAATATTGAATGACTTTCAATGAAACTCAAAGGTAGCGGACCACTTTGAGAGGTGATTTACTACTAGTATTGAGACTAGTATGAAAATAATGAAAGTTATTTAATAAACAAATTAGTGGTTAATGATAAAAGTTTAATGGAGGTTAGGAAACCACTAATGCAGTTACACTTCATAAGTTGTTACGAAGTTGATATTCCAATTATGATGTGAATCCATATTAGAATAACAAGTGGTTTATTAGATAATAAAAGAATGTTTAATCTAGAATATAGCAGTGAGTTGGTAAGATATCCTAGGCTAATCTATTAGACATGTATAGTCTAAATTGAGGAGAAT
This sequence comes from Stephania cephalantha, assembly GCA_039657325.1. NCBI lineage: Eukaryota > Viridiplantae > Streptophyta > Magnoliopsida > Ranunculales > Menispermaceae > Stephania > Stephania cephalantha. Next base: position 25,389,296 of record CM077573.1, read on the forward strand.
GAGTACTCGACAAATCTGAGGATTTTGAGAAATCTCAAGACTAATGTATAGTAATGGGAATGAGTATTCATTGCCCAGGATTAACAACTCATTCTAAAAATAAGTGACATCAGTGAGTCTCGAGAGGTAGTTGAGATCTGATTTTCACAATGAAATGATCAGAGCTAAGGATATATATTTTTATAAGATGATTGCAGACGGCTCCTGGATCATTTTAAGTGGATGGTGGAAACCACTATTACTTACTAGAACTCATGTTATTTTCATAAATTAAGGTTGTCAAGTAAAGGAAAACCCTATTGTAATGAAGTTGCTATTGTGTTATCAATAATAACATGGAATATTTGAAGACTTAGAGAATGCACGAGCATTTACCATATAGAATTAGAATTATTAACGGTAAATTGTTTTAAACTAGAATTTTGCAAAGCGCCATTGCTAAGTTTCAAAGTTTAATACAACAACAACAACATAGCCTCAGTCCCAAATTAACTGGGGTCGGCTACATGGATCAAACTTTTCCATTGTGCTCGATTAAGTGCAATAGATGGTGAGCTTTGCAAACCATTCAAATCCCTCCTAATTAATGCATCCCATGTTAACTTTGGTCTGCCCCTACCTCGTCGAATTTCTACAGTTTCTATTGAGTCAAGTTTTCTAGTTGGGGCATTTGTAGGCCGTCTTTGCAGGTGACCAAACCATCGCAACCGCCCTTCCCTAATCTTTGTATCAATTGGTGCTACTCCTACTTGTCTTTGAATTTCTATATTTCTTATTCTATCTTTACGAGTTTTACCACACATCCACCTAAGCATCCTTATTTCTGCTACGTTCATTTTATGTAATTGTTGTTGCTTTACCGCCCAACATTCACTTCCATAGAGCATAGCTGGCCTAATTGCGGTCCTATAAAATTTTTCTTTTAACTTAGTAGAAACATTTCGATCACAAATCACCCCTGTTGCACTCGCCATTTCTTCCATCCAGCTTGAATTCTATGTGTGACATCATTCTCAATGTTACCATCATTTTGTATGATTGATCCTAGGTATCTAAAGTGGTTTACCTTAGGAAATTCTACTTCCCTAATTTTACCACTCCTTCATCTCGATGTCTAGTGTTTCTAAACTCACAAAGTGCATGTATTCGGTTTTCGTCCTACTCAACTTAAAGCCTTTAGATTCTAATGTATTCCTCCGAGTTTTAATTTCCTATTCACTCCATCTTTAGTTTCATCCACTAAGACAATATCATCTCGCAAATAGCATACACCATGGTATATCCTCTTGAATATGTCTAGTTAGTTCATCTATAACTAAAGTAAATAGATATGGGCTTAAAGCCGATCATTGATGTAGTCCTATCGTAATGGGAAATTCTTTTGTAGCTCCTCCAAATGTCTTTATACTCGTTACTACTCCATCATACATATCCTTAATAGTGTCTATGTATCTAGCATGCACTTTTTTTCTTTCTAGAACCCACCAAAGAACATCTCTATTGACCCTATCATATGATTTTTCTAAATCTATGAATACCATATGAAGATCTTTTTCTTTTCTCTATATTTTTCTAACAATCGTCTTACAAAGAAAATCGCCTCCATAGTTGACCTCCCAGACATGAAACCAAATTGGTTCTCTCGATATTGTTGTTTCTCTCCTTAGCCTATTGTCAATTAGGCATTTCCCAAAGTTTCATAGTGTGACTCATAAGTTTAATTCCCGAGTAGTTTGAGCAACTTTGAATGTCTCCTTTGTTTTTAAAGATTGGCACAAGCGTGCTTCTTCTCCAATCCATTTGCATCCGTTTTGATTATAAAATTTTATTGAAAAGTTTTGTTAACCAAGTCAATCCAATTTCTCCTAAGCATTTCCAAACCTCTATGGGTATTTCATCTGGGCCACATGTTTTCCTATTTTCATTCTTTTCAATGCCACTTTAACTTCTACAATTCTAATATTGCGTGTATAGTTTACATTTCTTTCTTGGTGTGGGTTTTCATCTATTATAGTATCAACTTGGCCATCATTAAATAAACTATCGAAGTAACTTCTCCATCTCTCCTTAATATCCTAAGTTTCAAAGTTTAATAAATTGAATAAATGTTGAATATTAACAAGAAATCAGGGGATTTGACTGTAATTGAGACAATATGAGGTTGTCCTATATTCAACATAAAGATTAAAAAAAGGGAATAGTAAGCTAGAAATAATTGGATATTATTAATGATTGATCCAGGGATCTAGGTTATCGTTGTGTAATTTATTCAATTAACTCAAGTATGTGATGGTTATAAGTTGAAATCGAATACAAGAATCCCTTGGTGGAAGGTGAAAGTATAATTTGATTATAAAGTTTGCTTGATGAAACCTAAATTGTGGAAGAAGTTAGAAGTTCATCCTAAGACTTCTTATCTAGGTAAGAATGTGTGGGTGACACAATAAAGCAAAATTGTAAATCATATCTCCAGCTACATATATAGTTCTGAATTGGGAGATGAACTATTGGAGAGTTCTAATCTCGAGAAAGCTAATTTTGTAGTTGTACCAAATACAACAAGGCATCACTTGTAAATTAAGGAGAAAGATTGTTAAGAGTCTTTTAGTCATTCTTTGAGATTATGAGAATCTTTGAGGAATCATTAAAAGACAACCTAAATAATATAACACCACAGTGGACTGGTGTAAGAGTAAGAAATGAATTTCAAACTGTGGAAGTTTGAAAATTGGAATTGTCGGAGTGATAAAAATAAAAGGTAATAAAGTTACCTTAAGATTTTCCTAAGAGTTAGGAATTCACTCTAAAACATCACTCATCAAGGTGATTGTGTTGACAATGCCTTGAAAAGAAAGGAACAGAGGCTATTGTTATAATAAAAGTTGCACAGTAATATATCTCTTAGGTGAGATACTTACTGATGACCAAATGGAAGTCCTGCACAGGCACATCATCAGTTGAGTGGGCTAAATTGATAACTATAAGTCTATTCTTTAAAGCTCAGATAGGAGTTGAGCTAATGATGACTAAATGAGTGATGAATTAAATTGGGGAGATTGATTGAGATTATCAAGTAGGTCAAGGATGACTACTAATTATGGATGTTTGGTAAAGATAATCTCAAATCAAAACATTGAACATGTAAGTAAAGTTCTTAGAACTTGAAACAAAGAGCGAGGCAAGAATATTGTGAGAGATTCATGATTTCGTTAAAATATTCATTCAAGTGAAATCCAAAGTCATCATAATAGGAATAAATTGTTGGTGATCTAGAATGAAAATTGATAGTGTCAATTTTACAAAGAAATATGAGATATATCAGCAGGATGGAGCTGAGTAATATAACCTAGAGGGTTATATTATTCTTGCCCTATATGAATGACAACTCATGCTCAGAAATTCCTGATAGATTAACCAAAGTTGTGGTGCCAATTGAAGGTTATTGATAATGTAATTGTAAAACTAATAGAGTTTAAAAATTTATTGCCAGTTATATGGTTTAAATTCTCATGGAAAAGTAAGTAAGATATATGTTTGTAAAAGAGATGAGGGTCGTAGAGAACCAGGATTATTATTTCGGTAAGGAACCAAAAATTTGCTTCTCAGGGGGAGAGATGTATAATAGCTGGGAGGGACCTTTCTCAATCTTAACACAATATATATGTAATTGACCTTAGTTTCCAGAGAATATAGTTTCTGAGCTTGTGACTCGAAATATATTAATTACTGGAAGAAATAATTATTGTGTGAGTTCTCTAGTGATATTTTAATAGGCTATATATAGAATTGAGGTATTTACCTTAAAAATTTGTATGCCTTACTTTGTCGTTAAACGGTGTGGGACGAAAAGTAAAGATACAAATTAGTTAGAGCCTGAGTAATTTAGAACTACAAATAAAGGTGTTATTAGACTGTATGTATATAATTGTAACTAAGATATATGGAGAAAATGTAGCTATTGATAGAATTTCTCAGTTTATACTTCATGAAGAAGTGACGGTGATGATGAATTGTGTGAGTTTAGCTGACACATCATCAATTAAGAGAGCTACTTACAGAGCTACTAATTTGATCTTTTGAGTTTAGATTCAAACTGAATTGTAGAAGATTCAATGGTGATTGGTTGTCAAAAAGCTAATCAGGATTATATAGAGCGTTAGAGGTTAACAGGTAGTGTAAATTATCCTGATTAGTCAGTTTTTTATAATGGTGCGTTATGGTTCAAGGATAGATTATAGATTCCACTTCAGAGGTCAGGTAAGGCAGGAAGTGCTATGGAAATCTCATAGATCTCTTTACTGCATTCATCCAGATAGCAGTAAGGAATATCATGAAATGAGGGGCCTTTATTTATTGTTAATCTAGGATGAAGACTGATGTGGTTGAGATAATGAAGAGATATGAGATATGTTAGCAAGTGAGTGTTGGGCACAGGAAACCAGGAGGAATTACTGCATTCGCTGCCTACTCTTGAATGGAAATGGGAAAATAGATTGGTGGATTTTGTTTCCAGTTTATCTCTGAGTTCACGTAAGCACAATACGGTAAATATTATAGTTAATAGGATGACGGAGTCTGCGCATTTCATGCCAATTTCTATGTGAAATCCTCTTAATTGATTATATAAAGTATACATACATGAGGTGTTAGATTTTAGGGTGCTTCAGTGTAGACTATTTCGGATAGAGATTCGAGATTTACGTCTAGATGATGGAGTGAGTTGCTACGAAAGCTATGGAACTGATCTTAACCTCAGTATGTTATGCGATCGGCAGTCCAATGGGTAGCTGGAGTAATAAATTTTAGTGCTAGAGGATATACTTCGAGCTTGTGTCTTGAAATTTAATAATAACTGAAAGAGATAAATTTCTCTATGTGAGTTCATTTGTAAAAACAATTGTCAAGCTAAAATGGAATGCTCCTTTAACATTTGTATGGTCAACCATGTCATTCACCGGAGTGTCTGGACAGGGGTTAAGATGCAAGTTTATTGGAGGCGGAATTGATTTAGAACTACACAGAGGAGATGTAGCAGAGTCGCCAGTGTTTAACTACAACACAATTAAAACAGAAGAGATACGCCAATAAATATCATAGGTGGTTGGAGTTTTCAAAGGAAAAATACGTTTTGTTGAAAATCTCACCTATGAAATGAGTGGTATAGGTTTGGACTGTGAGGTAAGTTAGCTTCAAGGTATATCAGGTTGTACAGGATATAGAAAAGCATTGGTCTTATTCCTTACAGGTTAAAGTTGCCTCCTTAGCTAAGTCGAAGTTCTTAATGTTTCTACATGTTGATGTTATGTAAAAACGAAGACTCAATTCACTCAAAGGATTGATTGGAATGAATGTGATCTTCGGGAAGACTTATCTTATGAAAAGCAGTCAAGGGTATTACTTGATCGTAAGAATTAAAAAGCTGAGAACCAAAGAGATTTCTTTGGTTATAGTGAAAGGAGGATTTCAAAAAGATGAGGAACTAACCTGAGAGCGGAAGTATGAGAAACACTTTCCATTTCTCTTCGAAAATGCAGGTAATTTCATATTACTTTAATTTCGAGGACGAAATTGCTTTAAATTGGGGAGACTATAATGACCCGTTACCTTAAGATGGTGATTAGTACTAATCCAAATCCTAATTAATCCGAGTTAGGCTCGTGATTAAGTTCGGCGTACATCGAATAGCGTGTGCGTGTGTTTGCATGATGTATGCTGTTTGTTTGAATAGTTAAATCAATTTATGCACAAGCCTATAAAAAGGAAAATACCCAATAAACAATTGTTTACCGAGACACCAAGTGTGACGAGGGAGTCGTGGCACGAATGTACACATTCAAGGACACTTGTAGGCACGTCCGGTGAGTTTATTGGTGAATAATATGCGATATATATATTTATATGTTTTTAAATATATAAATATATATATATATTGGGAAATAAAAGAATATTAGAATTATAAGGGTTATTGGATCATCTCGAACAAAGTGTAAGTGCTTGATGTGTCAAATTTTTTGTCAGTTAAGGAGTGTCACTTTAACGCATCAACCACGCGACCGGTCTCAAGATAGCACGACACGTATCTCGAGAAAAATCTATATATAAAAACAAAAATTGATTCTTATCCAATTCAATCAAAAATTCGAGAGGGTTCGGGAGGTTGGTTCGATTCCGAATCAAAGGAGGTCATTTCAAGAGCCGAATTCAATCTTGTTGAGGAGCTTAAACGGATTAGAAGCTAGTGATCATCACTTTGGTAAGTTTGATTTTTGAGTTTGTTGATATTCAATTATCTCGTGATTATCAAATCTCTGTAAATTGAGGTTGTTGTTGATGTTTATAACATCATTAGAGGTCATCCCAGGTGATTTGGGAATGTTTTGGATATGGTTTAGGTCAAGTTTGGATTAGTGGAAATGTGCTTGTATTGCAGGTCTAGTACGCATAGCGCGTTAGGCATTGGCCAAAGCGCGCTACGCGTACTGGGGAAGATGACCGACATACGGATAGCGCGATATCCATGTCAGGTAGCACAATATCAGACCCCATAAGTGTGTAAGAAGTTCAGTAGTGCGAATAGCGCGCTAGCTCCTGGACAGAGCGTGTTATCCACACTCTGATCAGTACAAAACTGATTGGATTTGGGTTGTTTGTCGAGAGCTTTAGGTCTAGGGGTTCGAATTAGAGTATAATAGACCTGAATTGACAACAAATGGTTGGTCTATGATAGGTGTTGGTTACCCGAGAGAGAATTATTGACCCGAAAAGTTAAGAATTGGACTGGGACTTAAACTCGAGGTAAGTACAGATTCGCTTATTTATCAATATTGCCTGGCTAATTTAATATATATAGCTCATGTAGTTGTTAAACTGAAATGGGGGACTATGTACACTGTGATGGTTTTTCTAATGAACAGAAAATGGTGTATAATATGATCCATGAGACTAGCTCCTCAGGGCTGAGACTAGGTTGTATAGTACTTGGGGTCGATCTCCTAGTCTATACTTAACTCCTACTCAGTTAATAGGTTGCGTAGGTTACATATTCACTATAGGGTTTAGGATAGAACCATTGGGCATTAATCGATTGGCAAAACATCATATATGTGTGGTGTGTTCGTTTAGCACTCATATTAATGGCGCCAGTGGGTAATCGGCCCTAGTTTTATAAATAAAATGGGGATCACAGTGTAATAGTCCAAAGATATTTGCTTTGCATCCATTTATGTATTGAATTTATATGCTTTCCATATTCTTGTTAGATATCATTAGTGCATGTTGTTATTGCATGATATCTTTGACTATTATATGGAATGTTAACAGTTATGTGAATCCCTACTTTCGCACAAGTTGGAGCGCTCACCCCATTAACATTATAGGTAGATCCGACGAGTGCTACAACTACGAAATGGAGAAGTTATCGGAGTCTTGAGCTTCTCTTCGATGTAATGACTTTCTCTGGTCTTATATATTTGCATTGAATTACATATTTGTAATATCACATGGGATGGGTGATTTGTACAATCGAGATTTATTCCGATTTGTTTTTGATATTGTATATCTTAATTTGGTTATCGAAAAAGGTTTTAAATTTCCGCTGTGTATATGATTTGTTTTATTTCGATAATCGATATACAGTAGTGCTTGTCAGGTGTAAATGGTAAGGCTGCTAGTTCGAGTTAAGTCTAGTAAGGGTAATATGGGCTTAATTACGGTTTCTGGTCTAGTATTGCCTTAATCAGGTTAGGGGATGCTACATAAAGACATGCCACTAATGTGATGACTTGAGCTTGTTTTCAATTCCCAACCAAGTCTCAAAACATGTAAATCTAAAATAGTAGTTAATTTCCTTATAATGCTCTATCATGCTAAAAAAAATGATATTGAAAATCAAACATGAAACCAAACACAAGGTACTCGTCTTTTCTCCGGTGCTCCTTTATTGCCATAAACCAGAAAATTCCATAAAATCAAGGAGTTTATTAAAATCTAAATAGTTAAAAACTAAACTTAACTTAAATAAAAATGCATGAAAAAATATAACAAAGTTGGGTTGCCTCCTAAAAAGCGCCTTTCTTTCAAGTCTTTAGCTAGACTTGGCATGGAATATCACTTGACACTAGCTACGTGGGAGTAGTCTCAAACGAACACCTTCACCGTTACTTTCGACAATGAAATTGGCACATGCTCATTCAGACTTGGGAGCTTATCTTAGACTTCTAAGACAAAAAAACTCTATCTTATCTAAAACATCCAACACAAAGGTGTTTGTAGCGTAGAAAATCTTTAAGTGCTCCTTTTCTTCCACTCCGTGTAGAATTCAACATGTATGCATGGCACATGAGGCGGTTTCACTAACACCAAATGTTGATCTTCCCTGCTCTCTTCTTGCGGCTTCTTTGACCTTTCAAAAGTCACTTCAACTTCTTTCTCGACCTTTTTATCATCATAATTGTGCAATCATCGGAAATTTCCATGAAGTTAAACTCAAGTTCTTTGGTTGGAAGGGTTTGTTAGACAACCTCATTCTCTTTTTTTCTACATTAAGTATGGTACATCCATAAGAATCTTATCTGCATTGCCACCAAATTGGATGTACTGCCACAAAAAATCTACAATTTCTTGGCTAGCATTAGCAGAATGAGAGTAATTTCCCCAAAATTCACAAGCATTGACCTATTGTGCAAAGAAATGCTTATTAGAAAAATCTTGTTCATAACGTGACATACATACCCCATTCACACTATAATAGTGTAAGTCAAGATATCGATCATGATTTTAGTGGTAGGAGTAGTTAGCCTTGAAGTAAACCTGCAAAACACTGAGATAGAAGGGAACAAATTTTTTTTCATAAATAGTAGCCAAATGTTAATCAACACTAGTTCTTGGAAACGATGCCAAAAATTGATGTTGCATCATACAACACCAATAATAGTCTTGGTTTACCGACTACTTGGATATGTAGTGAGCCAATTACGATTGATTCTATAGAATCCAGGGTAAACTTTAGGATTCAAAGGGGGTTTAAAAAGAAAACTAATCTAAACTTATAACTAATTAATAACAAGGAAAGTAAATGCGATATAAACATAACTAATAAACTAGCAAATTAAATAATAATTTCAGATCAAGAAGACGCATAGACCACTATAAGTATGATTTAGTCATCGATTCGAAAAGGTTATTTTTCGTCAAGTCTATAGATAGGCTTATAGTGGCTCACGCCACCTCGTTCTTCTCATGTCAGTAGAGGGAACGTGCGACACAACTACATACCAACTAGACTTATAATACCACCGGATATGACGTAGGTTTTCAACAGACTAGCAACATTAACGCTCTAGAAACCTATCATGAGTGCTAACTAGCGTCAAATTGTCCACTTGTCACATGAAAATTGCACTACACTGCTACCCATTTCCTATCCCAATTGCATAGGGGTACACCGGTTGCCAACAGATAATGCCCCACTTGCCACCAAATGTTATCCCCTTTACCGAACAGTGATAGGATCACTGTAATGAATTCTAACCTAACTAATGTGCACATGCATTTACACATCAATTAAGTAGAAATTTTAAAAATCTAAGTCGTAAAAAAGAATCTCATAACAATAATGCAATAAAAAATACAAGACTTTAATGAAAAATATGGTATTTAAGAATTGAATCTCATAAATCACTTATTGGTGTCCTTAATCCATACTATAATTTAGCCTACTAATACCATATGAATCTCCATTACAAAATAGAAATAAAAAATATAAAAAGAAAAGAAAAACAATGGAGAAAAAATGGAGAGAATGGAAAGGCATAGAGGAGAAAATGGAATGGGATATGGAGAGGTTACCGCTCTTGAGAGGAGAATAGGGCTTTTTATATTTTTCTTGGTCTCTAAAAGATTAAAAATTCTTAAAATTGAATTGAATTTGTTATATAATTGTTGGATCAATAATAACACGTGCGAAATCTTCCAAAACTGCAAAATCTGATCTCGATTCTCATAACATACCTCACTGTCGAATGTACGAATTTCCAAAGTGTTGGGGATCGTTGCAGAGGCGCTACGGTGCTCTGTTATTTGTTTCATTTTGTCTCAACTCAAGTTTCAGCGTCTTGCTAGGGCCTTACATTCATACCTAAGGCACTGGGAAAGCACTAGCTCTTTTCTAAGTGATTTCGTTTTAGAGATTTTAGGTCACTTCTAGGCGCTAGCTTTCCAAAATTCAAATCACTTTGATTTTTTTTCTGAGTTGCTAAACACCCTTAATCCTCACCAAATCCACTATCATTTCTTAAAAATCATGAGTCTTGGTCCAGCGCCTTGCTAGAGCTTTAAAAAGATATGTTTATAAGGCGATGTCAAGGCAGTGGCCTTTTCTTGTAATTTGAACCTCTGCTTTCTCTAGGGTCTTCACAAAACTTGATCCTCAACATTTCCATTGTGTTTCTTGCGATACGCTCACTTTTGTCTAGTGATTCCTTGGTTATTTGTGTGCAATCTAAGGTATTGTTAAGGCTCTAGCCCTATCTTAAGCTTTTTGAATAGATTTTGATGGGAAATCACTCATTTTACTTCAATAGCCTAATATAAAAACAAATGATTAGTGTTATAAATAGGGAATTGGGCCTTTGAAATCACAGTAAATACACTAAAATATAGCAAAATTAGAGACTTATCAATAGGTGAGCCTGGGTAAGAGAATAGGAAAGCCCTAGAAATAAGAACCTTCTAAAAAATACAAAACTTATATTCTGCGATTATGGCACTGCGAGTGCCGCCGCCATTATTTGGGAGTGGCGCCTGGTCACGGTGTGGCAATATATAGAAAGTCTTAGGCAGCAAATCAATCTGAAACTTCTATTTCTGAACATGGTGTCGTCGTTAACATCATCCCTTGTAGAGTTTATGCCGTCAGTTCATTTCTGGCGCTGTATGTTGTTCTTATGTGATGCCTTTCTTGGCGTCGTAGGTCTTCAGTGGCGCCATCCATTCTAGGGGCATCAAGCTTGTTGGATTTTTACTAAACTTTGACTTATTTCCTAGATTTGTCTAATTCATACACAAACACTCAAATACCCCTATAAATTTCCAAAGTAAACTTATAGAGCAATAAAACACAACTTTGCACTTGAATTACATAGCAAAAAACCTAGGAAAGAGTGCACAAATAATGACTCATCAAATACCCGTAAACTTAGAACTTTGCATGTCCAGAGCAAAGGTTTATCTGACATAACGACTAAATACATTGTGACAAAATTAAGTGATGCTTTCCTAAAACTTTATCCTCACTTTGCAAAAAAATAGAGTCCTTACAATCGAAACTTAGTCAATCTGTTTAACAAGAGACTTGGAATTTTTGAAGGTTGGTCAAACATGGTCACTTTTCAAGACTACACTTTTCCAAAACTCTAGGAATTTACAAACCATAACCTTTAACTTACTTACAAGTTTTCTAGGTCTCTTTATCAAAGTAGTAGACCCAAATTGATCCGTTTATTGAATGGATTATGTTAAACGGACTTTATCACCACTTTTCTCTTATTTGCATATTTTCACACCTTTAAGAGTCTATATGGCTTATTTAAAGGTAGGCTATTATTTGGTTCATGGCATTGGAAGAACTTGCTTAACCTAGCTACGAGCACTTGAGCTAAATCTTTATTTCTTAATAGGACTTTCTTTTTATGAACTTTCGCATTTTATTCATCTAGATATCCTCACTTTCGCCCTCTATATGGTTGTTTTGTACGATCCCTTCTCCATTTCCTGTGGATACCAATATTATGTGATAATTGTTGTCAAGAATATGTTTTAAAGCATGTTGTTAATTCATTTCTTTGATACATACGCATAATTTGATTCAACGATATAATTCATGTTTAGAATATTTCGATTAACATATATTCTAATATTGAACGATGCGAATTTTGTATGTTCACATGGTAGAAGTCATGCTTAGGTTAATGTGATTCTAGTGTTGAATACATAGTTCATTTCTGTTCGATAATTATGTATGTCCTCACGATAGAAATCATGCTTTAGGTTAATATGATTTTGGTGTTGAATGCATGATTAGTTTTTTGTTTCTCGATTCAATTGCTTGTATTGTATTGATAAGAATTGAAATTCGTTTTGATCATATATCTCATTGTGGTTATATGTTAGTATATTCCTATTAGATAAGAGATAAACTTTTAACCAGATAAGAATTACAAATCTTATAAGATATGTGAGATATATAATGAGTTTTTATTAGATAAGGATTCAAAGTATCTTAAATCTTAGTTGGATTAACATAAGGATAAGATATTAAGTTAGTGGTGGGCCTGAATTAATTAAAGACATTTTGATTAATATTTCTTAGAATTAAAATTAGGGGTAGTTTTGGTCAATTGGATTGGCTAAAATAATGAGAAATTTTAGGCGATTTCTAATTTTTAGAATTGGAATTCATTGTCTTAAAAAATGGGGGCGCTGCCCCTTATACCCCGTCCACTGACCAATCAGCGGGACCGCTACTAACAGTTCGTATCACAAGAAAATCCATATAATAGTCAATATTAGTAAAATTTCCAAACTTGTTTAGTGATTTTACTTGCATTGTAATATCTGATATCTATCTTGTTTGAATTATGATCACTAAAAAAAGTAAGAAATTTCTTTTTCCAAATTTTACGTCAAGCGCCATCCATTCTTAAACACTTATCAAGATTTCGATCACATAGATATGGGTCTGCCTCTGCATAGTATATTGTGTTATCTTGGTGAGGCAAGTTGAGTAACGGTTACTCTATTGTTTGAAATACTTAGACTTGATAAAGCTATCAAAACGATTTTGGGCTTTAGGCATAAGATGAGATAAAACAGGCTAAGACATAACATAAGATGTCATAATCTCATAAAAACAACTAAAAGTTACATATGATGTATTTGGTAAATGGTACCTACCTAAATAACTTAATTCAAAGTGCCATGCCTTAGTTGTCTTGGAATTAGGTGAAACATGAATTTTAGTCCCTTAAATTAACATAATGTTTTTAAGAGGGTTGTTAATTTCGTGAGAGTCTATTCCTCTATACTAAAATGAACTTTTGCATAATCTTTGTTGTAGATTTATGGCCTCTTCAAATCACACTAATCCCTTGTCACTACGATCCATCCTTCAGAATGATAGGTTGTCTAGGAAAAACTTTCTTGACTGGTTCAGAAACTTGAGAATTGTTCTTAAGCATGAACGTAAGTTGTATGTCCTGGATGATCGAATTCCTGAGGAACCGCTAGCCAATGCTTTAAGAGCTGTGAAAAGTGCACTTACTAAGCATGTCAACGACTCAAGTGATGTTGCATGCATTATATTGGTAACCATGGTTCCTTAACTTCAAAATGACATGGAAAACATGAAAGCTTCTGGCATGGCTACGATGCGAAAGGAAATGTTCCAATAGCAAGCTAGGCAAGAAAGGTTCGAGACTGTCAAGAACCTTAATTCTTACAAAATGGTTGAGGGTGCGTCAGTTAGTCCTCATGTTCTGAAAACGAAAGGCTATAATAACCCTCTTGATAAACTTCAATTTCCCATAAGTTAAGAGTTGGCTACAGATTTGATCCTGAATGCATTGCCTGATAGTTTATTCACAATTTGTGATGAATTATAACATGAATAACATGGAGAAGTCTATCTCAAAGTTGCATTTAATGCTTAATATTGCTAAGCAAAATTTCATGAAACCCGCTGCCAATGTGTTGATGGTTCAGAAAGGAAAGACTATGAAAAAAAGGCCAAAAGCAAGGCTAAAGTTTCCAAGGCTGTTGTGACCGTCACAAAGCCTATGGAACAAGTCAAGCCTAAGGTTGCTTTTACTTCACAGTCCCATAAGGAAAAGGAAAAAGAAAGAGATTGTCATTTTTTCTATGCACCTGGGCATTGGTTCAGAAATTGCAAGCCCTGTCTTGAAGATTTAAAGAAAAAGAAAAGTAGTGTGACTACTGCTTCAGGTATTTACGTTATTGAAGTTAACTTATCTACTAGTGATTCCTGGGTATTGGATATCGGATGTGGATCTCACATTTGTATTAGTGTGTAGGGACTCACCAAAATTAGAAAGCTAAAGAAAAGAGAAGTCATCCTACGAGTTGGAAATGGAGCAAAAGTTGCTGCGTTGGCTGTAGGATGCTGAGTTAATTTTACCTAGTGGACTTGTTTTATTTTTAAATTATTTTTATTATATCCCTGCCTTGAGTAGAAACATAATTTCAATTTCGTATTTGGATTTGGATTGTTTTAATTTCATTTTTGCAAATAATAAATGCTTCATTTCTCATAAGAACGTTTTCTATGCGAATGCTGATTTGTGTTATGGTCTTTATATTTTAAACATGAAAAGCTCCACATATACTCCTATTCTTAATGTAAATACAAAGAGATTCAAGTTAAGTGATTTGAATCAAACTTACCTTTGGCATTGTCGTTTTGGCCACATAAATGAGAAACGCATTTCTAAACTCCATAAAGATGGATTTTTAGATTCATTTGATTTTGTCATATGAAACATGTGTATCTTTTTTACTAGGCAAAATGACAAAGAGTTCGTTTACTAGACATAGTGAAAAGAAAAGTAATTTATTAGGTTTAACTTCACCGAGAGGTGGATGATTTTAACTTCAGATATGGTTACGTGTATCTCATGAAACATAAAGGTGAATCTTTTGAGTTGTTTTAGACATTTTAGAATGAAGTGCAAAATCAACTTGATAAAACTATTAAAGCACTTGGATTAGATCGAGGTGATGAATATTTGAGCCAAGAGTTTGATGATCATCTTAGAAATTGTGATATTGTCTCACATTTAACTCCAACAACTTCACAATGGAATTGTATTCATGAAAGGAGAAATCGATCTTTATTGGATATGGTTCGATCTATGATGATTCATGCAGATCTTCCTATTTCCTTTTAGGGTTCGTTTACACTGAATCGTGTTCCTTTTAAAGCGGTTGATAAAATACCATATGAGATGTGGTTTAGGAAAAGACCAAGTTTGTTTTTCCTTAAGATTTGGGGCTGTAAGGTTTT
Source organism: Stephania cephalantha (assembly GCA_039657325.1). Lineage (NCBI taxonomy): Eukaryota > Viridiplantae > Streptophyta > Magnoliopsida > Ranunculales > Menispermaceae > Stephania > Stephania cephalantha. The sequence goes on from CM077573.1 coordinate 25,404,372, forward strand.
CGTACAACGAAAAATCTCAAAAAAATTATCAGCCAAATCTACCAATTGTGTATTTATTAGTTATCATAAAGAAACTAGAGGATACTTCTTTTATAATCTCATTGAGAGCAAAGTGTTTGTTGCTCAAGATTGTGTCTTTATGGAAAAAGATTTTATTTCAAAAGACAACAATGGGAATAAAGTAAGTCTTGAATAAGTTCAAGAGCCACAAATAAACACTCAACAGCTAGTAGGAGATCAACAAAGTCCTAGTTGAACCCCACAGGTATCACAAGACCCGCGTAGGTCTGATGTGGTAAGACATCAGCCTGAGAGATTTGGATTCCTTATTACTGATAATAGTGAGGTGTTACTTATAAATCAAAATGAACCCACAACTTATCAGGAGGCTATCTCTAGCCTTGAGGCAGATATATAGCTTAGTGCCATGAATACTGAGATGCAATCCATGTATGATAACCTAGTTTGGAACCTTGTTGATTTACCTGAAGGTGGTAAGAACATTGGAGGTAAATGGGTTTTCAAGAAGAAAACTGACATGGATGACAATATGCTTACTTATAAAGCACGGCTACTAGAAAAAGGTTTCAGACAGACTCAAAGTGTTGATTATGATGAGACTTTTTCTCCTGTAGCCATGCTTAAATCCATTAGCATTCTAATTGCCATAGCTGCATATTATGACTATGAGAAATGGAAAATGGATGTCAAAATAGTTTTTCTAAATGGAAAGTTACTTGAGGACGTGTATATGATATAGCTTGAAGGGTTTGTTCATCTTGAGATTTCTAGGAAAGTGTGCAAGCTTCAAAGATCTATTTAAGGATAAAAGCAAGCTTTTCGGAGTTGGAATATTCGTTTTGATGAAGCAATTAAAGAATTTGGTTTCATTAAAAATGAAGATGACCCTTATGTACACAAGAATGTCAGTGTGAGCGTGGTTGTTTTCCCGATATTGTATGTTGATGATACATTACTCATTAAAAATGGCATCCCAACCTTGCAGAGTGTCAAGTGTTAGTTAGGGAAGTTTTTCTCGATGAAGGACTTAGGAGATGCAGCCTACATTTTTATGATTAAGATCTATAGGGATAGATCTAAAAGGTTGATCAATCTAAGTTAGAGTACTTATATTGACAATATACTGAATAGGTTCAGTGTGCAAGACTCTAAAAGAGGGTCGTTGCCAATGTCTCATGGTATAAGTCTCAGCAAGACTCAATGTCTTAAGACTAATGATGAGCGAAATCACATTAATACGATTTCATATGCATCAGCTATTAGATCTATCATGTATGCCATTTTATGCACCCGACCAGATGTACTATATACTTAAAGCGCAACAAGCAGATATCAGTCAGATCCAAGTTAGAGTCCCTGGATAGCAGTAAAGAACATTCTTAAATACTTAAGAAGGACTAAAGAAATGTTCTTGGTCTACGAAAGTTTGGAAGACTAGCTTGTTGTAAATGGTTAAACAGATGCAAGTTTCAAACTGATATAGATGACTTTATATCGCAATCTGGATATGTGTTTACTTTTAATGGAGGCGCAGTGAGCTGAAAAAGTTCGAAGCAAGAAACTGTGGCATATTCTATAACTGAAGTTGAGTATATTGCAGCGTCCAATGCAGCTAAGGAGGCACTTTGGATCAAAAAGTTCGTCTCTAAACTTGGCGTGGTTTCTAGTATAGCTATCCCCGTTTACTTGTATTTTGACAACAACGAGTCGATAGCACAGGCCAAGGAACCAAGATCACACTACCAATCTAAATATATACTTAGACGTTTTCATCTCATTCGAGAAATCATTAAGAGGGAGACGTGAAGATTTGCAAAGTTTCTACAGAAGACAATGTGGCAGATCCTTTGACAATGGCTCTTCTACAAGTGAAACAAGATGGTCATGTTAGGTCATTAGGTATTAGATACATGAATAATTGGCCCTAGTGCAAGTAGGAGATGTTGGGGAATGTGCCCTAGATCAATCTACAAATATTATTTATCTTATAATTTTAGTTAATAAAATAGAGGTTTTTGTTTAATGTTTTATTATAAGTGATTGCATGTTTACCTTATAATAAGATGTATAGGTATTTGTTGAAATATTCTAAATGTCCCTAGTCGGTCATTATACTGGGAAATATAATGAATTAAGACTAGTGTGAATCTTGATTGATGATCATGCGTATAAGGATACGAATCGAGATCATGAGTACTTGTTAAGGAACAAGGTACTGGATCGACCTGTTATGAGAACACCACATAGCTTAAGTCATAGGTGTTACTCATGATAGGTATATCATTTAGTCCTTCGACTTGAGATTACCATAGACTTCAATATTAGGAATATGGTAATTTGACGCAATCAAACGTTGTCTATAACCGGACGATTATAAGATTGTGATTGATTACCATGTGAATAATATGTGAAGGTGTAATCAAGATAGAGTTTTTCACTCTCGTATATAAAGATATATGTGGATCCCTCGATATGAGAGTCTGATAATGGCCAAGTCCAAGTGAATTGATATGATCAATATCACTTAGATGTTTTCAATTTACCTAAAGATCGAGACTAGTACGATTGAACATTAAGGGTGACTTTTCATGCCTTATGTTTAATCAAAGGATATCGCACGACAAAAGGATATGATATATGTTATTCCTTTAGGTTGTATTGATTTTGATATTCACTGCTAATATCGCACGAACCTATTGGGTCACATATAAAGAATGGCTTTGCGTAATTTCAATTGGTCCAGAGTAATGAATTTTATATGGTAAAATTCATGACATAAAAGCTTTTACGATTTGTTATATGGTAACTTATTAATAGGGGCGTATGTATAATTTGCTTAAACTGGCTAAATACAATAGTTGTATGATAAATAGAATTTTAAGTGATGGCTTATCTACACATATAAATAGAGGTTAAAACTCAAAAACCAAATAAGATTTTCGTTTTTGCTATTTTCGAATTCTCTAGATATTGGGAGAGGAAGAAAAATATTTTATATCTCTCTTAGGACTAGCACTCCAAATTGTAGTTATCGTTCGTGTGTGGATTTCTGATAGAGGACGTGCACTTGAACGTCTTGAAAATCGAACAGTCAGAGAATGAAACCACGAATTAAGGAAGCTTTACTTTTGTAGATCTAGTTTAATGGAACTTATTTTCGATTCTGTTGGGGTTTTTCAAAAATTATTTTGAATTTTTCGCTGCGTATGAACCCTAAAACCCAACAAGATGTTGGTGGGTGGAGCCACTGCAATATTTTTGTCTTTCAGAAATCTAGCAAGCTTCGACAATCACGTGTACTGTGACCATGAATGTTTCAAAAATTGTAGTAGGTGTCTGATCAAGGAGAGCGAGTGGTGGATTGAGATGACCATGACGGGAAGTAGTTCTCATTAAAACCACCACGATTAGAATGTAGCAATGGCAGTTGCATTCACGTATTCATTTTCCTTTAGTAATCGCTCAAAGTCGGTCAATTTCTCAAAAAGTTCAGAATATGAGATGGTAGAATCTTGAATTTTGATGGTTGTAACGATATTGTTAGACTCATCTCCTAGTTGAGTAATGATATGAACAACAAGATGATGCTCACCCTACCCGATTTTTAGTAAGTGTCAACTCATCTGCAATAAAAGCGCATTTCTTGAAGAAATTCAACACCCGGCTTAGAACCTTTTGGATTCTTGGCAACATTTGCTTTAAAAGAAATGATTCTAGATCGGAAGGAACTGGCATAGCTGTGATGCAATCCCTCCCAAGCTTCATGAGATGTTTCAACCGACAAAATAAGTGGTTGAATGGTGGCAGAGCATCTGCCGAGCAAAGCGATGATGAGAACTTGGTCTTGCCTGTATCAAATTTGATTATTTTGGTTTGGAACCTCTTGCATCTCTTTGTTAACGACATATTTTGCTGGTGGAGATAATGAGCCATCAATGTAATTCAACAAGGTGAGGCCGATTAGTGTTGCTTGAACTTGCTTTTCGCCAAACTGAGAAGTTGCAAGAGGTGAAAGTTATTGGAAAGTGCGTTTTCTTGCAGATCGAGAAAAAAAAAAAAAAAAAAAACTCATTAGAGTACTATATGCTCTGATACCATATTGGAAAGTGCGTAGGAGCATTAAATTGAACTACAGCGGTGGTAGCGGTGGAAGCCATGATTTTCTTGCAAATCTAAAAAAAAAAAAAAACTCATTAGAGTACTATATGCTGTGATACCATATAAAGTTTTTATATATTATGATATGGTTCAAAGTACAATATAAAAACAAATGAGAACAACGGTCAAAATGAGTAAGATAGGAAAACTAGCTGTGAGATAATGCAAGTTTGGAAAGCTAGCTGTGGCAAGATTTGTGTGAGATAATATAGATATTTTGCTGATTTGGTGGAGAGTAAATCACGGTTGATGTTGATCTTTTACCCTATGAATCTCCAGGTCGAACTAGCGGGGATTAGGGAAGGACTTTCAATGGCCTCACATCTGCAAGTTCAGCGTCTAGTTCTCGAATCAGATTCCACAAGTTCCATTGCACTCTTTCAACAGGAAGAGAATGCGCACCACCCAGCTGGTGCCTTGATTCGAGATTGCAGGGATCTATTAAGGGGCTTTCACCATGTCCGTGTACAACATACCCTAACGGAAGGAAACTTTTGTGCTGATTGGATTGCTAATTTTGGCTTTGCTCAGGCTGGTGGAACAACTCAAGCTATCCTCGACCCTCCGACGGACTTGAGAAGCTTACTTCTGGCTGACGCTATGAGCACAGCCTTCAAGCGACTGTAATTGTTTCAGTTTACTTTTATCACCCAAAAAAAAATAAAAAAATAAAACACAATAAGCTAGTTTGTGTTTGGCAAACATAGCCTAAAAATGTATGATTCAAGTAAAGAATTGGTTTTTTCAGTCAAAAAAAAAAAAAAAAAAAAAAAAAAAAAAAAAAAAAAAAGAATTGGCTTTCTACTCCTAAGTAGTAAGAAGGTCAGCGCTAACTAGAATGATACCCAAAACGCAAACTGGAACACACACCCTTGCCACATCTGTCATTCCCGTTCACTTCGGGATGCGAGCTTATGCATCCCTAGATTCAAAAAGTTTGGTAGAGACTAGGGAGTGAGCTTTCCGGTGTATGCATTATAAGGATGTCATTCTACCATTTTCGCAATAAGAATTCCAAATTGGACAATCAAACGACATAAATTAGTCAAATACATCCATATTGTACGGTCGTGTATAAAAAATAAGGGACATTGAGCCAAACAGGAAAAAAAAGACGTAGAAGAAATTGGTGTCACATAAATTGGTCAAAATATTAACCATTTCCACAACACTGTTTTGTATATTTGTTTTCTTTGCCGAAAGCAGGGTCAGCGCTAGACAGTTAGTCCCATTACAAACTAATCCCATGATCTTGGGTCTCCCTAATGTGAAGCGAACAGAACAGGCCATCAATTCTATATTGTCTATGTTCTTTGTGTTTGCTTCTTCGGTCCGCTGTCTTTCCTTATCTAATATTATTCTATGTTCTAGTTTCTACTGTAATGCATTCTTCCCATGTATTTGCAAAAACAGAAAAATGTAGCAGTAGTGAATCTGGGTGGACAATGTACCTTACCTCTCCTCAGAGTAGCAGACTCGATGAGCTCGATGGCAATGCTACCGGCTACAATTCTAGTTATGATGATGACAGCGACGATTCTTTGGCATCAGATGCTTCTTCTGCTCCTAGTCACCCGGAGCATACATATGGCAACGGTGAAGCCCTTCGAAACGTAGGGCACTTCCAGCATGACAAAACACAACATAAGATAAAGTTATCTCCAGACAAGAAACCATACAAACATATGGGCAGAAGAAGAAATGAAAGGAGCAAGGTTGAAGATAGAGACAATCTTGTTACAGGAAGAATTTCTGCTACTACAGTTCCGATTAGAGGCAAGGTTAGAAAAACTAACAGGATGCACAAAGGAAAGTAGCTTTCTGTATAAGGATTCCGAAGAAATGAAGGGCCGGGGTTAAAGTACTTTCTAAAGAAGCAGGATCTCCAAATATTATTGTTCAATCCGAAAGCGATAGTGCAATTTGTAGCCAAATATTTGTGTGATCTATGTGTCGCACTGCAGTACCGTAAGGTTCTATAAGGCACATACACTGCTCCAATAATATATGCACTTCCAAAAAAAAAAAAAGCGTCACGTAAAAAAGGATGTATCAGTTCAGTAATACCTTACCGTTTCTATAATCTTGATATTGAAATGCCATCAGGAATGGGTACAATATATTATCTGTCAATGACAACAGTAATAGTGAAGAGAAAACCATGACTTAAGATTGTGGAACAGGCATGGCCAACTTGCAGCTGTTACAATGAGATCCAAATCTTATTTCATCTTCCATCCAAAAAGGGAACTTGAAAAACGGAATACTAAGAAGACAGCTACTCACATTTTCCAATGTTTCCAGTTTTCAGGGAAAGATTTAAGGAAAACAACTTTGTACAATCAATTAGCACAGATATTTTTTTTTCATTTTAGGATCAATGTGATATCCTTCAAATTAATATGATTAAAAAGATATAGGCGAAGTCCAAAGATGGTCTGCAAATGATACAACTAGAAAACTCTACACATTAGAAATTGAAGAAATTTGATGATTTAAAGGTAGTCCTAAGAGAACTTGAATACAATAATTAGGAAGGGATCATTAAAGGATTATAAAAGCACTTTTGCATTAAATCTAGTTGTGTGGAATTATTTGATCCATATAGTTGACCCAAGTACAGGCCAAGCACCCCTATCACAGGACCTGGATATTGCAATTTCAACATATCCAAGTGCTTTGACAAAAAGAAAACAAAAAAGAAAATCCAAGTGGGGACAATGAGAAACATAATTGGAGGTTGTAAATGTTTCTCCAAATAAATACACTGAAAATGCACATGCAAATACAGATATTCAATCCATAGCCAACCTGCCATTCTGATCATGAAGTTTAAGAGAATATCAGGTTCTGCTTTGAATTCTACTATTTTTGAGAAGAGCTTTGAACTCTAGTATCAGTTACCATAAATAACGACATGAGCCATATAACTACAACCTAAGAAAAAAAAAAAAAAAAAAAAAAAAAAAAAAAAAAAAAAAACTAGGAATTCATTAAGCAGCACACTGAAAAAAGGCTCATGATCTTACAAGTTATGGTTGTTCCTTGTGCAAGTGAAATAACAACAATAACAACATATCCTCAGTCTCAAATTAATTGGGGTCGGCTAGATTGTTCAAACTCTTCCATTGTGCTCGATTAAGTGCAATTGATGGCGAGCCTTCAAAACCCTTCAAATCTCTTTTAATTAATGTATCCCAAGTTAACTTTGGTCTACCTCTACTTCGTCGAATTTCTACAGTTTCTATTTAGTCAAATTTTCTGGTGGGGGCATATTTAAGCTGTCTTTGCATGTGACCAAACCACCGCAACCGTCCTTCCCTATTTGTGTCAATTGGTGCTACTCCTATTTGTCTTTGAATTTCTATATTTCTTATTCTATCTTTACAAGTTTTACCATACATCCACCTAAACATCCTCATTTCTGCTACGTTTATTTTATGTAATTGTTGTTGCTTTACAGCCCAACATTCACTTCCATATGGCATAGCTAGCCTAATTACGGTCCTATAAGATTTTCCTTTTAACTTAGTAGGAACATTTCGATCACAAATCACCCCTGTTGCACTCCGTCATTTCTTTCATCCAGCTTGGATTCTATATATGACATCATTCTCAATATTCCCATTATTTTTTATGATTGATCCTAAGTATCTAAAGTGATTCACCTTAGGAACTTCTACTTCCCCTAATTTTACCACTTCATCATTTCGATGTCTAGTATTTCTAAACTCACAGTGCATGTATTCGGTCTTCGTTCGACTCAACTTAAAGCCTTTAGATTCTAATGTATTCCTCCAAAGTTCTAATTTCCTATTCACTCCATCTTTTGTTTCGTCCACAAAGACAATATCATCTGCAAATAACATACACCATGGTATATCCTCTTGAATATGACTAGTTAGTTCATCCATAACGCCTAGTGCAAGTGAAACTTATCACTAAACCACTGCCCGACAAAATCAAGCATCAGACCAAACTGTCAAGTTATTTAGTCAGTGCTCAAGTTAGTTATGAGACAATTCAAGAATCATGTACCTAAGCAATGGATAATGACAAGTGACAATTTGATGACACTTAAGAAATGAAAGAAGTATAACCATATGCTAGCAACATTACAAGAGCTAAAATCCCAATATGTAAAGAGGGGATTATAGAAGTGAGTAACAATTACATAGGGTATAGGGAAACAATATGTTGCTCGATTGAGCGAATACACTAGATGCAACCACTAGACAAGCTGAGAACTGATGTATGGCTAGTATCTCTCTATTTAGATATTCCTGAGAAACTATAAAAATTAGAAGTTTCAATCAAAATGAAAAATTATTGCAGAAGTCCTTGAGTTTAAGATCACATGAATAAAATAATTACTATAGGAAACATGTGTAAAATGACAGGTACAAAAGGGTATTAAATTTAACGCAGTTTTAATAGAAATCATCTAGCTAACCTAGAGTTCTTTCTTAATATGGAACTCATACTATCCAAGGATATCCATTTGCATAGCGTGCATTGTGACCCATAGGATAAATGATAAATCCATGTCACTCCAGATCTGCACCAAACAAAAGGCATGTAATATGGGCAATACTTATCTATATGGTGAAATAACATAATAAAGATGGAAATTCAAACCCAGCACATTATTTGTAATCAACCTATACAATTCGAGGACATAGAATTCTATGGCTACAACATAGCACATGTTAATGTTTGTCCACTGTCACACGACTATTTATGTTTTTGTATCTCTAACTTGAGTTTTGTGATTAGGACCGAGGCTGGAGCCTTCTTCAATACTACTGCAAACTAATTACAGTTAGAGTGAAGAAAGATTTACATGCCAGCAAACTGGCATAGAGATATAATAGCAATAAATTGGTGGTAAGAAACGAATGGAGTTATATTAAGAAAGATAATTTTTTTTGGTGCAAAGAAAGATATATTTTTTGTCTATCTTTCATTCTGTATTATATTTTGATTCATTATGTATTGATTTACTAGGCAAAGACATTCATTTTCTTCTCTTTTATTCTGTATTTGTTTAATAACAAGGGAGAAAGGTAGTACAACAACAAAGCCTCAATCCCAAACTTGTTGGGGTCAGCGAGGGGAGAAGGTAATATGACAACGTAAAATGAATGACAAATCAAATAATAGTTTCACTGATGAGAATCAATAAAACATGTTATGCCTAAATATGGAAAATGTTTGCACTCACAGTAGAAACATAGGGGAAAGCATAAACTCAAACTATTGGAACCTTGAAGAACAATTAGACTGCCATAGTCATCAAAGAGAAAAATAGCATGCATTAGATAATCAAATATGGAATAGATATTAATAGTTCACCAAATTTCACTCTGAAGGAGTCCTTATTGGGCTAAGAGAAAATTCCTCAATTGAAGAAACTTCTGCAAACAGAATACTCAGATCCTGGACTGCTTAGCAAGCTTGAACCACTCAGTATGGAATGACCCCAGCATATCAGTCCTCTCATAAGTGTGCGCTCCAAAGTAATCCCTTTGAGCTTGGACCAAATTGGCAGGAAGCCTCTCCCTCCTGTAAGTGTCAAAATAACCAAGACTAGCGGACATCCCTGGGGTACTGATTCCTGCATTGATAGCAAGACAGACTACTCGTCGCCATGCAGACTGTCTTTCAATAATCTCTGTTGCGAACTCTGGGTCCATTAGGAGATTTGCAAGACCAGCGTTCCTGTCATAGGCCTTCTTAATACGATCTAAGAAGATAGCACGAATTATGCAACCTCCCTTCCAAATTCTGGCCAGCTCACCCAACTTCAGATCCCAGCCCTTCTCATTGCTCTTGGCCCGAATCAAATTCATCCCCTGGGCATAGCTGCAGATTTTAGATGCATAAAGAGCTTGGCGAACATCATCAATCAACTTCGCCTTATCAACATTTGGTTGGGATAAAATGTCACCAAAGCCACCTGATTTAAAGACTTTTGCAGCTTCCACTCTTTCTTCCTTCAAGCCACTAAGGAACCTACCATCCAATGAAGAAGCAATGGTAGGAGCCGCAATTGATAATTCAGCAGCTTGCTGGACAGTCCATTTGCCAGTTCCTTTCATGCCAGTCTTGTCCAAAACTTTGTCCACCAAATAGCCGTCTCCCTTGTCATCCTTGATACCAAAAATATCAGCAGTGATCTCAATAAGGAAGCTCAGAAGCTCCCCTTTGTTCCACTCTGAGAATACATGTTTTAATTCCTCATTCGATAGCTTACCAACCGATTTCAACACATCGTATGCCTCAGAAATCAGCTGCATGTCACCATACTCAATCCCATTGTGCACCATCTTAACAAAATTTCCTGACCCTCCTAGGCCAATATAGGTAACACATGGACCGCTATCAGGAACTTGTGCAGCCACCTTAAGAAGAATGTCTTCAATGTGCTTGTAGGCCTCAAAGGATCCTCCAGGCATCAAAGAGGGCCCATGTCGAGCACCCTCTTCACCACCAGAAACTCCCATTCCAAGATAGAGCAGACCCAATTCGGCCATCGCTTTTTCCCTCCTCTCAGTGTTCTCATACCACTCATTTCCACCGTCAATAATGCAATCACCCTTCTCCATGAAAACTGATAGTGTTTTTATAGTTTGATCAACAGGAGCGCCAGCCTTAACAAGCATGATTATCACACGAGGCTTTTGGATCGACTTTACAAATGATCCGGGATCATGGAAGCCAAATAAGGGAAGGTTTCCCTCCTTCTTTGCTCGTTCCACAGTCTCATCGACCTTGGAAGTGGTACGATTGTAAACAGAAATGGGGAATCCTTTCTCAGCAATGTTGAGGGCAAGATTTTGTCCCATTACAGCAAGGCCAGCTAGGCCTATTCTTGAGAGGTTTGAAGAAGGATTTGCCATTTCAGATCTGCCAGAATTACACCAGTCAATAAAACGAGGAAGAACAACCCAAATCAGAATCAATAAGGAAAATTGTCATTCTTCAACCCAACAAAATAAAATAAATTGACTATAAAATTGTCATTCTTGATCGATAAAGCATTTCAACAACTAATCACCGAAACCAAAATCAAATTCATCCAACAAAGGGTCATATTTGTTGAATCAATTAAAATAATCCATAGCAAAGATATAAATCAAGAGAAGGAAACCAAGCAACTTTCAATAAAAGCTAGATCAGATATCAAAAGCAATCACAAATATCAGATCAAACGAAGAGGAACCACAAAATCAGAAAAATACCAGAATAGATCACACACTTTGTTCTCAAGAAAAAAATGATGGATCTGACAAGTTTTTTCAGAGATGTTAGCTCGACCTAGAGACGTTTTGGATCTGAATTTTGAAACAGCTGATCAATACAACGAAACGAACTCGAATCTTAATATAGCAAGAAAAAACTGATTAAAAAAGAACCCACCGAAGATGAACGTTGAATGAAATTCAGCTGTTTCTCGTCAAATTTCCCTGCGTCGCCAACAAAAAGTCACGTTTCTAGAGGCTCAGAGACCAGGTCTTGTACCGAAGCAAATAGCCATATGAATCTCAAATGCGAATGCTCGAAATGTTTAGAGTACTTTCACCAAGTTTGTTTACCAATCAGGCCCCTGATGCAAAAAAGAATAACTCTTCTTGCCCCTCCCTAACTGTACAGGAAGATGAGTAACGCAGACACCTAATCAGTTTTCAGCCGTGCAATACATCTAGAAGTAGCAAGATGTATCACATAAAAAAACACTCGCTTAGACTTATTAGATGTTCAAAATTGATGTCCAAAGTGGAGTGGGTGCTCCAAGTGGATTAAAAAAGCATTTTCCAACTGTATATTAGCCGAGTAGTTGGATTGAATACAGTTATGATTCCACTGAAATGTCAAGGGAGAAAAGAGGAAATTAAAAGGATCTATGTATTATTAGAAAAAGGAGAGTTAGGTGAGAGTCGAGAGACCATAAGGAGCCCTCGATCGTAAAGAGAAAAAGAATAATGCATTTTGGGTTGGTGGCTGCTGAAGGTAGGTGAGAATGAGAAACGTTTTTTTTTTAAACGTTTTTTTTTTAAACGTTTTTGAAAAATGAGAAACGTTTTTGTGTTGGAGGCCTCGATCATTGTTTTCAAAAAAAAAAAAAAAAAAAAAAAAAAAAAAAAAAGAGAAACGTTTTTGAGTGCCGGGTATCATTAAAACAAAACTAGCAAAAAAAAAATATAGAAATTATAATTTAATTAATCACATAATCATGTCACAATCAAAATCTTATTTTGTGTTTTACTATCATACCCCTCACTTGAGTGCGAGAAAGATTAATGACTTGTATTTTTTATTTTTTTGTTATAAATCTTAATTATAAAATCATCATGCCACATGTCATGTTAAGAGAGCTTCTCAAAAGTCACGTGTCACGTCATGAGACATTCTCACAAAAATAGTTCCTTTATATATATAGATGCTTTTTTTTGGAAGCGGTTAAAAGGATCCCAATTTTTGCTTAACGTACTCCACCTTAGTGAAATGACTCAACCTATATAAAAGGCTTTTTTACTAACCGTACCCTACTCGCCCTACTTACCCCGCCCCACTCACCCATCGCATCTCACCACCGACCCGATCCCACGAAGTCCGAGCAAAACCACGTCGATTCGACGCCGTGAGTGCATACCTCATCTCTTTTATTGTCGACTTTGAAGTTTTTTTTGAATTTTTTTTTACTTTTTTGAGTCAGTATTTTTGTAGGATTGGTTTTGGGTTTAAGGCTTCAATTTGGGAGTTGAATCTTGTAATTTAAATGCAAAGTTTCGATGGAATCAAAAATATTAAACGATTCTGAGCAAAACCTACAACTTTTTGGTCATTCTCATTTGTTTTTTTTGGAGTTTTGAAATTTTATGTTCGTTCTAGTTGTCCCGTGGGTGTTGGACACACAGAGTCGACACCTCTTCAGAGGAGTCGGATACACAGGTCGACTTCGACCGAAACCGCAAAAATAACTAAGTTTCAGTGGGTGACGGAGGTATCCAACCGTGACCTCTTTAGAGGTGTCGGTCCTATGTGTCCGACACCTCTAAAAAAATTGTGCGTGTCCGACACCTCTAAAGAGATGTCGGTCATTGTGTCTGACACCTATTCAAAGTGGGTGAGGGTGAAGGTAATGGGGTACAACAAAGGTATTTCTAGAATTTTGAGAAAAAAAAGTATGGTACACTAAGTAAAAAGTGGGGTACAACGAAGTAAAAATTTTAAAGGGGGTACATTTAGCAAAAATTGGGGTCCGTTTAGCCGCTCCTTTTTTAGGTAAAATAAACAAAAATGCTTTTTCCCAAAAAAAGGACTGCTTATTCAACTCTTCTTTACTAAAAACCGTTTGGTCCAAGTGGTATTAGATTTCATCCTCTTAAGTGAGGTTTCGAATTTGACTTTCGTGAATGGAAAAAAATGAGTTGGGAGGCCCGCCCTTATATGGGGCCCGATAGTGCCCGAGTGTGGATTAGTCAGTGCGATTAGTCAGTGACAAAACCATATGGGAAATCAAAATAAAAAGGAACATCGCCTCTGTTCATCCAAGAAAAAAAGAATTCAACTCATCCTTCCTCTCTCTCCACACCCAATCTTAGTTAACCATCCATTGCCTTTTAGAAACTCTATTTACCCACCCAATAAGTAATATAAAAATCTCAAAAATACACTTATACATTGCACCTGTTGTAAACTAAGTTGTAAGCCAACTAGAACTTAAGTTGAACTTGCTAGAGACTTAAGTATAGAATGCATAAACTAAGAACTGCTATAATAAGTAGAGAATAGGAGACAAGAGAGAAGTGAGATAGAGATGAGAATGTAGAGATTTCATTCATACATTGGTGCGTAAATTACAATGGGGTTGACACCTTTTATATTGGTCATTTGGTAATGATGATAATTGTACTTATACAATGTGTACAAGTTATACATACATCACAAGTCATATAACACATCACAAGCAACATAGACAATACATGGAAGAGTTGGTGTACATTGGAGAGGATTACAAGTTACATGAAGTGTGAGAGCCATGTTTGATGTTACAATTCAATGTGAGAACCATGCTTCACAATGTGGTCACATACATGCACAAGTGTCCATCCATTTCATAACACTCCCCATTGGATGACACTTGTTGAAAGAATGTGTCTCGTTAAACTTCTACTAGAAAAAACCTTGTGGGAAAAAATCTAGTATAGGAAAAAGAGTATAATATTTGTAACGACCCGTAAAGTATACGTGCCACGTGTCATGTGGTCCACGTGGGTTTAGGCCGGGCGGGGCCCAGTGTCGTGGGGAATTTGGGTCGTCACAATATTGCTTTATAGTATACTATTTGTTGATTGCCTCATTAAAAACCTTGTTAGGAAAACCCAGTAGGACAAAACCATAGCTAAGGAAAAGAGTGCAACACATTGATACACTTAGAGATATTATATAAATGTCTCATTAAAACCTATACTAGAAAAACCTCGTGGGAAAAGTCTAGTATAGGAAAAATAGTACATTAATTGCTCTCATAATTTATTTATTTATTTTTTATATAAAGTATAATAATGTTACGATTGTTTCATTAAAAACTTTGATAGGAAAACTCAGTGGGATAAAACCATACCAAAGGAAAAAAGAGTGCAATACACTAACCAATAACTCATTTTGATTCTCCCACTCATGTTCACATGGGCGAGACATCTTGTGCATTTTGTTGTACATGGACATCGTTTTCTAAATGAACCATTTAATGTTGAAGCATATGATTGCCACTCTTTTGTATATAGTATTTGCATCAAGTAATTGATTCATAATGTGACGGCCCCTACTTCTAAACAGGGCACCGCCCGGCCTAATCCCGTACTAAAGCCTTAATCCACATGATCTAAGACTTAAATACGTATTAGTCAGCCTATCGTCCCTATATTTCTCCACATCCACGTATTGATATATTATCCAATTTAAAGGTCATTCAAATTCAATGATCATGCAATTGCGGAAGCATTAATTCTCCAAAACATTCCTAAGTGTGGAAAACCAAGAAAAGACAGCATCACATGCATGTATAGATATGACACTATTCACTCAACCAAATGTACCACCCGAAATAACATTATTAATAATAATACAACAAAAGTCGAGACGTACAAAATGAGTTAGGAGAGTCGCCAAACTGCTCAGAGGAAGTCGCCGATCTTCTCCTTCCCCGGTATGTCTGCTGCTCGACGGACCTACACCCACCGTCACAAACTAGATGGTGAGTATAGTGATATTTAAGTACTAACTGGAGAATTTCATGTCACATTTCCAAAAGAAACGAATGGTATTTAAAAGCATAAATGAGCGAAATAAATTGTTGAAACAAGTAATGCAAGTAAATACCACAGTTAAAGATTTAGAGATAGACACAGGCTAAGTCGAGATGATCTACGTCCAGTCGGCGGTGAAACCTATCACCTATCTTTTCCCACTACGATATGGAGCTGCGCTCAACATATCTCACATAAATAGCGGAGCTACGCTCTATGCTTTCCAACATCAATCTCATGCTAGCCGACCACCCTGAGTCCCATACCTCGTGTACCGCGCAAGTGTAGTGGTGAGTGCCGGAACCCCGGTAAACCCATGTCCTCGTGAACCGCGCATCTCTCGTGCAATGGACACTAGATAATCCCTACTTTATTTTCAAAGATAAATACTTTCCGAAATTCTAGGATACCAAGATAAATTCGACTACAAAGCCCAAAGAAAATCGAATACAAGTCTATTTAAATTCAAAGTAGTCCATTAGCATGCTTTTCATCAATTGTATTCACGAACGACATCAAGTGTAGGAACTAGAGACAATGAAATAATTCACAAGGCATCATGTCACAATATTCATCCATGAATAGATAAAAGAACAACGTGATGTGAGATGACAAGTAGTAATGTCTACCAATAGACCAATAAATCAATAAGGGTGAATGAAATGAAATATAAAATTCTCACAGTTGTACTTACAAGTCACACGCTTGTCCTAGTCTATCCGATCCCTCGACAAATTGAAGTGCGTGCCCAAACACCTGAGTTCCCCCGTAGTTCCCTAACATTCAATAATATCTCACTTAGGCCAAATCGAAGTCGAGACAAATTTTGAAAAACCTTTTTTATTTATTTTCGGCCATTCGGCCCTTTTCGTGCTTTTTTTAACTCAAATACATTAAGCGTACCCCATATGCCGCTACCTCGGTCCCACGTCAACACGCGACTCGAGGCGCGTCCCCCGCTCGTCTCGATATCTGCATACCTGTAAATGACTTAGTAGTTTACACATGTATAGTACACTAGTCAAACAACACGACAAATATAATATTTACCTCGGCCACCGTGCCTAGGTAGTGACACGTATCTCGCTGCGAGTCCCACGTCACGGGTCATTTTGTCCTGATTAACAAAGTAAACGTGTATTAATTATTTGGACCGTGACAATACTTCCCAACTAATAGGAAGTTTGTCCTCGAACTTAAACTAAACGAATTTTATACCTGACTCGAAGATGTACGAAAATCTATTTCGCATATAGTCTTCCTGTTCCCAAGTGAGTTCTGAATCTCCATGAAACTGCCATTTTACTAACACCTTCGGGATAGACTTGCTTCTTATCTGTTGTACCCTTCGGTCAAGAATTTGAACTGGTTGCTCTTCATATGAGATATCTTCACTCAAATCAATATGACTCAAATCCATTGTCGGTCTCTCGCCTACCTCTGACTTGGCTAGTCGAAACATCGAAATATGAAACACCGGAGAATTCCCGACATCTGTGGAGGTAATTCTTACTCGTATGCAACCTTTCCAACCCGTTTCTTGATCTTGAAAGGCCCGATGAATCTTGGTGCTAATTTGCCTTTCAAACCAAATCGTTGATGACCCTTACGAGGAGAAACCTTTAGATACACTAAAGCTCCCTCATCGTACGTGAGATCTCTGCGATACATGTCCACATACTTCTTCAGCCGATCCTGGGCTCCCTTGAGTCTCTGACGAATCAGTCGTACCTTCTCCGTATGATCGACAACAATCTCAGGCCCCACGGTCTCTCGGTCCTCTGGCTCAGCCCAACACGATGACGAGTGACACGGTCTACCATACAAAGCCTCAAAAGGCATCATCTCAATACTGGTCCGATAACTGTTGTTATATGCAAACTCACATAACGGTAGGTACTCCTCCCATGATCCGCCAAACTCCAAGACGCACGCCCGTAACATATCCTCGAGAACCTGTATCAATATCTCAGTCTGCCCGTCAGTATGAGGATGAAAAGCCGTATTAAACTGTAGGCGCGTACCATATTGCTCCTGCATATTTCGCCACATCCTGGATGTCTATATAGCATCTATGTCTGACGTAATAGTCACTGGTATCCCATGCAGTATAATAATCTCTCGCTCAAACAATATACTCAACTGATCAAACGTATAATGTGCGACCACTGTTAGAAAATGAACATATTTTGTTAGTCGATCAACGATAACCCAAATGGAATCATGTCTTCGGGCGGTTCTCGTCAATCCTCTCACAAAATCCATTGCAATGTATTCCCACTTCCACCGTGGAATAGGAAGAGGCTATAGCAACCCTCCAGGTCTGCGATGTTCAGGCTTCACTTGCTGACAGATCCCACAGTTATGGATAAACTCTGATATGTCCGCTTTCATCTCAGGCCACCAAAAATGTCTCTTCATATCATGATACATTTTGGTCCTTCCTGGATGAACAGTGAATTGAGAACGATGTGAATCGTGAAGAATTTTATCTCTCAGCTCGGTATTGACGGGATCCACAGTCTGCCCCTGAAGCGCAAACACTGGTCAGATGTCTCCGTCCAATCAACACACTCTACACTCTGCGCTAACTCAGTAAACCTGGAGTACAACCAGTCGGTCCTCTGACCCTCTGGCACTCTCTGTGTAGATACGGTCTGTACTCTCATCCGCGCGCAAATCTCAACTCGAGTTGTAGTAGGAACCTCCGCATCTCCAACAGGTATCCTACTCAGCGCATCAAATAAATCATATATCCTCGGGAGTGGATATTTGTTCCTAATTGTGACTTTGTTCAACTATCGATAGTTAATACAAAGTCTCAACGTACCATCCTTTTTCTCACAAAAAGGACGGGTGCTCCTCATGGCGACATAGAAGGTGTGATGAATCCCTTCTATACCAGATCCTGGAGCTGAGTCTTCAACTCTTCTAGCTCTCGTGGTGCCATCCGGTATGGTGTTATGGAAATCGGTTTAATACATGGTACCAACTCGATAATGAAATCGATCTCTCGCGGCGGCGGTAAACCATGTAAATCCTCTGGAAACACATAAGGAAACTCTCTAACAATCGGTATATCTTCCACCCTACGTCCTTGACTATCTGGTACAGTGTACAACGAAATCAACGCTTCCATCTCCTCACTAGTCGCAGGTCGACCTCTCGTACCTACAGTCCTCGCTGCACTACCTTTATACGTGAATGACGGACGCCCTGGAATCTCAAATATCACTGTCTTGCCGAAACAGTCGATATGAGCGTGGTATGCAGCTAACCAGTCCATTCCTAAAATCGCATTGAATGCCAAACATTCAAGGACGCTAAAATCGGCAGGTAGCTCTACTCCATCTATTGTGACGAGACATTGCTTAATAATACTATGAGGGTACACTCTATCCCCGGCTGCTGTACTCAAGATCAAATGTACGCTAAGCCTAACAGGTTTCAACCCTAGGATGTCTAGCATGCGACCAACAATAAACGATACGGTAGATCCATAATCAAATAAAACGTATAAAGCGTGATCGCAATTAGAAACCGTACCCTCGATAAGACCTCGTGTAGCGTCTGCGTCTGACTGGGCTACCATGTGGACCTCCTCTCGGGCCTGTTGTGCGTACACTGCTGTAGGATGCGGGCACTCTCTTACGATGTGTCCGACCTGTCCACATCTGTAACATGTCAACTGTCTGCGCTGACTGTCACGGCCCAATAGTTAATACTCGTTTAATTCGTTAATTAGGACACAATGACCCGTGACGTGGGACCTGCAGCGCGATACGTGTCACTACCGAGGCACGGTGGCCGAGGTAAATGTTATATTTGTGTGTTGTATGCCTAGTGTAATGTATTTGTGTAGACTACTAAGTCATTTACGGGTATGTAGATATCGAGACGAGCGGGGACGCGCCTCGAGTCGCGTGCCGACGTGGGCCCGAGGTACCAGCTCGTGGGGTAAGTGTAACTAGTTCACTTTATTGCAAAAAAAATAAAAATAAAAATAAATGAAGATAATTTGTGGTGGGAAAGTATATATATATATATATATATATATATATATATATATATGTCTCTATATTTCTTCTTTATCTCATTCTCTCTCTCCAACTTAACAAAACAAAAAAAAAACAAAACAACAGCAATCGCAACAGCAACAGAGAGAAACCGAGGAAGGAGAGAAGAAGAATAAGAGATTGGCAAGTGAGAGAGAGAGATCGGGAGAGAGAAATAAATCGACGGTCGAAGGTGAGTTTTTCGGTGTTGTGTGTTGGTTGTTGTTGTTCTTTGTCGGTGTGGTGGCCATGGAGGTCGAACCTCCATGGCCGACCGAGAGGAACGGGAGAGATGGCAAGGAGATCTCCCTTGTCATCAAAACCCATGGGGTTGGAGTAGGGAGCGAACCCCAACGCCTCACAAAGAAAAAAAAAAAAAAATCGAGAGGCGCAGCCTTCGCGAAGAAGAGGAAGAAGAGGGGATCGGGTCGGGTCGACCCGAACCCATGTGGTCGGGCCGGACCGACCTTGACCCGAGGAGGACCGAGTCAGACCGACCCGGATCCGGTTGGATCGGGTCGGGAGAGATGGCAAGGAGATCTCCCTTGTCATCAAAACCCATTGGGGTTGGAGTAGGGAGCCAACCCCAACGCCTCACAAAGAAAAAAAAAATCTGCAGAGGCGCAGCTTCGCGAAGAAGAGGAAGAAGAGGGGATCGGGTCGGGTCGACCCGAACCCATGTGGGTCGGGTCGGACCGACCTTGACCCGAGGAGGACCGGGTCAGACCGACCCGGATCCGGTTGGATCGGGTCGGGTTGACCCGAACCCACCTCAATATATATAATATATATATATTTAATTATTTAATTAAATTAAACAGTTTTTAATATATAATAAATTCCTGAAAATAGATAAAATTATGAAAAAATTCAGGAAAATTCCAGAAAAATAGGGAAAAATATATTTGTGACCCACATCAATAAAACTTCAATATTTCTATAAAAAGTGAAGAATTCGGGAGTCGATCGAGGCGTTATATCGGGGTTTTACCTCGAAAAACGTGAAATCGTCAAATTGGTCTCGAACTCAATTTTGACCGATGTCGACCAATTTAGGGATGTTAAATCATTAAACTAAAATCTAAATTGATACATTTTCAACTGTTAGGATCCTAGAGGAGCTATTACGGGGTTTGGGTGCGTACATCGACGCGATTAAGTAGGATAGCTTAGGAATTGTGTGTATGTAAGTAAACCGATTTGAGACATTTATTTACATTTCATTCCCTTTATTTATTTATTCTCGTTATTCGAACTGAATTGCCTTTGAAATCCATATGCTACGACTTGTTCGGTGCTCATTTTATGATATTGTTCATAGCATACTTTGTTGTGTATATCATTGATTTCAATTCATATACTTTGTCATGTTGATCGTTGTGTGTGGAAGTCAGTGATATAACATGCTATTAGGATAGTTTGTTTATTTTGACTCAAATCCTTTGTGCATTAGTATGCTATTACATCTCTTGGATTCCAATGCTGTGTCATTATTGAAAATGAAAGTGGTTCTTGTGGTTAGGGTCATTTGATGATAGAAATTCAGCTTTCATACGGGGTCACTAGACTTGCCGGGTGTTAGGGAATTTCTCCACTACCTTGCATGACACACGGGGTAACCGGACCTCGGGGTTTGTTGGCACAAGAATAACTTGGGTGAATATGACGAGTTTTAAAACTCGGGTATGTTAGCAAGTATACATTCCAGTGACGACTAATTCACTTGGAATAGAAAAGGTGTATCGTACGTACGACCTTTTGAAATTATGATATAGAGCTCAATATGTAATAAAATGATATAGAGCGAGCTCATATTGTAGTGGAAAGGCTGATATGATGAAGATCGCGCCGACCGACCCTAATCCATTACTACTTAACCTTGAGTCGGTTTCATATTTGATTATCTCAAGTATCTTTTTGCACGATGTTTATTTCAAAGATAGTTTCTATTTACATTATGCAATTTGATACTTGTTGCCTATTTGGGAATGTGGATCGATGTCTCTCAGTATTACTTAAATAAATTCATGTACTCACCGTCTAGTTTGTGACGGTGGGTGCAGATCAGCCGAGTAGCAGACCAGGCAAATAAAAGATTGGTGACTACCTCTGAGCCGGTAGAGGACTGCTACATACTTTTGTACGTTTTGTATTCTTTTGTATTACATTTTTATGTACATGCTTTTACTTTTGGGTTGAGTGATAGGAATACTCGACTATAGACACATGTTATATATATCACCATTTTTGTTTATATATGCATGTGATCACTATTTCCGTATTTTTCCACAATAGGTTAGGCCTTAGGATTTCATTTCCACTAGTAACTAAATAAGACTTCCACTGAATAATTTGTTAGGAAAAAAAAAATTTAGTAACTCTGATTTATAGACAACCATAGGTTAGTCACTAGAACAAGTAAGTTAACTGTAGGTGGTATCATAAATGGTAAGTGTGTAGGTGTTTAAATAAGGCTGACTAATTCCTCGTTAGGTCCTATAGGGGAGATTAGGGCTTAATTAAGGGATTAGGCCGGGCGGTGCCCTTATTTGTAGTTGGGGCCGTCACAGTTGGTATCAGAGACAGGTTTATAAAGCTTGGCTTACTTATGTGGTGTCGGGCTATATGATACTAACATAGTTAGTATCAGTGCCATGGTTTTGAGAAAACATGGTTCTAAGATTGTAGAATATGGAGTTTCTACAATATGATACCACAACTACAATATGTAGTTAACGGCCTACCTCGTTCAGCTAGAAACAACTAAAAGATTTAAGAAACTATAGAAGTTAGAAAACCTTAGTTAGATGTGGAAAACCAGATGATCCTCGCCTAGAAACTATTAGTTGGGAAGTGAGTGACAATGAGTTGGGGATTTGATATATTTATATACATGTTAATTTTGTTATGTGTATATATGCGTTATCCACGTAGTAGCTGATTCGCGTTCGTTCTCCATTTGCAGTCAGAGATGACGGATCCACGCGATAGAGATGATGCCGGTACGAGTGGTAGCCAGCCTTCGCTACCATCAGCGGAGGATTTTCAGAGGCTTTCTGATCGTGTCGCTACTCAGGGTCAGCAATTGGCGGACCTCATCGCATTGTTGACTTCTCGATTTGCTCCATCACCACAGCCAGCACAGACACCTAGCCCTACTGCACCTACAGTGCCGACCGTAGTCTTGGCCGTATGCCGCGACAACGATGATAGCGACCCCAGCAGTGGAGACAGTGTCTACACCATCTTCCACACCCCCATCAGCTAGTTCGACATCGGTAGTTCAGCTGGCGAAAGATATCATCAGACTGAAACCAAGTATACTTTGACGGCCAGAGGGATTTTGACAAGATAGAGAAGTGGGTACTGTCGTAGGAGAAGCTCCATAGAATTTTGCAGATTTAGGATAGACTCCGAGCTAAGATATCGTCGTACACTTTGCAGCGAGATGCCGATGTGTGGTGGCGTGCGACGATAGCTCCTGAGGGAGAGTTTGAGTCGTGGGATGCATTTAAGACTAAGTTCTATCGGCAGTACTTCCCACCTCCGGTGATGAAGAGGTTGCGGAAGGAATTCATGACCTTGAGACAGGGAGCTGATGAGACGGTGATGAACTATCGAGACAGATACGGCTATTTGAGGCAGTTTGCTGGAGATCTTGTGAAGGAGGATGCTGATGATGTATATCATTTTGGCGACGGACTGAGGCCGGATATTGGTTTTTACGTGGTCAGTTCAGGTGCCAGGACACTGGGAGAGATTTTCGAGCGTGCACTTGCTCACGAGACTTATTATATGAGCCGAGTGGCCGACGGGACACCCTTAGTACCCGCGCTGACACCTGATCAGATGGCGGAGTATGAGCGGAGGAGACAGAAGGGCAAAGGACCGAGGAGATGGGATAGAGGTGTTCAGGGGGCAATTGTGCCTTATGTAGCATCTCCTACATCTTTGCAGACGATTGTGGGTAGACCTCACGTACCACCACCAGTCAGACCTGCATTGACAGCTCTGCTACGTCTACTTTACCAGCTTTACCAGCACCACCAGTTCCACGTCAGCAGCATGGTGGTAGAGGCAGAGGTAAAGGTAGAGGACAAGGACGAGATAGTTCCAGACCAGGGCAGAGACATGCATCTACACAGGCCCATGATCGGACGCAGGTCAATCTAGAACAGTCACGTGTTTTCGATGTGGCCAGGTTGGACATGTGATTCGAGACTGTCCACAGCCAGCGACAGTGATACCTACACAGCGCCGAGAGGTCGTCCATACGATTGCACAGCCTGACGCAGACACTTCACGGAAACTTATTGAGGGTATGGTTTCTATTTGTGGTCACCAAGCTTATGTTCTATTTGATTCGGGTTCGACAGTTTCTTTCATTTCTGGTCGCATGGTCAGCATGTTAGGGTTGAAACCAGTTAGTGTCGGAGTCCATTTGATTTTGAGTACGGCAGCTGGAGATAGAGTGTACCCTAATTCTCTGGTGGAGAGATGCCCAAGTAGAGATCGACGGGGTCGAGTTACCTGCAAATTTCGGGGTGCTAGAATTTCGGAATTCGATGCGTTGCTAGGGATGGATTGGCTAGCATCATATCATGCTCATATCGACTGTTTTGCGAAAACAGTAAAATTTGAGATTCCAGGGCGTCCAGTGTTCGTGTATAGTGGTAGTACACCGAGAGCCGAGGGCACTCGAGGTCGACTTGCGACTAGTGTGGAGATGGAGACTTTGGTATCGGTATATACCGTTACAGAGAGTCATGGACCGAAACTTGAAGAGATTTCGATTATGCGCGAGTTTTCGGACGTGTTTCCGGAAGACTTACCTGGATTACCACCACCAAGGAGATCGAATTCATTATTGAGTTGGTACCCGGTACGAAATCGATATCTATACCACCATACCGCATGGCTCCACGAGAGTTGGAAGAATTGAGGAAACAGTTGCAAGAATTGAGCGAGAAGGAATTCATTACACCTTCGATATCACCATGGGGAGCACCGGTCCTGTTTGTGAAGAAGAAGGACGGTACCTTGAGACTGTGTATTGATTACAGACAATTGAATAAGGTCACAGTCAAGAATAAGTATCCATTACCGCGTATTGACGACTTATTCGATCAGCTGAGAGGAGCGCAATTTTTCTCCAAGATAGATCTACGATCAGGATATCATCAGCTGAGGATCAGGGAGGATGATAGATACATAACAGCGTTTAGTACGAGGTATGGACACTATCAGTTCACAGTCATGCCGTTTGGTTTGACTAATGCTCCTGCCATGTTTATGGATTTGATGCATCGAGTGATAAGACCATATCTTGATCGCTTTGTGATCGTATTTATCGATGATATATTGGTGTACTCGAAGACTCGAGAAGATCACGAGCAACACCTCAGGGAGACGTTGCAGACTTTGAGGGAACACATATTATATGCCAAATTTAGTAAGTGTGAATTTTGGTTGTCTGAGGTTAAATTTTTGGGTCATGTAGTTGGAGCAGCGGGTATTCTTTGTAGATCCAAAGAAAGATTCAAAGCGATTTTGGATTGGCGGCGACATTAGAATCGAGATTCGAGTTTTCTGGGGTTAGTAGGCTATTACCGAAGGTTCGTGAAGGATTTTTCGAAGATCGCTTCACCAATGACCAAGTTGACCCAGAAAGACGTGAAGTTTCAGTGGTCAGAGGAATGCGAGGAGTCATTTGCTCAATTGAAGAACTTGTTGACTACTGCACCAGTGTTGACATTGCCAGAGGTTGGAAAGGGTTTCATGGTGTACACAGATGCTTCTCATAAGGGTTTAGGTTGTGTATTGATGCAAGAGAAGGGTACGGTGGCCTATGCATCAAGACAACTGAAGATACATGAGAAGAACTACCCAACTCATGACTTAGAGTTGGCGGCGGTAGTGTTTGCTCGAAGATATGGAGACATTATCTTGTATGGAGAGAAATTCACACTCTATACTGACCATAAGAGTTTGAAATATCTCTTCACACAGAAAGAGCTGAACATGAGACGCGCGCAGATGGTTAGAGTTTTTGAAAGACTATGACTTTTCTCGGAATATCATCCAGGAAAAGCAAATGTCGTTTCTTGATGCGCTCGAGTAGAATTCGACTAGAAATGCCGAGACTATTCGAGGTCATATGACGCACGAGTATGGTTTACTCGAGGCGCGCGAGCTGAGTCGAGTCGCCGATATTGCTAATGACACGGAGGTACCGATTTGTGCTCAAGTGAGACTTCAAAAAGTGTCCACTCAGAGAGTGTCAGGGGATCAGAAAGCTGACATACTATATCCGAGATTCAGTGAGTTAGCGCAGAGTTCGAATGTTGACCGGGCGGAGACAAGATATCGTGTCTCGATTTTGAGGCGGTGTGGATATCCGAGTGGCGAGAAGTGAGAGATGAGATTCTTCAGGATTCACATCGTTCCCGATTCACTGTTCATCCAGGAAGGACCAAAATGTATCATGATATGAAAAGGCATTTTTGGTGGCCTGGGATGAAAGCGGACATATCAGAGTATATCAGAACTGTGGGATCTGCCAGCAGGTGAAGGCAGAACATCGTAGACCTGGAGGATTACTACAGCCACTTCCCATTCCACAATGGAAGTGGGAAGACATAGCTATGGATTTCGTTCGAGGTTTGCCGAGGACTGTTCATAGACATGATTCCATAAGGGTGATTGTGGACTGATTGACGAAATCGCCCATTTCATACCGATTGCAACTCATCATTTGACCAATTGAGTGTATTTTTCGAGAGAAAGATTATCAAGCCGCATGGAGTACCTTTGACTATTACGTCAGACAGAGATGCTATGTATACGTCCAGGATGTGGCGGAGTATGCAGGAGCAATATGGTACACGTTTACAGTTTAGCACAGCCTTTCACCCTCAGACTGATGGGCAGATTGAGAGGTTGATACAAACTCTCGAAGATATGCTCAGGGCGTGTGTACTTGAGTTTGGCGGATCGTGGGAAGAGTATTTACCGTTGTGTGAATTTGCATACAACAACAAGTTATCAGGCGAGCATTGAAATGACGCCATTTGAGGCGTTATATGGCAGACCGTGTCGCTCACCATCTTGTTGGGCTGAGCCAGAAGACCAGAATTTGTTAGGGCCTGAAATTGTTGTCAATCACACAGAAAAGGTAAGACAGATTCGCCAGAAGCTTAAGGGAGACCAGGAGAGGCAAAAGAAGTATGCAGACATGTATCGCAGCGATCTCACGTACGATGATGGAGCTTTAGTGTATCTAAAGGTTTCTCCTCGTAAGGGTCATTATCGATTTGGTTTGAAAGGCAAATTAGCACCGAGATTCATTGGGCCTTTCAAAATCAAGAAACGGGTTGGGAAGGTTGCTTATGAGTTAGAGTTACCTCCACAAATGTCGGGAATTCATCCGGTGTTTCATATATCGATGCTTCGACTAGCTAAGTCAAAGGAAGGCGAGAGACCGACAGTGGATTTGAGTCAGATTGATTTGAGTGAGGATATCTCATATGAAGAGCAACCAGTTTAGATTCTTGATCGAAGGGTACAACAGTTAAGAAACAAGTCTATCCCGAAGGTGTTAGTCAAATGACAATTTCATGGAGATTCAGAACTCACTTGGGAACGGGAAGACTATATGCGAGACAGATTTCCGTACCTCTTCGAGTCAGGTACATTTGTAAATTCGTTTAGTTTAAGTTCGAGGATGAACTTCCTATTAGTTGGGAAGTATTGTCACGGACCCAATAGTTAATACTCGTTTAATTCGTTAATTAGGACACAATGACCCGTGACGTGGGACCTGCAGCGCGATACGTGTCACTACCGAGGCACGGTGGCCGAGGTAAATGTTATATTTGTGTGTTGTATGCCTAGTGTAATGTATTTGTGTAGACTACTAAGTCATTTACGGGTATGCAGATACCGAGACGAGCGGGGACGCGCCTCGAGTCGCGTACCGACGTGGGCCCGAGGTACCAGCTCGTGGGGTAAGTGTAACTAGTTCACTTTATTGCAAAAAAAAAAATAAAAAAAATAAATGAAGATAATTTGTGGTGGGAAAGTAGCCACATATATATATATATATATATATATATATATATATATATATATATATATGTCTCTATATTTCATCTTTATCTCATTCTCTCTCTCCAACTTAACAAAACAAAAAAAAAAAAACAAAACAACAAAGAATCGCAACAACAACAGAGAGAAACCAGGAAGGAGAGAAGAAGAATAAGAGATTGGCGAGTGAGAGAGAGAGAGAGAGAAAGAAATCGACGGTCGAAGGTGAGTTTTTCGGTGTTGTGTGTTGGGCGTTGTTGTTATTCTTGTCGGTGTGGTGGCCATGGAGGCCGAACCTCCATGGCCGACCGAGAGAGGAACGGGAGAGATGGCAAGGAGATCTCCCTTGTCATCAAAACCCATTGGGGTTGGAGTAGGGAGCCAACCCCAACGCCTCACAAAGAAAAAAAAAAAAATCTGCAGAGGCGCAGCTTCGCGAAGAAGAGGAAGAAGAGGGGATCGGGTCGGGTCGACCCGAACCCATGTGGGTCGGGTCGGACCGACCTTGACCGGAGGAGGACCGGGTCGACCAACCCGGATCCGGTTGGATCGGGTCGGGTTGACCGAACCCACCTCAATATATATATAATATATATATATTTAATTATTTAATTAAATTAAAAACAGTTTTTAATATATAATAAATTCCTGAAAATAGATAAAATTATGAAAAAATTCAGGAAAATTCCAGAAAAATAGGGAAAAATATATTGTGACCCACATCAATAAAACTTCAATATTTCTATAAAAAGTGAAGAATTCGGGAGTCGGTCGAGGCGTTATATCGGGGTTTTACCTCGAAAAACGTGAAATCGTCAAATTGGTCTCGAACTCAATTTTGACCGATGTCGACTAATTTAGGGATGTTAAATCATTAAACTAAAATCTAAATTGATACATTTTCAACTGTTATGATCCTAGAGGAGCTATTACGGGGTTTGGGTGCGTACATCGACGCGACGGAAGCCGGATAGCTTAGGAATTGTTGTGTGTATGTAAGTAAACTGATTTGAGACATTTATTTACATTTCATTCCCTTTATTTATTTATTCTCAGTTATTCGAACTGAATTGCCTTTGAAATCCATATGCTATGACTTGTTCAGTGCTCATTTTATGATATTGTTCATAGCATACTCTGTTGTGTATATCATTGATTTCAATTCATATACTTTGTCATGTTGATCGTTGTGTGTGGAAGTCAGTGATATAACATGCTATTAGGATAGTTTGTTTATTTTGACTCAAATCCTTTGTGCATTAGTATGCTATTACATCTCTTGGATTCCAATGCTGTGTCATTATTGAAAATGAAAGTGGTTCTTGTGGTTAGGGTCATTTGATGATAGAAATTCAGCTTTCATACGGGGGTCACTAGACTTGCCGGGATGTTAGGGAATTTCTCCACTACCTTGCATGACACACGGGGTAACCGGACCTCGGGGTTTGTTGGCGCAAGAATAACTTGGGTGAACATGACGAGTTTTATAACTCGGGTATGTTAGCAAGTATACATTCCAGTGACGACTAATTCACTTGGAATAGAAAAGGCGTATCGTACGTACGACCTTTTGAAATTATGATATAGAGCTCAATGTGTAATAAAATGATATAGAGCAGAGCTCATATTGTAGTGGAAAGGCTGATGTGATGAAGATTGCGGCCGACCGACCCTAATCCATTACTACTTAACCTTGAGTCAGTTTCATATTTGATTATCTCAAGTATCTCTTTGCACGATGTTTATTTCAGCATAGTTTCTATTTACATTATGCAATTTGATACTTGTTGCCTATTTGGGAATGTGGATCGATGTCTCTCAAGTATTACTTAAAAAATTCATGTACTCACCGTCTAGTTTGTGACGGTGGGTGCAGATCAGCCGAGTAGCAGACCAGGCAAAGAAAAGATTGGTGACTACCTCTGAGCCGGTAGAGGACTGCTACATACTTTTGTACGTTTTGTATTCTTTTGTATTACATTTTTATGTACATGCTTTTACTTTTGGGTTGAGTGATAGGAATACCTGACTATAGACACATGTTATATATATCACCATTTTTGTTTATATATGAATGTGATCACTATTTCCTGGTTTTTCCACAATAGGTTAGGCCTTAGGATTTCATTTCCACTATTAACTAAATAAGACTTCCGCTGAATAATTTGTTAGGAAAAAAAAATTTAGTAACTCTGATTTATAGACAACCATAGGTTAGTCACTAGAACAAGTAAGTTAACTGTAGGTGGTATCATAAATGGTAAATGTGTAGGTGTTTAAATAAGGCTGACTAATTCCTCGTTAGGTCCTATAGGGGAAATTAGGGCTTAATTAAGGGATTAGGCCGGGCGGTGCCCTTATTTGTAGTTGGGGCCGTCACACTGACCCTGAGTCTGAGACTGACCCTGTGCCTGATACTGTTCTATGCACCTGTTCGGTCTCTGTCTCGTATCTCGGCCTCTGCCTCGACCTCTGCCACCCTGCAGCTGCTGTCGTGAAGCCTGTGGGGCGGGAAGTGCAGGAACTATAGGAGCTGGTAAGGCTGGTCTGATGGGAGGTGGCAAGGGAAGTCTGGCCGCTGTGCTCTGTGTTGACGAACTGGATGATACGGATGATACAGGAGGCACTGCCAGTGGGTGCGTAGTTGTCCCCGAACCCTGAGATCCTCAGTTCAATCCCCTTGCTCCCTTACCCCTCTGTCTCCTCCTCTCATACTCTACGGCCTGCTCTGCAGAGAAAACTGGGCCCGGTGCTCTGCCATCAGCAACTCGGCCCAAATAGTAGGTCTCATGCGCTAGGGATCGCTCATAGATCTCGGTGCGTCTCCTCGCGCCTGAACTGACGACGTTATATCCTATATCGGGCCTGAGTCCATCACCAAAGTGATATACATCATCGGACTCATCTCTCACCAAATCCCCAGGAAACTGGCGTAGATAATCATATCGATCCATGTAGTGCATCACAATCTCCTCTGGCCCCTATCTCAAATCCATAAACTCTTGTCTCAATCACTTCATGACAGAAGGTGGAAAATACTGCTGATAGAACTTCTGCTTGAAACCATCCCATGTCTCGAAATCTCCGTGAGTGGCCACTGTCATACGCCACCACACGTCAGCGTCTCGCTCGAGTGTATATGATGAGATCTATGCCCGAAGTCTATCCTCAATCCTCAGGACCCGATGAAGCTTCTCTTGAGACAGGATCCATTTCTCAATCTTCTGAAAATCCCTGACTCCATCGACATAAGCTAGCTTGAGTCTGATGAAGTCCTTCACTAACTGAACTTCCACTGAAGTGCTGGAAGATGTGGGCGTGGGAGACGGTACTGCGTCAACTGTCTCCACCACTGGTGCGGTCACGACTATCGGTGCCGCTAAAACTGTAGTAGGAAGTGTTGGCGTTTGGACCGTCGGTGTAACAGTCGTAGGAGTTGATGTCGATGTCGGTGCAGCAAAACGTGTGGTCATCATCGCGATGAAATCAGTCAACTCTTGGCCCTGAGCTGTCACTCGATTCGACAGTCGCTGCAAATCCTCCGCTATAGTAGGAGGTGAACGGCCACTGGGCTCTACATCTCCTCCCCGCGTGTATCATCCATCGGGGTCTGCAATGGATACCGAACACGAATCAGCTTCGACGTGACATAGCGCATAAATAGATAGATACATAGAGCAATTAACAAGTACATAAACCCCCATATCACTGTCACTCACTTCCCAACTACTGGTGTCTAGGCAATGAGTATATGGTTTCCACAACTAAGGTTTGTATTTTATGCATTTTGGTCTCTAAACCTATGCTCTGATCCCAACTGTGTTGGTATCACATTGCCTTAAGCCATATAGTTCTCTAAATCGCTCGATAGCAACTGTGACGCCCCTACTTCTAAACCGGGCACCGCTCGGCCTAATCCCGAACTAAAGCCTTAATCCACATGATCTAAGACTTAAGTACGTATTAGTCAGCCTATCGTCCCTATATTTCTTCACATCCACGTACTGATATATTATCCAATTTAAAAGTCATTCAAATTCAATGATCATGCAATTGCGGAAGCATTAATTCTCCAAAACATTTATAAGTGTGGAAAACCAGGAAAAGACAGCATCACATGCATGTATAGATATGACACTATTCACTCAACCCAATGTACCACCCAAAATGACATAATTAATAATAATACAACAAAAGTCGAGACGTACAAGATGAGTGAGGAGAGTCGCCGAACAGCTCAGAGGAAGTCGCCGATCTTCTCCTTCACCGGTCTGCTGCTGCTCGACGGACCTACACCCACCGTCATAAACTAGACGGTGAGTATAGTGATATTTAAGTACTAACAGGAGAATCTCATGTCACATTTCCAAAAGAAACGAATGGTATTTAAAAGCATAAATGAGCGAAATAAATTGCTGAAACAAGTAATGCAAGTAAATACCACTAGTTAAAGATATAGAGACAGACAAAGGCTAAGTCGAGATGATCTACGTCCGGTCGGCGGTGAGACCTATCACCTACCTTTTCCCACTATGATATGGAGCTGCGCTCAACATCTCACATAAATAGCAGAGCTACGCTCTACGCTTTCCAACATCAATCTCATGCTTGCCGACCACCCCGAGTCCCATACCTCGTGTGCCGCGCAAGTGTAGTGGTGAGTGCCGAAACCCCGGTAAACCCATGTCCCCGTGAACCGTGCATCTCTCGTGCAATGGACACTAGATAATCCCTACTTTATTTTCAAAGATAAATACTTTCCGAAATTCTAGGATACCAAGATAAATTCGGCTACAAAGCCCAAAGAAAATCGAATACAAGTCTATTTAAATTCAAAGTAGTCCATTAGCATGCTTTTCATCAATTGTATTCAAGAACGACATCAAGTGTAGGAACTAGAGGCAATGAAATAATTCACAAGGCATCATGTCACAATATTCATCCATGAATAGATACAAGAACAACATGATGTGAGATGACAAGTAGTAATGTCTACCAATAGACCAATAAATCAA
Organism: Stephania cephalantha; assembly: GCA_039657325.1. Lineage (NCBI taxonomy): Eukaryota > Viridiplantae > Streptophyta > Magnoliopsida > Ranunculales > Menispermaceae > Stephania > Stephania cephalantha. Next base: position 25,437,021 of record CM077573.1, read on the forward strand.
TAAGGGTGAATGAAATGAAATATAAAATTCTCACAGTTGTACTTACAAGTCACACGCTTGTCCTAGTCTATCCGATCCCTTGACAAATCGAAGTGCGTGCCCAAACGCCTGAGTTCCCCCGTAGTTCCCTAACATTCAATAATGTCTCACTTAGGCCAAATCGAAGTCGAGACAAATTTTGAAAAACCTTTTTTATTTATTTTCGGCCATTCGGCCCATTTCACGTTTTTTTAACTCAAATACATTAAGCGTACCCCATATGCCGCTACCTCGGTCCTACGTCAACAAGCTACTCGAGGCGCATCCCCCGCTCGTCTCGGTATCTGCATACCCGTAAATGACTTAGTAGTCTACACATGTACAGTACACTAGTCAAACAACACGACAAATATAATATTTACCTCGGCCACCGTGCCTCGGTAGTGAGACGTATCTCGCTGCGAGTCCCATGTCATGGGTCATTTTGTCCTTATTAACGAAGTAAACGTGTATTAATTATTTGGGCCGTGACACATAACTTGTTGCTACTGAATGATCATTTAAACTTCGAGTTCATATTAATTTATACATGGATCATAATACAACAAATTTAATGCAATTTGATGTGTTTCAAGTAATTTCACGTCGTTCCTTTTGAATTGGCTTATATCTCCCCCTAATGGTGGGAAAACTGCTTCATCAAAGTGATAATTAGCAAAACTTGCTCTAAATAATTTCTCTATTAGGGATCCAAGGCATCTTATAATATGATTAACGCAGAGTTAAATCAATATACGTCTCCTATTGATTTGTCTTGAGATAATCTCCAGCTGATAAAAAAAGTCCAATTCGATAAAGGATGTCCGTGCGAATATACGATATTTTCGCATTATTGATGATTATGGATAATCAAATAGATCTTTCCACATTATGAATGTCATTTGATTTATGACGACATTCGTTTTAATGTGCTTTGTGTATTCCAGAAGTTAAAGCCGGCCGGGAATATTATACTAAGAATAAATTTTCTATTGTTCTGAGTAGACTTCTTCTGAACAAGACATTAACAATAAAATTGTTGTACCATATATTGCCTGAACATTAGTCTTTGTTAAGTTCGAATTCGAGAAATATTCACTTTTATATTATAATGTACATGCATGTAGCACGGTACACAAGACATAAACTCATCGCCCATATTTAGGTCACGATTTAAACACATTTAAATGTGCCTGTTTTATCGAGTCATTTTCAATGATAAAATTCATAATATTTTGCCTTTGATTTTGAAGGCATGGTAAAGGTCACAAAATACTCGGGTATATATATAACGATATTTAGGCAAAATAGTCTTTCATATATGACAAAAAAATGTCACAATTATGAGTGCTCATTGTCAATAATTATTTGTCATTTGTACTAGTGCACCACTTTTGTCTCAATTTTTGGTGGAATTGTCAATATGACTTTTACCTGATATTTTCACATTTTCCACGTCCATAAATTTATTATTGCAATCATGATCATTATATGCAACATATGCTTCTTAATTTGAATCTGAACTAATTGGACGAGAGCGATATTATATTTATAATATATCATTATTTTACTCAGCTATCATGAGACAAGAAATCAATCCTTAATATTTATTGGATTGACGTGCGCACTCGATATTTGTTGCAGCAATAAATCGAGGCGGGCCACGTAATTTTTATTGTCTCATCAGTCATATTTCCACATAGCCTCAACATAGAGGTAATTAAAATTGCAGAATTATAATTAATATTTAACTGATTAAATTTTGTAGCTTGAGACTCAACCGCTCATTTTGAGCTTTTGGAGCATTACCTTTTTTGGTTTTTATATATTTATAACTCCATAGAGTGAAAAGATATATAAAGTGAAATATTCACTTTTCAAATCTCAAAAGAGATATTGGCAAATTATTTAAATTTTGTATAACACAACATAGTCTTGCATAGATGTTTTATTCACAAATTATAGTATCTAATTGTCATGACAAGTAATTCTTGTCGGTAATATAATAAAGCAACAAGTTCAACTATGGTTGAATAATATTTTGAAAATAAATTTATTATAAAATAGTTTTCCCCTTTTTATGTAAAAACATAACATATGATTAAATATATGTTCACAACTTGATTCATTAATAAACAAAATGTAATATTCGTATGAGTTGGTGGGACAACCTCCAGGTTGGGTGGCGAGACATAGTCTACTTAATACCATGCCTCCTCGAACGGGATAACTCGTCTCCCTTTCAATGTTTAGCTTTACCGGGGATAAGGCTTATCCACTATCAACTCAAACTTATAGCATTATTTGTATTATAAAATCAAAAATAGAACAATAACTAATCGTCTGTAGTTTTAAGAGAAAACTATATGTCACACATTGACTTTTGATTCCTGATGTAGAAGATCGTACAAGACGCAGCTACAGAGCATACTTTTGTAGTCGGTGACGTTACAATGCATAATGTATGAATAAAGTACATTTATATAATTAAATATGCATGTAACAAAAAAGAAATTAACCATGACAACGTGGAAATAAATTGAACTTATTTAAATTAATAAAATTAAATAATATCTTCTTAGCTTTATATCTTTGAAAAGCTTCTTGATTTTCAATACCTCCTCTTGTAGAGCAACTTCATGCTGATAACGTGTTGTAAACTAAGTTGTAAGTCAACTAGAACTTAAGTTGGACTTGCTAGAGACTTAAGTATAGAATGCATAAACTAAGAACTACTAGAACAAGTAGAGAAGATGAGACAAGAGAGAAGAGAGCTAGAGATGAGAATGTAGAGATTTCATTCATACATTGGTGTGTAAATTACAATGGGGTGTTGGGTTAGCACCCTTTATATAAGCCATTTGGTGATGATGATAATTGTACTTATACAATGTGTACAAGTTATACATACACCACAAGTCATACAACACATCACAAGCAACATAGACAATACATGGAAGAGTTGGTGTACATTTGAGAGGATTACAAGTTATATGAAGCGTGAGAGCCATGCTTGATGTTACAATTCAATGTAAGAACCATGCTTCACAATGTGGTCACATACATGCACAAGTGTCCATCCATTTCATAACATCACCCAGTTTTTCAAATCATTAAGTAAATAACCCTCCTCCCTCATCGTCATTCTCGATCATACCACTTCTCTCCTCGCTCACACAACATTGTCCAGCTCGCAATAAAAACTTGCAATGGAGTGGGTGATTCATCGAGTGTTCGCAAGATTGATGCATGCAATGTGGTGCCCTTATGGGTTCACGAGATTGTGTGAGGCCCATAAGGGGGCACATCATGGAAGTTGGATTATCCATATTAATGGGGTGTGATTAATGGCCCAACCTAAGTATCAACTCGGCCCAAAAAGACTAGTAGAGGCCCGAGTTTGATGAATGACTATGTTTAATAGTCTAAGCCTACTTATTTACTTATGGCATGTTGGCTTCACAAACACAATAGCCCAGTGTGCATGAGATTAACTTTGTGGCTTGAATTAAGTGATTAGTCTTGAATAAGTCACTTATTCGATTGGATGAGATTAAATTTTTTTGAGCTGGTAGAATGACTAACATGCCCATCACTATATGCCCTCATCAAAATCGCTTTACCCAACAAAACAATCATAGATTTGAAGCTATCGTATTCTTCTAATCCATCCTTTTGAATATCAGTGTAGCTTTCTCAACTTCACCCATACCTAGCTAGTATCGAATTCCACGAAATCGAATTCAAAATCGCCCCCTCTTCGAACAATTTTCGAGCACTGCCCATCTCTCCACACACAAAATACATATTGATCATAGTGTTCAAAACATAAACATTTGATCCAATACCCAATTTCAAAACATGGTTATGAATCTCTTCTCCTTCGCGGGCCGAACTGGAAGCCTGAACTAGTTTTAGGTAAGTGTAATTATCAGGTAACACATTCCTCTTCAACATCAATTTATACAATAAAAATGTCAACTTTAATGAATTTCTCACCAAATGAGCTCTCATTACAGAACTCCACGTGAACCCACTTGGGTTTTCGATGTGTAGAAGAATGTGGTGTAAGTAATGGTCTATATCCAATAGGGGAAGGCCATATTCAACGAGTTTTCTGACGAGGGAGGCGCAAGATTTGGAAGCCAAGTCGAATCCGCGTGAAGGGGCGAAGTGATGAGCGAAAATGGCGTCTGGTGCAGTGGAGGAGTTGGCGATGAGTCGGTCAAGGACGCTGCGTGTAGAGGAGATAAGGCCTCTGGAGATGAGTATGTATCTTAAGGAGAGGGGTACTTTCGTAACGTTCCAAGCAGAATCATTGGGACTAATTAGTGACATAAAAAAGGAAGGTTTAGTTTAGTTTTCGGTATTTAGTATTAAATAATGTCGTGGACTAGTTAATCATTCGAGCTAACACCGAAATAGCCAATCTAATGTGACTAATCCGACTTAAAAATGTGAAATGAACATGCCATTATATTGTTGGATAAAATTAATATAAGATCCAATTGAGGTCACCTACTAGAGTATTGCTCACGCATTAGGGTGTTATGTATTTAAGCAAACTATCACTCCAAATTGTGAATAAGAAAGATAAAAGAAAACTTTCCTCCCTCTTCCGTTCTCTTATTCCCTATTTCACACAAGTTGAGTCTATCAACTGGTGCTTTCATTACTGTCTCTTGGGTCCAAAATCGGAAACTCCCAGAGTCGGCGCTCCTCCCCATGATGACGTCATTACTGTATTGGCTGCTATGTGCGACAAAATGGAGCAAATGAACAACTTCGAGCAACAACTGCCGCAGTAAATACTAAGCTGTATCCCAACCTCTACGCCGACATGCATTCTCACCTGGTCGTGCGACCAAACACCCCACCCTCCGTTCTACCGACACCGTGAAACGCCTCAGCTCAATCCCACACCCTATCGGGCCTGGCCATATGTCAAATCCCTGATTTCAATAAATCAATATCTAAATTTAATTACAATGTTAGTGGGTCTTAATCATAACATGTTTTGGATTATGAATCGAATCGTTGAAAAAGAGAATCACTCCGTTAATGTTATTTTTAATTGGTGAATGCCTATTGTGAGTATTATATGGTATTTTGTCGTAGCATCGGAGTGTGTTAAAGTGTGCCCCAATTGAACATAATCGAGGTTGCAAGTGCGTATCCGAAGGGCACGAATAAAAATAAATTATTAGTTGCTCGAAAACTAATAAATCAAGTGTTAAGTATCATGTGTGGATTTTGCATCGATTTGGGTGCAAGTTGGGATCGGTGGCATTGTAAAATGATAATGAAGTTAATGCAAGACCTTCCTTGAGTTTTTTGTCGATTGGCGGTGGTTGGACAAGTCAATAATTAGACATTTTATAGTGTAGTTTAGGTTGATTTTAGATATAAATGATGATATTACATTAGGTATTTTCTTGATTTTGTGATTTCAAGTTTAAAATAGGAAAATGAAGAAATGGAAGAAAAGAGAACGATGAGCAAAACGGTCAATTGGAAAACTACACCAGCGAGCCAACGATTTGGAATAACATTAGGAACCGCCATCTAAATCGACAACATAATAAGGCCAGCGAGTCCACAACGAATTAGAGAATGAACTAGAAATCGCCAATAAAATCGGTGGGCATTGAGAGCTAAACTCTGTGATTTGCTAAGTGATTTGTATATAAAATAGGAATCGCTGACAAATCGCTAAGGTCAGTGACGGTTTTTTTTTAGATTAATATGAGGAATTTGTATTTATCTAGGATATGTATTCCTAAGGGAATTATATATAGGACTAGAGAGCTTCGAAATAACTCTCTCCAACTACTCTTTACCTGATATTTTCTCTTTTGTTAAGTTTTATATGTGAAACAATATTGGAGCATTGATTTATAGGAATTTAATTATTTAATTATGTCTTTTAATTACATATTTGCATTGTTTATTTACAGCATGTGTGAGTAGTCTATAAATCTAAACAAACCATAAACATGTAATATACTTTGGATTGTTATGTAGTTATAACTATGGAATCACGTACTTAATGCTTTAAATCAGCTCATACACGGCAATCACGGATAAAACAAGTTGTTTTTGCGTATTACAACTAGTAATCCTTTATATTGAGTGCATAGTGGCCAATATGTTCCTTAATATAAAGTATGCAATTTTATGTCTATAGTAATTGTCAACAATTATATAAGTAGTAACTATGATTAATCTATAGAACATTTCCCGAGTGCATGTCTTAGGTGCATGATTGTGTTCTAACTTGTTTATTATGCGGCTTCGATAATATTGGCTTAGATTAGGCATAATTTTCATTGAACTTAATACTATCGTATTTCTACGGTGTTGCGTTTTATCTAATGAGTAGAGTTACAATGATAAGAATGTGGCATTTCCATCGAATTTAAGAAAATTGGTGTCTGACTAAAGGCTATCAACCTATTATGAATTGTGGCTTAATGACTCCAAGATTCTATATGAGATAATTATAGCTATATTATGAAGTGATGTTATATTTTTAATGTTTGAAAACAATCCAAGTGTATTAAATTATTTAGTGGGGGTTTGTTTAGATGTTTGTTTCGTATTTATTTACATAGATTTATTGATTATTCGATTTCTTAGTTTGAATATATTAAGTTAGTTTATTAAATTTAAATGGTTTATAATTTAGTTATTTTAATTAATTGTTTAGTTTATTTGCATATTGTTTAGTGTTTATTTCTCGTTTAACTAAATTAATTAAATAAAACAAGTTGAATCTAATAAAACTTTAAGGTAGCTTAAGAGATTTGAAAAATTCATGTAGAGGCGATATCTCATTTACCACTGCTACAAGTTAATAGTAAAATACATGAAATTATTGTGCATGCTCGACACGTGTAAATTTTTAGCATTGTTGCCGAGGATTTTAAAAATAATCTATTAGAAACCTTCTTGTTAAAAGTCATACAAAATGGCTGAATACGAGGAAGAATGAACTTTTAGACAATCTGATAGGAATGTCATGACTTATGAACATATGTGTATAACTTTCACAACAAAATTTTCAGAACTTGAATTAAAGTTTGGACTCATAAATTCTTTACCTTGTTTCTATGATGAAGATAACGAAGATGCTGAAAAGTTTATTACAGAGTTCCTACACATAGTAAGTACATTAAATCCTAAAGATATAAAAATAGATTATATTAAATTAAAAACATTTCTTTCCATATTGAAAGGCCAAGCTTTAGATTGATTATTTTACCTTCCTCAAAATCCCATAACCAACTGGTCAGAGATGCTACAAATCTTTCTTGACCAATATGTCCCAGCAAGACAAATTAGTTTATATAGAAAAAATTAGTAATGCTAGGATGAAAATTAGAGAAACATTTGATGAATTTTGGGATATATATCAAAGATTAATCTTACTATGTCCAATACATGGATTTACAAACAAAACTTTAATGCAATATTTTTATGAAGGATTAAATCACTTAGAACGAAGATTCTTAGACACGATATGTGGAGGGTCTCTTCTCAATAAAACACCAACTTTAGCAAGAGAAGCTATAAATAAAATGACTAAGCAATCCAAACAATATGGTGAGAAGACTGAATCAACCAAAGATAATGTAAGTAACATGAACAAGACATATAAAAAATCATATGATAAGATAGACGAGCTAAAAGCCATGGTTGAATTATTATTAAAAAATAGATCAAGCACAATAAAATCTTGTAATGAATTAAGCCTAACTAATGATGAATATCCTTTGAAACAGCAAGTCAAAATAGAATAAGCTAATGCTGTAATGTACCAATATGATGGGTTTGTTGATTCTAATTATAACTTTAATAGTTATGCAAATTACCTACAACCAAATGTAGCTAATCATAATAAAAATTTGGGTTATCAAAGGTATAAAACATCGAATAATTCAAAAAGAAAAAAAAAGATCAAATAATTTAAACATTACAAAATGATATGACTGAAATGAAAAATCAATTAAGTCAAATGACAACACATATGAGTGAATTCATAAATCAAGGGGAATTATCATCATAACCTTATCCTACTATATATGAAAAAGCACCAGCTATAACATTAAGAAGTTGTAAGCAGATTGATGAACTTAAAATGCAAGACCAATTAGTTCCTAGAAAAGAAATAGAAACAAAATTAGAAAAAGAAATTGAAGCAACAAGTAACAAGAATCTTAAAGAAAAAATGTAATAAACCTAATGAAGATAGATTAATTAATATAGAATTGCCATTCCCTTATCGTTTGGAAGATAATAAAAATACTAAGAAACAACAGGAAGTAAAATAAATATCTGATACATTAAAGAAAGTAGTAATTAACATACCTTTGTTTGAAGTCATTCAAAATGTACCTACGTAAAATTTATAAAAGATTTATGCACTAATAAGATTAAGGCTAATTAAAGGGTGAGTCTAGGAGACCACGTATCAACATTAATCCAAAAGAAGTTACCTCCTAAATGTTCTGACCCTGGAATGTTTTTCATTCCATATATGATTGAGAATGTAGGAATTTCTAAAGCATTGTGTGATCTAGGAACCTCCATAAATGTTATGCCTTTATCTATTTATTTACAAATGACAGACATATATTTAGAAGAAAATGGTATAGTCGTTCAATTAGCTGATATATCTATAATTAAATTAGTAGGGTTACTCGAAGATGTACTAGTCAAAGTTAATGATTTAGTCTTCCCAACATATTTTTATGTCTTAGATATGAAAGAATGTAACTTCTCTAATAGGACTTCTCTAATTTTAGGAAGATCGTTTTTGAAAACAACGAAAGCAAAGATTGATGTTTCAAATAGAACATTAACAATGCAAGTAGACAATGATGCAGTGAATTTTAATATATGCGATGAAATGAAATGCCCAATGTATGTTTCTTTCATATGCAAAGTAGATATGATAGATCCGTTAATAGACAAATCTTTAAGAAAATATTAAATAGATAAATTAGAACTAGCAATTTAAGATTTAGAAGAAGATGATGATAGAGATGAGGAAGCAAAAGAGATAATAAGTACTCCAAAATCATGTAATGAACTACCAGAACTTACTTATTACCTAGACTTATATAGATCTCATTCAAAACTTCTACTTTTTATAGTTAAAGCCCCTAAATTAGATCTAAAAACCTTACCAGACCATTTGAAATATGTTTATTTAGGGGACCATGATAAACTGCCAGCAATAATATCTAAAAAATTAACTAGTCCAAAAGACAATAAGTTGATAAATGTATTAAAAGAATTTAAAGGAGCAATAAGATGGACCACAATTGATATCAAATGAATAAGACTAGCTACATGCATGCATAGGATAAATCTAGAAATCGATACCAAAGCTTCTAGACAGCCTCAACGTAGATTAAACCCACCTATGATGGACGTAGTAAAAGCTAAAATATTAAAACTATTAGATGTAGGAATGATATTTCCAATAGTCGATGGCAATGGCAATTAGGTAAGCCTAGTCCAAGTAGTCCCTAAAAAGCCAGGAATTATAGTAATAACATATGAATATAGAGAATTAATATCAACTAGAATACAAAACGATTGGAGGGTATGTATAGATTATAAAAACTGAATGAATCAATTAGGAAAGATCACTATCCACTCTCGTTTATAGATCATGTTAGAAAGATTAGCTGAAAAAAACCATTACTGCTACCTAGACGGTTATTCTGGGTTTCACCAAATACCTGAAGCCCCAGAAGATCAAGAAAAAACTACTTTTTACTTGCACTTTCAGTACATTTGCTTATAGGCATATGTCTTTTGGTTTATGTAATGCACTTGCAACATTTCAAAGATGTACGATTAGTATTTTCACTGACTATGTGGAAAATCTCATTAAAGCTTTTTGGATGATTTTATCATTTATGGTAATTCTTTTGATGAGTGTTTAGTTAATTTAACTAAAGTACTTAAAAGATGCATAGAAAAGAATTCAATAACAAATTATGAAAAATATCATTTCATGGTAGACCAAGGACTGATATTAGGACATATAGTGTCACATAAAGGAATAGAGGTAGACCCTGCGAAAACCCAAGTAATCAAAGCAGTACTTTACCCAACACGGTAAGAGATATACATTTATTTTTTGGACATGCAGGATTCTATTGAAGATTTGTAAAAGATTTCTCTAAAATCACACAACCCTTATGCAAACTTCTACAAAAGACATTCCTTTTGAATTTACTAATGAGTTCGAGATAGCATTTGATAAATTAAAAGATTCTTTAACAACATCTGTGATTAAATCACCAGATTGGTCGTTACCCTTTGAAATTATGTGTAATGCAAGTAACTATGCAGTTGGAGCTATTTTAGGTCAAAAAGTAGGGAAAGAATCTCATGTCATATATTATGCCTCCAGGATACTAGATACGGCCCAACAGAGTTACACCATTACTAAAAATGAACTCTTAGTGGTAGTGTTTTCCTTAGAAAAATTTAGACCATATCTTTTAGGAACAAAGGTAATAGTTTATTCAGATCATGCAGCTTTGCGATATTTAATAACAAAAAAATGCAAAATCTAGACTAATAAGATGGATACTACTCCTACAAGAGTTCAACTTTACTATAAAAGATAAGAAATGAGCCGAAAATCTAGTAGCATACCACTTAATTAGGTTAGAGACTGGAGAACCACCTATACCATTAAGGGATGAATTTCTAGATAAATACTTATATAATATGCATACTGATGGCCAAGGTATGCCAATATAGTTAATTATCATACCACCAATAGGTTATCACCTTACTAAACGAGAGCCCAAAGAATAAAATTAAAAATGATTCTAAACAATATTTATGGGATGAACCCTACTTATAGAAGTTTTACACCGACCAAATAATTAGGAGATGCATACCACATTCAGAAGTGCAATCAATTATATCTCATTGTCATACTTATGCATGTGGAGGATATTCGGCCCACGTAGAACCAGCCGTGAAATTTTGGATTCCGGATTCTTTTTGCCCACTTTATTTCATGATTGTTTCCTTTATATAAAATCTTGTCCAAATTGCCAACGAACTGGAAACTTAAGAAGTAGAAATCAAATGCAAACCCCTATTCTATTTTGTGAAGTCTATGATGTATGGGGCATAGATTTCATGGGACCTTTTCCACCATCAAATGGCTATATTTATATTTTACTTGCTGTAAATTATGTGTCTAAGTAGGTAGAAGCAAAAGCTACTGGAACTAATGATTCAAAAATAGTGATTGATTTCCTTAGATAAAAAATCTTTACAATTTTTGGAGCACCTATAGTACTTATATGTGATAGAGGTTCACAATTTTGTAATCGATTAGTTGCTAATCTACTTGCTAAGTACAATGTCACACATAGGACATTTGATGCATATCACCCACAAACTAGTGGACAACTGAAACATCAAATAGAGAAATTAAGTTAATACGAGAAAAAATAGTTAGTCTAACACGTAAGAATTGGAGTTTTAGATTGGAAGACGCATTATGGGCATATAGAAAAACATTCAAGACACCTGTAGGCATGACACCTTATAGGTTAGTATTTGAAAAAGCATGTCATTTACCAGTCGAACTAGAACATAAAGCCTATTGGGCAATAAAAACATGCAACATGAATTATAATGAGGCAGGAAACCAACGTAAATTGAGTATTCGAGAATTAGAAAAAATTAGGAATGACGCATATGAAAATGCAATAATTTATAAAGATAAAACTAAAGCATTTCATGATAAGAAATTAATTCCTTAAAATTTTCCAGTTGGAGATAAAGCTCTACTCTTTTGTTCAAGACTTAAATTATTTCATGGAAAACTCCGTTCAAGATGGACATGACCTTATCTGGTTGTCACTTTACTATCTCATTTTGCAGTAGAAATAGAAAGCCTAGAAACAGGACAAATATTTAAAGTAAATGGTCATAGGTTAAACCTTTATTATGAATATTTTGTTGAACAGGATATGAAAATCATCAATCTCGAGACTGACCAACAAAGCCTGCGAAATAATGAAATGGAGTTCAATAATTGAATCCACATGAGTGAAACCGTTGAGAATGAAACCATTACACTATGGATGTATAAGAAACCGCAGAATAAGAAAATGAAATCCAAAAAGCAACAACCTGAAAAATAACTACCTGAAGTTGAACATCAGAAAGGGAAGCAATCGGCTGAAGAAAGATTCACAGATGAGCAACTAAAGCTTCAAGATTTAGGACATATGTTTGAAATTTACAAAGATGACTTAAAGAAACTCTTCCTCTATGTAACGATCAATGACTTCAGTTTCCCTAGTATTTTACTTAACACAGGAGCTGATATAGGTATTTTACTGGAACAATGGATCAAAAAAGCCGAGTTGATAATTGATTTTATACCACCTTTCGTGTCCTTAAAACAAATGGTGATAAGATCTTTCCATTAAGAATGTCCATGAATGTGCCAGTACAAGTGGGACAGTTTAAGTATTTCACAAACTTCTTAGTAATACCGTAAATTGAGAAAGATGATGTGATATTAATGGGATGTACTTTTCTTAAGACGACTGGAGCTATTCTCGATGTAGAACAACATATAGTCATACTTAGGATGGGAAACAATTACATGTATCTTCATGATGGTTATGAGATGGACAATTACGTCAATAAAGACAATTTTGGTGATGATTATGAAGTAGAGACTTCCTATCGTGATGAACACTATGTAGGACGTTATGCAGATGTTGAGATTCATATGGAAGTTGAAGACGTCAAAAATGATGAAGAATCTATGGCCAGTTTGACTCGCTCAAACTGAACGACAAGTGATCTTATCTACTAAGTCGAGCCAATGACTATAAACAACAATGCTCTATGGAAGGCAGCCCATGCTCTATCTTTATTTTCAATTTTAGTAGTAGGATTAGTAACTTATTTTTCTATTCTCTCAACTTTTGACTCTTATGATGGGAGTATTTTAGGATTACTATTCTGAAATAATTTCATATGAGGGGGTTGATCGAGCCAATGTCTTTCCATTTACTAGAATTATGATAGTTAATATATTTATTCTCTATCCTTTTAACTCTCTTTTGGGATATCCCCAATTGAGAGGGGGATGATTGAGTTGTTTTTCCATTGCATCTTATTTGTCTTTAACTATTTTAAGTAATAAAGCATTTATTTAGTATATTATACCTTAAATAAAAATCCAAATCCATTATTACAATATCTCTTATTAAATACATATCATTCTACCTTAATTATGATTGCTATGTGTGATAATTAATCAAATATATAATATATTGGAAAACAACAGTAAATGACTCAATGATTTCCCAACGATACCAATTAACATTTAAAATCGCTAGGTAAATCGCCAGCATGTTGTAGGTTTTTAAGTGAAAATTGACTCAGCTATTTGTCAGCAATTTTGGTTTTATACTAAGATTCGCTGAACTAATCACTGAACCACTGAGACCAATTTTCATCGATTTCACTGGTGATTTGTCAGTGATTTCACTTAAACCCCGATTTGCTGAGCACAAATCTGTGTTTTTAAAAACAGAACCCTAAATTGCCAATAATAAACCTTTTAACACCTAAGACCCTTGCACCAATTCGTTTGATATATAGATTTTTTCCTAGATTCAACCCTTCTAAGCTTGAATTAAAGCTTCCTAAGTGCATCCTACCTTGATTAAGAGCACTTCGACATTATAAATCTCGAATCCAAGTTCATACACCTAGCTTAGGGCTTAATAAGTGTTTTACTCGAAATTGGAGCTTGGAGAGAGGATTTAAAAAGTTAGTAGAGCATTTACTTGAGAGATTCACTCTGAAGAAGGTAATGAATCAATACTCTACAACCCTTTTGATTTCAACACCTTGAACACAAATCGATTTTTGATAAATTTTCAAACTTATGTACTTTTTGGGTTTTTAATACAAATTATTTTTGGAAATGGTATTTATGCACAATTTCTATTCAAATAAGGGTTTTCAAAATGAGTTTGGTGGTTTATATAAATTCTTGCCAATGTATACATACTTTTCAAATGGATATGTTGATACAATTATTCTATACAAAACATTTTCAACTCTTTCAAAATTTTATGTTAAATCCTTTATAGAAACTCATTTTCCTTACCTTGTTCTTATGGAATTTCAAGGATAGGATTTCGATTTACCTATTTTGTCATAGCTGAATTATCCTATGGCGAGACAAGGTCGAGGAAGAGGTAGTGGTAGAGGTAGTAAATAAGATAACTGGATAGTTGTAGTACACCAAAAAAAAAACAAAACGTATGCGGGCCACCTATAGAATATTATACCTACCGTGATTGACATTAGAGAACCTAGACCTGGGAGGGCGGAGCTTAGAGAACAATCTCTATTGTCATCTGATGAAGAAGAATATCTTGAGAATCCAGATCCTAGCTACTTAGTGCCTATGACCTTTCTTTTTTTTGTGAGACCTAAAGCCCATATGAAGTATTATAGTGATAAAAAAAAGAGTCATAATCCCTGAAAGAGGATTCAACATTCAAAATGTGAGCAAGTATGAGGACCGTATTGTCAAACCCCACCTAATTAGGGCATCTAATCGACATAAATTACCTTAATCCCTTGATAATCTAGCAAACTTAACCTCTCCATAAAAAAACAATTAAAATTAAGATCTAGTAATCATCAATTATAAAAATTTATTAACTACATAGGATTCTAAAGTAAATCTTAAACCTCAAAGTTCTTTTAGATGAATTAAATAATCCTCAATATTTCGTAAAAATTTTTCGACAATACCTCCTCTATTTCTAAGCTTACACCGGAATACTCGGCCTTGAAAATTTTTCAACAAAACTTGCTCAGTTTGGGGGAAATGTCGAAGGACTCACAATCCACCCATAACAATATATATTGCATTAGCAAAACTATATATTCATTCTAACCTGATCTGAAGTATTAAAAACTTTAAACTAACATTACCTTAACTCAAAAATTATCTCAATTCATCCCAAAACCGTTCCAGCCATTCCAAAGGACACCTTAATCACACTCGAACCCAAAAAAACCCATTTATACAATGTAATATATTCAAAAAATATACATACAAAGAGAAAAAGAATTAAGCAAGTCATAAATAGTCAGAAAGCTTTCTCTTTCCCTTGTCGCTGCTATAACCCGTCATTATCCAATTATAAAAATTCGATAATGTCAGATAAGTAAATCCCATACTATCCAATACACCTCTAATAATCAATTGCATTCTATTCCAACAGATTAAACAAATAATAATATCACAAGGAATCATAAGTATACAAGTACGCAATCCATTCTGTTTCTGTTGACCGACCACAATCAGATGATGTCTTCTAAAAGTGGTAGGTAAACAATTATAAAGATTCATGAGTTTGAGAGGAAGTCCCTCGAGAAGTCACGCCCTCGACTATTCATGGAGTATGAACCTGACCAGCACCACAAAAACAACCCATCATAAACAAGTGTCTACTTGTGACTCCAGTCACAGTGCACCACATTGTTCATCCTACTACACATATAGCCAATTAGCATAATGGGATTTTAAAGGCCTCCTTCCTTTCGTGTTCGTGAATGCATGATCAATAAATATGCAACGATAAACTGTGCATGCAACTATATTCATACAATGTAAAGGTTACCATTAGATTTACTTAACCTTATAAACGTGATACCGAAATTCTCTTGCGCTCCGAGTCGGTAAGCTAATCCACAAAAGGTTCCAATTGCGGTCTTATGATTAACTTATAAGCCTGGTAAGACTCTACAACAATTTCACAATTTTTTTCAATTAGTTGCAGTTAAATAGGCCCAATCGCGTCCCGAAACCCCTAAAATACTTCCAAAAATAAATTCTCTGATTTTCGAATTTCATTTTTTCCTTATTTTCTAGAATTTTTTTTCCAATTTCCCAAAAATTATTTTCCTTTTTTTTATAAAATGCGGTCCGATTCACCTAAATTGGACCCGGTTAGATGCGATATGGGAATCAACCCCCTTCTTCCTCCAACACGTTCTTCTCTATTTGCAAATCAAAGTTTCAATTGTTTTTTAATTGCTTTTCGATTAGGTTAGGTTTGGGCATCGTGTCTCTCGGACAAAACCAAGTCTCCCCACCCACTGTTCATCTTCCTTAATGCATAACAACATTTAACAAACAACAATCAAACATCAACGATCAACAACAACTAACAACCTACAACTTACCTTACCCATCATTGTCACCCTCACCTTGGCCTCGATCCCCTCTCTCGGTCTCCCCTTCTGCCCTTAAATTTCAATCTCACTCACATTCGATTTCAATTTGAAAAATACAAAGACAGTTCTATGTCATTTTCAAATATATATTAGATTTCTTCGAGATTTGCATCATGCAAACCTCGAGACAAATTTAATGGTTCCAATTTTATAATATAAATTTGAACTTCCTTGAGATATGTGCTACGTATCTCGAGGTCAATCTTTGTCTCAAAATAAAATTGAATTAAGCGGTGTATTAATTTAAAGATATATATTAGGATTTCTTCAAGATCCGCATCACACGAATCTCAAGGCGAATCTAATGATTCGCTTATCTTATATATTTTAATCTTCCTTGAGATACATGTTACGTATATCGAGGTAAATCTAGTGGCTATTAACAAGATAATCATAACCTTTAACCGACTTACATGAAATCGATTATTTTGATCTCCTCGAGATATGTATCGCGTATCCCGAGTTAGATCAAATTGTTTTATTCAAAAAACCATACACCATTGACTTTCCTTGAAATTGGATAGCATGCATCTCAAGGCGTGGACAAATTTTCTTCAACAATTAACGTATCACCTATTCTCTTTCTTGATGCTCACACTACGCGTATCTCGAGGGAAATTCAATGTATACATTTATTTAATTCAAACTATAGGATTTGTTTTTATATATTTATATACATAAAAAATATATACAAATATATATGCACCTATGTATTTTCGCGGCTATAAATTCGCCACGCGTGCCAACAACCACCCTCGGGTGTGCACACTATTGTACATCCCATGCATGTTACCCTTGACCTTCCATATCACTAGGCGCCCACCAATTTATTAATTATTTTATTTAATTTCGTGATTATCTCTTCAATTTATGTCCATATTAAATTTCGAAAAATACTCAAATTTCACGGAAATTGAGAAATATTGCCAATGCGCTCCAAAACTCATGGACAACGGTTATACACTTTAACTTGACCCTAATTCGCGTCGAAATAATGTATAATACATCAAATAGGCACACGACATATAAAAATAATATTTCAAACTTATGATCTCTGGTCCGAAATACATTGGTCCCACCTCAGATACTTAAGTCCTAATTTAAATTGAAAAATACTTAATTTGTCTCCTAATAAAGTTTATAAAATTCTCAGATGTCATAGTATTGTGAGCATCATCAGAGATAGGGGATGGGAACAGCTTCTGTGAGACTACGCAGGTAGAGGAGAAATGGGATGTTCATAAATTGTACGACAATTTTAAACTAATGGACATGTTAGTAGGGAATGAGAAAAAGTGGTAGTTAAAGGGAAGAAAATAGAAAATTCACCTGCGAGGCTGAAAAGATTTTTCAGTCTACCACAAAGTAGACATAGAATGGAGGAGGATTACCCGAATGTCAAATATGAAGGTAAGAAATCTTACCCCTTTCAAATAATCCAATATGCGTTACAAATACCTCTGGGTAGGGGATTTGCACTTGATAGTGAGGGCCACCCAAATTTATTAAAAAAACATATTTTAGGAAAATCATGAAGAGTTGGAGTTATATTATAGATGCGTGTTTTTACCCAACATAGCAACACTTCAAAGTGAAGAATCCCGAAGCTGCTTTATTGTAACATATAGTGATGAAAAAAAGTTATATCGATGTTGAGAAAATTATACATGATTTTATGAAGTTTGCTATGCAGACTACGAAAAATGAAGGTTACCATTCCCAATTTTGATTAATGAATCGTGTAGGATAGCCGGGGTGGGTTTCGATACTGAATTCGATGTATTTCCCGATAGGACCATAAATGATGCAAGAGTACAACAAATGAAGAAAATGGTAGGATATA
Organism: Stephania cephalantha; assembly: GCA_039657325.1. Classification (NCBI taxonomy): domain Eukaryota; kingdom Viridiplantae; phylum Streptophyta; class Magnoliopsida; order Ranunculales; family Menispermaceae; genus Stephania; species Stephania cephalantha. The sequence continues at coordinate 25,455,217 of CM077573.1, forward strand.
CTGACTTGGAGGATGAATGAGAATCATTCAATGCAATAAATGCGAGGGAAACAAAGGAGTGAAACACCACTGAAAATAGAAGGAAGATAAGAGAAGACGCATAGGGAGTGGCCAGTTTCATGGCTGGAGTGAACGTATCGAATACTCCAACGAGTTTGGCATCATCTTCATCACAGCCTCATAGAAGAGGATTATTTCGAACTATATTTTCTTCATTAATGTGTTGCCAAACGAAGATTCATCACAATGAAGAAATGATAGCGGAAAACGAAAGGACTCTATATTGCTACCGTTCTATGTTTGAGAGAAGACATGATAGTCATTTGTTGGATTCAAGGAGGAGCGTAGACATCCCATCTCTACAGTTGCAATTTTCAATTGGGACTTACAACCTACCTAATAGCTATGTTTATCAACCTTCAGTTGAAATGGTTGTAGATGATGATGTTGACAATGAACTCACTTCTGGACATCGTCGTGTGTAAAATTTTATCTCTTATATGCAATGAATGATTGAATGATACAATGCATTATTCTTAATGCAATTTTTGTTACTGACAATTTATATTCCTTTTTGCATTCCTTTCATTTGAAACTGTTGATTTCTATATTTGCATATTTATTTACATTTTAATTACACATATCAAATCATTCATGCTTCACGTGGTATGTTTGTTATCTTGGAAATCAAACTTAATTTTAAAAACCTTGAGGACAAGGCTTGGAATGAGTTTGGGGTATTTTATGTGGCGTATGACATTGATGGCAATAATAGCAAAGAATGGAAAGAAAGGTAGAAGATAAATTCAGAATTGATTCACAAATTTTAATTATATATACAAGTTGACAAAATTTTTCAAATTTCTTTCAAATTCAAGTAAGTATAATTTTCATTTCATTTTAATTTTATCAAGAATGATAATGAATATATAATAGATTTTGAATAGAAGTGATGTTTTTATTACATAAGTGAATTTATGATAGAAGAAATTAATTTTATACTCTTTTTGATTAACTTTACTACGAGATGCAAACACTAAATTGAATGCCTTGTGTTAGTCATGATAATGGTTAGAAGATCGAAACAATAGTGCACGATGAACAAAATAGATTTCTAAGGATCTTATGATACAAAAGCTATTGATTAAGTATTTTTACAGTATATATCTAGAAAGTTATTATGCCACAATTGAAAGAAGAAATGGGTTAGAAACTAATGAAATTCTATAAGTTAGAAAAAATTCCTTCTTCAATTTTTGTGGATAGTGAGAAGTGCTAACAAGAGTTTATAAATATATAGAGAATCCTATAGATTCCAAAGGAAACATAGCAGAGAATCTATAGTGGGAAAATGTGAGAATGTACAAATGAAACGAAGCAGAGACATAAAAGTAAAAATAAAAGAAATATGTTAAAAAAATAATTAGAATGAAGTAGAAAAAAATGATGAGAAATAAAAAGATGGATGTTCTTAAACTCTTCAAAGAAAAGATTTAACTCGAGTACTTGAAGCTAAAGTTGAATGAAGTATTTCTTTATCTAACACTTTTTAAATGATATATTCATTGGTATCTTGAAAAAATTCATATTGATTTTAATGGTGGTACTTTTATAAAGTATTTTCTAAAATTAAAATTACTCTAGTGGTTTTTGTGTTTTGAGATTTTGCACTTGTTATAATAAGCTTGATGATTGTCGGTTGAAATTGAGAAAACCTATGTTGTGTACTAACCTTGGTAATGAATTTTAAATTCTAAAGAGTGTTACATTAGGTGGTTAAGTTATCATTGAGGGATGTTTTGATTTGACGAAATAATTATATTCTATCATAACTTTCATTCACTTATGGGTAATATGTTTTCGTTTGAAGATCATTTCTATTTTAAGATTTCTATTATTTAAGTTAAGATGAATTTGATTGAAATCAGTATATAAAAATAAAAAGAGGATATGATTGATATTATTCCTTTGCTCAGGATAGCGAAGTGCCGATTTTAGGAGTATTTGACAAGTCACTAATTAGACACATTTTATAGTGTAATTTAGGATAATTTTAGGTATAAATGATGATATTACACTAGGTATTCTCTTGTTTTTTTTGATTTAAGGTTTTAAATAGGAAAATGAAGAAATGGAAGAAAAGAGAAAGAAGAGCAAAACAACCAACTGAAAAACTACACCAAAGATTAGCCAACGATTTGAAATAACATTAGGAATCGCCATCTAAATCGACAGCAAAAAAAGGCCAATGAATCTGCAGCAAATTGGAGAATGAACTAGAAATCGCCAGTTAAATTGGTGGAGCATCAAGAGCTAAACTCAATAATTTGCTCAGCGATTTGTGTGTAAGATAAGAATCACTGACAAATTGCTGAGGTCAGTGACAATTTTTCTTAGATTAATATGAGGAAATTGTATTTATCTAGGTTATTTATCCCTAGGGAACTATATATAGGACTAAAGAGCTTCGAAATAACTCTTTCCATCTATTCTTTACTTTTTATTTTCTTTTTTGTTAAGTTCTATATGTGAAGCAATATTGGAGCATTGATTTATAGATATTTATTTATTTAATTATTTCTTTTAATTACATATTTGCATTTTTTATTTCCAACATATGTGAGTAGTCTATAAATCTAAACAAACCCTAAGCATGTAAAATACTTTGGATTTTTATGTAATTATAATTATGGAATCACCTACTTAATACTTTAAATCAATTCATACAAGTCAATCACGGATAAAACAAGTTGTTTTTTGCGTATAACGACTAGTAATCCTTTATGTTGAGTGCATAGTGGCCAATATGTTCCTTAATATAGAGTATTCAATTCTATGTCTATAGTTATTGACAACAATTATAGAACTAGTGACTAGGATTAATCTATAGGGAATTTTCCAAGTAAATGTCTTAGGTGATTGTGTTCTAAGTTGTTTATTATGCGGCTTCGATCGTATTGACTTAGATTAGACATGATTTTCATTGGACTTAATACTATCGTATTTCTATGGTGTTGCGTTTTATCCAGTGGGTCGACTTACAATGATAAGAATGTGGCATTTCCATTGAATTTAGGAAAATCGGTGCCAGGCTAAAGGCTATTAACCTATTATGAATTTGGGTTTAATGATTCCAAGATTCCATATAAAATAATTATAGCAATATTATGAAGTGATGTTATATTTTTAATATTTGAAAACAATCCAAGTGCATTACATTGTTTAGTGAGGGTTTGTTTAATATTTGTTTCGTATTTTATTTACATAGATTTATAGATTAGTTGGTTTATTAGTTTGAGTATATTATGTTAGTTTATTAAATTTAAATTGTTTACAGTTTAGTTGTTTTAATTAATTGTTTAATTTATTTGCAAATTGTTTAGTGTTTATTACCCGTTTAATTAAATTAAAACAAGTTGAATCTGATAAAACTTTAAGGTAGCAAATTTTTTTAAGAGAATTGAAAAATTCATGTGGAGAAGATATTCCATTTACCACTATAACAAGTTTATAGTAAAATACGAGAAATTATTGTGCATGCTCGATATGTGTCATGGTTGAGGTCGAGATTGGGTCCAAATTGGTGCAAATTTGGTTAAGTTTGACAAGAGGATTGATTCGGAAGGTTTTTAGTTTGTTGTGAAAAAATTGAGATTTTTAAAGTTTCGGTATGACCAATGTTGGGTTTTGGGGTTCATACGCAACAAACTATTCAAAAAGAATTTTGAAAAACCCCAACAGGATCGAAAATAAGCTCCATTAAACTAGATCTACAAAAGTAAACCATACCTTGATCCGTGATTTCCTTCTCTGATTGTTCGATTTTCAAGATGTTCAATTGCGCGTCCTCTATCAGAAATCCACACACAAACGGTGACCACAATTTGGAGTGCTAGTCCCAAGAGAGATGAAAACGTTTTTATTTCTCTCCCAAAATCTAGAGAACTCGAAAATAGCAAAAACGAAAATCTTCTTTGTTTTTAGGGTTTGAACCTCTATTTATGTGTAGATAAGTTTTCTTAAAAACCCATTTGTAATACAACTATTGTATTTAGGCAATTCAAGCAAATTACATAAATGCCCCTATTAGTAAGATTATATAACAAATCGCAAGGACTTTTATGTCAGGAATTTTATCATATTAAATTCATCACTCTGGACCAATTGAAATTGTGCAAATCCATTCTTTGTGTGCGACCCAATAGGTTCATGCGACATTGGCAGTGAACCAACACCATTTTGGTACACAAGTTATAAGCGATCTTTACCAAGGCATTATGACTACCCAAGTAACAAGAATATCAAAATCGATACAACCTAGTGAATAACATATTTCATATCCTTTTGTCGTGCGATATCCTTTAATTAAACATAAGGCATGAAAAATCACTCTTAATGTTCAATCGTACTAGTCTCGATCTTTAGGTAGACTAAGAACATCCAAGTTACATTGATCATATTAATTCACTTGGACTTGGCTATTTAATAGTCTAACATATCGAGGGATCCTATGATATCTCTCTCTATATGAGAGGGACAAATTTTATCTCGATTACACACCTTTACACTTTATTCACATAGTAACCAATCACGATATTTATAATCATTTAGTTAAAGACAATGTTTGATTGTGTCAAAGTTATTTGCTCCTAATATTGAAATCTATGGTCATCTCAAGTGGAAGGGTTAAATGAAATACTTAGCATGAGTAACACCTATACTTAATCCATGTAGTGTTTTCATAGCGGGTTGGTCTAGTACCTTATTCCCTAATAAGTACTCATGATCTCGATTTGTATTCCTATATGAATGATCATTACATGACCATCTATCAAGACTCATACTAGTCTTAATTCATTATAGTTCTGTATATAATGACCGACTAGAGATATTTAAGATATTTTAACAAATACCCATATATCTTATTATAAGGTAAGCATGCAATCACTTATAATAAAGCAACAAATGAAAACCTCTATTTTACCAACTAAAATTATAATACAAACAATGTTTGTATATTGACCTCGAGCACATGCCTCAATATCTCCTACTTTCACTAGGGCTAATCATTCATGTATCTAATATCTAGTGACCTAACATGACGATCATGTTTCACTTGTGGAAGAGCCTTCGTCAAAGGATCTGTAACATTGTCTTCTGTAGGAACTCTAAATCTTCACGTCTCCCCGCTTAATGATTTCTCAAATGAGATGAAAACATCTAAGTATATGTTTGGATCGGTGGTGTGATTTGGTTCCTTTGCCTGTACTATCGCCCCGTTGTTGTTACAATACAAACAAACGAGGTTACCTATACTTGGAACCACACCAAGTTTAGAGATGAACATTTTGATCCAAACTGCCTCCTTAGCTGCATCAGACTCTGCAATAAACTCAGATTCTGTTGTTGAATCTACCACATTGTCTTGCTTAGAACTTTTCCAGCTCAATGCGCCTCTATTCAAAGTAAACACATATCCAAACTGTGATATGAAGTCATCTATATCAATTTGAAAACTTTCATCTGTGTAACCATTTACAACAAGCTCATCTTCCAAACTTCCATGGACCAAGAACACTTCTTTAGTCCTTCTAAGTACTTAAGAATGTTCTTTACTGCTATCTAATGACTCTCACTGGGATCTGACTGATATCTACTTGTTGCGCTTAATGCATATGATGCATCAGGTTGAGTGCATAACATGACATACATGATATATCTAATAGCTGATGCATATGGAATCGTGTTCATGCACTCTCCCTCATCATTTATCTTCAAACATTGAGTCTCGCAGAGACTTATTGTGGTGGCCCCAGGCCCTAAAGCTGCCCTTGGATGTCATCGTGTTGTGTGCTCCTTGCTTGGTGGGCCTAGCTATACGTGTCCGACACTTTTCCGTCCACCTCATGTTTTGATTATCGTGTCCACGTGTGTGGTATCCTTGTAGTTAGTTAATAATTTCATGTTTTCTTGAGTTATTTCTTTATGTATTTGAAGTTCCTTAAGTTTCGATATTTGTAGTTTATTCGAGTCCTAGCCATGCTAGTTTGTATTTTACAAGTTAACATTAAGTTAACGGAAGCCTTAATTTGATGCAAGTAAAATATAATAAATTAGCATGATAAGAATTATTCATAAGAGCATGTCTTACTGTGGAAAACTCGGAAAATTACTCTGTATATAGGCAACAATACGTAAAACAATGTATGTATACAAGTACAGTGTCACTCCAGTCTCCTAATACCCAAAATAATACAAAATATCTAAATAAACACGTACTAGTAGGTTCCCGACGGCGGGCAATCAGATGTAGTCGCCTAGAATCCCCTTGCCCTTACTGGTATTAAGATCTGCACTCAATCATCACAAAAAAACACATGACGAGTACTGTAAGTAAAAACCCAAGGAACCCCTCTGAGCATTCGCATAATAAAGTAAGGAAATGCAAGAAATACTATTAAGTAAACATGTGGAATGTAGAGACAGGAAACTATAATTGGCTCATCGCATGAATACTTAACATATAAGCTAACAAATTTATGTGTTCGCTCCAGATGGACTAGACTGTACTTCGGGTCACTAGGATCCCACCAGTGGATGCACCAAACTGGCCCAATTCTAGTCCCTCGCGATGCTGGCCAAATCCGCTGAGTCACCAACACTTGCACCAAAGGCAAGCTCGGGTTGCCATTCACCGAGGGCCGAGTCACACGTGCTACAATCTAGTGCATCATGAACACACAACGAGAGAATTCGGGGGAGTAAACTCAACCCCATCTAAGTAATGGAATGGGATAGTAGAAACAATAGGAAATAATAAAAATGGAATAAAAAATAGAATCAAATACTCAGAGTTCTTCATTTGTGTTTTACAAATCTCAAACTGCTCTCCAACCTCCCCGGACCCCCGTATTCGACCCGACAAGCTCCCTGACACCGAGCTACAGTCCACTATGTCCCTGAAGTCCAGTTTTTATAATTTTAAGTTGTTATAAGTGTTTAGAAATGTATTAAGTTGGAAATCATCAAAACAACCGTTAATGTTTAGGTTTTAGCTGTCATTAGCGAACTAATGGGTCTACCTATCATCCTAGGTGGAGTTAGTGCGCTAGGGAGTCGATCTAGCGCGCTAGTGTTCTTCATTTTGAAAAAAAAGTTGAGAGCCCATGATGGTTAGTGTGCTAACTAGCCTAGTTAGCGCGCTAATTGCCCTCTGTTACAGAATTCTCAAGTCAAGAATTTTGTCCTTCCCATCCCCAATTAGCTAACCTAACCTGGTTTAATCACTCTCCATTCATTAAGGACTCCAAAACATCATTTAAACCAATCTCAGAACATCAATTAGATCAAGATCATTTAAACCCCATGCATTAACTAGTTTTTTCCCAAATTCATCAAAAATCTCAATTCATGCAAAACCAGTGATAAATCCTCAATAGAAATGGTCATTATACATATAATTCATTAAGTTTTCATCAAAAACTAGGGATTTAACCCTCAAATTTGAATCACACCAAAAACACATAAAATTGGGTTCATTTGATATAATAGAAGATGAAGATAAAGATTACCTAAGTTTGATCCTCAGATTTGATCTCCAAGTTGTTGAATATCCATCTTGAATCTCCTCTAAATCTTTGGTTTTTCTCTGAATTGCATGAGTTTTATGTTAGTGGTTTGATCAAAATCTCACTAACAATGCTATTTATATTTTTGGTCTTGATCAAGTGTGCTATGCGCATCTCGAGAATTATCTTGTAGCCTCTATACATGTTGTAACACATCATTTAATGACTCCAATAGCCCACTACTATCCTAGATTTACTCACTAGGATCATCTAGATACCCATCAAAGGCCCACATTATTTAAATCAAACTATAGGCTTATTACTATTTGATTTAAATTACATTACATTAAGCCTCATTAAACCATATGGTTAGTGTTTCTATTTACCCAAAGCTAACCCACTAGTCATCCCACTAACCTTCAGCTATCCGATACCCGGTGCCTCGCGTCCCGACATGCATTCCGAGGCACGCCATAGCTTATTGTTCTAATTTAATTGACTTAGCCTGTGGTTACATTACCCATTTCATTCGATTACTTAGTCATCTTATCATGAATTTGTCGAGTTTTCTAGTGTACCCATAATTCGCCTCTCGATACTCGTGTTGACACACATTTTGAGGCGACTACACGTCACACAACCTCACACGATATAACCATACAACATCCACACGTGCGATATATTAGCAAATAAATTCATAAAATGCATATCAAATAAGCAATACAACACATAATTAACTAGTGTACCTAGGTCGACGTGTGTCCTAGCTTACCCGTGACATCCACATGAATCTGAGCTGACATCTATGTCTGAAATTACGAAATAAATAATGGCATTAATAAAATGAGCCGTTACACTTATACAATGAGACATTAGTAAAGACCCTTTTTGAAAGTCTTGCATATTGAACCTATTCAGTACATTATCAATATAAACGCTCTGACTTAGATCAATCAATCTTTTAGATCTATCCCTATAGATCTTAATCCCAAAGATGTAAGCTGCATTCCATAAGTCTTTCATTGAGTAACACTTCCATAACCAATAATTGACACTCTGCAAGGTAGGGATGTCATTTCCAATGAGTAATATATCATCAACATACAATATTGGGAAAACAACCACGCTACCATTAACCTTCGTGCATACATAAGGCTCGTTTTCATTTTTAATGAAACCAAATTCCTTAATTGTTTCATCAAAACAAAGATTCCAACTCCGAGAAATTTCCTTTAATCCATAAATTGATCTTTAAAGCTTGCACACCTTCCTGGAATTGTCAGGATGAACAAACCCTTCATGCTGTATCATATACACGTCCTCAAATAACTTTCCATTTAGAAAAGCTATTTTGACATCCATTTGTAATTTCTCATAGTCATAATTTGCAGTTATGGCAATCCGAATTCTAATGGATTTAAGCATGGCTACAGGAGAAAAATATCTCATCATAATCAACACTTTGAGTTTGTCTGAAATCTTTTGCTACTAGCCGTGCTTTATAAGTAAGCACATTGCCATCCATGTCAGTTTTCTTCTTGAAAACCCATTTACATCCAATGGTCTTACCACCTTCGGGTAAATCAACAAGGTTCCAAACTAGGCTATCATACATGGATTGCATCTCAGTATTCATGGCACTAAGCCATTTATCTACCTCAAGGCTAGAGATAACCTCCTAATAAGTTGTAGGTTCATTTTGATCCATAAGAAACACCTCGTTACTATTAGTAATAAGGAATCCAAATCTCTCAGGCTGATTTCTTACCCTATCAGACCTACGTGGGCCTTGTGATACTTGTGGAGGTTCAACTGTTCAAGACTTTGTTGATCTCTCACTGGCGGTTGAATGTTTATTTGTGGTTCTTGAACTTCTTTAAGACTTACTTTATTCCTATTGTTGTCTTTTGAAATAAAATTTTTCCATAAAGACACCATTCCAAGAAACAAACACTTTGTTCTCATTGGGATTATAAAAGTAGTATACTCTAGTTTCTTTAGGATAACTAACAAATACCCATTTGGTAGATTTGGCTGATAGTTTTTCTGAGATTTGTCGTTGTATGAAAACCTCACAGCCCCAAATTTTAGGGAAATGCAAACTTGGTCATTTCCCAAACCACATCTGATATGGTGTTTTATCCACTGCTTTAGGAGGAAAACGATTCAGTATAAACGCACCAGTTTCTATTGCATAACCCTAAAAGGAAATAGAAAGATCTGCATGACTCATCATAGATCGAACCATTTCCAATAAAGTTTGATTTATCATCTCGAAAACACCATTCCATTGTGGAGTTGCTGGAAGAGTTAATTGTGAGACAACCCCACAATTTCTAAGATGATCATCAAACTTTTGGCTCAAATACTCACCGCCTTAATCTGATCGAAGTGCTTCAATAGTTTTACTAAGTTGATTTTACACTTCATTCTGAAATGTTCGAAACATCTCAAAATATTCACCTTTATGTTTCAAAAGATAAATGAAACCATATTTGTTGAAATCATCGGTGAAAATAATGAAGTACCGATAATCACCTCCAACAATTGTGTTTATAGGACCGCATACATTAGTATTATTAGACCCAATAAATCACTTGCCCTTTCACTATGTCTAGTAAAAGGACTCTTTGTCATCTTGCCTAGAAAACAAGATACATATGTTTAATATGATTCAAAATCAAATGAATCTAAAAGTCCATCTTAATGGAGTTTAGAAATGCGTTTCTCATTTATGTGGCCAAGATGACAATGCAAAATGTAGGTCTGAGTCAAATAATATGACTTGAATCTATTTGTATTTACATTAAGAATAAGAGTATCTATAAATCTTTTCATGTTGAGAATATAAAGACCATCACACAAATCAGCATTCGCATAGAAAATGTCTTAACGAGAAATGGATCATTTATATTCTTAATAATGAAATTAAAACCATCCAAATCCAAACGTGAAATTGAAATGATGTTTTTGCTCAAAGTAGGGATATAATAACAATTATTTAAAACTATAACAAGTCTACTAGGTAAAATTAACTCATAGCATCCTACAACCAACACATCAACCTTTGCTCCATTTTCAACTCTTAGGATGACTTCTCATTTCTTTTGCTTTCTGATTTTGGTGAAACCCTACACATTAATACAAATTTGAGATCTACATCCGGTATCCAATACTCAGGGATCACTAGTAAACAAGTTAACAACAATAACGTAAATACCTAAAGCAGTAGTTGCACTACTCTTCTTAATCTTTAGATCTTCAAGATAGAGCTTGCAATTTCTGAACCAATGCCCAGGTGCATGGCAGAAATGACAATTTCTTTCTTTTTTCTTTTCTTTGTAGGACTGTGAAGTAGAAGTAGCCTTAGGCTTGACTTGTTCCACAGGCTTTGTGACAGTCACAACAGCCTTGACAACTTTAGCCTTGCCATTGGCCTTCTTCTTCATAGCCTTTCCTTTCTGAACCATCAACATATTAGCAGTGGGTTTCTTGACATTCTACTCAACTATTTTAAGTATCAGACGCAACTCTGAGATAGATTTCTCCATGTTATTCATGTTATAGTTCATCATAAATTGTGCATGACCATCAGACAATGAATTCATGATCAAATTCGTAGCCAAATCTTAGCTTATAGGAAATTTAAGTCTATCATGATGGTCAATATAGCCCTTTATTTTGAGAACATGAGGACTAATTGACGTGGCCTCAGCCATTTTGCAAGAATGAAGGTTGTTGACGGTCTCAAACCTTTCTTGCCTAGCCTGCTGTTGGAACATTTCCTTTAGCATCATAGCCATGTCGTAAGCTTCCATGTGTTATATTTCCTTCTGAAGTTCAGGAACCATGGTTGCCAACATAATGCCTGCAACATTAGTTGAGTCGTTAACATGCTTAGTATGTGCATCATTCACGACTTTTAAAGCATTGGCTGGTGGTTATTTAGGAATAGGATCATCTAAGACTTACAACTTGTGTTCATGCTTAAGAAAGATTCTCAAGTTTCTGAACCAATCAATAAATTTTGTCCCAGAAAACATATCGTTCTCAAATATGGACCGCAGTGATTAGGGATTAGTGTGATTTGAAAAGGCCATAGATCTACAACAAAGATTATGCACAAGTTCATTTTAGTATAGAGGAATAGACTCCCACTAAATTAACAACCCTCCTAAAAATGCTATGTTAATGAAGGGACTAAAATCTATATTTCACTTAATTCCAAGACAACTAAGGCATGACACTTTGAATTAGGTTATTTAGGTAGGTATCAATTACCAATTACATCATATGTAACTTTTAGTTTTATTATAAGATTATGACATCTTATGTCTTAGCATGTTTTATCTCATCTTGTCCCTAAAACCCAAAACCGTTTTTGATAGCTTTATCAAGTCTAACCATTACAAATAATAGAGTGGCCATTACTTAACTTGCCTCACCAAGATAACATAATACACTCTGCAAAGGCATACTCATATTGATATGATCGAAGTCTTGATAGGTGTTTGAGAATGAATGACACTTGAATTAAATTTAGAAGAGGGATTTTTATTTATTTTAGTGATCATAATTTAAAAGAGGTAAATACCATATATTACAATGCATGTACAATCGCTAAAAAAGTTAAGAAATTTTACTAATATTGACTATTATTCGAATTTCCTTATGCTACGCCCCTGACCGGTCAGCGGACGGGGGTATAGGGGCAGCGCCTTCATGTTTTTTTTTAGACAATACATTCCAGTTCCAAAAATCAAAAATCACTTAAAATTTCTCATTATTTTAGCCAATCCAATTGACCAAAATGACTACTTATTTTAATTTCGAAAATGTTAATTAAAGCATTTTTAATTAACTCGGGCCCACCTCTAACTTAATATCTTATCCTAATCTAATTAGAATTTAAGAAACATTGAATCTTTATCCATTACAAATTTGTTATATATCTCACATATCTTATAAGATTTGTAATTCTTATCCGATTAAAAGTTTATCTCTTATCTAATAGGAATATAGTAACATATAACCACAATGAGATATATGATCAAAACTAATTTCGATTCTTATTCTTACAAAACAAGCAATTGAATCAAGAAATGAAATATTAATCATGCCCTCAACATCAGAATCGTATTAAATTAATTATATTAACCTAATCATGATTTCTATAGTGGAGACATTCATAATTATTGAACAAAAATGAACTATTGGCCCGTTCGGTTTGCACGTAAAATAATCCCATGATAGTGGGATTATTTTACACTGGGATTATAACATGGGTTTGGGTATTAGTCTCAATAGAGGGACTTGTTCGGTTGGGGGTATAGAGGTTGAGATTAAATAGGTGAACTTACTAAATTGCCCTCTTATATCAACAACAAAAAACATTCCTTCGAACCCTAACTCCCATTAATCCTCGTGCTTCATCTTCTTCGCGTCACCTCCTCCGCTGTGGTCTTCGTGCTTTTTTGAAACTAGGTATTCTCTCTCTCTCTCTCTCTTTATCTTTCTCTCTTTCTCCATCTATCTCTCTTCGTCTCCTTCGTTATGGCCTTCACTGGGATCACCTCTCTCTTTCTCTTTCTTTCTCTCTCAACATCGACATTGCTTTTCTCTGTTCTTCACTTATTCTTGATGTTCCCTGCCTACATTGATTTCTACAAATTTGGTTTTATTTGTTTTAGGTGGATTTCATTAGTAACTTCAACTACAATGTCTGCACTCGCTCACACACTCACTCTCTTGACTTTTCATGGGTTTTTACTAATGTCCTTTACATGATTTTAGTTAATCTCCCACCAACTATTTGATTAAATGCCTAAAGAGGGTTTTGATGTAGGAGAGAGTGGTGGTGTTGGGTGGGATGTAGTCGATTAAAGCGTTTCATTAGGTAGGTGTTGTTGAGCTTGAGATTTAGCTGGTGCATTTGAAGGCATGAATGGTTACTGTGAAGAGTAATGGTGAAACATAAAGCTTCGAAACCAACAATAGTAAGGAAGTGAAGAGAGAAAAATAACAATTACAAAAGTGCAAGCAGTCCAACCACCAGTTTTGGATCTAAGTAAGGGTTCCCTTTAAGATCCAGAATTCCATCTTGTGTGAACTCCCCAATCTGGTCTTCACCAACACCAGCCATGCTTTAAAATTTAACTATCTAACAAAGCTAATCATCAACAAATGAGCATCTTACTCATCTACATACCCTTTTTCTTTGGAAACCCGTGAACCTCTCTACACACCATTTTATAGATTCATCTCTTTGTGGCTAACTTTTCTATCAAAAGGAAGATATATAATATTTGTTTGCAATTTAATTTCTTCTTGTCTATCGATGTATCATAGAACTAAATATAATTTAGTTTGTATATAACATTAACTTCATATAAAACTAAATGTAGTTTAATTTGTATATAGCATTATGCTTCAATATTTATTTGTTTGCAATATATTTTCTTCTTGTTTATTGATGTATCATATTGCGTTAAAAAAATTAGGCATGGATAAGGCCAGATTACCAGAAGTGACTGGACGAGGAGGATTCCAAAGGCCAAGGAAAGCATGTATTAGTGCACCTCGACCTTCCAAACTACTCGAACAAAGTACACTTGTTCCAAAGAAAGGCAAGGGTAAAGCAAAGATACCTTGTAACCCATCGCAGGAAGAAAAATGTGAAAATACCATGGTTTATAGATGCACATGGATTCATACGGAGGAAGCATCACTCGTGCATGCCATGTATGAGATGGTCGGTTTTGGAGTCTATAGATGTGATAATGGATTCAAGCCTGGTTATCTTAACCATTTGGAGGAGATGTTGAAAAAATCTTGCCCAACTTTAGGGATAAAGGCTTAGCCACACATTGAGTCTAAAGTTAAAGGTTTAAAAAAGCAATGGAGTATAATCAATGACATGGTTCCGGGCATCAAACATGGTTCCAGTGGCTTTGGTTTTATAGCAACACTAACACGGTGACTGCACCCCCTGATGTATAGGATGAATACTTGAAGGTATGAAGTTGTTGTCGAACTGTGGATATTTGTTTTCATGTTATTAACTAATTATTTAAACTATTCTTTTTCAGAGCTTCCTGGATGCGAAAGAATGGCATAAAAAGTCATTCCCATTTTACAACAATTTTTGTGTCATTTTCTGAAATGATAGGGCAATAGGGGAAGATGTAGTTGCACTAGAAGACGCCCTAGAGGAAATGGAAAAGACATACTCAAGCAGCGAGAGTGACTACGAAGTGGAACGCATAACTGAAATGCCACCCGCCACTAAGGATGTGGAGATAACATCCACTACATCACGGTCCCATACCATTACACCAGATGCTAATGGGAATCTATCTAAGAAGAAGAAAAAGGTCAGCGGTGATACTTACCTGGTAGACCAAATAGTGGTAGCGACACAGTTGGTGGTGAGTGAAATATCAATGGTGTTAAAGCACTTAATACGGAACATGAGATGCATGTTTCATTCCTTGATGTTGTAGGGGAAGTCAATGAATTGAATGATGTGGAGAAAGCAATTTATAGAAATAAGATTATGGCGCGCGTGGATCATGTGACGGTTTTCCTTAACTTGAAACCAGAGCTTCATTACGATTGGGTGCATGCAATGTTAGACTGACTCATAAACTATGTCTATGAATACTTTAGAACAACTTTTAAAGATCACTTTTGCTTTTGGATACTTTTGTTTATGATACAATTGTTGGTGTAGCGAGTACGCGAGTATAACCTTCTTTTTTTTTTTTTTTGGATTATTTCCTTAGTATTCACCTTATCAGCTTGAATGTTCATAATTATGATTGGCCATCATGTTACTTGGCAAAACAATAGTTACAATGATTGTACTACTTCGAGTGAAATGAGTGATTTGCACTTTATGCATTTAATAGAAGATCATTATGGAAGTAAGCTCTCTCCCTTATTTATTTTTGAGTGCTTTGATGAATTGTTAATGTCTTCCCTTCAAGGTTGTTTCAATTATTTGGTTAGTTGAGTTGGGTTTTGTTTGAGAGTTCTTCAAAGATAGAAACAAATGAGTCATACACATATTTCATTCAATAGGAAGAAAGGTATAAACTTTACTTTCTCACCATCACGACAGTTCTTGATGGAATTAACTATGTAATATGAAACAATGTAAATGTCTTCCTAGTGCTTTTGATTCATACTCTTTGCTGAATACATAGAAAAATATTTGATAGTTGATTGGTTGCATAACTTGAAGGAGTTTAGTTGAAGATAGCAAAAATACAAACTAATGTTCGAACAACCAATGATTCCAATAGTTCATAGGTCATATTGTTACATAGAATATCCAAATAAGGCTCCTACACTGGTTCATATCCACTGTCAACCCTTTGATAAAGAGTAATATCTCGACGCCACAAATCAATGCTTTCCTCCTCTTAAGGTAGTATAGTCGGTCGTATGTCTTTAATCCATTGCATTGGAGGGATGGACGGATGTGGGATCTCTTCTACCCTGGTAAGTACTAGTGCTTTTTTTGGGGGTAAGCTGACGTGGTAGTACCTCTACCTTTTTCTTACCTCTTGTCTTACTATTCCATTTTGCTATTACCTCTTCCTTAGTGTCAAAGTGTTCATAATTGCGGGTATGGCATTCCCATAATTGGTTGTAACATTCATACCACGTGCCATATATACCGAGCTTCTTACCATTGAAGACAAGGTACCATTTACCTCCTATATCCTACATACAACATGACATTAGTATGGAAGATGGAAAGGAATTAAACAACAAAGTTAACAACCAAAGAATAGTGCACCATATTTTAGTTCGCAAAGAAAGTTCACAACCCAAAAAAATTAAACAAAGTTCAATACATCGAAAAAGTAAATATGCACAACAAAGATCACAACAAAGTGACCATCAATGATAAAATAGTTCAATACATAAAAAAGTAGGGACTACTCACAATAAAGACCACACACAACAAAGTTCACACAACTTAGTCCAAACCCAATAAATGGAAATATAGTTCACCCCAAACAATTTTCACACCGAATCAATGATAACTATGCCACATATCCAAAGCAAGATTGTTGCGAAATGTAGTCCATGCATTAGTCAGACTTACTGAGCCAATAACCTCTCGTTCCTTTTTGCTTGCATCATCTTCGGCCCCCAATTCCTGCCCCTTTGGCACCATATTTTCTAACATATCATCTGGTACCTTTATTTGAAGGCGATTGTGAAGCACTACACAGGCAATGATCATGAATGATGTCATTTTAATGCTATAGTAAGAGGGAATTCGTAATACGTCCCAATGCTGTTTCAGCGTGCCGAAACAAGTTTCAATAATGTTTCTCGCCCTTGCATGACGCATGTTGAAAACTTCTTTGAGTGTTTGAGCATGATGGTTACCAGTGGCCCATGCCGACAAGTGGTATCGTTGACAGTGGAAAGGTGCTAGAAACCATCTCTGTTGGAGTACCCTGCGTCGACCAAGTAATAAGTGTCGTTACAAACTTTTAAACCATTGCGACGTGAAACTGGGTCTCTCATAATCCTTCCGTCTACTGCCGATCCTTCCCATCCTGGTAGGATGTAAGTAATTAGTTTAGATGGTGTACAAGCGCACATGACATTCATTATTGTGAATCCTTTCCTACTCCTGAATCGCGCCTTCATCGTGTTTGGGATGATAACCTCTACATGTGTCCCATCAGCAGCACCAAGACATCCCTACATTGAACAAAAGAATAGAATAAGTAAGGTTTGAAAACATCAATTTAAGGTAAAACCAAAAAAATGAATCAACCATAAAAAATGGGGATTTACCGAAAAACATTCCTATGTAATATCAATTTCTTCAAAACCAATTAGCTCAAGGTTCTTCATAAGTAGACGTTGCAATTGTATAAGTGCGTGAATAGTCCTCCTAAACACCACGCTTACAGTTTCACCTGACCTTTAGAACCATTTTGAAATAACCCTATTGCGTATGTTATGGCCTAGTATGTGGAATGTAATGGCCAAGTGTTCATCAACATTAAAGCAATGTTTTTCCCTTAATTTTCCATGTTCATCAACAAACCACAAAGCATTGTAAACTACCGCCTTTTCATTTGAAGCATGTCGTAACAATCATCGTCGTTCTTGTAGACGAGCTCTTCGATGATTGCTCGATGCTTATCATAATTTAATTCATATATTCGTTGTACGCGTTGCTTACGACTTGCTACGATTCTAAACAAGTCTAGCATAAATGAAACGACCCTCGGACAAATTATGAGGTGGTTAATGGCAATGTCCCTTAAATGTGGTGGAGATATAGATGAATTTGGGCAATTTAAAGTAAATAACCTACTAAACCAATAAAAAAACTCAAATTAAGAACACACATCAAAATGGACAAACTTATATAGCATTCTAAAAAAATTATGAATGAATGGTTTTTGACCTTATTATGAAGTCACTGATAACCATGAAGTCCATTGGACACATAAACCATGAAATCAATTGGACAACAAAAAAAGTAGTTAATGCAGTTGTGATCATGCAGAAAGTGAAAGACAAGAAATAATGAGAGTAACTAATGAAATGAAAACAAATTATGTGGTGCCTCTAAGGTCTCTTTCATATGATGCATAACCATGAAACTAAAAAAAACATATTATTACTCTTATAATATTATAGGTAGTTTACACATCAATGAAGTTGATTCCTTTGTGTATAGAAGGTAAAAATGTATTTATAATATTTCTCAAGTTTCCAACTCTAACCATAACTTATGAATTTGTGGATGCAATATATGGTCTGGTCTATGGTCTATTCTCTTTAACAAGATCCACATCCGTTAATTGAAAACTAGTATTCATATCAAGTTTCTTCCTTTTTCTTTTCTTGATTCTTTTGGTACGTCTTAAGACTTTACTTGCATTATATACATGCAAGGTTAGACAGATGATCATACACATGACACAAGGATAGCTTAATTGATCGAATCATCAATTTAAAACAACAATTAAGTGAGGTGTGCAGCAATGATAAGAAAAGAATTTGTCTCATTTTAGCTATACTTTTCTTTTTGAGGGAAAAATGAAAAGCTTTCATTTTTATGCATCTTCATAGCACGATTTTAGTTGTAGCACAAGTATGTGTACTATTAGGATAAATAACTAACAATGACTACAACATTAGAATAATCATTGATAGCACCAAAGAATATGTGGGGGTAGATCAAATTAATTGTTGACATGCTAAGTGCGGCTCGTGACATAAATATCAGCTTTCCTAGCTAGAGTGGCATTGATGATGATGATGATTGATGATCCATAACAAGATATATATTAGCAATTGGTGATGCTGAAAGGCATTCATACACTTTACTCTTTTTGGTCCGCTCAAGCAAGTATCGGGTACCCCCAAATATACCTAAAATTTAAGCTGAGCTCGAGATGCCATGTTCCTTAGGATGTGCTATTGGAAAAAAAATTTTAAAAACAGAGGGTGGATCAATGGATGCAAGACACGAAATTATTGAGACAGAGAGAGATAGAGAGATAAAACGTTTACCTGGAGAGAGTGAGCGGCAGAGGAGCGGTGCGACCTAGGGTTTTTTTGTTTGAGCGATAGAGGAGACAAATGAAGAGGATGAGAAGAGAGGAATCAGTTGTATGTTTTAATTGTTATAATGAGGGTATTTTGGTCATTTTGGAGTCACCAACAATGGGATTAAATTATACCATCCATTTCATAATTTTAAATTATCCCAATCCTATAGGTTAAAATAATCCCATCATCAACTTAAAACTCGAATCAAACACCAGTATTATTTAGTACCACCACTTATCCCATGCTATCCTATGAACCGAACAGGCCTTATGTATTCAACACCAAAATCACATTAACCCAAACAAGGCTTCTACCATGTGAACATACAAAACTCATATCATTCAATAATAAAACATATGTTAATCAAAATATTCTAAACATGAATTTTGTTATTGAATCAAATCATGTGTTTGTAACAAATGCATGAATTAACAACATTCTTCAAAACCAATTCTTGATAACAATTATCATAGAACCTATATGTACATCATATACACATTAATCAAAATCATGTTTTCACACATTTATCATATATACATTAGAGAAAACATGCAAACATTTAATAGAACCAAGCCTAAGGCTCTGATACCACCATTAGGTTTTGGGGTTCATACGCAGCGAAAAATTTAAAAACAATTCTGAAAAACCAAAACGTGATCGAAAATAAATTTCATTAAACTAGATCTACAAAAGTAATCCATACCTTAATCTGTGATTTCCTTATTTGATTGTTCGATTTCTAAGACGTTCATGTGCGCGTCCTCTATCAAAAATCCACACACGAATGGTGACCACAATTTGGAATGCTAGCCCCAAGAGAGATATAAAACATTTTTCTTTCTCTCCCAAAATCTAGAGAACTCGAAAATAGCAAAAACAAAATTCTTCTTCATTTTTAGGGTTTCAACCTCTATTTTTATGTGTAGATAAGCTTTCTTAAAAAACCTATTTGTAATACAACTTTGTATTTAGGCAATTCAAGCTAATTGCACAAAAGCCCCTATTAATAAGTTATCATATAACAAATCATAAAGGGCTTTTATGTCAGGAATTTTATCATATAAAATTCATTAATCTGGACCAATTGCACAAAACCATTCTTTGTGCGCAAACCAATAGGTTCATGAGAATTAGCATTGAACAAAAACTGTTTTGGTACACAAGTCGTAAGCAATCTCTAGCAAGGCATTATGACTACCTAAGTAGCATGAATATCAAAATCAATACAACCTAATGAATAACATATATCATATCCTTATTTCATGTTATATCCTTTGATTAAACATAAGGCATGAAAAGTTACCCTTAATGTTTAATCGTACTAGTCTCGATCTTTAGGTAGAGTGAAAACATCCAAGTGACATTGATCATATCAATTCACTTGGACTTGACCATTTAATAGTCTAACATATTAAGGGATCAACTGATATCTCTCTCTATACGAGAGAGACAAATTCTATCTCGATTACATACCTTCACATATTATTCACATATTAACCAATCACAAAACGTTTGATTGTATCAAATTACCTTGCTCCTAATATTAAAGTCTATGATAACCTTAAGTCGAAGGACTAAATGATATACCTATCAAGAGTACACCTATGATTTAATCTATGTGGTGTTCTCAAAGCGGGTCAGTCGAGTACCATTCTCCCTAACAAGTACTCATGATCTTGATTCGTATCCTTATACGCATGATCATTATATGACCATCAATCAAGATTCATGATAGTCTTAATTCCTTATAGTTCCCCGTATAATGACCGACTAGGTACATTTAGTATATTTTAACAAATAACCATGGATTTTATTATAAGGTAAACATGCAATCACTTATAATAAAACATCAAACAAAAACCTCTATTTTATTAACTAAAATTATAATATAAACAATGTTTATAGATTGGCCTATGACACATGCCCCAACATCCAAAACCAGTGTTATAGGCGTTTTATGGAGTCAAATTATTTGTCGAGAGGCTAGCTCAATTTGGTGAAAAATTAAATTCAAATCGAGCACCGAAAGTTAAAACACATTAAAATAGGGATTTTAGGAACTAATAAGTAAAAAGAAATTAAGTTGCACATAAGCAACATAAATTATATATATATATAGATATGTGTATATATAATTAAAATAAAAATAAAAACATTTGTTCCTTTCAAAAGAACAAATTGTTTCTTTAGTTTCCAAACCCTCTTAAATCGTTTGTTCGGTCCACAATCTTCATACGCCCAATTTTCATTCAATTTCTCTTAGCAAAATAGCAGATCATCACGAGAAATTCAGTTTGAGCTAAACTCCCATGGTGGAAATGAGTTATTCGACTTGCGACTTGGTAAATTTTCAATTCAGAGTATTTTCCACAATTCAATTTGAATGCATGGATTTCTCAATATCTTTTGTTGGGTTTTAATAGAAATTGGTAGAGATTGTTGTAAATTGATATGTTAGATTAATTTGTGTTGATTTTGAATAAATTCCATAAATGTAGGTTAGGGTTTTGGTGAACTAAATTGATGCAATTCAGTTGATAAAAGTTTAGAAGATGTCATATAATTAGGATTGATTTACATTGAAATTTTGGACGAATTAGATTATTAGTTTTTGTTCAAATTGAATCCATGCCTTATGGAAATATTTTGAATTTGGTTTGGTGTGATTTTTCAGAGTTTGATATTGAGTTTTGAGGACTTAATTGCAAAGGCATTGATTTGGAGAGGTTTCATTAGTTCAAAATAAACAAAGTTTGCCTAATCAACATGCCACATTAAGAAATTCATAACATCTCCATTTGTGATCCGATTTAAGTGTTCTTTGAGTATATAGAAAGTATGAAGTGAGCTCTACAAGTTCTTTTTTTTTTTAAAGAAAAATATTGAGGTTTTCAAGGTTAAAAAGTCACCACAAGTTAACAAGTAGAAAACTAGTTGAAGTTATTATAAATAATTATTTTTGGAAACAATTATCGAGCATACTTTGGCTGCTGTTTTCGTGGGGTTATATTATTTGATTTCATTTGAAGCTTGACCTTTAATATAATTAGGGTATGTAAGGTAGCTATTGGAACCACTTTCAAGTTGATCTTACTCTTCGGGTACCCCCGAAAATTAAACTCGAATTTGGTTGTTTGTTAGTAAACCCCGTAATAACCTTGACATTTTATGAATATAAATTTCGTATATATCGCATTAATTATTGTTATTTCATTATTTATTGTTCATGCATACAAATGGGAGGAGTGATAGGTACGATTCAAGTCTCCTTATAGTGTTTACTATACCGAGGTTATAGGTGAGAACACTATATTATGCTAGATGGACTGGAGTCACTGATTTTCGCATTACTTGGTTATCATGAGATCGTGTCGAGCCAAATCATACTCATGTAGTCTAGAGGATCGAGACTCGTTTGGCTATCCTCTTAGTACATGATTACTTATGATATTTGTCGTACTACTTTCGTAATTCAACGTCAGTTTTTAGTGATGGAACAGAAATGGTATGGATCACATCCTTGTATACTTATAGTTCCTTGAAATATTACTATTTCATTTAAATTTTTTTATTAGGATGCATTTAGTTATTACAAGTGTACTGAAGTGTGGTATTTACTTATCTAACATTATTGAATAATTTTTAGTACTCGGGTGATTTATTTACGTTATTTCATTATCTTTGTATAATAATTTGATTATTATTGTGATTTTAGACTTTGAGTTGTGAGTTAGGCCGATTGTCTGTTTTAAGAATTTTCAAAGGAGTATATGATGAAAATGGTACTACAATGATGAATACAAACTTGAATTTAGGGTTAAATGGCTTCATGAAATGGTTTAACGATCAATGAATTTGTTTGAGAGGATTATTTTGATGTGTAAATTCTGATATATAAATTGTTGTGGATATTGGCGAAGATGTGAGTCCTTTTAGGCTTTCTCCCCTGTTCTTTATAAGGTTTTTGGATTTTGGAAAGCCCTATTTACCAAAAAGACTCTGTCAAAACTTCTTTAAGAAGTCAAAAATCCAAATTGAACGATTTTGACACATGTTGAACGTGCACAATAATTTTTACTATTTTTTATTATTTTTAGTAGTGACGAATGGGAATCGTTTCCTCGGGGATATTTCGGATCTCTTAAGAATTAAGGCTACCCTAAAGATTTACCCGATTTAACTTATTTTAATTTAAATAATTTAATTAAACGAGAATTAAAAACTAATAATATGCAAACAAAATAACGAATCAATTAAAATAACTAAACTATAAACAATTTAAATCTTAATAAACTAACCTAATATAATTAAAACTAATATTCAAATAATCAATAAATCAATATAAATGAAATATTTATTCAAATATCTAAACAAACCCCCCACTAAACATTATAATATATTTAGATTGTTTTCAAAAACTAGAACATAACATTACTTCACAACATAGTTATAAGTATATCACATGGAATCTTGGAATCATTTTATCCTAATTCATAATAGGTTGATAGCCTTTAGCCAGCCACCAATTTTCCTAAATTCAATGGAAAAGCCACATTCTCATCATTGTAAATTTACCCATTGGATAAGCATAACACCATAAAAACACGATGGCATTATACTCAATGAAAATCATGTCTAATCTAAGCCAATATTAATCAAAGCCGCATAATAAACAACTTAGAACACAATCACCTAGAACATCCATTCGGAAAAGCCCTAAAGATTAATCCTAGTTACTACTTCTATAATTGTTGTTAATAGCTATAGACATAGATTTGGACACTCTATATTAGGGAATATATTGGCCACTATGCATTCAATATAAATAATCACTAGTTGTAATACACAAAAACAACTTGTTTAATCTTTGATTGACGCATATGAATTGATCTAAATCATTAAGTATGTAATTCCATAATTATAACAACATAACAATCCAAATTATATTACATGTCTAAAGTTTGTTTAGATTAACTAACTACTCATTCATGACGGAAACAAACAATGCAAATATGTAATTAAAAGACATAATGAATAAATAAATAAATACCTCTTAATCAAAGCCCCAATGTTGCTTCACATATAAGACTAAACTTAAAAGACAAAAGAAAAGTAATGGAAAGTTAAAAAGAGAATAAGAGAGAAAATAGAGTTATTTCGAAGCTCTCTGGTCCTATATAAAGTTTCTCTAAGAGTACATATCCTAGATAAATACAAATTCCTCATTCTAATTTAAAAAAAATTGTCATCAACCTCAGTGATTTGTCAACGATTCATGAATTGTACACAAATAGCTGAGTTAATCATTGAGTTTAGCTCTCAATGCTCCACCTATTTAGCTTATGATTTCTAATGTATTTTCCAACTCGCTGTGGATTCGCTGGTTTTTTCCTGCTGCCGATTTAGGTGGCGATTTTCAGTGTAAATTCAAATCTCTGGCTAATCATTGGACTTCTTTTCCAGTTTATTGTTTTGCCCTTCTTCCTCTTCTTCCTCTTTTTCTTCCATTTCTTTATTTTCCTATTTAAGTCCTTAAATCACAAAAAACAAGAGAATACATGGTGTAATATCATCATTTATATATATGAAATCAACCTCAATTATATTCTAAACATGTATAATTATTGACTTGTCAAATACCCTCAAACTCAACACTTCGTCCTGAGCAAAGGAATACTCTCAATCATATTCTCTTTTCATTCTTTATATACTAATTTCAATCTAATTCATCTAAACTTTGAATAACATAAATTTTAAAGTAGAAGTGATTTCCAAAAGAAAACATATTACCCACAAGTAAATGAAAATTATGATAGAATAGAATGATTTAGACAAAATAAAACATCAGTTACTGATAGCTCAACCACCCAATATAACACCCTTTATAACTTAAAGTTCATTACCTAGGCTAGTATACAATATAGGTTTTCTCGATCTCTATTGACAAGTATTAAGCTTATGATAACTAGTATAGAATCTTAAAATGCAAATACCACAAGATTAATTTTAATTTCAGAAAATACTTTATGATAGTGCCACAATCAAAATCAATAGGAATTTTACCTAGATACCAATGAATATATCATTTAAAACATGTTACATTAAGAAATACTTCATTCAACTCTAGCTTCAAGTACTCGAGTTAAATCTTTCCTTCAAATAGTTTGTGAACATTCATATTTTTCATCTCATATTTTTTCTACTCCATCCTACTTATTTCTTTATCATATATTTCTTTTGTTTTTGCTTTTGAGTCACTGCTCCATTTCCTTTGGGCATTCTCACATTTTTCCTATTATAGATTCCTTGTTCCATTTCCTTTGGAATCTATAGGACTCTACACATATGTATATATATATATATGTATAGAAAGTTATTATGCCATAATTGAAAGAAGAAATGGGTTAGAAATCGATGAAATGTTATAAGTTAGAAAGAATGCTTTCTTCAATTTTAGTGGATAGTGAGAAGTATTTCTATAGTGTATATAAACTATAAAAATACTTAATCAATAGCTTTTGTATGACAAGATTCTTAGAAATCTGTCTTGTTCATCTTGCAATATTGTTTCGATTTTCCACCCATTCTCATGATTAACACAAGGAATTCAACTTAGTGTACACATCAAGTATTAATGTTAATAAAAAAAAGATATAAAAATTGATTCCTTCTATTATAAAATTAACTTGGGTAGTAAAAATATCACTTCCATTCAAAAATCTATTCTATGTTCATTATCATTCTAACTAAAAATAAAGTAAAGTGAAATACATACCTACGTTACCTTACTTAAATTTCGGATCAAAATTTTGAACTTATCTTCTACCTTTCTTTCCTTTCATTACTATCATTGTCATACTCCACCTAAAATACACCCAAACTCATTTTAAACCTTATCCTCAAGGTTTTAAAATTAAGTTGGGTTTCCAACATAATAAACATACCACGTGAAGCATAAAAGAATCAATATATGTAATAAAAACGTAAATAAATATGCAAATATTGAATTCAAGAATTTTCAAATGAATGGAATGCAAAAAGGAACATATTATATTCATTAGCAAAAATATCACCACGCACAATACATTGCATCATTCACTCATTCATTGCATACAAGAGAAAATAAAAAATAGCACATGATGTTGTCTAGAAGTAATTTCATCGTCGACTTCATCATCTTCATCCATTCCTGTAGAAGGTTGGGAGACATAACTATCAGCTAGGTTGTAAGTCCCAGTTGGAAATTGCAACTGCAGAGAATGTATGTCGACACTTCTCCCCGAGTCTTGCAAACGACTGTCATGTCTTCTCTGAGACTTAGAATGGTAGCATTGTAAAGTCCTCTCATTTGATGCTATCATTTCTTCATTGTGATGAATATTTGTTTGGCTACACATAAGAGAAGAAAATATGGTCCGAAAAAAATCCTCTCTTCCTTGGCTGTGACGAAGATGGTGCTGATCTCGCAGCAACATTTAGGATGTTCATGCTAGTCATTAATCTTGTCGCTCTCTGTGCGTGTTCTCTTATCTTGAATTATTTGAAAGGGATAGGATTCCCTATCTTCATAAATGAGAATCGGATAATCCTCCTTCGTTCACTATCTATTATGTGGTAAATCGAAAAACCTATTCAACCTCGTGGATGAAATATCAATCTTCTACCTTTTTACTACTACTTTTTCCTATTCCTTACTAACATGCCCATTTGCATAAAATTGTCATACAATTTTCAAACATTTTCTTTCTCTTCTTTCCGCGTAATCTCACAAAAGTCACTCCCATCCTATATCTCTAATGATGCTCACAATTTTGTCCCCATACTTACTCACATTTTGAATATTGAACCCTCTCTCAGGAATTATGACTCAATTTTTATCACTATAGTATCTCCTCTAAGCTCTAGGTTTCATAAACAAAGAAGGGTTATAAGGTACTAAGTCACTGGGTTCGGATTCTTAAAATATTCTTCCTCAATAGACGACAATGGAGATTATTCTCTAAGTTCGGCCCTCCCAAGTTTAGGTTCTCTAATACTAACCCCGGTTGGTATAATATTCATTAGATGGCCCGCATATTTTTGCTTTTGTTTTGCTTGCACTCCCTTCCCTTTGTCTTGTTTACTACTTCTACCTCTTCCTCTACCTCCTCCCGCCATAGAGTAACTCAACTATGATGAAATACATAGATAGAAATCCTGTAGTTGAAAATCCAAACTAACAAGGTAAGGAAAACAAGTTTTTGAAAAGGTTTTAGCAAAGAGTCTCAAAAAAGTTGAAAGTAATACGTATAAAATAGTTGTATCAATATATCCCTATCATAAGTATGTATATATTGGAAAAATTCATAGAAACCCGCAAACTCATTTGAAAACCCATTTCAAATTGAAAATTTATATAAAAACCCATATTTAAAAACAATTTGCAATAACAAAAAACATAAAAATTACATTTGTTTGAAAATATCATCAAAAATTGATTTTTGTTCAAGACATCTAAATCAAAAGGATATTAGAGTATCGATTCATTACCTTCTTGAGAGTGAATTTTTCAAGTAATATGCTCTATTAGCTCCTTAGACCCCCTCTCCAAGCCTTAATTTCAAAAAAAAAAACACTCACCAAGCCCTAATTAGGTTATATGAACTTGGATTCAAAATTTATAGGGTTGAAACACTCCTAATCAAGGTGGGATACACTAAAATAAGCTTTAATTTAAGCTTTGAGGGGTTGAATCTAGGCAAAAACCGATTAATCAATCAAATGGGTGCAAGGGTTTTAGGTGTAAAAGGGTTTATTATTGATGATTAAGGGTTATATTTTTAAAAAACACATATTTGTGCTCAACAAATAAGGTTTAAGTGAAATAGTGGCAAATCACCAGTGAAATCACTGAAAACTAGTCTCAGTGATCCATTAATTAGTTCAACGAATCCTTGTATAAAGCCAAAATCGCTAACAAATCGTTGAGTCAATTTTCACTTAAAAACCTGTAAATTGCTAACTATTTACCCAGCGATTCCCAGTGTCAATTGGTATTATTGGGAAATCACTAAGTCATTTCCTACTGTTTTTCTGTACATTCAATATTTTATTAATTATCGCACATAGCAATCCTAATTAAGGTAGAATTGATTAGTAGTTAATGAGAAATATTATGAAAATGAATTTGAAATTGTAATTAGGGAATATTATGGTAAACTTACTTTATTACTTAAAATAATTAAAGACAAATAAGATTCAACTGAAAAACAACTCGATCATCCCCCTATCAGTTGGGGATATCTGAAAGAGAGTTAAAAGGCGAGAGAATAAATATACTAACTATCTTAAATCTAGTAATATGGAAAGACATTGGCTCAATCAACCCCCTACATGAAATTATTTCAGGATGTTAATCTTAAAATACTTCTATTATAAGAGTCAAAAGTTAAGAGAATAGAAAAACAATTAACTAATCCTACTACTAAAATTGAAAATAAAGATAGAGTATGAGCTGTTTCCCATAGAGCGCTTTGTTTATAATCATTGGCTCGACTTGGTAGATTAGATCACTTGTCGTTAAGCTTGAGCGATTAAAATTGACCATCAGTCGATTCTTCATCTTTCTTGACATCTCAGCTTTCTTATCATTCTCAGCATCTGCATAACTTCCTTCAGGGTGTTCATCACGATAGGAGTTATCCCCTTCATAATATTCATCATAATTGTCGTCATTGAGGTAATCGTCCATCTCATAACCACCCTAAAGATAGGTATAATCATTTCCCATCCAAAGTGTAACTATACGTTGTTCGACATGGAGAATAGATCCAGCTGTCTTGAGAAAAGTATGCCCCATCAATATCACATCATCTTTCTCAATATGTGGTACTACCAAGAAGTTGGTGAGATACTTAAATCGTCCCACTTACACTGGCACATTCCTGGACATTCCTAGTGAATGATCTTATCACCATTCTTAGTGAATCGTCCCACTTGCATTGGCACATTCATTCTATGGTACTACTAAGAGAATAGTCCCTAAAAATCTTCAATTAGGAGATAAAGTTCTACTCTTTTGTTCAAGACTTAAATTATTTCCTGAAAAACTCCATTCAAGATGGATATGACCTTATCTGGTTGTCAATTTACTACCTCATGGCGCAATAGAAATAGAAAGCTTAGACATGGGACAAATATTTAAAGTAAATGGTCATAAGCTTAAACCTCATTATGAAAATTTTGTTGAACAGGATATAGAGATCATCAATCTCGAGACTAAGCATCAAAGTCCACAAAGTAAGGAAATGAAGTTCAATGTTTGGATCTACGCGAGTGAAACTGTTAAGAATGAAACTATTACACTATGGATGTATAAGAATCTGCATAATAAGAAGAAGAAATTAAAGAAGCAGCAACCTAAAGTTCAATAGTAAGAAGAAAAGCAACTGGCGGAAGAAGAATTCACTGATAAGAAACTAAAGCTGTAAGATTTAGGACATATGATTGGAATTTACAAGTATGATCCAGGGAAACTCTTCCTCCACGTGATGATCAATGCCCTAGTGTTTTTCTTTACACAGGATCTTATATGAATATCTTACCGGAGCAATGGTGCAGAAAAGCCAAGTCGAAGATTGATTTTATACCACGTTTTGAACAAAAGAGTAGAACTTTATCTCCTACTTAAAAAATCTTAAGAACTAATTTCTTATCATGAAATGCTTTGATTTTATATTTATAAATTGATGCATTTTCATAGGCGTCATTCCTAATTTCTTCTAATTCTTGAAGACTCAACTTACGTTGGTTTCATGCATCAATGTAATTCATGTTACATGTTTTTATTGTCCAATAGGCTTTATGTTCTAGTTCTACTGGTAAGTAACATGCTTTTCCAAATACAAACCTGTAAGGTGTCATGCATATAGGTATTTTAAATGCTATTCTATATACCCATAATGTGTCTTCTAATCTAAGACTCCAATTCTTACATGTATGACTATTTATTTTTTCTAGTATCGACTTAATTCCTCTATTCAACATTTCAGCTTGTCTACTAATTTGTGGGTGATACGCAGTAGATGTCCTATGTGTGACGTTGTACTTAGCAAGTAGATTAGCAACTAATCAATTACAAAAATGTGAGCCTCTATCACTTATAAATGTTCTAGGTGCTCCAAAAATTAAAAAAATTCTTGATCTAAGGAAATCAACCACTATTTTTGAATCGTTAGTTTTAGTAGCTTTTGCTTCTACCCACTTAGACATATAATCTACGACAAGTAAAATATAAACATTACCATTTGATAGTAAGAAAGGTCCCATGAAATCTATACCTCATACATCAAATGCTTCACAAAAAAGAACAGGAGTTAAAGGCATTTAATTTCTACATCCTAAGTGACAAGTCAATAATTAGACACATTTTATAGTGTAATTTAGGTTGGTTTTAGAAAAAAATGATGTTATTACACGTGGTATTATCTTGTTTTTGTGATTTTAGGATTTAAATAGGAAAAGTGAAGAAATGGAAGAAAATGAGATTAAAAGTGAAGCATTTAGCTTGCATGCACTTTGAGACAGCTTGGCCTCACATTGGTTTGTGTAGATGCTATGGTCGTTTAGAAGAAGTATGGTGATGCATTAGTTGAGAAAAGTCTAAAAAATGACTAAGTATAAGTCATTCCTATAGTGTGAACATCTACCCTCAAATCTGCCTTGAAACACTTATTCCACAATTGATCAAGAGAAAGGTGCAATCAGGTGATACAGGAAGGAGACACACTAAAGTCACTTAGCCACCAGAGGCATTTGTTAAGCCTCGAGATTCGCATATGAAGCGATTTGATGAGATGCAAATAAGGCTTTGATTATCCTCAGGATCCGCGTTAGCATAGACACCGAGTATTTCGGAATGTCTTCCATGCTATTTCTCTTCAAACAATAACCATCAGATCGTCATCGGGATACGAGCAGCATTGTCTCCCACATCTTCACCGTCTCTCCCACAAGTTTTCTCTTCACTTCAAAAGCGTCGATTCGCCTCGAGATGCACATCTGCATCAACCACCAAATCTTAGCACGTCTCTTCGGCGCCTCTTGCCAACCAGACAGACGCAACATGTTGCTTCCTGGTTCATCCAGCTATGTCTTCACAACATTCTCCATCAGTCCGAGCTCACCACATCAGTTAGACCAGCAAATGCAGCCAATCAGATGTTGCCAACGTGTGTAAGACTCTTCCTAGATAGATGATACACAAAATAACCCATGATTTCCAATTGCCCAAAATTAAGGTTTTGATATAAATGGAACTTATGGTTTCAATTGGATCCTTTTCCCTCTCTTTCTCTCTATTCTCTCCTCTATCGACCAATCTTTTTCTCTTTTCTTTTATTATGACTTTATTGGAGTTTAGTTTTATTTAGTTGATGTTTGAAGCTACATTGGAGCTTTATTTTATTTCATTAAGAAGTACTTATTCATTATGTCTTTTAATTTCATATTTGCATTGTTTATTTCCAGCATGAATGAGTAGTTTGTTAATCTAAACAAACCATAGCAGTGTAATATATTTTGGATTGCATGATTAGTTATAATTAAGGAATCATGTGTTTAATGATTTAAATCAATTCATACACATCAATCATGGATTTAACAAGTTATTTTTGCGTATTACAACTAATGAGGATTGATATTGCATGCATAATGTGCAATTTGTATTATGGTATTATGATTCTAAATCTATTTCTATAATAATTGTTTGCAATTATAGAAGTAGTACATATGATTAATTTATAGGGCATTTCCCGAGTGGATGTTCTAGGTGATTGTGTTCTAAGTTGTTCATTATGCGGCTTTGGTAATATTGATTTAAATTAGGCATGATTTTCAATGAGTATAATGCTATCGTATTTCTACGGTGTTGCATTTTATTTAATGGGTAGATTTACAATGATGAGAATGCTGCATTTTCATTGAATTTAGGAAAATCGGTGGCTATCAACCAATTATGAATTAAGATTTAATGATTCTAAGATTCCATGTGTTATGATTATAACTATGTTATGAAATGATGTTATGTTCTAGTGTATGAATGCAATCCAAGTATATGACATTGTTTACTGGAGATTTGTTTAGATGTTTATTTAGATATTTATATTATATTGAATTTGAATATTGTCTATTTTAGTTTACATTTGAATTGTTTGTGTTAGTTTAGTTAGTTTGGTTAATTAAGTGAGCAATTATAGTTTTTAGTTATTTAATATTTTAATTCCTATTGAATTAGATTAACTAAATTAATAAAAACAAAAAAAAACACTTTCCTGAGAAGTTTGCAACATCCCTATGGAGACGATATCCCGTTTATCACTAATACAAGTTATAAATATAGGACAAATTTATTATTGTGCACGCTCGACACGTGTCAATTTTTGGTGTCGTTGCCATGGATTTTAATATAATTTCTTAGGAATCTTTTTCGTTGTATGTCATATAATATGATCGAAGGCGAGTAAGAATTTACTTTTAGGCATTATGATAAAAATGTAGCAACTTATGAACCAATGTGCATTGCTTTTCCTGTAGAATTCCCCGACTCTGAATTAAAGTTCGGACTCATCAAATTTTTACTACACTTTTATGGTGAAGATGATGAAGATCCTCAAACATTTGTTAGGGAATATATATAGTAAATGCGATGAAACCTAAGGATGTAGAACCTTGAGTATGTTAAACTAAAAGCTTTTCCTTCTTCATTAAAAGGTCAAGCTCTAGATTGACTTTTCTATCTTCCTCCAAATTCCATAAGCACTTGGTCTGATATGTTAAAATCTTTTATATAATTGATGAAGTAAAAAGCATGGTTAAGCTATTAATAAAAAATAGATTAATCCAAGTGAAACCTTGTGCTTTTTGTAATAATAATCATCTTGATAATGAATGCCCTTTAATGCAAGAAGATAAAATCGAAAAAGCTAATGTGATGATGAACGATTATGATGGATTCACTAAACCTAATTATAACTCTAATGACTATACAAATTATCCACAACCAAATATAGGAAATGATCCAAATAACCAGAGTTATCAAGGGTTTAGGTCACCTACATTGATTGAAAGAACCATTCCATTAGAAAATTTAAACAAGGAGAAAGATCAAATAATCCAAGTCTTACAAGGTGATATGAATGAATTGAAAAATCAATTAAGTCAAATGACCCTACAATTTAATACATTCATTAATCAAACTAAAGCACCAACTCAAATTGTTTCTACTAGTCAAGTACAAGTTAATGCTTTATTTAGTGATAAGGAGAAATACACACATATACCTGAAAATATACCTAAAAAGGGTGTTAAGAAAAAGAAAATACAAAAAACTATTGAAGAAGAAGAAGAAACGATGGCTAATATCATTCATACTAGAGAATGGAAGGCTGAGCAACTAAAATATACACTTTTTCATGAAAGGCTATACCCATGGTATTTAGCTAGAGTTGAGGCTTATGAATTTTTTTTATAGAAGTCTGAAATAAATAATGAAGAGAAATATGATAAGATTCCTAATAATTTGAATAAAAATATGTATTATAATTTAACTGTTCCATAACGATTAGCCGATGCTAAGAAGGAAGAAATCAATAAACCATTGATGGAATCAATTAAGGAGTTTTCTAACTATAATGATGTTTTGAAAGAATTCTCCAAATCTAAAAATAAATTTGGGTTGCGCTATGTGCACCCCATTAATTACTCAGTGCACCCTATTTATCTCCAAATGTATGTGTAATGACTACCAACAACACAAACTAATTTTTGGGCACCCTACCTTGTTTTTGCTTGTAGGAAAAATGAATTCCTACTGATTTAGCTATCTTCGTCGATGATCGGACACGATGTTCTTCAATCAAAGAGTACATACAAGGTTCGTATCTACCTATTTTTCAAGTTTTTAGGGTTTGAGGCATGGGTTTTTATTATGTTTTGGTGGGTTGAAAATGGTGGTTTGATTCATTGTTTATTTTTGATGTGTAGGTTTTGACTCGAATCGTGCGTGTCTTAGTGTACAATAGATGATCAAGACGCAAGTGGTGCTGAATCGGGACAGTGGGAGGCGAGTTTTGAACCTTCTTAGGGGTTAGGTTTTAAAATCACTGAGTATAACAAGCGACACGATTGTTTCAGCTATAGTACCGAGACGTGCTCAAACACCTCGGAGGATGGCAACTGAGACTAAATCTATAGTCTCGATTGTCTATAACTGACATAATATGAAGTAGTGTCGGTTGACTGTAACCGAAACATATCGAGGTGCCTCGGTCATTCTGTACCGAGACTATACATTACGTTTTGGACCTGTACTACTGAAATTTATGTTTTTTAAGTATTTTTGAGTTCTCATTCTGAATGCTTATGATGTTCGACATTTTTTTGCAAGAAGTACCATCGACAAGTGTACCACTAACAAATGTGCCATCAACAAGTGTACCATTGGCAAGTGCCTTTTAGGACTTCTTTTATTTTTTCACTCAGGAAGTACCATTTCAAAGTAGATATGAGGCTATCGCTCAAGTTACAGGTCGTGCTAGGAAGTTTGTCTTAGTTATGAAGAATTCTAATGACGGAAGGAATGGCTATAGGGGAAGGGTGGCAATTGCGTGTGAGAGATCCAGGAAATATAGAGGTGATTTCCAAAGAGTTGGCATTGCTAAAGCTGAACTACTTACGAAAATAACACCAAAGTTGACAAACGGAGAGGAAGATGAGGATAATACAAGGCCCAACACTAGTACAAAAAATGTCAGTGCCCATTTTTTATCGAGATCAAGGAATCCCCAGACTTATTTTGGTATGTGAGGGTGGTATGTGGCAAACACAACCACGACATTGCGAAATACTTGGAAGGTCACTCATTTGTTAGAAAATTGACTTCGAATGAGGTTGCTATTTTGGATCAAATGAGTAAAGGTAATGTTAAGCAACACCTGATCTTGAATACTTTAAGGCAAAGGGATGCAAAAAATGGTTCAACATTGTGGACAATAAACAATGCACGACAAAGAATCGAATTAAAGAAGCCGGTGGGAGAAGTCAAATGCACAACTCTTACACTTATTGGAGAACCATATGTATTTGTCATGGCATCAGAGATACCTCGAATCAAATTTAGTAACAGACTTATTTTGGGCACATCTGGACTCCATCAACTTGTTGAGGTGTTTCCCGTTCGTTATTCTCATGGATTGCACATATAAGACCAATAGGTACCGGATGCTGTTGTTGGAGATTGTTGGGGTGACTTCGATAGACATTACATTCTCGATTGGGTTTTGTTTCATATCATCCGAGAATAGTGCCAACTACACTTGGGCATTGGATATTTTGAGAGGTTTATTGGATGGGTGGTCCACACCTAACATTTTTCCACTGATAGAGAATTGGGCCTTATTAATGCAATCGAAGATGTTTTTCCATAATCTTCTCGCCTTCTTTGCATGTGGCACATCTACAAAATGATGTTGACCAACACTAAAAAGATGTGTAGACGAAATGAAGGCTTCAAACTTTTCAGTAATTAGTGGGCGACTTTGATGTATGCTAAGACTAAAACATCATTCGAGCTTAGGTGGTGTACCATGCGTGATGAGTACGCAAATGTTAATGGTTTGCTCACTTATTTGGAGAATATTTTGGTGCGAAATTACGAGGAAAGATTTATATGTGCATGGATCGATTCAATTTTTTATCTTGGAGAAACCACGATGCAGAGGGTTGAGTCTACGCATTCCACTCTCAAACAATATATCGGCAGTTCTACTGCAAACTTTGAGTCTCTCTGGGTGTAATTCACATAATGCTTGACATACAACATAACAACGTCAAAGCGTCATTTGAGGTTAGTCTGACAGTTTTCCAACATCGATATATGGATGGATTGTATCACTGTTTACGAGGTTATGTCTCTTAAAAAGCGCTTAAGTTGATTTATGATGAGGTTGCATGTGAAGATGATGTAGGGATAGACTCGATCGTATGTGGTTGTGCGCTACATACCAATCACGATCTTCCATGCACACACGAGCTTAATGTACATATTTTGGCCGAGTTTCCTATACCACTTATTGACATTCAAGTGTTGTCGTAGAAGTTGAGTATGATACCCGAGAAATCTATTAATCGAACTGGGTATAACTTCAATGACGTGATTCATAGAGTTGTGGCTTAAGTTTTCATCATGCATTGATGAGGATGCGTGTCTTAGGGTTATTCAGCATTTAAGAGAGATTAGTTGTCCTTCATTGACAACAGGGATTGCACCAAAGGAAAATGTGAGGGCAAGGGGGAGACCGACACTTGATAGTGCTGGTAATCCTATTATAGGGAGCAAGAAAGGGAAAAAAGGGAAGAAATGAAAAAAAGACTCATAAAAGAAGGAAGCCGAGGAATTTGACATATCTATAATGAGATATCCTAGTGGCTTTGAGTTTGTACTCACGAGTGAGGAGGTGGCCAGTGCACAAAGGAAGGGAAAGGAAGTTCGACATAAAGTATATCAAATACGAGGGGTATCTATGGGACCATCTGAGGTTGGGTTCATTCATACTATTCAGCCGGATTGGATTCTACATATTGAATCTACTGTCAATGTGGATAGCGATAGTCATTGCGGCTTCCGTTGCATTGCCGCTAGTCTTGGGTTCTCAGATGTAGATGGTTGGAGGAGGGTCCGAGAAGGTATGGTTAAGGAATTGGAAGACTACAATGAATTTTGGAGGGATTTGCTTGGAGGTTAATACATAATGGTTAAGCGAGCCGTGGAATTTCGTGAAGGTATAGTTATGGGTTCCGACCAGTGGGTAACCCTTCCGAATATGGGACTTGTAATAGCAATGATATTTAAAATTGTGTTAGTGAACGTGTCAAATGGTAGTTGCATTTCATTTCTTCCTCTACGTGGTGTCTCTCTGCCTATGAAGGATTGGGTAGTCATTGGTGTTACAAATGTCAATGACACTTATTGGGTTAGGGTAAGTTTCTTATAATTTTTTTCAAACAAGGGTTACGCATTCCTTATTCTTTTTTTAACTTGCAATGTGTTAGGTTAGTCATTCACTATTAAAAATACTCTTTGTTGTACTTCGAATTGACATGTCATATTCAAGCCTAATGCATCGGTTTCCCTATATTAATTATGTGGAGGACCTTCACAGATGTTGATGCTCAAGGAAGGTATTGGTATTGATATCGATTATGAGTTTTGGTTCGGTCATCTCAACTAGGCACCCCACAATGATAGATTTAGTGGAACCTTAACATAGCAACACTTCATTGTATTTGTTGGGAATCCCATTTTGTTGTAAGAACTTCATATTATTTTGGGGATCTCCATTAATTTATAATAACTTCATGTTATTCTTTGTGCTCCGTGAAGTTGTAAAAACTTATCATTTTTTCTATGCTTTTGGTATTGGTCTCAAAGTTTCTTCTAATTTCGTTTGTGTTTGAAGTGCAACACTCCCACAATTATATCTTACAACAATAGATTGATCTCGGTTTGTTTTTTGTATCCAACTAGGAAGTCTACACAACAAGTGTAATCTCACGAACATGTAAATATAATGTCTCAGCCAAGCAGAACAGAGAACAAGTAATTGGTCTCGGCCACTAAGAACTGAGACTTACTCAAAAGTCTCGCCTATGCCTAACCGTAAGAGTTCGAACAACAGCTGTGCCATGTTGACGACAACCCTTATCTGGGAATACTCTTTGGTGTGTTAATCAGAAACATTGGGTGTCCATATCATCTTGGTTTCCAATAGCCATAACAAATGACCATGTCACAGACCTTAGCAACCGAGAGTTATATTAAAAAAACTGTATACACGATTGAGACAAATAATAAATGAACTATATGGCAAACACGATGACTAGTGACCGAAAGTGTGTAAAACTTTCGGCCGCGCACTACCGAAATCTGAGTATAATGCTCGGTTGTGCATCTCCAATATTATGGTTTAATATTTTTTTTCAATTGATTCGATATTTCATAACCGAGATAGTGTGCATGAAACGCAGAACCGCATGACCAAGATTCAAGGTTGGGTCTCGGACCTGGATGATCGACGCTCTATCTGGCCAATAATTTTACACATAACATAAACATATTTCAACAAATTGAAACAACAAAACATCCATACCATAATTCCAGGTTGCAAAAAATGCAACACATTGAAACAATAACAACTTCCACTCCGCAATTCCAACACATTTAAACAACAACAAATTCCACTCCAAATTCAAACACCATGAAACAACTTCCACTCCATATCTCCAACACCATGAAACAACAACTTCCATTCCATATTTCCAACACATTAAACCAACAACCCAACAAATCAACCAATCTAAATAATGAAATCTAGGAAACAAACCCGAAGAACAATCCCAACACAAATTGTTTAAAGAACCATCCCAAACATATTGAATTCAAAATTAAAAAAATCAAAGAAGTTTACTAAACCATTCAAATAATTTTTGCCTTTTTCCTATATGTGTCCCTAATGTATGTGCACTAGGACTTGGGTGGCTTAGAAGAACTTAGTGTGGCAGTGTTGTTATCTAAGAATCCCAAGTAGGCACAGTCAGTGCTGTGGTGGTGGTGGTGATGGTGGCGGTACCAGTGCCAAGACCTCTACCCATCAAGTAGTCCATGACATTATTTGCCATTTTTATGCAGCCCCCATCTTGGCCATTCCGGCAGGCAAGTGTAGCCATGCCAACACATTGTCCAATGTTCACTGATTACGGTGTTCAAAGCCAAACCCAAACTATTAATAAATACACAAAGACTGTGACGACTGCGACAAATTAAACTTAAATGCTAGCATTTTACCTCTAATAACTCATTGTTCGCAACAATATCGCCGTTTTCCATCGCCACTCGTTGTCCTCTCAATGATAGGAAGCGAAACTTGAAGGAACTATGATAGATATTTTGGTATAGATGAAGTCGAACCTCGCCTTCGGTTCGGTCATTAGGAGAGAGTGAATGGGTTAGCCACCTTTCCCAATTCTTGGGTACGAACTCGTACTTAACCTAGTATTTCAATGCAGTGTGGCTCGATTTGCTTTGAGAGGGCGGTATGGAGACGACGATATCCCTTGAACATGGCCAAACTACCAAAGGATCTTCTTCGGATGGTATGGCTCCACCACATCCATGTACTTTAACATACCAGAGAAGGATGCGATAGGTAGAATGATATCGTTGATCCTGACATCAGCATGTAGATCCCAAGTCACTTAAACCAATGAAGTCAACAACACCATTAAAACATAGTCATAATAAATTAGAATACCAAAATGAAACAAAACAAACATACACCTCACTTAGCCACAACCTATCAAGGATCCTATGAATGGAACTGAGCTTGTCCACATTCGCTACCATCTCATGCTTCTGTAGCCACCTCGAGCCTCGTGGTTGCAGGTAGTCCATGTATTTTGCTTTTGACGATGCAAGCTGGAGAGGGAAGTGCTTGTATACCCATCCTTAAATAAGAAGGAAAAAATATAAATAGAGTTAATTAAGTAGTGGAAATACAATTACAAAACCAAATCAAAACATAACAAAATCATTAGGACCACAAAATATGTACCCTAAGCAAAGTTAGGTATCATGCAATTCATGATACCTCTGCCCTGGTAGCTGATCTGAGGTGACTAGTAAGATTGGCGGCAGCACCCCATGCGTAAGTCCTGACCTCATCCAAGTTCTCTAGAACCTTCAGTGATCTAATTGAAACTCGTTACCTACTCTTATCGGCGAATAAAGTGCATGTGAGCAAATGCAATAAGTACGCCCGTGCAGTGCACTCCACTTTAGGGTACATACGAGAACTGGAAGTACTGGTGGACTTGGGCGGGCAAAAATGACTCTTCAGCCAAGGTAATTGCACCGTCAGACTCGTGTAGTTAACCTATTCCTCAGCCTCATTAATACTAACCCCAAGCAAGTTGGAAACAATCTTGATCACCTCCATGCAAGACTCCTCTATGTATCGATCGAAATTCTCGATCGCCACCATCTTTCCGAAAACGAGGATGTTCAGAAGAATGTTAACATCTTTGAGTGTGATGGAAAATTTAACGAAAGGGTAAGAGAAATGTATTAGTCTCTGGCTGCCACCGATCCATAAAAATTAAGATCACCTCCTTATTCCCTTCCTATAGGAGCAATCTATGAGTGAATCCAAGCCATACCTCTGAATGAATCTCAGTAGTGTCCGAGTGTCGGGGTGGCAAGACTAAACATCCCACTCAGCTATTTGAGTCTCATGGTTTATGCACTTAAGCAACGGACTATGCGACAACTAAAAAACTAGTCATTAGTAAATACATTATCGCATATGAATGCGAGAATCGATTGCAAAATTAAATGAAAGTTAACATTGAGAACATACATCACCATCCCAAATTGATGTTGTAACATGATCCTTAAAGCGCTTCAATAGAGACCGATCAATAGGACCATTAGAGAATGGAGCAGAATGGTCATGCTCGGGCTCCAGAACATTCCGACCGCCACCACCATCCTGACCAACACCACCACTAGCTTGCCTTTAGGATGTAGTTATTTCTGCCCCGCTACTACTCCTATTCCCATGGGGACATGATATGCCTCGTCCTCCACAACATCCCTTGAAGAGAGATATGCATGTACACCTCAAATTTGAGTAGCCTGTTGCGTCTCCTTCTAGTAAGATGCAGTATGTTCCCTCCTCTTACCACATTCAGCAGGGGCAGAAGGACTAGCAGACACTGCCGCCACCTTAGACCAACGTTGTGCTCTTGTCTGCTCACCATCAACTTCCTGCCTTGAAACTATTGATTAGAAAAGAAGTCTTAAGCACACTTGATTGATATTAAAAACAAAACTTAAGAAAACCAAAAAATGCAATGTTTCGGTCAAGCAGGTTTGAGAACAAAGGAAAGGTCTCGGCAACTAAGCACTAAGATGAATGCCAAAGTCTCGGTGTCAAGCTACTGAGACCTATTTCATTGTCTCAGCTTGTACTCTCTAAGACCAGACCAATAAACATTAAAATATTAAGTCTCGATAGTATTGCACCGAAACCACATAAGGTGGTCTCGGTGACAACAAACTGATACCTAACTTAAGGGGTCGTTCTAATTCATCTATGACACCCTCTTTAGTCTCGAAAATGTATTGCCGAGACTATTGAGCATATCACGGCCCTGTGTGGTTGAGGAATGCGAGTTTCTAATAAAACCCATTGATTTCCATATTTTCATGGCAGACAACAACAAAAATGACTCAAATGAACGTTAAAATAAACTAAAACACATACATAACTCAGGTTGCCTTTTGGTTACACACAATCCCCAAATTAGAACTCGTCGCATAAACCCTAGAATGCCGAGCACTTCCACTGCCCAAATAAACAGCCACACAACTCGCCAAATGCATAAATCGCACAAATCTATGGGAGGGAACTTCAGAAATGCAAAGATTGAGACGATATGACCTCCAAATCACAATAAAACACTAGCAAAATAAAGGGTTTTCAAAACATATTTGATGGAAAACACTGGGATGCTGGATGGTTGGATACAAGAGTAATTTTGTCAAATTTAAGGGTGTCGTGACAAATTTGGTGGGTGAATTTGTAAGTGGGTTATTCTGAGTAATGACTGGGGTGCACATAGCGTGACCCATAAATTTTTAGAAGAATCTAAAGAAAACTTAGGAAAAAAGATGTCTACTTTATTTAAAAAGAAAATACCAGAGAGATTTTCTAATCCAAGAATGTTTGGAATGCTTATTACAATAGGAACTTCTTCCATAGATTCTATCATATTTGATCTTGGAGCATTAATTAAGGTGAAGTCCCTTAAACTTTATGAATCATTGAAAATAGGTTCGTTAACTAATATACCTATTAATCCTACTATGGTTGATAACACAAAAGATAAACCTTATGGCTTATTAGAGGATGTTTTAGTAAAAGTAGACGACTTAGTATTCCCCGGTGACTTTATTTCAAGTATATGGAAGATTCAATATTACCTAATCCTCCATTTATACTGTTAGGTAAACCTTTTCTTAAAACTGCTAAGGATATATTAGATATCTTTGAAAGAACTATGTCTATAGAATTTGAAGACAAAATTGTCACTTTCAAATTCAATAATCAGAATAACTATAATGATTCTAAAGAACTGCTTAGCAAAGGAATTAAAGATAATGATTCTTGAAAATTAAATCCTTATAATAGTCTAAATACTGAAGTATATGTAAACAATGCATTAAAGATGGAAATTGAAAATGATATTTCAAAGAAGGAAAAAGTTGAAGACACTCCTAATGATAAGAAAATAACTCAAGAACTGAGTGTTCAACAATTGGAAAATAAGGAAAATACTATCAAACTGGAAGGTTCAAGTGTGAAAAATGATATTAAGAAGAAAATATTGGGTTCAAATCCTGTAACGTTGCATGATCCTGGAGGGGTCAATTTAAATATTAAGATAGTAAAGGGACTAAATTCTATCAATTCATTCTTTATGAAAGAACAAAAAAATAAATAATAGGAATAAGGATGATAAATCAAGAAACATATCAATCTCCATTGTTATCAATAGTAAGAAATTTGAGAATGTCAAATGTAATTCAAATGCATCATATAACACTCTACCTTTCTATTATCTTTTAGAACAAAATTTTCTGAGTATGAAATATGATAAATATCACAATATTATAGTTTATTCGGCAAATGGATCTATAATAGAGAATAAGGGTACACTAAGAGATGCAAGTTAAAATTGGAAAATTTAGTTTCTTGTTAGATTTCATTATTTCATATCATAAATAAGAAGTTGAAGTAG
Source organism: Stephania cephalantha (assembly GCA_039657325.1). Classification (NCBI taxonomy): domain Eukaryota; kingdom Viridiplantae; phylum Streptophyta; class Magnoliopsida; order Ranunculales; family Menispermaceae; genus Stephania; species Stephania cephalantha. The sequence goes on from CM077573.1 coordinate 25,498,281, forward strand.
GTATTACATTAGGAGAACCTTTCCTAACAACTACTAATGCAACACTTGACGCAACTCCAAGAACTATCAAAATAATAGTTGGGAATGAGGAAATTGTTTTTAAACATTGTATAGAAGAACAACTTCTTAATTTCAAACCATATTAGGACTGCGTGGTTCTGTCGAGACAATGACAGTAAACAAAAGCGCTCTATGGGACGTAGCCCATAATATGTCTTTAATTTATGTTTTAGTATTAGAATTAGTTAGTTGTTTTTATATTCTCTCAACTTTTGACTCTTATTTTGGGGATATTTTAGGAATTCAATTCAGGAGTAATTTCATGTAAGGGGGTTGATCGAGTGAATTTATTATTTTAATCATTAGTTTTATATTAATTGTCTATTAGTAGTAATGAAATTATTATTTAGTACATATCATAGTCAAATTCTAATAATTTTGAATAATAATACCTTGTTATAGGATATTTGTGAGATAAATATATGGGAAAATCAATTAGATTGAAAAAATAATTAGAATAGGTCAGTAATTTCCCAACGATTTTAGTTTGTACTAAAAATTGCTGAGAAAATCGGCAGTAGCGTGTAGAATTTTTAGCATGATTTTAGGTTCGCGATTTATCACCGATTTGCACTTATAACTAGGATTCACTAAACTAATTGATGAGCCACCAAGGCTCATTTCGAACGATTTAGGCAGCGATTTCCCAATGGCTCCATTAAATCCCTGATTCGTAGAGAACGAATTTGAGTTTTTAAAAACCAGAAACTCCAAATCGCCACATTTATCCACTCCACACTCACAAACCATTGCAACTTTTCGATCAAGAGACCAAATTTTATACTAGATTTAACCTTCCAAAGCTAAATATTAGTTTATTTAAATAATTCCCACCTCAATCTTCACACATTCAACCCAAAATTTGGTGAGTTTTAAGAGTGTAGAGCTAACTAAGGCATGAATAAGGGCAATTCAAATTGGTGCTTTGAGGAGTGTTCTATAAAGATCTTAGAATTCATATCTTGAAAGATTCACTTTCAAGTAGGTAATCAATGAGAACCCTAACCTTTTTCTTGATTATATTTTTGATTTTTCATTGTTTTTTTTATTTTTATTTAGGATAGAACCTAAATTTCAAATTTTGTTCTCAAAATCAGTCTTGATGTCAAATGTTTTCAATTATAATACTAGTATGGCAGTGGTGTGATAATTTGTTTATTGATATCGAATTTTTGAACTATTTTTCATGTAAGGCGAATGGATTAAATTTTATACGCAAACTTATTTGAGACTAAGTTTCAAATGAGTTTGAGGAGTTTTTTGTTTGTCTATCGCATGACTTGAATCATTTACGAACTATTTCTTTTATATATTGAGTTTATTCATATATTGATTATCCAATATATGATTATCAATTCGTTTAGTTTCACAAGGTATATTTGTTTTATTGGAAACTCAACTTAATTTTTAAACCTTGAGGAGAAAATTTCGAATGAATTTAGGGATATGTTAGGTGAAGTATGACAATGATAGCAAAAAAAGTAAGGAAAGAAAGAAAGGTAGAAGATAAGTTCAAAATTGATCTTAAGTTAAAAATCTTGATTCGATATTCAAGTGAGTTGACGAAATTTTTTAAATTTCTTCCGAATTCAACTAAGTATGAATTTTATTTTTCTTTATTTTTAGCTAGGAAAAGAATGATAATGAATATAATAATAGATTTTGAAATGAAGGGATGTTCTTATTACCTAAGTGTATTATAGAATGAATCAATTTTTATACCCTTTTTTATTAACTTTACTAGTTGATGTATACACTAAATTAAATGCCTTGTGTTAGTCATGATAATGGGTAGAAGATCGAAACAATAGTGCAAGATGAACAAGATAGGTTTCTAAGAATCTTGCGATACAAAAGGCTATTGATTAAGTATTTTTATAGTATATATATAGAAAGCTATTATGTCACAATTAAAAGAAGAAATGGGTTAGAAACTGATGATTTCTGTAAAATAGAAAGAATATTTTCTTTAACTTAGTGGATAGTGAAAAGAGCCAACAAGAGGTTACAAATATAAAGAGAGTCCTATAGATTCCATAAGAAATAGAGCCGAAAATCTATAGTGGGAAAAATGTGAGAATGTCCATAGGAAATGGAGCAGGGACTCAAAAGTAATATATATATATATATATATATATATATATATATAAATATAACAAAAGTTCTTGTAGTAGGATGAAGTAGAAAAAATGAGAGATGAAAAAGATAGATGTTCTTAAACCTTCAAATAAAAGATTTAAACCGAGTACTTGAAGCTAGAGTTGAGTGAAATATTTCTTAATCTAACCAGTTTTAAATGATTTATTCATTGATATCTTGGCGAAATTCCTATTAATTTTGGTTTTGGTGCTATTACAAAGTATTTTTTAAAATTAAAATTAATCTAGTGGTTTTTGTGTTTTGAGATTCTATACTAGTTATCATAAGCTTGACACTTGTCAGTGGAGATTGAGAAAACCTACATTGTGTACCAACCTTGGTTATAAACTTTAAGTTCTAAAAACGTGTTGCATTGGGTGGTTAAGTTATCATTAAGGAATGTTTCATTTTTTCTAATTATTTTATTTTATCATAACTTTCATTTATTTGTGGGTAATATGTTTCCATTTGAAGATCACTTCTATTTAAAAACTTCTATTATTTAAAGTTAAGATGAATTAATTTGAAATCATTTTACAAGAATGAAAAAAAGAACATGATTTAGAGTATTCCTTTGCTCGGGATACCAAAGTGCCGAGTTTGGGGGTATTTGAAAAGTCGGTAATGAGACAAATTTTATAGTGTAATTTAGGTTAGTTTTAGATGAAAATGATGATATTACACGTGGAATTCTCGTGTTTTTTGTAATTTCAAGACTTAAATAGGAAAAGTGAAGAAATGGAAGAAAATGAGATTAAAAGTAAAGAAATTTAGCCTGCACGCATTTCGAGATAGCTTGGAGGGACCTACATTGGTCCGTGTTGATGCTATGGTGGTGCATTAGTAGAGAAAAGTCTAAAAAATGACTAAGTATAAGTCATTCCTATAGTGTGAACAACTACCCTCGGATCTACCTCAAGACACATATTATACATTTAATCAAGAGAAAGGTGCAACCGGGTGAAGTAGGAAGGAGACACACTTGAGTCATTTAGCCACAGGAGTCGTTCATCAATCCTCGAGATTCACATATGAAGCGATTTGATGAGAAGCAAACAATGCTTTGATTGTCCTCATGATTTGCATTAGCACAGACTCCCAATATTTCAATAAGTCTCCCATTCGATTTCTTTCCAAACAATAGCCATCTATTCGTCTTTAGGATACGAGCAGCACTGTCTCCCACATCTTCGTCGTCTCTTTCGCAAGTTTTCCCTTCACTCCAAAAGCCCTTGATTTACCTCGAGATGTTCGTTCGAACATACCCTAGATCTCCGCACGTCTTTCCAGCGCCTCTTGCCCACCAGCCAGATGCCACGTGTTGCCTCTTGGTTCCTCCAACCATGTCTTCACAACATTCTCCACCAATCCGAGCTTGCCACATTAACCAGACCAACAAATAAAGCCAATCAGACGCTGCCACGTGTTTGAGATTCCAACAACAAATCAACCACAACCATTAGATCTTCATGAATGTACGAGATACTAAATAATCCATGATTTCCACTTTCTCTCTCTTCTAGAGACCAAAATTAAGGGTTTGATATAAATAGAACTTAGGGTTTCAATTGGATCATTTCCTCTCTCTCTATTCTATCCTCTTTAGACCAATCTTTTTCTCTTTTATTTTATTATGTTTTTAATGGAGTTTTGTTTTATTTAGTTGATGTTTGAGGCTATATAGGAGCTTTGTTTATTTCATGAAGAGGTATTTATTCATTGTCGTCTAATTTCATATTTGCATTGTATATTTTCAGCATGAATGAATTGTTTGTTAATCTAAACAAACCATAGCAATGTAATATATTTTGATTGCATGAGTAGTTATAATTAAGGAATCTTGTGTTTAATGCTTTAAATCAATTCATGCATGTCAATCACGGATTTAACAAGTTGTTTTTGCATATTACAACTAATGAGAATTGATATTGCATAAATAGTGTGCAATTTGTATTGTGGTATTATGATTCTAAATCTATGTCTATAATTATTGACAACAATTATAGAAGTAGTAACTAGGATTAATCTATAAGGCATTTCTTTAGTGGATGTTCTAGGTGATTGTGTTCTAAGTAATTTATTATGCGGCTTCAGTAATATTGGCTTAGATTAGGCATGATCTTCACTGAGTGTAATGCTATCATATTTCTACGATGTTAGGTTTTTTCTAATGGGTAGATTTACAATGATAAAAATGTGGCATTTCCATTGAACTTAAAAAATCGGTGGCTAGCTAAACGCTATCAACTTATTACGAATTATAATTTAATGATTCTAAGATTCCATATGTTATGATTTTAACTATGTTATAACGTGATGTTATGTTCTTGTGTTTGAATGCAATCCAAGTATATTACATTGTTTAGTGGGGGTTTGTTTAGATGTTTATTTAGATATTTATATTCTTTTGAATTTGAATATTGTTTATTTTAGATTAAATTTGAAATTTTTTTAGTTAGTATGGTTAATTTAGTAATCATAATTTTTAGTTATTTAATATTTTAATTCCCATTTAATTAGATTAACTAAATTAATAAAAACAAGAAAAAAACACTTTCTTGAGAAGTTTGCACAATTCTTGTAGAGACGATATCCCGCTTATCACTACTACAAGTTTCCAGTTCGTTGGCAATTTGGACAAGATTTTATATAAAGAAAAAAATCATTAAATAGAGTGGGCCAAAAAAATTCGGAATCTAAATTTTTATGAGCAGTTCTACGTAGACTGAAATGTCCTCCACATGCATAAGTATGGCAATGCGATATAGTTGGTTTTACTTCTGAATGTGGTATGCATCTCCTAATTATTTGGTAGGTGCAAAACTTTCATAAATAGGGATCATCCCATAAATAATGTTTAGAATCTTTTTTAAATTTTTTCTTTTAAGCTCTAGTAAAGTAAGGTGATAACCTATTGGTGGTAATATAATTGACTATATCGACATACCATTGGCCATCAGTCTTTATGCTAAATTAATATTCATCCGAAAATTCATCCCTTAATGGTATAAGTGGTTCTCCATTTTCCAACCTACTTAAGTGATCTGCTACTAGATTTTCGACTCCTTTCTTATCGTTTATAGTAAAGTCAAATTCTTGTAGAAGTAGTATCCATCTTATTAGTCTAGGTTTTGCATCTTATTTTGTCATTAAATATCGCAAAGCTGCATGATTTGAGCAAACTATTACTTTTGTACCTAATAAATATGGTCTAGATTCTTCTAAGGCAAACACTAATGTGAAAAGTTCCTTTTCAGTAGGGGTATAACTCTGTTGAGCTAGATCTACTGTCCTAGAAGCATTGTATATAACATGAGATTCGTTTTCTATTTTTTGACCTAAAACTGCTCCAACTACATAGTTACTTGCATTACACATTAAAGAGCATCAAGAGCGAAGGAGTTCAAGTAGCAAAGGCGAGGTACGTAGGCAAATCACGGGTAAGTTTTTATGAAATTTTTACATTTCCATGGATTTAATGCGATAACGACATCTTATGTAAGTGATACACGAAGTCAGAGGAGTGCCAAAGAGCAATAAATGAAAAATATATGCGAGAAATTTGGGAAGACTACTCGACGGCGCGGCTTATAGCCACGACGTTGTGGGTATTAGTGACTGCGCCAGCAAGATGCTGAGGAGAGCAAAGAAACAATGGCTAAGGCATGGCGCTAGTGTCGATGGTGGTCTTAAAACCCCCTTGTTCACCATTTTCTTCACTCTTGCATCAACACCCACCACAACCACCAAGTATGTATCCCTCTAGAGCCAAAACTTGATCAATTCTAAGTGAGATAAGAGAGTTCCTATTGATTGAGAGTGAAAGAAGCAAGTGCTTTATGGATTTGCACAAGGTAGAAAGCTAGGGCTTGAATTTGGGATTTTAAGTTCAAATAGAGGTAAGGTTCTAGCTTGTTAGAGAAGTGAGAGGACTTGGATTGATAAAGACTTGGAGGAGTGCTCTACACCAAGAATTAGTCCGACATTGAGCTAAATTTACAATTTCATTAGTTATGCTTTAAATTTTGAAAATTTTGATGAAATTGCATGACTAGTGGATTTGAGGTTGTTGAGGATAAGGATTTGCATGTTGTGTGAATATTGAGCATTAATGTTATCCATGGAGACTTAGTTTATGTTTTTGCATGATTTGGCATATGAATGATCCATGTGATATGAATTGTGATTTTTAGGTGATTTCAAGACCCGTATTGTTAGTTGCATTTGTCGTGTTGTTGCTTGAATTGAAGAGAATGCCGAGAATAAGGAAACAAGTTAGCCAAGTTAGAACAAATGATTTTGAGGCATCTACTTTAAGAGATCCTACGAGGGAGCCTAGACCTTTTAAATCTAAATATTTTATTAGTAGAGAGGCCAAGGATAGATAGGAGGATATTCAACATAGGGAGTTTATTTGTGAGAGAGGAATAAAGTTACCGGCCTAGTACGGTAAATGAGTAAACAACTTCATTAGGTGATAAGATTGGGAGCATTTCGAGTCAAGATTATAGAGAGAACAAAGTTAAAGGAGTAAGTGGAATTGTGTACGAGTTTTATGCTAATGTGAAGTTCGCTAGGAAGAATGAGCCAGTGAAGGTGAGAGGGGTGTTTGTCCCCTATAATGAGCGTGAAATAAATATTATTTATGGATTGGAACACTTGAATGGTGTAGGAGCAGAACCAAGTTTTTCGAACGATCTATATGAGAAACCTTATAACCTATACCCGTTTAGAGCCATTGAGAGAGCATTAGTTGTCCAGAGGACAAGTCGGTTGGTTAATTGAGGTGAGAATGTGCCGAAGCACATCAAGAAAGAGAGTGTTAGGAAATTCTCTGAATGCGGCAACATTTCCTTGTTGCATCGCTATACCCTACTATTCAACAGGGATAGATCAATAAAACTCAAGAGTGTGTTTTAAATTTCATGATTAGAAACCTAAAGTTAGGGAAGACCTGAACTTGAAGCAAAAGCAAGAAACTACTAGAACACTTTCTTGTGGAAAAAGTTATATCTCTAAGGAATTCTATAATAAGTGTGAGTCTTACTTGATAATATAGAGTAAATAAAGACGTAGTGCAAATAGGGGAGGAAATAGGCATTGAAAATGAAAATTTGGAGTTAACTTACTTAATTAAGTGAATGTGAGAAGTGCTAACATGAGTTTTAGAAAGATAAAAATAGGAGTGTCCTCCAAGTTGTACAGGAAAATGAGCAGAGAACTTGATGGCTGGAAAAAGTGAGGAGAAAAATGAAGTCCATTGGAAAAGGAACAAAGATCGTGAAATAAAAATAAAAAGGAGAAGAAGAAAAATGAGAAAAAAATAAGCAAAAGAAGGCGAAAGTAAAATAAACTCTTCAAATAAAAGATTTAGTACGAGTGTGAGTAGCTTGATTTAGTTCAGTTTTCCTTCCAACTATGTTAAGTCCTATAAACTCTTAAAGTGCTAAAGACTAAAAAAAATGAGTTAAATCTATGCTTATTTGTGAATTCCTGAGCTTAATGAGAAATCAGGATATTGTATACCTGCTACTTGAATGTCGAGGTGAAACAAACTTGTAAGTAGTGATCGTTTTGGTTGTAATCTAATTTGGAGTTTAGAGAGTGAGTTGTATGTGTTGTTTAAGTTACATATTTTAAGAAATATAAGTTTTTTGCAAAGAAAAACTCTAAAGTGGATAATTAGCTTGAAACTTAGTGAATTAAAGGATACTCCATGAACAATGTAAAATGAACGGGAACTAGTTATTATGAGACTTAATAAAATATACTTTTGCTTGAGACGTTCAAAATCCTATGTTTGAGGGTATTTGATAAGTGTTTATTTAGACTTATATATAGGTTTAGTTTAGTAGTATATTTATTATAAATATCATTAATGAACTCTAATTAATGGTATTTATGCTTTTTTAGGTAATTAAGGCGTAAAGGAAGAAAACAAGCAAAAACGAGAAGAAACGAAGCTAAAACCCACCTAAGAGTGGTTGGCGCGATGGCATGAAAAGGTGGCTTGTGAAGAGCATTAAGGATAGCGTGGAGGACCTAGGTAAAGCATGGGAGAAAAGACAAGTGAAGAAAATCAAAGCAAGACGCTCGGTGCCATGGCATGTTAAGTTGGTGCCGTAGAGCTATAAGGGACAGCGCTAGGGATGTAAGTCAAGGCATCGTAAGGCGGTCAGTGAGAAAAGACACACACGGGAGGCGACGCGTGGCTAAACACACACAAAGCGTCGGGGTTTAAGTGACAAGTGCATGATTGAAAGAAATTAGAAAGTTAGAGTTCCATTTCGAGTTAAATTGTAAAGTAGGGTTTCTAATTGTTATTAGGAATTATAAATAGATGTTAAGACGTGGTATACTCATTGGATATCAACCATTAGCCACCATTATAGTATTATAGCATAGGTTTTACTTTTTGTTGAATATTAAGACGATTTGGGGATCGAAGACATTGAAGACTCGGATATGGTGATTTGGGTATTATGTTAGTGATATATTTGAAGTAGTTTAAATATATCTATGATTTCAATGAATACCACTATGTACATGTTTGTTTCAATGATGTGGGAGTAGTCTATTAATTTTGTTGATCAATGGATCCTATTGTATGAATGTCATGTTATGAACATGAGTATAAATTGAATATAAAAAGTGCAATGGTTAGAATTTTTATTTATTCTTAGCGTAATGCTATAGACATCTTGATCACATGTTTATTGACATTAGGTTGTAGAAGTTATCATTGCCATTGAAACTCTTAAGCCGGACATGAACGGTATAACCATAAATACACAACATCAAGCGATAGTTGTTGATTAGAGAGGCATGGATAGTAAACTTAATTGATTATGAATCTAAATACTTAGAACATTAAAGCAATGTGGAGCTTATGTTATTCACACCGATAGGTGGAGTTCTAGTTTGCACATTAGAATATTTCCCATCACGATAGTGGGTTCAAGTGGATTTGAAGTTGTAAACTAAGATAATGTTAATATGAAAATTTAAGTAAATTGTATTGATTTGTTAAATTAGTTACTTTAGTTAAAAAACCATTTAAAAATGATTCCTTAGTAATAGATTCATTGTATCTAAGTACGTAGTGAGTGTATAAACCTTTCATCTTGAAGACGATATTTATAGTCAACGTAAGTTGACTACATTATTACTACAATCTAGTCATTATACTTACGTCGAGGTCGAGGTCAACATACGTCACTTCCATTGAACAATCACAAACGCACGCGAGAGTGGAGTGTATGCAGCCTTAAACTGGCGCATAATAATGATAATACAATATTAAAGTGTCAAGAAAATAAAAGAATGCTAACAGAGTTTAAGTTTAATTTAAAATAAATGTGGTGAAGACTAGGTCCTTTATGGCTCGATTTCAACACATTCTCGACACTAGATTATGTATCCCTAAGTCCTTGGTTTCAATTACATAAATTTTTGGTGTGTTAGATACCCCTTCTATTAGATTGTTGACATAACATTGTCGTTACACTCTTGTGGTCACAGGGTTTTTAATTACACACCCCTGTGACCATATAATTCCTATAAAGAGCCCTTCTCAAATTAGGGCACTGCCTGACCTAATCTTGTCATTAAGCCCTAACCTCCACCACTTAAAAAACTTATTAGTTAGCCTTTCCAATACTCTCATCTCAATAGCTATCTTTCTAATAAGCATTACACCATTCTCATATTTAATAGTATTTTAGAGTTAATTAAAATTTATACAATTTAAAGATTATTTAGTGGAAGTCTTGACAAATTAGCGAAAGCCATTCATATTAAACCTAAGTATGTGGAAAACTAGGTACAAATAATCACATGCACATATATAAACTAAAATAGTGATAATAATATATCAACGTGTGTCTGGTTAGGATGCCATCTCTCGACCGTTATATACAACACCAAAAATATACAAAAGACATATATAAGTCGTACAACAAAATCTCAACCTATAATATAAGAGGTAGCAGTGCTCCAATGGCTCAGACGTAGTCGCAGATCTTTTCTTTGCCCAGTTTGCTACTCGATGGATCTGCATCCATTGTCATAAAAAGGACGGTGAGTGCAAGAAAGTAGAAAGTAACACTGAGAGACATTTTCCATATTTCCAAATATAAAACAAGTATCTAAAAGCATAATTGTAGCAACTATGCCGAAAAAGAATCATGCTATAAGATACTTTAGTTAAACAGTATAAAACCGACACTGGGCTAAGTAGTAATAATCTAGGGCCGGTCGGCCAAGAGTTACATCACGTCAACCTCTTTCCACTATATAGGGCATAAAACTATTTCATAGATGCCTTCGCATCCTCCCAAATGCCTTTCACATATATAAATACTCACAAGTGCCTCTCACATGTGAAGTGTACTTGCCAACAACCACGAGACCCATACCCCATGTGCTGAAAAATTTAGTGGTGAAATCTCGACAACCCCAAAAATCTAGTAACCCCATGTGACTTGCACATCTCTATCATATAATGGTCCTAGATACAAGTACTACTTTTATAATTCAAGGCATGACATAGTTTAGGAATCAAACAATGTAATTGCATAACTAATGCATAAAGGAAAATTGATTTACAATGCCATAAATCACCTACCTAGTAGCATGCTATTTCATTTGACTAATCACTTCAACAATCAAAAAATGACATAGCACGTGATTTAGAATCAATGAAACCATTTAACCAACAATCAAAGCCATGATCAACAAATTCAAAAAAATGAGATGAAACAACAATTCATGGCACATAAAGTACTAAAGATAATTCAGTCCAAATGACTGAAAATGAATAGCAAGACTGGGATGAAATGTAAATAAATATCTCAATCAGTTTACTTACAATCTACATAAATCTCCTAGCTAATTCAGCCTTCCAACACCTCGAAACATGTACCCAAACTCCCGAGACTCTTCCCTAGGCTCATTGTACAATTAGACATGTTTTAAGGTGTATTGAGATGGTTTAGTATAGGTTTAAGCTTGTTTATAAGTTTCTAAAGTCCTTAATAAAAATTCAAAAATTGTTGTTGTCAAGTGTCTCTAGCGAGCTAGGGAGTTTGTCTAGCGCGCTAGAGTCCCCCAGCATGCTAGGAAAAATGCCTAGCGCGCTATTGATCTTCAAATGAAGAACAGTTGCATGCCCAGAGCTAGTTGCATGCCAGTGGATAGCACACTATCTATTTTTAATAGCATGCTATCCAAAGCAGGGTCGAATTCTCAACTCAAAATTTTTGTCCAAACTCATAATTTAACCTACTCTAACAACTTGGATCTCTGTTCTCCACCATCGAGAGATCCAACATATCACCATAATCATCAATAACGACTTTACACTTCATCAATTACACAAACATTTTCACAACTAACAATGAAAACCAATTTACCTAATTGATGATCACCTTAGAGTTTCACTAGAATTTATTCACACTACATTACTAATCGAACTTCGAGAGCTTTCTCTCAAAAATGATTTGCATGAAATCACTTCAACTATATATATCATGTTGAACCATAGCCTTTGATCTTAATGTGCACACACATCTCTAGGCTAATTTAAGGACTCTCGAGGAACATCAATTTCAAACTCAATTTGTCTTGTGATGTATCTACACATATCTCGAGGAACATAAAACGGCTAATGTTTTATTTTTCTTAACTTAGGCTTCATTAATGTAAATCAAACTATAGCATCATCAAATTAACAATCAAAGCCACATCAACTTAATTTACACTTACCTCTTCACTCATTACCCTGGTCCCACACTAGCATGCATCTCAAGGCACATCCCATCATGTTTCGACACCTAAACACAAGTAGGAATGACTTAGTAGTCTACACGTATACAATACACTAGGCATACATCACAAAAAATCTAACATATACCTAGGCCACATCGCCTCGGTCATTGCATTATCTTGATGCAGGTCCCACGTCATGGGTCAATGATCCTGATTTAAGAATTAAATTAGGATTAGAAACTTGGGCCATGACAGATTTTCTCAGCTAATGGAAATCTCTTCCTCGAAATTAAACTTCAAATTAAAGTTTTACCTAACTTGAAAAGGTACGGAAACCTATCTCGCATATAGTCTTCCCTCTCCCAAGTGAGTTCCGAGTCACCATGGAACTACCACTTGACTAACATCTTCGAGATAGACTTGTCTCTCAACTGCTTTACCTTACGGTCTAAAATCTGTACTGGCTACTCCACATAAGTAATATCATCACTTAAGTCAATCTGGCTCAAGTTAACCGTCAGTCGTATGCCTTCATTCAACTTAGCCAGTCAAAGTATAGAAATATGGAAGACTGGATGAATTCCTTACATCTGTGGAGGTAACTCAAGCTTATAAGAAACCTTTCTGACCCATCTCTTGATTTTGAAAGGCCTGATGAATCTTGGTGTTTACTTGCCTTTTAAACCAAATATGTGAAGACCTTCCGAGGTGAAACTTTCAAATACATAAAGGCTCCCTCGGTATATGTGAGATCATTGCGAGACATGTCTACATACTTCTTCTACTTCTCCTCGGCCCCCTTAAGCCTTTGACGAATATGTCGTACCTTCTCCATGTGATAAACAACAATCTCAGGACCTACTAACTCCAGGTCTTCTAGCTCAGCCCAACACAATGACGACACAGTTTGCCATATAAAGCCTCAAATGGTGCCATCTCAATGCTAGCTTGATAACTATTGTTGTATGTAAATTCAAACAATGGTAGGTACTCCTCCCATGATCTGCCAAACTCCAATACATAAGCCCTGATCATATCCTCGAGAACTTCAATCAACCTCTCAGTCTGTCCATCAGTCTAAGGATGAAATGATGTACTGAACTCTAGGTGCATACCATACTACTCCTGCAGAGTCCACCACATCCTGGACATATACATAACATCTATGTCTGACCTGATAGTCAATGGTACCTCATGCAGCCTGATAATCTCTCTCAAACAATATGCTCAATTGGTCAAATGTGTAGTGAGTCACAATTTGTAAGAAATGGCTAGATTTTTTCAATCTGTCCACATTCACCTTGATAAAATCATGTCATCTGCCAGTATTCAAAAATCCCCTGACAAAGTCCATGGTAATGTCTTGCCACTTCCATCATGGAATGTGAAGCGGCTGTAATAACCCTCTAGGTCTACGATGCTCAGCCTTCACTTGTTGGCAAATCCCATAGTTCCTGATGAACTCCGATATGTCCATTTTCATCTCAGGCCACCAAAAATGTCTCTTCATGTCATAATACATCTTGGTCCTGCCTGGATAAATAGTGTACCGTAAATAGTGTGAAACCTGAAGAATCTCATCTCTTAGCTCTGCCATTGACGATATCCACAATCTGCCACTGAATCCATAACACTGATCTGTCGTCTCTGTCAAATCGACACAATCATCACTATGGGCTAACTTACTAAATCTCTAGTATAAAATGTCAGCTCTCTGATCCTCTGATACTCTCTGTGTAGACATTGTTTGTAGCCTCATCTATGCACATGTCATCACCCGAGTATATGTACGAATATATGCTGACTCATCATCGTTGCTGCCCCGAGTAATTCATACTCATTGATCATATGACTTCCAACAACCTCGGCATCTCTAATTGGTATTCTACTCAGCGCATCAGCAACTAAATTAGCTTTTTTAGGGTGGTACTCTAGAGAAAAGTCATAGTCCTTCGGGAACTTCAACCATATGCTATGTCTCATCTTCAACTCTTTATGTTTGAAGAGATACTTCAAACTCTTATGATCAGTTTACGGTGTGAATCTCTCTCTATATAGATGATGTATCTATATCTTCAGAGCAAACACCACCACTACCAACTCTAAATCATGAGTGGGATAATTTCTCTAATGTATTTTTAGCTGTCTATACGCATAAGCCATTGTACCTTTGTCTGGCATTAATATAAAGCCTAGACCTATATGAGAAGCATCTATATATACCATGAATCCCTATCCAATTTTTAGCAATATCAACACTGGTGTGGTGGTCAACGACCTCTTCAATTGAGCAAATGCCTACTCGCACTCCTCAGACTAATCAAATACAACATCCTTTTAAGTTAATCTAGTAATCAATGAAGTGATCTTCAACAAATCCTTCATAAATCTATGATAATACCATGGTAACCCTAGAAAACTCCTGATCTCTGTGACTGACGTCAGTACCAGCCAATCCATAATAGCCAGGATCTAGGCCGGTTCTACAGCTATGCATGCTGCTCCAATAACATGCCCTAAAAACTTGACCTTTAAAAGTCAAAATTCACACTTGCTGAACTTGGCGTAGAGTCTATGCTCCCTTAAAGTCTGCAACGTCTCCCTGAAGTGCTACTTGTGATTCTCTTGAGTCTTTTGATTATATTAATATATCGTTAAAGAAAACTATCACGAAGTGGTAAAGAAACCGTCTCATTACTCGGTGCATCAAATCCATAAACATGGCCGGACAGTTGGTCTACCCGAACGACATGACCTTGAAATGATAGTGTTTATACCTTGTGTTTAATGTTGTTTTAGAACTATCCTCATACGATCCTATGCTCATTACTCGGTGCATCCAAGATAGTCATTAATACGTGGCCGTGGATACGTTCTCATGACTATGACCTTATTCAACTGTATGTAGGCGATACGTAGTCTCAAATTTACTTCCTTCTTCTTCATAAACAGGACGGGTGCTCCCTATGATGTCATAGAAGGTGTGATGAATCCTTTCTGTCCTAAATCCTAAAGCTGATTCTTTAATTCCTCCAACTCTCTTGGACCCATAAGGTACGGCGGTATAGAAATAGGTTTGGTGCTTGGTATCAACTTAATGATGAAATATATCTCTTTCGGTGGTGGTAAACTAGGTGATTCATTCGGAAACACATTTAGAAACTTGCACACAATTGGAATCTCCTCAAGTCTGGGTCCTTGACTTTCTAACTCTACCTCTGCCTCGACCTCTACCACCCTGTTACTGTTGACGTGGTGCTGATGGAGCAGGAAGAGCTGGTAAAGTAGGAGCTGGTGATGCAAGTCTGATTGGTTGGCGCAAGGGGTGTCTACCAACTATACTTTATAGTGGGGTAGGGTGTGATACTTAGGGCACAACTGATGTAGTTTTCCATGATCCGTCAGAACCTCTCTCTCATATCCTCTATCCCTTTCCCCTCTATCTTTTCCTCTCAAACTCCACGACCTAATCTGATTACAATGCTGGTCTAAACGGTGTCCCATCTGCAACTCTACTCAAATAGCGGGTCTTATAAGAAGGTGCACATTCATATATCTCACCCAAAGTCTTAACACCTAAATTGACCACATAAACCCCTATGTATGGCCTTAATCTATCTCCAAAATGATACACATCCTCAGAGTCATCTCTCTCTAAATCTTCAGCAAACTGCTTTAAGTAGCCATATCTATCTCTATAGCTCATCATCGACTCATCAGTTCCCTATCTAAGGTTCTTGAATTCCTTCTCAACCTCTTCATCAACATAGGTGGGAAGTAACTGCTGATAAAACTTCCTCTTGAATGCATCCCATGACTTAAAACCACCATCAGTAGCTATCGTCGCACACCACCAAACATTAACATGTCTCTCCTCAATCCTTAAGAATCTATGTAACTTCTCCTTAGACAATAACCACTTCTCAATCTTCTTAAAGTCTCGCTGACCATTAAAGTAAACTGACTTCTGTCTGATGAAATCCTTCACCAACTAAACCATTGCTGACAAGCTAGAAGATGTAGGAGTGAGAGATGGTGTGTCAACTATCTTTACGTTCGGTACTATCATTACCGATATAGTCTATACAACTGAAACTACTCGTATCGTAGTAGGAAGCTCTAGTGCCAGTAATGTAGGGTTAGTAGTAGTAGTGGAGACTAGTGTCTGTTTTGGTGGTGCAAATCATGTTATCATCATAACATTGAAGTCAACTAACTTTTGTCCCTAAGCAGCTACTTGGTCAGATAACCTCTGATAATCATTAGCATATGGAACCGTAGGCTTGCTGCCACTAGCACCTTCATCCCCGCTATTGCATGAATCATCCATCGGTGTTTGCAAATTGATAGCAAACGCGAATCAGCTAATACGTAGATAACGAATATATACATATAGAAACCAACATACATAAATAAGAAAATCCCATCTCACTTTCACTCATTTCCCAACTTATAGTATCTAGGCAAGGATCACCAGGCTTCCTCATCTAAAATTTATGTTTTATCCAAATTTATTTGTTGTTTATTGAGAAACTTGGCTTCGATACCAACTATGACAGCCCCTTCTCAAATTAGGGCACCGCCCGGCCTAATCCTGTCATTAAGCCCTAACCTTCAATATATAGGACTTAACAATGTATTAGTCAGCATTCCCAATACTTCTATCTCATTAGCTACCTTCCTAATAAGCATTGCACCATTCTCATACTTAATAGTATTTCAAAGTTAGTTAAATTTTATAATTTAAAGATTATTCAGCGTAAGTCTTGACAAATTAGCGGAAGCCATTCATATAAAACCTAAGTATATGGAAAACCCGAAACAAAAGATCACATGCACATACATAAACTAAAATAGTGATAATAATATATCAACATGTGTCTGGTAAGGATATTATCTCTCAAGACATAAATACAACCTAAAAAATATACAAAAGACATACAACAAAATCTCAACCTACAATATAGAAGGTAGAAGTGCTCCAATAGTTCAGGGGTCATTGTCGATCTTCTCCTTGCCCGGTCTGCTACTCAAGAGAGCTGCACCCACCGTCATAAGAAAGATGGTGAGTATAGGAAGGTAGAAAGTAAAACTGATAGACATTTATCCACATTTCGAAATATACAACAAGTATCTAAAAGCATAACATTATCAACAATGCCGAAAAAGAATCATGCTATAAGATACTACAGTTAAATAGTGTGAAACTGACACTCGGTTAAGTAGTAATGACCTAGGGCTAGTCGTCCGTGAGTTACATCACATCAGCTTGTTTCTACTATATAGGGCGTAAAACTATTTTATAAATGCCTCACATCCTCACAAATGCCCTTCACATATATAAATACTCACAAGTGCCCCTCAAATGTGATGTATACTTGCTAACAACCTCGGGTCCCATACCCCGTGTGTTGCACAAGTTAGTGATGAGATCTCGATAACCCTAGATATCTAGTGACACCGTATGCCACGCACATCTCTATCATATAATGGTCCTGGATAAAAGAACTACTTTCATAATTCCAGGAATGACATAGTTTAGGAATCTAACAATATGATTGCATAACTAATGCTTAAAGGAAAATGGATTTACCATGCCATATATCACCTACCTAATAGCATGTTATTTCATCTGACTAATCGCTTGAACATTTAAAAAATGACATAACACATGATTTACAGTCAATGAAACCATTTAACCAACAACCAATGCCATGATAAACAAATTCATAAAAATAAGATGAAACAACAAGTCATGGCATATAGAGTACTAAAGATAATTCAGTCCAAATGACTGAAAATGAATAGCAAAACAGGAATGAAATGTAAATAAATATCTCAATCAGTTTACTTACAATCTATGCAAATTTCCTAGCTATTTCATTAGACATGTTTTATGGTGTATTCAGGTGGTTAATTATGGTTTAAGCTTTTTTATAAGTTTCTAAAGTCCTTAATCAAAATACAAAAATTGGTGTTGTCAACTATCTCTAGAGCGCTAAGGAGTTTGTGTAGCGCGTTAGAGACCCCCAATGATGCTCTTTGCTTTTCAAATGAAGAACAGTTGCACGCCCAGGCTGGATAGCACGCTATCTAGCCTAGATAGCGCACTATCCTGAGCAAGGGTCAGAATTCTCAACTGGAGAATTTTTTCCAAACTCCTAATTTAACCTACTATAACACCTTGGATCTCTTTTCTCCACCACCAGAGATCCAACATATCACCACAATCATCAACAAAAACTTTATACTTATCAATTAATCCACAAGTTCATCAATTACACAAACTTTTTCACAACTAACAATGAAAACCAATTTGCCTAGTTGATGATCACCTTAATCTTGATCAATCCCTCAGAGTTTCACCAGAATTTCTTCGCACTTCACTACTGATATAAGCTCTAGAGCTTTCTCTCTAAAAATGATTTGAATGAAATCACTTCAACTCCATATATATGTGTGTATATATATGTGTGTGTATGTAGATAATGTTGATCCATAGCCTTTGATCTTGATGTG
The DNA here is from genome assembly GCA_039657325.1 of Stephania cephalantha. Taxonomy (NCBI): domain Eukaryota; kingdom Viridiplantae; phylum Streptophyta; class Magnoliopsida; order Ranunculales; family Menispermaceae; genus Stephania; species Stephania cephalantha. Next base: position 25,516,767 of record CM077573.1, read on the forward strand.
CACACACATCTCTACGCTAATCTAAGGGCTCTAACTTGACCTCAAAGTTAACTTTACTTGAACTCTTATATTAAGGATATCTTAGTTCACAACTTCTCCTAGGTAATTTAATACTATGTTTTGTATTGATATGTACATTTCAATATGTTTTGTGCAATGCCTAATTAGAATATACAGATTTCCTTAAAATCCACTTCAACTCACTGTCGTGACGGAGATTATTCTAATGTGCAAACTAGAACTCCACCTATCTGTGTGAATAACGTCAGTTCCACATTGCTTTAAGTCTCAAATCATTGGATTCATAACCAACTAAGTTTACTATCCACGCCTCCCTAAATAACAACTATCTCTCGATGTTGTGTATTTTACTGTTGTCGTTCATGTCCAGGATTAAAAGCTTCAATGGTCATGATAACTCTTAAAGCTTAAGTTCATTAAACATGTGATCAAGATTTCTAAAGCATTATGCTTAGAATCAATACAAATTCTTTCCATTCCATTTTTTTGGTATCACTTTTTATTCTTATTTCAAAGCATAACAAATAGACTACTCGCACATCATTGAAACATGCACATCACAATTTAATATTGAATTCCTTTCAAAATAGAGACAAATATAAATATTACCTTGAATTAATCAACGAAAACAAATATTAATTGCAAACGTAGATTCTTCAACGTTTCTCCAACAAAAACTCCTTAATACTTAAACTCAATGTTAAATTACTCTGATGGAGGCTAATCTCCTTTTATGTGGTTGGCTCTCCCTCCCTTTTTTACCAAGTGATAATACCTATTTATACTCCCCAACAACAGTTAAAAACACTAAATTATAATTTAACCCGAATTAGAACTTCACTTTCTATTTTCTGCAAAGTTGGCACTGTCACTAAAGCCTTAGCGTCGTGTGTGTTAGTCACGACGTCGCCACTACGCCACAACTTCATTATGTGATTTTTAGCACTAGGAGCCTCGGCGTTGTCCCTTGTTAGCCATGGCGCTGCTCTTATGCGCTTGACCTATAGAGTTGGTTTTCTTCATTTCTTCTTCTCTCCCACAAATTTCTTTCATCCCCATGACATGCCTTTTCTTCCCACAACATCAATACATGCTCCTACGGTGCCAACTCTTATTTTTGTGTTTTTGCTCTATTTCTTCTCATTTTCCTTGATTTCTTCCAATACACCTTAATTCCCCTAACAATACAATAATACCATGAATTAGCACTCATTAAAGGATATTTATACTAAATATACTACTAAACTAACACTATATATACATATAAATAATCACTTCTCAAGGATCCAGTGGACTAGTTGATCTGGAAATATATTGATGAGATCTTGAGGCTACATTGTGTTCAGGTGTTTATTATTTTGGATTAAGATCCACAGTTGACTACCAAGTTCCGGAATGGTTTACAAACCCGGATGGGAACCAGGCTCAATCTCAGCACTGCATTTCATCCTCAATTTTATGGCCAGACTAAGAAACATTTATAGATTCTGGAGGATATGCTCAAGGATAGTATGTTGAATTTCTCTAGAAGTTGGGAGGACTACTTACCGCTATGCGATTTTGCCTACAACAATAGTCTTCAAGCAAGTCTTGGTATGACACTATTCAAGGCACTTTATGGAAGGCCTTGCAGGTCTCTGTTATGTTTGGTAAAGGTTGGTGATAGGGTTTTGATAGGGTCAGAGATTGTGCAGGAGCATACTGAGAGGATTAAGCAGATTAGGCAACGACTACAAATCGCGTAAGACATACAAAGAACGTATGCTGATAAGAATCATCGGGATGTTCACATCAAGAAGTATGACTATATGTTTCTTAAAGTCTTACCAATGAAGGAACATTACTGATTTGGGTTGAAAAGTAAGCTTTATATCAGGTATATCGGACCATTTAAAGTGACCAAACAAATTGGTCCGGTTGCCTATAAGTTAGCTTTGCCACCTCAACTAGCGGGTGTTCATGACTTTTTTATGTATCCATGTTGCAGAAGACGCCGACTAAGCATACACCATCTATTGATTAGAGTCAGGTTGAGTTGAGGGAATATATGTTGTATGATGAGCAACCAATTCAGATTCTTGATAAAAAGGTTCGTAAGCTCTCCAACAAAGAGATTCCACTAGTGAAGGTACGATGGCAATTTCATGGGGATGATGAGCTAACTCGGAAGCGTGATAATTATATGGTGGAATGCTTTCTAGATCTCTTCAAATCTTAAGGTACGGCTTACTTTTGGTTTCGAGAACGGAACTTCCTAAAATTGGGAATATTATAATGCCCCAAATCTTTATTTGAATAATTTTTCCTTTTATCAAAATTTATTTAGTAGATATACATGGTATGCATGTAATGGTGTGAATAATATGTATACTATATACTATTTTGTTGATTAGGTGGGAATATAAGCCTAAGTAAATAAAAATAAGCCTAAAGGATTTGTAAAATAAATCAAACAAAAAATGGCGAAATTGGTAAATAAACACGCATAATGGTATTTATGTAAAATACAAGGAGGATGGACTTAATGTGGTCTCTAGGATCATCCTAGTAGTTAAGTGCATCAAGATGAGATATGGGGTTTTCATTTGGTCTACATAACTTTAATATCATTAACTAAGTATTTAAACCACAATTAGGGCTTTAAGCCACTTTTATTTGAAATTGATATAAAAGAAATTGATAAAGAGACCCTAGAACCCTTGATTGGTGAATTTGGTGGAAGAGAGGGAACTCTCATCAACATCTTACAAAGCAAGGTAAATAACTTGTCTCATCTTCTCTAATTACTCTACTTGATTCACATATGCGATTTTAATTTAAATCATGGTTTCTCTTGGAGTTTTAAGATGGAAGATGAACTCTAATGCTTTTATTTGTGATTTGGGTAATCTCTATCTCATCTTATTTAGGTTATTCAAAAGGAATTTTAAAATCTATGTTTTAATGTTGGATTTGTAGTTTGGATGCATTATTTGATGGTATAGGAATGATCTTGTGGTTACAAATGAGTTGTTCTTACTGTTTTGATCAGTTTTCAAACTTTTGGGGCGGCATGAGTTGTTGGAGAATTTGAGAAATTGATTTCGAATATAGACTTCTGAGTTTATGCCAACTGCTGCGCCAGCGCCACTCATAAGTGGTACGCCGCTGGCCACAACGCTAATGGGAATTCAGGGATTTGATTCAGCGATCCCCAACACTATGGTCTATAACATATGGCACTGGTAGATCGGTGAACCTATTTTTGAGTTATCGATTCGAAGTCCAGTGATTTTCACCCTAGTGCCCTGTGGGTAAACCCACAGCGATGGGAGGATGCTAGACGTTATTCTAGAATTAATGCAATGTTTTGTTTTCCTAAAATTACTGAATTTTATCAAGATATATCGTCGGGAAAAAGATCATAGCAGTGGTAACTTACCCCGAAAACTTTTTCACAACGGCAAAGGTTTGAGATTGATTCGAAAAGGGTTTTATATTATTTTCAAGATATTAATACGAATTAAGTAGACTTACCTCAAATAAGACATATGAATAATACATAAATAAACCTATACCAATGTTGACACGAGGAGAACCAGATAGGAACTTCCAAGTAAGGATTGGATAGGATAACAACGTTTTAAGGTAAGTGGAGTTTGCTTTATCTTCAATCATGTCATGCTATTAGTTATGATAGTACTCATGGTAGTGAATGGTTGATATCTTGCTTGGAATCAAGTGGAATATATTTTTATATTCTATTTTTTCTTGTCTATCGACCTCTTTTTTTTGAATGCCTATAGAACTGATATGCTTTGAATAAATATTTGTAAATGGTACCTCGGATTGGAGAGTCGGCGGCCACTTTTCATTTCCTTCCGCTGTTAAATGATACCTTTGAGAGCCAATATTGGTTGGCAGGATCATTATAATGCTTAGACAACAGTATATGAGGCACGACCATCTTTGATACCTTGAAGCTAGTTAGTCGTTACATTACGCAGTTTATATCTGGTTTCACTTCGTTGACTCGATAACATTCATGTTATCATTTTTATCTTATTTACTATATTTTCCAGGCTTTGCCTTGTTGTATCTTGCATTACATATTATGCTTGTTTTTATTATCCTTTCATGCCCAAAATGATAGTAAGTTTGGTCAAGAACCTTGTTCATGCTAGTTATTATGCATTAGGTATTACTTGGATGCTTAAGGGTAAAGTAGGCTTGTTTCTTGAGCCTATTGAGAGATTGCTCACCCCATTACTTTCCCTCCTCCCCAGGTACCTCAAACTCATCGCTCGGGATAGAGAAAACAACAAGGTCATAACATAGAAGCTCTTTTATTGTTTGCAAGGTTGTTTATTTATGTTTATTTGGTTTTGAGACGTTTATGTAATAAATAGGGGAGTTATCATTAGTAAACTTGTTAAGTCCATAGCCTAGTTGTTTAACTTTTGTAAGACTTCATATTTTATTTCCGTACCTAATAGTCATGAGATGACTTCTATTCCTCACCTATTACATGTCTTAGTAGTCTATTTGTAGATTGTCTTGTTATATTTCGCATGTTAAGGCTTACTAGATCATCGCCCGACTCGCTAGGTCATCTCAAGGGGCTTGGCAATGGTTTAGGTTGGGCGACCCTTGTTGTAAGAATTGGGGTCATCACACTATCCATCAAGTCGCCAATCTGCAGGTCTCGGGTATAACGCCTCTAAGGGTGAATACTTGCCTTAAAGTTGTTGTTGTAGGAAAACTCACAAAGGGCAACACTCTTCCCATGACCCTCTAAACTATAGAACACAATCTCTGAGCATGTCCTATATTATTTGAATGGTCCTTTTTAACTTCCCATCAGTCAGTTGATGGTAAGCTGTGCGGAACTGAAGTCGAGTACCATATAACTCTTACATAGCCTGCCTTAACTATGACAAAAAGGGACTGTATCTATTTGACACTATCGATACTGGTACGTCTTGTAGTCTAATGATCTCTCATTCAAAGAGCGTGCTTAGCTGTGGAAATGTACATCTCATTGAATTTAGAATGAAATGCGCTAAACCACTGCTCTCTTGAAGTCTTCAGCGTCTCTCGAGATGTTTCCCGTAGCCCTCACGATTCTTGGAATAGATCAAGATGTCATCGATGAAGACTATCAGGAATCGATCCTAAAACAGCCTTAAAACTCAGTGTATTAAATGTTAGGTTTTGGGGTTCATATGCAGTATAAAATTCAAAAAACAAATTGAAAAACCCTAACGAATTGAAAATAAGTTCCATTAAAATAGATCTACAAAAAGTAAATAATACCTTAATCCTTGATTTCCTTCTCTAATTGATTGATTTCCAAGATATTCAAGTGCATGTCCTCTATTAGAAATTCACACATGAACGATGATCATAATTTGGAGTGCTAGCCCCAAGAGAGATTGGAAATTTTTTTTTCTTTCCCAAAATCTAGAGAACTCAAAAATAGTAAATACAAAAATCTTCATTCTTTTAAGTGTTTCAACCTCTATTTATATGTGTAGATAAACTTCCACTTGAGATTTTATTCATAATATAACTATTATATTTAGGCAATTTAAGCAAATTACATATATGCCCCTATTAATTAGTTCTCATATAATAAATCATAAGTGTTTTTAAGTCATGAATCGCATCATATAAAATTCATTACTCTGGACCAATTGAAATTGTACAAAGCCATTCTTTGTGTGTGACCCAATAGGTTATTGGGACGTTGGCAGTGAACCAAAATCATGTTGGTATATAAGTCATAAGCGGTCTCTAGCAAGGCATTATGACTACCCAAGTAGAATGAATATCAAAATCGATACAACCTGATGAATATTATATATCATATCCTTTTGTCGTGCGATATCCTTTGATTAAACATAAGGCTTGGAAATTCACCTTTAATGTTCAAACGTACTAGTCTCAATCTTTAGGTAAACTGAAAACATCCAAGTGACATTGATCATATTAATTCACATGGACTTGGTCATTATTAGTTTATCATATCGAGGGATCCACTAATATCTCTCTATATACAAGAGTGAGAAATTATATCTTGATTACACACCTTCACATATTATTCACATGGTAACCAATCACAATATTTATAATCGTCCGATTAAAGAAAACGTTTGATTGTGTCAAATTACCATGCTCATAATATTGAAGCCTAGGTAATCTTAAGTCGAAGGACTGAATGATATACTTATAATGAGTAACACCTATGACTTAATCTATGTGGTGTTCACAAAGCGGGCCAGTCCAGTACCTTGTTCCCTAACAAGTACTCATGATCTCGATGCATATCCCTATATGAATGATCATCACATGACCATCAATCAATATTCATACTAGTCTTAATTCATTATAGTTCCCAGTATAATGACTGATTAAGGACATTTAGGATATTTCAACAAATACCCATGGATCTTACTATAAGGTAAACATGCAATCACTTATAATAAAATAATAAATGAAAACCTTCATTTTATTGACTAAAATTATATGATAAACAATGTTTTGGATTGACGTAAGGCACATGCCCCAACATTAAATCCATAAACACGGCCAACGCGTTCGTCAATTCGAATGACATAATAATAAACTCAAACAACCCGTAATGCGTACTGAATGTTGTCTTAGATATATCCTCCTCCCTGATCCTCAATCTTGGAGAAGAATTGCACTTCGGCTAACTGGTTGAATAAATCGTCGATCTTGGGCAGTGGATATTGATTCCTAACTGTCATTTGATTGAGTCTCATATAGTCGATGCACATCCACATGCTACTATCTTTCTCTTTCACAAATTGGATTGGTGCTCTCTAAGGTGACATGTTTGACTGTATGAAACCCTTCTTCAACAAATCCTCTAGTCGAGTCCCCAACTCATCAAGCACTGGTCACGACATATGGTACGACCTACTCGCTATCGATTGGGTGTGTTGCAATAACTCAATCACAAACTCGACCTGCCTAGGTGGGGGTAATCTAGGTAAATCTCTTGGAAAATATCATGAATTCGCAACCTACAGGGCATCCTCAAATCTGGTCACTAGTCTCTCTTTTGACCCTGCACTACGAACATTTCCATCTCCTGAGTAGTCACTAATCTACCACTAGTGATTGGAAGTGAAGTCGCAACTCTAGTGAAGGTAAACTCAAAAATCCCTGGAATCTAAAGGTGAAACAATCCAATTAGGCATGGTAAGTCACGTGTGTCGAGCATGTACATTAAGTTTTCTATATATTCTTATTATTTGTAGTAGTGGTAAGTGAGATTGTCTCCACATAGATTTTGTAAACCTTCTAAGAAAAATGGGTTTTCCAGCGATTTTATTATTTTACTTTAACTTAATTAAAACGCGAATTAAAATTATCTAATCAAACTAAAACATTATAAAAAATAATTAAACTAACACAACTCAATTTCAATAATACTAAATATACTAAATTCAATTCAAATCAAATCAATATAAAATAAACATCTCGAACAAATATCCAAAATAATGAAACATAAACCGTTTTGAATTGGAACATATTAATTAAAGTATAGTCATAATCATACTATCATCATATTATGAAGTATTCTTGAATCATTAAACCTAAATCATAAGCAAGATTAATAGCCTTTATCAACGAAAAAGCTGAATTCTAATCTTATCAGCATTAGTTCTTTGAGAGCTCAAAGATAACTAAAAGAAAGAAAAAACAACATCGTACTATATAAAAACTTCTTATTACTAAGCCAATATTATCGGAATTAGCCTTATCAATGTCAAACTTAAAACACAATTCACCTAAGACATTTAAACGGTAAAAGACCTTTAAAATTAATCTTAGTTACTACTTTATGTGAGATTTAGAACCACAATACCAAAATTCACATTATACACTATGCATTCAATAAAAATTTTCTTGATTTTAATACGCAAAAACAAATCTATTGAAACCGTGAATTGACGTATATGATTAAGTTTAAAGCATTAAGCATAAATTCTTCTTTATTATGACTACATTGCAAAACGGTTCAAGTTCATATTTAGACTTTGTTTTAATTGATAAACTACTTACACATATTCAAAATAAACATTGCAATAAAATAAATAAAAGACATTAATGAAAACTATCTTTTATTGAATACTTGAATCTCAAAAAGAGTCTTTAAAAGCAAAAAACAATAAAACTAAACTAAACTTAATTGAAAATAGTCTAAAACTAAGCAAGGGCACTTAATTTTGAAGCCCTAAGTTCATATATGTTGTATCCTATAGTTTACATATCCTAATCAAACTAAAATTCCTTGTTTTAATCCAATATTCCCGTGGTCGACATTAGTGAATCCTGACCAAATCCTCAATGAGAAAATTGGTGGAATAATAAATTTGTGGTTCACCGATTTGGGTAGCGAATCCTAGTTCATTTTCTTAATCATTGATGAATCGCTATCTATTTCTTTAATTGATTGAATTCTATAGATTTCTTCCTTTTTTCTTCCTTTTTCTTCATATAACCTTAATAAAACATGAAATCACAAAAATAAGAGAAAACCCAGTGTAATATAGCCTTTTACATTTAAAATCACCCTAAAATATACTATAAAACACTATTTAATAATAGACTTATCAAATACCCCAAAATCAGCACTTTGCTGTCCTAAGCAAAGGAATACTCTTAATTATAATCCCTTTTCAATCCTTATTTTGATTTCATAATTAATTACTCTTATTCTTAAACAAAAATGATCATTTAATAGAAACATATTACCCTCATTTAAATAAAAATTATGATAGAATAGAAAGATTTAAAGAACATCCCATTAAATGACTGTTCAACTCTCGTTATGCAATACACCTCAAATTTAAAGTTCAATCAATACCAAGGCCAGACCACTATATAGGCTTTCTAAATCTCCACTAACAAACATCAAGCTTATAATGACTACTTTAGAAACTCAAGATACGAAAACTACTGAATCAATCTCAATGTTCAAACAATATTTAAAAACACCATCACAATCAAAGTTGGAATGAATTTCTTGAGAAACCAGTAAATACTTTATCACGTTCAATTGTTGGAATGTTGGAAAAAGAGAAACTTTACTCAACTTAGCCATACGCACTCCAAATATATCTTTTATTGTAAGAGTTTTTTATAAACATTCTTCTATTTTTCTACATCTTTTTTTTTTATTTTTCATTCTTACGGTTCCTTGCTCCATTTCCTTTAGATATCGTTATTACTTTTATAGGAGTTCTTTCTTACATTTCTTCCACCACAAGATTCCCTACTTCATTTTCTTTGGAACCTGTAGGACTATCTATTTTTTATTTAAAAAATCATGTTAGCACTTCTCACTTTCAATATAGTTAAGGAAGTACTATTTCCAATTAAGTAAAGTTTCATTGGCTAATTTCCTTTTCTTCCCTAAATTGTGGCATAAGTTCTTTCATTATTTATATATATATATATAATATTTTACCAATAATCTTTGTATAGCAAGATTCTTAGAGACCCGTCTTGTTTATTTTGCACTTTTGTTTCAATTTTCTACCCATTTTCATGTCTAACACAAAGGAACCAATCCTTGTAAACTCTTCTAATGCAAATACAATCTAGGTAAGTCAAATAGGGTATAACAATTCCTTTTTATCATAAAACTTCTATTTTCATGGCTAATAAAAATATCACTTCCATTTATATCCAAATTATATTCAATTCATAGTTTTCTAACGAAATTAAATAAAATGAAGAAATATTACATTTATCTTCCTCAAGAATTTGAAAATTTCGGTCAACTTTAAATATTGAATAAATATAATCTACCTCTCGAATCTTCCATACTTTGCTTCTTTATAATTCATTTCACCTAAATACCTTAAACTCATTCCAAGCCTTGTCCTTACCGTTTAAAAAATTAAGTTTAGTTTTTAACGAAATAAATGTACCTTGTGAAACATAAAGGAACTATATAAAATAAAAATAATTAATGAAAAAATTATCATACGAATACATTTTTCATAAACAAAGAAGACATGATAATAAATAAATTACCAAGCATCGCCATCAATAATATTAATGTATCAATATCACATCAAACATAAAATCTTGACTTCTCAGATTTCTGATATGGTTCAGTAGAATTGACCCCATCATGGCCAACTCCGTTTCGTCCATACCAGTATAATCTTCAGCAAGTAGTTCTGAACTCTGGCCCATTCTTTCATTATATGTAGTAGCTTGCATTTCTTCCAAAATATTTCTATTCTCTGCTCATATTTTTCTTCTCTCTTCAGTTGCTCTTCAGTGTATCTCTATTCTCTCTATTTCATCCTCTGGATCCACATAGTATTTCTCCTTTCTTTGCACTCTCAATGTAAGCATCATTGATAGTCTTATCAGGAAAAACATCCATCTCAAGACCTACCCTAGGAACTCAATCTTGTCTACAAAGTTCTATGATCATCTAGGAAAAGGTAATCCTTCGTTCTTTTTCATGGTAATGGCATTCCTAATCGCATCATAAATGACATTACCAACATTAACATAACCCAACCCTCGAATAATATGATACAACAAAACTGCCTTGTAATTCACAATTTCATAATATAGAAAACTCGACTGCAGGTTTTCATTAATAAAATAGTTCCATGCTTTCATGATTTTACTAAAAAATTTTGTTTGAATGGTCATCTAGCCCTACCCATGCCGCTCTTGTCCTCTGTCTCTACCTCTTTAACCCTAACCCAGACTCTAAACCTATCTCTTTGGCTGGGTCGGTGAAAGAGCCATCACTATCAGTAGTTGCATAGGTGCGACTGCATGGGCACTAACTCTATGACCGTCATCATGTATGCGCCTCTACCCACCATGATCTCTCTTATGGCGGTACCTCTTTCCTTTCCTTTCTGATCCAGCCTGGCCTCTCTGATTGTCATGAACTGGAGTAGAGGCGATTGATAAGTGATTATTTAGACATATATATAGGTTAGTTTAGTATTATATTTAGTATAAATATCTTAAAACGAGCTTTAATTAATGGTGTTTATGTATTTTTAGGTACACAAGGCATAAAAAGAAGGAAATGAGTGAATTCAAGAAGAAACGGAGCTAAAACACATCGAAGTAGGTTTGACATCATGGCACATAAGTGTGGCACTGTGGGAGACATAGGCAAAGCGTAGGAGAAGAATACATGGGGTGCAAAAGCAAAGCAAGGAAAAAAAAAGTTGGTCAAGATGCATGGCGCAGTGGCGGCGCCGTGGAAGTCAAGGGATAGCGTCAAAGTCAGATAGGACAACACTAGGACCACTGAATGGAAAATTGGCACACAAAGTAGTTGTCGCAGTGGCGGCACCATCGGATTGTACACATAATGCTGAGGCATAAGTGACAGCGCCATATAGAGAAAAAAATAGAAAGTAGAGTTCTATTTTTTGTTAAATTCTCAAGTAGGTTTTTTAATTATTTTCAAATGTGTTTAAAGAGTTTAAATAGATAGGAGAACGTGGTAAACTTATCAATAACCATAGATTAGCCACCATTGGCAATAGTTAAGCATAGGTTTACTTTATTCTTGAGTATTAAGAAGATTATCTGAGAGAAGACATTGAAGACTAACATGTGGTGATTCGGGTATTGTTTTTATTGATTTAATGAAAAGTTATTTTATTATATCTATGATTTCGATGAACATCACTATGTGCATGTTTGTTTCACTGATGTGTGAGTAGTTTATTAATCTTAGGGATCAATGGATCCTATAATATGAATGTTATGCTATGAACATGAATAGAGTTTAATGAATAAAAAGTGCAATGGTTCGAATTTGAATTGATTTTTAGCGTAATGCTAAGAACATCTTGATCACGTGTTTGTTGATATTAGGTTTTAGAAGTTATCAGGGTCATTGAAGCTTTTAAGCCGGATACGGATGGTACAACCATAAAATATATAACATCGAGTGATAGTTTTTTATTAACAAGGCATGGATAGTAAACTTAATTAGTTATGAATCTAAAGATTTGAAATATCAAAGCAATGTGGAGCTTACGTTATTCACACCGATAGATAGAGTTCTAGTTTGTACATCAGAATCTTTTCCATCATGACAATAAGCTGAAGTGGATTTAAAAGAAATTTGTCTATTCCAATCAGGCATTGCACACACATAATAAAGATGATAAAGTGATTTGAAAAATATAGCATTTTATTACCTAGGTAAAGTTGTAAACTAATATAGTTTTAATATAAGAGTAAAAGTAATTTGCATTGATTTATTAGATTAGTTTAGTTTAGTTATAAAAGCCAATTTAAAATGATTTCCTTAACAATAGAGTAATTTTAGATAGGTATGTATTTGGTGCATACACCTTTCCCCGAGGATGATATCCGTAATCAACGTAAGTTGGTCACACTATTACTACAACCGAGCAATTATACTTGATCCTCATTAAATATGTCTCATGAGCAAACACTTGCTTATATACCTCTGGCAAGGTCCTAGCTCTGATTGACATAATCGAACCACGTATCTTTTGTCGAAGTCCTCGAATGAAGTAGTTGACTTGTAGTCCCTCGGTACCATTTATATTTATCGTAAACAGAAGCAAGTATTTGAATATCTCCATGTACTAGATCATTGTCCCGGTACACTGCCTCGGTGTCAAAAACTCTTCTCTCAGTCATACCTACACCTCGATTGGGATATAATGATTATAGAAGACCCATCAAAAAATAACCCATGTACTCGACTCCCTGTGGGTGGTTGTATGTGTGAACCACCATACTGTAGCTTCTCCTCTGAGCATGAACCAAGAAATCCTAGCCCGTATGCTATCATGGATCCTCAATAGTTCATGGATTATATCATGCGAAATGGCCCACATCCTAGCTACCTTTAGGTCTCGATTACATAAAAGAACCTTGGCTAAAACCTCGAAAATTCCTTGATCAGCTTTGCCTCCACAGTTAAAGCTGTCTCAAAGGTTGTTAATTGTACCAGTATATTCATATTCGTAGCTATCGATGTAGTCATTAGTGTTGCCTTAAGTGTGACTAACTCCCTATGAATCTCTACTGGCAAATTTGCAATTGGTTTTTCTTTGCTAGCCAGGGCTACGGTTGTCTCAACTATAATGGTGTTGGCGTGAGTGTAGCACACGCTTTGTGTATCAACTACTTGTGATTGGAGTAGTCTCAATATCTTCTCGGGATGCGCATTATGTAGAGCGACTATGTTGTGTGGACTACGATCCGAGATGACTCGCGTAGGGTCGCTTGTTTGACCCTTATCATCCGAAGTAGGTGGAGTAGGCTGTTCGTCCATCTCGAATCTGCTATTGCGAACATGCTCCAATTAGAATCATAATACGTAATATATATAGGTATTACAAGTCAAAACATACACCTATATACCCTAGACTACACGTTTCACTACACTTCCCAACTAAGTAACTAAGGATCATTAGGGTCCTATATTTTTAGTTTGTTTGTTAAGTTTTATTTCCTTTCATTACACTTTTTCCTAGGTTCACCTGAACCTAAGCTCGATACCATATGTAACAACCCCAAATTCTAAGGCAAACCGTGCACCGGCATGCTATTGAACACGTCACTGTGTCATGCCACGTCACTTGCACGCTATCCATGACTGCTTGCAACATATACTAAATCTTTACGAATTTGCCCTAAATTATCCAATTATTCTACCCTTTATGTGAAAATAAGCTCAATAAGACTAGTTAGGCAATCATTAGCTGACTTAGTAATTTATTAGTTGTTAGTGATGCTTTCCGATAATTATAGACTAAGTCCTAGAGATTTTCAACTTAACATGTGAGTTAATATCGTTTATGTTTTATATTATAGCGGAGTTTTTTCTATTTAGCATTCAATATAATAATGTAAGAATTTTATGCAATTAAACAAATGCCAAGGCCTTGTTTATTTGGAAGAAAAAATAAAATTTTCCAAGGAAAATAACAAATTCCATGGGAAAATTAATTTTTCATACGTTTGATAGCCGAAATTTTTTCGCATAACATTTTCTCACAATCTTCAACTTTTCATATTAAGACCCGTATATTTTTTCACCTATTATGGTGGGCGAATTGAGTTTTTAATTGAAAAAATGTGAGTTTCCATTTTAAGACACATTAAATTTATAGTTTAAATATGAAAATTAATATATTTAATATATATGATAAGTTTTCATATTTATTTCAATATTTGTTGTTGGTGAGTTTTAAAGGAAACAATTCTTATCTGTGCAATCAAACACATATAGAAAAGTTTTATTTTGAACATTTACTAGGGAAGACTATCTTAAGAAAATATTCTTTTCCTATGGAACATTTTCTTTGTAATCAAATAGGGCGTAAGTAGTGGAAAACCCGGTAAAAGGATAACATGTATATTAAGGCGAGAAAAGAAGTACAATCATAGTCAATATACTTGTATCTGTGTATCCAGTTTTCCTTAAATACTGAAAAGACAATAACATGATAAATACAAACACCTATGATGCCAGCTAGAGGGGGCTCTCAGAGGTCATATCCAGTTCCCAAGAACAACCTTCCACCGGTTCATCGTAGGATTTGCAACTTGCCACAAAGAGACAAGTTCCAGTGAGTAAATCTTAGAGAAAATCAATTAATATTTACAAGACCTTAAATAAGGCGGCTACAATTTATGCAAGCAAGTAAAATACACTAGAAAAGAAATGATACGAATATAAGTCGCAATAGGAAGCAAAGTCGAAGCACGAGTGTGGATAGAGTCTGCCAAGCCCTGGGCATTAGGATTCACTAAATAGAAAAGCCCCCATTGGCGGTGAACTACCCGCCAAACACTTCACGATCGAACGAGGACTTCCAATCTAAGGCCTCATGGGAAGAAAAGCCGTGTGACGGAGGCAAGCTTTAATTCATCTCCTCCTCTTACCAACTGGTCTCATGGAGAATAAGTCTAAAATGAAGACACTAACATGGAGATCACTTGACGTCACTCCTAGATCACACTAATCCATGGAGTGTCGGGTTGGTGCCATGCCTTCTTGATCGAACAATCACAAAAACACAGGAGAATGGAGGGTATGTCTGCCTTAAACTGGCATATAATAACGATAAAATAGTAGTAAATATCAAGAAAATAAAAAAATGCAGACAAAGTTTCTCTTGAGTTTACTTCCAAATAAATATGATGAAGACTCGGTCCTTACACGCCTCGATTCTGATATGTTCTTGAGACCAGATTATGTATCCTTAAGTCCATGGTGTCAATTACATAAATTTTTGGTGTGTTTGATGCCCTTTCTATTAGATTGCTGACATAACATTGTTGTTAAACTCTTGCGGTCACATGGCTTTTGTTTACAAACCATTGTAACTACAAACATCGCTTGTTGCCATAGATGTCCCTTGATGCCACACTCATTCGATATGGTCACAGACATCCAATGTGACCACAAATGTAGCTTGCGGTCACATGCATCCCTTATGGGCACAAATACAGTTCATCATCTTCTCTTACAGCACAATATCCACGTGAATGCCCATAACTTCAACACAAAGTCTCAACCCAATTCAATCAACTCTCGCTCATTATGGGACGACTCTCAATTAATCTAAAAAATTAATAAACCGTGTTTTAATCCTGAATTTATGTAAGTTAACATGCATTAAATGAAAAGTCTCAAGAAAAAGAACAAGGGCTTAATGGATGAATTCTTGAAAGTTTAGAGATGAAATCATCACGTCTTATACATCAAAAACATTGGGAAATATCGATTAACCATTGAAATTTTGTTTGGGGTCAAGACTCTGAAGTTTTAACATTCATTCAAACAAATCTTTGAGTAGAAATGTATGAAAAATACGGGATTTCATACCTAGCTTTAGTCTTGATGGAAATTCTCTACCCTTGTTGGTAGAACACCACTAAATTGACACAAACTCTTCTAGATCAAATGATTTCTAGCACTTGTTGCTCTCATGAACTAGAAATCTTGAATTTTTTTTGTTGGTTTGTATGAATGAGCATGAATTGGTCAAGTTCCCCAACTTATATGTAGTGAAAATCGGATCCTAGCCTTCTATCTAGCATCAATTTTAGCATCTCTAGCTTCATCAAGGGCCTTAATTGAATGCATCCCCACTATATGTTTCCACTAAAGGTGTCATTATAACCTCTAGATGGGAAATCTCTAGGTTAATCTATGGTCTTAATAATATCTACTTACTTATGCCTCAATTTCTTATTATTTGGCGAATTAGATACTTTGATTTATTTTATTACCTTAATTTATGGATTATTAGTAAATCACACTGTTGAGGCATGTGCCCTAGGTTAATCTATAAACATTTTTTATCTAATGATTTTAGTTAATAAAATAAACGTTTCCATTTTTGGATATATTATAAGTGATTGCATGTTTACCTAATAATAAGATCCATCAGTATTTGATGAAATATCCAAAGTGTCCCTAACCGCTCATTATATCGAGAATTACAGTGAGTTAAGACTAGTGTGAATCTTGATTGATGGTCATGCGAAGGTCATGCATATAAAGGTACGAATCGAGATCATGAGTATGCTATGGAATAAGGTACTAGACCAACCTGCTATAAGAAGACCACATGGATTAAGTTATAAGTGTTACTCATTATAGGTATATCATTTAGTCATTTGACTTGAGATTACCATAGAATTCAATATTACGAATATGGTAATTTGACACAATCAAACATTGTCTTTAACCGGCAGATTATAAAGATTATGATTGGTCACCATGTAAATAATATGTGAAGGTGTGTAATCAAGATAGAATTTTTCCTCTAGTATAGAGATAGATATCGATGGATCCCTCGATATGTTAGACTATTAAATGGCCAAGTCCAAGTGAATTGATATGATCAATGTCATTTGGATGTTTTGATCTACCTATAGATCAAGACTAGTACGATTGAACATTAAGGGTGACTTTACATGCCTTATGTTTAATCAAAGAATATCCCACGACAAAAAGATATGATATATGTTATTCAATAGGTTGTATCAATTTTTAATATTCATGCTACTTGGGTAGTCATAATGCCTTGCTAGAGACCACTTATAACTTGTGTACCAAAAGGGTTTTGGTTAGCTGCCATCGTCGCATGAACCTATTGGGTCGCACATAATGAATGGCTTTAACCAATTTCCATTGGTCCATGGTTATGAATTTTATATGATAAAATTCATGACATAAAAGCCTTTATGATTTTTTATATGATAACTTATTAATAGGGGCGTATGTCTAAATTGGTTGAATTGCCAAAATATAATAGTTGTATTACAAATAGGTTTTTTAAAAGAGCTTATCTACACATATAAATAAAGGTTGAAACTCTAAAATGAAATAAGATTTTAGTTTTTACCATTTTCAAGTTCTCTAGATTTTAGGATAGAAAGAAAAACATTTTCGATCTCTCTTAAGGCTACCACTTCAAATTGTAGTCATTGTTCGTGTGTGGATTTTTGATAGAGGGCACGCGCTTGAACGTCTTAGAAATCGATCAATCGAGAGAAGAAAATCATGGATTAAGGTATTGTTTACTTTTATAGAAAAAGTTTAATGGAACTTATTTTCAATCCTGTTGGGGTTTTTCAAAAATTATTTTTGAGTTTTTCATTGACCAGCTAGCAGGACCGCCGCTAACTATTCATAGCGCAAGGAAATTCGTATAATTATCAATATTAGTAAGACTTCGTAACTTGTTTAGTGATTGTTTATGCATTCTAATATAAGATATTTATCTTGTTTAATTTATGATCACTAGAACAAATAAAAAACCCCTCTTGAAATTTTAAGTCAAATGTCATCCATTCTCAAAAACTTGTCAATGCTTCGATCACATCAATATGGGTCTGCCTCCACAAAGTGCATTGTTTTATCTTGCTGAGGCAAGTTGAGTAATGGTTACTCTATTGTTTGAAACGGTTAGACTTGATAAAGCTATCAAGACAGTTTTGGGCTTTAGGCATAAGATGGGATAAGACATGCTATGATGTAAGATGTCATAATGTCATGAAAACAACGAAAAGTCACATATGATGTAATTGGTAATAGGTACATACCTAAATAACCTAATTCAAATTTTCATGCCCTAGCTGTCTTAAAATTAGGTGAAACATAGATTTTAGTTCCTTAAATTAACATAATTTTTTAGGAGGGTTGTTAATTTATTGGGAGTTTATTCCTCTATACTAAAATGGACCTTTGCGTAATCTTTGTTGTAAATCTATGGCCTCTTCAAATCACACAAATCCCTTGTCATTGCGATCCATCCTTGAAAAGGATAAGTTGTTTGGGAAAAACTTTCTTGACTAGTTCAGAAACTTGAGAATTGTTCTTAAGCATGAACATAAGTTGTATGTCCTAGATGATCCTATTCCTGAGGAACCACCAGCCAATGCTTTAAGAGCCGTGAAAGATGCACATACTTAACATGCCAACAACTTAACTGATGTTGCATGCATTATATTGGCAACCATGGTTCTTGAACTTCAGAAGGACGTTGAACACATGGAAGATTACATGGCTACGAAACTGAAGGAAATGTGCCAACAGCAGGCTAGACAAAAAATGTTTGAGACAGTAAAGAGCCTTCATTCTTGAAAATAGCTGAGGGAGCATCACTTAGTCCTAATGTTCGAAAATGAAGGGCGTATTAACCATCTTGACAGACTTCAATTTCCCATATGCCAAGAGTTGGCAAGCTTGATTTGATCTTGAATTGATTACCTTATAGTTATTCACAATTTATGATGAACTAGAACATGAATAACATGGATAATTTTATCTTAGAATTGCATTTGATGCTTAAAAGCTGTTGAGGAGAATGTCTTGCAACCCATTGCCAATGTGTTGATGGTTCAAAAGGGAAAAACTATGAAGAAGAAGGCCATGTTTGAATTTTAATGGTTTTAATTTCATTATTACGAATAATAAATGCTTCATTTCTTGTAAAGAAGTTTTCTATATGATTGTTGATTTGTGTGATGTTCTTTATATCCTAAACATGAAAAGGTCCACATATACTCATATTCTTAATGTAAATACAAAGAGATTCAAGTCAAATGATTTGAGTCAAACCTGCTTTTGGTATTAACGTCTTGGCCACATAAATGAGAAACGCATTTCTAAACACCATAAAGATGGGCTTTTAGATTCATTTGAATGTGAATAATATGAAACATGTGTATCTTTTTTACTAGGCAAGATGATAAAGAATCCCCTTACTGGACACAATAAAATGGCAAGTGATTTATTGGGTTTAATACATACGGATATATGCAGTTCTATAAACACAATGGATAGAGGTGGTATTACTTTCATCGATGAATTCAGCATATTTGGTTATGTGTATCTCATGAAACATAAAGGTGAATCTTTAGAGATATTTCAAAAATTTCAGAATGAAGTGCAAAATCAACTTGGTAAAACAATTAAAGCACTTTGATCTGATCGAGGTGGTGAATATTTGAGCCAAGAGTTTGATGATCATTTATAAACTATGGGATTGTCTCACAGTTAACTCCTGCAGCAACTCCACAACGGAATGGAGTTTCTAAAAGGAGAAATCAGATGTTATTGGATATGGTTCAGTCTATGATGAGTCATCCAGATCTTCCTATTTTTTTTGGAGTTATGCCTTAGAAACTACTACGTTTACACTGAATGTAACGACCCAAATTAATTAAAACTAGGATTAAAGTTAATCTTAGGGATTAATGGTCGTAATTTGGGCGTTACATGAAAAACTCGATTGACTCAAACACGAAAATCAAGGGAATATATTATTTGTGGGTGATGGTTGCTTATGTGTGATGTTTAAAGCATGATATTATTGTAACATTGCGTGTGTGTATGTCGCTAGTGGGCGAGTTGGTGTGACGGGTACGTACCAAGGGATGCATGCCAGAGTAAGGCACCGAGTGCCGGGTAGTTGGGGGTTAATGGGACAAAAAATAGGTCAATTACATAAACAATTACACTAACCATATGATAATTGTACCTAAGTCAAGTTAATTAAATTAATTTGAAGACAATATGTCTATGGTTTGATTGTAAATATATTGAGATCAAAGGGCAATTATAAGGTGGGTGGAATAAGACTTGCATGCAATTATTTTAAATGATCATGTGCAAAATGGAAAATGTACCATGCCTTGTGTACGTGGACCAATTGGAGACTAGGTTCATGCTAAGTGGCACATTTAAAAATGATAAGTGGTTGCTAGTAGAGATATAGTAGGTTATATGTTGGAAAGATAATAAACTTATATGTGTCTTGAGATACCCACTTGAGGATCCAAATAATGGATAATTACTTAAATCACAAGTTTCCCATTTCTCTCTCATTTGAGCAAAAAGAAAGTAGAGAGGAAAGAGAACGTGGTGCTAGGAAGAGAAAGAGAAGAAAAGTGAAGGATTTTGTGACTTTGTGAGTGAAATTATTGGAGTTTTTGGGGATCCAATAGATGTAGAACAAGAGTGATGACTCCATTAAAGCTATAGATATGTTCTTCACCGAATCGTGATAATGCATGTTCTAAAATTGTTGTTCTTCTTGGGTTTTGGTGTATGGAGGGTCCATAAGAGTAGATCAACCCTCAATGGGAATGAATCCCTTGTTGGGGAATTCTTTTTAAGGTTATTATTATTGTTCGGTAGTGATTATGAAAGAAAGAAGATGAACAATAACTTTGTGGAAAAGTTGATTCGGTGTCATTTTATTGCATGATAATGAAAAATGAGGTGCAAAATAATTTTGGAAGGATTATATAAGTATGAAGGCCGAAAGGGTCGAGACTTTAAGATGAATAACAATATTTTTCGAGTTTTTACCATATAGAGCGTTATGCCTAAAAAACATGTTCAATGTTATGAGCATAATCAAAGTTTCAAGTATGCTCGAACTTTGAGTAAGCTCAAATTTTAGTAAGCTCAAACATTTAGTAGACTCAACTTTTAGCTTGCTTAAACCTTCAGCATGATCAAATCTTGAGCCTACTCAACTCTTACTGATTAAGTTAAATGTCTTTAGCTAGCTTGTAACTGAATCTAGAACACACTCTAAAGACCTTTTAATGACGTCATAGGGCTAAGGGACCATAGTATGAGGGTCTCGAACAAGTAGATGACCCATTCGGGGCTTGTTCGGGAGAGTCGAGTGCTGTTTGAGGTTTATAATGTTAGACTAAGTGGTTAGTCTGTTTTTATATTCACATCATACTTTAAAAACCATTGTGAAAGTTTTTGGAAATGAAAAACTTGTTTTGAAAGGTTTTTGAAAATAAAAACTGTGTATTTGCAAAAAAGCCCCTATGTAAGTCATGAAACCAGGATTTTCCATTTTCGGGATTTGTGAAAACGTTTGGACCACCTAAACATGTTCTATGACCCTTAACAAACATGTATAACATGTTATAAGAGGTTTAGTAGGGTCTCGGATGCTATGAGGGGTCGCTAACTCTAGAGCCAAAAATATTTATTTTGAGGCCCCTGACAGTTAGCGCGCTAATAATTATATTAGCGTACCAATTGCAGAGTTAGTGCCCTAATGTTCAGCATTAGCGTGCTAGCTTAGAGGATTAGGGTGCTAGGTCCCAATATTAGCGCGCTAATTGCTTTTTAACGACTTTTTTTTAAATCGAAATCATAATTTAATTTGAATAGATGATCAATCGAGCCCTTGGATGTCTAGAATGGTCAAAAATTGTTAAAAAAGAATGTAGAACATTCTCAAACCGTCAAGAACATTTTATTGTCATATCAAGCAAGAAAACCAAAAAGAGTGCTCATAGTTTTTAAAGAAGCTTGGATTTTTGTGTGCTATCACTTGTAATCTTTCGAGGCAACTGAATCACTCTCAAAACCAGCGTTATTGAGGCGTTATGAAGCGTTCATGAGGTGTTATTGAGGCGTTCTCTCGGGGTTGTAAGAAAGTTCGATTTCTTAGCTTTTCTTGTGCTTAAACTTCATATTTTTGTGTGTTTGACTTGTGGAAATCATTTGTTATGTTCTTGAACACATTTGTTTTGGGTTTTACACTTAAACTTGATTTACTAAATAAACCTTAGGATTGGTTTGGAAAAGAGTTTGCACTTAAACTTGATTTTTATCAAACTTCTTGTTCTTTGGATTTGAAACCGGATTTTTTTTAATCGATTTGTTTGAAACGGTTTCATGTTTGAGATTTGCACAAAATCAGTGATATACTTGCATTTCTCATTTGTTCTCATACTTGCATGCATTAGAGTGGTTAGGCTCTAGGAGGCTTGCTTGTATTTGAATTTGGTGCTGCTTTACTTTGTAAAGTGAATTTGATTATTTTCATTTATTCTTTTTAAGTGGCTGATTGAAAGACTTTGTGGGATCTAAGTTGAAGGGAAGACCTAGTTGAGGCTGGGTATAAACCCTAGTTGCGGCTAGGTAGGAAGTCCTAATTGGCGATTAGGCATTCTAGGCTTGTATGCTTAGGTTGTAACACTTATTGGCAATATAAGTGGGGGTTTGAAAATCCTAACCGGGGAGGTTAGGTAGTGGATGTAGATCATTGGATCGAACCACTATAAATCGCGTCACTTTCCATCTCTTCTATCTCCTTCATCTTACATTGCATTCATACTTGCGCTTGAGTGAGCATATAGCATCGTTATTGTTGAATTATTTTAAAAAGGCGATAACTTATCGATACACCCAATTCACCCCCCTCTTTGGTGTGGTTTCAACTGGTATCAAATAGGGTTATTGCTCAAATTTTTACTAACGTATCTTTGAGTGTTTTTGTGCAAGGATGCAAACTTTAGATCCGGCTCGCCTTAGGGAAGGCAACTCCTCAATTAGGCCTCCATATTTTGATGAAACTAATATGTTCATTGGAAAGTAAGGATGAAGTTCTACATTAGGGCGCAAAGTAGACTTTTGCGGGACTCAATTGAGAATGGGTACACACTCCACCGGACAAGCCTATGAGAGAATACACCGTCGAGGATAGCAAGATTGAGCTCTCAAACTTTCAAGCCATTTCTTTTGCGCGCTAAGTAAGAACGAATTCAACCGAGTTAGTGCTTCTCAAACGGCCAAGGAAGTGTGGGAGAAGCTTGAGGTACACTATGAAGGTACACTTCACGTTAAGAAGACAAAGTTGAGAATCCTTGAGGAGCATTATGAGACTTTTCGAGTTGGCTCCGATGAAGACATAGCCACCGCCATCACTCGGTTCACTAGGCTCTTAAATGATTCCAAGAATCTTGGAAAGAACTATGATTAAGAGACTTTAGTGTACAAATTCCTTAGAGGCTTGCCTAAGGAATGGGATGCCAAGAAGTATGCTATCCAATCGGCGCAAAACCTTGGAGAATAAAATTTTGATGCTTTGTGTGGAGAGCTAACGATCCATGAATTTGAACTTAAGGACCGAGCTAGATTGGAAGCATTGAGTGGGGTACTAAGAGTTCAAGATAAGAGATTGCTTTGAAGGCAAATAGCCCACCGGCTCCATTGGTTGAGATCATTGAAGATGAGAAATCTAGTTATGACAATGATCATGAGGAGGAAGTAGCCATGCTCTCAAGAAAGCTCAACAAGGCTATGTACAAGCGAGACAAGTACAAGAAGAAGTACAAGGGTGGAAGCAAGGGAGGAAAGTCAAGTGAGACCATATGCTTCGGGTGTGGCAAACCGGGCCACATCAAGGCGGAATGCAAGTCCAAAAAGGTGTTGGACAAGAAGAAATGCAAGAAGAGCTTCAAGGCGACATGGGATGATTCATCTTCATCAATTTCCGAATCCAAATCAGAAAGTGAGAAAGCAATACTTTGTCTCATGGCACAAAATGAGGTAAACTCTAACGATTTCAATTTTGATGATGTTGATGATTTAGATGATGTTCCTAATATTGATGAGCTTAGGAAAGAGTTGGAAAAGGAGGTCAAAAAAACTAAACAACTCAAAAAAAGCTTGACCATAGCAATTAGTGAGATTAAGTCACAAAATGAGACCATTAATGATCTCCAAAGCAACTTGAATGAAGGCTTAAAGGAGAGAGATGCTTTAGTCAAGGAAGTAGAGGACTTGACTAGCACATTGCACAAGTTCACCAATGGTAGAGAGATGTTTGACATGATGTTGGGAGCACAACGACGTGCACTCAACAAGAGAGGCATAGGCTATGGAGCGAACTTGTTGAGTTACAATAAATTGCTAGATGATGCCCGTAGATGCTCAAAATGCAATAGGTCTCATGCGGTTGGGAAATATGCCTTACGAAAGGCCAAAAGGGTAGACTAGCATGCGTAGTTAAGAATGTTTATGATACTAACTTTTCAGAACTAAAGGTGTTTGGGTACAAAAATCTAGTGTTTTCCCATTATGTAGGATGCGAGGAAGATCACCCCATGGTACTTGGATAGACATATGACTTGAGATGCATATCAATTCATTGAATTAAAGTGGCATGATGACGGAAATGTCACATTTGGGGACAACAACAAAGGAAAGGTTATAGGCCTTGGAACCATTGGTAACGATTTACTTTCCATTTCTAATGTTTATCTTGTTGATGATTTAAAACATAACTTTTTAGCATTAGTCAATTGTGTAACAAAGGATTTTATGTCATGTTTGAATCGTCAAAATGCATTGTTAGGAAAGAGAAACATGAAACTCTATTTGTTGCATATAGAGATAAGAATATTTATGCCATTAAATTTGATGAGATGCATATGCAAAATGTTTCATGTTTGAGTGCTCAAAGTGAATGTGCCGTAACTACTAAGTCAATTCTACGGGTATGTAGATACCGAGACAGTGGGGACGTGCCTCAAGTTGCGTGCCGACGTGGGCCCTGAGGTTGCTTTTCGTGGGATAAGATTCAATTATTTACATTAAATGTGCAATTATTTGGTAATGTGTGGTTGTGGCCACATGCAAATGTAAGAAATAAAAGGGCTATAGTTAGAAAATAAAACATACATCACTAGATATACATCAAGATACACACACACACATCTCTAGAAAGGGTGTCAAGAGTTGGTGTCACTTGAGAGTGACACAAGGGACAAGTGGTGTGTGCAAGTCCACCCGACGTGCCTCGAGATACATGTGTGGGTTGAGATGTGTGGCTCACATTCAAGCCACCCAAATTATATATAAACAATATATATTAAGTCCATCTTTATCTCATTCTAACTTCAAAACAAAAAAAAACAAAAACAAAAACAACACCAGTGCACGAGCTAGAAGAAGGGAAGGTGAAAAGAGACCGAAGAGAAGAAGAAGAAGAGAGGAGAGGAAGAATGAGAAAAGAGAGAGAAACCGAGACCGAGCTCGAAGAAGGCAAGGTGAGTTGGATTTTCGTTGTTGTTGTGGTTGTTGGTTGTGTCGTTGTTGTTGTCTCGGCCTCCATGGAAGGCTCGGCCATGAAGGCCGAAAGGTGTGAGGAGGGAGATGGCAGGGGTGTCTCCCATGCGTTGGTGATAGGAGCCAACACCAACTCCTCGAGAGAAAAAAAAAAAAAACAAAACCAGTGCACGAAGTGCTCTGGTGAGGAAGAAGATGGGGGGTAGCCGGGTCGGCCTACCCCATGTGCGTCGGGTCGGGCCGACCCAGGCCCCTGTGGGCCGGGGCTGGGCCGACCCTAACCCGAGGAGGACCGGTTCGGGTCGGCCGGTCGCTGGGCCGGGTCGGGTTGACCGGACCCACCCTAATAAAAAAATAAAAAAATAATAAATATATATATATATTTAATTATTTAATTAAATGAAACTGATTTTTAATAAAATAAATTCCAGAAAATGGATAAAAATATGGAAAAACTCAGGAAAATTCCAGAAAAATAGGGAGAAATATATTTGTGACTCAAATCAATAAAATTCGATATTTCCATAAAAAGTGAAGAATTCGAAAGTCGGTTGAGACGTTATACTAGAGTTTTTACCTCGAAAAATGCAAAATCGGCAAATTGGTCTCGAATTCGATTTCGACCGATTTCGGCAAGTTTAGGAATTTTAAATAATTAAGCTTGAATCTAAATTGTTAAATTGTCAAATGTTAGGACCCTAAAGGAGGTATTACGGGGTATTGGGTGCGTACATCGACGCGACGAGAAACCGGATAGATTAGGACTTGTGTTGTATGTAAGTAAACTGATTGAGACATTTAATTACATTTCATTCCATTTATTTATTTATTCTCAGTTATTCGAACTGAATTGCCTTTGACATCCATATGCTATGACTTGTTCAGTTCTCATTTGATGATGTTGCTCATAGCATACTCTGTTGTGTATATCATTGGTTCCAATTCCTCTATTTTGTCATGTTGATTGTTGTGTATGAAAGTCAGTGATATAGCATGCTATTAGGTTCGTTTGTTTTGTTTTGACTCTAATCCTTTGTGCATTAGTATGCAGTTACATTTCTTGGATTCTATTACCGAGTCATTATTGAAAATGAAAGTGGTTCTTGTGGTTAGGGTCATTTGATGATAGAAATTCAGTTTTCATACGCGGGTCACTATACTTTCTGGGATGTTAAGGAATTTCTCCACTACCTTGCGTGACACACGGGGTAACGTGCCTCGAACAGGGTAATCGGACCTCAAGGTTTGTTGGCGCAAAAATAACTTGGGTGAGCATGACGAGTTTTAAAACTCGGGTATGCTAGCAAGTATACATTCCTAGAGTGACGACTAATTCACTTGGAATAGAAAAGGCGTAATTGTAAGTACGACCTTTTGAATTGTTATAATATAGAGCTCAATTTGTAATGAAATGATATAGAGCAGAGCTCAAATTGTAGTGGACAGGCTGATGTGATGAAGATCACGGCCGACCGACTATAATCCATTACTACTTAGCCTTGAGTCAGTTTCATATTTGGTTAACTCAAGTATCTCTTTGCATGATGTTTCTTTCAGCATAGTCGCTATTTAAATTATGCTATTTGATACTTGTTGCCTGTTTGGGAATGTGGATCAATGTCTCTCAGTATTACTTAAATAATTTCATGTACTCACCGTCTAGTTTTTTACGGTGGTTGCAGATCAGAGTAGTAGCAGACCAGGCAAAGAGAAGATTGGTGACTACCTCTAAGCAAGTGAAGGACTACTACGACATATTTTTGTACGTTTTGTATTACATTTTTATGTACATGCTATTTTGCCTTTTGGGTTGAGTGATATGAATATAGGACTAGACACATGTTGTATATATCACCATTTTTGTTTATATATGCATGTGATCTCTATTTCCTGGTTTTTCCACAAGCCTTAGGATTTAATGTCCACTAAATAAGAGTTCCATTTGAATAACTTGTTAGGTTGGAAATTTTTAACTTAACTCGATTTATAGACAACCATAGGTTAGTCGGTAGAACTAACTTGTTAACAAAGTAGGTGGTATCATAATTGGTAGGTATTTAAGTGTTTAAATAAGGCTGACTAGTTCCTTGTTAGGTCCTATAGGGGATATTAGGGCTTAATTAAGGGATTAGGCCAAGCAGTGCCCTTATTAGTAGTTGGGGCCGTCACATTTAAAGACCTAGCGCACTAATCGTTCATGGCCCAAATCACTTATTGGCATCGTTAGCGCACTTATTATGTCATTAGCGCACTAATGTCGTTCGGCCAGACCCGTATATCACTATTTTTTACCCCGAATTCTTATTTTCACACACCACTCCTCTCCTCTTGTGTATTCATCCTCTCCAACGACTCTCCCATGGCCCCTAGGTAAATTCCATTACTTTATTTGTCAATTTGGGTGTTTTTACTTCTTAGTCTTAGGATTGAACCACAATCGTTGTCTCCATCCTTGAGTTTTTACACATGTCGACCCGTCAAACCTCCGCCCGTTCCACTACCCCTCCGTTGCCGTACCGCCCCTGCGTCGTCCTCCCGTCGTCCCCTCACACGTCGTGTTATCGAGTCTTCATAGTCTAGTAGCCAGTCCGAGTCCGCCCATTCATCAGCACCGTCCCACACCACCTCTCAATCGTCATCCCGTCGCGAGACTAGGTCTTCTAGTCATCGTAGCAACACTCAGCCATCGTCCGGTCAATGCCCCTCCAGAAAAGGGTCGTTCCAAATCCCTACACAATACTAAGTCCATCTTGGCGTCGGTCATCCCACGGCTTACGGATGCCAAAATCCTTAAGCGCGCCGTTGTCGATCTCGCGTTCTTCGACAAGGCATATCTCCCAATACAAGAGGTCATTTCCAAGTTGGGGTGGCTACCTTCTATCAGTATAAGAATAAATATAATCCACCATTAGTTTGAGTCTTTTATTCCAGTCTCGCCACGGCGAATACCTTCGTCATTCAGTCATCTGTCGTTGGTCGGTTTATCGAGATTACAGGAGAGCCTCGCTTAATGATTTGACCTTCCTTTGCACCCTCCCACCACTACCCGTTGGGTGTAAGTTTCTTAGTTGGCCATTTAATCAACTTGAGGTGTTAAACTTTTTCGCACGGTCGACGGGGATCTCACCGTGTATCCATCGGAGTCACCGACACTAACTTCAAGCTTATGCCTTGCCTACTTCACACGCTTTGCACAAGGTTATTCTTCCACATGGCGGTAGTAAGAACTACGTCACTTTACTTGACATGTTTGTCCTCGGGCACCTACTTCGTGAGATCCCTCTTAGTTTGCCCCACCTTATCATCGGCTACATGACTAGCACGTGTAGCTCCTATCGTCATCTCTTGTTTACCCACATCATCACTTCTTATCCGGAGTTCGCCTAGGTTGATATCGGTTTAGGTAGTCGTCCACTCTCGCCTATGACACCATTGATATGGCCACTCGAAGGCCATGAAGTACCGATATATCCATCGCGAGCGAGAGATGGATTCGAGAGGAAGATATCCCGGAAGGTCGCACTACGAGGGATACGAGTCTCCACTTCCTACCGATCCTCCAGTTGCTTTTAATGAGAAAGACTACTGGACTACAGATTTCTATTCCCTTATGGTGATGATGGTGATGATGAGGTTCACCACGACTTTGCGGCTCCACCATCTCCACAAGACGATAGCCGCAAAGCAATCGTAACAACAAAGCAATAGCCTCCACACAATCCGATGTTTTAGAAGGTTGCCCCTCCTCCCGAGATGTCTATATCGTTGACATACCTCTCCGTGCAATTGGGTTATATGCATGAGTACATAACTCAGACCTTCACAGCCATCGACATTCACCTTGAGTGTCAGGGTGATTGACTTCATCGCATAGAAGGCTATCTACTGCCAGCTAGGCCAGCGCAAGATGACCCTGCTTCGGTTCTGCGCGTCGGACATCGTCTCATTGCAAGGATTACAGAGGCATGGCATAGTTAGAGGGAGCACTAGGCTCATCTATGTTAGTCTCCAGTGTTTTGATGTACATTTGCTATGTTGTAGACTCAGCTGTTTAGGCCACAACTGTGTTAATGTTCATTTTTAGCATTTAATATCATGAAAATTTTTTGCGTATCTCTAAGTTACTGTTATGCTTTTGTTCAATGCCCTATATTGGTTGCATGTGCATGACTTTCATTGATATACCTTTTTATGTCTTATAATATGCATGTAGTGAGGGGGAGTTCTCCACCCACTGTGTTGTTGTTATATTCGTGGCTCATTTTTGGTAATGCATGTTGCGAGGGGGAGCTTGGCCCCACTTTTTGATGTTATCAAAAGTGAGAGAAATGTATGCGTTGAACATGAGATTGTTCGAGATTGCCTATGGATATGAATACACGTGAATTCCGTTTTTGATTGTCAAGTTCACATTGTTTGTTATCATCAAAAAAGGGAAGATTGTTGGACTAAGTGGTTAGTCACTTTTGCTCCACCCAAGATCTTAATGGAAACAAACAAAGTGAAAGTATACTAATAAGTTTATCAAGTGTGTTTCAGTTAGTCAAAGTTTGTAGAATATCACATCTCAAGTGTTCAAGCCATACAAGTTCAAGATTAGGTCCACACGAGGAAACGAAGAAGAAAGATCATATTACATGTTGTAACATTGATGTAAGGGACACAGGTTCATTTACGCAAGCCTAATGCATTAGTTCATGTATATCATATTTTTCAAATCGCTTTTCAAATTTTAAGTGGTCATTTAGAGTTTTAAATGAAACTCACCACTTGAATCGGTCTTATAAGCTCAAACTATGTGAAACCATGTTTTTATACTCAAATCGTACTTTAAAAACCATTGTGGAAGTTTTTGGAAATGAAAAACTTGTTTTGAAAGGTTTTTGAAAAGGAAAATTGTGTATTTGCAGAGAAGCCCCTATGTAAGTCATGAAACTGATATTTTCCATTTTCGAGATTTTTGAAAACATTCGAACCACCTAAACAAGTTCTATGATCCTTAACAAACATGTATAACATGTTGTAAGAGGTTTGGTAGGGTCCTGGATGCGGTCGCTAACTCTAGGGCCGAAAATATTTATTTCGAGGCCCTTCACAGTTAGCGTGCTAATAGTTATATTAGCGTGCTAATTGTAGAGTTAGCGCACTAATGTTCAGAATTAACACGCTAGCTAAAAGGATTAGTGCGCTAGGTCCAAATATTAGCGTGCTAATTGCCTTTTTTATGACTTTTTTATAAAGCTGAAAATCACACTTTAATTTGAATAGATGATCAAATCTGAGCCCTTGGATCTCTATAACGGTAAAAAATTGTTAAAAAAGAATGTAGAACATTCTCAAACCACCAAGAACATTTTATTGTCTTGTCAAGCAAGAAAACTAAAGAGTACTCATAGTTTTCAAAGAAGAAGCTTGGATTTTTATGTCCTATCACTTGTAATCTTTCGAGGCAACTAAATCACTCTCTAAACCAACGTTATTGAGGCGTTCTAAAGCTTACAACATCCACTCCAGAATTGATTTTCAAATCACTCTCTCGGGGTTGTAAGAAAGTCGATTTCCTAACTTTTCTTGTGCTTCAATTTCATATTTTATGTGCTTGACTTGCAAAAATCATTTGTTGTGTTCTTGAACACATTTTTCTTGGGTTTTACACTTAAACTTGATTTACTATACCTTAGGATTGGTTTGGATTGACATTGCCAGAGCCGGGTAAGAATTTGTCAGTTTACATAGATGCTTGAGGCATTGGTCTTGGATACGTGTTAATGTAGGAAGGTAGTCTAGTTACTTATCTTTCTAGATGGTTGATACCCCATGAGAGGAATTATCCAGTACATGACTTAGAGCTTGCAGTAGATGTCTTTGCACTGAATGCCAGGATACACTATCTCTAAGGACCGTAGAGATGATCACCGAGATAGTCGGGTTTCAATACAAGGATAGACAGACCAATTCATGCTAAAGCACTAGCAGCGATTGATCAACGTAGGCGCAGAACCAGATGTATCGTCAGGGTAGGGATCAAAGAGGGCATGCTCAAGATTTGAGAAGGTTTGAGCAAGCAAAAAGTTGAGTCTAATAAAAGTTTGAGTCTATTCAATGTTTGAGCTTACTGAAAGTCTGAGCTTACTCAAAGTTTGAGCATCCTTGAAACTCTGAGTATGCTCATAACTTTGAGCATGCTTTATGGGCAGAATGCTCTATATGGTAAAAAACTCAACTAGTTTCATGGTTCATCTTAAAGTCTCGACCCTTACGGCCTTTAGACTTATATAATCCTCCTAAAATTAATTTGCACCTCATTTTTCGTTATCATGCAATTAAATCGGTTAAAACATAAGCAAAAGACTTCAAATCAACTTTCTCATAAAGTTACTATTCATCTTCTTCCTCACATAATCACTACCCAACAACAACAATAACTTCAAAAATGATTCCTCAACAAAGGATTCTTACTCATTGAATACACTAAGAGCCATGAAGAACAATAATCTTAGAACATGCATTATCAAGATTTGGTGAAGAACATACCTATGGCTTTAATGGAGTCGTCACTCTTGTTCTACCTCTCTTGGATTCCCAAAAATCCCAATAATTTCACTCACGAAATCATCAAATCCTTTACCTTTCTGCTTTTTCTCCTCCAAGTACCACGTTCTCTCTCATTTTTTTTTGTTCAAATGAGAGAGAAATGAGAAACTTGGGGTTTAAGTAATTGTCCATTATTTGGATCCTCAAGTGGGTATCTCATGACACATCTAACGTAAATATATTAACAATATATAACCCACTACATCTCTACTAGCAACAACTTGTCATTTTTAGATGTGAAACTTAGCATGCAACTAGTCTCCACTTGGTCCACATACAAAACGCATAGCGCATTTCCCATTTTGTACATGATTTTAAAAATAATTACATGCAAGTCTAGTTCCACTCACTTTATAGTTGTCATTGGATCTCACTATATTTACAATCAAACCATAGGCACATGTTATCAAATAAGTTTAATTAAATTGACTTAGATACAATTATTATATGGTTAGTGTAATTGGTTACATAATTGACCATTTGTGGTCCCACTAACTCTCGACTACTCGCCTACTCGATACCCATGTCGATACATTTTACGAGATGAATACCCGTCACACAATCTCACATGATATAGCAATACAAACACAAACATGCAATGTATTAATGAATAAACTCATAAACATGCATCAAAAATAAGCAATCAACAAACAAATAACTAGTGTACCTAAGTCGACGTGTGTCCTAGCCTATCCTCGACGTCCACATAGATCTAAGCTTGCAACCTAATTTGAAATTTTGAAATAAATAACGACGTTAATAAAATGGGTCGTTACAATTCTTCCCAATTAAGGAAAATTTCGTTTCGAAATTTAAGTAAAACCCATCATCGACTCGAGCTCCCAGGTGAGACCCTTTGTCCCATGACACTGCCAACGAACTAGAACCTTAGAGAACTCCCTGCTCCTGAGCACCTGAACCCTGTGCTCGAGGATCGCTATCAGCCGCCCTCCTAAGTCACATCAGGCTGAACTTCAATTTGTCTCAAGTCAACCATCGGTCTCAGTCTTGACCTAGCCAGTCTCAACATGATGAGAAATGTTGGTTGACCCAAACTAACTCAGTGGGTAACTCTAAAAGATATGAAACATTCCCAACTCATGATGTGACTTTGAACATTCCAATAACCCTCGGCGCCAATTTCCCTTAATCTCAAATCTCTACTAACCCTTCCAGGGGGAAACCTTTAGGTATACGATTTAGCCCTCCTCGTAGTTAAGATCCTCGTGATACTTATCTGCATACTACTTCTACTGAATCTATCTAATCTTCTTTGTGTAGTCAATAACTATCTCTAGCATAATAGTCATTGTCTCCTCCGGCTCTACCTAACACACAGGTGACCTACAAGGCCTCCCATACAGCGCCTCCAATGTCGGCATCTCGATACTCTCCTGATAGCTGTTATTGTATGGAAACTCACACAAGGTAGGTAATCCTCCCACGAACCCCCAAACTACAATATACAAGCCCTGAGCATATCCTCTAAAATCTATATTAACCTTTCTGAGGATGGTAAGTCGTACTAAACTGCAACCTGGTGCCAAACTGCTGTTATATAGCCTTCTAGAGTCTCGAAGTCAACCTGGGATCTCTGTCTGATACAATAGAGACTGGCACCTCATGTAATCTAATAATCTCCCCTTCAAATAATATGCTAAGTTGTGGGAACATGTATCTAATTGAAACAAGAATGAAGTAAGTCAATTTCGTCAGCCAGTCAATTATAACCCAAACTGAATCATGTCGCCTAGAACAAAAGGGATTACCCCATAAGTAGGTAAGAGACAACACTAAACATGATGAAAAACAAAGAAAACATCAAATCAATACGTAGAAGTTCAAGATGAATCACCAAGTTTGATCTAATACTCTCTTTCCCAAATGTGTTCTTCAAGTTTTCTATAAAGCAAAAGTTCTTTCTAACCTAATTTTCAAGTTTATTTATGCCTTGAAAGGTAATCTTGTCCAAAAAATAGTCTAAAATGCCAAAAGATTCGTAATATAGGTGTCTTGGCCGCACTTTGGGCACCTACCTTGGCATGGGGCACTAGGTTCTCGCACCCACTATAGTTTTTTCACTATTTTGGGCGCCGTGGTGCTAGGTTAGGCGGCTGCGAAGCACTAGGATCGGAACATTGCGAATATAATTCACTTTGCTATGCGATTTTGGACTACTTAGAGGCTGAATTTGACTACATTTGTTCAGGGAAATGTTCAGCTCTGAGTCTACTTACCAACGAAAGAAACGGCAAGTCATTTGGACTTTAAATGAGGGAGTTATGGCTAAAACACTAAAGCTTGGTCAAAATAGACTTTGTTGAAACTTAGTCACTTTGATGTCGTTCTATGCCCGAACCTTGTATTCTCATCCCGAAACTTCCAAACATCTTCAAAATACATGAAACCATGCGAAATATCATCATTTCATCACTCGACTCCGGTCTCATTTTCCTCCACCTCGTGATCTCGCATAAGCGCGCTTTTTGAGAAAATTTTTCTTGGATCTTCAACATAACCTCTAGATGCTCTCACTTTGTTTTTCTCACCTAAAAACCAACAAAATATATTGGATTAGCAAGCATTCACTTATTAATGGCCTATATTATCAACAAAATGCCACTTATAAAGGTACTAAAACATACTACGCATCAAATACCCTTAAACTTGAGACTTTGCTAGTCCAAAGCAAATAGGCATGAACAAAATTGATGCAATTTATTTTAATCAAACGTACACGTACACTAAGCTACTTAAACTTTTTACCGATTTCGATCCGAGTTCAAGCACAATCGGTACATGCAAGCAAAACTTTTTTTCAATATGGAATTATTCTTATTTCTCAATCTTAGTGGCATCTTCCAATCTCAACTTTAAACCAAGTCTTGACTCACCTCGAGACCTTTCAATTGCCCAAATACCCACCTTTCAACCCAACCTTCACAAGAATCCACTTTCGATGACCCTAAATGCAAATCTAAGAGTCTAGCCTCAACTACTAGAGAGAGTCCACTAAAAGATTTGAAACCTCAATGATTTTTCATTTAAAGCATCAACTTCCAAGAGATTTCATATGCCAATTTTTCAATCCACTTTTCACTATCATCAAACTTAAAATACCAAGAATCCTTAGGTCTTTAATAGATTGTAGTGGGGCCACGGATTTGGTTATCAAAAAGCGGATATTTAAGCTTAAACATAGTTAGATTGATTTCACAAACCATTTCCTTACAAACATAGATCACTTACAAAGATAAAACTCACAAAAATACAAGATTTTTTCTCATTTTGGAGTTTCACTCATAACTTCTTCTTTTTTTCTTTCATTACACCAGTCCATTTTTTTCTTTTTCTTTGGACTTTATTTGGTGTATTCATTCA
Source organism: Stephania cephalantha (assembly GCA_039657325.1). Taxonomy (NCBI): domain Eukaryota; kingdom Viridiplantae; phylum Streptophyta; class Magnoliopsida; order Ranunculales; family Menispermaceae; genus Stephania; species Stephania cephalantha. The sequence continues at coordinate 25,552,174 of CM077573.1, forward strand.
TTTTTATTTTATTTTTTTGAGATTCCCCTTTTTGAGTTGATTTTACTTTTCGCTCAAACTTTACAAGCTTTTTTCATCATGGATAAGGGTTGCTCATCACTCTAACTTTAGGTGGTCTAAGGCTTTTTAGCTTGGGACAATGTTCGGTACCAAGGATGCATGATAAACAGAGCTCAATTAGGTGACTACCGATCTCATGTGTGGGAAAGATATGTAAGATATTGGGTATAACATTCACGCAAGGCCTAACTCCTCTCCTCGGAATTAATCACCTCGAGTGGATCTAAAACAAGTTCTAGAATCCCCAAATCCTCATTAAAGCCTGCCTACTTTTAGTTTATCCCCTTTTGTATTGGCATAGGTCCTTCCTCACACCGGGCTCCTATGGAGAATCCTCGATCTAGCTAAGCTAAACACTTAAGCATAAGGGCCCTCTACTCATCTCCAAGTATCTTGCCTCATTTGTTTTGAAAAATTTTATCCTTGACTGTCAGCCTCATCGAAAGAAAATAAAGAGAATAACACTCATTAATATGCCACGTTTACAAAATATCCGACGCTTCCACCACCCAACCTCCCAAAAATAAAAATAAATGTTATGCACCCCCAACCTTAAGATGTTCATTGTCCTCAATGAACCAAATCATGAGCAAAAAGGAGGATAAGAACACGCATTTAAATATAATCATTCACAATAATCACAACATTGGAGAAGTAAAATAAAATAAAAAATTTTGAAAGCAAATATTCCCCTTACTGGTATTGATGTCTTTTAAGTTTCTCTCTATTGTGTCATTCTTCCTTTGGTACTCCCCCTAACTTGGATCTCATCTACATTTCTTTGGCCTTTGTGGTCTCCTTCGGTCTACCAATTCGATGAAAAATCACCCGACAATTGATATTAGACGTGAAATAGCATTAAAATAAGTATTAACCGCATAATCAAACCAATTCATTTTTTTAATTCAAGCAAATGTGATAAAATTAGAATTAAAATATAAACAAAAGAACTTTGGGTTGTCTCCCAGTAATGGTAAGCTTTTTGTCCTCAGCCCGACACCTGTGAAGGTCAAGTAAGAGTGACTAAAGTGTCACTCCTCTCAAGCGGACCATGAAATCACTTCAAGTTCTACAGAGATACCATCAACACATGCCTCTTGCTATTTTGGATCTCCACCTGTCATTGCTTGCCAATTTGTCGTATTTTCACAACTCCCTTCCATTTCGATCTCAAACCTACTTGCAAAGTCTTTAGTTTGCGCTTCGAGAGAAAGACCAAATGTCTATTCTGAAACAAATCATGCTCCCTCTCTGATTCATAAAAATTCATAGGCTTATAGGAAAAATTGTAGGTGAGTCCTTCATGGAATTTTCTTGAACCTGTTTTTGAAAGGAGGAGTTCTTTTGCACTTCTATCTTATGAGCAAAAATGGTGCTAATTTGCTCAGCTCTGGGGCCCAACTCCTTAACTTTCTGACTCAGCTTCTCTTGCAATTTTTTATATTCAAGTGCATTTTATTTCATTACTTTGCCCAGAAAGGTAGTGTTGATCTCTTTGATTGTAAAGCATGGTTGTGAAATCGTCGTACGTTGGAAATCATCATGAGCACTCAACACACTACTCTTTGACCCCCACTCTAAACGTAATTTCTTCACTTTCAATATCAATGAGAGCACGAGTAGTTGCCAAAAATGTTCTTCCAAGTAACAGTGGCATATTTTCTCCCTTTTCAAAATCCAGCACCATGAAATCACAAGGGAACATAAACCAATCAATCTTGACAAGTACATCTTCCACTATACCCCTTAGTTTAGACATCGAACCATCACCAAAGTGCACACTAAACTCAGCTGGCTAAACTTAGTAATTCTCAACTTCTCAAGCATAACTAGGGGCATCAGATTTATGCCCGCCCCTAGTCACGTAAAGCCTTCTCAGATCGTAATGGGCCAATAGAACATGAAAGCCGATAACTTCCAGGATCCTCCACTTTCTTTGGAAGCTGTGTTTGAAGTGCGGAACCAGATTTTTCTACCGCGTGCATTGTCTTGACTTCATCAAACTTTTCCTTCTTCTTCTCAGTTTGGAATACTACTTGTGGCTCAAGTTCTTCGTTCCTGACCTCCACTATTACTACGTGACATTGATCATGAGCCTTAGCATTTGTGGCCTTCCTTAGACTCACTAATGTATCACTAAGAAAAGGCTCATTTAGATGAGAATTCAACAAAGCAGTCAATTATTCTATCTGCAACTCTAGATTCTTAATGATCTGATTCTTTTCATCTTCTATGCTCTTTAGAGTTTGCTTGAAAATATTAATCTCCTTCTCATTTTTCTCATGTCGCTCTATATTAGTAGAATTCATGCTCCCAATTAGTGACTTGATTGATTTGAACATAGCCTCATCATCATTTTATTACCCTTATTGTGAGTAACTAAAGGCTTGTTGATCTCTCACATTCTTTAGACTTGCATAGGAGAGGTTTGGGTAATTATGAACCCATTGATGATATGAATCTTGAAAAGTCGCATTAGGTTAAAAATTGTAACCTTGATTCATAAATTGGACTTGCTCCACTCCACCATATAATTGCCCTCCATAGCATCCTAACATTGCTTTAGGTTGCCTTAATGAAGGTTGACTCCATGTATTTGCTTGAAACTTTTCAACTTGAATTGTCAGATTTGCAAGTTGTGTCATAACAATCATAGTCCAATTTCCTTCAAAGATTCCACCAATTTGCGATGCTCGGTCAACTTCCATCACTTTTTTTTGAATTCTTTTATTCCTCACCATTTGAATTCAGATTTAAGGCCTGAAACTCAAAGAACAAACAAGATCAAGTGTAGATGATTATTTAAAATTAAATAAAAATAACTAAAATTAGTGAAAATTAAATCTTAAAGAAACTATCCTAATCAAACTAAAACTAGCTACCGACCTCAAGAATGACGCTAAAAACTTGACACTAGCCGCAAGTGTATGGCAATCGTGTAAGTAATAGTGGCACCAACTTGTATTGGTGTCGGGTATATCGTATCCAAAAGGACGGTTATGTGCTAATTTTTAATCCAACTAAGGAATAGAGTTCGACACTTTGATTTTAATTTTTAAAATGAAAATTAATAACTAAATTAATGAAACTAATTGCAAGTAATTAAAAGTAGTCTTAAGCTATTGAGAGAACGTCCTAGGGAATCTAGTTCACCCAAATTTTATCCTTTGAATCCAATGTAATTATAAAGTTTCCCAATTCATGCGATGATAGGTGAATTCCGTAAAATTAACTTAATCCCGAGGTCTCGGTGATGGAGATTCTAGCGTCTCACTCGGACTCCGTCGGTCGACATGAATAGCTTGAGAAACAACATTAAGCACCAAATTCATTTGCCTCCCTAGTCAATGACCACCGGTCGATGCGCAATATGTTTTAAGGTTGTGTTTCTTCAAATCTGGGTCCAAAAGCTCTAATGGTCATGGTGACTCTCGAACCCTAAGTTCACCTACTTGATCAAAATAAGTATAGCATAGCACACAAGAATACACAAATCAGCCCTTTGAATTGAAAGAACAAACACATTCAGATTGAAATCAAAAGGAATCCAACTTGGGGTCCAAAGACCCTAGAACAAAAGGGATTACCCCATAAGTGGGTAATAGACAACACTAAAAATGATGAATAATAAAGAAAACATCAAATTAATACCTAGAAATCCAAGATGAATCACCAAGTTTGATTCAAGACTCTCTTCCCCAAATATGTTCTTCAAGTTTTCTCCAAATCAAAAGTTCTTTCTAACCTAATTTTCAAGTCTATTTATACCCCGGTGGGGAATTTGGTCCAAAAAATAGTTTAAATCCTTAAAAACTCATAATATAGGTGTCCTAGCCACACTGGGCACCTACCCTAGCGATGGGGGCAGCGTTTTCACTATTTTGGGCGTCGTGGCACTAGGTTGAGCGCTGCTGCGCTAGGATCAGAACCCTGTGCATATACTTCATTTTGCGACATGATTTTGGATCATTTAGAGGTCGAATTTAACTACGCTTGTGAGACATGAAATTGTTCACTCCGAGTTTACTTTCCAATAGAAGAAACGACTAGTCATTTAGACTTGAAATGAGGGAGTTATGGCTAAAACACTGAAGCTTTGTCAAAATAGACTTTATTAAAACTTAGCCACTTTAATGTTGTTCTTTGCCTGAACCTTGTATTCTTATCCTAAAACTTCCAAACATCTTCAAAACACATGAAACCATACGAAATATCTTCATTTCATCACTCGCCTCTAGCCTCATTTTCCTCCACCTCATGATCGCATAAACGTGCTTTTTAAGGGAAATCTTCTCGACTCAAAAACATAGTCTCTAAAGGCTCTCATTTTGTTTTTCTCACCTAAAAACCAACAAAATATATGGGATTAGCAGGAATTCACTTATTAATGGCCTAAATTATAACAAAATGCTACTTATAAAGGTACTAAAATATATTATGCATCATGCGCACCTTTTACCTGCTAGCAGATGTGACAGTTCTTGACTTATGCTCCCACGCCAGCCTTCATCTCTGGCCATCAGAATAATCGCCTCAAGTCATGATACATCTTTGTCCGTTCAAGATGAACTGTGTAACGAAACCTGTGTGCATCCTCAAGAATCTCGTCCCAGAGCTCTTGATTCGCAGGTATCCACAACCTCCTTCAGTGTCTCAAACACTAATCCGTTGACTCTGCCCAATCAGTACTCTCCGAATTCGGAGACAGGCCACTGAATCGCTTATAGAGTCCATCAGCCCTCTGACATTCAGCAACCCGCTCAATAGATACAGTCAGAACTCTCATCGGAAAAAAAATGTGTTGCTCAATCGTAGTAGATACCACTGTCAAACACATAACTGATGTCGCCTATAGTAAGCCATGCTCATATGTCATACGTTGCAAAACGCTCTGACTATCAATCTCGCTCATGCTCAATGCGTTAGTTACGACATTTGCTTTCCCAGGGTGATATTCAATAGCAAAGTCGTAGTCCTTCAGCATCACAAGCCTTCTACTCTAACATATATTCAAATCTCTCAAAGTAAAGATGTAATGCAGACTTTGGTGATCTGTGTAGAAGGTGAACCTCTCTCCGTAAAGATAGTGCCTTCAGGCCTTTAGTGCAAAGATAACTGTTGCAAGCTCCAAGTCGTGCACTGGATAATTTCCCTTTATGGGGTCTCAACCTGTCTAGAAAGATAAGAAAATGGTCTATCCTCATGCATCAACATGCATCTCGAGACCAATGCCTCGATGCATCGTGTAAAGTAACAAAGTTTTACCTGGCTCTAGCAATGTCAACACTAGTGTTGAAGTTAGTCTCATCTTGGCTCCCGTAGAAAGCTCGCTCATACTCATTTGACCAATCAAATCTAACATCTTTCTTGGTCAATCTCATCATCGATGGGCAATCGAGGAAAGTTCCTATACGAATCGTTGGTAGTATCCCGCCGGTCCCAAGAATCGAATATTAGTAATGAGACTCAAGCGTCTTCAGATAATGATAACTCGAATCTTCTCTCGAATCCATAAAGATTACCTAATTCGATGACATGTCTCAGAAATCTCACTGCACTAAGCCAAAAGTCACACTTGCTGAACTTGGCATACAACCTGTGCTCTCTCAATGTCGTCAAAACCGCCCTGCGATCCCTCTCGTGCTCCTTACGAGTCCTACTGTAGATCAGAATATTGTTGATGAAGACTATGAAAAATCTGTCTAAATATGGTCTCAAGACCCTGTGCATCAAATCCATGAAGATCGATGTGGCGTTAGTCAGCCCAAATGGCATGACTATGAACTCGAACAACCCGTATCTCGTTCTAAAAGCGGTCTTTTGGATGTCCTCCTCTTGAGTCCTCACTGATGATAACCTGAGCGAAGGTCAATCTTCGAGAAGAATCTGGCGCCTACTAGCTGGTTAAACAGATCTTCTATCCTACGAAGTGGGTAACGGTTCCTAGCTGTCACCTGATTCAGTTTCTTATAGTCTATGCACATCCTTATCAAACCATCCTTCTTCTTCACAAAAAATGCTAGAGCTCCCCAGGGTGACATACTAGGGGGATGAAATCCTTCTGCAACAAATAATCTAGTTGTTGCCTAACCTCCTCCTGCTCTGATGGTGACATCCTGTAAAGTCTGTTGGCGATCGCGTGAGTCCCTGATATCAGTTTGATGATAAACTTAATCGCTTGTAACGGTGGCAAACCTGGTAAATCATGTAGAAATACATCGATAAAGTCTCCAACTATCGAAACCTCCTCAATCCTGACCTCGGTCCTATTCTCCGACTCAACTATTGTTGCAAATGCCTCCATCTCTGGTGATGTAGTTAATCGGCCTATAGTGATAGGTAAGTTAGTCGCGGGTCAAACAAATGAGAACTCTGGTATCTCAGGAATGTGAAACTCAACTCTCTTACCAAAACAGTATATCCGTGCAAGAGAAGGTGACAACCAATCCATCCCGAGAACAGCGTCAAAATCTAAGTACTCTAACGCTCGGAGATCTGCCGGTAAATTATGTCCCTCAACCTCTATCATCATGTCTTTACATATCCGATTATGGTATATCTTATCCTCAGTGGCCATACTGAGAACAAGGTGTGTGTTTAATGTTTATGCAACTAACCCTAACTCTTCAATAACCCGCCTAGCAATAAATGAAAAAAAAACTACCAGAATCAAACATAACATGCATAGGTCTACCATAAATATGTAACATACCCTTGACGAGTTGTCAGGTTGCTCCACCATCTGGTTGTGCTACTGTGTGGGCCCTCTCTCTAGTCTGATCTGGCTCTGTCACGGTGACGGTGGTGCTCTGCAGTCTGCCCTAAAATTTCCCCGCTGACCACACCTATGACATATGTTTCTATCCTACCTGTTAGCCTATCTATCTCCAAATCTTTGACCCTGACCCCGGTCTCTCTAACCCCCGTCATGTCCTCCCTGATCCTTACCCCGATGGTACATCCGTGGCTGCGGCTTACGTTGATCAATCAGTGTTAGTGCTCTAACATGAATTGGTTGTCTATCCTTATACTGAAATTGAATATCTCGATGATCATTCCTACGGTCCATGTCTCGTCTATCATCCCTCTAACCTCTATCTAAATGATCCATCTATCCCTTCGGCCTCCGATCTGGTCGAGGACTCTTTCCAGTTTGTATCTCAGTCCCGGTAAAACGCTTACCGTCTCTCTGTAGGAGATAGGTCTCATGCGCCAATGATTGGTCAAATATATCTTGCAGAGTATGAGCCCCAGATGACACCACTACCGCAGCAATCATATCATCTACCCCTCAGGTGAAGTAATATATTGGTAACTGCTCTATCCCCGCTACATCAAAAGAAAATAGTAATAAGTACTGGTAACGCTCCATATACCGCATCAGCGTCTAGTTACCTTATCTCAGGGCCAGAAACACCTCCCTCAATCACAACCTCACCATCATGGGTATATACTGATCGTAAAACGAATCTCTGAGCTACGCCCATGTCATCAGCTCTAAGTGGGTGTCCAGATAGGTGGTCCACCATACCGCCACATGACCTTATAGACATGATCGGGGTAACGTGTCAGCACACTCTCTTCATTTCTCATCGGCTTATGAAAACGTTAATGAGACATTATCCACTTCCCTGACCCCTCAGGGTAACCACCTCCATAAAAGAAGCCTGGCTGAAACTTCATGAACTCTCTCAAAAGCTTCACCTCTAGGGCCGAAACAAATCTCAATAAAGTAGTAGCAATAGTAGTAGTCAACTCGATCCATTGTCGTGGGTGGAGGCGTAGGAGTCGGTATCTCCAATGCAGTAACGACTGGTGTAGCTCTCTCAGCCCGTGTCTCCATAGCTACTCTATCAATCAGTGTTTGTGGAACAACCAGGGGGCGAAGGCTGTCCCCGCTCTGTCTTGTGACATTTACCGGGTCTCGGGGTGCTCTAACCGCACATTTGCAAAGTGAGTGTTGTAAGTACGGTGACATGATCCTGTAATAGTCGGAGTACCTCAACCATTTGAGTCTCCTAGGCTGCGAGTTGGTACTCCATACTTGCTTTGAGAGGGGGATCCCTAACTACATCGCTAGTCTACCCAGTCTCTTGAGGCGTAGTCGACTGTCCGTCTTTGATCTACATCAAGAAGCGTGCGCCGGATCAGCCTTGGTATATATATATCATATACATGAAAAAATATAACACATATATAAACCTAACTCTACCCTCCTCACATCACTTCCCAACTAAGGTTCTAAGGTAATATCCTCAAGTTTCCACATATAAAGTTCATTTAGTAAGTTTTATGCTCTTTCATTTAAATTTCCCAAGTTCCTAGAAACTTTGCTCGATACCAACTGTTGCGTTAGTATTAGAATAAAAAACTAACTACAACTCATCCCATAGGCTCCATCAACCTCTCTTTAATACCATCTCATGGCGGTCCGCGCCCAGGGTGTTGTCGTGTCATGCACTCCTCGCCCTGTGGGCCTAGCTACATGTGTCCAGCACATGCCCATCCATCTCTTGTCTCAATATTCTTGCCCATGTGTGTGATATTGGTTTAATTAATCTGTTATTCATATTTTCTTAAGTTATATCCTTAAGTTCAACTATTTGTAGCTTATTTGAGTTCTAGACATGCTAGTGGTTTGTATTTTATAGAGTTGCAAGTAGATAATCAATATTTCATAGCGGAAGTCTTAAAGTAAACATAAACATGTATTTTCGTCAACTCTTATGTTTTATAAAGCAAGCAATCCTACTTTGTGGAAAACCCGAATAGAGTACACTATATATAAGGCATTGTAAGTAAATATATACAAGTACACACATCTCTGGTCTCCCATAAACCTAAAATATAGCAATATACCAAAATAAACACCAACAAGTAGTGTCTTTGAACAAGAGGCGAGCTCGAGAGATAGTCGTCGAGAATCTCCTTACCCTTACTCATAGAAGGATCTACACTCACCATTACAACAAAACAAATGACGAGTCTAGTAAGTAAGATCCTAAGGAAATTCACTAAGAATTCGTATGATAAAGTAAAGGAAATCCAATAAATACTTGTTAAATAAACATACGGAATGTAAAGAGGTAATTGTAAATGGATCATCGCATGCGTAAATAACAATAAAGTGCAAAGGTGTGTGCCCGTCCCGATCAAACTAGACCATATTACTGATATTGACCGAGGACTCCTGATACACATGTCATGGCCTAGCGTGGCATAGACACACCACGAAATACCTGGTGGGAGTAAACTCAACCAACCGTTCAAACAGTGACACAAACATAAATAACTGAAGTAGATAAGGAATAGAATCAGGAATACACTGAACAAGATACAGTAAAACAGTAATGGAAGTAAGTAAATACTCAAGTGACGTTCTTTTAGGTTTTACAAACCTTAAACACGCACTCTGACTCTACAGAACACGCCCCGAATGCGTCCCCTACTCGTTCCAGACCCTCGTATTATGGTCCCTCAGCCCATTAGGGTCATTAAAAGGTGTTTAGAGTGTGTTTTAGATTAAGTTACAAGCTAGCTCAAGTCATTTAACTTAATCAGTAAGAGTTGATTAGGCTCAAATTTTGAGCATATCGAAGGTTTGAGCAAGCTAAAGTTGAGTCTCATCGAATGTTTTAGCTTACTAAAAGTTTGAGCTTACTCAAAGTTCGAGCATACTTGAAACTTTGAGCATGCTTTCTGCATCGAACGCTCTATATGGTAAAAACTCAAAAAATATCATTGTTCATCTTTAAGTCTCAACCCTTTTGAGCTTCATACTTATACTATCCTCCCAAAATTAGTTTGCACCTCATTTTTAATTATCATGCAATTAAATGGGCTAAAACATAAGCAAAAGAAGTTACTATTGATCTTCTTCCTCACATAATCACTACCTAACAACAACAATAACCTTAAAAATGATACCCAGAATAAGGGATTCTTACCCATCGAGGGTTGATCTACTCTTATGGACCGTCTATACAAAGAAAAGTCATGAAGAACAACAATCTTAGAACATGCATTATCAAGATTTGGTGAAGAACATACCTATACCTTTAATGGAGTCGTCACTCTTGTTCTACCTTCCTTGGATCCCTAAAAAATTCCAACAATTTCACTCACAAAGTCACAAAATCCTTCACCTTTCTTTTGTTTCTCCTCCTAGCACCACGTTCTCTCTCCTCTCTACTTTCTTTTTGTTCAAATGAGAGAGAAATGGGAAACTTGGGATTTAAGTAATTATCCATTATTTGGATCCTCAAGTAGGTATTTGAAGACATATCTAAGGTTAATATCTTTCCAAAAAATAACCCACTACATCTCTACTAGCAACCACTTCTCATTTTTAAATGTGACACTTAGCATGTACCTAGTCGCCAATTGGTCAACATACACAAGGCATCCCATTTTGCACATGATCATTTAAAATAAATACATGCAAGTCTAATTCCACCCACTTTATAATTGCCTTTTGATCTCACTATATTTACAATCAAACCATAGGCATATGTCTTCAAATTAATTTAACTAACTTGACTTAGGTACAATTATCATATGGTTAGTGTAATTGGTTACATAATTAACCCATTTATGGTTCCGTTAACCCCTAACTACTCCGCACTCGATGCTTGTACTTTGGCACGCATCCTTAAGCATGTACCCTTAGCAACGTACACGCATGCAATGTTACAATAATATAATGTTTTAAACATCAGATATAAGCAACCATCATCTACAAATAATATATTCCCTCGATTCTTGTGTCTGAGTCAACCAATTTTTCTACGTAATGCCTGAATTACGACCGTTAATCTCTGAGATTAATGCTAATCCTAGTTTTAATTAATTTGGGCCGTTAAAGTTCTTCCTAAATAGAGAAAATATCATCCCCAAAATTTAGATCTCATGGGATTTCTGGTTTACTTCTTTATGAAACTGAGATTGTGGGGGAATAATTAACGTCGCCAACGCATGCTCAAACCCACTAGACCATACTTTAGTATGTTGGGATCCCCTAGTGAGCTTCTCCGACCCGCTCCACTGGCCCATCACCCAATAGCCTTTGCGGTGGTCGGCATGGACCCTCGACCCACCGACACGTGCACTGAAGGCAAACAAGTTAGGTCGCAACTCACGGAGGACGCTCGTGCCACGTGTTATGGCCTAGTGTATAGTACAACACTGAGTCTTCATATGCATAGCTAGGAATCAACATATGTATGTGCATCATTTAAACAACTAACTGATAAGATGCATCATACAACTTACCCTCGACATGATGTATGGTCGCCTCAAGTCATGATACATCTTGGTCCGGCGGGATGGATTATGTAGCGAGAACTCGTATGCATCCTTAATAATTTCATCCCGTAACTCCTAATTCGTAGGTATCCACAACCTCCTCGGTGTCTCAAATACCGATCTGTTGACTCGCCACACCAAGACACTCCAGATCCCTAGATAAACCACTGAACCACTCGTAGAGCCCGTCACCTTTTGACACTCGGCAACCGCTTAATTGACACAGTCGAAACTCTTATCTAACAATAAGATTTTGGCTCCGCCGTAGTAAATACCTCTATCATGCACAATGTAATGCTACCTATAGTAAGCCATGCCCGTATGTCATATGTAACAAAACGGTCTGACTATCTATTCCGCTGCTCTACAAGTGTGTATATCACGACATGAGCTATGTCAATCTGTCAGTCATCGTATCTGTACTGATCTTATTGATAGTCGTCTATGCGGTCCCAATCATCCATATAGTCCCTCTCAGACTAGTTTCACGGGAATTATTATAACAACGGACTGAATAGATGTATGCGCTATCGTCAAGGTGATGACTGCCTGAGTAATAGTAGTCAGTATAGTAGGTATCATTCGAGCTACTCCTACTATGGCCGTTGTTGCGGCCTTCTTTGAGTAACTGCAGAATCTCTGTCAACTGAGGTCATGTGCCACAAGTCGAACATCAACACTCTGAATAGTAGTAACAATGATGGTAGTGGTCCTAGCCGGATTGCTAGTCTTACCAAGCTCTGGCGGAGTAGTAGGTTATCCATCCATCGTTATCTGCATCGAGAAGCATGCACTGAATCAACCTCGGTATATATACGCACATCATATATATATAATATAACAAATATAACATGTATATAAACCATAACTCTACCTGCCTCACATCACTTCCCAACTAAGGTCCTAACGCTATATCATTGGGTTTCCACATCTAAAGTTCATTTATTAAATTTTATCCAATTTTCTTTTAACTTTTTCCCGAGGCTCTATCGACATCACTTTGATACCAACTGTGGCGTTGGTATTGGGTTAGATAACAAACTATTATTCATCCCATAGGCTCGATCGACCTCGCTCGATACCAATAATGGCGGCCCCGCGCCCCAAGGCCGCCTTGGGGTATCGTCGTGTCTTGTGCTCCTCACCCGATGGGCCCAGCTACACGTATCCGGCACCTACCTGTAACGACCCGAAAATTTGACTTGTGTCACGTGTCAAGTCAAGGTCGTATGTGGGACCCGATCGTCGAAATACGTATATCCGAATCAAATTTAAGATGATAATGCAAACTATGCGAGGAATTCGGTGAGCCGAAACACGAACGGGGACGCGCCTCGAGTCGCGTGTCGACGAGCGATATGCCTCGTGATGCGTGTAGCGCGAGTATCGAGATTTTGAAATTAGGCGGGTTGGTGCCTCGAGATGCGCATTGCACGAATCTCGAGGACTCTTTTGATTTGAAATTAAAAGAGAGAAATATATATATAAAGGAGCGGATAAAGATCAAAGAAAAGAAAAAAAAAAAAGGGAGATCAGGAGAGACCGATCGGGCGAAGAGAGGAAGAAAGGAGAGAGGGCGGAAGGGCTGATGGAGGTGTCCGGAGTTCCTGCGAGGACGAGCCGGACGCGACGGCGACGACGGCTTCCGGCGTGGCGCAACGCAGCAGCAAGTCCGCCCGGCGAGCAGTCGCGTGGATGGCGGTGATCGCGCGAAGCAGCGACGCGAGCAACGCAGCGTAGAGGCCGGCAGTGGGCAGCGCTCCAGCTGGACGGCGGCATAGCAGATCCGACGAGATCGGCGGCCAGCCTCGAACATCACGACGCGGAGGCATGGAGCAGCGGCTCCGCGCAAGCAGCAGGGTCGTGGCACGGCGCGGAGAGCGCTGCCAGCACGGCGGAGAGATCGGCGGCGATCGGACGGCGGCGGCGGCTAGCTCGCGGATCAGCGGCGCGGAGGGTCGAACGAGCGGGTCGGATCGGCAGCGATGGTGCGCGAGAGCGGCACCGGCGAGCGGTCGGCGGCAGCGCCGTTGAGCGGGCGGCGACGGCGCCGGCGAAGCAGCGGCAGCGACGCGGTAGCGGCGCGGCGACGCGGTGACTGGCGCGGTGGTGGCGTTGCTGCCGGCCGGTCGGATCCGCGATTTCGTCGAAATCGCGACGACGCGATGGAGGTGAGATTTATTTCACCAAATTTTGTGGTGATGTGAATGATTTTAATAAATGAGGCCTAAAATGTCTAAATGGACACCAGGGACTTAGGAGTCGGGTGTCGGGTGCGCAAATCGAGACTGAGCGACGTTTTGAGGTTCGCGATTTCTCGAGGTAAGTAAACAAATTTAGGGACCTATACAAGATTTCATGTTTATCCATTGATTGTTGTTATTTTCTTGTTTTGTGATAACTTATTGTTGTTCACTGCAAAACTATGCCCATATGTGTAGTTCGCTGGGGTTAACTCGCTCGCACGCACATATGGGGGGAACATAGAAGATGTATATGTCTTTCAGAGTAATTGGGGAGGCATATACATCTACCTTGGGAGTGAAAGTACTATGCCCATATGTGTAGTTCGCAGGGCGTGCTCGCACGCACATATGGGGGGAACATAGAAGATGTATATGTCTTTCAGAGTAATTGGGGAGGCATATACATCTACCTTGGGAGTATCACTCATCGATGGATTGTTTACAGTCTTGTATATTCATGCGTTCTTGATTCCTTTCATTCTATTTGCATGAATTCGACTGCTTTGGATATCGTGAACTGTTGTTTTGGATATTGTGAAATGTTGTGTATATGTCCTACTGGATTTACTTACCTGGGCTCGTCATTCTTATGTTTGACTGAGTGCAGCGCCGCGGACGAGTAGCGAAGGGAAGACTTCATAGCTAGGTGATTTTTGTATTTACTCTCATCTGATAATATTTACTGGGTTCCACAATTAGGTTGCCTAACTTTCTATATTATTGTTGAGTTATTTAATGTATTTGTTGCTTCCGCTAAATTGTAAAACTCGAAAAACATATTAATAACTCAATCGTAAAATGTTGAATGTACTTGATAAATGATGGATTTGAAGGTCGACTAGGCTCGTTGACCTTGCGAGATTGGCTCTGGGGTCCACGTAGGCTTAGGCCGGGCGGGACCCAAAATTTGTGGAAAATTGGGGCCGTCACACTACCCATCCATCTCATGTCTCAAAATTCGTGTACATGTGTGTGATATTAGTTTAGTTAATCGGTTATTCATATTTTTCTTAAGTTAACAGTTAATGTAAATACATCACATGTTTATTTCAAAATTTTAGATTAGGACGCCAGCTCAGATTTACGTTGTCAAATCCCAAAGTTTTTAATTCAATAATTACAGTTAATCCGGGATTAACGAAATCAAATTATGGTTTAGGCCGCGAATTGGGAGCTGAGGACTAGTGAAATGAGATTTATAGGTAATTTTACTTTTGTGTGATGTTTGTCTAGTGTTATGTATTATATATTATTTTATTTTGCAAAATTCGAGTTGATTAAGTAAATTTGAGATTCGCAAGGGTTTTATCTCGAGATACGTGTCAAAACGAGTTCTGTGGAAGTTTAAATGTCGACCTGAGCCACTATTTCGAGTTTCGCAAAAAATATTTGCAATTAAGTTGGAAAATTCTAATGTTGGACTTTAAATGGATTTAACGAGGTATCGTGGTCCCACGCCTCGATGTGTATACGAGACGGGTTATCCGAGAGTTCTGGAACATATTGGTAAATTCTCTAATTTTTGATCGAATTGAGGCATTTGTCGGGGCTTAATTCGGCCTCAAAATAAAAAGATAATTATGAAAAATAATAGAAAAATGGCTAATTACTCAAAGGGGCATTTAAGTTGTATTGTATAGGACAAATACTTAGGGGTATTTTCGTCATTTAACCTTCCCATATAATCAAAATTTAATGAAACTGTAGGCCACTGTTCATCATCGTCATCTTCGATCTTCAACTTTGCTCTTCGTCTTCATTCATCTTCATTTCCTTTCATCCTCACTATGTCATGCTCTCTCACAATCTCTATCTGGTCTTCTCTCTTTTTTCTTGTTTCTTTTGGTTGAAGAACCGTAATCGTTGGTGTTATTGAAGAGCATTTGGAGGTAAAGAAGTTTTGAATTTTTTCTTGTAAATCTAATATTTGGGGATTTGGTTTTTGATATTTCTTGTTTGAGAAAGGGTTCGATTGTTTGGTTTGGCTATAAGGATAAGAGAAAAGAGAGAGGAGAGTTTGGATTTAAAAAAGAAAAAAGAAAAAGAATTATGAAACCGTGATAAAATTGTAAATCATTGATGAAGAAAAGAAAAATGCTTAAGGGAGGTAAAAGAAATGAGGGGAGGAGAGGATGTGGGGAAACCCATGGATTCCCCTACACCAAACCCCAACCGGTAAGGGGTTAGGGATGACCCCCGAATCGGGCTGAACCGGCCGGTTCAGGGATTAAACCCCATTCCCCCCCCCCCATATTTTTTAAAAAATGTTTGAAAAATTAGAAAAAAAATGAATAAAACCCCTAAAAATTAGGGAAATTATAAAAATTGGGATTTTTGGAAATTTGATGAAAATTGATGGTTTTTATGAAAAATGAGAATTTTGGGATTTTATCGAGGCCTTATACCGGGTATTTTTCTCGTAATGCGTGTTACGAAACATGAAAATGTCCAAAATTTAGAAGATTATTTTAAAGCCTAGTCTTAGTTAGATTTTGATGTCGAACCACAATTTATAGTCAAAATTAGAATTCGGACGTCTGAGGATATGGTTTGGACTGATTTTGGGGTTTTTGAGTCGAAACGAGACTAATTAAAATAAATAAATTAGAGAAAAATTGTTGAATGATTGGGAAATCTTACCGGACGTGTTAATGAATTGTAGAACCGCGGTTGGAACCCCGTGTGGACTATTTTACGGACACAGCGCGTAAGAAATGACGGAATTATGTTTGTAAGGTTAAGTAAGTCCCATAGTAACCTTTACATTGTATGATTATAATTTTGTATAAATTGCATTGATTCTTGATATTGCATTTTTGTTGTACATGCATACACGGTTTGAGATGATAAGGCGTTACGAGACTCCTCATAGTGTAGGGTATACCGTGGTGAGAGAACGTTATATTACGCTGAAATTTGGAGTCACCGATACTTTGTATCACATGGTTATCATGAAATCACATTGAACCAAATCATACTCCCATGTCAGAGGAACAAGACTCGTTTGATTATACTCCCTAAGCATGAGTCCTTATTATTGTTTACTTACACCACTTTCGAAGGATATCAAGTGATTATGGTCGGATAACAAAAACAAGATGGATTCACAGTTGTATTTAGATTCCTTGGATTATATTTCTTATTTAATCTCTTGGATTATTACGCATTTGATTATTATAGGTGTACTAGATAGTGTGGGATTTACTTATCTGATATTATCGAATTTTATAATTAGGTAATGATAGGTTCGAGTGGCGATAAGGGAAATGGGAAGCTATCGATTTTTCGTGATGCCATTGGTTCCTTTTTCTCTATGTATGTATTGTTTTTGAATATTATATATTTTATAAATGGGTGTTTGGGTTCGTGTGCGATTATGAACTCTTTTGAAATTGTTGTAATGGTTTTACGACGAAATGGAAGGCTGTGGAGTTAAGGTAAACAGTTTATAAATTTTGAAAACTTGACATTGGTTAGAATGAATATATATTTTTTGATATTACAATATATATTATTATGGGCGGATTGTGAGTCCTTCGGCGTTTCCACCAAGCTTAGCAGGTTTTGTTAAAAGTTTTTGAAGGCTAGGTTTTCCAGTGTAGGCTTAAAAATAGAGGAGATGTTGTCAAAAGATTTCTACAGAAATTTGAATATGAATTAATCAATCTAAATGAATTTATGAACTTTAAGGTTAAGATTTTCTTTTAGAATCCATTGGGGTCGATAATATTTTATATTTGGTGATTTAAATGAATTGATTTTGTTTATTTATTGGTGAAGAGAATATGGCTGCTATATTATCAGTAGATTAAGGTAATCTAGGCAAGTCACATGCCTTAATTAGATGGGGTGCGACGATGTTGGTATTAGAGCTTAGGATTCTATTGGAATCTTCTTGATTGAGGTTAAGTAGGTGATTAGTTAGGAAGTAACGCAATGGAATGGGGATTAAAAAGTTCAAAAACTTTATGATTGTGTTATTTGTGTTTTATATTATCGAGATATCGATGGGTAGAGTTATGCGTCCAAATGTGTTTCAAAACATAGCGGGACAGATAGCGAAGTTACTGAATACACTACGAGCATAGGTGAATGCTCAGGCGCCTGTAATTCATGTTGCTCTTGAAGTTACAACGACTACTCCTGCCGCTCAAGAAGAGCAAGCTACCTCTGTAGTTCGTTATGAGGGTGAACTGATTGTTGCAATTCCGGTTTAGGCTTATCAAGTTGTTGTTAGTGAAATTTCTTGAGGGGAAAGGCAGAGGAAAGAATTTAGGAAGTACGATCCTATGTACTTCTATGGAGAGTTACATTTGAGGACTGTGGAGACTTGGGTTCTTAATCGCGAGAAGCTTCATAATATGTTAGGTACTGATGAACATTTGAGAGTTTCGATCTCTTCATACTATTTAAATGCCGATGTTGAGATTTGGTAGAGGTTTTTGCATGATGGGCATCCCGTATTCGAGACTTAGGCTGACTTTTTCAAGGATTTCACTGAGCAATACTTCGACGAGAGCATGATTTTGTAGAAGAAACTAGAGTTTGATCATCTAGTTTAGGGAGACATGTCATTAGCTCAGTATGATGCTCAATTTAGCTAACTTTTGAGGTTTTTTGGGGAGTCGAGAATGATAGAGGAAGAGAAGATGTGCAAGTACATGTATGGGTTATAGGAGGAACTTGGCACTACCATATCGGCGACTAAGTTTCGAACACCTTGCGGGAAGTTTGAGATAGGTCGAGCTTATGTAACTACATAGACTTTTCAGCGTAAATCACGATGATATCGGGGCATTATATAGTCAAGAGACGAGCTCAGTGCGAGGGCAAGAAAAGATTTCCATCTCGGTTTGATCTAAAGTTTGGAAGAAAGGAAAGAGTGGAGGACCACCATTTACACCTACGACACCTATTGCTCCCTCATATGTACATCATAATCATTTTCCAAGCACAACCAGTAGACCATCGGAAATGACATCGACCGACTCAGGACGGACTCGATCACAGTCTTTTTCAGCCTTCAGGTCGTAGTGGTGCATCTCAATCGCAAAATAGTGGGGGTAAGAGCCGAGAAACTCAGAGACAAGGTACGAGTTAGATATTGGCACCTAGTCAGGCATCTTCCATGGGTAGTAAACCTATGGTTACTTGTTTTAGTTATGGACAGCATAGTGATTATAGTCGAGAATGTCCAAAGCATCTGAGTTTTCCTGTTTGTTATAAGTGTGGGAAAAAAGGACATATGCAGAGAGATTGTCCACAGCTTACAAGGTCGTCCTCTGGAATGTCACGGCCTCAGCAGTAGACTAGGGAATGAGTACAGGTGATTGCAGAACCAGATTCTGAGGTGAACCATAATCTTATCGAAGGTATTATTTCTATTTGCGGTCGACTTATACATGTGTTAATTGATTCTGGTTTTACTATTTCTTTTCTATTTGGTCGTGTGGTGACTGAGTTAGGGTTAACTCCGGTGCGAGTCCCTATTCATCTTTTTCTAAACACAGTGATTGGTGATAAGGTGTATCCTCAATTTATGTGTGAGAAATGTGTTTTTGAGATCTCCGGACATGAGATAGCCATTGATCTTTATGTATTAGACTTTTTGGAGTTTGATTTGTTGTTGGGAATGGATTGGTTAACGCCATATCATGCACATTTGGATTGTTTCTATAAGACTGTGTTCTTTTATATTCCGAGTTGTTTAGTTTTTACATATAGTGGAACATCATCTAGATTGCTTTTGACCAGAGGTAGGCTAGCCACTGGGAAGAAATGGAAACTCTTGCCAGAACTATTAGTACAGAGGCAAAACCTGAAATCAAATTGGAAGAGATCCCTGTGGTTTGTGAACTCCCTAATGTATTTCTTGATGATTTACCTAGAGTTCCACCTCCAAGAGAGATTGATTTTGTTATTGATTTAGTTCCTAAAACTAAACCAATATATATTCATCCCTATATAATGGCTCCGAAGGAATTGCAAGAATTGCATAAACAGTTGGAGCAATTGCTAGATAAAGGGTTTATTCACTAAAATATATCGTCGTGGGGCGCATCAATCCTTTTTGTGAAAAAAAAGGATGGTAGTTTGAGGTTTTGCATTGATTACAGATAGTTGAACAGGATTACTATTTGGAATGAATATCCATTGCCTCGAATTGATGATTTGTTTGATCAACTGACGGTGCCAAATTCTTTTTAAGATTGATCTTTGTTCTGGTTACCATCAGTTGAGAGTTCAGGAAGATGATGTGCAAAAGACTGCGTTCAATACCAGATATGGTCATTTTGAGTTCGTTTTTATGCCCTTTAGGTTGACTAATGCTCTGGCGATGTTTATGGATTTGATGCAACGAGTGTTGAGACCATATCTGGATTACTTTGTAATAGTCTTCGTTGATGATATTTTGATGTATTCCAAGACTCGCAAGGATCATGAACACCATCTCAGAGTTATTCTCCTTTACTTTATTTATGCGAATGCTCAGAGGGGTTCCTTGGGATTTAACTCACTGAACTCATCATCTATCTTTTTGTGATTTCTAGTGCAGATCCTAGTACTAGTAAAGGCAAAGGGATCCTAGGCAACTACATATGATTGCCCGCTGTCGAGGACCTACTCCTACATGTTTATTTTGATATGTGTACTATTTTGGATATTAAGAGACTGGAGTGACACTGTATATGTACATATACACTGTTTATGGTACTGTCGTTTATATACAGAGTACTTTTTCGGGTTCCACAGTAGGAAATGGTCACATGATATGGATGGGCAGGTTCCGAACACGTATAGTTGAGCCCATCGCACGAGGAGCACACGACAAGACAACACCCGGCGGCTTTCGGGGCGTGAGTCGCCACGGATTGGTATCGAGAAAATTTGGGCTATCATTAAGCGGAGGACGCTTGAGTCTATTGCCGATATTTGGAGTTTTCTTTGGACCGGCAAGATACTATCGACTATTCATACCGGACTTTTTCCTCGATTGTTGCGCAAATGACGAGACTGACCAAGAAAGATATTAGATTTGATTAGTCGGATGAGTGTAAGTAGGCTTTTGGGAGTCGAAGAGGAGATTGACTTCCGCTCCAAAGTATTGACATTTAATCGAGCAAGTCTTTGTCAATTTACACAGATACGTCAGGCATTGGTCTTAGATACGTGTTGATGCAGGAGGGTAGACCAGTTGCTTATCTTTCTAGACGGTTGAGACCCCATGAGAGGAATTATCCAGTGCATGACTTGGAACTTGCAGCAGTCGTCTTTGCATTGTAGGCCTAAAGGCACTATCTCTACAAAGAGAGGTTCACCTTGTACACAGATCACCAGATTATATGCTACATCTTCATTCAGAGAGATCTGAATATACGTCATAGTAGATGGCTTGAGCTGTTGAAGGACTATGACTTCACTATTGAGTATCATCCTTGGAAAGCAAACGTCGTAGCTGACGCATCGAGCAGGAGCGGGATCGATAGTCACACCATTTTACAACATATGACACACGAGCATAGATTACTAAAGGTGGCATCAGTTATATGCATGACAGAGGTATCTACTACAGCTGAGCAGCATATTTGTTGTCAAATGAGAGTTTTGACTATAACTATTGAGAGGGTTACGGAGTTTCAGAGGGCTGATAGGCTCTATGAGCTGTTCAGTGGTCCAACTCGGGATCCAGAGTGTACTGATTGGGTAGAGACAATAGATCGGTATTTGAGACATCGAGAGAGGTTATGGATACATGTGGATCAGGAGATACGGGACAAAGTTCTGGATGATTCACATAAGTCGCGCTACACAGTTCATCCTGGCCGGACCAAGATGTATCATGACTTGCGGCGATCGTTTTGGTGGGTAGGAATGAAGGCTGACGTGGGAGCATATGTCAGGAGTTGTCATGTCAACCAGCAGGTGAAGGCTGAGCATAGGAGACATGGTGGACTTTTACAACCACAGCCCATTCCAAAGTGGAAGTGGGAGCACATTACGATGGATTTTGGTAGTGGACTACGGCAGACATCTAGGCCACAAGATGCAGTTTGGGTTTTGATTGACAGGCTAATGAAATCGGCTCACTTAATTCCTATTTCGATGAGATATAGGTTCCCATAGGTGAGCATATTGTTTGAGCGGGAAATTATTAGATTGCATGGGGTGTCAGCCTTTATTGTATCGGACAGAGATCCCAGGTTGACTTCGAGACTCGGGGAGGCTTGCATGAGTAGTTTGGCACCAGGTTGCAGTTTAGTATGGCTTACCATCCTCAAATAGATGGACACTCGGAGAGGTTGATACAGATTCTAGAGGATATACTCAAGGCTTGTATACTGCAGTTTGGGGGTTCGTGGGAGGATTACTTACCTTTGTGTGAGTTTGCATACAACAACAGCTATCAGGCGAGTATCAAGATGCCACCACTTGAGGCACTGTATAGAAGGCCATGTTGATCACCTGCATGTTGGGCAGAGCTGGAGGATACAGTGACCATTAGGCCAGAGATAGTTGTTGACCACACAGAGAAGATTATACAAATTCGGTAGAGACTACGAGCCGTATAGGACATACAGAAGAAGTATGCGGATAAGTATCACGAGGATCTAAGCTACGAGGAGGGCGACATGGTATACCTGAAGGTTTCCCCTTGGAAGGGTCAACAGAGATTTAGGATTATGGGGAAACTAGCGCAGAGTTTTATTGGAACGTTCAACATCACAACACAAGTTGGCAACATTGCATATCGTTTAAAGTTACCCGCTGATTTAGCTAGGTCAGGACCAAGACCGATGGTTGACTTAAGACAAATTGAGGTTCAGCCTGACACGACTTATAAGGAGTGGCCGATATTGATCCTTAATTGTAGGGTCTAGATGCTCAGCAGTAAGGAGTTCTCTAAAGTTCTAGTTCGTTGGTAGCATAATGGGACAAAGAGTCACCTAGGAGCTCGAGTCGACTATGCAAGAGCGATACCCTCAGCTATTTCACGGTACGACGATTGGTTTTACTTAAATTTTGAGATGAAATTTTCCTTAGTTGGGAAGAATTGTAACTTCCTATTTTATTAATGTCATTATTCATTTCAAAATTTTAGAGTAGGATGCCAGCTCAGATCCACGTGGACGCGCGAATAGGCTAGGACACACCCCGACTTAAGTACACTAGTTATTTGTTTGTTGATTGCTTATTTGCTATGCATGTTTATGAGTTTATTTGTTAATACATCGTATGTTTATGTTTGTATTATTATATCATGCGAGAATGTGTAATGGGTATTCGCCTCATAAATTGTGTTGACACGGGTATGGAGTAGGCGAGTAGTCAAGGGTTAATGGGACCATAAATGGGTCAATTATGTAACCAATCACACTAACCATATAATAATTGTACTTAAGTCAAGTTAATTAAGTTAATTTGAAAGCGTATGCCTATGGTTTGATTGTCAATATACCGAGAGCCAAAGGCAACTATAAATTGAGTGGAATTAGACTTGCATGTAATTTTTGTAAAAGATCATGCACAAAATGAGAAAAGTACTATGTCTTGTGTATGTGAACCAATTGGAGACTAGTTGCATGCTAAATGTCACATCTAAAAATGACAAGTGGTTGCTAGTAGAGATGTAGGGGGTTATGTCTTGAGATACCCCCTCGAGGATCCAAATAAAGGATAATTACTTAAACCCCAAGTTTCTCATTCGAACAAAAAGAAAATAACTAGGAAAGAGAACGTGGTGCTAGGAGGAGAAAAAAAAGAAGGGTGAAGGACTTGGTGACTTTGTGAGTGAAATTGTTGGAGTTTTTTAAGATCCAAGAGAGGTAGAACAAGAGTGACAACTCTATTAAAGTCATAGGTATGTTCTGTTAGGGCATGTGCCCTAGGTCAATTTACAAACATTGTTTATCTTATAATTTTAGTTAGTAAAATAGAGGTTTTATTTGTTGTTTTATTATAAGTGATTGCATGTTTACCTTATAGTAAGATCCATGGGTATTTGTTGAAATATCTTAAATGTCCCTAGTCGATCATTATACTAGGAACTATAAAGAATTAAGACTAGTGTGAATCTTGATTGATGGTCATGTGATGATCATGCGTATAAGGATACGAATCAAAATCATGAGTACTTATTATGGAATAAGATCATTGGACCGACCCGCTATGAGAACACCACATGGATTAAGTCATAGGTGTTACTCATGATAGGTATATCATTTAGTCCTTCGACTTGAGATTACCATAGACTTCGATATTAGGAGCATGATAATTTAACACAATCAAATGTTGTCTTTAACCGGATGATTATAAAGATTGTGATTGGTTACCGTGTGAATAATATGTGAAGGTGTGAATCAAGATAGAATTTGTCACTCTTGTATAAAGAGAGATATCAGTGGATCCCTCGATAAGATAGACTGATGATGGCCAAGTCCATGTGAATTGATATGACCAATGTCACTTGGATGTTTTTCAGTTTACCTAAAGATCGAGACTAGTATGATTGAACATTAAGGGTGATTTTTCATGCCTTATCTTTAATCAAAGGATATCGCAAGACAAAAGGATATGATATACGTTATTAATTAGGTTGTATCGATGTTGATGTTCATGCTACTTGGGTAGTCATAATGCCTTGCTAGCGACCGCTTATGACTTGTGTACCAAAATAATTTTTGGTTCATTGCCAACGTCGCATGAACCTATTGGGTCACACACAAAGAATGGCTTTGCACAATTTCAATTGGTCTAGAGTAATGAATTTTATATATGATAAAATTCATGACATAAAAGCCCTTACAATTTGTTATATGATAACTTATTACTAGGGGTGTATGTGTAATTTGTTTAAACTATATAAATACAATAGTTGTATTACGAATAGGATTTTAAGTGAGGGCTTATCTACATATATAAATAAAGGGTGGGTCCCTAAAAACGAAATAAGATTTTGTTTTACAATTTATTGAGTTCTTTGGATTTAAGGAGAGAAAGAAAATTCATTTTTCAATCTCTCTTGGGGCAAGCACTCCAAATTGTGGTCACCGTTCGTGTGTGGATTTTCGATAGAGGACGCGCAGTTGAACGTCTTAAAAATCGAACAATCAAAAGGAAATCATGGAATAAGGTATGTTTTATTTTCGTAGATTTAGTTTAATGGAACTTATTTTGATCCCGTTGGGGTTTTTCAAAATTTGTTTTGAATTTTCTGCTGCGTATGAACCCCAAAAACCCAACATGTTCTTCAACAAATCTTAAAAATGCATGTTCTAAGATTGCTGTTCTACATGGCTTTTGGTGTATGGAAGGTCCATAAGAGTAAATCGACCCTCAATGAGTAAGAATCCCTAGTTGGGGAATCATTTTTGAAGTTATTGTTGTTATTAGGTAGTGATTATATGAGGAAAAAATGAATAGTAACTTTATGGGAAAGTTGATTTGAAGTTTTTTGCTTACGGTTTAGCCCCGTGCCCAAGGCCACCCGGGGGTGTCGTCATGTCGTGCGCTCCTCGTCCGGTGGGCCCAGCTACACGTGTCCGGCACCTTCCCGTCCATCTCACATCTTGATAATCGTGTCCACGTGTGTGCTACCAATTTAATTAGTTGATTTTTTTTTTTAGGTTATTTCCTTAAGTATATATAATTTCTTAAGTTCTACTATTTGTAGCTTATTCGAGTCCTAGCCGTGCTAGTGGTTTGTATTTTACAAGTTAATAATAAATCAACGGAAGCTTTAGTTTAAGCAAGTAAAGTGTTAAATTAGCATGATAAACATTATCCATGTGAGCATGTCCTACTATGGAAAACCCAAAAAAGTACTCTATATATAGGCGACAGTACCATAAACAGTGTATATGTACATTTACAGTGTCACTCCAGTCTCCCAATACCCAAAATAGTACAAAATATCAAAATAAACACGTACAAGTAAGTCCTCGACAGTGGACAATTAGATGTAGTCCCCTTGGATCCCCTTGCCCCTACCGGTACTAGGATCTGCACTCGACATCACAAAAAGACTGATGACGAGTCCAGTGAGTAAGATCCCAAGGAACCCCTCTGAGCATTCACATAAATAAAGTAAAGGAAATGCAAGAAGTATTGTTAAATAGACATTCAGAATGCAAAAGACAAGCTATTGTAATTGTCTCATCGCATGAATAAATAACATATAAGCTAAACAAAGTGTGTATGCTCGCTCTAGATGGACTAAACTATGTTTCGGGTTACCAGGATCCCTTCGTTGGGTGCCCCTAATACTCTTTCACCCGGTCCCTCATGACGCTAGCCAAATCCGCTAATTCACCGACACGTGCACCAAGGGCAAGCTCGGGTTATTATTCACCGAGGGCCAGGTCGCCATGTAATACAATCTAGCGCATCAAAAACACACAACTAGAAAATCAGGGGAGTAACCTCAACCCATGTCCGAGTAACATAAAGGAGTAATAGAAACAGCAAGAATGATAAATATGGAATTAAAATAGAATTAAATACTTAGAGTTTTTCAATTTGGTTTTAGAAACCTCAATCTCACGCTCCAACTCTCTCGAACACGCCTCAAATGTGTCCCATACTGTTCCAGGACCACTCGGTACCATGGTCCCTTAGCCCCCTAAGGTTATTAAAGGGTGTTTAGAGTATGTTTTATATTAGTTACAAGCTAGCTCAAGTCATTTAACTTAATCAGTAAGGATTGAGCATGCTCAAGATCTGAGCATGCTAAAAGTTGAGTCTACTGAAAGTTTGAGTCTACTCAATTTTTGAGCTTACTCAAATTTTGAGCATCCTTGAAACTCTAAGTATGTTCATAACTTTGAGCATGTTTTATGGGCAGAATGCTATATATGGTAAAAACTCAACTAATTTCATGGTTCGTCTTAAAGTTTTAATCCTTACTGTATTTGGACTTAAACAATCCTCCTAAAATTAATTTGCACGACATTTTTCATTTTCATGCAATGAAATTGGCTACAACATAAGCCAAAGACTTCAAATCAACTTTCTCATGAAGTTACTATTCATCTTGTCGACGCTGCTATGATACAAATTGTGGCGGCCCGCGCCTCGAGGCCACCCTGGGTGTCGCCGTGTCGTGCGCTCTCGCCGGTGGACCCAGCTACATGTGTCGGCACTCGCCCGTCCATATCTTGTCTCAATATTCATGTCCATGTGTGTGATATTAGTTTAGTTAATATGTTATTCATGTTTTCTTGAGTTATTTCCTTAAGTTCAACTATATGTAGCTTATTCAAGTCCTAACTTGTTGTAATGGTTTGTGTAAAGTTGCAAGTAGATAATCGTATTTCACAAATAAGTCTTAAGGTAAACATAAACATGTATTTTCATTAACTCTTATGTTATATAGAGCATCAATCCTACTGTGGAAAACCTGGAATATAGTACACTGTATATAAGGCAACAACATACTGTGAAATGTAAATATATACAAGTACAGGTGTTTCATAAGATTTCTATAAACCCAAAATATATAAGAAAATAGGTAAATAAACACCTACGAGTAGTGTGCCAAATAATGAGCGAGCTCAAAGATAGTTTCCATGAATCCCCTTACCCTTACTCGTAGAAGGATCTGCACTCAGCCATCGCAACAAGACAGGTGACAAGACCAATAAGTAAAATCCCAAGGAAATTCACTAAGCATTCATATGATAAAGTAAAGGAAATCCAATAAATACTATTAAATAAACATGCGAATTGTAAATAAGCAACTGTAAATGGATCATCGCATGCGTAAATAACAATAAAGTGCAAAGGTGTGTGCCCGTCCCGGTCAAACTATACCATAATTTGGATATTTTCCTAGGATCCCACTAGTGGGCGCACCCAACTGGCCCAATACATGGTCCTTTCGGTGGCCGGCGTAGAACCACGATGCACCAACACATGTACCAATAAAATAGCTCGGGTTCGTTATTCACCGAGAACTCACGATACACATGCTATGGTCTAACGTGGCATAACATACAACGGAATACACAGCAGGAGTAAACTCAACCAACCGTTCAAACATTGAGACAAACATAGATAAATGAAGTAGACAAGGAATAGAATCAGAATACACTAAACAAGATAGATTAAACAAGTAATGGAAGTAAGTAAATACTCAAGTGACGTTCCCTGTAGGTTATACAAACCTCAAACACGTGCTCGGCTCTCCGAAACGCCTGAATGCGTCCCATACTAGTTATACACCCTTGTACTACGGTCCCTTAGCCCATTTAAAGGGTGTTTATAGTGTTTTTTAAATTCAATACAAGCTAGCTCAAATCATTTAACTTAATCAGTAAGAGTTGAGTAGGCTCAAGATTTGAAGGTTTCAGTAAGCTAAAAGTTGAGTCTACTAAATGTTTGAGCTTACAAAGATTTTGAGCTTACTCAAAGTTCGAGCATGCTCGTAACTTTGAGTATGCTCGTAACTTTAAGCATGTTTTTTAGGCAAAACGCTCTATATGGTAAAAACTCGAAAAATATCATTGTTCATCTTTAAGTCTCGACCCTTTCAGCCTTCATACTTAAACAATCGCCCTAAAATTAGTTTGTACCTCATTTTTCATTATCATGCAATAAAATGGGCAAAAAGATAAGCAAAAGATATTAAATCAACTTTCCTACAAAGTTAATATTCATCTTCTTCCTCATATAATTACTATCCAATAACAACAATAACCTTAAAAATGATTCTCCAACAAGGGATTCTTAGATCTACTCTTATGGACCTTCCATACACCAAAAGCCATGAAGAACAACAATCTTAGAACATGCATTATCAAGATTTGGTGAAGAATATACCAATAACTTTAATGGAGTCGTCACTCTTGTTCTACCTCTCTTAGATCCCCAAAAGTTTCAACAATTTCACTCACTAAGTCACCTAATCTTTCACCTTTCTTCTTTTTCTCCTCCTAGCACTACGTTCTCTCCCTCTTTACTTTTTTTTTTTGTTCAAATGAGAGAGAAATGGAAAATTTAGGATTCAAGTAATTATCCATTATTTGGATCCTCAAGTGGATATCTCAAGACACATCTAAGGTTAATATATTTCTAAAACATAACACACTACATCTCTACTAGCAACCACTTGTCATTTTCGGATGTGACACTTAGCATGCAACTAATCTCTAATTGTTCCACATACACAAGTCATAGTACATTTCTCATTTTGCACTTGATCTTTTAAAATAATCACATGCAATTCTAGTTCCACCTTCTTTATAGTTGCCCTTGAATCTCACTATATTTATAATCAAACCATAGGTATATGTTTTCAAATTAATTTAATTAACTTGATTTAGGTACAATTATCATATAGTTAGTGTAATTGGCCCATTTGTGGTCTAACTAACCCCTAACCACCCGGCACCCGATGCCCGACTCTGGCACTTATCCCTAGGCACGTACCCGTCACACCAACTCGTCCGATAGCAACGTACACACATGCGATGTTACAATAATATAGTGTTTTAAACTTCACACGTAAACAACCATTATCCATAAATAATATATTCCATCAATTCTCATGTCCGAGTCAACCAAGTTTTCTATGTAACACTCGAATTATGACCGTTAATCTCCTATATTAATGCTAATCCTAGTTTTAATTAATTTTTGTCGTTACAATTCTTCCCAACTAGAGAAAATACCGTCCCTGAAATTTAGATCTCATGGAATTTCTGGTTGACATCTTCAAGTAGTTGAAATTGTGGCGGAACAATTGACGTCGCCAACTTATGCTCGAACCCCACTAGACCATACTTCAGTACGTTGGGGTCCCACCAATAGGCTTCTCAACTCTCTCCACTGGCTCATCACCCAATAGCCCTCATGGTGGTTAGCTTGGGCCCATGATCCACCGACACGTGCACCGAAGACAAACAACTAAGGTCGTAATTCACTGAGGACGCACATGCCTCGTGTTATGGCCTAGCGTATAGCACATTATTGAGTCTTCATATGCATAGCTAGGAATCAACTTACGTATGCGCATAATTCAAACATCTAACAAATAAGATGTTTCAAACAACTTACCCCGACACGATGTCCGGTCACCTCAAGTCATGATACATCATGGTCCGGCTAAGATGTGTTAAGGCATGTGCCCTAGGTCAATCTACAAACATTGTTTACCTTATAATTTTAGTTAATAAAATAGAGATTTATTTATTATTTTAATATAAGTGATTGCATGTTTACCTTATAGTAAGATCCATGGGGATTTGTTGAAATATCCAAAATGTCCCTAGTCGGTCACTATACTGGGAACTATAATGAATTAAGACTAGTGTGAATCTTGATTGATGGTCATATGATGATCATGCGTATAGGGAGACGAATCAAGATCATGAATACCTGTTAGGGAATAAGGTACTAGACCGACCCGCTATGAGAACACCACATGGATTAAATCATAGGTGTTACCAATGATAAGTATATCATTTAGTCTTTCAACTTGAGATTACCATAGACTTCAATATTAGGAGCATTATCTGACACAATCAAATGTTGTCTTTAACCAGACAATTATAAGGATTTTGGTTGGTTATCGTGTGAATAATATTTGAAGGTGTGTAATCAAGATAGAATTTGTCACTCTAATATAGAGAGATATCAGTGGATCCCGCGAAGTCCATGTGAATTGATATGATCAATGTCACTTGGATGTTTTTCAGTTTACCTAAAGATCGAGACTAGTACAATTGAACATTAAGGGTGACTTCTCATGCCTTATATTTAATCAAAGGGTATCGCACGACAAAAGGATATGATATACGTTATTAATTAGGTTGTATCAATGTTGATATTCATGCTACTTATGTAGTCATAATGCCTTTCTAGAGACCACTTATGACTTGTGTACCAAAAAAGTTTTTGGTTCACCGCCAACGTCGCATGAACCTATTAGGTTGCACACAAAGAATGGCTTTGCACAATTTCAATTGGTCCAGAGTAATGAATTTTATATGATAAAATTCATGACATAAAAGCCCTTACAATTTGTTATATGATAACTTATTAATATGGGTGTATGTGTAATTTGCTTAAACTGCCTAAATACTGTAGTATTATTACGAATAGGATTTTAAGTGAAGGCTTATCTACGCATATAAATAAAGGGTGGAACCCTAAAAATGAAATAAGATTTTTGTTTTACAGTTTTCTGAGTTCTCTGGATTTAGGGAGAGAAAAATCGTTTTCAATTTCTCTTGGGGCTAGCACTCCAAATTGTGGTCATTGTTCGTGTGTGGATTTCTGATAGAGGACGCGCACTTGAGCTTCTTGAAAATCGAACAATCAAAAAGAAAATCACGGAATAAGGTAGATTTAGTTTAATGTAACTTATTTTCAATCATGTTGGGGTTATTCAAAATATATTTTGAATTTTCTGCTGCGTATGAACCCCAAAAACCCAACAGGGTATCAGAGCATTAGGCTCGGTTCTATTAAACGTTTACATGTTTTCAATTATGTATATATGATATATGTCTAAAAACATAATCTT
Source organism: Stephania cephalantha (assembly GCA_039657325.1). Lineage (NCBI taxonomy): Eukaryota > Viridiplantae > Streptophyta > Magnoliopsida > Ranunculales > Menispermaceae > Stephania > Stephania cephalantha. The sequence continues at coordinate 25,583,308 of CM077573.1, forward strand.
GATTAATGTATATGATATACATATAGATTCTGTGATAATTGTTATTAAGAATTGGTTTTAAAGCATGTTGTTAATTCATGTATATTGATACATCGCATGATATGATTCAATGATAGTATTCTTGTTTAGAATATTTCGATTAACATATATTTTTATATTGAACGATATGAATTTTGAATGTTTATGGTAGACTTCATGTTTAGGTTAATATGATTCTGATCTTGAACACATATTTCATTTTGTTCAATAATTATGTATGTCTCCATGATAAAGATCATGATTAGGTTAATATGATTAATTTAATATGATTATGATGTTGAATGTGTGATTAATATCTCGAAATTGATTTTGATCATATATCTCATTGCAGTAATTCGTTAGTATATTCCTAAAAGATAGGAGATAGACTAGTAATTGGATTAGAATTACAAATCTTATAAGATAGGTGAGATATAAAACGAATCGTAATTGGATTAGGATTCAAAGTATCTTAAATTCTAATTGGATTAGGATAAGATATTAAGTTAATGGTAGGCCCGAGATAATTAAAAATGTTTTAATTAATATTTTTGAAATTAAAATAAGGGGCAGTTTTGGTTGATTGGATTGACTAAAATTATGAGAAACTTTAGGTGATTTTCAATTTTCGGAATTGAAATTTGTTGTCTAAAAGCAAAAAAGACAAAAAATCGCCTCTTAACCGGCCAGCGAGACCGCCATTAACTGTTCGTAGCGTCCAAAATTCGTACAATAATCAATATTTGTATGATTTCTTAACCTTTTAGTGATAATTCATGCATTGTAATATATGATATTTATATTATTTAAATATGATCACTAAAACAAACAAAAATCCATCTTTCAAATTGTAAGTCAAGTGTCATCCATTCTCAAACACTTGTCAAGGCTTCGATCACATAAATATGGGTCTGCCTCCGCATAGTGTATTGTGTTATCTTGGTGAGGCAAGATGAGTAACGGTTACTCTATTGTTTGAAATGGTTAGACTTGATAAAGCTATCAAAACGGTTTTGGGCTTTAGGCACTAGATGAGATAAAACATGCTAAGACATAAGATGTCATAATCTTATAAAATAACTAAAAGTTACATATGATGTTATTGGTAATCGGTACCTACCTAAATAATCTAATTCGAAGTGTCATGCCTAAGCTGTCTTGGAATTAGGTGAAACATGGATTTTAGTCTCTTAAATTAACATATCATTTTTAAGGAGGGTTGTTAATTTAGTAGGAGTTTATTCCTCTATACTAAAATGAGCTTTTGCATAATCTTTGTTGTAGATCTATGGCCTCTTCAAATCACACTAATCCCTTGTCACTGCGATTCATCCTTGAGAAGGTTAAGTTATCTAGGACAAACTTTCTTGACTGGTTCAAAAACTTGAGAATTGTTCTTAAGCATGAACGCAAGTTGTATGTCCTGGATGATCCTATTCTTGAGGAACCACCAGCCAATGCTTTAAAAGCCGTGAAGGATGCATATACTAAGCATGTCAATGACTCAACTGATGTTGCATGCATTATATTGGTAACCATGGTTCCTGAACTTCGGAAGGACATGGAACACATGGAAGCTTACGCAATGGCTACGATGCTGAAGGAAATGTCCCAACAACAGGTTAGAAAAGAAAGGTTCGAGACAGTTAAGAACCTTCATTCTTGCAAAATGACTGAGGGTGCGTCAGTTAGTCCTCATGTTCTGAAAATGATGGGCTATATTGACCATCTTGACAGACTAGGATTTCCCATAAGCTAAGAGTTGGCTTCGGATTTGATCATGAATTCATTGCTTGATAGTTATTCACAATTTGTGAACTATAACATGAATAACATGGAGAATTCTATCTAAGAGTTGCATTTGAAGCTTAACATTGCTGAGCATAATGTCATGAAACTCATTCCTAGTGTGTTGATGGTTCAGAAAGGAAAGGCTTTGAAGAAAAAGGGCAAAGGCAAGGCTAAAGTTACCAAGGTTGTTGTGACTGTCACAAAGCCTATGGAACAAGTCAAGCCCCATGCTGCTTCTACTTCACGGTCCCAGAAGGAAAAGGAAAAAGAAGAAAATTGTCATTTCTGCCATGCACCTGGACATTGGTTCAGAACTTGCAAGCTCTATCTTGAAGATCTAAAGAAAAAGAAGAGTAATGCAACTACGATTTAGGTATTTACGTTATTGAAGTTAACTTGTCTACAAGTGATTCATGGGTATTAGATATCGAATGTGGATCTCACATTTGTATTAATGCGTAGGGTCTCACCAAAAGTAAAACGCTAAAGAAAAGAGAAGTCATCCTACGAGTTGGAAATGGAGCAATGGTTGCTACGTTGGCTGTAGGATGCTATGAGTTAATTTTACCTAGTGGACTTGTTTTAGTTTTAAATAATTGTTATTATGTTGTTGCCTTGAGCAGAAACATCATTTCAGTTTCATGTTTGGATTTGGATGGTTTTAATTTCATTGTTGCGAATAATAAATGCTCCATTTCTCGTAAAGACATTTTCTATGCGAATGTTAATTTGTGTGATGGTCTTTATATTCTAAACATGAAAAGGTCCACAGATACTCACGTTCTTAACATAAATACAAAGAGATTCAAGACAAATGATTTGAATCAAACCTACCTTTGACATTGTCGCCTTTGACACATTAATGAGAAACGCATTTATAAACACCATAAAGATGGACTTTTAGATTCATTTGATTTTGAATCATATGAAACATGTGTATCTTGTTTACTAGGAAAGATGACAAAGAGTCCCTTTACTAGACACAATGAAATGGCAAGTGATTTATTGAGTCTAATACATACTGATGTATGTGGTCCTATAAACAAAATGGCTAGAGGTGGTTTTCAGTACTTCATTACATTCACTAATGATTTCAGTAGATATGATTACGTGTATCTCGACATAAAGGTGAATTTTTGAGATGTTTCAAACATTTTAGAACGAAGTGCAAAATCAACTTGGTAAAACTATTAAAGCACTTCGATCAGATCGAGGTGGTGAATATTTGAGCCAAGAGTTTGATGATCATCTTAGAAACTGTGGGATTGTCTCACAGTTAACTCCCTCAGCAACTCCACAATGGAATAGTGTTTCTGATAGGAGAAATCAGACTTTATTGGATATGGTTCGATCTATGATGAGTCATGCAGATCTTCCTATTTCCTTTTGGGGTTATACGTTAGAAACTGTCGTGTTTACACTAAATCGTGTTCCTTCTAAAATGGTTGATAAAACACCACATGAGATGTGGTTGGGAAAAGACCAAGTTTGTATTTCCTTAAGATTTGAGGCTGTGAGTTTTTTGTACGATGACAAATTTTAGAAAAATTATCAGCCAAATCTACCAAGTGTGTATTCGTTGGTTATCCTAAAGAAACTAGAGGATACTACTTTTATAATCCTGCTGAGAACAAATTTTTTGTTGCTAGGAATGGTGTCTTTATGGAAAAAGAGTTTATTTCAAAAGACAACAGTGGGAATAAAGTAAGTCTTGAAGAATTCAAGAACCACAAATAAACACTCAACCGCTAGTGGGAGATCAACTAAGTCTTGAACTAATTGATCATCCACGGGTATCACAAGGCCCTAGTAGGTCTGATAGGGTAAGACATCAGCCTGAGAGATTTGGATTTCTTATTACTGATAGTAGTGAGGTGTTGCTTATGGATCAAAATGAACCTACTAATTATCAAGAGGCTATTTCTAGCCCTAAGGCAGATAAATGGCTTAGTGCCATAAATTATGAGATGCAATCCATGTATGATAACCATGTTTGGAACTTGGTTGATTTACCTTAAGGTGGTAAGACCATAGGATGTAAATGGGTTTTCAAGAAGAAGAATGACATGGATGACAATGTGCATACTTATAAAGCACGGCTAGTAGCAAAAGGTTTCAGACAGACTCAAGGTGTTGATTATGATGAAACTTTTTCTCCTGTAGCCATGGTTAAATCCATTAGGATTCTAATAGCCATAGCCGCATATTATGACTATTAGATATGGCAAATGGATGTCACAATAGCTTTTCTAAATGGAAAGTTACTTAAGGACGTGTATATGATACAGCCTGAAGGGTTTGTTCATCTTGAGACTTCTAGGAATGTGTGCAAGCTTCAAAGATCTATTTATGGATTAAAGCAAGCTTCTCGGAGTTGGAATCTTTGTTTTGATGAAGCAATTAAGGAATTTGGTTTCATTAAAAACGAAGATGAGCCTTGTGTATACAAGAAGGTCAGTGGGAGCGTGGTTGTTTTCCTGGTGTTGTATGTTGATGATATATTACTCATTGGAAATGACATCCCAACCTTGCAGAGTGTTAAGTCTTAGTTAGGGAAGTGTTTCTCAATGAAGGACTTAGGAGATGCAGCCTACATCCTTGGTATTAAGATCTATAGGGATAGATCTAAAAGGCGGATCGGTCTAAGTCAGAGTGCTTATATTGATAAGGTACTGAATAGGTTCAATATGCAAGATTCTAAAAGATGGTCATTGCCAATGTCTCAAGTTATAAATCTCAGCAAGACTCAATGTCCAAAGACTAATGATGAGCGAAAGCGCATAAATACGATTCCATATGCATCAGCTATTGGATCTATCATGTATGCCATGTTATGCACTCGACCTGATGTATCATATGTTTTGAGCGCAATAAGCAGATTTCAGTCCGATCCCGGTGAGAGTCACTGGATAGCAGTAAAGAACATTCTTAAGTACTTGAGAAGGACTAAAGAAGTGTTCTTAGTCTATAGAAGCTTGGAAGACAAGCTTGTTGTAAGTGGTTACACAAATGCAAGTTTTCAAACTGATATAGATGACTTCAGATCACAGTCTGGTTATGTGTTTACTTTGAATGGAGGTGCAGTGAGCTGGAAAAGTTCGAAGCAAGAAACTGTCGAAGAATCTACAATAGAAGCTGAATATATTGCAGCGTCTGATGCAGCTAAGGAGGCAGTTTGGATCAAGAAGTTCATCTCAGAACTTGGTGCGTTCCAAGTATAGCTAACCCCATTTGCTTGTATTGTGACACCAACGGGGCGATAACACAGGCCAAGGAACGAAGATCACAACACCGATCTAAACATATACTTAGACATTTTCATCTCATTCGTGAAATCATTGAGAGGGGAGACATGAAGATTTGCTGAGTTCTTATAGAAGACAATGTTGCAGATCCTTTGACGAAGACTCTTCCACAAGCGAAACATGATGGTCATGTTAGGTTGTTAGGTATTAGATACATGAATGATTGGCCCTAGTGCAAGTGGGAGATGTTATGGCATGTGCCCTGGGTCAATCTACAAACATTGTTTATCTTATAATATTAGTTAATAAAATAAAGATTTTATTCGTTATTTTATTATAAGTGATTGCATGTTTACCTTACAGTAAGATCCATGGGTATTTGTTGAAATATCCTAAATATCCCTAGTCGGCCATTATACTGGGAACTATAATGAATTAAGACTAGTGTGAATCTTGATTGATGGTCATATGATGGTCATGCGGATAGGGATACGAATCAAGATCATGAATACTTGTTAGGGAATAAGGTACTGGACTGACCCGCTATAAGAACACCACATAGATTAAGTCATAGGTGTTACTTATGATAAGTATATCATTTAGTCCTTCTACTTGAGATTACCATAGACTTCAATATTATGAGCATGATAATTTGACACAATCAAATGTTATCTTTAATGGGACAATTATAAAGATTGTGGTTGGTTACCGTATGAATAATATTTGAAGGTGTGTAATCAAGATATAATTTGTCACTCTCGTATAGAGAGATATCAGTGGATCCCACGATAAGATAGACTGATAATGGCCAAGTCCATGTGAATTGATATGATCAATGTCACTTGGATGTTTTTCAGTTTACTTAAAGATCGAGACTAGTACAATTGAACATTAAGGGTGACATCCCATGCCTTATATTTAATCAAAGGATATCGCACGATAAAAGGATATGATATACGTTATTAATTAGGTTGTATCGATGTTGATATTCATGTTACTTGGGTAGTCATAATGTCTTACTAGAGACCACTTATGACTTGTGTACCAAAATGGTTTTTGGTTCACTGCTAACATCGCATGAACCTATTGGGTTGCACACAAAGAATGACTTTTCACAATTTCAATTGGTCCAGAGTAATGAATATTATATGATAAAATTCTTGACATAAAAGCCTTTACGATTTGTTATATGATAACTTATTAATAGGGGCGTATGTGTAATTTGCTTAAACTACCTAAATACAATAGTTGTATTACGAATAGGATTTTTAGTGAAGGCTTATCTACACATATAAATAAAGGGTGGAACCCTAAAAACAAAATAAGATTCTCATTTTACAATTTTCGAGTTCTTTGGATTTAGGGAGAGAGAAAAATTGTTTTCAATCTCTCTTGGGGCTAGCACTCCAAATTGTGGTCACCGTTCGTGAGTGGATTTCTGATAGAGGACGCGCACTTGAACGTCTTGAAAATCGAACAATCAAAAAGGAAATCCCGAAATAAGGTATGATTTACTTTCGTAGATTTAGTTTAATGAAACTTATTTTTTATGCAGTTGGGGTTATTCGAAATTTGTTTTAAATTTTTCGTTGTGTATGAACCCCAAAAACCCAACAAGATGAACTATATAGTGAAACCTATGTTTATCCTTAACAATTTCATCTTGTAACTCCTGATCCGCATGTATCCACAACCTCCATCGATGTCTCAAACACCGATCCGTCGACTCTGCTTAATCAATATACTCTTGATCTTGAGCCAGATCATGAATCCGCTCATAGAGCCCATCAGCCCTTTGATACTCGGCAACCCGCTCAATCGGCACAGTTGGGACTCTTATCTAACAACAAAAGCTCAGCTCAGCCATAGTAAGTACCTTTGTCATGCGCATCACTGATGCTGCCTGTAATAAGCCATGCACGTTTGTCATATGTTACAAAACGGTCTGACTATCTATTTTACTGCTTTTGTAGTTGTGTGTATCACGCAGGAGCTCCGTCAATCTATCAGTCATTATACTCGTGCTGATCATATTGATAGTAGTATCTGCGGTCCCGGTCATCCCTATGGTCCCTCTTAGGCTAGTGTCTCAGAAAGTATTGTAGCAATGGTTTGAATAGATGTATGCGCTATCATCAGGGTGATGATTGCCTAGCTGAATTGCTATGAGTAATTGTAGAATCTCTGTCAACTGAGCGTCATGTGCCATGAGTCGATCGTTAACACTCTGAATAGTAGTAACAGTGGTGGTAGTGGTCCTTGCTGGATTGCTAGTCTCACCAATCTCTGGCAGAGTAGTAGGTTGCCCGCCCATCGTGATTCGCATCGAGAAGCGTGCATCGGATCAACCTTAGTATATATATGTATATCATATATAATATAACAAATATAAAACGTATAAAAACTCTAACTCTACCCGCCTCACATCATTTCCCAACTAAGGTTCTAAGGCTATATCATCGGGTTTCCATATCTAAAGTTCATTTATTCAATTTTTTCCAATTTTCTTTTAACTTTTTCCCGAGGCTCCATCGACCTCGCTCTGATACCAACTCTAGCATTGGTATCGAGTTCAATAACAAACTATGATTCATCCCATAAGCTCCATCAACCTCGCTCTGATACCAATTGTGGCGTTGGTATCAGGTTAAATAACAAATTACAATTCATCACATAGGCTCCATCGACCCTTCTCTGATACCATCTGTATCATCGTGTTGTATGCTCCTTACCTATTGGGCCCAGCTACACGTGTTCGACACCTGCCATTCCATCTCTTGTCTCAATATTCGTGTCCATGTGTGTGAGATTAGTTTAGTTAATATGTTTTTCATATTTTCTTAAGATATTTTCTTAAGTTCAACTGTATATATAGCTTATTCGAGTCCTAGCCATGCTAGTGGTTTGTATTTTACAGAGTTGCAAGTAGGTAATAAGTATTTCACAGCGGAAGTCTTAAAGTAAACATAAATATGTATTTTCATTAACTTTTATGTTATATAGAGCATCAATCCTACTGTGGAAAACTCCGAATAGAGTACACTGTATATATAAGGCGACAGAAGTAAATATATACAAGTACGCACGTCTCACTAGTCTCCTATAAACCCAAAATATAACAATATACCAAAATAAACACCTACGAGTAGTGCGTCGAACAAGTGGGCGAGCTCAGAGATAGTTGTCAAGAATCTCCTTACCCTTACTTGTAGAAGGATCTGCATTCAGCCATCACAACAAAATAGATAACAAGTCCAGTAAGTAAAATCCCAAGGAAATTCACTGAGCATTCATATGATAAAGTAAAGGAAATCCAATAAATATTGTTAAATAAACATGCGGAATGTAAATATGCAACTGTAAATGGATTATCGCATGCGTAAATAACAATAAAGCGCAAAGGTTTGTGCCTGTCCCGGTCAGAATATACCATACTTTGGATATCCTCATAGGATATCACCACTGGGCGCACCCAACTGGCCCAATACATGGTCCTCTCGGTGGCCGGCAAAACCACGGTGCACCGACACATTTATCGACAAAGTAGCTTAGGTCGTAATTCATCGAGGACTCTTGATACACATGTTATGGTCTAGCGTGGCATAGATACACACAATGCAATACCTGGCAGGAGTAAACTCAACCAACTGTTCAAACAGTGACATAAACATAGATAACCGAAGTAGATAAGGAGTAGAATCAGGAATACAATGAACAAGATAGAGTAAAATAGTAATGGAAGTAAATACTCAAGTGACGTTCATGTAGGTTTTACAAACCTCAAACACGCGCTTTGACTCTCCCGAACACGCCTCGAATGCGTCCCCTACTCGTTCCAAACCCTCGTACTGCGGTCTTTTAGCCCCTTGGGGTCATTAAAAGGTGTTTAGAGTGTGTTTTAGATTTAGTTACAAGCTAGCTCAAGTCATTTGACTTAATGAGTAAGAGTTGAGTAGGCACAAGATTTGAGCATGTTGAAGGTTTGAGCCAGCTATTAGTTGAGTCTACTGAATATTTGAGCTTACTCAAAGTTAGAGTGTACTTGAAACTTTGAGTATTCTCATAACTTTGAGCATGCTTTCTTGGCAGATCGCTCTATATGGTAAAAACTCAAACAAATATCATTGTTCATCCTTTCGGCCTTCATACTTATACAATCCTCCCAAAATCAGTTTGCACCTCATATTTCATTATCATAAAATAAAATGGGCTAAAATATAAGTAAAAGACACCAAATCAACTTTCATACAAAGTTACTATTCATTTTCATCCTCACATAATCACTACTCAACAACAACAATAACTTTAAAAATGATTCCCCAACAAGGGATTCTTACCCATTGATCGTTGATCTACTCTTATGGACCCTCCATACACCAAAGCTCCATGAAGAACAATATTCTTAGAACATGCATTATCAAGATTTGGCGAAGAATATACCTATAGCTTTAATGGAGTCGTCGTTCTTGTTCTACCTCTCTTGGATCCCCAAAAATTTCAATAATTTCACTTACAAAATCACCAAATCCTTCATCTTTCTTCTCTTTCTTCTCCTAGCACCACGTTCTCTCTCTTCTCTACTTTTTTTTGTTCAAATGAGAAAGAAATGGGAAACTTGAGATTTAAGTAATCATCCAATATTTAGATCCTCAAATGGGTATCTCAAGACACATATAAGGTTAATATCTTTCCAACACAAAACTCACTACATATCTAATAGCAACCACTTGTCATTTTAAATGTGATACTTAGCATGCACCTAGTCTCCAATTGGTCCATATACACAAGGCACAGTACATTTTCCATTTTGCACATGATCTTTTAAAATAATTACATGCAAGTCTAATTCCACCCGCTTTATAATTGCCCTTTGATGTCACTATATTTACAATCAAGTCATAGGCATATGTCTTTAAATTAATTTAATTAACTTGACTTAGGTACGATTATCATATGGTTAGCGTAATTAGTTACATAGTTAACCCATTTGTGGTCCTACTAACCCCCAACTACCTGGCACTTGGTGCTCGTACTTTAGCACACATCCCTAGGCACATATCCGTCACACCAACTCGTCCGATAACAACGTACACACATGCGATGTTACAATAATATAATGCTTTAAACATCACACATAAGCAACCATCATCCGCAAATAATATATTCCCTCGATTCTCGTATCCGAGTCAACCGAGTTTTCTACGTAATGCTTGAATTACGACCGTTAATCCGCGAGATTAATGTTAATACTAGTTTTAATTAATTTGGGCCGTTACGTAACATATACCACATCAATCAAAATATAAGATTACAAATAAAGACCTTACATGAATAACACTCAGCAAACGATTACACAGAGAAGAATAAAAATCTTAAAACCTCATCCAACCATTGCATCATCACCATTATCCCCATGATCAAGCTGTTAGGACTTGTAGCTTACCTCATGATTATATAAGGTGTGATTTACTTCCTCCACCGGGTTATCTTCAGTAAAGATTCCTTGGTTTGGTATCCTTAACTAGAGTGATGGAACATGAATGTTGGCTCCCCAGTCTTGCATCCTCTTGGTTCTGCGTCACTCTGATCCATAGATGTTTCGAGAAATCTCGCATTGGTTTTAGAACATGAACTCTTGATGTCTCTGAGTTCTCATTAGATTATGCAAGATTGACCTCATCATGGCCATTTATATGTCATCCACATCTACGCCTGTGAAGTCCTCTATTGGTGGCACTATAGTCTGGTTTGTCTGCTCTTGGTACGTGGTAGTCTAAGTTTCCTCTAAGTTTCTTTGGTTATCTGCCCGTACTCTTCTTCTCTATATGGTTTCTCTTCTTTTTTGTCGTTTCTCTCTTGTTCCTCTTCTAAGTTGACATATTTTGGTACCTTCTTGCTTTTCTCAATGAAATCGTCAATTATCGTCTTATCCGGGAAAACATCGAACTCGAATCCTCTTATCGGAACACGGTCTTGCTTGCAAAATTCAATCATCCTTCATTTTTTTAGGTAGTCATGGCGTTCCTAATCGATTCATAGATAATTTAGTCAACGTCAATGTACCTAATCCCTTATACTATGTGGTATAAAAGAGTTGCCCTATATTTCATTATGTCGTAGTGTTGTAAACTAGGTTGTAGGATTGCATTCAAGAAAAAGTGTCATGCTTTGGTTGTTTTCTTAAAAAAAATTGGATTGTATGTGTTTTAGATACTCGTCTAAATCAAAATGGAAACCATCCCCCGGACTAGCTTCTAAACCATTCCTAATGGTCTCGTGGGGAAATCCGTGTCTATACATGTGTTCAGGTTTAGGTTACTCATTATTTTGTCTCAAATGTACTTTCGGTAAACCATAATACTAATTTATTCTTTCAGGTGACTAGTCCACTGGTCTTCCTTGGACTATGGCTACAATTTTATTTTCATCTTCATGCCCATTCGCATAGAATTATCTTACTAGTATGGCACATCCCTTTTCAACTGAGGACCTCGTGTCGTTATCGGCATAGTAATCCTTAGTCAACAACTGATCATTGCTGCAAGTATAACGACTCAATTGCAGTAATAGTGTGACCAACTTACGTTGATTATGGATATCATCCTCAGGGAAATGTCTATTGCACTTAGTGTTCTTAGTCAGATCTACTATATTGCTAAGGAAATCCTTTTTTAATTGTTTTTAAACTAAACTATTCTATTCTATCAAAACAATGTAAATTACTTTTAAATTCTTATATTAAGAAAATCTTTGTTCACAACTTCACCTAGGTAATTAATAACTATGCTTTCATATCTCATTTTCTTTCATCGTTAGTATGTTTGTGCAATGCCTAATTAGAATAGAGAGATTTCCTTCAAATCTACTTCAACCTACTGTCGTGACGGAAAAGATTCTAATATGAAACTAGAACTCCACCTATCTATGTGAATAACATAAGTTTCACATTGATTTAAGTTCCAAATCTTTAGATTCATAACCAATTAAGTTTCTAATCCATGTCTCCCTAATCAATAAATATCTATCAATGTTATATATTTTACAGTTCTACCGTCCATATTCGGCTTAAAAGCTTCAATGGCTATGATAACTCCTAAAACCTATTATCAACAAACACGTGATCAAGATGTTAGTAGCATTATGCCTAAAACCAATAAAAATTCTAACCATTGCACTTTTTATCTTTATAATTCTTTCATAACTTTTGTATAGCATTCATACCATATGACCCGTTGATCCCTAAGATTAATGAACCACTAACAATTCATTGAAATAAACATGCACATAATGGTATTCAGTGAAATTAGAGATTAAATTAAATAAATTTAATTAAAAAAGAAAACAATATCGAACAACCACACGTGAGTCTTCAATGTCTTCTCTTCCATAATTCTTCTTAATACTCAAGAACAAACTAAAACTATGCTAATTAGTTGCTCTTTATCACCATTGGTGAGTTTATCACGTACTAATACCTATTTATACTCCTAAAACGCTTTAGAACATAATTAGGAACTTTAGTAGACAATTCCACCTGAAATAGGACTTTAACTTTCTATTTTCTTTATTCTGGCGCTGTTCATAAGTGATCCGGCGCTGCGTGAGTAATGCCACGACACTGTGATAGCTTCGGCCACTTTAAGTGCAATTTTCCTTATTGAAGAGACTCGATGCTCGTGTTAACCTCCTCGACACCGTCCACGTGTGTAACGGCCCCAAAACCCGAGGCCGCCACGTGGGGGAGGCGCGCCCACTGGTCTAGTCGGATCCTTGATCCACTGGGTCCCACGCACCACTAACGCCATTTCCTACAACACGACTGCTCGATATGCGTGTTAACTCCCTTCGTTAATCAATTTAGTTCGACAGTTTAATCATAAAAACAACAGCGGAAGTCTTAAATTTAAAACAAGTAAAACAATTAAATTCATTTTCATATAAAACACCATTTATAAGAGCAACTCCTATTGTGGAAAACCCGGGGAAGTACTCTGCATATAGGCGACAATACTAAACAGTAATATATACAAGTACAGTGTCTAACTAGTCTCTCATTTCCAAAAAGTAAACAAAATATCAAAATCGCACGTACTAGTAGGTCCTCGACCCATGGCAATCGATAAAGTCGCCCAAAATGTCCTTGCCCCTACTAGCGGTGGTCCGCACTCGACCATCACAAAAAGTAAGATGGAAAGTACAGATTAGTAAGATTCCAACGAAGTACACCGAGCATTTATAAGAGAAATAAACGAGATATCAATCAACATGTCAAGTACTCATGCGGAAACAAAACAGTAACGCGTGCTAAGATCATCACATGAATAAATAACACGAGAGAAACAAAGCGTGTACTCCTCCCGGTCACACTAAACTGTACGTCGAACCCCCAGATCCTTTCGGTGGGTGCCCCACTTCCTTTCACCTGGTTTCCATACCCCCAGGATCCTTTCAGTGGAAGCCCCCACTTCCTTTCACCTGGTTTTCCCGCGTACAGCCTAGTGTGCCATAAGTACACAACGAATAGTAAAGTCTCGACCCCCAACCCAAATGTGTCACGGAAATCAATAACAAGGAATAGGGGGAATAGCATCCAATAACCACGAACATGAAATCAATGATAGAAAAGTAAACTCTCAAAGTGACTTTCGGATGGAATCTTACGTACCTTAAAAACGCACTTGCTCGCGTCTCGATACGCGCACCCGACACCCGACTATAGCATCATAAGTCCCCTGGTGTCCATTTGTACCATTTAAGTTATTTAAATCATGCAAATCACAATTAAAATTAGGTGAAGCACACTTCACCTCCATCGCGTCGTCGACATTCGTCGATTTGCACCTCCGATCCGTCCGACAACTCCATCGCGTTGTTCACCGCTGACGCCGACGTCGAAAGTCGCGCCACCGTCGTCACCGCTGCCGCTGCCGCGCCGCCGCGCACCATCGCCGCGCGCCACCGCGCCGTGTCGGCGCGTTGCTGTCACCGTCGCGCTCTCGCCGGCGTCGTCGAAGTCGCTGCCGGCGTCACTTTTGTCACCGCCGGCGCGCTGCCGCTGCCGCACCGCCGCGCCACCGCCGCTGCCGGCATCGCTGTCGTGTCGACGCCGCCGTCGCCGTCGCTGCCCCTCCACTGCTGCCGTCGTGGCTCCGCCGCCGTCGTCGTCGCTGCGGCGAGCAAGCCACTGCGCGCATCGCCGCTGTCGGCCGTCATCATCGCTGATCCGGGCGCGCCGCTGCCGCTGTGGAACCGCGCCACCTCCTGGCGCTGGACTCGCCGTCCGCGGCCTCCGCGTCTCCCGTGAGCCGCCGTCGCTGCTCCCCTACTTCCATCCAACCGCCGCCTCGCAGGCTCCCCAGAGCCGCCGCCCTTCGCCGACTTGATGCCCGATTCGTCCGCGAGCTGCTTGCCAGGCCGCGCTTCCAGTCCCGCCGTCCGCGCCACCGCACGTCCGCGCGTCTGCTGCTGGGCGTCCGCGGCTTCGCCTCAACCGCCGCCGCGCCGACTCGCCTGACCGGACCTCGCTGCTGGCCTCTCCGCCGTGTCTCCTCCGATCTCCTGCTTTCTCTCTCTCTTCGCTTCACGATCTCTCTTTTTCCATCTCTCTCTCTCTCCTCTTTCTCTCTTTTCGTTTCTTTTTTTTTCTTTTTGTCGATTTTATATATATATATATATATATATATATATATATATATATATATATACATTTTTTTCTTTTTTTGATGTGACCACATTAAAGTCATTATAGCCACATTACGCCGCTACCTCGGTCCACGTCGACACGCGACTCGAGGCGTGTATCCGTTCGTGTTTAATTCACCGCATTCCTCGCATATACTTTTCTCAACAATTAGCATTAAAATCTTAAATTGAACATTCCGGTGTCTCCACCGAGATTTGAACATACGTATTCTAAGCAAAGTGGGTCTCACTTACTACCCTAAAATGACACGTGGCACGAGTCAAATTTTCGGCCGTTACAGTCTTCCCAACTAAAAGAAAATTTCGTCCCGAAATTTAACTGTAACCCAAATCCCATACCAGAGAATAGCTGAGGGTAACGTGTCATTATCGTCGACTTGAGCTCCCAAGTGAGTCCCTTCGTCCTATGATGCTGCCAACCAACTAGGACCTTCGTGAGTTCCCTGTTCCGTAAAATCTGTACCCGAGGGTCGACAATCTCTATCGATCTCTCATCATAGATCACGTCAGAATGTATCTTCACCTGTCCCAACTCAATCGTCGATCTTGGCCCTGACCTAGCGAGTCTCAACATTGAAATGTGAAATGTCAACCCCAGCCTAACTCTTCGGCAAGTCCAATATGTAAGCCACACCGCCAACTCGTGTCGCGACTCGAACGATCCTATGTATCTTAGCGCTAATTTGAAAAATCTAAACTCTGTGTCATGTCCTTGAACCTCTGATACATCACATCAGCTCTCCGACACTCCAACATGCGCGGAATGGATATTGTCGGTACTCTCATTTGTCTATAAATATGTGCCTCGCAAAGATCTCGGCCTCTCGACAAACTCATAGTTGTTGCCGCCTCAAGTAAACAAAACTCGTATGTCATCTAGCAACTATGTCTCTTTGTCCAGGTCCCTCTCATGAGTCCTCAACTAACGCGATAAATAAGATATCACTGTCTCCCCGCATCGCACGTATCCCAATCCGGTGCCACAAGCATCCGTATGAACAATCAACTCTTAGTTCGACTCGACAACACTAATAACGATGCGAAGTCAACTTCTTTTTCAACTCGTGAAGGCCACATCACATTCACCTTCTTGGTCAATCTAGTCTAAGGCGCCGCAATTTTGGAGAAGTCATGTACAAGCGTCGATAATATCCCGCCAATCCTAAATGACTCTTGATGTCTGTCGTGCACTCTGGTGTAGGCCAGTCGATGACAACGTGAATCTTGCTCGGGTCCACTGAAGTATCTCTGTCGCTGATCACGTGCCCTAAGGGCTTCAACTCCGAACGCCAAAACTCGCACTTACTGGACTTAGCGTACAATCTGCGCTCCCTAAATCTCTGGTCGGAATCCTCGAATAAAGTAATGGGCCTGAAGTCGTTCTCAGCTACGTCCGTCGCAAAAGTAAGTCGGTATGTGAATCTCTCCATGTATTGCGACACCGTCCGGCCACCCTGCCTCAGCGTCAAGAACTCATCTCTCAATCTCAGCTGAATCTCGCTCGGGGTATACCTCCTAGAATTCGCGCAAGTACTCGGCTCTCGTGTGTGCAAATTGTATGGGCGGTCCACCATCCGCATTTGCTCGTCTAGCCCCATTATTCGCATGAAGAATTGGTCGTCCATCCATGTCGAATGAGTAAACCACGAGCGTGCCGCAAGTCGGCGTCGTACTACGTGTATATAAGTATTACAATCAACATATACGCATATAAGTCCTAGTACTACCCGCTCACTTTGCTTCCCAACTAAAGTTCTAAGGTAAGTACATCGGTTTCCACATCTAAGTATTATGCTCTTTCAATTAATTTCCGAGGTTCCTCGAACTCTCGCTTTGATACCACTTTGTAACGGCCCCAAAACCCGAGGCCGCCACGTGGGGAGGCGCTGCCCCAGCGGTCCTGTCGGATCCTTAACCCACTGGGTCCCACGCACCACTGACGCCATTTCCTACAACACGACTGCTCGATATGCGTGTTAACTCCCTTCGTTAATCAATTTAGTTCGACAGTTTAATCATAAAAACAACAGCGAAAGTCTTAAATTTAAAACAAGTAACACTATTAAATTCATTTTCATATAAAACACCATTTATAAGAGCAACTCCTATTGTGGAAAACCCGGGGAAGTACTCTGTATATAGGCGACAATACTAAACATTAATATATACAAGTACAGTGTCTAACCTAGTCTCTCATTTCCCAAAAGTAAACAAAATATCAAAATCGCACGTACTAGTAGGTCCTCGACCGCGGGCAGTTAGATAAAGTCGCCCAAAATGTCCTTGCCCCTACTAGCAGGGTCTGCACTCGACCATCACAAAAAGTAAGATGGAGAGTACAGTTAGTAAGATTCCAACGAAGTACACCGAGCATTTATAAGAGAAATAAATAGATATCAATCAACATGTCAAGTACTCATGCGGAAACTAAACAGGCAACTGTGCTAAGATCATCACATGAATAAATAACACGAGAGAAACAAACCGTGTACTCCTCCCGGTCACACTAAACCGTACGTCGAACTCCCCAGATCCTTTCGATGGGTGCCCCACTTCCATTCACCTGGTTTCCATACCCCAAGGATCCTTTCGTGGAAGCCCCCACTTCCTTTCACCCGATTTTTCCGCGTACTGACCTAGTGTGCGCCATAAGTACACAACGAATAGCAAAGTCTCGACCCCCAACACAAATGTGTCACGAAATCAATAACAATGAATAGGGAGGAATAGCATCCAATAACCACGAACATGAAATCAATGATAGAAAAGTAAACCATCAGTGACTTTCAGATGGAATCTTACGTACCTCAAAAACGCACTCGCTCGCGTCTCGATACGCGCACCCGACACCTGACTATAGCATCCTAAGTCCCTGGTGTCCATTTGTACCATTTAAGTTATTTAAATCATGCAAATCACAATTAAAATTAGGTGAAGTACACCTCACCTCCATCGCGTCGTCGACATTCGTCGAATCGCACCTTCGATCCGTCCAACAACTCCATCACGTTGTTCACCGCGCCGACGTCGAAGTCGCGCCACTGTCGTCACCGCGCCGCTGCCGCACCACCGCCGCGGCACCGCTGCTGTCGGCGTTGCTGTCACCGTCGCGCCCCTGCCGGCGTCGTCGAGTCGATGACGGCGTCACTGCCGTCACTGCCGGCGTCGCTGCCGCACCACCGCCGCGCCACCGCCGCTGCCGGCGTCGCTGTCGTGTCGACGCCGCCGTCGCCGTCGCTCCCCCTCCACTGCTGCAGTCGTGGCTCCGCCGCCGTCGCCGTCGCTGCCGGCGTCGAGCCACTGCCGCGTTGCCGCTGTCGGCCGTCATCATCGCTGATCCTGGCGCCGCCGCTGCCGCTGTGGAACCGCGCCACCTCCTGGCGCTGGACTCGCCGTCCGCGGCCTCCGCGTCTCCCGTGAGCCGCCGTCGCTGCTCCCCTACGTCGATCCAACCGCCGCCTCGCAGGCTCCCCAGAGCCGCCGCCCTTCGCCGACTTGATGCCCGATTCGTCCGCGAGCTGCTTGATAGGCCGCGCTTCCAGTCCCGCCGTCCGCGCCACCGCTCGTCCGCGCGTCTGCTGCTGGGCGTCCGCGGCTTCGCCTCAACCGCCGACTCGCCTGACCGGACCTCGCTACTGGCCTCTCCGCCGTCTCTCCTCCGATCTCCTGCTTTCTCTCTCTCTTCGCTTCACGATCTCTCTCTTTTTCCATCTCTCTCTCTCTCCTCTTTCTCTCTCTTCGTTTCTTTTTCTCTTTTTGTCCGATTTTATATATATATATATATACATTTTTTTTATTTTCTTTTTTTGATGTGACCACATTAAAGTCATTATAGCCACATTACGCCGCTACCTCGGTCCACGTCGACACGCGACTCGAGGCGTGTCCCCGTTCGTGTTTCGGCCACCGCATTCCTCGCATATACTTTTCTCAACAATTAGCATTAAAATCTTAAATTGAACATTCCTGGTGTCTCTCGCTCGAGATTTGAACATACGTATTCCCGCAAGTGGGTCCCACATACGACCCTAAAATGACACGTGGCACGAGTCGAATTTTTGAGCCGTTACATCGTGACTCACGGCGACGCTTCATCAGTGTCTGTGTCGACCTCTTTTTCTTCTCTTCTTTATCCTCCACTATGTGCCCACACTGTCTAGCCTCTTCCCATGGCGTCAAGCATATTTGCCATCGTGTCAAACCAACTTTTGTGCATTTTAGCCTCGTTTCTTTACGAATTCACTCGTTTGTCTCCTTTATACCTTGTGTACCTAAAAATACATAAATACCGAAAATTTAACCTCATTTCGGGATATTTGTACTAAATATACTACTAAAATTATATTATATATAAGTCTAAATAATAACTTATCAATAATCCTTAGTTCATCTCCCTTATTATGTTTAAGAACCTAGGCACGTACTTAATTTGTTTTTTTATGTTGAAACCCCTCTCCGATATAATCTTTCTATTCTTCTTAATGTCCTTATCTATCCTAGCAAAGGCTTTGGCGTTTATGAGGTTATGGGCATGGAAAGATATGGTGGGTGTCTCCTCAATCTCTTCCTCTCCCTCCGAATCATATTCAAAACTGGGTGGAGAAAGCTCTTTAGGTGCTCTAGTTTGGGTTATTCATTGAAATCACTGTTCGCCTAATTGGTTTAGGTGGAGCTTTGAATTTTTGTTTGGGTTTTTCTACAAGTTGTGTTTTTCCCTTCTCTTCTTGAGAACTTCTACCTTTTCTTCCTCCGACCATTGTTTCGAATTTCAAAACTCACAAGTTCAAAAACTATAGAAAACTGTAAATGATAGAAACAACATTATCGGAAATAATTCGATAAAATTCAAGAATTTGTTTTCAAATGTGAAATCTATTTGGAAAGCTAGTTTGAAACTCGTCGTCAGTTTAAAATAAAATTGGTATCGAAGTGATAACTAAAATATAGACTTGAAAATCGATTTTTTAAATATATTGAAACAATTATGCAACGAATTGTACGTTTTTTTGAAATCGTAGCAACTTAAATTGAAATAAAACCATAATTAAACCCCCAAACTCATTTCAAACTCGCATTTGTAAACCATTTGCAAATATATGTAAATATAGCAAAAATTTCGAAATTGTTGAATTTGTAAACCAAAGATCAATGTGATCATTATTCATATTCTATTGGAATTAGTAAACCATTTGTGTAAGACAATCAAATAAATTCTAACAAATCACTTTCAAAAAATATTTTTTTTTAAAAGGTGAAAATCCCCAAATCAAAAATTTGTGAAAGTAAAGATCTAGGGTTAATGTGATTACTTTCTTGAGAGTGGATTTCTCAAAATTGAAGCTCTTGAACTCCTCTAAATCGTCCCTCCAAGCTCTAGTTCAAAAACTCCTAAAAGCTAGTTTGGCTCAAAACCCCCAAAACCAAAATTTTTGGTTTGAATCAAACTAGATGAGGGCCGCTAAGGGCACCCCACCTTTTCATGAAGGCACCCAACTTATTTGTAAAAATTCCAAAGCAAAAATGGAAAAGACCATTTTGCCCCTCGTATATATATAATGGTTCAAACCCCACAAACCATTTTGACAAGGAGTTAGGGCACCCCACCAAAGAAGCTTGAACCACAAAGCCACAGCCACATTCCGTTTGGCGAAGAGCTGATCGATTCTTGCGGATTGACATCGTCCGACAGCGAGGTAACAATGTTTGACAACCATATTCGGGTTTTTTAGAACTGTTTAGTTGTGTATAATCGTGAAAATGATGATTTGTTTGTCAACGTAGGGTTTGGTAATTTCTTCAAATCCGAAGTTGTTTCCACTATATAATGGAGGATTGTAATGCTTCGGTGCCAGAGGAGGTCGTCCTTGAGGTAATTTTGCAAATTTTTTGTGTTTTTTATGCGGTTATCCAAGAAGTCTCGGGTGCGCGATTGTTTCGGCCTCGCAGACCGAGATGTATAGTAATGTCTCGGGCCATAGAGGACCGAGAGGTTTCACGCAGTCACGGGACCGGTACGACCGAGGAAGTCGAGTAACTCTCGGTCGTACATGAGCGAGACTCGAAGAAAGTTTCGGACCTGTACAACCGAGAACCTTTTTTTTTGGTCTTTTCGTGTTTGTGCTGTACATTTTGGTTGATTATAATGTTACACTGTTTGTATTGCAGGTAATGCCGGTATCTAGTAATTTTCCAGACTACAATGACACTTTCACACCTTGTAAGCCATTCCCCTCTCGAGAAGCGGCTATTTCATGGCTTCAAATCATAGGCCGGGGGAACAAGTCTGTGTTAGTAACGAAGCGCTCGGATGCCCGGGGCATTAAGCGCAGGGGAAGGGTGAAACTTGCCTGTGAGAGGTGGGACATATAGGGGACCGGCTCGAGAGAGTAGGGAAGGGAAAGCGCAAAAATTTTAAAGAAATCAAGGAATGATGAAAAGGCGAGGAGTCACACCGGTATGAAGAAATGTGGATGCCCTTTCCAAATTAACGTCAAGGAAAATGCCGACTCCTTATGGTATGTCACCGTGATTTGTGGGAGGCACAATCACGACATCGCAGAAGATTGGATAAGTGGGGAGGAGGAAGTTGAGGATGCGGGGGAGGACTCGAAAGTGAGCGGCTCGGGGAGATTAGTCCACCTTCGTCTTTTGTGGAGTGCGAGCGGGAAGTTGAGGATGCGGGTGGGAGGACACCGGGGTCTCCAATCGGAGGCACCCCAGTGTCGAAGAGAAACAACGATGATGACGATTCTTCGACTAGACGGGTGGAGAGCGGATTTGAGTCCTCCCACTCCACAAAAGAGGCCTCCACTTCTAGGCAGAAGAAAGGCAAGGTTGTTCCACAAATGCGTCGTGCCAATCGACGCACGCAAAGTGGATCTAACATGGCTTATGGTCATTGCTTAGAACCGGATTGATTGCCACATGTTGAGGCCATTATCGATGTGGTTTCCGATGGAAATTGTGGATATCGGTGTATAGCCTCTGGGCTTCGACTTGCCGACGTAGACGGGTGGAGGATTGTGCGTAGAAGGATGTACGATGAGATTATCGGGTATGAAGACCTTTGGCGGGAAGTGTTTGGCTCGAGTTTTCAAAATGCGTGCGTCAAGAATGCGGTGCATTGCCCAGAGAAGCAAGATGGGGCATCTTTCAAAGAATGATTGACACTTCCGGACATGGGATTGTTAGTATCCACCGCATTCAATGTCATTCTCGTCAACCTCTCGCATGGGAGTACCTCAACATTCCTACCTCTACGTAGTACTCCACCGTCGTCATTGCACAACAGACTTATCATTGCAATGGCAAATGAAAGGAATATCCATTGGGTTAGGGTAAGTTCTATGATTTTTTGTGAATTGGTTTGTTTCCCCCTTAATCGGGTTTGTGACAATATTTTCTATGTTCTACTGTTCACTTTGACAGGTGCAATTGCGTGTGAATGCACCGTTGCCATCCTTATATCCATCGTGGGATCGGTACGTTGAGGACTGCGCCAAAGGTTGGCGAGATGGATTCATTTTTGAGACATCGCGCCCATTGCAGCTCGCCGATGATGAAGCCACCATACCGTTGTAGATTTAGATACACCGTAGGTTAAAGCTTGTACCTAGAAACCTTGATGGCTAAACATTTAGAAATTTTGCCAATTCCTCCGAATGTTCTATGTATATGCAAATGTTGTCTTTGTATTTTGATTGTTGTTTACTTATGGATGGACCCTTTTTAGAGTCGGTTTGAATGTTACGGAGATTTATAATTAATTAAGTTTCGGTGCAAATTGTCGTGCTTTGGATTTTCAATCTTGTATTGTTAGTTTGACATACCACAAAATCTTTTTACAAAAAGTAATGTTCAAATTCATCCATTTCGATGTCTCGGTCAAGAGTTCGTGAAACAACCCATATTTTCGGTCACCCATGACCGACAAGTAGTCTAATATATCGGTCGTTTACAACCGAGTCCAATAGCAAGTTCTCGGTTATACACCACCGAGATGGATTGACCATTTCAATTCGCCTTACTCGTCCTATGACGATCGAGCCTATCGAGACCCTCTCGGAAGTGGACAATCGAGTGTAGGACAAAATTCTCGGTTGTACAACACCGACGCCACATTACCTATCACTAATTGTAGCTCTCGTCATGTCACGGCCGAGATAACGGCGTATTCTCGGACATGCGTAACCGATACGCCGTCAACTCTTCCGGTCTACGTGGCCGAGATCTGCGAGTTCCCAAAAATATTAGCTTCGTCTCGGCCATGCTTGGCCGAGACAGGTTGACACCGTCTCTGGCCTGTGTGGCCGAGAACCGCGATTTCCCAATTTTTTTACAATTGAACAAACCGCCACACACACATTACAACTACTCTACCAAATGTAACTTAATTCGACGATCTTCAACCGAGCCCTAATTTGGAGACGAAATCGGCTCACACACCGGACCCTACAAAATGCAGAAAACTCGAACAACGAAGGAGAAACACACGGCGAGGGACGGAGAACACGATTTCGGGGATTCTCTCTTTGGTCGGTTCAAAACAAATGGATTCTTCCACAAGGAGTTCGGTGAAGGTGGTGGTGGGGGTGGTGGGGTGCTCGGGGGTTTTGCACGGTGGTGGGGTGGTGGGGGTAGTTTAGGTATTTCGGGTCTAATTTTTGGGTGCCCTGTGTTAAATCGGTTTGTGCCCACATTAACTGGGTGCCTTCATTAAATGGTGGGGTGCCCTTAGCGGCCCTCAACTAGATTGAGGTGAGAATCACTTAAATATTATGAGATTGATCTTAGAATGGTTGAATCTAGGCAAAAAAATTTAGATTTTTGCGAAAAGGTGTAATGGTTTGCAAGTGTGAAAAGTGTTGTGTGTATGGTAATTTGAGGTTTTTGGTTTTAAAAACCAAGAATCGTGCTCAGGGATTCCTGTGTAAGTGGAATTCGCTGAGTGAATAAAAAATAAGTGAGCTACTGAAAAATATAATTACTTACTGATTTCACTAGCGATTCTTGTTTAAAGCGAATCGCTGGGAATTGCCAAACTCCAAATTTTACACCGATTTTCATGTGTACTGCTACTAATTTAATTAGCGATTCCTAGTGTTATTTTGAATCACAAGGCCTATTTAACAATTTTTTCAATTTATCTTATAACTAACTTATTAATCATTCAAAAAAATTGATGTCAAGGTAGAATTGACTATAAATTCCAAAGTTTGAGTGGGATATATAACTAACTAAATACTTTTATTAAATAAATAAATAAATAAACATATAAGCAAGTAAATAATGTGACTTACATAAATATATAAGCAAAAACAACTTGATCACTCCTCTTTAATTGAAATTACCTCGAGTTTATTCCAAAAATGTTTCCAATACAAGAGTCAAAAATTGAGAGAATAAAAACATACTAAACTAAACTAAACTAAGTTCCTAATAAAATTATATAAACATAAAAGAAACATAGAATATATGATGCCTCCCATGTAGCGCTTTTGTTTATCGTCATTGGCTCGACTTTACCCTTCCGAATTAGTTTGATCTCTAAATTTGAATTTAGACTTTTCCACTCTAGTGCCATTCCAAAAAGTGAGTGCTCGGTCAATAATTGTCATATTATTTTTTTTGTTGAGAATATTAATAATAGCATTTCTAGTGGCTAAAAAGGTCGTCCTAATATTAAAGAAGGATTTTAATTGATAAAGTGTGGTGTTACCGAAAAAGTCCGTGGGTATAGTATTGTTATCCACTTGAACTAGCACATCAGTTACCACTCCTATTGGTTGAATTGAAGTATTGTCCAGTAAAGAGAATCGTTCAAAAGCAAGTGAATTCAACTCCAATTGAGTGTGTAGAAGGAAATGTATGGGCATGACATTTGCATATAGTTCGTATGACATTGAGCTTTGTAATACCAAGTTTATTTGATTTTAATGTGCAAGTGTATGCCTCCAGGATCATTAAGCATTATAGGATTCAAGTCCGGCTTTTTTTCTTATTGTACTTGGATCTAGAAACTTCCGACTTGTTAATTATTTTTCCATTATCTGGTTACTTACCTCTCCATTCTCGAGTTACTTTTTTTTCTTTTAAAATGTCTTCAACTATTTCTTTCTTTGAAATCCTTTTATTATTTTCCATTGTTAGTGCATTGATTGCATAACTTTCAGCGTTAAAATTATCATAATAGTTTAAGTCTAAAAATTCATTATCATATGTCTCATTATCAAATAATTCATCATATTCTTTATAAGTGTCATAGTTATGTTCATTATCAATCTTGAATTTGACAATCTTATCTTCAAACTCCATAGACGATGTTCCTTTAGAAATATATAACTTAGTTCTAGCTGTTTTTAGAAAAGATCTACCTAATAGTATAGGCAAACGATTAGGTGATGTTAAAGCTCTCATTTTCATGACATAAGAATCATGTTGGAAATACTAAATCGTACTTGTACTAAGATGTATTCTAATAATCCATACGGTTTATTAATGATATTGTTTGCTAAAGTGAGATTAATAGGCGTAGTAATTAATGATCCTATTTCCAATGATTCATAAAGTTTAAGAGACATTACATTAATTGATGCCTCGAGATCACACATAGCAAATTCAATAGAAGAATTGTCTATTGTGATTGGTATGACAAACATTCTTGGGTCGGAACATTTCTCAAACATTCTCTTTAAGTATAGTAACTTTTGTTTGAAGTTTTCGTTAATTTCTAATTTCTTAAATAATTCAGATATGTCTTCTTTAGGTTCTTCCTCTCTAGCATTTACTGATCATTGTGGAATAGAATGCATATCTTTTTCGACTTATAAATATGGCTTGTTTAATTAATTCAGAATTTTGTAAAAAAGATTTTGTAGGCTTTTACTTCGGCTAAAAACCATGAATATAGTCTTTCGAGAAAATGTGTATGTTTTAGTTACTCGGCCATCCACTCCTTAGTGGGAATGAAATTTGTCATCATCTCTTCTTCTTGTTGTAGTATTGTTTTAGGTATTTTAGTTTTTTTACCTCTTTTTGGTGTCTTTTGTTGCGTATTCGTTTCAGTTTCATTTTCACAAAATAAAGCATTAACTTATACTTCATTAGTAGCGTTTGTAGTTTAAGTAGTTACTTTGGTTTGATTACTTAACTTGTTGATTTATAGAGTCATTTGACTTAATTGATTTTTCAGCTCATTAATAGATGTATCAGTTTTAATTTGATTTTGAGAAATTTGCGTAAAGTTTTGATGACTTTAGGTCAAAAAGTTGTATAATATGTGTTCTAAATTTGGTTGCGTATGTTGAATAGTTTTTTGATGTTGTTGCATTGGTGTAGGTGGTGTTAGTGCTCTCAGTCTATAAATGGTATAGTTTTGGTTTTGTAGACCGTAGCTAAAATTTGAATTTGGTTTTTCATTGTAGCAATTGTTGTTATTATATGGATTTCTAGGAGAACCGGAATGTAGGTTCGTAACCGCATTGACTTCTTCGTTGTTTTCTTCTTGTAAAGTATGACACGCATCCGTAAGATGTGTAACTTCATTACAAAATCCGCATGGTTTAACTTGATTAAATCTATCTTTTAGTAATAGCTTAACCATGCTAGATAATTCTTCAACTTTTTCATCAAACTTATTACTTGTTCTATTATTAACTTCATAAACTTTCTTTATTGATGTATCCATATTGTTTAGATTGTTTAGCCATCTTGTTAATAGCTTTTTTTTGTTAAAGTTGGTGTAACATCGAATAATGATCCACCACATATGGTATCTAATAGTCTTTGTTTGAAATGATTTAGTCCTTCATATAAGTATTCTAATGAAGCTCTTTGAGTGTATCCATGTTGTGGACAAGATGAAATTAATCTTTGAAATCTATCCCAAAATTCATTAAAGTATTTATCATCTTTCATTTTCACGACTGTGATTTGTCTTCTATAAGTATTATTTTTCTTGCACGCATGTATTGATCTAGGGAACTTCTAACATTTGAGCCAATGTGGTTACCGAATCTTGAGGAAAGTAAAGCAAACAATCTTGTGCTTGATCTTTCAATACAAAAAAAAAGTTTTAAGTTTGACTTGTTCTAACGTGTAGTCTTTAGGTTTCATCCCATTGACTATGTGTTGATATTCCCTTATAAACTTTTGTGGGTCTTCATTGTCCTTAACATATAAGTTAGGTAGAGTACTAATGAATCCAGATCTATGTTCAAATTCATAAAATCCCTCAAGAGACTATACACATTGGTTCATAAGCAGTGACATTTAGATTAGCTTGCCTAAAAGTAAGTTCTTTATTATTATTATTATTATTATTATTATTATTATTAAAGTTATTATTGACTTTCATTATGGTAGGTTAGTATCCTCTACATTGTTGTTGTCTTAAATTACGATTGAATGTCATATCCACCTCAGGATCAAAACGGATGTAAAGATCTTTTAGAATTAGAACGGCGAAGTGGATAAACCATACAACGTCTAAAACTCCTAAGAAATTGTGTTTAAATCCACAACAATGATGCCAAAAAATTGACACGTCTAGGCGTATAGAGTAAGTTCATTTTTATATTATACTTTATTATTTTGTAGTAATGGCAAATGAAATCGTCGCCACAGAAGTTTATCAAACTTCTCTATGAAAAAGAACATTTAAAGGTTTTATTATTATTATTATTATTATTATTATTATTATTATTATTATTATTATTATTATTATTATTATTATTATTATTATTATTTTAATTAATTAAAAACAATAACTAAACTAACTAATAATTAACTAACTATCTAATAATACTTAACTAACTATATTTATCTTAATTAACTAACACAATCTAGATTCACAATCAATCAAATAGATAAAATTCAATAATAAATAAATATCCTAAATAATGAAACATAACCCATTTTGCATTCCAAACATGTAACTTCAATCCATATAGTCATGAGCATACTTTATAAAGTAAAATAGATCATTAAACCTAAATAATGAAACATAACCCATTTTGCATTCCCCTTATACCTGGTGGAAAAGCCACGTTCTAATTCTATTGAGCTAACCCCTTCATTTACACAAAGACATTAACTTCACGCAATAGGACCGCGTTACACTTTATGATAACTTCAAACTACTAAATCTAACATCTTCGAAAATTCACTTCAACATCAAATTTAGATCTCAAATTCACATAGGATATTTATATAGTGTTTGCCTTTCAAACAATCATAGTTACTACTTCAAATAGATAATGAAACTGTATATCACAATACACGTTTTAGACTATGCATGCAATACAAAGATCGTGATTAAAATCAATTGATAATAACCTATTAAATCAGTGAATCAAATAATACAATTAAGTTTAAAGCATTAAGCACATATTCGTCTCATCATAACTACATTGCGAAACGGATCTAGTTCATATTCAGACTTTCTTTAGATTGATTAACTACTCGATCATTATCTTAAATAACATTGCAATAATATAATAATTGAAAATACCTCTGAATTAAAATACTTGAATCTTCAATCTTCTCCAAAAGTAAAGAACAATAAAGCAATAAAGTAGAAGAATAAAGATTGGCTCCTAGAGCAATGGAATATTGATCTAAGTACTCAAGGGCAACTAATTTCGTATCTTTAGGCTAGTATTTATAATATTCGAAGTAGTAAATGTTAGCCCCCTCGTCATTAAGATGAATGACCGGCCTAGATTATTTTACTCATTTGATAATTTAGTCAGCCTAATCCATTCTTTCAACTTTAACCTCAAAATAATAATTATTTTAATCCCTTACAAGCTCCAAAACTAAATTTTTATTCTCAATGAAACTCAATTCATATTTTTTTCAATTGAAGCAAATTCAGAAATCATTTAAATTATTCTCCATCTTTTGTAAAATTTTGGCAGCACCTCCCCTGAATATGACCTGCAGAAAAATTCACTTAATAGACAGCAGAATTGGGGAGAGACCTAAAAGGACTCATAACTCCCCGTAGTTCACAATATGTATCAAATTCAAATTAATAAACTAACTTAGAGTATCCGATAACTTAATTTCAATTTTACAATCCCAAATAGACTTAAATTGAATATAAACCTTCTCAACTTATTTAAATTTTTAACTTATAAGACTCTCATAACCATTCAAAGTAACTTCACGTCCTACACTCGCCCCAAGAGTCCCAAAATAATATATATAAACTATTTACAACAAAAATTAAACTTTTAAAACTTAAAACATATCACCAAAAGTCTACGAGTCTTGTTTGTTCTTCTTTGTCTTCACATAGAACCTGACATCATTAAAAACAACTAAAAAATGTCAAGTAAATAAATTCCTACATTGATATGTACTCCTGTAATTGTTAGTCTGATACATGGAGACATGTAATTGCATTTTTAAATAAATAATAAGATAAATGCATCAACATGACATGTAATCCACTCTGTTATTATTTCCTAACTATAATCAAACGCGACTTCCAAAAATAGTACAAAGATAGTATTAAGAGATCATGAAATGCAGAGATAACTTGTCAACATTAGTTTCCGTTAATCTCACTAGACTAGGCGTAGAGTGAGAACTAAAACCTAGTTTCAATCAAATTATACTCCAAAACAATCTTATCCCCCTCACTCACTTTATGTATGAATGACTAAGAATAATAAAATGCAATGCAAACTATGATACAATTACAGGTTCAAAGATAATTTCCATAAATAATAGAGATCATTGTAGGGTTTTCTTAAAACCAACCAACATTGAGCTTAATTTTTTGAGGTTCCCAGAGCGTCGGATCACCTTGAAAATGGTTTCAATAGCTTCCCTACATATCCAATTATATCGTAGGTCAAGCTTCAAGTGAAATCAAATCACAAAACCCAATGAAAACTGCAGCCAAAGCACGCTCAAGAATAGTTTCCAAAAATATTAATTAATATAACTATTTCAACGGGCTTTCAACTAGCCAACTTGGGGTAACTTCTTAACCTTGAAAACCTTAATATTTATCATGATGACCTAAAACGAACTTGTAGTACTCGTGCCCACTTTCCATAGACTCGCAAGAACACTCAAATTGAATCACTAATGGAGAAGTTATGAATTTTCCAATATGGCTTGTCAACTAGGCAAACTTTATTTATTTTTAAACTGAATAACTTCTCCAAATCAATTTTTTCGCAATTAAGTCTTGAAACTTAACAACAAACACCACAAAACCACTCGATACCAACATCAATATATTTCCACAACCCGTGGAGTCAAATTGGATCAAAACTAATAATCATTTCATCAAGAAACCCAATGTAAATCAATATCAACTATAAAACATCTCCAAAATAGTTATCAACTGAATCACATTATTTCAATTCATCAAAACCCTAGCCCATGTCGATGGAATTTATTCCAAATCGATGCACATCAACGTAATATATCAATTTTCAACAATTTCTACCAATTTTCATCAATACCTCGCGAAACAAATTGAAAAATCACAAGAATTCAAATTGAATTAAGGAAAATGCCCTGAATTGAGTATTTACCGAATTGCGAGCAGAATACCTTATTTTCACCATAAAAACTTAGCTCGAACTGACCGTCTCACTATGCTTTACCATTTTGCGGAAAAAAAAACCTGGTGAAAATCGGACGTCAGAAGCTCGTTGAGTGAAAACTCGTGAGAGGGTTTAGATAACGAAATCTTTTTTGTTCTCTGTTGAGAAATGAAATGAAATGATTCATTTCATTTGATCTTTCATATGTATATATATAAACCCTCAGCTGATTGTCACCAGCTGAATTTTTTTATTTATTAATTCTCAAAATCCCTATTTTGACGTATTTTGGCTTCGGCACTCGTTTTGATCTAATTTTTCACCAAGTTAAACCAAACTCTTACCAAAATAGTTCATCTTCATAAAATGTCTGTAACATTAGTTTTGGTCACGCCAAAGCCCAAAAAATCTTAACTTTGTCTACGACATACTAAAATCTTAAGTACCACTTTTCTTGCCATACTTGGCCAAACTTGCAACAATTTGAACTCAATCTCAATCTCAATTTCGACCATCGCCAATTGACAGGAAACTCGAGGCAAAGTTTTGTACCAACTTCCTTCTCACATTACATTACCATCAATCCCGGCTAGCACGCATACCGAGATGAAATCTTCCTGTGAGTAACATGTTTGGAAGTAAAACAGATTCTTGTTTTATTGTTTTGGATGTTTGTTTAGATATTATTATAGAATTGAATTGATTTGAATATTAGTGAATTTGAATTGTGTTATTTAAGTAAATTATTAAAGTAAGTTAATTAAGTTAGTTTAATTAGTTTAGTTAATTATTATAGTTTTATAGTTTGAATTAGTGATTTTTAATTCCCATTTTAAATAAATTTATTAAATTAAAGTACAAAATAATAAAAACCATTGAAATAACTTTTCTTAGAGAAGTTTGATAAATCCTTATGGAGATGATCTCACTTATCACTACTACAAAATAATGAGATATAGGGGAAACTTATTGTACATGCTCAACATGTGTCACGAAACCCACATGGATAGAATTCCTCTACTGAAAAGGAGAATAGGCCGAAACCAAACATATAATCAACACTAGGGATGCAAATGGGTAGAGAAATACCCATAGGTAATGGGGATTTACCCTAATGGGTACGAGTATGGAGATTTTAAATGGGGATTGGTACAAAATCTCATACCCACACGGGTATGGGTACGGGTATTGGTAATAAAATATCCCCCATGGTGATCCCCACGGAGATCTCCACAGGTAATCCCCTCACGGATACCCACGTATAATCCCGATGAGAATACCCATCTACCCATGGGGATCCCCATATATCAATTTATACATTATATAATATTTATTATTTATATATATACCATATGATATTTATATATAAATATTACATAATATTACATAGTTTTCACTCCGAAACACCTATACATATAACAAAGAAGCTCTTAATGAGATTTATAACTTTAATTTATTTGGTTAATTAATAACTATATGTTTTGTTTTGAATTGTTTGCAACTATATTTATATTTTAGAATTTTAGGATCAAAAGTACTGAAAAAAGTTGATAACTTGGTAGTTTTAAGAGATAGTGACTTTAAGGAATATTTTGAATTTGAACTTTTCGTTTTGCTTATGTCAATGATTATGTAGAAACTTAATTATAAGTATTAGTAATTGAAATTATTATTGCATGATATGTTGATTTTTTTATTTTCGTCAAAATTTCAACAATTGTGTTGTTATGTATGTATATTTGACACCTTATTTGTTATAATTCTTTTTTTTGATAATCCTCAGTGGGAATGGAATGGGGAAAAAAATTTCCCACAGGGATTCCCCATCCTCTCAAAAATTTCCATAAAAATTTCCACGGGAATCCCCAATAAGGAATGAAATGAGTAAAACATTTTACCTATAGGGATTGTCTATACCTACGAGGATTTGATGGGTATGTGGATGAGTATGAGAATTCATCCCCAAATGGATATTGATGTGTATGAGTGATAAAGTTTTTAGTGGGTATGGGTATGGGAATGAGGTCTCCATCCCCTACCCTACCCATTTGCATCCCTAATCAACACACTCTCATCCTTCTAGCTATTCTCCTTGGTGCATTACAATGGGTACATGGAGTCAAAACTCACCCAAAGAAGAGCTAGGAAAAATGTATTGAAGCCACATAGCCTTAAGTTCATACAATGCCATTATAAAGTTGTGCAAACCTTAAATGCGAGCAAACCCATATGAAAACTACAAAAAAGTGACCCATGCAATCCAAGGTGTCACTTAGCTAGGCTATGCATTTAAGAATAATGGCTATTGCCAATCGATCTCACAAAAAATGAAGACGGAAACAAAGAGCACAAAACCCATAGCCGACCGTCCACGTCTATAAACCCATATCATCCTTCCTTCTGCCAAAACTCCAAAAACGTATTTATCATTTTTTAGGGAGAAAAGATATTTATCTTGTAACATTATTTTGTAACCCAATCGAAAACATTATTATAAAATTAAAAAAAAATAAAAACAAATACACACTTATTCGGAGTCGCACAAGTTTGGGCTGAGCGCGTGGGAATTGGAATACATCTCAAAATTGGTATGTATTATAATTCCTTAATACGTGGTAAAATAATACTCCCTCCAGTAAAAAAAAAATGTCTTTCTAGCAAAAACTTTTTCGTCAAAATTATAAGTCATTTTTAGAATTTGAGTGTATTTATTGTTTTTTACCAATAATACTCTTATACAATTCAAATATTTATGATTCTTCAATTATTTCATTCATTTAATGTTAAAGGGCGTATATGTAAATTGCACTTGTAATTAACGTCGTCTTAATTCTTGTGCCCTTACCTTAAACAGCTTATATTTGTGATCGGAGGGAGTATCAGTTAAAAATTACAATTCCATCCAAAACTTGATTCCATTCCTTTACCAAATATGATAATTAACTCAATTCTATTTTCAATTTTATTTTCCCACGTATTAAATAATGGAACTAACTCAATTCCAATTCCCACCCAATCCTTGACAACTAATTTTATGTATGGGCTATTAAAGTGTGAAAGTGAAGTTCACTTAGCTATCGTTTTCATCATCGTCCATTTGTTTAGGAAGTGACTATTAGCACCCCTATACCTTGTATCATCTCCCCATTTAATTTAATGTTATTTTTAGCCCCCAATTAGTTAGTTCATGTTTTACGCACCTTCACTTAATTGTTAGTGAACTCCCCGATGTACCCCTAGCTTATATTTGCCCTCTCGCTCCAAAAAGAAAATCTTATGTTTATTTTTGTGATCCTCAACCTCTAACCCCTTATTGTACGTCATCTTCTTCTCCCCCCTTAATTCAATTTGCTTCATGTTGCATTCCAAAATTGATTATTTGATTCTTAAAAGCTAAGATTTAACACAAATAAATGTTCTAACCATTCAAGAATGTGAATCAAATCTCACCAAATTCGATCTATAATCAAGATGTTGCATTTGGTGGTGTTGTTTAGTGTATGGACAAAGAGATGAAGAGGGGTGTAGAGATTAAAAAGTAGAAGAGAAAATGAGATGAATTTATATGGTATAATTTGAGGTGTGGGTATAAAAAGTGAAATTTAAGTAGAAGGGAGAGGGTGAGTGTAGTGAGTGAGATAGAAGTTACGATGAGTTTAAGGTTTTATTTAGGGAGGGGTGTAGAGAGTGGAAAGTAAAAGAGAAAAAAGAAATGAATTCATGATTTATAGTGAGGTTATTTATGTAATTTTACCTAAAAACCTTTTAGTTTTAAAATTTATTAAATTAAGGGGGCGACTATTAGCCCCCACTACCCTATATGAGCCTCCATTTTAATTTAATACATTGTTAAACTAAAAGTTTTTTAGGCAAAATTACATAAATAACCTCACTCTAAATCATGAAGCTATTTCATTTCTTTTTCCCTTAGAATTTCCACTCTCTACACCCTTCATCAACTTTACTTGTCACTCTCTACAACCCTCTCTAAATGAAACCTTAAACTCATCCTAAATTACTATATCACTCGCTACACTCACCTTCTTCTTTTCTACTTAATTTTCATTTTTTATATCTTACCCAAATCAAATCATGGACTCATCTCATTTTCTCTTCTATTTTCTAATCTCTACACCTCTTCTCATCTCTTTGTTCATACACTCAACAATTCATCATCAAATGCGACATCTTAATTATAGTATTTGGTTGATATTTGATTCATATTCTTAAATGGTTAGAATTATTTATTTGTGTTGAATCTTAGCTTTTAAGAATAAAAGGATCAATTTTAGAATGCATATGGAGCAAATTGAGTTAAGAGAGAGAACAAGGTTATGAGCAATAAGGAGTTGGAGGTTGAAGACAAAGATGAAAAGAAGGCTTTCTTTGGGAAGAGATGAGAGCAAATATAAATTAGGGGTATAATGAAGAGTTTACTAATAATTAAGGGGTACTTAGAGCGTGAACTAACTTATTGTAGGCTATTAATAATATTAAATTAAAGGAGGGATGATATAATATATATGGGTACTAATAGTAACCGCTAAATTAAACGGGGATATTGGAGAGCTAATTGTCGCACCCTTTGTTTATTTGGGTTATTTTATCAAATTTCCGACCTCGATAGACGATACCCTAGTAAAGAGGAGAGGAAAGGAAACGTAGCGGCGTTCAAGGAAGGAGAATAACCGAGACGCAGAGGGAGAGAAGGATGGCTGCCGGCAGCAACTCTAACGTCGGCAACCCTAATCCCTTGTTACTGAAAAGCCGCGCGATAGGAGCAGCGAGAGAGAGACGAAAGGAAGAACAGGAGTGTAGCAACCCTAGTTGTCTCCTGACCGGGGACGCTGGTATTTAGCAATGAGAAGTGATTAAGGTATAATCTTGGGCGTTTAATCTTTT
Source organism: Stephania cephalantha (assembly GCA_039657325.1). Lineage (NCBI taxonomy): Eukaryota > Viridiplantae > Streptophyta > Magnoliopsida > Ranunculales > Menispermaceae > Stephania > Stephania cephalantha. The sequence continues at coordinate 25,618,535 of CM077573.1, forward strand.
TTTGGGTGAGTTTTATATTTGAACTGAGGAGTAAATGAAAGAATTTTTTTTTTTTTTTCAATACTTGTTGAATGATTGAAATAATTGAAATATAAATGAGTTGGACTGAATTTTTGTGTACACTTGAACTCATCCATGATGGCTACATGGTGTTCAATAGTTAAAGGAAATGGAATCTAGAAATAGATAGCAACTTAGAGAAACTACTATTCATATGTTTGAAGAAATATTTGAGGGAAAAGTTGTTTCGTGTTGCTTTTATTTTGAAAAGAGAAAGGCGTATTATTAAGGTGGATTGATTGGTTTGATGTAATTAACCAATATCATGAGTTGGATAGGGCATTTGGTTTGAAGCTTATGTTTAGACATGAGTATTGGCTTTCATACGAGCCATTTGTGTATAAACCTTTCCTCTAATTTTTTTTTTTTTTTTTTTTGAAAGTTAGAATCACATATCTATATTGATGTGTCTTGGATTAAGTTTCTATAGTTTCAAAGGATGTTTTAAAAAGATGCGACATAGAAGTGCTCTTTGAAATTAGTTTGGATTAGCTATCATGAAGAGTCTAATTTAAACTTTATTTGTTCTAGATCCTAATTGAGAGACGCTTATAGATAGTTTGGTTATGTTAGGATTCAATATAACTATGAATTTCAACTTGTTGATTTTGAAACAAGAAATTTAATCAAATGCTTTATCCAAGGCCTTAATTTCTAAATTTGACTATGGATGAGCTCTAATTTACAACTTGATTGGTTGAAAGGGGATCATCTTCATTTTTAATATTGTATTTGCATCCAAGATTTACATGAGCATTATGAAATACATTGAGCTATTAATTTCTAGTGTTTATATAGAACCAAATGCTAATACACTTGAGATTTGATAAAATCTTAGAGCGCACTCCTATGTGCTTTAAATTTGATGGAATTGGTTGATGAAGCTCATGAATTAGAAATTTAAGTACTTTCTTTAATATTATGGAATTTATGAGGCTAGTCGGCTTTCTCTAGTAAGTTAACTAAATGGAATATGCCGTTGAATGACTTATCGAGGGTTCGCTACAATATATGGTCTCCTAAATCCCGTAGGAATGGCAAAGTGAAACCTTCTTAAATGAACACAAAATTTGAGTCGAATTGACATGTAGTGACCAATGGACTTAATGTAATATTTAAATTTGAAGTGCTAAGAGAATTAATATTTGAAGTTGGGTTGTCTATTACTATTAGTTCGATTGTTAGAAAAATATAGAGAAAAGAAAAAAGATCTCCATATGGTATTCGTAGATTTAGAAAAAACATATGATAGGGTCCCTAGAGATGTTCTTTGGTGGGTTCTAGAAAGAAAAAGTGTGCATGCTAGATACATAGACACTATTAAGGATATGTATGATGGAGTAGTAACGAGTGTAAAGACATTTGGAGGAGCTACAAAAGAATTTTCCATTACGATAAGACTACATCAAAGATCGGCTTTAAGCCCATTTCTACTTACTTTAGTTATAGATGAACTAACTAGACATATTCTAGAGGATATACCATGGTGTATGCTATTTGCAGATGATATTGTCTTAGTGGATGAAACTAAAGATGGAGTGAATAGGAAATTAGAACTCTGGAGGAATACATTAGAATCTAAAGGCTTTAAGTTGAGTAGGACGAAAACCGAATACATGTACTGTGAGTTTAGAAACACTAGACATCGAGATGACGGAGTGGTAAAATTAGGGGAAGTAGAAGTTCCTAATGTAAACCACTTTAGATACCTAAGATCAATCATACAAAATGATGGTAATATTGAGAATGATGTCACACATAGAGTTCAAATTTGGATGGAAGAAATGGGAGCTGCAACAGGGGTGATTTGTGATCGAAATGTTCCTACTAAGTTAAAAGGAAAATTTTATAGGACCGCAATTAGGCCGGCTATGCTCTATGGAAGTGAATGTTGGGCGGTAAAGCAACAACAATTACATAAAATGAACGTAGCGAGAAATGAGGATGCTTAGGTGGATGTGTGGTAAAACTCGTAAAGATAGAATAAGAAATATAGAAATTCAAAGACAAGTAGGAGTAGCACCAATTGATACAAAGATTAGGGAACGGCGGTTGCGGTGGTTTGGTCACTTGCAAAGACGGCCTACAAATGCCCCAACTAGAAAACTTGACTCAATAGAAACTGTAGAAATTCGACGAGGTAGGGGCAAACCAAAGTTAACATGGGATGCATTAATTAGGAGGGATTTGAATGGTTTGGAAAGCTCACCATCAATTGCACTTAATCGAGCACAATGGAAAAGTTTGATCCATATAGCCGACCCCAGTTAATTTGGGACTGAGGCTATGTTGTTGTTGTTGTTGTTGTTGGTTGTCTATTAGTTGAATATGAAACTTATTTGGGCACTTTTGGTTCTTGATGCATGCTGTTTATATTCTTCCAACTATAGGACCTCGTTGTGGAATTTTGGGTGCTTAAGTTTTCACTTATGATGGACTCAAATTCTATCCAATCACTGTGAGTAGAATTCTTTGTTTGGTGTGTTATATTATCACCATATACATTTATATTTATTTGTCTTGGTCATGGTTAAAATTTATTGAATGGTTTGGATGTTGCCCATATTATATATAATACAAATTCAAATTTCGTATGCTTATTGATACAAGTTATGACATGGATATCTTGTGCCCATGCTCTAGGTTAAACACGTAGAGCTTGTGGTAGGAGCAAGGTCTATGACGCATTTGATAATGATATCTTGTGGACACTCTCCATGTTAAACATGTAGAGCTTGTGGTAGGGTGAAGGTCCATGGTGCATTTGATTAGGACATCTTGCGGGGACAAACAATTTTAATAACATAGAGCTTGTGGCAAGGGCATGGTCCGTGGTGCACTTGATAAGGTTTCTTGTGGCCACGCTCCGTCTTAAATACGCAGAGCTTGTGGTAGGGGCAAGGTCTGTGGTGCATTTGTTAAGGATATTTGTGGCCACACTCTATGTTAAACACGTTTTTTGCTTGTGGTAGAGGCAAGGTCCGCAGTGCATTTGATAAGGATATCTTGTGGCCAATATCCATGTTGAACATATTGAGCTTGTGGTAGGGGCAAGTTGCATGTATAAATTATGGATGTCTTGTAGCCGTTCTCCATCCTAACTTAAACTAGTAAACCGATACAAATGCCAGTTACTAATATTATGTGAAGATTAATAGCAGCAAGGTCCATTCTTGTGAATTTGTTGGCTATGAATTGTGTGTCATTTCTCTTTATTTGATTATTTGAAAATGCATGATCTATTTTTATTGGATGTGTATATGGAGTTCTATTTTCCTCATCGGGCCTTGCAGCTCATTATTTAAAACTCCAGATCCATCAACAACCAAGGGCAATGCCATAGCTGACTAGAGGAGTATTACGAAGATTAGATGATAAATAGGCTTCAAAACTTTTTATTCAATCTTTTATGATCTTTTGGAGACCACAACTTTATGCATGCTGAGTTCTATAGTTTTTGAGTCTTTAAATGCCTACTTAATCACTCTATTGGTTTTCTTTTTGTTGATGATTCACTATGCAGGTTAAGTCAAAACTAAAATCTAGTTTCCTCAAAAAAAAAAAAAAAAAAAAAAGAAAAGAAAAACAAAAATCTAGTTAGATTTTACTTGGGAGAATGATTAGCTACATGACACCTAGAGAGTAGTGTTATGTGTGAGACATGATGGATGAATGAGATGTTATTTATATGATTATATTTTGTATATAAATCTATAAATTCTCATTGAACTATGAACATCTGATATAACATGTTTCACAAATTTTTACACCCTAATATTTAAGGGGAAACTTTGCTGAAATTTTGGTAGAAACTTAAGGTAGGAATCTAGAGTGGTAGAAGGGTTACTAAGGCTTTTAAGGGGTGTTCGATTGGGAGTGTTAGTGTAACTAGTCTCAGTTTCGCGTCATGTCAGACGTTCACTTTTCGTTTTTGCGAATCCAAACAGATTCCGGAATTTGTCGTGTAGGCGCTGAAAGAAAGGCGTCTCCCAATTGGTGCTAGTTAGTTCGTTGCCTTAGGTTAGCTACTTTACCAAAATGCCCCCAAATTTATATAGCCCTAATGAACCCTAGCCCGCAATTTCACAACAAGCCTTTGACTTATCCACCTCTACGTTCATGTTCAAGACTTTAACAAGCATCTACTCCAACTCCATTTTCCCAACCTCTCCAGAGTCCGGACCACTTTCACGACATCAACAATGCCAAGAATCACCAATGCTCAAAAGGCTTAACCCCAACAACCTCAAAAACGCCCATAATCTCTTTCGATCCATCATCTCGGATCTCCAAGAATCTCCGGAAGGTACACATATCGTGAAGTAGACACCGATCGTGAATAACCGAGAGATTTTTTGTAACTTCTTCAAACCATTGGTGGATCAACAAAGAGATTTTTGGGTGCACACCATTTGGGATGGCCCCGCTTTATTGTCGTCCTTTGTTTTTCAAAGATAGGTCAATTTTGGGTTTGGTAATCTTGTTTGTTAATCTGTAATCAATAATTGTGATTTTGGGAAAGTTTTCCAAAGATGGGTATTGATTTGACGGTAAGTTTGGAGTTTTGCTCACTTAAAATTGGAAATAGATTAGTGGTTAAGTTGCCAAGGCGTTATCTAGCTTATCGGGTCGTCTTCTTCAACAGATTGTTTTGTGTGAGAGTCGAAGTTGTCAACACTAGCTCGCAAAATCATATTCTTTTTATATGTGGATGATGTGAATTTAGGTAATTTTATGCAAACCCCATTAACCTTAGTCGATGCTGTAAGTGCCGATGCGAACAAGTTGCCATTTTGGGATAACATGCTAATCTTGTGAATGCGAATCCCATATTGCTAAATCCAATGTTGGGTTGATCTCCAGATCAGCCCAAACGAACACACCATTAGGAGATTAAATACGACAACAACAAGAACAAGAACAACAACAACAACATAGCCACATTCCCAAATTAATTGGAGTCGGCTACATGGATCAAACGTTTCCATTGTGCTCGATTTAATGCAATCATTAGGAGATTAAATAAATCTTTTAAAAGTCTTAGCCTGGTCATGGCTTGAATTTCGAGTAAATGTAGAGAATGGGTCGTTAGAGTTGACCTCATATCTTTTCACTATTTGTTGAACTTTGTGATATGGCCTTTGGCATCCAATTTTGTTGTTTCAGTTGTTTAATTCTTTGATCATATATAATCTATTGTAGGACGTCGATATATAGATGTTCTCCATGTTTCCCGTAAATTTATTAAAGTTTAATTCGACACTGTGTTCTTTAGGAGCAAAACTGAGCTACTATGTCCACTTTCCTTACTTCTAATTAGTGCTAATTATCATCTTTCATGCGTTGGCTCTATTTTCTAGCAAATCTCTGAGAAGCTTTTGTTGGACTATCAAATCAGACAACTACCAACTATGTAAAAGGGCGAAAATTTAGTTAGAGTTTTTGTCTATCACAAATACCAACACGAAGTTTATTTGGAAAAAGGAAGACGATCTGAACCCTAGTGGTTCATTTATTTTGGTTGTATATGGCTAAAAAGAAAGTGAGGTTTTACATTGTCTCAAGTGTCGACATTGAATAATAATGGAGTTTGGGTGGGGTTGTACTTGAAAGAGCTGGTCATATTTTATATTTGATTTATAGTTATCTAGCATTAGTTTCATGGTGGGGATTTCTTTTGGGATTCTAGGTTTTTAATCACCGCCGATCTTCTCTTTTGATTGGCGGCGTTTCCAATTAAATCGTTTACTTTTTGTTTATCAAATAAAGCTCAGATCTATTCAAATTTGATATGATTAGTTTAATTGCCATTGTAGTTGTTGGATTCACCATTAGCTCCAATCCCTCCTCCTTCACTTGTGCATCTTTCTCAACAAGGTTTGAAACTTCGACTTCGCCTATGACTTTGTTCACTTAAAATTCGGAATTAATTCGAGGAAGTTAACTTCGACGATGAAAGTTCGACAAAAATTTGTTGGTGTACGGAAGCTTATGGAATTTCACTTTAAATGCTAGAAAACTCAAGTTTCTTCGTAGAGATGCTAGAACTATGTTTTATTCGAATTTAGCCGAAGTTTAAGTATATTTCTAGCATAGTCGAAGTTTGCCCAACTTCACGAAACATGATAATTTTACTTCATGTTTTATTAACTTGCATCGATATTTTCGAAGTTCGGTCGAAGTTAGCCGAAGTCGAGTCGAAGTTTTGCGATTTTTCTAGTGCCTATGAACTTCACTTTGCTTACCTCAAAATTGACAAACTTTGCTCGAACTTCGCCGAAGTTTGTCGATTTTTAAACCTTTTTTCTCAATGACTGTGTGTGGATTTGTGCTTACGATTGGCATGTTGGTACTTTACATTGGACCAATTTATTTAATCATGTTGTCTTTCCTTGTTGGAAGTTTTAGGTTTTCATCCCTTGTTGGAAGTTTTGGGTTTCTTTTCATTTCAGAAGTTATTTTTCTTATTATGATTCTAGTGGTGTGTTTGTGCACTGTTGCGTTCTAGTTGTTTGTTAAGAGAGCAATAATTGATTGTCACAATATTCTGATATTGTAGTTGTAGTGCTTTAAATTCAACTTTGTGGAAGTTGGATGTTGTTCTTTTGAACATATAAGATTAGCAAATTGATGTATTTTTATGAGAGGGCAATTGGTGCTATGTCTACTCATGCTCTATTGAATGTATTGAGCGATTGATTTTACTTAGACAACAGTTTTGTGGTGGATGGGTTAGTGGACTCATTTCTTATTGTTTGCAAAGAGTTCCATTCATGTTTGATTTTAACATTCAGGTTTCATTTAAATACTATAAATGTAGTTTCAAAGCATGATACATTCAAGAATCCAAGAATTCAACAATTAGGAAGCGCTATGTCTTGAACTGAATTTAATGTCCGCACTGCTTTTAATTTAGTCAAGAGGTTAGCAAAACTTTAAATTTCTTCCTTATCTTTTGTTTGCGGCCAACATTGTCTGTCAATACACACTTCATCCTTCTGCTGTGTATTCTCCACGCTGTTCATTTCTTCGACGACGGATACATATGATGACTTCATTTTGCTTCTATTGGGATACTTTTGGCACGTCCACATACTTTATTTTCTTTTCATATAATCTTCCACCAATTCTGGCTCTACTGCTGCTATGTAGGTTTTCTTTTCATTTCCTATTCTTCTCCTCCCTCTACTGCTTCATACAAGTAAAATCTTCCCCCCCCCCTCCCTCGTCGTTTGCCCATAATATCCTGCTGCAGCAGTTGTTTTATCTTTTTTTCTCTACTTTTGATGCCTTTTTAAGCTTTCTTATTTGTGTCGTGTCTAGGTCATTGCTCATTTTCCAAATTGAAGGGTTTGGAATGTCTATTTGGTTTAGTTTTCTGAAATATAACATGATAATGATAGCAACTTAAAGAAAACCTTTTTACAAATTATATGGAATTACTCTAAATATTACATGTTAGCGGTAATGATAATGGTAATCTTACCTTTTGGCTTACTTCATTATATGCGTTGATATTTCTGCTTCTATACATGGTAATAACATAATACAAGTTTGTACCTTCAAGTACTTTTCCTAATCGTTTATCCTACTTCTATACATGGTGCATTTGTGAATTTGTGAAAATTCCTATGTAAAAATGTTTGTGAAAGTTTTTACCTTTTTACGCTTGACTTTTTTGTACTACTACGGTGCTACCGTCATATGCATATAGGAAATACTTAATTTTTCCTTTTAGTGTCAATTTGTGGAATTTGACTTGAAGTGCCAAATGCAGATTAAAGATGGTTTGGCCCCTTATGTTTTATTTTCCTCAGGGATTTTGATGTTGCTCACTGCAACAAAAAGCAATGTAAATATCAAGATGACTACATTCATCGTCTAAAGGCCAAATACTTCTCTAAAAAAACCTTGTATGGAGGTGAGCAGTCTTTACATATCCTTCAAAAATGTTACATGTGCATTAAAATTCTTGGTAAGGATTCTAATTGATTTCACGTTAATTTTATAAATGTCTGACTCTTGGTTTTACTAAGAATTCCTATAATCAAGCCCATTACATCTTATGCATTTGATGACCAATTTTTTAGTATCTACCTCAAACTCCATACTAGTAATATTTTATAGTTTTCTCAGGATATTTGTTAGAGTAATCACAACAAACAAACAATTACACGCACACAAGAGATAGAGAATTACGTGGTTCAACAATGTGTTTACGTCAACTGTGGAGATAACGTAGATTTATTACTTCAAAAGATTGCACCTACACCAAGTCTCCGACTCTCTCACTCTGAACAAGGTTGTGTTACGTTGACTCGTCCTTCAGGGTTGGAGTGCCTGTGTCGACATGACGCGACACGAGCATGAGCACAGAATCCGTGTCGATCCTTGCATTCTAAAGTTGGACGCGACTGTTTTTTTTTTTTTTTTTTTTCTCAAGGATTGTGAGAAGATCTCAGCTTGAAGAGATGTGCGCGCGCGAGTGAGAGAAAGAGGGAGAGAATCTTGGTTTAAAGAGAGAATTGTGGGAAATCTGAGACCGAGAGATTTTAGAGAGATCTAGAGAGAGTTTCAAAAGACGAGAGAGAAATAGAGGATAAGAAAGAAGAGAGAAAGAAGATCTAAGATAGGAGACAAAGAAAGAGGATCAGAGATATAAGAGTCCATTTACCTTATTATTTTATATATTTATAATGAGGAAAGCATTTGTTCTTATATTAGCTATTTATTTTTCTTTGTAAATTAAATAATTTAATGACACATATAATAGTATAAAACTATAAATGTATATTGTGCGCTCGCGCGCGCACACACACATATAAGGTGATTCTACCATTGGATTTAAACCCAATGGATAATATAACTTATTGGTACTTCTGCACACATTGAAGTGTCATTAATGTAGCTATCAAATTGACCATTGGATTCAGACAAGGTTCAAAACTTCGACTTCGCCTATGACTTCGCTCACTTAAAATTCGAAATTAATTTGAGGAAGTTAACTTCAACGATAGAAGTTTGACAAAATTTGGTGTACGGAAGTTTACGAAATTTCACTTTAAATGCTAGAAAACTCAAGTTTTTTCGTAGAGATACTAGAACTATACTTAATCATACAACAATAATGCATATAACTCCACCTATGTTGTACACTATGTGCGCTACATAGCCGGTCCCAAGTCCGGATAAAGGAGGAGGACTCTGACGCCCATTTTTTCATTCCTAGTTAATTTGGGATCGAGGCTATGTTGATGTTGATGTTGATGTATTTCTAGCATAGGCGAAGTTTTCAACTTCCACGAAACATAACAATTTTAGTTTATGTTTTATTAACTTCCATCGATGTTTTCGAAGTTTGGTCGAAATTAGCCGAAGTTGAGTCAAATTTTTGCAATTTTTCTATCGCTTTCTCGAACTTCGCTTCGCTCTCCTCAAAATTGACTAACTTCGCCGACTAACTTCGCGAACTTTGGCGAAGTTTGTCAATTTTTTAAACCTTGCTCTAGACACATACTCGTACCCTACTCTCGTTCCCGAGTCTAGGTAACATAGGAACAAGAAGTATTTGACTTGAAAGTTTATTTGGCTTGATGAATAATGTCACTATTCACCAAGTCAAAAGAAGTATTTGACTTGAAATGATCTTTGACTTGATGAATAGTATCATTATTCACCAAGTCAAAGAGAGGTCTTTGGCTTGAAATGCTCTCTTCTTTAACTCTAAGTCATTCTTTCTCAAGAGCCTTGATCTAATTTAGGCATTGCGTGGTCTCTCCAGATGTGCTTACTCCGAGTCTGTTTTGCAGTTTGTGTTTTTGGAAAGTTGTCGCCATTTGTCTCGGAATTCATGCGGCCTATTGCTTCAAAACATACGCATCATCTGGTGTTATGAGGGCTTAGGATTAGAGAATTACGTGGTTCAACAATGTGTTTACGTCAACTGTGGAGATAACGTAGATTTATTACTTCAAAAGATTGCACCTACACCAAGTCTCCGACTCTCTCACTCTGAACAAGGTTGTGTTACGTTGACTCGTCCTTCAGGGTTGGAGTGCCTGTGTCGACATGACGCGACACGAGCATGAGCACAGAATCCGTGTCGATCCTTGCATTCTAAAGTTGGACGCGACTTTTTTTTTTTTTTTTTCTCAAGGATTGTGAGAAGATCTCAGCTTGAAGAGATGTGCGCGCGCGAGTGAGAGAAAGAGGGAGAGAATCTTGGTTTAAAGAGAGAATTGTGGGAAATCTGAGACCGAGAGATTTTAGAGAGATCTAGAGAGAGTTTCAAAAGACGAGAGAGAAATAGAGGATAAGAAAGAAGAGAGAAAGAAGATCTAAGATAGGAGACAAAGAAAGAGGATCAGAGATATAAGAGTCCATTTACCTTATTATTTTATTTATTTATAATGAGGAAAGCATTTGTTCTTATATTAGCTATTTATTTTTCTTTGTAAATTAAATAATTTAATGACACATATAATAGTATAAAACTATAAATTTATATTGTGCGCTCGCGCGCGCACACACACATATAAGGTGATTCTACCATTGGATTTAAACTCAATGGATAATATAACTTCTTGGTACTTCTGCACACATTGAAGTGTCATTAATGTAGCTATCAAATTGACCATTGGATTCAGACAAGGTTCAAAACTTCGACTTCGCCTATGATGATTCGCTCACTTAAAATTCGAAATTAATTTGAGGAAGTTAACTTCAACGATGGAAGTTTGACAAAATTTGGTGTACGGAAGTTTACGAAATTTCACTTTAAATGCTAGAAAACTCAAGTTTTTTCGTAGAGATACTAGAACTATACTTAATCATACAACAATAATGCATATAACTCCACCTATGTTGTACACTATGTGCGCTACATAGCCGGTCCCAAGTCCGGATAAAGGAGGAGGACTCTGACGCCCATTTTTTCATTCCCTAGTTAATTTGGGACTGAGGCTATGTTGATGTTGATGTTGATGTATTTCTAGCATAGGCGAAGTTTCCAACTTCCACGAAACATAACAATTTTAGTTTATGTTTTATTAACTTCCATCGATGTTTTCGAAGTTTGGTCGAAATTAGCCGAAGTTGAGTCAAATTTTTGCAATTTTTCTACTGCCTCTGAACTTCGCTTCGCTCTCCTCAAAATTGACTAACTTCGCCCGAACTTCGGCGAAGTTTGTCAATTTTTTAAACCTTGCTCTAGACACATACTCGTACCCTACTCTCGTTCCCGAGTCTAGGTAACATAGGAACAAGAAGTATTTGACTTGAAAGTTTATTTGGCTTGATGAATAATGTCACTATTCACCAAGTCAAAAGAAGTATTTGACTTGAAATGATCTTTGACTTGATGAATAGTATCATTATTCACCAAGTCAAAGAGAGGTCTTTGGCTTGAAATGCTCTCTTCTTTAACTCTAAGTCATTCTTTCTCAAGAGCCTTGATCTAATTTAGGCATTGCGTGGTCTCTCCGGATGTGCTTACTCCGAGTCTGTTTTGCGTTTGTGTTTTTGGAAAGTTGTCGCCATTTGTCTCAAAATTCATGCGGCCTATTGCTTCAAAACATACGCATCATCTGGTGTTATGAGGGCTTAGGATTAGAGAAGAGGACATTTCAAGCCAAAGACTTTTCTTTGACTTGATGAATTGTGACACCATTATTCACCAAGTCAAATTTTTTGACTCGGTGAATAATGACACTATTAATCAAGTCAAAGATAATTTCAAAGTAAGATTTTTCGAGGCAAAGAGCATTTCAAGCTAAAACATCTCTTTGACTTGGTGAATAGTAACTCTATTCATCAAGTTGATCATTTAAAGTCATTCTGAATCTGTTATATGGCATCAACTTCTGTGAAGTTTTTTATATGCCAGATCTTACTTATGACTTTTTTGCCTGTGCTATATACTGCACTTGAGTCTTGTGCTGAAGATTTCAGGCTCATGCAAGGGGCAGAACTATTAATGATGGTAGACTGTTTAAAATCAAAATAACTTGTAGCATTTCTCGCTGTCGGTCGATTATTAGCTTCAAGCTTTAGTTGGTTAAAGGATATTGCTTTATTTTTCTTTTCTATCTATCAAGTCATTTGGTACAGTAGCATTATGTGCTATTAATTTGTTGGGCCTTGCCAAATCAATTGAGTTATTTTAATATTATGAAGAGTGGTTGGCAAATCAATTGAGTTATTTTAATATTCCGAAGAGTGGTTTCCTCTTTTTAGTCATATTTTTAAGACTTGCAGTGCAATAATCGTGTTATTCTTTCTTCTGCGCCAGGGAACATATTTGACAAATCAATGGCAATAGATAATGAGATTGTAAAGTCCAGCAGGTTTGCATCGTCGTCCTGTGACAATGCATCATGTTTAAAACCTCGTATGATTATAATTTTAAATGGAAGTTTTATCATCCTTATTCAGTTGGCCGTGCACTAGGTCATTCGCAGATCCAATTCAGAGCTTTGAAGATCATAGCAAGTCGTCAAATTCAGCGGCAGAAACTTCCAACAATCTTTGTAACAGAAAATACCAGTGTAAAAAAAGCAGCAATTAGTAAGGCTTGTGATCCGATACAAAACCAGGTGGAGAGGTCATGGCGTGCCTTTCCTTTTTAAGTTCAAAGTTAAGTTTTTATCAACTTGTACAAGACTTAGAAAGGTAGGATGGTCTTGTATAAATTTTTTTCGATTTTGTTCTGTAAATTCTCTAGTTGTATTGATGATCTGGATGTTGGAAAACCTAGTCGTAAAAGTTTCCTTGACGAACTTGGGGGCGTGATAGATCCTTTAACTCTCCAGTGTAGTAAATGAAGAGTAGTAACTCCTTGAGGAAGAATCAATTTGACTAAATGGACGTTGAATATTCTCCATGCAATTGAGAAAAAAAATGTTCGGAAACAAATATATGGGACTAAGACGCCTTGAAAATTAGGAGCAAACCAGATCGTGCATTGGAGATTTATAGGTTACCATAAAAAGATGTTAGGTTCTACGTACTTCCCATACTTTTGTTGGTACCTTAGGGTACTCAGTAATTTAGGCGTGGCAAAAAGTATTGATTGGTTTGTTCTCATTTGTCCAGGACTCGCTTTAAACGGGTCCAGGACATAATTTTTTCAAAATAAATACAAGTCTCGATATGTTTTTTTTTGTCCGTTTTAAAAACGAGTTTGGGTTCGAACAAAGTTTCTTAAAAAACTAGTGTTCATTTAGCGATTAATTTAAATAATATTTTATTTATTTATAAGGGTATTTTAAAATTTTCGTGATGTTTGCATTGTAATTTCACTAACGATGTTATTTTTATATGAAAACTTGCAAGACTTGAATTTTGAATATTATTTTAATTGTTATTAAGGGGAGTGTCCGGAGTCTGGACACTATTTTTAGTTGTTATTAAGGGAGATGTTTGGACCGTATCCGTCTGGACCCCTTTTTTTTGTGCCATACACACTCAGTATTGATTAGATCATTTATTAACATGACACAACAACATTGTCTACAAATGAAGAAAAAAGAGGAAATGCGGGGAAAACCAAATAAACACTTGAATTCACTATCCACATATTAAAGAAAGCATAATAGCCATCAAACCATCAAAACGCCTATTATAATAAGGAAGATAATACAAAGTAAATTACACACAATCACCATTAATCTCATCACATCTTCATTTCAAGATGCTTGGTCCCGTTCCGTACATTGTTAAACCAAACCTTATCAGAATACAGATCTCCCTCAGCAGTCAACACGACATAACTACATTTTGAATAGGGAGGAAATAATAGTATAAAGCATACAAATCACAATGCATGGGTTAATAAGTAATGAGGGCACTATCACAGATAGCATTAAAGGAACAAATCTACAAGCCAAAATTACACATCTGAACAAACTCCATTTCATAGTCAACATACTTTGTCCAGAAGGGCCGGAATTGGTTCAAGGCAATGTCAAGCCATGGCTTCATGTTTCCATTGTAATGTATGACTGCGCCACTGTTGATCTCGTCCATGCTTATGCTTGGATTGTAACCTAGTCCCAGCACATGCCACGACTTATCGAGCGGCTTCGTTGTCGAATAGAATGTAATCAATCCAGGAGGCAGAGTGCCCAACTTCCACAAGGTTTTGTTCTCATTTTCATTCTGGATGAAAATCATCAAAACATAAAGAAACCAAACCACAAGAAGTAGCAAATTCAAAAGTAAGCATTAAAGAATCAAAATGGCAATGCTCACCATGTTATGCCAGTAATGGTAATGATCAGTGCACTTGTCGCGACGCCACGCATCGAGATCAAACACATTCACTCCATAAGCCCAAGCACAGGCCTTGGTATTGAACCTCTCTTTGATCAATGGGTGAGAGAAATTCAAGTAATGCCCGAGACGATGAAACGATCCGAAACAGATCTCCACAGCTCCATTGACCTTCCCATCCAATTCAATCCTCCACAGACCCGTCAAGTCCTTCTGCACTACCACATCATCATCCAACAACACCATCTTATTCAATTTCGGATACATTTCAGGAAGATAAAACCTAAGATGATCCAACATCGAAAGGTACTTAGAATTCCTATTTTTGTCATTCGAAAACGGATTCAAGAACTCGAAAGCATCCAAAGCCCTGATCTCAACATGAGCACCACCGTACGGAGGACGCATTGTGAACCAAACCTGCATCGCGGCCAAGTTCATTCGATCAGTCACTACATGGAATACATGCTTCCAAGGCTCCTCAGCGTTCTTGGCAGCAGAATTCACCACCACCGACACTGCAATTACACTGTCCGAGAAGATCGCGTAGTGATACAAACTGGAGTCCTCGAATTCCATCTTCTTCACCTCCACATACCTCTCCGGCCGTGCAACTCTTTCCCCCACAAGCCTCATTCCCAAACAATGCAAGCTCTTGGGGACCGATTTCGCCGCGATCGAGCTCGAAAACACCACCTGCTTCTTCGCCTTCAAAAGCTGCTCATTCACAGCAAAGATGGTGTCTTCAAGAGTTTACTCTTGTTTAATGTTCTTGTGTACTCTCGGTCACCTATCTATCTAATAAAATAGCTATCTTTGCATTTTACTATCTTTTCGCCACTACATCTCCAATCTTTGTTGAACCTCGGTTCAATTATATCTGTGTACCCAATTTTCGGTATCAGTTTGTCTTTGGGCGAACGACCAATTGTTCGCCCAAAGACAAACCGATACCGAAAATTGGGTACATCTGAGATATAATTGAACCGAGGTTCAACAAAGATTGGAGATGTAGTGGCGAAAAGATAGTAAAATGCAAAGATAGCTATTTTATTAGATAGATAGGTGACGAGAGAGTACACAAGAACATTAAACAAGAGGAAACTCTTAGAAAAGGCTCTTAACTTTGATCTAAACTTCGATCTCTACTTCGATGCTTAAAGCGAAAACCAAACTTCATATTTATAGACGCATTACCGATGAAAAGGCAATCCTACCAACGACCTTTCACAAAAGCAAATGTCAAATGACTCTTCGCAAAAGCAAAAGACAAAGCACTTTATGAATAGTGCTTGACTCTTCGAAAAAGTAAAAGCTAACACTGTAGCACTTTAGGAATAGTGCTTGACTCTTCGAAAAAGTAAAAGGTAATGTACATACCCTTTCGAAAAAGGAAAAGCTACACTATAGCAGACATGATGCTTTGACAAAAGCTGGCAGATTGGCAGATTGGAGATACAATCTCATAAAGGCTAGCTATTAAAGCTAATAGCAATAATGCTAGGAAGCCTGAGCTAGAAAAGATTAATGGCGTGGGCCAGAAGGCTGGACAAGTCCAGGGAGCATGGGCTTGAACAACTTACATGGCATGGGCCAGAAAATGATGCATCCAACGCTGATACCAGATACAATAGAAACATATGGGATAGGAACGAAGAAATTCCCAAAGTGATTCATGAACATATTCAGGAAAATTCAGAATAGTTGGAAAATGGACATATATTCGGATAATCGGTTTTCCCAAAAGATGCCAAAGTGTGGTGAGAAGCTGAATTTCTTCTGTTGTCCACAAAAAATTAACATTACAGGGAAAAATATTCAAGGAACATTTTAAAGTGGGTGAGAGCCAAACAATTTCGACTCCATTTGAAAATAGTTGTCGATAAATGGTATCAACCAAAGGTTGTTGAATACCAGGAATCAAGATAAGTTCAACAAATTCGAATTGCTAGTCATAATTCCGTATTGAGTTTTGGAGGAGCAGATTGATTTGGTGATAAAAACACAATTGAATTTATCCCACCATTTGCAAGTAAATGTCTTGAGATAAATAGGTGAAAGATCCAAGATTATTTTTTGTTACTTCATGCGTAGCATATTGCCATCTAAGTATCCATGGAATAGAATACTGATGCATGAATTGAAACAAAGATAAATTTGATTTTTCATATGCTTGCAACACAGTTGCTGGGAAAATATCAGTTGAAGGTCCAAACTTCGTCCACCAGTCTGTCATAAACCAAGTGAGTAGAGGAAGCTTTATAGATTTCATAAATGTTAAATACCATGAATGTTTAGAGGATGGATCTTGGTAAAATAAAACATTGCGCCAAGCATCCATATAGTCTTTGTAATTGATAGTCACCGCAGGTTTATCAATAGCAATAGTCATTTGTTGATACATAAAAGGACTATGCTGAATTGAATGATTCAAAGAACACCATTCTGTAGAAGATAAAACTTTTTGAATGCGAAATTTAGAGTAAGAGATTTCTGCAGAGTTATCTCTTGTAAAATGTTCAAATTGTACAGATTTGGTATGAACAAGAATAGATTCATAAAATTTTATATTGGTGTGAGGCCTAGATTGGAAATAATTGAAGCCTGGAGGCATGATTAAATTGATTTGCGTATCAAGTGGTTTATTCAGAAATGGATTGTCAAGAATGATAATGAGATGACGATGGGTCAAAATATATTCAGAATGAGTTTCAGGCTCAGATAAGGGTTTGAAGCGATTCATCGCTTTAGATTTGCCTTTATTCATGATCTGTAAACAATTAACAGATGAAGTTGAAGTAAGAAATTCTCTAGATAAGAAATCAGGTAAAGAATTGTCAGAACCTTTAATATATTCAATATCAAAATCAAATATACTTAAAATTGCTTGCCAACGAGCAAATATTTGTTTTGAAACCAAATTCTTTACATCTTTCAAAAGAATTTCTTTTGCAGACTTGCAATCAACACGAATCAAAAACTTTTGATTTAAAATATCAGATTGAAATTTCTGAACACATAGCACAATTGCTAAAACTTCTTTTTTGACAGTTGAATAAGCATATTGTGTTTCATTCCAAAGTTTAGAAGTAAAGCAAACAAGTTGCTCATCCTTCCCGGGGGGTTTTTGAAGGAGGATTCCGCCAAAACCAATATCAGAAGCATCAGATTGAATAATTTTGAAATAGTGAGGCTGCGCCAGATGAAGACATGGTAAGGCTTTGACCTTTTGTTTAATTAATTGAACAGCTTTGGTATGATCGGAAGTCCAAATGAATTTGGAATCAGATTTTAACAAAGCGTGCAACGGTTTTCTATCCATAGCAGCATTGTGATAGAAATCCGAAACATAATTAAGACAGCCAAGAAAACGCTGTAATTGAGTTTTATCAATTAGCTTATCAGGAAATTTGTCAGCAAAACTGATTACTCTGTTAACAGGAGTAATAGTTTGATTCGATATTTTGAAACCTAAAAAGGTAACATTCAGTTGAAAGAGATGCATTTTCTTTTGAGATAGCACAAGGCCATTTTTAATGATCAGAGATTGGAAAGTTTGTAAATGTTTCCAATGTTGATCAACAGATGAAGAGAATACCAAAATATCATCAATATAAACTAAAATATATTCATGATATGGATTAAAAATATCATTCATAATTTTTTGAAATTCAGATGGAGCATTCTTTAAACCAAAAGGCATAACATTCCATTGATATTGGCCAAATGGAGTATTAAATGCAGTTTTATATCTGTCAGACGGATGAACTTGTATTTGCCAAAATCCAGATTTAAGATCAAATTTGGAAAAGATAACAGCCGTAGTAGTGGCTTTAATAAGATCATTTTTATTTGGCAAAGGATATCGAATTGTTTTTAAAACCATATTTAAAGGTTTATAATTGATAACAAGTCGAGGAACACCTCGTTCAAGTTCAGGAGCATTTTCAACATAAAATGCTGTACAGCTCCAAGGAGATTGAGATGGAGTTATTAATTTTTCTTTAGCAAATCTTTAATTTCATTTTGACAAAGATCTCGCAAACGAGAATTCATTTGAGAAGGATTTGCTTTCGTAGGAATTTTAGATTCATCAAATTCAGGAATATAAGGAAGAGAAACGATATGACGTTTTCTTTCCCAAAATGCAGAAGGAACATCAGAACAACATTGTTCTTGAAGATGAGATTTAAAATTTTCTAATTTAAGTTTAAATGAGGAAGATTGTAAAATTTGATCAGTTTTAAGAAAATGAATTTCATTTCTTAAAAAAGATATATGTTTTTGTTTAAAATCAATTTGATTGATAATTTGATTTAAATAGTGATCAACAGGAGGTTGAATAAAAGAAAAGAAAATTTCTTTATTCATCAGTGTGGTAGAAATACCTTGAGATGAAACAGAGAAAGGTTGAATATGTTGAAGAAATGGAGTTCCTAGCAACATATCATGATTCAGACCTTTTATAATTATAAAAGAAGTCGGAATACATACAGATTGATGACAAATGTGTGCCATGGAAATTTTATTTTTTATTTTTGTTTGTTTGCCATTGGCAACAGAGATTTTATTATCAGTAGATTCACAGTAACGTAAAGGGACAAGTCCTTCACGTAAACAATTTAAATCAGCACCTGAGTCAATGAGTGCAGTACATTTACAATGAAAATCTTTTATTGCAAATGTAATTTGAACAAACCATCGTTGATGAGTAACACGAGTGACTGTTTCAATGAAAACATTATTAGGGTCAAATTCAGAAATTGATACATCATCGATAGATTCAAGAGTAGAAACTCTATTAGTTAATGTACTAATTTCATATTTGAGTTGATTAATCTCAGCTTGAAGAGATTGAATTGTGGGTTGATGAGGTTTTTGATTTACAACCTTCATCAGACTCGAAAATGTATATTTATTAGGATCTAAATTTAATTGTTTTTTAAATTTTTGTTGCTTTTTCTCAAGCAATGGAGATTCGAAATTGTTTGAGATGAAGGAACTAATTAGTGAAATATTTATATTTCGAGAGATGGATCAGATATCTACTCACCAATAGACATAATTAATCCTTCATGAGCGAGTTAAAACATTGATCTCTCGTACTAGAAGAAGATGTATTAGGGATGTTGTTTGTACAATGACAAACATCAGATTCAGAAGAAGAATCAGACGCAGAGTCTTGATTAACATTTTGAATTTTTCGTTTAAAATCTTTCATATGACATTTATTAGCATAATGTCCAGGTTTACCACAAGTAAAACATACATTTTTCTTTTTAAAAATGGATGAGATTTTTTATAAGATTTAAAATAAGATTTAGATTTTGTAGATCGTTTGGGTTTAGCATAAAGCTGATTTTTAGGAAATCGTTTAGTACGATTAAACCTAGTTTTTGCTAAAGGAGTAAAATCAAAATCATGACCAAAGTCATAACAGAAATTACCAAGATCTCTTTTTAATGAGCTCTTTTCCTTTTGTAATTGGCGTTTAATACGCATATCATTACAAATAGAAATAACACATTTTTGAACATATTGGGTGACATCACCATATGATAATTCAGTCCAGTTCATAGAACCATTGTTTTGATCTTTGATATATTCTTTGACTTTAGCAGCAAAGAAAGATGGTAAACCAGCAACAAATCGTTCTTTCCAGAAATTCGTATCATGTTGCTCAGTCAACAGATAGAGTTTGGAAAAGAATATATCTTTATACCAACGATAATCACTGAGAGTACGACATTTTAGATTTTGTAATTGATCAGTAAGTTTTTCATTCAAAGATTCAAGTGTGCCAACAAAATGCCACACAATATTTGCCGTGAGAGTGTCAACAGCATTAGATTTTGGTTTTCCTTGAAAATTAAGGATAACATTATGTTGAGAATCTTTCTCAATAGATTCAAGAATATTCTTTCGAGATGTGTCAGAAAGAACATAATGCCACCATCCATATAATTGTCCAGTAAAACCGGAAGTAATGGCTAAGGCAATTTGTTCATCAGGATGATCATGCATATTGCAAGCTTTTGCATAAGTTTGCATTTTGAGAATAACATCCAAAACATGATATTCAGATAAGCCATCAATATTCCAATCATAAATAGTAGATCCATCATATTTTTGATTCTTTGGAATTTTTTCTTCAATAACCATATCAGCAGGAGATGGTCTTGTATAATATTGTTTTTGATTTGGAAATCGATTCTTAAATCTTTTTCTTTCAATACGATTGATAGAAAAATGATCAGAGGATATTATGGAAGATTGAGAAACAGAAAGATTCGTTGAAGCAGAGTCATCTGATATAGTCGATTCATTCTGAACTTGATCAAGATTGGCAATAAGAGGACCTTTATCCTTTGCTTTGGATATAGGTTGAGATGAAGATGAACTAGATGGGTTATTTGAAATATTTAGCTGAGCTAATTGATTAGTTAAGTTTTCAAAAAATTCATTTGAAAATTTAGATTGTTTTGAAAATGATGTTAATGGAGCAGATGAAGATGAAGGATGAAAAGCCTTTTTGATAATAGGTTGTGCTTTAGCAGCACTAGGAACATCATTCTTGTGAGATTGAGCTATAACAGCTGTAGTTAAAGTAGACAAATATAAATTTGTAAAATTATTTTGTTCTATTATATGAGAAATATCTTTTGATGTAGCAACACCAAGATCTGGGATAAAAGCTTTAAACGGAGTAGCTTTAATATTTTCATTTATTTGAATAGGAGCTAAAGGCGGATGAGTTTGTTTATATTTTTTCCCGGAAGTATCTTCCCAAATGGTATTTATTTGAATTGAGAGTTGAGGACATTTTTGAGATAACCAGTCAAAAAATGGAATATTAATTTGATTAGTTTTAACATAATCAAAATATTTTTCACGAAAAATCGCTTGATTTTTGAAAGATATTGGTATCAATTGAGTTATTTTAATATTCAGAAGAGTGGTTTCCTCTTTTTAGTCATATTTTTAAGACTTGCGGTGCAATAATCGTGTTATTCTTTCTTCGCGCCAAGGAACATATTTGACAAAGAAGTGGCAATAGATAATGAGATTGTAAAGTCCAATGAGGTTTGCATCGTCGTCTGTGACAATGCATCATGTTTAAAACCTCGTATGATTATAATTTTAAATGGAAGTTTTATCATCCTTATTCGGGTGGTAGTGCACTAGGTCATTCGCAGATCCAATTGAGCTTTGAAGATCATAGCAAGTCGTCAAATTCAAATGCAGAAACTTCCAACAATCTTTGTAACGAGAAAATACCAAAGTGTAAAAAAAGCAAAGCAATTAGTAAGGCTTGTGATCCGATACAAAACCAGGTGGAGAGGTCATGGCGTGCCTTTCCTTTTTAAGTTCAAAGTTAAGTTTTTATCAACTTGTACAAGACTTAGAAAGGTAGGATGGTCTTGTATAAATTTTTCGATTTTGTTCGTAAATTCTCTAGTTGTATTGATGATCGGATGTTGGAAAACCTAGTCGTAAGAGTTTCCTTGACGAACTTGGGGCGTGATAGATCCTTTAACTCTCCAAAGTGTAGTAAATGAATAGTAGTAACTCCTTGAGGAAGAATCAATTTGACTAAATGGACGTTGAATATTCTCCATGCAATTGAGAAAAAAAAATGTTCGGAAACAAATATATGGGACTAAGACGCCTTGAAAATTAGGAGCAAACCAGATCGTGCATTGGAGATTTATAGGTTACCATAAAAAGATGTTAGGTTCTACGTACTTCCCATACTTTTGTTGGTACCTTAGGGTACTCGATAATTTAGGCGTGGCAAAAAGTATTGATTGGTTTGTTCTCATTTGTCGGACTCGCTTTAAACGGTGGGACATAATTTTTTCAAAATAAATACAAGTCTCGATATGTTTTTTTTTTGTCCGTTTTAAAAAACGAGTTTGGGTTCGAACAAAGTTTCTTAAAAAACTAGTGTTCATTTAGCGATTAATTTAAATAATATTTTATTTATTTATAAGGGTATTTTAAAATTTTCGTGATGTTTGCATTGTAATTTCACTAACGATGTTATTTTTATATGAAAACTTGCAAGACTTGAATTTTGAATATTATTTTAATTGTTATTAAGGGGAGTGTCCGAGAGTCCGGACACTATTTTTAGTTGTTATTAAGGGAGATGTTTGACCAGTATCCGTCTGGACCCCTTTTTTTTGTGCCATACACACTCAGTATTGATTAGATCATTTATTAACATGACACAACAACATTGTCTACAAATGAAGAAAAAAGAGGAAATGCGGGGAAAACCAAATAAACACTTGAATTCACTATCCACATATTAAAGAAAGCATAATAGCCATCAAACCATCAAAACGCCTATTATAATAAGGAAGATAATACAAAGTAAATTACACACAATCACCATTAATCTCATCACATCTTCATTTCAAGATGCTTGGTCCCGTTCCGTACATTGTTAAACCAAACCTTATCAGAATACAGATCTCCCTCAGCAGTCAACACGACATAACTACATTTTGAATAGGGAGGAAATAATAGTATAAAGCATACAAATCACAATGCATGGGTTAATAAGTAATGAGGGCACTATCACAGATAGCATTAAAGGAACAAATCTACAAGCCAAAATTACACATCTGAACAAACTCCATTTCATAGTCAACATACTTTGTCCAGAAGGGCCGGAATTGGTTCAAGGCAATGTCAAGCCATGGCTTCATGTTTCCATTGTAATGTATGACTGCGCCACTGTTGATCTCGTCCATGCTTATGCTTGGATTGTAACCTAGTCCCAGCACATGCCACGACTTATCGAGCGGCTTCGTTGTCGAATAGAATGTAATCAATCCAGGAGGCAGAGTGCCCCCCACAAGGTTTTGTTCTCATTTTCATTCTGGATGAAAATCATCAAAACATAAAGAAACCAAACCACAAGAAGTAGCAAATTCAAAAGTAAGCATTAAAGAATCAAAATGGCAATGCTCACCATGTTATGCCAGTAATGGTAATGATCAGTGCACTTGTCGCGACGCCACGCATCGAGATCAAACACATTCACTCCATAAGCCCAAGCACAGGCCTTGGGATTGAACCTCTCTTTGATCAATGGGTGAGAGAAATTCAAGTAATGCCCGAGACGATGAAACGATCCGAAACAGATCTCCACAGCTCCATTGACCTTCCCATCCAATTCAATCCTCCACAGACCCGTCAAGTCCTTCTGCACTACCACATCATCATCCAACAACACCATCTTATTCAATTTCGGATACATTTCAGGAAGATAAAACCTAAGATGATCCAACATCGAAAGGTACTTAGAATTCCTATTTTTGTCATTCGAAAACGGATTCAAGAACTCGAAAGCATCCAAAGCCCTGATCTCAACATGAGCACCACCGTACGGAGGACGCATTGTGAACCAAACCTGCATCGCGGCCAAGTTCATTCGATCAGTCACTACATGGAATACATGCTTCCAAGGCTCCTCAGCGTTCTTGGCAGCAGAATTCACCACCACCGACACTGCAATTACACTGTCCGAGAAGATCGCGTAGTGATACAAACTGGAGTCCTCGAATTCCATCTTCTTCACCTCCACATACCTCTCCGGCCGTGCAACTCTTTCCCCCACAAGCCTCATTCCCAAACAATGCAAGCTCTTGGGGACCGATTTCGCCGCGATCGAGCTCGAAAACACCACCTGCTTCTTCGCCTTCAAAAGCTGCTCATTCACAGCAAAGATGGTGTCTCTAAGCTTCTGGATCTTGATCTGATTGTCAAACGACTCCTTGGTCTCGGAAATGAGCAACCGAGCGGTTTTCACGCGATCTTTAAACTCCTTCTCCAAATTCTTGAGCGAGTCCTCGGCGGCGAGGGTGTCGTCGGAGGACGCGGCAGCGCGAGTGGCGAGATCGGAGAAGTTGCGGGAGAGGTGGTCGAAGAGGAGGAGCTGCTTGGAGTAGTCTAGCTTGAGCTTGCGAGCGTAGGAGGCGTAGGCGTTGAGGAGGGAGAGGTGGTCGGTGGTGTGCTTGGAGAGGAGGTCGATGCGGGTCTTGAGGGGGTTGGAAGACTTGAGGGCAAGGAAGGTGCGGTGGATGTAGGCGGAGGAGGGGAGGACCTGCGAGGGATTTCAGAGAAAGTGAGAGGACAGAACAGGAAGTTAATTATAAAGTAATTAAATTATGCAATAAGTGGATCGATCGATTCGAGGTGGAGATCGATCGACTACTTACATAGTGGTGGAGGTGTTGGTGTTGGTGTTGGTGTTGGTCGGATGAGAGGAGGGCGGAGAGAGTGGCGAGGAAGAGAAGAGTGAAAAGAGCGGAGACGAAGACCCGGTAGGAGAACAGGCCGCGGAGGGAGGTGGCGCCAGCTGCGGTGGGGGCGCCAGTGCCGGTGCTGAAGCGGCGTTCTCGGACTACGCCGGCCATGTCGGTCGCTCTGGCTAGGGACCCCTACCAGATCCGGTGTTTAGTGTGCCTGCTTCTACTTGCAATGGAGTAGTGGTAACGGTAATAAACGAGGCAATCAGTGGAAGGTGAAGCAAAGGAGTAATGGTTTACATTGGCAAAATTCAATTTTATAAAGGTTCGTTAAAATATTTAACCTTTTCAACTTTTTATAAAGGTTCAAAAAAATATTTAACATTTTTCAACTTTTGTTATTATATCTTAATTTTATTCCATTTTTATTATTATATCATAAATTTTTAAAATTTATTATTATAACATAATATTTTTATATTGATAAATTTATATAATAAATCACTTTTTAACTTCAACATTAAAAAAAAATAAATGCAACAGCAACGAGTTATTCACCAATGCTATTTAGCAATAGGGGTTGTCGTTCACTCGTTGAAGTTTTTAGTGATGGGGGTAGTGATTTTTCCGGCATGGCCCCGTCACCATGCGGGAAAATTCTTGCCCAAGGG
The DNA here is from genome assembly GCA_039657325.1 of Stephania cephalantha. Classification (NCBI taxonomy): domain Eukaryota; kingdom Viridiplantae; phylum Streptophyta; class Magnoliopsida; order Ranunculales; family Menispermaceae; genus Stephania; species Stephania cephalantha. The sequence goes on from CM077573.1 coordinate 25,643,799, forward strand.
GGATTTTTCTAGGCCACGTGGCAACGGGTGATTGGGCTAAGTATGGGTCGCTAAATGTCAGGCCACCTGCTAACCGTTTCCTCTCCCTCTCCTTCCTTTGTTTTCTTCTCTCCTCCCTCGATCTCCAGACTCCGCTCTATGCCCTCTCTCCTCACCGTCTCTGCCCTCCCTCGTCTCCGTCCCTCTCGATCTCCTTCTCGCCGTCATTGCGCTCTCTCCTCCCTCTCCGTCTCTGATCTCTCCCTTTGGGCTCTCGTTCTCCCGTCGACCCTAGCCCCAAATCCCTAACCTCATCTCTTGGTCTCCTGTCGTCCCGGCGGGACCCTCATTGTCTAAGCCTCTCTCTCTCTCTCCTCTTGTCGACCTCGACGTCCCATTTCCTCTCTCTTTGGCCTCCTTTCTTGCCGCCTCACCGTTCGCCTCGCTTGTCGGCCTCGCCCCATGTCGTCCATTGCATCGCCAGATTCGGTTCCTTAGGTATTAATTTTTATTTTATTTTAATGTAATTATTAATTTGAGAATTGATTTTAATATATATTTTTATTAATTAAAAGAAATGTGTAATTGTGACGTTATAATAAAATTGTTTGAAAAAATGTGTAATTGTGAGATATTTTAATATATTTTTATTAATAAAAATGTTTTGTATAATTTTTTGGTGAAAATTGTTTGAATAAAATCTTATAATTGTGTAAATTCTTGGTTAGAAATGTGTAGTTGTTATGTTCTCGTACGATTTTTATATTAGTGAAAAATAAAATGCATGTGTGATTGTAATTTAGTTTTTATTGTGATTATTTGTGATATTTGTATATAATTTTTTAATATTGATATGTAATTTTTTTTAATGTGTTAAAATTTAGTTGAGAAAAAGTGTATGTTGAGTCGAATTAAAATTATTATTAAAAAAGTAAAATAAAATATTAATGATGTACATTTTACAAATAAAATCTTATTTAAATAATAAAAATTAATTAGACAAATTATATTTCATCTAGGACAAAAATAAATGACTATTTGTAACAACGCTTGCATACTACAGGAAATATATAATTGATTGAAAAATAAAGGAATATATGTACAAACATAAAACACTTTAAAATTAATTAACGAAAATGTATATTAAAAAATAAAATATAGGAAATATATAATTGATTGAACAAAAAAAAATATATAACAACATTTGTCTACTATATATATAGAACTTATACTATATGTAATGAAAAAAAGCTGAATTAGAAAAAAAAAAAAAACCAAAAATAAAGCACTTAAAATAATATTATGTACTATATGGATGTACAAATTATACTAGATATAAAACTTATACTATATATTTATAAAAGAGAGCCACTTAAAAATTACTAACAACACTATATATATTGAAAGAAAATTATAATAATGTACACTATATGTACGATTTTATTAATTTACTTTAAACTTTAATTAATGAAAAAATAGTACGTATAGTATATATACTGAAAAAGAAGACATAATTAAGCAAAATAAATTGAAACAAAATAAAACACTTAAAATTTTAATAATTATTGTAGTTATATATTGAAATAAAATTATAATAATTTATAATAACGTTTGAAACAAAATATATATTACGCAAAGTACGTGCAAACTTAAATGCAATCAATTCGACTAAAATGTATATAGTGACTGGTGTGTACATGTGTTTAGGGTTCCTGAGGGCTTTTGAAATGTCTGTATCTTGAGATTAGATGTACAAACGCATTGAAGGCGGTTACACTCGATTAGAGTTTGTGGCTGGCGTGAAGAAGTTCATAAAATCTTTCATGCAACACTGCACCACTTTCATCAACGAAGGAGAAATCCGATGTCCTTGCTGAAAATGTCGTAATGAGAAATACTACGATATAAACACAGTAGAACTTCATCTAGTGAGTCGATGATTCGTTCTCAAATATTATTGTTGGACCGAGCACGGGGAGGAAGAACTATTAAACAATGCGGACGATGAAGATGACGATCCAATGGACGAATATCCGACGTCATATCATCATAGATACACGACCATGCGGAGCCCAATTTCGATTGGAATCGTGAGGAGAAGCCGAACCCTGAAGCCAAGCATTTATTCGAAATGATTGACGCAGCGAATCAACCACTTTGGCCGAGCTGCAAGAAGATGACAAAACTCTCAGCAATGACGCGTTTGTTGACGATAAAATCGAATCATCATATTTTGGAGCAAGCATTCGAAGAAATCTTATAGGTCTGTAAAGACATGTTTTCTGAAGACAATTGTGTGACGTCACCAATTTCCAAGTCGCCTTGAGACCCGCCATGTCGCATTACATGTCACCAAGCCTTGCCACGTCATGACCCACTTATCCTTGACACCTCGCAACCTAACTGGTTGCTTACACTTTTCCATTTAACCCTAACCTAGCTTAATTAATCTCCATATAAATATTAATGATTTCATTGGCCAGTTAATCGATTTATCAAATTTTAATGAGATTTTACAGCAAATAAGTCTTAAACGAGTAAATTATGCAACATTTAACAATCCTAAGTAGTGGAAAACCCGACAAAAGATATCAAGGCGAGATAAATATAAAAAAGGTTCCATATACATGTAATCAGTGTTCTATAGTCTCCAAAACCCGACAAAAATATAAATACATTCATAATGTAGTCACACACGAGTGGCTCCACAATCTCATTTGGTAGTCGCCTAGTATCTCCTTGCTTTTGCCCTTGCTCGTTGTAGGATCAGCACTTGGTCACCTAACAAATACAATGATGAGTCCAATGAGTAAAATCCCAAGAGGAGTCCACACAATATTCATGAAATAAAACTGATAATCTACGAGACATGCAAATATAACACCTAGCAAAAGTACGTCATAATCCCATAAACGTAGGCAGCACACGACAAGCAAAATCAGTAGTGTGAAATAAATAAACAACATATACCTATTAAACGTGCCCGAAAATAAAGCAAGATTAAATAAAAAACTATATAATCACGAGAAAACCTTGACCTAAACGAACCAGTAATCGATAAAATCGAATAAGAACCATGTCTATATTTACAGGCTTACAGTGATTAAATCCCAATTTCAAGTAAACACCATGGTCCTTTCTCGATTTCGTTACACATTAGGACCGCCCCAATCCCTCTCGACGGTCGCAAGTATATCCTACTGCGTCGTCGACACGAGCACCATCACAAGTAACCCGTGCAAGCGATTTAGCCACACCAATATATACGCAAACCGAAATAGGAGTAGAAAACCTCATGTGTGCCCACCAGTAATCACACATGTAAATCCGATATTGATAAAACCAACCATGAATTCTATGTGGCATTCCAATAGGTTTAAGCACCTCAAATACGTGCTTCAAAACGTTGCTTGTAAAGCTCCTAAATTGACCCTGACCTCATTCCCGACACCCGCCCATCGACTCCTAGGTCCCTGGTGTCGATTTGATAAAGTTCGGTGTTTAGATATCCATTTTATTGCATAACTAAAATAAAATTACAATCACAATTCTATTGGTTTCAAACGTCCCTGTGGGTACAAACGTCTCTGTGAGTACAGACGTCCCTGTGGGTACAGACATTTCTGTGAGTATAGACATCCTTGTGGGTATAAACATCCTTGTGGGTATAGACATCCTTGTGGGTATAGACCTTTTTGTGAGTACCTACATCTCTGTGGGTACAACATTGTTCATCATCTTCTCCAACAGCCCAATATGCACGAAAAATACCATAACCCAAACATCAAATCTTGATCCGAATCATGAAACTCTTGCTCACCATGAGCCTATTTGACCTCAATTACTCCCAATCAACCCAAGACAACTATAATGACCATTTATGTTGATAGAATTAAGGGTTTTTAACATGCATTTTAATGAAATTGGAATTGAAGAAAGACATGAAATTTATACCTTGTAAATGTCTTTGCTAGCTTGAATCCTTAGCTTGAACTCACCATCAATTTTGTAACGACCCGTTACCTTAAGCTGGTGATTAGTACTAATCCAAAGCCTAATTTACTCGAGTTAGGCTCATGGTTAAGTTCGGCGTACCTCGATTAGCGTGTGTGTGCGTTTGCATGATGTATGATGTTTGTTTGGATTGTTAATTCAATATATATATATATAAGGTTTTAGGGACATTAAGCGTGACAAGGGAGTCGTGACAAAAGTGTGCAAGCTCAAGGACACTTGTAGGCATGTCCGGTGAGTTTATTGGTGAATAATATGCGATATATATTTATATGTTTTAAAATATATAAATATATATTAGAAAATAAAAGAATATTAGAAATATATGGATTATCAGATCGTCTCGAACAAAGCGTAAGTGCTTGATGTGTCAAATTTCGTGTCACTTTAAGCTGTGTCATTTTAACACATCAACCACGCGATCGGTCTCGAGATAGCGCGATGCGTATCTCGAGGAATATATATATATATATAAATAACAAAATTGATTGTTATCCTCAGATCATTCAAGAATTCGCGAGAGAGAGAGGGTTCGACTTTGATTTCGGATCGAAGGGGACGATCCGAGGAGTCGAATTAACATGAATTGAGGAGCTTAATCGAATGAACAACACGAGATCAACGTTTAGGTATGATTTGTTCTTGTGTTTCTTGAAGTTCAATTCGATGGTGATGCTAGAATTTTAGTTAATTATGCGGTTTGATGATTAGAACTGGTTTATAACCTCATTAGAGGTCCTCCCGGATCATTTAGGAGTGTAATTGTTGAGTTTGGATGTGATTTGGGTCAAGTTTGAATCAGTCGAAGTGTGCTGGTGTTATAGGTCTGGTGTGCATTGCGCTAGGCATTGGCCATAGCGCGCTACGTGTACTGGGGAAGATGACCGACATACGGATAACGCCCTATCCATGTCAGGTAGCGCGCTATCAGACCCCATAAGTATGTATGAAGTTCAGTAGTGCAAATAGTGCGCTAGCTCCTGGACATAACGCGCTATCTACACTCATATCAGTACAAAACTGATTGGATTTGGGTGGTTTGTCGAGAGCTTTGGGTCTAGGGGTTTTAATTAGAGTATAGTAGACCTAAATTGACAACAAATGATTGGTGATAGGTTAAGGAACACCGAGGAAACGTGAGAAGAATGGACGCTTAAGGAATTTGGGAGACAGAGACTTAAACCTGAGTTAAGTACGAATTCGCTTATTTATCAATATTGCTTGACTATTTAGTATATATAGCTTATGTAGTTGTTGGATTGAAATGGGGGATTATGTACACTGTGATGGTTTTTCTAATGAACATAAAACGATGTCTAATGTGATTCATGAGAGTAAGATCTTGGAATTGAGAAAAGGTGATATAGGAGATGTGTTAGCTTCCCGGCCTATATGTAACATCCTACTTAGTTAATAGGTTGCGTGAGTAACATATTCACTAGAGGGCTTGAGATAGAACCATTGGGCATTAATCGACTGGCTAAACATCACATATGTGCGATGTATTGAATTTATGTGATTTCCATATTCTTGTTAGATATCATTTGTGCATGTTGTTATTACAAGATATCCTTGAATATTATATGGAATGTTGATGATTAGTGTGAATCCGTACTTACTGAGCGAGTTGGAGTGCTCACCCGAATTAACATTACAGGTAGATCTGACGAACGATACGACTACGGGATGGAGAAGTTATAGGAGTCTTGAACTTCACTTCAATGTAATGACTTTCTCGGTTTTATATATTTGTATTGAATTACGGTTTTGTAATATCACATGGGTAGGTGATTATATAACCGAGTTTTATTCTGGTTTGTTTTTAATATTGTATATCTTATTTTGGTTATTGAAAAATGATTTAAATTTCCACTGCGTATATATGATTTGTTTTATTTCGATAATCGATATACAATAGTGCTTATAAAGTGTAGGTGGTAAGACTGCTGGCTCTAGTTAAGTCTGGTAAGGGTAATCTGGGCTTAATTAGGGTTTCAGGACGGGTATTGCCTTAGTTAGGTTAAGGGATGCTACAAATTTGGTCCAAATCCTCCTAGATCTCAAAATTTCAGCCAACAAACCTAACAACTTTCTTCTTCTCTAATATTTGTAAATGAAAATGGTTTTGATTGCATGTGTTAATCAAGTCACCTTTATATATTAAGGTGAGAGTGTTTTCTAGCCATTGATCTTTTTCTAGCCATTGATCTCCATGCATTTACGTATCTCGATGCTCATCTAATGATCGACACCTTGACAAGTAGCCCACTAACTTCCACTAACTCAATCAAAGTGACACTAATTGGTTACTCACATGGTTCCTAGATATGTCAATACAAATATCTAGGAAAATCCTATGATTCCAATTTATTAACTAAACTATAGGCCTTGATTTATTTGATTTAATTACATCAGCTTAGGCCCATTATAATTCATATGGTTAGTGTTTTTATTCACCAAATTGACAAATTTTGTGATCCCACCAACCCTCGAGTACTTGACACTCAATGCCCCGCGTCTCGACACACATTTCGAGGTACGCCATAGCCTATTGTTTTAATTTAATCAAATTAGCCTATGGTTACATTACCTTTTTTAATTGATTAACTAGTCATCCTAACGTGAATTAGTCAAGTTTCCTAGTGTACATGTAGTTCGCAAACCTGATACCTTCCTTGACATGCCTTTCGAGGTGAACACCTGTCACACCAACTCGCCCAATAGCAACATACACACATGCAGTGCAATACACTACTAATGATTTTAAACACCACATATACACAACCACCATTTACAAATAATATATTCCCTCGATTCTCGTTTCCGAATCAACCGAGTTATCCACGTAACGCCCGAATTATGACCTTTAATCCCCGAGATTAACGCTCATCCTAGTTTAATTAATTTGGGCCGTTACAATTCTTCCCAACTAGGATAATTCGTCCTTGAAATTTTAATCTCGATTAAATTCTTGTGCATCTAACCTATCCCCGTGTGACTAAACGTCACACCTTGATAGTACCTTTCTACGATCCTTTGAACACCCCACTACTCCCATTGCGGGAACGTAGTGTTACCCCGAGACATAGGCGCATGTTGCGAGGTGGTCAAAACCGTTACTCTCTTTCAACCATCTCCGCAACTTATTCTTAGTTCGATTTCCATGTTCAAGTTTCCCTAAACCAGTTACCTAACACCAGCAACTGTAAACCTCTCATATCATGTATCCCAACATAATAGTCATAACCAACATAACATACCATGACAATCCCATGCCATGCCATAACCTACCTTAGTTCACCATGACAATCCCATGCCATGCCACGACCTACTCTTACTCACCATTACAATCCCATGCCATACTACGACCTATGACAATCCCATGCCATAAAACAATAATCTACCTTGATACATCTATAATCTACTACCTTACGACCATGCATGCATAAAATTAAACTATAATTATTAGGAGTTTGAATCACATACCCCGAACCCGTGATGGGACATCTCCGGCTGGTTCGGTCACCACGTCTGCGGCTCTCGAGTCCGCACCAGGATGTCACTAGTACTAGAGTCATTGATCTTAATGGACGATTCGTCAATCCTCATCGAAAACATCTAACCCTATCTCCTGGTCCTACCTGACCACTACTTGACCCATGGTTTTGACCTTGATCCTGAGATCCCTGTTCTCAACCTCTTTGGTATTGAGTCTATCCTTGCTGTGGTGCTGGAAATGTTGGTACTACATAAACTTTATCTATCTGGACGTCATCTCTATAGTCTCGACCATACTGTCTGTCCTTTTTGTCGGATTGCTCTCTCTCTATCTCTTCGGCCTGATGCTTTGCTCTGACTGTCCATCAACAACTGTAGATGTGTGCAAATCGGTTCTGGCAATAACTAGTATGTCTTCCCTCAACTTAGCAAAATCTTGATCAGAACGCACTTTTCGTAGAAGACTCCTTTGTGCTCTGCACCTTTGTACCTCTCCCTTCAGTCCTCGAACTTCACTCGGTAGGCATTGCTCTATTGAAAATGGATGTCTGTCATTGCATAAGACAAAATCACTCTTATAAGTCGAAGTCCTCTTAAAGAAACTTGTCGAATATCTCTATAGATTTTTGCTATGGCGTAGTGTACCGCATAACGCAAGTCGTCCAATCGTTTGAAATAATCAGATCGTCTGTCCATCTTGATCAAATAGCACATTCATACCTCTTCAATATACGTGCATATAATATATACAATAAAAACATAAGACGTCTACAATCCCTATCACTACCCAACTCATATTTGCTTCCCAACTAAAGTTCTAAGGCAATAATATCGAGTTTCCACATCTTAGTTTATTTGTTAATTTTATTCGATTTTAGTTAAATTTTATCATAGGCCCTATCGACCTCGCTATAATACTAAGCGTGGCGTTGGTATCGGGTTAAGGACAACTATGTTTCCTCCCGTAAGGCTCGACCTCGCTACGATACCAAAGCTGTGACGTCCCTAATTTCTAGGCCGCCATAGGACTGCCATGTCGCATTCCACGTCACCTAGCCCTACCACGTCATGGCCGCTTATCCTTGACGCCCGCGACCAAATTGGTTGCTTACACTTTTCCATTTAACCCTAACTTAGCTATTTAATCTCCATATAAATATTAATGATTTCATTAGCTAGTTAATCTATTTATCAAGTTATAATGAAATTTTACAGCGGAAGTCTTAAACGAGTAAATTATGCAACATTTAACAATCATAAGTAGTGGAATACCGGCAAAAGATACCATGTATATATCAAGGCGAGATAAGTATAACAAAGGTCCCATATACATGTAATCAGTGTTCTACAGTCCCCAAAACCCGACAAAAATATAAATACGTACATCGTAGTCACACATTTGGCTCCACAATCTCACAAGTAGTCGCGCGATTATATAAAATAAAAAATGTTATACAAATTGAGAAATTAAATATAAAATCCTCGGTTATTTGGGAAAATTCAGAAAAATGGAAATTTTAGGTAACTAAATGGAAATTGTAGATTTTTATGAAAGATTAGAAATTTGGGATTTTCTCGAGACTTCAGACTGTGGTTATCCTCGTAATGCGTGTTACGACAGCAAAAAATGCCTAAAATTTGAAAAATTGCTTAAAGCCTAATCAAGGTTAATTTTTGATGTTGAATAGCAATATGGAATTGAAATTGGGATTCTAACATCCGAGAATTTGATTTGGAGTGATTCCAAGGTTTTCAAGTTGAGGCAAGACCAATTAAAATATAATATATTGGAAAAATTGTGGAATCATTTTTGAAACTTACCGGACCTATAAATGAATATAAATGAATTGTGGGACCGCAATCGAAACCATAAGTAGGCTTGCTTACAGACCAGAAACGCAAGGAGTTCGCAACGTTATGTCTATACAGTAAGTAAATCCCAATGTAACCTTTACATTATATGATTATAAATCTCATATAAATTAGATTGATCCTTGCTATTGCATTACTTATTGTACATGCATACACGGGAGGGGAGGATAAGGTCAATTCGAGTCTTCTTATAGTGTTTACTATACCATGGTTATAGGGGAGAACACTATATTATGCTTAAGGGGCTAGAGTCGCTGATACTTTGCATCATGTGGTTATCATGATATCATGTTGAACCAGATCATATTCCCAGAGTCTGGAGGAACGGGACTCGTTTAGTTATCCTTTCAGTGCATGATACCTTATAACTATTTATTTACAATTTTCAAAGGATATCAACTGATTATGGTCGTATAACAAAAACATGATGGATTCACAATTGGATTTTACTTTTCTTGGAATATATTTTTCATTTAATCTCTTATACTATTATGCATTTGATTATTACATGTGAACTAGATAGTGTGGGATTTACTTATTTGACATTATCGAATTTTTATAATTAGGTAATAAAAGGTTCGAGCAGTAACAAAAGAAAAGGCACAACTATCATATTTTTATGACTTGCTCAGTTTCATTTTCTCTATGTATGTATTGGTTTTAATATAAATATTGTATAAATGGATTTTTTAGGTTCGTGTTTGGCTAGGACCTCCTTTGGAATGGTTGTAATAGTTTTGTAACTGATTGAGATAATTGCGGAGTAAGGTAATGTTGGTTTAAAGACTTTCATATTCTAAATTAAGATAGAATGAATATATCTATTATATTGATGCAATATATATTGTTAGGGGGTGAATTGTGAGTCCTTCTACATTTCCACCAAGCTAAGCCGGTTTGTTGATGATTTTTGAAAATTGAGTTTTTCGGTGTAGGCTTAGAAACAAAGGAGGTGTTGTCGAAAATGTTTTACAGAATTTTGAAGATTATTTAATTAATCTAAATCAACTTTGAGGTTTCAAATTAACTTCAGGATCCTCTATGGTTGATAAAGTTTTATATTTGATTATTACAAGGCTGAGATTTTGTTTATTTATTGATGTGAGGTTAAAGCTGACTAGATTTTCAAAGGATTAAAGTAATCTATGCTGATCAGATGCCCTAACTAGATTGGGTTTGTTAATGTTGGTATCAAAGCCTAGGATTTGGAAACAAATCTTGTTGATTGAGGTTAAGTCAATGATTAGTTGTGAAGTAAAGCGTTGGAATAGGAGTAAAAAATTTAAAAACTTTATGATTATGTTGTGTGTGTTTTATATTATTGAGATATTGATGGATATAGTTGTGCTGAACCATGTTTCTTGTAATCTTCGTTGCAACACACTATGAGTGGACAACAAGAGTGGGGTTAGTTGCTAAATATCTTACGAGCATAGGTGGTAGCCCAAGCACCTGTGGTTCACGTTGCTTACGAAGTTCTTATTGCTACTCCAGCTGCTCAAGAGGAGCAAACCACATCTGTTGTTCATCCCGGAGTTGAACCGGTAATTAAAGTTTCAATTCAGCGTGATCTAGCTACTGCTAATGGTATTTCACGAGAGGAAAGGTGGAGGACAAAGTTTCAAAAGTACAACCTTATGTACTTTTATGGCAAACTTAACTTGAGGACTGTGGAGACTTGGATCCTCATTTACAATAAGCTTCATAACAAGTTGCGTACTAATGAACACTTGAGAGCTTTGATACCTTCACATTATATTCAAGGCGATGCTAAGATTTGGTTGAGATCTTTACATTACTGTCATCATGTCTTTGATACTTAGGGCGACTTTCTAGAAGAGTTCACTTAGCAGTACTTTGATGAGAGCATGATCCTAGAAAAGAAACTAGAGTATGATTATCTAGTTTAAGGAAACATGCCATTATCTTAGTACGATGCTCAATTTAATTATCTGTTGAGGTTTACTGGAGAGTCACGAATGACAAATAAGGAGAAGATTAACAAGTACATGTATGGGTTATATGAGGAACTTGACATTGCCATATCGATGAGTAAGCCAAGTACTCTACGAGAGGTTCATGATAGAGCCAAAGCTTATGTGAAAATACAGACTTTTCAATGAGAATCACGACGATATCAAGGCATCATGGAGTTAGGACAGGGCTAAGGTTTTAAGGGTAAGAAAATATTTCCTTTCTGGTTTGACCCAAAATCTCAGAAGAAAGGGAGAACTAGAGGACCACCATTCACACCGACGACACTTGTTGTCCTATCATATGTACATCGTAATCTTTTTTTGAGTACAACCAGGAAAGAATCTGAGATGACACAAGCAGGTTTATGACAAACTCAATTATAGTTTTTTAAGCCTTTAGGTTGTAGTGGTGTACCTCAGTCCAAGAGGAGTGGAGGTAAGGTATATTCTGTGGGCTGTAAACCTAGTTAACCAGGAAAGATCTCAGAGTCAAGGTATGATTCAAAGATCAGCACCTAGTTAGGCATATTCTGTGGGCTGTAAACCTACGGTTACTTGTTTCAGTTGCGGGCAATAAGGTCATTATAGTTGAGAATGTTCAAAGTATCTGAGCTCGATTATTTGTTATAAGTGCGGGAAGAAGTTACATATTCCAAATTTTTTACAAAACTTTTGGGGTCATCCTGTAGCTTGACATAGTCTTAGCTGCTGACTTATGAATGTGTACAGGTGATAATACAACCAGATTTTAAGGCAGACCATAATCATATTGAAGGTACTAATTTTGTTTATGTTCATCCTATACATGTTTTAATTGATTTTGGCTTTACAATTTCTTTTATAAAGGGTCGTGTGGTAACAGAGTTAGGGTTAACTCTGATGCAAATCCCTACTCATCTTGTCCTCAACACGATAATTGGGGAAAAGTGTACCCTCACTTTATGTGTGAGAAATGTGTTGTTGAGATCTTTGGACACGAGATTGCCATTCATCCATGTGTGTTGAAGTTTCTAAAGTTTGATGTGTTGTTGGGAATGGATTGACTAGCGGCTTATCTTGCACATTTGGATTGTTTCCATAAAATAGTGTTATTTTATTTTCCTAGTTGTTCAGTTTTTAGGTAAATAGGAACATCATCTAGGTTGCCTTAGACTGGAGGTAGGCTAGCTACTGGGGATGAAATTGAAGTTCTAATCAGAAATATTAGTACAAAGGCACGACCCGAAATTAAATTGTAGGAGGTCCCTGTTGGTAATGAATTCTCTTATTTGTTTCCTGATGACTTACCTGAAGTTTCATCTTCGAGAGAGATTGATTTTGTTATTGATTTAGCTCCTACAACTAAACCAATATCTATTCCTCCTTATAAAATGTCTCCAAAAGAGTTGCAGGAGTTGCAAAAACATTTGGAAGAGTTGCTTGATAAAGGGTTTGTTCACCAGATATGTCACCATTGGGTTACCAGTCATTTTTGTGAAAAGGAAAGGACGATAGTTTGAGGTTTTGCATTGATTATATATAGTTGAACACTTTCACTATTATGAAAAAACCACATCCTCAAATTGATGATTTTTTGATCAACTAAATGATGCCAAATTCTTTTCTAAGATTGATTTTCGCTCTGGTTGCCATCAGCTCAGCGTTCGGGAAGATGATATGCAAAAGGCAACTTTTAGTACTAGATATGGTCACTTCGAGTTTATGGTAATGCCATTTGGATTGACTAATGCCCAGCTATGTCTATGGATTTAATGCTGAGAATGTTGAAGCCATATTTGGATCACTTTGTGATAGTTTTCATTGATGATATCTTGATCTACTCCAAGACTCATGAAGAAGATGAACATCATCTTAAAATTATTCTCCAAACTTTGAGAAATCATACGTTGTATGCCAGATTTTGGTTGTTTAAGGTGAAATTTTTTGGTTTTTTGGTTAGTACGGAAATAACTTCGGTGGATCCAACTGAGATTGAGGCTATCATTAGTTAGTCATAACCTACCATAGTATAAAGATATGGAGTTTTTCGGGTTTGGATTGCTATTATCATGGATTTGTGAAAGATGTTTTCAAGATAGCTGCGCTAATCACTTAATTAACCCAAAAAAATGTTCTATTTGTTTGGTCAAAAGAATGTGATGCTGATTTTTAGGAATTGAATAAGCGTTTTACTTCAACATTAGTTCTTCTATTACCTGAATCGGGGAAAAGTCTTACAGTTTATACTGATGCATCAAAATTGAGTTTAGGTTGTGTATTAATGTTGGATTGTAGGGTAATTGTTATGCTTCTCAACAATTAAAGACTCACGAGAACAATTACTCTGTTCATGATTGGGAACTAACAGTGATTGTGCTTACTTTGAAGCTGTGGAGACACTATTTGTATGGGGAAAGTTTCATGCTATATTCAGTCATAAAATTATAAAGTACTTGTTTTCTTATAAGGAGCTGAATATTAGACAACGATGATTGTTTGAACACTTGAAAGACATTGATTTTAGTCTTGAATACCATCCGAGTAAAACTAATGTTGTCACAGATGCACTGGCATGAGGAATGTTGAAACATTATGTATAACTATCTGATTGACTTACGATTATGATTTACTCAAAAATGTCATTGCTATGACTTTGTTGAAGATTCTTGATGCTGATGATGAACCGACTTATTCTTACATCACAGTACAAACTGCCTCTTTTCAAAAAGTGATAGCGTGTCAAAAGACTTATATGAATTATGGGATGTTCAAGGGATTTGCTGATGTCAGTAATAATCCAAATTGGGCTAAGTCTGCGGGTCAGAGTTTGAGGCTTAGAGGCAAATTTTGGAATCTATCAGTGGCTGAAATTCGGGATGAGATATTAAGATAATCTCATCAGATATAACATTCATCTTGGCAGGACCAAAATGTATTATGATATGAAACGATTGTATTGGTGGATAGGGATGAAAGCGGATGTGGGTGACTATGTGAGAAAATGTGAGATTTGGCAACATGTTAAGGCTGATCAGCGAAAACCTGAAGGTGCGTTGCAGCCATTTCATATACCTCAATGGAAATGGGAACATGTTACGATGGATTTCGTTACTCATCCGCCTACTTCTCGGAGAAAACATGATGCGGTTTGGATTATTGTTGATAAATTGACGAAGTCTGCTCATTTTCTTCCTATGTCAATTTCTTATACCCTTATATAGTTGAGCATCTTTATGAGTGAGAGGTTGTTCGCTTGCATGGGGTGTCATTGATGATAGTTCTTGATCGGGATGCTCGGTACACATCAAAGTTGTTGCAGAGCATGCAAGAATAGTTCGACACTTAGTTACATTTCAGTATTGTATTTCATCCATGGACGGATGGTTAGACAAAAAGATTGATCCAGGTGTTGGAGGACATGCTTAAGGCTTGTGTACTGAAATTTAAAGGTTCATTAGAAGAATACATACCTTTGTATGAGTTCTCTTACAATAACATGTATCAATCGAGTATCAACATGGCTCAATTTGAGGCTTTGTATGGGATACCTTATCGTTCTCATGCCTATTGAGCTGAACCGGAGGATTTGGTAGAGTTAGGGCTAAAGATGGTTCGAGATCATGCTTAGGTTGTTCAACATATTCATTTAAGATTGAATGCGGCTTAGGAAAGGCATAAAAATTAATATGATATCTATCAATCGGCTGTGGAATATAACGAAGGATATTAGATTTATTTGAAACTTTCCCCTGGAAAAGCCATTACAGGTTCGGATTGAAAGAAAAGCTATCGCCCATATTTATAGGACCTTTTGAGATTGTGAAATAGGCTGGGAAGGTTGCTTATAGACTTCCATTACCGCCTCAGTTAGCCAAAGCTCATAATGTATTTTCTTGTATGTATGTTTAGGCGGAAGGAACTTGATTCGCATCACATAGTAGAATATAATCTATTCGATTCGCAGGGTAATGTCTCATGAAGAGCAACCTACTTTGATTATAGATAGGAAGGTCCAAAAGCTTCGAAATAAAGAAATTTCACTTGTCTGGGTTAAGTGGCAATTCACAGTGATTCGAAGCTAACTCGGGAACGAGAAGCGTACATGAGAGAGCATTTTTCGAATCTCTTTTTGTGAAGGTAAATTTGCTTTCAATTTTAGTTTCGAGGACAAAATTTTTATTAGTTATGAAGATTGTAAAACCCCAAAGTTTTTAAATCGATAATTATGGCTAATCAGATATTAACAAAATCTAATTATGGTTTAGGCCGCAAGTTAGGAGCTATGGACATGTGAACTAAGATTTATATGTAATTTTATTATTTTGTAGTATTTGCCTAGTATTTTGTACTATAATATTATAATATTTTGCAAAAATAGATTTGACCGAGTAAATTCGAAGCTTACAGGGTTTAATCTCAAGATGCGGGTCGAAATAGGTCCCGAGAAAATTAAAATGTTGACCTGAACCATTGTTTCGAATTTCGTGAAAAATTAATGGGTTTAAGTTTTAATATTTTAAAATTAAATTTAATTGGACTTAACGAGCTGACGTGGGCTGTACACCTCGATTTATGTGTGAGACGTGTTGTTCGAGAGTTTCAGAGCACATTGGTAAATTCTTCAATTTTTTGTCGAATTGGGGTAAAGAAAAAATAGAAAAATGGCAAATTACCTATAAGGGTATAAGGGATGTATAGGGAAGGATAAAAATTGAGAGGTAAATGGGTAATTTGAATAGCCACATTTTAAAATCGAAATCAACGGGGGCTTCCCTTTCGTTTCTTCATCACTTTCAACTGGATCACTATTTTCATCATTCCCTTTGCTCCCGTTAGTCCTCCCGATTTTTTCTTTCCATATCATTTCTCATTTAGATCCCTCTCACTTCATTGTTTTGAGCTTGGAGTCAAATTGAAGGGTGGCTACTGTGGTGGTGGTTGTATCGTTGAAGGTAAGGTTTAATTGAAAATCAAATTTTTTATTTTAGGAACTGTCAATTAAGTAAGGGACTGATTACTGAGTTTGAATAGAGAGAAGAGTTGGATTGTTTGTTGTTGTTGATTGTGAGAAGAGAAGAAAAGATTGAATCTGTTGATTCAGTAAAAAATAGAAAACAGAGAGGAATCGTTGAGGGGGGAGATGACGGGGGAGGGGGTTGAGGAAGACGATGTGGGGAAGGGGGAAACCTCTAGATTCCCCTGCCCAAAGCTCAGTGATCCAATTTAAAAAATGAGGAACAAAACTTAGAAGCAAGCTTCTCTATTTCGTTCCATCGACAAGAAGGGGATGACCCCAAACTAGGCCAAATCGGGTGTGGTTCAGGGAATAAATCCCTTCCCATATATAAAATAAAAAAATGTTATACAAATTAAAAAATTGAAAACAAAAATCCCTACAAATTAAGGAAAGTTCCAAAAAATGGAAATTTTGGGTAAAAATGGAAATTGTGGATTTCTATGAAAAATGAGAAAGTTGAGATTTTCTTGAGACTTTATACCAGGGTTTTCCTCGTAATGCATGTTACGACACCGAAAATGCCCAAAATCTTAAAAAATTTAAAAAGCAATTCAAGGTTAATTTTTGTTGCCTAACAACATTTTGGAGTCGAAAGTAGGATTCAGACATCTGAGTGTTTGATTTGGAGTGATTCTGGAGTTTTCTTGTCAAGGTAGGACTAATTAAAATATAATAAATTGGAAAAAAATTGTGGAATTGTTGTGGAAACCTACCGGACCTATAAATGAATCGTAGGACCGCAATTGGAACCTCGTATGGACTAGCTTACTAATTCAGAGGGCAAGGAGTTTGCGGTGTTGTGTCTATACAGTAAGTAAATTCCATAGTAACCTTTGCATTATATGATTATAAAATTTGTATAAATTGCATTGATCCTTGCTATTGCATTATTTGTTGTACATGCATACACGGGGGGGAGGGGGTGGAGGATAAGGTAAATTTTGGTCTTCTTATAGTGTTCACTATACCGTGGTTATAAGGAAGAAAACTTATTATGCTTGAGGGACTGGAGTCACTGATACTTTGCATCACAAGGTTATCATGAGATCACGTTGAACCAAGTCATACTCCTATAGTCTAGAGGAACGAGACTCGTTTGGTTATGCATTCATGCATGAGTCCTTATTATTGTTTACTTACCACTTTCGGAGGATATCAACTGATTGTGGTCGGATAACGGAAACAGAATGGATTCACGATTGTATTTAAATTCCTTGGAATATTTTTTTTTGTTTAATCTCTTATATTATTACGCATTTGATTATTATAGGGGAACTATATAGTGTGGGATTTACTTATCTGACATTATCAAATTGTTTTAATTGGGTAATCTCAGGTTTGAACAGTGGCAAAGGAAAGGGAAAGCTGTCAGATTTTCTATGACTTGATCAGTTTTATTCTCTCAATGTATGTATTGTTTTTTATATGATATATATTTTATAAATGGGGTTCTGGGTTCTTATGTGGTTAGGATCTCCTTCAAAATGGTTGTAAATGTTTTGGGACGGATTGGGATAACTATTAAGCTAATGTAATGTTGGTTTAAAGATTTTGATATACTAAATTAGGTAAGAATGAATATATCTATCCTATTTGTGCAATATATATTGTTATGGGTGGATTGTTAGTCCTTTGACATTTTTACCAAGCTTAGCAGGTTTTGTTGAAGACTTTCGAAGGTCGAGTTTTTGGGTGTAGGCTTAAAAATAGAGGAGGTGTTGTCGAAGATTTTTTACAGAATCTTCAAGATTATTTAATCAATCATATCTAAACAAGCTTTGAGGTTTCAAATAAACTTTAGGATCATCTATGGTTGAAAAGGTTTTATATTTGATTATTATGAGGCTAATATTTTGTTTATTTATTTATGGAGGTTAAACCTGACTAGATTATCAAGGTATTAAAGTAATCTAAGTCGGTCAGATGCCTTAATTAAGTGGGGTCTGATAGTGTCCACTAGCGGTTCACATCATATCAAGAGTGAGGGATTCGGTCAACAGGTTCTTGCCAATAGCTAGCAAGCATTGAAATGGAACAACGAATTATATTTATTACTATTCCTTTATTGTATATCTATTGACAACCTCTTTGCATGATGAACATGTTTTATTTATGATTTTGCGAATCTTACATATATGCCACTGTTTAATGACTTATGAATCTTGCTTTAATGCCATACATCAATGGTTCTTTACTCGTTTATGAAAAAGAGACTTGGTTCCATGTTTAAACTTAATGCTTATTTATTTGATCTCAACTTCATGCTAGTTCTTGCATGTTTATTAAATAGTACTTGCATACTTGATGGTGGAGTAGGTTTTCCGCTTATTAAGACATGTTGTCTATTTTAGCTCACCCCATTTACTCTATAGGTACATCCACATCCGCGTTAGCTCGAAACAAAGGAAAGACACATGCTTGAAGCTTTCCTTTGTATTGCGAGCCATGCATGCTACAATTATATAACTATTTACTCTTTAGAATAATGAATTTGGGTTGTAATTTAAAATAGGCTATTGGGTAGTTTAAACATCTCTTTATCATAGTTTAAACATCTTGGAAGCTTTTTGGAAGGACTGAACTGTCAGTCCCCTCATCATTTAGACAACTGACCAGCCTAGATTATCTTAATTCCTTAATAATCTAGTCAGCTTAATCTAGTCTACAACTTTGACCTCAAAATAATATTATTTCAATCCTTTAAAAGGTTCTAAAACTAAATTTATATTCTCAATGAAACTCAATTCATGATTTGTTCAATTAGAGCAAATTAGGAAATCATATAGATTATTCTCCATATTTTGCAAAAATTTCAGCAACACCTCCCCTAAAAGTGGTCTGTCGAAAAACTTTCATCTAATGACGGTTGAATTTGAGAGAGGCCTAAAAGGACTCACAACTTGCCGCAGTTCACAATATATAACAAATTCAACTTTACAACCTAAATTAGAGTCTCCGAAAGCTTAATTACATCTTTACAATCCCAAAGTAGACCGAAGTTGAAATAATCTAGTCTTAAATTATTTTAAACTAGTTTAGGAGACTCTCGTAGCCATTCCATGAAACTTCACATCCTACACTCACCCCAAGAATCCCAGAATAATATATATTTATATAATCAATTTAAAACAAGAATTTGCTTTAAATTTTGAAAACAATCACCGCAATCTTCGAGTCTTGTCCATTCGTCCCTTGTCTTCATATAGAATCTGAAATCATCAAAAACAAATCGACAATCTCAGGTAAGTAAACATCTACACTAATTTCTACTTCTGTAATTTTTAGTCTGATACATGGAGAAATGTAATAGCATTTCCGAAAAATCAATAAAATATATGCATTAACATGACATGCAATCCACTTTGTTTCTGTCTTCTAATTATAATCAGATGTTGACTTCCAAAATAGTATGAAGACAGTATTAAAAGATCATGAAATGCAGAGATAACTTGTCGGTGTTTGACTCTGAAACTAGTCTCACTAAAGAGCGTTTGAGGTAGGATTAAAATCTAAATTCAAGCAAACTTGACTCAGGAACCAGCTTATCCCCCTCACTCTCTCCGTGCATGCATGACTAAGAATGATAAAATGCAATGCATACTATGATGCAATTAAAGGTACAAAGATATTCTATAAATAGTAAAAGTCATTATAGGGTTTACTTACCACCAAACTAACTCAAAGTTGGTTGCGAAGCCTCACACAACGTTCCTCGGCTTTTAAGTACTTTGAACCTATTCCCCGTGGCTCGTTCAGAGTAGTTTTGGAATCCTTTACGTTACCTAAAATCATTGAGAAATCAGAATAAGATCCATGTTTAAACATCTTAATGTTTCGATAAAGTTTCAAGTTATTTTAACATTCACGAGTCTTAAAAACTCGGAATCACTCCAAATCAACTCCTCAAATGTTCGAATCTGAATTTCAACTCCAAATTGATGTTCGACATCGAGAATTAACCTTGAGAAGGCATTAAGACAATTTTTCAAATTTTTTGATACTTTTGGGTATCGACACGTGTTGAGCGTGCACATTAGTTTCTTGTATTTTTCTATTATTTGTAATAGTGGTAAATGAGATATCGTCTCCATAGAGATTTTGCTAACTTCTAAGGAAAATATTTTTTTCTTATTTTTCTTAATATAGTTAATTTAATTAAACGGGAATTAAAATACCAAACAATTGAAAACTATAACTACTAACTTAATTAACAAAACTAACAAAACTAACTCAAACAATTCAATGCAAACTAAATTAAACAATATTCAAATTCAATATAATGTAAATATCTAAACAAACATCTAAACAAACCCCCCACTAAACAATGTGATATACTTAGATTGCATTCAAACACTAGAACATAAAATCACTTCATAACATACTTATAATTATATCACATGGAATCTTAGAATCATTAAATCCTAATTCATAATAGGTTGATAGCCTTTAGCCAGCCACCGATTTTTCTATATTCAATGGAAAATAAGCCATATTCTCATCATTGTAGATCTACCCATTAGATAAAACACAATAAAATAAACATACAATAGCATTAACACTAAATGAAAATCATGCCTTATCTAAATCAAATATTAATAAGAATATGCTAATTAATAAATAACTTAGAACACAATCAACTAGAACATCCACTTGGGAATATAACCTTATAGATTAATTCTAGTTACGACTTCTATAATTGTTGTCAATAATCATAGACATAGATTTAGAATCAAAATACCACAATACATATTTTCTACTATGCATATAAATGATTCCTTAATTATAACTATATAACAATCCAAAATATATACTTGTCTACGGTTTGTTTATATTAACAAACTACTCACTCATGCTCAAAATAATAACACAATAATATAATTGAAAGACATAATTAAATAAATAAATACCTCTTAAATATATCAAAGCTCCAATGTAGCTTCAAACATAGACTAAATAAAATACTAAATTAAGGCTAAAAGAATGCTTCTAAAGAATTTGTAATTGCCTATGAAGAGACTGATTTCGAAGCCTCAGGGTCTTATTTATAGTTTCTCCAACTATAAATATCATAGATAAACTCAAATCCTTCATATTAATCTAAAAAACTCGTAACTCGCCACAATGATTCGTTAGTGGTTCCTAAGTTGTACACAAATCACTGAGTTAATCCTTGAAAATTGGTCTATGTACTCTACTGATTCAGTTGGCGAATTCTTATATATTTTCCAATTCACTGATGATTCACTGACACTTCTCTGGTGCCGATTTTGGTGGCGATTCCTAGTGCATTCATGTATTACTGGATAATCGATAGACCTCTTCTACAGTTGACTATTTTGTTCTTCTTTCACTTTTTCTTCCAGTATTTATTTTCCTAATTAAATCCTGAAATCACAAAAACAAAAGAATACCTAGTGTAATCTCATCATTTATATCTAAAATCAACTTAAATTACACTATAAAACATGTCTAATTATTGATTTGTCAAATACCCACAAACTTAGCACTTTGCTGTCCCGAGCAAAGAAATACTCTTAATCATATTCTCTTTTCATTTTTTATAAACTGATTTCAATCTAATTCGTCTTAATTTTAAATAATAGAAATTTTAAAATAAAAGTACTTTTCAAATGGAAACATATCACCCATAAGTAAATGGAAGTTATGAAAGAATAGAATGATTTAAACAAAATATAACATCCCTTAATGATAACTCAATAACTCAATGCAACACCCTTTAAAACTTATAGTTTATTACCAATGTCAGTACATAATATAGGTTTTCTCAATCTCCATTAATAAGCATGAAGCTTATGATGACTAGTATAGAATCCCAAAACACAAAAACCACTAGATTAATCTTAATTTAAAAAAATACTTTATAATAGCACAACAATCAAAATCAATAGGAATTTTTCCAAGATACCAATGAATATATCGTTTAAAACTTGTTAGATTAAGAAATACTTCATTTAACTTTAGTTTCAAGCACTCGAGCTGAATCTTTTCTTTGAAAAGTTAAAGAACATCCATCTTTTTTATCTTTCATTATTTTCTACTACATCGTAATTATTTTTTTATTATATATTTTTTTGCCTTAGAGTCCCTACTCCATTTCATATGGACATTCTCACATTTTTCCTACTATAGATTTCATGTTGCATTTCCTATGAATCTATATGATTCTCTATATATTTGTAAACTCTTGTTAACACTTCTCACTATCCACTAAAGTTATAGAAAATATTCTTTCTAACTAGTAGAATTTTATTTATTTATAATCCATTTCTTCTTTCAATTATGGAATAATAACTTTCTATATATATACTATAAAAATACATAATTAATAGCCTCTACATTACAAGATTCTTAGAAATATGTTTTGTTCATCTTGCACTATTGTTTCTATCTTTTACTCATTCTCCTAACAAACATAAGGCATTCAATTTGGTGTATACAATAACTAGTAAAGTTACTTAAAAAGGGTATACAAATTGATTCCTTTTATCACAAAATTCACTTGGGTAATAAAAATATCACTTCCATTCAATATCTATTATATATTCATTTTCATTATCATTTTTTTCCTAACTAAAAATAAAGCAAAATGAAATTAATACTTACTTAAATTGAGAAGAAAATTGAAAAATTTCATAAACTTACTCGAATATTTGATCAAAATTTCGAACTTTGGATTAATTCTTGACTTATCTTCTATTTTTCTTTCATTTCCTTGCTTTCATTGCTATCATTTTCATACTTCACCTAAATACCATCAAACTCATTTCAAACATTGTTCTCAAGGTTTTAAAATAAAATTAGGTTTTCAACAAAACAAAAATATCTCGTGAAGTATAAAGGAATTGATATAATCATAAATTGGATAGTCAATATAAGAATAAACTCAATATAGAAATTTCATCAAACAAAGCACATAAAAATTAGAGTATACATCACCAATGTAACAAATATAGCACAAGTGGATCACCAAATCACTTTATAAAATATAACACATGAATTCACACCATCAATCACAAATCAAAAATAGTATTTCACCATAGATTACGAAGTATGACACTTTGGAGTTACAAGTAAGATCTCGAGACATTATCACTCGAGACAAAATGAAGATAAATAAAATAAGGAAATCAATGTCGTCGTCGAAAGTCGCATCGTCATCATCCTCCTTTGGTTCAATCCTCTGGGAATGGTAACTTGCAAAGCATGGTCAATGAGGTGGTAATCCCGACCAGACAGTATTGGGACATTAAGACTACTACTAATCGGTAGCCTCATCTGTGTAGATAGTAAAGGAAGCTGCTAAGCTTCCATTTCTTCTATGACTTCTAGACATCGTTCTCTCCATCCTGTGAATGCTCCTTGTTGAGGCGCTTTGGTTCTCGAACACCAGATCTTGATTCCTTAGAGTTTGCATTCGATTGTACAAAATTGTACCCATAAAGGCTAACTATGACTCTTCCGCGTATAGTCCATCATAGTCCCTAGCAGGTTGCTTCACATTCGAGATCATTTCTAACTTTCGACATTTCTTTCAAAACTCTCCTAATGTAATCTTTGATTTTTCTTCTCTGCTCTATCTCTTTTTGGCTATCTCAACCTTCTCTCTTTCATCTTTTGTGTCTTCATAATCGTTAATTTCTCCATATCTCTCTATAACTTCTTCCGTGATGGTCTTCTCAGGTAAAACATCCATATCAAGCCCTGCCATGTTTACTTGATCAGCTCTACAAAAAGGCATGATCACCAAGGAAAATGTAGTCCGTCATTTTTCTTTGTGGTGATGGCACTACTTATCGACTCGTAGATAATTTTGCCAACATCCAAATATCCTAATTTAATGACAATGTGGTGAAGTAAGGCGGCTTTGTAGTTAACTATCTCATAATATTGCGAGGCTTGGTTGTAAGCTAACGTTGATGAAATAACAAGTTTTAGTGATTTTCCTAAAAATTTGGTGGTAATGTGCTTCGAGTACCTCTCCATATGAAAAATGAATCCATCACCATGGATTGCCTTTAAACCTCCTTTAATTATCTCGGTGGGGTAGTGGTAGTTAATGGCATATTTGAGCGTTGGGTACTAGTCATTTTCTCTTTGGTGAAATTTCGGTAAACCAAAATACCGGTATATTCTAATAGCAAAATAATCTACTATTCTTTTTCTAACTCATGACTCTGTCTTCTTGTCACTTCCATATGCATTTGCACAAAACTCTCTTACTAAAATATCAAATCTTTTTTCACTAGGAACATCATCTAGATCTAAGTGGTTATAGTCCCTAGACAATAATCATTTTTCCTCAATGGTATCTAGGATTCTAGCCTATATTTCAAATCATTCTTCATATTGAATCCCATAGCCGGGATCAACTTCCTATCTTTCATTAAATCATTCTTAAATTTGGTAAAGGCCTTCTCATTGATAAAGTGTTCCTTCCTAAGAACATAATTTCTTATCCCCGTCTGTATTTCTGTTCTACTTCCACTCCTCATCCTTATACTCTTCCTCAAAATGATTGCTAAATGATAGAGGTGGAGTAGGCTATCTTTGTGGTCTAATCCTAAGTGTGTTAAAAGAAATTGACGTGGGTTAGATTTATGAAACTTTGAATTTATTCTTCGTTTCCTCTACTAACTTCCCTTTCCTTTCTCCTACCTCGAACCTTTTCCCTTTCCACTTTTGACCATTTGAATAAGTACAAGTAAACAAATAATCCTATAAGAAACCAAATTGTCGGAAAAGTGTTCAAAGCAAAACTCAACTTATCTATCTAATAAGGAGAAATTCATTGAAAAAGTTGTTTATAAGTCGAGAGTTTGAAATTCATATGAAATTTATCAATAAAACATCATTGATACAAAATAATCATTCGTAAGTAATTCAGATCATGCGATAGATAAACACAAAAACCTTCAAACTCATTTGAAACTTAGTATCAAATTAGTTTGCAGATAAAATTTAATCCATTCGTCGTATACCAAAAGTAGTTCAAAAATTCGATAGCAATTAATATATCATCACACCATTCCTATACTAGTATTATAATTGAAAACATTTGACATCAAAACAAATTTAGGGTTAAGATTTCAAAATTTAGCTTTTAACCTATGTAAAAACTCAAAAATCGATTAAAACACGAAAATATATTCATTAAAAGGTTAGGGTTTTCATTGATTACCTTATAGAAAGTGAATCTTTCAAGATTCAAATTTTAAGCTACTCTAGAACACTCCTCTAAGCACCCACTTGAATTTCCCTTGCTCAAAACTCACCAAATTTTAGGTTGAATGCGTGAAGATTGAGGTGATAATAACTTAAATACACTAAAAACTAGCTTTGAAAGGTTGAATGTAGTTGAAAATTGGTATCTTGATCGATAAGTTGCAATGGTTTGTGATTATGAAATGGATAAATGTGGCGATTTTGGGTTTCAATTTTTAAAAACATGTATTTGTTCTTAGCGAATAAGGGTTTAGGTGGATTCGCATGAACTCGTTGGGAAATCACTAACTAAATTGCTGAAAAATGATCCTCGGTGGTTCAACGATTAGTTCAACGAATCCCAGTTATAAGTTCAAATCGGTGACAAATCGCCGACTTGAAATTACACTAAAAATTTCGCATATAGATCCGATTTTCTCACCGAATTCTAGTATAAACTAGAATCAGCGAGAAATCGCTAACCTATTTTGCTTGTTTTTCTAATTTAATCGATTTTCCATATAATTATCGCATATATGTCTAATTAAATGCAAAATGGTTCAAAATTATTAGAATTTGACTATGATTTGTACTAAACAATAATTTTATTACTATAAATAACCAATTAACTAAAACAATGCATAAATATAATAAAAATCTTCATTTTCTTCTTTTTATTATTTGTAGCTTTAATTTCCTCCATTTTAAGATTAATCTCAACATTATTTGATTGCTTAACCCTCAATTCTAGGGTTATTGTCTTTTGATTTTAAGTATGTTCGACTTGCTTATTCTTTGTCATAGCATTTTTGTCTTCCATTGCTCTTTGCATTAATAACTTATTCTTTAGCTTCATGATGATTTGATTATAAAGATTCACTATCATTAGTCTATTCATTATTAAATTCATCGAATTATCATATACATCTTCATCATTAAAATGAAAAGTGACAATATTGTTTTCGAATTCCATAGATATTATTTGAACTAGATATCTAACTTTGTTTTAGTTATTTTAAGAAATGGTCTTCCTAAAAGTATAGGTGGAGATTTAGATGATCTTGAGTCTCCCCTTTCCATAACATAGAAATCAACTGGAAATACTAAGTCATTTACTTTTACTAAGACATTTTTTAGTAAACCATAAGGTTTAATAATCTTGTTATCACTAAGGTAAGATTAATAGGTTTATTAGTCAACGAACCAATTTTCAATGACTTGTATAGTTTAAGTGACATAACATTATTAATGCTCGAAAATCACAAATACCAAAATCTATAAAAGAAGTTCCTAATGTGATAGGAATTCAAAACATTCCTAGATCGGAATATTTCTCATGTAGTTTCTTTTTAATTAAAGCAAATACCTTTTGTCCTAAGTTTTCTTTAGATTCTTCAAAAAAATTATCCTTTAATTCAAAAAATTCTTTCAAAAGTTCATCATAATTACAAATTTGCATTATTGATTTCATCAATGGTTTATTGATTCATATTTTCCTAAACGCTTCAAGAATACGAATACATATCTTCATTTAAATTATCGGGAATCTTATCATTTTCATCCTTATCAATTAACTCAGAATTTTGTAAAGATTTTTCATATGCTTCAACTTTGGCTAAATACCATGGGTATAGGCTTTCAAGAAAAGGTGTGTATTTCGGTTGTTGTTCACCATCCATTCTCTAGTAGGAACGACATTAGCCATCATTTCTTCTTCTTCTTTTTTTTTCAATAGTTTTATGTGTTTTTTATTACTCTATTTAAGTATTTTTCTAGTTATAGGTATGTCTTTCTCATCACCAAATGAAACATTAACATTTGATTGATTGGTAGGAACAATAGTAGCTTGAGTAGGCGTTTTAGCTTGATTTCTTTATTGAGTACTTAACCTATTATTTGTAAATTCATTTGACTTAACTAATTTTTGAGTTCATTAATAGTATTATTAGTCTTAATCTAATTTTGAGAAATCTGTGTAAAGTTTTGATGACTTTGGTTCATAAGATTATGCAAGATTTGCTTTAAATTTGGATTTCGTAGGTGAGCAATTTGTTGAAATTGCTTGACTAGGTGCTAATTGCACATAAGCTTTTCGTTTATAAGTATTATAATTTTGATTTTGAGGACCATAACTAAGATTTGAGTTTGGTCTTCTAGGATAATAAGTATTATTATGATATTGATTTCTTGGGGGACCGAGAAAATTGGTTCATTATTGCATTAACCACTTCCATATTTTCTTTATGTAAAGTATGACACTTGTCCATAAGATGTGTAACCTCGTTTGCAGAATCCACAAGCTTTAATTTGATTAGATCTATAATTAATTAACAGCTTAACCATCTAAGATAATCATCAATTTTATCATTATACACATTTTTTCATCTATTATCAACTTCATAAAGTTTCTTTCTTGATGATTCAACCTTTTCACCATATTGCTAAGATTATTTTGTCATTTTATTAATTGCTTCTTTGTTAAAGTTGGTGTTGTTAAAAATAAAGATCCACCACATACTATGTCTAATAACCTTTATTCAAAGTGATTGAGTCC
Source organism: Stephania cephalantha (assembly GCA_039657325.1). Lineage (NCBI taxonomy): Eukaryota > Viridiplantae > Streptophyta > Magnoliopsida > Ranunculales > Menispermaceae > Stephania > Stephania cephalantha. The sequence continues at coordinate 25,671,910 of CM077573.1, forward strand.
TTCATAAAAATATTCCATTAAAGTTCTTTGAGTATATCCTTGTTATGGACAAGAAGAAATTAATCTTTGTAATCTATCCAAAAATTCATTAAAATTTTTATCATCTTTAATCTTTGCAACTTTGATTTGTTTTCTCTAGGAACTAATATTTTTAGCAAACATATATTCATCTAGGAAATCTTCTAACATTTGAGTCCATGTAGTTATTGAATCTTGTAGGAGATAGAACAACCAATCTTGTGCTTGATTTTTCAATGCAAAAGGAAAAGCTTCAAGTTTGACTTGTTCTCGAAGCACATTCTTTTAGTTTCATCCCGTTGAAATTATGTTGATATTTCCTTATGAATTTATGTGGGTCTTCATTGTCTTTACCATAGAAGTTAGGTAAGGCAATAAAAATACTAGATCTAAAGAAATTCATCGGAGTATGCTATGCACATAGGCTCATATGCGATAAATTTTTGATTTGCTTGTCTAAAAGTGAGTTCTCTATTATTTTTGTTATTATTATTAATAACTCTATTTTCATTAATATTACTAGTAACATTGTCATTAATATCATTGTTGTTATCCTCCATTCTATTAGCTAAGTTTTCCTTAAGTTATTGTCTTAAACTTCGATTAAAAGTTCTATCTATTTCAGGATAAAATAGATGTAAAGATCTTGTAGAATTTACATGACGAAGTGTGTAGATCATACGTCTAAAATCCTAAGAAATTATTTGAAATTCGCCGGCAACAACGCCAAAAATTGATAGTGTCGAGCATGCGTAATAGTTTCTGTATTTTCTTATTATTTGTTTTAGTGGTAAATGAGATATTGTCTCCTCATGGATTTTGCAAACTTTTAAGTATTTGTTCTTGTTTTTCTTAATTTAGTTAATTTAACCAAACGAGTATTAAAATATCAAACAACTGAAAACTATAACTATTAACTTAATTAACCAAAACTAACTAAAATAATTCAAACAATTCAATGCAAACTAAATTAAATAATATTCAAATTCAATATAATGTAAATATCCAAAAAAAATCTAAACAAACCACCACTAAACAACGTAATATACTTAGATTGCATTCAAACACTAGAACATGACATCACTTCATAACAAAGATAAAATCATATCACATGAAATTTCAAAATCATTAAATTCTAATTCATAATACTAGTTACGTAATATACTTGGATAGCCTTTAGCCAACGACTAATTTTCCTATATTCAATGGAAAATAAGCCATATTCTTATCATTGTAGATCTACCTATTAGATAAAACGCAATAAAATAGAAATAGGATAGCATTAACACTAAATGAAAATCATGCCTAATCTAAATCACATATTAATCAGAATATGCTAATTAATAAATAACTTAGAACACAATCACTTAAAACATGCATTCGGGAATATAGCCCTATAGATTAATACTAATTACTAATTCAATAATTGTTGTCAATAATAATAGACATAGATTGGAATTAAAATACCATAATTCATATTTGCAACTATGCATGCAATATCAATCTTCATTAGTTGTAATCCAAAATACATACATGCCGACAGTTTGTTTACATTAACAAATTGCTCACTCATGTTGAAAATAAATAATACAATAATATAATTGAAAGACATAATTAAATAATTGAATACCTCTAAAATAAATCAAAGCTCCAATGTAGCTTCAAACATAGACTAAATAAAATACTAACTTAAGGCTAAAAGAATGCTTCCAAAGAATGTGTAATTGCCTATGGAAAGACTGATTTCGAAGCCCTATGGTCCTATTATAGTTTCCCTAAGTATACATATCATAGATAAACTCAAATCTTTCATATTAATATAAAAAACCCGTAACTGGCCTTAGCTATTTGTTAGCGATTCCTAAGTTGTACACAAATCACTGAGTTAATCACTAGATATTGGTCTCTATACTCCACCGATTCAACTTGTAAATTATAGCATATTTTTTTAATTTGATGATGATTAACTGACACTTCTCGGCTGTCCAACACTCACCCCAAAAATCCAAAAATAATATATTTAAACAATTTAAAGTAAGAATTTGCTATAAATGTTGAAAATAATCAACACAATCTTTGAATCTTATCCATTCGTCCCTTGTCTTCATATAGAATCTGACATTTTCAAAAACAAATCAAAGATATCAAGTAAGTAAACATCTACACTGATCTATACTCCTGTAATTATTAGTCTGATACATGGAGACATGTAATAGCATTTTTAAATAATCAATAAGATATATGCATCAACATGATATGCAATCCACTTTGTTTTTTTTCTCCTAACTATAATAAGATGTCGAAGTCCAAAAATAGTACGAATACAGTATTAAGAGATCATGAAATATAGAGATAACTTATATGCGTTTGATTCTGGAATTAGTCTCACTAGCCGGCGTTTGAGGTAGGAGTGAAATCTAATTTCAAGCAAACCATAATCCGAACAAGCTATCCCCCTCACTCTCCTCATGCATGCATGACCAAGAATGATGAAATGCAATGCATATTATGATGCAATTACAGGTACAAAGATATTCAATAAATAGTAAAGATCACTATATGGTTTACTTACCAGCAAACCAACTCAAAGTTTGTTGCGTAGCCTCACACAATGTTCCCCGTCTTTCACGTACTTTGAACCTATTAGGTGAGAATCGTTTCGAGTAGTTTTGAAATCCATGATGTTATTTGAAATCATTGAGAAATCCGAATAAGTTCCTTTTTCAAATTTCTTAAGGTTGCGACCAATTTTCGAGTTATTTTGATATTCCCAAGTCTTAAAAACCTTAAATTACTACGAATCAACTCCTCGGATGTTCAAATTCTAATTTTGACTCTAAATTGTGGTTCGCCATCCAATATTAACCTTGACTAGGCTTTCAAACTATTTTCCAAATTTCTAGGCATTTTTGGGTATCGTAGCACGTATTACGAGGAAACTGCAGTATAAATCCTCAAGAAAATTCCAAATTCTCTATTTTTCATAGAAATATATAATTTCTATTGGCTTAGCCCAAAAATATAATTTTTTTGATTTTTGTATCTCCATTTTTTTGTAATTTTTCCAAATATCCAGCTTTTCTTTTTCTTTTTATTTTTATGAGGAGGGTTTAACCTGTGAACCGAACCCGATTTAAGTGAATCAGACTTAGTTTAAGTAAACCGAACCCAATTCAGTTCAGTTTGGGGATCAAACCCTATCTTTTTCCTCATTTTTGTCTACTTGCAGTTCGATCCTTTTTTTTTTTCGATTTTTCTCATTTGGAATTAGGTTAACCAAACCCCTAGGCATGACTGGCAGGTGAGACAGATCCCTTAGCGTCTCCTTCCTTGAATGAACTACCTAACAGTTCGTCTGAGCCTTCAATCTCCTCTTTTTTATCCACAAAACAACAACAACACCAACAACAACAACATAACAAGGACGACAACACACACAACTCACCTTTATCGTTGGTTTCGATCTCCATTCTCTCCCTCACCCTCGATCTCAATTCCTTTCTCTCCTTGTTTTGAAGTATTTCGATTTCTACATACACATGAATCGGTGTGTATGTTTAGAATAAATATTATGATTTCCTCAAGATTCACATTGCACGAATCTCGATGTAGATATGATGGTTCCATTTTGTACTTTTTATTTTTCTCGATATATAAGTTGCGTATCTCGAGGTCATTCTTTGTAGCCATTGACTAACCTATCACCTCCCGACCGACTTAGCTATGATCAATACAAACTTTTCTCGAGATTCGCATGCACGAATCTTAAGGACAATTTAAAGAATAGGAACTAAAAGAACATTTCCTTAAACGACACCGAATTTGACATATGAATATATAGATTGATTTCCCTTGTGATGTGGTTGCATGTATCTCGAGACGTGGAAAATCCCTCCAAAATCACCAATCGTCCACTATTCACCTCTTCGATGCTTACACTACGCTTATCTCGAGGTGAATATGAGATTTAACATTGAATTTGATTTAAACTGTAGGATTCATTTTTATATATTTATATATAAGCTATATATATAAATATATATGCACCTATATATTCTCGCGGCTATATATTTGGCACACGCGCCAATGACCACCCTCGAGCGTGCAAACTATTGTATCCCACGCCTGTCACCCTCAACCACTGTGTAACTAGGCGCCGACAAATTTATTAATTATTCTATTTAATTTCATGATTATCTCTTATTTTTAGGTTCAAATTAAATCCCGAAAAATACCCCAAAATTTGCCAAAATTAGAGAAAATTCTTAACACGCTCTGAAACTCACAGACACCGCTATACACTTCAACTTGACCCTATTTCGCATTAAATAAAGTATAATACACCAATTAGTCACGCGACATACAAAAAAAAATATTTTAAACTTATGATCTTCGGTCTGTAACACGTGGATCCCACCTCGGATACTTAAATCCCTAATTAAATTTAAAAATACTTAATTAGTCGCATAATCAAGTTTATGAAATTCTCGGATGTCACATGAACCTATTTAGAATTTGAAACATTTATCTTCTCGATTATAGGACTTACGAAATTTTACTTTTTCTTTATTTATTCATTAGTATTCCATATTGTTATGATGTTATTCTATAGGTTGAAAAAGGTGTGCTAGATTCTTACCTAGGCCTGGTTCAAGCATTGGGCTTAGGTAACTGTGTGAGCCAAGCAACCCCTAGTTTAGGTGAGTGTTATCACAATCGGTCTCTGCAAAATCGCTTAAACAACTCAAAACTGTCTAAACCGCTTGGTCTAGTCTGGTTTTTAAACTCGCAGTTCAGAGGTGTTTTAGAAATTTCAAAATCCATGAGTCAGCGTTTTTTTGGTGGTTTTCACTTCTATAAAATAGTGGTTCACCAAATCAAAGGGCATTTTAAAAATATCTATAAATTTACACCCAAAACCCAAAACCTATTACTGTATTACCAAATTGTATTAATGTTTTAAATGAAATTAGACTCATTTTGAATAAGTTTGTGTATTTCATTGTCTTTTTATTGGATGGTCATGTATGGACACGTCATTTGTTGATGAACATGTATTTTGTTGTATGTTTTGTTGATGGACATGTATAGACTTGTATGGAATGTATAACAATTATTTTGTTGAAAATGTGTAGCGGAAAAACGCAAAACTAGACTAACTAAATTGGACAAACTGCGGTAAGTCTTGTTGCGGTTTTCAGGGTTCATGGTATAGTGGTTGTTGGTGACACTTGTCGAGCGAGTACAATAAATTTCCTTCATATATTATACTTTAACATTTTGTAGAAGTGATAAGTGTGAATCGTCTCCACATAGATTTATCAAACTTCTCTAGGAAAAGGACTTTTAATAATTTTTATTATTTTCACTTTAATTTAATTAATTAATGAAAACAATAATTAAACTCACTAATTCAATCGATAATATAATAATACTTTTTAACTAATTATACTAACTTAACTAACACTATCCAAATTCATTAATATTCAAATAAATGCAATTCAATGATGGATAAATATTTAAACAAACATCTAGAATAATGAAAACATCAATCCATTTTGCATTCACACATGTTACTTCAATCTCATAGTTATGAGCATACTTTATAAAGTATCATAGATCATTAAACTCTAGTCATACGTAAGTAAATAGACTTTAACCAACCATTCGTTCTCCTTATACGGGTGGAAAAATCAAGTTCTAATTTTATTAATCGAACCCTTTGAATACACAAATTCATTAACTTAATGCAATAAAACCGCATTACATTTTAGAAAACTTCGAACTACTAAATCTAACACCTTCGAAAAGCCACTTCGACATTAGATTTAGATCTCGAATTCCCCTAGGATATTAAAATGGTGTTTTCCTTTCAAACAATCTTAGTTACTACTTCAAATAGATAATGAAACCATATATCACAATACAAATTTTAGACTATGCATGCAATACAAATATCATGATTCAAATAAATAGATAATAACCTATTAAATCACATAATCAAAGTATACAATTAATTTTAAAGCAATAAGCACATATTCATCACATTATAACTACACTGCAAAACTAATCTAGTTCATGTTCAGACTTTGTTTAGATTGATCAACTACTCAGTCATAATCTTAAATGAAATTGCAATAATATAAATAAAAGGATTATTTGAAAATACCTCTAAATTAAAATACTTGTTCCCATGTCAATCATACCAAATATAACCCGTACTCGAGTTACTAATCCCTCAGGGGTATTATAGTGGTAAATACGGCCAAATCCACAAGAATTAGGTTTTACTCTTAGTTAACTAAAAACGAATATTATGGGTTTTTTATATAGATTTTTAAGAGAACAATCAATCAACTAATTAAAACTACTTAAAAATTAAAGCGCAAAAAAAAAATTCAATATGAGAAAATACCTAGGTTTACAGTTCCAATAATCCAAGTCAAAGTTCAATAACATGTCATGGTCCTCAATCTTTCCAAAAGATTATTAATTCAATTCCTCTTAGATTCGCTATAGGAAATCGACATCTGCCAAAAATCACTAATTCCCTTAGTCACGATAGCTAGGCTGTCCACCACTAACTACTTCTTTAATTAACACACAACCCTAAACATTCACAATCAAGTTTAATGCATCAACCGCACAAAGTTCCGTGGGAATACTAATCATAGATAACCAGATCGCGTCCGCTTCCAATTTAACCTAAATTTATTTCTCGCACACTTAAGAATTGAAAGGTTAGGATGACTAATGGGTAAGTGATCGACACTTGTATCAGTTCAATTATACAATTACGGGTACGATAGTCCCAATTAACTATAGGTCTTCCACTTAAAAGCTTCAGTGGCTATATACATACCCTAAATATGCACCATAATCATGAAATCAATGAAAAATAATATAGAAGGAATTAAAATAAATTAAATTATAAAAAAAAAAATGTCACATAAACACACTATAAAATCATGAATCTAAACTTGCTTCGCCTCTGACCTAGGAAAGACTACTCAGCTGTACATCATCTTGACGAACTCCTTTAAAAATAATAAAAGCAAAGAGAGATTGATTAGTCTATAGAAGAGAGGAAACTAAACAAAACCCTAAAGTCTATGTAAATAAAACCCTTCAATTTGGTTAGAGAAAGTCAAAATTATGGGTTCTTTAGTGTCTCCTGCGCTTAGGAAAATTTGAGGGATATGGCTAATTTGCTGACTAGGATACGTGGCAGCTGCTCATTGGTTGATTTGTTGTTCTGGCTTACGTGGTAAGCTTTGGTTGGAGGAGACGCTAATGGAGACTATATGAGAAAACATGAGAGCGATACGTGGCTGGCAGTGGGACGGAAGGAACGCACCAAGGAGTCGTGCGACGATATGAGAGACGGTGCAAGCCGTATCTCGAGGCAAATCAAATGGTTTTGGAACGAAGAGAACACGCATAGGAGACATCGCAAATTTATTGGAGTTTGTGTTGCACATATCTCGAGGTAAATCAAATCCTTTACTTCTCACATGTCTTGATCTGGCATGCTAATCTCGAGGCTTGATCTAATGACTGCTGGCATACTATGTGAGAATAGTGTCCTTTACTGCGTCACTCTGTTTCTCCTCTTTCTTAATCAATTTTACACCGTGTGTCTCGAGGCAAATTTGAGGTTAGTTGTTCACACTACATGAATGACTTACACTTAGTAATTTTTGAGACTTTTCTCAACTAATGCACAACACTTCTACTTCTAAACCACCGTAGTATCAACATAGAAAAATGTAGCTCCCACCAAGTTGTATCCACCAAGAACACTTTAAAAGATCCCAATTTATATCATTTTCATCAAATTACCTTCAAATAACTGCAAATATAAATAAAAGAGAAATAGTTAATAATAATAGACTTTAAGATCTTAAAACATATAAAATAAAAACCTATACATATTATTATTACCGACTTATCAAATACTCCTAAATATAGGACTTTTCATGTATCGAGCAAAGGTGTAATTGACGAAACAAAAGCAAACTAGACTCATAATATAGTTATGATCCTAACCAAACTAATCATATACTCGATTCCAAATTCATGGTGTTTCTTTGGTTTACATAGTCGCTAAGTTAACAATCCACTCAAGAAATTTTCAAAGTTAAGATATGTCTACAATCGCAATCCAAACACAATTAAGATCACACTTTAAAGACATAAACTTAGTCAAGACAAAAGCAATCAACTACTCACGAGTTTTCTTGGTCTATAAATTCAAGCACGCAAGTTTACAATATCTGTAAAAATAGCTCTTCAACACTTAGACTTAGTACCAATGAGGATCAATGGGACTTTAAGTAGGTTATAACATGGCTAGGGTATGGTAATAATGAAATGATATAAAGGTAATGCAAAGCATTGGAAAACTAAACTTAAACCGTCATAAGATTTAGAAAACATGAAAGTAGCTTATACTACAATCAATTTCAATTGTCTTTTAATATGTGCATTCCTCACCTTTTTCCAACCACTCGGTTCCCTGCTCTATTTTTTACGAATACCATTTTAGGTGGGTCTCTCTATTCATGACTTGATTTTTTTCATCACAATGAATCTCCCCATTTAAAGATTTCAAGTCTAAGACTAGTTTCTAACTAGGTATAGGATTATAATAGGCTATGGCTATGGGTTTAGCATTGGATAAGAAAGAATTGAAGGTTGGGTTGGCTCCAAATGGTTTAACTAGAGAAAATACTTTATGTAGGCTTATGGCTAAGAATTTTCATTCAAAAATGGCCTAAATCATTTCCCAAAAAATGGTTTATTCATAGGAACTCAGCCTCGAGTAAGTTACACCCTCGTTCTAGCACCCTAGAAATCTGACTTTTTTTTTCACTTGCACAGTTCTGACCGTCTGCCGCCTTTGGTACTAGCACCAAGCTTAATCCTCATACTATGTTCCTAATATGAAATCATAAAAATGCCAGGCTACAGGCCAAAGTGAGTGTTTCTCTTAATTTTCTCTATGTTTCAAGTCAAAAGGCAACCATAGTTTACTCATCCACAACCAAAGACATGAAATCAAGTTTCGAGTGACTCTAAACGACTATAACAATAATAGAAACTATACTAAATACATGCATGAAAATGTATCATATCCTAGTGAAATGAAAGATAGAAGTATTAATGGAAAGGAAAGAAATGGAAAGACAAGAAAATGAAAGAAATAACACCTCCATTACCATCTTTCAATAGCATAATTTGAAAATCTTAACGATCATACTTGCAGTCGTTAGCAAAAAGACCCATCCAACACAACCCACAATCCCTAAAACACCCCAAAACTTATTTTGAACCTTGTTCTTATGATTCTAAACAAGTCAAGAGGTTCATATATTAAAACAAATAAGAGGGTGAAAGAACATGATCGATATAGAATTAAGGAAATGATACGAGTTCATGCATAAGAATAAGAGTACTAAAAAAAGAAAAAAAAGAAAACAAATTGAAATTTGGGCTGCCTCCCAATAACGACTTTGTTTACAGTATTTGGCTTGACTTAGTTTGAGTCGGCCAATTAGTATAGATTGGTTCCGCAAATTACGCCTCTATAGTATGACTCGGGAAGTGTTCATAAAAGATCTTCAATTTGTGGCCATTCACTTTGAAAGCATTACTAGTTTCCAAACTCTAAATCTCCACTGCAACTTGATCATATACTACAATCACCACATACGGTTCTATCCACCTCGATCTCAGCTTACCTATAAAAATCTAAAGACGAAATTGAAATAAAAGAACTTTTTGACCAAAATGAAAAGATTTCCTATAGATATTGCGTTCAGGGAACAATTTGGTATTTGTTTATAAATTTACGCATTTTCATACGCATCGTTTCGATTTCCTCCAATTATTAAAGAGTAAGTTTGCTCTCTTTTCCTACTTCATCGAGCTTCATATTATGCTATTTCATAACCCAATAGGATTTATGCTCAAGCTCAACTGGCTGGTGGCACGCTTTTCCAAAGATAAGGCAGTAGTCCAATTGGAGTTTTAAACGTCGTTTGGTAAGCCCAAATCGCATCATCAAGACGTGTAATCTAATCTTTTTGAGTGGGATTCATCATCTTTTTCCAAGATAGATTGGATTTCTCTATTAGAGATCTCTGTCTAGCCAGTCATTTGGAGATGATACGTCGTAGATGTTCTATGAGTGACATTATACTTCCTAAGAAGATTTTCAATCATATGGCTGTAGAAGAGAGTGCCTCTATCACTGATTAGGGTGAGTGTGGTACCAAATCTTGTAGAAACTCATGATTTTAGGAATTCACATTCCACTTTAAAGTCATTAGTGCAGGTAGCTTTAGCTTCTACCTATTTAGACACGTAGTCCATCGCTAAAAGCATGTAAACATTACCGAATGACAATGGAAATGGTCCCATGAAATCAATACCCCATACATAAAATATTTCACAAATATGGATAGGGGTAAGTGGCATTTGGTCCCGATGACCAAGGTTACCAGTTTTCTGATAGTTAGGACAAGTCTTGGTGAACATGTATGAATTATGAAAAATAAAGGGCAAGTAAAACCCACTCTTAAGAACTTTCCTAGCTATCCTACGAGGATCGAAATGGCCACCACAAGCGTAAGTGTGGCAGAATGCCAAGATAGAGTGACTCTCAGTGTGAGAAACATAATGCTTGATAACCTGGTTGGAGCAAAATTTCCATAGGTATGGGTCATCCCATACGTAATATTTTTGCATTGCCCCTAACTTTATTCTTTTGGGCTTTAGAAAGGTGAGGGGAAAGTTTGCCAGAAGTGATGTAGTTCACTAAATCTGCGTACCAGGGAAGATATTCCATAATAGCATAGATGTGCTTGTCAGGGAAGTTATCCACAAGAGGAGTAGGACGTTCACCATTCTCAATCCTGCTGAGATGGTTTGCGACTAAATTTCTTACTCCATTTTTATCTTTAATTGTGATGTCAAACTCCCATAGTAGGAGTATCCATCTAATAAACATAGGTTTAGCATCTCTCTTACTTATAAGGTACTTCAAGGTTGCGTGATCAGAGTAGATAATCACCTTGGTTCCTAACAGATAGGGTTGAATCTTCTTATGTGCGAAGATAACGGCTAGGAGTTCTTTCTCAGTAGTGGTATAGTTCATCTAAGCAGCATCTAGAGTGCGAGAAGCATAGTAAATCACATGTGAAGCTCTCCCAACTCTTTGTCCTAAGACTGCACCCACTACATGATTGCTAACATCACACATAATTTCAAATGGAAGCTCCCAATTGGGGGCTTAAATCACTAGTGTGCTAGTAAGTGAGTCTTTGAGTGCATCAGATGCACTATTACATGCCTTGTCAAACTTAAAAGGCACTTCTTTTTAGAGTAGATGACATAAAGGTTGTGCGATTTCCGAAACGTCCTTGATGAAACGTTGATAAAAAATCAGCGTGTCCAAAGAAAGATCTAATCTCTCGTATATTAGTAGGGTAGGGTAGTTTCTTAATAACGTCAATTTTAGCTTGATCAACCTCTACACCCTTAGCTGAGATAATTCGTCCTAAAATAAGACCCTAGTCCACCATAAAATGACATTTTTTGTAGTTTAGAACCAAGTTTTTCACGATACACTTTCTGAGCAACTTAATCAGATTCATGAGATAATTATCGAATGAATAACCGTATACAGTAAAGTCATTACTTAAGACTTCTATGAAATGCTTAATGAAATTAGAAATATACTTACCATGCACATTTGAAAGGTGGCAGGTGCGTTGCATTACCCAAAGGGCATGCGCCGATAGGCAAAAGTGCCAAACGAATAGGTAAAGGTCATATTTTCCTGGTCTTCAGGTGCTACCAGTATCTGGTGAAAATCGGAGTAACCGTCATGACAGCACTAATAAAAATGGCCAACCAGTCTCTCCAACTTCTGATCGATGAATGGAAGAGGGAAGTGGTCTTTTCTAGTGGAAGCATCCAGCTTCCTATAGTTAATGCACACCCGCCATTCATTCGGAATATGGGTTGGAAACAACTCACCATGTGAATTGGTGACTACTGTGACTCTTATTTTCTTAGGGACCACTTGGACAAGGCTTACCCATTTACTATTAGAGATTGGGTAAATCATGCCACCATCAAGGAACTTTAATATCTCATTCTTTACGACATTTATCATAGGCAGATTGAGCCTCTTATAGGCTTCTCTCATAGGTTTTGACCCGTTTTACATATCTATATGATGCATGCAAGTGGAAGGGCTCAAACCTTTGAGATTCTCTATGGTCTAACCAATAGCTTGTTTAAATTCTCGGAGTACTCGCATGTGTCTCTCCTCCTCTAATTGTGTGAGTTTGGTTGAGACGATCACATGGAGTGTGTCATTCTCACCCAAAAACATGTACTTCAAGTGATCAGGTACAGGCTTCAACTCATGTGTGGGAGCTTGAAAGTAGGTGGTGCTTCATTTTGAGTAGTTACCGTTTGTTTAGGAGCAGACGGGGTCACTACTAACTCATGCTCATCCTCATTTGCTTGGTCTTTGGCATTAGATGGCGTATTGTTCTTTTTGGATCCCTCCAGCTCTTTGCCGCTTCTGAGTGTACCTATATTAGCACTCGCGTTAGAGTACGGTTAAGATTATGAAGTTAACTTTCCCTTATCGTTGAGACGTCCTATTTATTGTGCCATTTGGCCTATTTGAATTTCAAGGTTGCGGACCGTTGCATTAGTATTATTAATGGAATTATTAGTGTTAGCCTTGAATTGAGTTAGATTTCTCAATAATTGGCCCTCTGAGCTATAAGAGCTTTCATCATATCATCAAGTAAGGAGGAGTTATTGGAGGGTGTAGGAAATGGTTAACCTCTGGGGATAAAGGTGTGGTAGTTTTGATTTTGAGGCCTATAACTGAAGTTTGGGTTGTTCCTTGCAGTTGCATGATTATAGGTGTTACCGAATGGGGCTCTAGGCGGTTCCTGGAATTAATTACCCATGGCATTGGCTTGTTGATTGTCCTAAAAGAAAGTATGACATTCATCAATTGCATGATTTATGGCTACACAGAAGCCACGGGTTTGGACTTGCGATTTGCTAAAAGTAAGGAGACGCTCCATCATGGAGGTTAGTTGGTCAATTTTACAGTCAGTAGAACATCAAACTGCTCTTATGGTGAGATTTCGATATGCTGTATCATTAAGATCTCGATAAAAGTGTGACTGATATGCGATGTCCTTGAATAACTATCACTTTTGGGTCGGTGTCTTATCTCGAATGTGACCTCCACATGCATTGTTAATCATCCGTCTTTTTATGGGCATCATGCCAACATAAAAGAAGTGGACTATGGCTTTCTCAATTTAGCCATGCTACGGGCAACTGGTGATCAATCTCTTAAAGCGATCCTAATATGCACCAAATGATTCAACCATTTTCATTTTTATGCTGTATATGTCCTTGATGAGCTGAGCAACTCTATCCTCGGGAAAATACTATTTTAAAAACTCATTTGTCATCTCATTCGAGGAGTTAATGCAACCGGGAGGAAGATAGAAAAGCCCTTCCTTGACTGTATCATTAAGATAAAACTAAAAAGACCTAAGCTTAATCGTGTCCTCATCCATTGTAGAGGGTTTCAAGGACCTGCAGTTAGTTTGAAACTCCTTTAAAAAAGTAACTGGGTTTTTATTTTCTCTTCCATGAAAGGAAGGTAGGAGATGGATAAACCCAGACCTCAACTCAAATTCTCTAGCATTCTCTGGATAACTGATGTAGAGGGGTTGTTAAGCCAAAAGAGCTTGAAGGTCTTGATTGGTGTGCCTCATAGTGACTTGGTGATTTTCAGCTTATGCCATGTCTATAGGATTTTGGCCTTGTTGTTGCCTAAGCTGAGGTTCTCTATTTAAACTTTGGAATGTTCTCTCGGATTCAGGATCAAAAGGCAATAGTGAACCAATCCATTTTGACCGAGTGAGACTAGGGATCATAAAACTAAAAAAAGAAAAAAGAAACCAAACTATACTAAGAATAAAGGAATAGGTCCCCAAAAATGGCACCAAAATTTGTTCACATGTCATTCATGCCAAATATAACTTGTACTTGAGTTACCAATCCCATAAGGGTGTAGTAGTGGTAAATAGGAGGTCGAATCCACTAGACTTAGGTTTTACTCTGAATTAACCAGAAAGAGAAATTCGGGGTTTTTATAAATTTTTAAGACAACAATTAATGAACTAATTTAAACTACTTAAAAATTAAATCTTGCAAAGATTAATTCAATATGAGAAAATACATAGGTCTACAGTTCCACAAACCCAAATCAAAGTTCAATAACATGTCATGGTCCTCAATCTTTCCAAAAGATTATTAAATGAATTCCTCCTAGATAAGCTATAGGAAATTGCCATCGGCCAGAAATCCCTAATTCCCCTAGTCTCGATAGCCAGGACGTCCGCCACTAACTACTTCTCTAATTAACACACAACCATAGACATTCACTAATAAGATATAATGCATTAATCGCATAAAGTTCCATGGGAATAATAATCTTAGATAACCGAATCACATTTGTTTCCAATTTAACCTAGATTTATTTGTCGCACACTCAAAAATAGAAACGTTTTGATGGCAAACGGGTGACTGATCGTCACTTGTATTAGTCCAATCATACAATTACAAATACGATAGACCTAATTAATTATAGGTCTTCCACCTAAAAGCATCACTGGCCATATACATACCCTAAGTTTGTACCATAATCATGAAATAAATGACAAATAAAATAGAAGGAATTAAAATAAATTAAATTATAAATAAAATATCTCACATAAACACGCCATAAACTATGAATCTGAACTTGCTTCACCTCTGACCTAGGAAAAGACTGCTTAGTCGTACATCATCTTGACGTACTCCATTAAAAATAATAAAATAAAAGATAGATTGATTTGTCAAGAGAAGAGAGGAAACTAAATAAAACCTTGAAGTCTATATAAATAAAACCCTTCAATTTGGTGAGAGAAAGTCAAAATTGTGGGTTCTTTAGTGTCTCGTGCGCCTAAGAAGATCTGAGGGTTATGGTTGATTTTCTGCCACGTGGCAGCTACTTATTATTTGATTTGTTGTTTTCGCTGACGTGGCAAGCTCTGGTTGGAGGAAACCCAGGTGGAGACGTGTATGAGTGAACGGGAGAGCGCACGTGGCAGGCAATAGGACGAAAGGAACACATCAAGGAGTCGTGCAAAGATATGGGAGACGGTGTGAGCCGCACGTCAATGCAAATCAGATAGTTTTGGAATGAAGAGAACACGCATAGAAGATACGACGAATTTGTAGGAGTTTGTGTTGCACACATCTCGATGTAAATCAAGTCCTTTACTTCTTATTTGTCCTGATCAGGCGTGCTAATCTCGAGCCTTGTTACAACAACTCCTTACACGTTGTGTAAGAACCATGGCCCTTGCTGCGTCACTCTGTTTCTCCTCTTTCTTAATCAATTCTACAACACGTGTCTCGAGGCAAGTCAAAGGTCACACTACATGATAGACTTACGCTTAGTTATTTTTTAGATTTTTCTCAACTAATGCATCACCATACTTCTTCTAAACCAGCATAGTATCAGCACGGACCAATGTGGGTACCACCAAGATGTCTCGAAGTACGTGGAAGCTCGCTTTTCGATGCCAAACATCAAGAACATTTCAAATGACCCCGATTTATATAATTTTCATCAAATTACCTTCGAATCACAAAAAATATAAATAAAAAAGAATTGGTTAATAATAATAGACATTGAGCTTAAAAACATATAAAATAAACACCTAAACATATTATTATTATCGACTTATCCATACTTGAATCTTCAATCTTCTCCAAAAGCAAAGAACAATAAAGTTATAAAATAGAAAACTAAAAAATGGCTCCTAGAGCAATGTAATATTGATCTAAGTACTCAAGGGCAACTAATTTTGCAGCCCTAGGGGTCATATTTATAGTGTTCTAGGTCGTAAAGATTCCAAACTAACTCAAACTAATCGTTGTTATCTAAAATCGCCGAAATATATTCATGCGATTCCTCAACAATTAAGGGTTAAGTGGAATCACTGGGTAAATCCTTGGAATTAAAGTCTCTATTTCCACTGATCTGAGTGGTCATTACGGGTACATAGGAATCATTGGTGTTGAAATTCAGTTCTTCCTTGATTCCTTGTTGATGATTCTTTGCATACTCTTTCAACTTGATTAATTCCTTCATAATCTTCCCTTTTACTCCATTTCTTCATATATTCCTTTTATTACTTGAAATAACAAAAATGAGAGACCGTGTAATATAGTCTTTACATATAAAATTATCCTAAAATGTACTATGAAACATGTCTAATTATTGACTTGTTACCCCCAAACTCAGTACTTTACTTTCGCTGTCCGTGAAATGGAGTACTCTCAATCATATTCTTTTTTCTTCCCTCATTTTGATTTCATAATTATATACTATTATTCTTAAATAGAAATTATCTTAAAAATAGAAACATATTACCCTCATAAAAATATGAATCATGATAGAATAGAAAGACTTGAAGAAAAACCCCTTTATTTGACCATTCAACCTCCTAATTGTGCAATACACCTCTGAATTCAAAGTTATACCAATCACCAAGGTCAAGTCTCTATATAGGTTTTCTCAATCTCCACTGACAAGCATCAAGCTTATGATAACTATATAGAATCTCAAGATATATGATGATTCATTATTTATGCACTTTTTCATATGTGTTTTGCTATGTGAATCAAGTCTAAAGTCGGGTTTTATGGCTCTATATGTTTACTTTGGAGATTTATAAGGCAATTGAGCATTTGTGCATGATTCAGATTAAATTAGAAAAGAAGTCAAACATTGGTCAAAATCTTGCAAAAATGCCATTGTGCATTCATAAGGAACGGCGCCATAGTACACCTAGATAGCATCACTAGAGGCATCACGGTAGAACAACCAACGATGCCAAAATTGATTTAACGGCGTCAAATTTAAAGGGTAATCCTTCACCACGGCACCAACTTCAAAAATAGAAGTTTCGAACTGACTTGCGGGCTAAGACTTTCTATATATTGCCTAGCCGCCACCCGGTGCCGTACCCACATAACCATGACGCCATGGATGGTGCCAACATCGTGGAATAGAAGTTATAAGACTTTTTAGAAAGGTTCTTGTTCGCGAGAGTTGCATTCTTGTACCCAAGCACACCTATATCAAGGAGGCATCGCTATGAACAAAATTACATCATATTTAGAGTGATTTAGGAGTAGAGCAAGGTAGAGTAGCCATGTCCGACTAGGTTCTTTAATACCTAGGTCGATGATGAATCTTTCTAGAGTAATTGGTTGTTTTCTATATCTTGTTGAGATTTTCTATAATAATACTATTTTGTTTCAATTCTCATTTTTGTGTTGTTGTTTTTAACGATGTTTCAATGGTAGTTTAGAGTTTGTATATTCATTGCAAATCTTTAGTCGTAAACCCATTGACCTGCTATCAATCAGGTTGAGTATGAAATACTAACCGGGTTGAGAAGTGGAAATCAAATAGAGCAAGAAAACTAACATACTTATTGTTTTAAGTGAGTAACATCAAGAAGTAGGTCAAATCTTGAGATTAGTTGCCCAAAGTTATCTAGGGGTAAGTGTTCCCACAAAGCTTTTAATGCAGCACATGTGCTAAATCTTAAAAGTGGTTGCCCAAGGTTGTATGTTGAAATAAGAGAAGTATTTAGAGAATGGTTGCCCTATCTATCGAGAATAGGGCTTTAAGGTGTTGGTGACTCTAACACCTATAGCCTATCTAGGAAACATTGTTTTCAAACCCATCTTTCAAAGTTAATGATACAAGGCATGAAAACAACATAGGGCTAGATTGTGGATTCCTAGACTTAGGTATGTCTCTACTTTTTGATTTACAACTTATTTACTTTCTTGTTTAGTAGGCTTTTAATTAAACCTCTTTCAAAATACCCCCATATTTATTTTTTAGTTTGTTGACCTCATTTTGATTGAATCCAGTGGATTTGACCCTGTTCTTACCTCTACTACATTTTAGTAGGATTGGTAACCAATAATGGGTTACATTTGACCCGTATGACATATGATCAAATTTTGGTGTCGTTGTCGGGGATTTGGTTCCAAATGGAGTTTCAGTTTTATTTCATTTTGTTTTTTATTTTGTTTTTTCAGTTTACTAGTTTATGTACTGTAGGATAACTCGATCTAAATCGACTAGTTCACTATTAACTTTCGATTCAGAATTGATAAAACCCACCGGAGTTTGGCTAGGGAAGCTCTAAATAAAGAGTCTTGTTCTCCTTAACCTGCTATGGCTGACGTGATTGCTACGTTGGCAGTGATCGCTAGATTACCATGGAGTGCATCAATGAAGATCTACAAAATCTTCTTGCTTAGCATTCCTTATGCATAAACCTTCCACCCAATGGTGAAGCTTTCGAGATTAAGTCAGACTTTATTCACCTCTTGCCCACTTTCCTTGGCATGGAGAGTGAAGATCCGGTGGAATTCTTAAAGGAGTTTCAAACAAATTGCTAGTCTATGAAACCTCTTCGAGCGGAAGAGAATGTGGTAAAGCTTAGGGTTTCTCATTCTTTTTAATGGATAAGGCCAAGTAATGGCAATTTTTCCTCCGTCCTGGCTGCATTAACTCATGGAATGACATGATAGATGAGTTCCTCAAGGAATATTTGCTTAAGGATATGGTAGCCCAACTCATCTCTGAGATATGCAGTATTAACATGAAGACCAGTAAGTCTTTCAACAATTATTGGGATTGCTATAAGCGCCTAATTACCAATTACCCACAACATGGCCAATTCGATAGGGCCATCGTTCAATTCTTCTATGTCGGCTTATCCTCCTTAGAGCGGCGTATGTTTTATAGTGCTTGTGGTAGTAACATTCGTGACCAAACTCATGCGCAAATGAAGCAACTCTACGAGGACATAGCACTATAGTCCCGATTATATGGGGATATTTGAGTTGATGGGCATTGAAGTCTGTCAGTTTAAACTACTACGAGCTCCACTGACAAGAAAATTGATCGGTTGACTTCCCTAGTGGAACGTCTATCGAGTAATAGCTGTTGGGGCATGTGCCTTATACCAATCTACAAACATTGTTCATCTTTTAATTTTAGTTTATTAAATAGAGGTTTTCATTTGCTATTTTATTATAAGTGATTGCATGTTTGCCTTATAATAAAATCCATGGGTATTTGTTGAAATATCATAAATATCCCCTGTCATTCGTTATAATGGGATCTATAATGAATTAAGACTAGTGTAAATCTCGATTGATGGTCATGTGATGATCACGCATATAGGGATATGAATCGAGATCATGAGTACTTGTTAGGTAATAAGGTACTGGACCGATGCTATGAAAACACCACATGGATTAGGTCATAGGTGTTACTCATGGTAGGTATGTTATTTAGTCCTTCAAGTCGAGATTACCATAGACTTCAATATTATGAGCATAATAATTTGACATAATCAAACATTGTCTTTATCTGGATGATTATAAAGACTGTAATTAGTTACCATGTGAATAATATGTGAAGGTGTGTAATCAAGAGAGAATTTGTCCTTCTCGTATAGATAGAGATATCAGTAGATCCCTGTATATTATAGAATGATAATGGTTAAGTCCAAGTGAATTGATATGATCAATGTCACTTAGATGTTTTCATTCTACCGAAAGAACAAGACTAGTACGATTGAACATTAAGGGCGACTTTCCATGCTTTATGTTTAATAAAGGGATATCACATGACAAAAGGATATGATATATGTTATTCATTAGGTTGTATCGATTTTGATATTCATGCTACTTGGGTAGTCTTAGTGTTTTGCTAGAGACCGCTTATGACTTTTGTACCAAAATGGTTTTGACTCACTGCCAATGTCGCATGAACTTATTGTGTCGCACATAAAGAATGACTTTGTGCAATTTCAATTAGTCCTGAGTAATGAATTTTATATGATAAAATTCATGACATAAAAGTTCTTACGATTTCTTATATGATAACTTATTAATAGGGGTGTATGTGTAATTTTCTTGAATTTCCTAAATACAATAGTTGTATTACGAATTGGTATTTTAAGTAAGCTTATCTATACATATAAATAGAGGTTGAAACCCTAAAATGAAATAAAATTTTCATTTTTACTATTTTTTGAGTTCTCTGGATTTTGAGAGAGAAATAAAAAAAGTTTTTCAATCTCTCTGCCATACCAAATTATGGTCACCGTTCATGTGTGAATTTTGATAGAGGATGTGTGCTTGAGCGTTTCGGAGATCGAATAATCTGCGAAGGAAATCACGGATTAAGGTATGATTTACTTCTATAGATCTAGTTTAATGAATCTTATTTTTGATCTTGTTGGGGTTATTCTAAAATTATTTTGAGTTTTCTAGTGCGTTGAACTCCATATCCCAACATGGCCAAAGGCTTGTAAAAGCTTATGGATTCTACTGAGCCACATGACATAAGACAAATGAATGTCCTACTATGTTTAAGGACCATCAACAGGTCAATTTCGTAGTTAACCAATTCCAATGGAAAACCCGAGCACCCTTCGGAAATACCTATAATCAAGCAATGGCGAGGTACAAACCTAACTTCGGTTATGGGCTTCGAAACTAGAACTACTCATCTTTTTTTCCTAAGAGGAACCGTTGCCTGAACAAGTGACTAGTCTTCCTCAGTAGAGGACATGATTAAAACCCTAGCAGCTCTACATAGCCAATTTAGTAAAAACATCAACTAGTTCCAAGAGAAAATTGAGAAAGCTCTTAGTGACACAAATGCCACGGTCCGAAACCTGGAAGTTCAGGTAGGCCAAATTGCACAAAATCAAAAAAATTTGAGGAAATGGGGTAATTGCCTTCGCAACCTTACTCCAATCCAAATACTAACTCATAAAGCGCACAAGTGAACACTATTATTTATGATAGTGCCGCCTCAGAGAATGAGGTCTGCAAAATCGTCACCTTAGGAGAAACAAAATTAGATGACCAACTCAAACCCCAAGGAAGTCCCAATGACATCCCATTTAAATTTGCTAATTCAGGGGTAGTAAGTATTCCTTACACAATATGAATAATCTATTTTGAAAACATAATGCTTAATTTGAGAGCATCAATTAATGTGATGTCCTCAAATTTTCATAATTCTATAGGGATTAGATAGTTGATTGAGATGAAAACTCAAATTCATGTCATTGATGGCAAGGAGATCTCTTAAAAATGAGTAATCCAAGACTTAATGGTACATGTAGAGGATTTGAATTTTCTTGCAAACTTCCACATCATCGACATGACAAAGTCACACAAGTCCAGGCTATTCTCGGTTCTTTTTGGTATGCCCTTTATGTGAACGTGCAAAGCGAACATTGACTTAGTTAAGGGTTATGTATCCGTTGGGCATTAAGGAAGAGTAATCAGTTCAAAATTCAACATATCTTGAATTCTTTGATTGACAGTTTATTTGCTTGTTCCATTATTTTTTTGAACATGATGTTTATGGATACGTATATCAGTACCAGGTCTCCATAGAATCTATAACTCGCCGAATGAGGTACCAAATGCATAAGGATGGATGATAGCAATGAGATAGGGACCGTACCTCCTGACGCATTACATTATTAGTTCTAATATGTCAAAAACCTTAGGATGATTGTGCTCCCATGCAAGATCGAATATAAGAGGTTCCCTAGAGTGATATGTGACACGGGTGCTACAGTCAATGTAATGTCATCCAAAATCTTCAACCTATGTGGATTATGTTTCACAGGTGATGCTGAGACCAATGCGATATATCCAAATGGGACAGTAGAGAAACCTAGAGGGATGGCCGAGAATGTATCTGTTCGCATAGGAGATGTTTTGTTCGTCATGGACTTCTATGTGGTTAATGGCAGTAATACCCAATGTGAAACACTTCTATTGGGATTACCATTCTTAGCGACAGCTGGAACATTGATTGATATGCAACTACGGTAAATTAGCATCCGAATAGGGGAGATGACGAAGCTATTCCAAGACGGAAGTGATATCTTACTTGACAAAAAACAAGTCTTCGTAAGATTCTCTATATCAACAATTGAAGTCATTGATTTGGACCCCAACTAGGGGGAGGTAAATTCATCGAGCCAAAGATGTTAAACAAAAGAACTAAATGGAGACAGCCCATAAATGACTTTGTAGTTATTAATCAATTTATTTTTTGTTTTCCTTATTTCACTAACCATGCATGAAGAATTGTGCTAAATACTATATATATATATATATATTATCCATTTATTTCCACCATTTCTTTTATGTCTGGTATGCCTAGCTTATTTTGAATCTCGAGGACAAGGTTTAGATTAAGTTTGGGGGTGTTTAGGTGATTGGACTATTGCATATAATCATTGGTTGGAGACCCACAGGTATAAGCTTTACATTTTTTTTATTTTACTTGCGACTTCAGTGGAATCATGGTGGTAGTTCTTCCCTTTCATCCCATTTTTTATCTTCCACTTCTTTCATCACTTATAAATTAGTATAATAATTCATGCCTATTTTAGGCAGTTTAGTATATGTACTATTTTATAGAGTCTTACCTACTAGCGAAACTTTGCTTTCAATTTTTTAGAGTAAAAACTTGGTCAAGTTGTTTATCTTCAGACTTAGAAGAGGTAGAAGAGCTTTTACACCTACCTAACAACACAAATAGGAAGTTAGAGTAAGGATAAGTCATAGCTTGAGACCAAAGTAGGTAGGTGGTCGAATTAACTTTGCAAAAAATTAAAAATCTCAAGGATTCTGAAACTAGGACTAATCCACTTAGAGTATAATTGTTAATGATCAACTATTTGTAAGAGGAAGAAGTAGGCTTAATTGCTATGATAAATATGGGCTTGAAGATTTTACATTGGAGAACCAACTTGGTTTTAGTGAAAGTGAGAAGTACTTATAAGAGATTTTTAAAAAATTAGAGAATCTCACAAGTTCCATAGGAAATGGAGCAGGGAACTTGATAGTTGGAAAAAAATGAAAAATCAGTATCCACTGGAAATGGAGAAGGGACTGTACAAGAAAAAAACCATATAAATCGGAGAAAGTGAGGATCTTTAGTGAATAAAAGGCAAAAGTTCATAAAAAAGGAACTCCTATAAAGAAGGATTTAGCTTAAGTGCTTGTGGTTTGGGTAAGTGAGTTTTTCCAATGCTATGAACCAAATAATAGCCTACCTTCAAATATGCCATGTCGACTCTTTAAAGTGCCAAGATCTATAAATAAGCTTAAAGTTGTAATAAAGTTCGTTTAAAAGAATCTTTCTAACAAAGAGATCAATTTGGATCTACTACTGTGATGAAGAGACCTAGAAAACCTATAATTAAGTTGAAGGTTATGGTTTTTAAATGCTTCAAGTCTTCAAAAAGTGTTGTCATGAAAAGTGACCATATTTAACCAACCTTCAAAAATTCTAAGTCTCTTCTCAAACAGATTGACCATATACTAAGTCTTCATTATTTTGTAAATTAGGTATAAAGTCTTTGGGAAAACATCACTTAATTTTGTCATAGTGTATTTAGTCGTTGTAGTTAGATAACCCTATGTTCGGGACGTACAAAGTTCTAAGTTTGGGGGTATTTGATGAGTCATTATTTATGCAATTTTTCATAGGTGTTCTTCTATGTAAATCAAGTCCAAAGTTAGGTTTTATGGCTCTATATGTTTACTTTGGAGATTTATAAGATATTTGAGCATTTGTGCGTGATTCGGGTAGAAGAAGGAAAGAAGTCAAACTTCAGTCAAAATCTAACAAAATTGGCGCGTTGTACATTCACAAGGGACGGCGCCATAGTACACCAGATGGCGTCACTCAAGGCGTCATGACAGAGCAACCAACTGCGCTGAAATTGAACTTACGACATCAACTTTACAGGGTACGACGTCATCCACGGCACCAGGTTCGAAAATAGAAGTCTCAAACCAGCTTGTTGCCCAAGATTTTCTATATATTGCCACACCGCCACCCCGCACCATACCTACATAACCACGAAGCCATGGACGGCGCCGACTTTGCAGAATATAAGTTTTGATATTTTTTAGAAGGTTTTTATTCCCGGGAGTTGCTATTCTTGTACCCCAAGCACACTTATATAAAGGAGGCACATCTATGAATAAAATTACATTGTATTCAGAGTGATTTTGGAGTAGAGAAAGGTAGAGTAGCCATATCTGGCTAGGTTCTGTAAAGCCTAGGTCTGGGAGGAATCTTTCTAGGCAGTAATAGGTTGTTTTCTATGTCTTGTTGAGATTTTCAATAATAATAGTGTTTTGTTTCAGTTCTCATCTTTTTGTTCCTGTGTTCGATGTCTCAATGGTAGTTTAGAGTTTGTATATTCATTGCAAATCTTTAAGCGTAAACCCATAGACCTGTTATCAATCAGGTTAAGTCTATAATACCAACCGGGTTGAGAAGTTGCAATCAACTAGAGCAAGAAACCTGGCACACTTGTTGTTCTAGGTGAGTAACATGGATAACTATGTTAAATATTGAGAGCGGTTGCCTAGGTTATTTAGAAGTAGGTGTTCCCACAGAGCTGTTAATGCTGCTCATGAGAGCAGTTGCCCAAAGTTATACAATGGAGTAAGAAAACTATTTAGAGAGCGGTTGCCCTAACTATCTTGAATATGGGACTAGGGTGTTGGTGACCCAACACCTATAGCATATCTAGGGAAAACTTCTTTAAAACCCATCTTTTAAAGTCAATGATACAAGACATAGAAACAACATAGAGTTAGATTGTGGATTCCGAGACTTAGTTAAGTCTTTATTCTCTTATTTACAACTTATTCTCTTTCTTGTTTAGTAGGCTTTTAGCTAAAACTCTTTGAAACCCCCTCCCTTCATATTTAATTATTTGTTTGTTAAACATAGTTTGACTAAATCATAAGGTTTGAACCCCGTTCTGACCTCTACAATATCCCAGTAGGATTGGTAACCTAATACAGGTTATATTTGACATGCTCGATACATGATCAATACAAAAATCACTAAATCAATCTCATTTTTAAACAATATTTAAAATATCACCACAATCAAAGTCGATTAGTGTTTTTATTCACCACTAATCATCATTTCATACTCAATTTTTGGAATAAAAATATATACTTCACATAAGTTAGCTATAAGCACTCAATATAAATTTTTTATTTAAAAGGTTTTTCATAAACATCTTTCTATTTCTTCTATATCTCTCTTTCTTTCTTTTTCAATTATATATATGTATATTCATTTTCTTCTTTATTTTGTATTCCTACAACCTCCTGCTCCATTTCTTTTTATAGGAAATATTCTCTCATTTTTCCAACCACTAGATTCCATTTGCCATTTCCTTTGGAATCCATTGGTCTCTTTATATTTTTTTTAAATTCTTGTTCGCTCTTTGCACTTTCAGTGTATTCAAGGAAGCATTCTTTTGACAAGTCAATAATCAAACCTGATTTATAATACATTTAAGGATGATTTTAGATGTAAAAGACTATATTACATGGGGTTTTCTCTTGTTTTTTATATTTCAGGTAATAAATCGAGAATATTAAGAAATGAGGAAAAAATGGAAGATTATAAAAGAATTAATGAAGTGGAGAAAGTATATATAGAATTATCACTAAGGAAGTGCAAAAGAACTATAATTATAAACTAGCGATTCTCGGCAATTCCTAGGAGGCATTGAATAGCTGGCCAAATCGAGGGACACAAGAAAGGACCAGTAAGCTTAATTTTTGGATTTATCCAGCGATTCCTATCACATCAAAATCGTTGTGAATCACTGGGCTAAATTACAGGAATTTTAAATAACTATGAGTTGTTTGAGTTGTTTGGATTAGAGTATTATATGCATAGCCTATAATATGTATGTGAAATTTGGTTTCATTATCTATTTAAATTTGTAACTAAGACTGTTTGATAGGCAAACATTGTTTAAATATCCCAAGTGAGTTTTAAATCTAAATCTAGTGTTGAAGTGGCTTTCCAAAGATGTTAGATTTAATATTACAAAGTTCTCATAAAGTTTAATGTGGTTCTATTGCGAGAAGTTAATGTCTTTGTGTAAATAAAGGGGTTAGCTCAATAGAATTAGAACGTGGCTTTTCCACGGGTATAAGGAGAATAAATGGTTGGCTAAATGTTGTTTACTTACTTATAAATAGAGTTTAATGATTTTTTGTACTTTATAAAGAATGCACATGACTATATATGGATTTGATTTACATTTTTGAAATGCAAAACGGGTTTATATTTCATTGTTTTGGATGTTTGTTTAGATATTTATTTATTATTAAATTTAATCTATTTGATTGATTGTTATTCTATATTGTGTTAATTAATTAAGATAATATATTTAGTTAAATAT
Source organism: Stephania cephalantha (assembly GCA_039657325.1). Taxonomy (NCBI): domain Eukaryota; kingdom Viridiplantae; phylum Streptophyta; class Magnoliopsida; order Ranunculales; family Menispermaceae; genus Stephania; species Stephania cephalantha. The sequence goes on from CM077573.1 coordinate 25,698,405, forward strand.
TATAATATTATACTTAGTTATTACTTAGTTTAACTATTATTATTATTAAAAATAAAAATAAAAATAATAAAAACCCTTAAAAGTATTTTTTCCTTGAGAGGTTTGATAAATCCCTATGGAGACGATTCCCACTTGCCATTACTACGAAATAATTAAAGTATAATATAAAATGGCAATTATTGTACACGTCCGACACGTGTTAATTTTTGGCGTTGTTGTCAGGGATTTAAACACAATTTCTTAAAAGTTTTAGACGTTGTATGGTCTATTTACTTCGTCGTTCTAATTCCATAGGATCCTTACATCCGTTTGATCCTGATGTAGATAGGACATTCAATCGTAATTTAAGACAACAATAGCGTAGAGGACACCAACTTACCACAATGGAAGCCAATAATAAATTTAATTTTAATAATAATGATAATAGAGAAGATACTTTTAGGCAAGCTAATCAAAATGTCACTATTTATGAACCAATGTGTATTGCTTTTTCTAAGGGATTTCCTGAATTTAAACTTAGATCTAGATTCATTAGTGCTCTACCTAACTTCTATAGTAAGGACAATGAAGTCTCATAAAAATTTATAAGGGAATATCAACTTAAAGTTAATAGGATGAAACCTAAAAACTGCATGTTAGAACAAGTCAAACTTAAAGCTTTTCCTTTTGTATTGAAAGTTCAAGCACAAGATTGGTTGTTTTGTCTTCCTCGAAATTCGATAACCACATGGGCTCAAATGCTAGAAGCTTTCCTATGTTAATATATGCCTGCAAGAAAAATTAGTACTTATATAGGATGCACTCAAATAGCTTTATTAGAATACTTTTATAAAGCATTAAATTATTTTCAATAAAGACTATTATATATCGTATGTGGTGGATCATTATTCGATGTTACACCAACTCTAGCAAAAGAAGCTATTAATAAGATGGCCAAAAAATCTTAACAATATGGTGAAAAGACGGATACATCAAGAAAAAAGTTTATGAGGCTAATAATAGAATAAGTAATTAATTTAATGAAAAAGTTGAAAAATTATCTAACATGGTTAAGCTACTATTAAACGATAGTTCAAATAAGTTAAATCATGCAGATTTTGCAATGAAGTTACACATCCTTCGGATTCATCCCCGGTAACAGCGCCAAAAATTGGCGCGTGCGGACACATCAATAAAATAATGTTCATAAACTTACTATTTTGTATAATAGTGGCAAAGGGTCGATCTCATAAAGATTGGTGGTCTTTGTAAGGTTAAAAACAACGAAAAGAAAAAATCGGGGGTTTTAAATAAATAATTTAACTAACTAATCTAAAATAAACTAAATAAATAAAATAATTAAAATAACTTTGAAAACAATTAATAGATACCTAAGTAACACCTAGGTCTACAGTTCAACAAATTAAGATCAAGATTCAATGGCAATTATGGTCTTCGATCTTTCCCAAAAAGATATTAATTTAAATTCACCTAGATTAGCTATAGAAAATCAACATCCGCCAAAAATTCCTCATTCCCTTAATCTCGATAGCCAGGACGTCCGCCACTAACTACTTCCCTAATCAATGCATAACCCGAGACATCGGCAAATCGGGTTTAACACACTAACCGCAATAATATGGGTATGTGGGAACACTAATCCTAAATAACCGGATCGCGTCCGCTTCCGGATCGCGTCCGCTTCTGATTGAACGTAGATTAAATTATTGCACAGTCAAGAACCGAAAGGGTTTTACGGCAAACGGGTGAGTGTTTGCCACTTTATTGGTCCAAAAGCACAATTACACAGATACTAATGGTCCAAATAACTATAGGTTGCAATTGTCCACCTAAAAACATGCATCGGCCATATACATACCCTAGATCTAAACCATAAACCTTAAAATCAATAACAATGAAATAGGAGAATTTCAACTAAATTAAATAATAAAATAAAAGATCTCACATAATACGTCATGAATCCATAATCCCGACTTGTTTTCCCGCCGACATAGGCAATCATCGAGATAAGTTGATGCTAAAAATACAATAGTCGGTGTTTGGTGATTTTCAATAATACCCTCGGTTCCTATTATATAAAACTACTAAAAATTGGTCTCGAGGTGAGAGAAACTAATTTTGGGGGTTGGGTAGGTGACTCGTGCGCCGAGGAGCATCCTGTGGCTATTTTTGGGCTGAAAATCGGTTCCTGCCACGTGTCTAAGCTACATTGGTTCGTTTTGTTGTAGTCGCTAAGGTGTCGCTCTTTGATTCAATGAAACATATGCATGTGACGTGGTGGATGGGTGAGCTCGTGACACGTGTCCACGAAGGAGGTTTGCTCGATTCAAGAATTCGCAATGAGGGCCGCTAAGGGCACCCCACCATTTAATGAAGGCACCTAAAGTTTTTGTAAAAATTTCAGCAAAAGTGGAAAATACCATTTTGCCCTTGTATATATATTGATTCAAACCCTACAAATCATTTTGACAAAGAAAAAGGGCACCCCACCACCAAGCTTGAACCACAAAGCCACAACCACATTGCGTTTGGCGAAGAGCTGATCGATTCTTGCTCGTCCGACAGCGAGGTAACAATGTTTGACAACCATATTCGGGTTTTTTAGAACTGTTTAGTTGTGTATAAATCGTGAAAATGATGATTTGTTTGTTAACGTAGGGTTTGGTAGTTTCTTCAAATCCGAACTTGTTTCCACTATATAATGTAGGATTGTACTGCTACTGTGCAAGAGGAGGTCGAACTCACGGAAATTTTGCAAATTTTTTGTGTTTTTTTTGCGGTTATCCGAAGTTTCTGTGGATGTGCGCGATTGTATCGGCCTCGCAGGACCGAGATTTATGGTGATATCTCGGTCATATAGGACCGATAGGTGTACGTCGGTCACGGATTGGTAAAACCGAGAGTAATCAGTAACTCTCGGTCGTTTGTGAGCGAGACTTCGAAGAAAGTTTCGGATATGTACAACCGAGAACCTTTTTTTTTGGGTCTTTTCGTGTTTGTCTTTGTACGTTTTGGTTGAATTTAAACAGATCGCTTCTAAATGTTCATCATCTACCAGATATGTTTCTGATGATAACATTCAAAATCTTTCTGATGCAGATTTGTGACCCTGATACTAAGAGTCTCCTACGGTTACCATGAATCTTGCCATTCATCATCCTTTGGTAGAGTTCATTTGTCAAGAATTATTCAACAATGGCGTTGAGATTGACTGGAATCCTCCTCCAAGGCGGCATTCCCTCAACATTTTCACATTTCATATCAGCCATGTGTGGACACAAGATGATATTTGTCTTCTATTTGGCTTATGGTATTTATTGGGATGTCCCATTATCCGTGTGTATATTCATTTTCCGACTATGACGCGGTTCCCTGATTATGTGTATGCTGCTCTCCGGGAATTTCTCTATTTTTCCCCCGCATCATCACATTGCATTATCCATTACCAAGGACCTAGCGACTAATCGGTCCCATGCCATCCTCACATCAAGCCCATGCTTCATAGACGTGTCTAGCCATCCGCCCATGCCACGGTGCTTTTGCTTTTGGTATCTTATTATGTAAAGTAGTAGTTACTAGTTGCTTTCACTGTTTACTTTTGTCTGGTTGTAATTATTATATATTTTGCTTTTTGAAGTGGCTTTGCTTTTACTAAAGCAGATTCCTCATGACGCTTATGATGTATGACTACCTTTCCATTGCTTATGATTGTGTTCTTTGCAGTTTTAATCATCGAGTCTTTTTATTATCTCTCTAATGTTCCTTGGTATTTCATAATATCACCTAGTGACCCTGATACTAAGTATCCTCATTTTCCTTTAATATCCTCCCTAGTCACCGGTGCCTTGGACGAGCCATACCGAAAAAATTACAACATATAAGCGCATGGAACAGAACCCAACAAAAAATTTACAAAAAATAATGTTCAATTTCATCCATTTCTGATGTCTCGGTCAAGCAGGTTCGTGAACTAGCCCATGTTTGCGGTCACCCATGACCGACAATTGTTCCTATATATCGGCGGTGTCCAACCGCGTCCGATTGAAAGGTTTCGGTTGTGCACCACCGATATAGGTTGACCACTTCAATTCGCCTTGCTCTCGTCAAGTCTCGGCCGACAGAACTAGAGTACTATCGGCCATGCGTAACCGAGACACTGTGAGATTTTCCGTCCTTTGTGGCCGAGACTGCGACTTCCCAAAAATGTAGCTTCCCTCTCGGCCATGCTTGGCCGAGAAAGTTAGCACAGTCTCTGGCCTGTGTGGCCGAGAACCGCGAATTCCCATTTTTTAAACTATTGAACAAACCACCACCACTGTAAATCACAACTACTCTACCAAATGTAACTTAATTACACTAAATAAGGTGTGTCCGACGAACTTCAACCGAACCCTAACTTGGAGACGAAATCGGCTCACACCACGACCCTACGAACCGCAAAAAGCCGTAAACCGAAGATGGTGGAGCGGGTGGTGGGGTGCAATAGTCTTGGAGTCGAAATCGGCTCACGTCTTGGAGTCAAGATCGGTGAAGGTGGTGGAGGGGGTGGTGGGGTGCGGCGGGTTTTTTGTGTTTGTGCGGGAGGGGTATTTTCGGGATTTCATGTGTAATTTTTAGGTGCCCTTGGAAATTTGTTTTGTGCCCTCAATAACAGGGTGCCTTCATGAATTGGTGGGGTGCCCTTAGCGGCCCTCATTTGCAATTCGTGTTTCATGAGACGAATGTGATAGCATGAATCTTGAGAAGATCGGAGAGCTGACGTGCTTTACAGGTGCTCAGCCAACTAAGGGCTGCCACGTGGCGAGTGGTCACTATACCCATCGCGCAATGCCTAACTCGAGACAAATTGTCCCGCATCCGATCATTGCCAGTAAATACTTCATTTTGTGTATTTTTCTGCCACGAATTCAACCGCGTACTCCGTTTCACCTAAAAATGACCAAAAAATATAATTAAATATATATTTTACAGACTTTGCATAATTAAATATACTAAAATAAAGTACTAGAAAACTATAAATATTGTTTTATGAGTTATGAATCAATATACTGGTCCGCCTTAGGAACCAATACAATAACTACAATTTTTACACTGGAAAACCAAATTCAAATGTTAGCTACATTCTAGAAAATCAAAACTATGCCACGTTTTGACCGAGAGCACCGACACAACTTACAACAATGCAACATTACACAACTTTATGACTTGAAATCATCAAACATTTACACAAATTTCTCAAAATCAAATGAAAACCGATATATTTATTAACGACCTGAAAAATCAATTAAGTCAAATGACTCTACAAACCAACAAGATAAGCAATCAAACTAAAGCAACTACTCAAACTATGAACGCTTCTAATTAGGCACAAGTTAACGCTTTATTTTGTGAAAATGAAAAAGCAACGAATACGCAACAAAAGACACCAAAAAGAGGTAAAAAGAAACTAAAATACCTAAGACAATAGAATATGAAGAAGAGGAGAAGATGACAAATGTCATTCTCACTAGGGAATGGATGGTCGAGCAATTGAAATATACATATTTTTCGAAAGACTATACTCATGGTATTTAGCTAAAGTAGAAGCCTAGAAAAAATCTTTACAAAAATCAGAATTAATAAAACAACAAAAAGTAAACGATATTTATAAGTTAAATGAAGATATGCATTTTAATTCTATCATTCCACAACGATTAGCAATGCTTGGGAGGAAGAACCTAAAGAAGACAAATCTAATCCATTTAGGAAATTAGAAATTAATGAAAAGTTAGAACAAAATATTTCATTAACAACGATTAGCAATGCTTGGCATACCCATACCTATAGGCTATTCTTCCATTAAATTTTTATGTGTGATCTCGGGGCATCAATTAATGTTATGTCATTTAAACTTAATGAATCATTGAAAATAGGATCGTTAACCACTACGCCTATTAACCACACTTTAGCAAACAATATCATTATTAATCTGTATGGATTATTAGAAGACATCCTAGTACAAGTACATGATTTAGTATTTCCAGCTAGTTTGTATGTCATGAAAATGGGAGATTTGACATCTCCCAATCCTTTGCTTATACTTTTAGGTATACCGTTTCTAAAGAGAGCTAGGACTAAGTTAGATATTTTTGATTGAACAATGTCTATGGAGTTTGAAGATAAGATTGTCAAACTCAAAATTAATAATGGACATAGCTATGACACTTATGAAGAATATGATGGAATTATTTGATAATGAAATAGAAGATAATGAATTTTTAACTTAAACTATTATGATAATTTTAACCCTGGAATGTATACAATTAATGTAGTAACAATAGAAATTGATAAATGGATTTAAGCAACCGAAGAATGGAAAAATCATTAACAAGACGAAAGTTTCTAAGTCCAAGTACAATAAGAAAAAGAAAAAGCCGGATTTTGAATCCAATAAAGCTTAGTGATACTTGAGGCCTAAACTTGCACAATAAAATCAAATGGGCTTGGTACTACAGAGCTCAGTGTGATATAATAACTAATGCAAATCTCACTCCTATACATTTCTTTCTACACACTCAATCGGAGTTGAATTCACTTGCTTCTGAACGATTCTTTTTACTAGATGGAACTTCAATTCAACAAATAGGAGTTGTCACCGATGTACCAGTTTAAGTGGACAACAACACTGTACCCACGGACTTCTTGATAATGCCAAACTCTATGAATGAAGATCCTCCTTTAATTTTAGGACAACCTTTCTTAACCATGACTCATGCTATTATGGATATTCTGAACAAAACAATTACTCTGGCAATTAATGGCTGAGCATTCACTTTCTGGAATGGCATTAGCGTGGAAAACCCTAAATTTAAGTTTAGAGACCCAAACTAATTTTGGAAGGGCTAAGTCGAGCCAATAACGATAAACAAACACGCTCTATATGAGGCAGCCCATATTCTATGTTTATTTTATGTTTATTTAATATTATTAGGAATTTAGTTTAGTTTAGTTTAGTATGTTTTTATTCTCTCACTTTTTGACTCTTATATTGGAATAGTATTTTCCAAATTTAAACTCCAAGGTGATTCCAATTGAGGGGGAGTGATCGAGTTGTTTTGCTTATATGTCCTTTATGCAAGTCACATTATTTACTTGCTTATTTATTTATTTAATAAAAGTATTTATTTAGCTATATGTCTCACTTAAACTTTTGAAGTTTTAGTCAATTCTATCTTGATATGAGTTATTATGAATGATGAATAGGTTAGCTATGAGATCAATTGAAAAAAATAGTTAGATAAGCCTAGCAATTCCCAGCGATTCATATTAACACTAGGAATCACTGGCTAAATTGGTAGCAGTACACAGGAAAATCAATTCAAAATTTTGGAGTCCAGCGATTCTCAGCGATTCCACTCAAACATGAATCGCGAGCACGATTTTTGGTTTTTAAAACCAAAAACCCCAAATCGCCACACCTTTCACACTTGCAAACCATTGCACTTTTTCACCAAAATTTGAATTTCTTGCCTAGACTTAACCATTCTAAGCTCAATCCCATAATATTTAAGTGAATCTCACCTCAACCTAGTCTCATTCAAAAAAAATCTTGATTTTGGGGGTTTTAAGCCAAACTAGGGTTTTAGGGGTTTTCGACCAAGAGCTTGAAGGGACAGTGTAGAGGAGTTCAAGAGCTTCAATCTTAAGAGATTCACTCTCATGAAGGTAATTACATCAACCCTAGCTTTTTACTTCATCAAATATTTGAATCGTTGATTATTGCAAATTTTTCAATATTTCTCTAAATTGTTTTGTTGGAATTTATTCAATTGTCATGCACAAATAATTTCATTGATTCCAATACCATAGGAATAGTGATCACATTGATAATTGATTTACAAATTCAACAATTTCGAAATTTTTACTATAATTATACATTTTTGCAAATGGTTTACAAATCCGAGTTTGAAATGAGTTTGGGGGTTTGTTTATGGCTTTATTTTATTTTAAGTTGCTATGATTTCAAAAAGAAAACAAGTTGTCACTGAATTGCTTTACATTATTTTAAAATTTGATTTTCTAGTTTACATTTTCATTATCACTTCGATGCAAAGTATATTTTTACATTTACGATGCATTTTAAACTAGCTTTTCAAATAGATTTCTCATTTTAAATGAAGTCTTTAATTTTATCGAACTATTTCTGACAATATTTTTCTATCATTTACAGGTTTCTTAAGTTTTTGAACTTGTGATTTTTGAAATCCAATACAATGGCCGGAGGAGGAAAAGGTAGAAGTTCTCGAGAGGAAAAGGGAAATGCACAACTTGTAGAGAAATCTAAATAAAAAACCAAAGCTCTACCCAAACCTGTTAGGCTAACGGGGATTTCATTGAATAAACCCCGAATTAGAGCACCTAGAGAACCTTCTCCACCATTAAGTTTTGAATATGATTCGGAGGGAAAGGAAGAGATAGAGAAGACACCCACCTTTTCTTTCCATGCCCCTGAACATATAAATGCCAAAGCCATTACTAGGATGGAGAGTGACAATAGTAAAAATAAAAAGATTATACAGGAGAGGGGTTTCAATATCAAAAACAAAATCAAGTATGGGCCTAGGATTTTAAACATAAATATGGAGATGAAGTAGGGATTATTGACTAGGGATTATTATGGCGATAACGATATGGAGCCCTCAATTGAAATGGGGTGTGCAATTTTAGTTAGAGAATTCTATACTTACGGGCATGTAGATGAGAATAAAATAGAAGCCATATTCCAAAGAAAACCAGTGGACTACTCACGTGAGAGAATAAATAGGTATTATGGTTAACCGAAATTTCATTTGAGGCAACATAATGATTACCCTATACTTGAATACATGTATAGAAATGTATTTGCTCACGAGACCATTAGAAACGGTTTAGAAGCTATTATTGGGGCATGTGCCCTCAGTCAATCTACAAAAATTATTTATCTTACAATTTTTGTTACTAAAATTGAGGTTTTCATTTGTTGTTTTATTATAATTGATTGCATGTTTACCTTATAGTAAGATCCATGAGTATTTGTTGAAATATCCTAAATGTCTCTAGTCGGTCATTATATTGGGAACTATAATGAATTAATACTAGTGTGAATCTTGATTGATTGTCATGTGATGATCATACGTATTGAGATACGAATCAAGATCATGAGTACTTGTTAAGGAACAAGGTACTGGACCGACCCGCTATGAGAACACCACATGGATTAAGTCATAGGTGTTACTCAAGATAGGTATATCATTTAGTCCTTCGACTTGAGATTACCTGAGACTCCATTATTAGGAGCATGGTAGTTTGACACAATCAAACGTTGTCTTTAAATGAACGATTATAAAGATTGTGATTGGTTACCATATGAATAATATAGGAAGGTGTGTAATCAAGATAAAATTTTTCACTCTCGTATAGAGAGAGATATTAGTGGATCCCTCGATATGATAGACTGATAATGACAAAATCCATATGAATTGATATGATCAATATCACTTGGATGTTTTCAGTTTACCTAAAGATTGAGACTAGTATGATTGAACATTATTGGTGACTTTTCAGGCCTTATGTTTAAGGTTGTATCAATTTTGATATTCATGCTACTTGGGTAGTCATAATGCCTTGCTAGAGACTGCTTATGACTTGGTTACCAAAATTGTTTTGGTTCACTGCCAATGTTGCGTGAACCTATTGGGTCGCACACAAAGAATGACTTTATGCAATTTCAATTAGTCAAAAGTAATGAATTATACATGATAAAATTCATGACATAAAACCCTTACGATTTATTATCCGATAACTTATTAATAGGGGCGTATATGTAATTTGCTTAAACTGCCTAAATACAATTGTTGTATTAAAGATAGGATTTTAAGTGAGGGCTTATCTACACATATAAATAGAGGTTGAAACCTTAAAACGAAATAAGATTATGTTTTTACTATTTTCAGGTTCTCTAGATTTTGGTAGAGAAAGAAAAACGTTTTCAATCACTTTTGGGGCTAACACTCCAAATTGTGGTCAACATTCGTATGTAGATTTCTGATAAAGGATGGGCGGTTGAACGTCTTGGAGATTGAACAATCAGAGAAGGAAATCACAGATCAAGTTAAGATTTACTTTTGTAGATCTATTTTAATAGAAATTATTTATGATCACGTTGGGGTTTTTCAAAATTGTTTTGAATTTTCCACTACGTATGAACCCCAAAACCCAACATTGGTATCAGAGCCATATGCTTGGTTCTATTAAACGTTTGCATGTTTTCTCTAATGTATATATGATATATGTATGAAAACATGATCGTGAGTAATGTATATATGATGTGCATATAGGTTTTGTGATAATTGTTATCATGAATTGCTTTTAAAGCATGTTGTTAATTCATGTATTTGATAGATACACATGATTTGATTCAATGATAAAATTCATGTTTAGAATATTTCGATTAACATATGTTTTAATATTGAACGATGGGAATTTTGTATGTTCACATTGTCGAAGTCATGTTTAGGTTAATGTGATTCTTATGTTGGATACAAAATTTATATTTTTCAATAATTATGTATGTCTCCATGATAGAAATAATGAATAAGTTAGTTTGATTAATTTAATATGATTATGGTGTTGAATGCATGATTAATATTTCGTTTCTTGATTCAATTGCTTGTTTCGTATGAATAAGAATCGAAATTGATTTTCATCATATGTCTCATTATGGTTATGTGTTAGTATTTTCCTATTAGATAGAAGATAGACTTGCAATCGGATTAGAATTATAAATCCTATAAAATAGGTGAGATATATAACAAATTCTAACTGGATAAGGATTCAAAGTATCTTAAATTTTGATTAGATAAGGATTCAAAGTATCTTAAATTCTAATTGGATTAGGATAAGATATTAAGTTAACGGTGGGCTCAAGTTAATTAAAAAGGTTTATTTAATATTTTTGGAAGTAAAATAAGGGTAGTTTTTGTTAATTGGATTGACTAAAATAATGAGAAATTTTAGGCGATTTTTAATTTTTCGAATAAAAATTCGTTGTCTAAAAAAAACATGGGTGCTATAACCTGTACTAGCTAGCGGGACCCCCTGTACCAAAATAGTTTTTGGTTCATTGCCAACGTCATATGAACCTATTAGGTAGCACTCAAAGAATGACTTTGCGCAATTTCAATTGGTCAAGAGTAATGAATTTTATATGATAAAAATCATGATATAAAAGCCTTTACGATTTATTATATGATAACTTATTAATGGGACTTATTTGTAATTTGCTCAAACTGCCTAAATACAATATTTGTATTACGAATAGGATTTTCAATGAGAGCTTATCTACACATATAAATATAGGGTGAAACCCTAAAACCAAATAAGATTTTTTTTTGCTATTTTTGAGTTCTCCGGATTTTGGGAGAGAGAAAAAAGGTTTTCTATCTCTCTTAGGGCTAGCACTCCAAATTGTGCTCACCGTTCGCGTGTGGGTTTTTGATAGAGGACGCACATTTGAATATCTTGGATATCAAACAATCAGAGAAGGAAATCACGGATCAAGGTATGGTTTACTTTCGTAGTTCTAGTTTAATGAAACTTATTTTTGATCTTGTTGAGGTTTTTTTAAAATTATTTTAAATCTTTCGCCGCGAATGAGCGCTAAAAACCAATAGCTATTCCAAGGGATGGTTTCCATTTTGATTAAGGCAGGTACCCGAAGCACATACAAGCCAAGAATTTTAGGAAAACAACAAATCTTGGAGCTTTTTCTTGAATGCGAGCCTACAACCTAGTTCACAACACTATGACATAGTAAACTATATGGCGACTCTCCTATACCATATATTCTAAGGGATCTGGTACATTGATGTTGGCTGAATAATCTATGAATCGATTAAGAACGCCATGACCTCGAAGAAAAACAAAAGACTAACTTTTGATGATCACCAAGTTTTGCAAATAAAAGCGAGTTTTGCAGAGAGGAGTAGGATTAGATGATTTTCGGAGAAGATCATCAATGATGATGTCATTGAGAAAAGCAAGAAGGTAACGAGATACGTTGACTTAGAGGACGAACGAGAGACAAATGCCACACAAAGGAGAGAACCCACAGAGAGGAGAAGTATGGGTAGATAACCAAAGGGACTTCAAGGAAACTCATACCGTAATGTACAATGAGAAGACTAATCAGACCACAGAGCTGCCTATAGAGAACTTCATTTGCGTAGATGTGGAGGAAATAAAAATGGACATGATACAAACAATCTTGCGTAATCAAATGAGAACTCTAAGATATCAAGACTTCATGTTCTAGAACCAAAACAAGATTGCCCGAAGCATCTATATATCATAGCGACGCAAAACAAGGAGGACTCATGGCAAGGGAGCCAACAATCACCTTCCTTCACACCAGATGAGGATGCCCAACTAGAGGGTCTTTACAAAAGATAACCCGATGGAGGGAGTAGACTACACCCTATATGATCTTTAGGCGAGCTACCAATCCCAACAACCTGATCATGGGAATGATGGTGATGATGTGACGTGTGGACGGCGGTTCTGAGATTTTTCTCTTCTTTGTGTAATCTTTTCCTGAGTGTTATTCATGTGAGGTCTATATTTATAATCTTATGCTTTGATTGATGTGGTATATGTTCACATCTTAATACATTTACTTTGGTACGATTTCATACTTTGATATAATGAAATGGTTTGATGTGTTAAATTCAATTATATGCAATGATGCTTGGATTTGTTTAAATTGTCTATATTTATTGAATTAATTCTTAAGTTATGTTAGTTATTGTTCAATTCATTTGTTTATGCTTCACGAGCTATTTTTATTTTTGTTGTAACACATGACTTAATTTTTAAACCTTGAAGACAAGATTTGGAATGAGTTTGGGGTATTAGGTGAAGTAATGTATGAAGATGCGAAGTATTAAAGAATTGAAAGGTAGAATCCATTTATTTATTCAAAGTTTCTTGAATTTTTCAAAATTTCCACGATACAGATAATATTTTCTCATTTTATTTTACTTTATTTAGTGATCTATAGGAATATGATTATAATTTGAATGAAAATGATATATTATTATTACCCATGAAAATAGAAATTTTATGATGGAATGGAATTATTATACCTTATTTGACTTCACCAAGATTTTGAATGCACTAGAGGAGTTTAGAGGGGATTGATTACTTTGTGTTAGACATTATATTGGGTAGAAGATCAAAACAATAGTACAAGATGAACAACACAAATTTTCTAAGAATCTTATTATACAAAGATTATTGATCAAGTTTATATATATATTGAAATTTTACGCAACAATTTAGGAGAAAAATAGGAAATAGGAATTAGGTAATAAACTTTATTTAGTTGGAAAGAATATTTCCTCGACTATAGTGAAAACAGGAAGAGCTGACAAGATTTTTTAAATGAAAAAATAGAGAGACCTTCAGATACCAAAGGAAATGGAGCAGAGAATCTAGTGGTGGTAAAATGAGAGGAATGATTCATATAAAAAAGAATAATGAATTCCAAAAGAAATGGAGCAGGGAACCATATGAATACAATATAAGGAATAAACTAATTTATATAATTGAATAAGAAAGAAAGATATAAAAAAATGGAAGAAGTTTATGAAAAACTCTTCAAATAAAAGATTTAGCTCGAGTGCTTATAGCTAATTTAATTGAAGTAAATTTTCTTTTCCAGCAAATGAATATGAATGATGATTAATGGTGAATAAAAACTCCTATTGACTTTGATTATGGTAATATTTTAAAAAATATTTGAAAATGACATTGATTAAGTGATTTTTGTATATTGAGATTATATATGGTTATCATTAGTTTGATGCTTGTCGGAGGAGATTGAGAAAACCTATGTAGTGTCTTGACCTTGGCAATTAGTTTAACTTGGAATTTTAAGGTGTATTGCGCAATTAGGAGGTTGAAATGTCAAATAAATGGGTTGTTGTTTAGTTCTTTCCATTCTATCATGATTCTTATTTTTATGAAGGTCATATATTTATTTATATTTTAAGATAATTTTTGTTTAAGAATTCGAATATATGATAATGAAATTAGAATGAAGGAAGAAAAAATAATATGATTGAGATTGCTTAGGATAATAAAGTGCTGAGTTTAGGGATATTTGACAAGTCAATAATTACGCATGTTTTATAGTACATCTTAAGATGATTTTAGATGTAAAAAATTATATTACACGGGGCTTTCTTTTGTTTTTGATATTTCAGTTAATAAATAAAAAATATGAAGAAATGAGGCAAAAAAGGAAGATTATGAAGGAATTAATCAAGTGGAAGAAGTATATGAAAAAATATCACTAAGGAAGCAAAGAAGAATTGGAATTATGAAGCAATGATTCTCAACGATTCCTGAGAGGAACTAAATCACTGACCAAATCGAGGGACACAAGAAAGAAATGGTGAACTCAACTTTCTGGATTTACCCAACAATTCCTATCAAATCTAAATCACTGTGAATCGGTAGGTAAGAGTATAATAATTTTAGATAACTACGAGTTGTTTGAGATGTTTTAGGATGTTTACTACTCAGAGTACTATAAATACAAACCTGGGGTTACAAAATTAATTGCCCTTGAGTATGTAGATCAAAATTCCATTTCTCTTGGAGCCATTATCTATTATTTCATTACTTTTGAATATTCGAGTATTTTGATTCAGAGGTATTTTCAATTATGTCTTTTATTCATACTAAAGCAATGTTATTTACGATTATGAGTAAGTAGTTTTTTTTTATTTAAACAAAGTCTGAACGTGAACTAGATCTATTTCATAATGTAGTTATGATGAGATGAATATGTGCTTAATGTTTTAAACCATTTGTATTCTTTGCTTCACTACTTTAATATGTTAATATCTATTGATTTGAATCAAGGATTTGAGTATTATATCCATAGTCTAGAATGTGTTTGTGATATTTGGTTTCATTATTTATTTGAAGTAGTGACTAGGATTGTTTGATAGACAAATATCTTTTAAATATCCTAGGTGAATTTGAGATCTAAATCTAGTATTGAAATGGCTTTCCAAAATGTTAGATTTAGTAGTTCAAAGTTCTCATAAAGTTTAATGCGGTTCTATTGCGTGAAGTTAATGTCTTTATGTAAGTAAAGATGTTAGCTCAATAGAATTAGAATGTGACTTTTCCACCCGTATAAAGAGAATAAATGGCTGGCTAAAAATAATTTACTTATAATTGAAGTTGATAATTTAACTTACTATATAAAGTATGCTCATGACTATATATGGATTGGATTTACATGTTTGGAGTACAAAACGGGTTTATGTTTCATTGTTCTGGATATTTGTTTAGATTTTTATTTATTATTGAATTTAATCTATTTGATTGATTGTGATTCCGGATTGTCTTATTTAATTAGAATAATATTTTGTTGAGAAAAGCATAGATTTCATTTCAGTAATTTAGAAAGTACATCTTTTACATTAAGATTTAAAATCTCTCGTGGAAAATCACACCTTATCAAATTACTGTTATGAAGCATCACTAACTTAGCCATATCATGCGCTAGGCTTTTAGCTTCTTTCCAACAAAGCAAACACTCCATTCATCCCCTCTTGAAAAAGTGTTCTACAGTCATGGATCAGTCACCCAAACTTAGATAAATTAGGAGAAATCGAATACATATCTTGGACAACCACCAATGAATCCAACTCAAAGATCACCTTTGATAAATATAAATCTTAAACCCAACTGAGCGCCTCCCTGAACGCATCGCTTCCGCTTCATGCGTTGGTCCTCTTCCAACTAGTTTCTTGGTGAAGCCTTGGACCAAAGTCCCAAATTCATTTTTTGATAATAGCCCCTTTATGAAACAAAGCCTCTTCCATCATGCATATTAGGTGCATGAAAGATGATATCTTTCTAGCTTCTCAACCAATCACGACCATCTCGAATCCCTAATCATAAAGGTCGGACACTACTCCTCCATAACACTTCATTTCGAAAATTCTAAATACACCAAAAATAAATACAAATCTGTTCCTATCTCTCCATATCTAAAACTCCACACAGCGCAAAAAACCAGCGAGATAGAGAAATTTTTTGACCATCGAGGAACTTGAAGAACACGATGCCAACAACTTTGAAAACATCTGCATCCTAAAAACACGTGGGCATCATATTCCTCCCCTAACCCACACATTACACAATGAATAGGAACTTGCATTCCCCTCCTACCAAGCATCCGTCTAATCAACAAACACCTTCTAAGTAACTGCCACATGAAGTGTTTCACCTTTAAAGGAATCTTCAATTCACACAATTTTGGCTACACTCCGTCTACCTTCCTAAAATCCTTCCCCTCCTTCATCCCTGAAGCTACTCTATATCACGAGCTCACATTATATACCCCATTCTTTGTGATGTTCTAAATCAACTCATCCTCACCGCTCTACTGAATGCCACTCGAGAGATTGCTTGACAATCTCTGAAATTGTAATATTCCTCAATCAAGCCTATATCCTATTCCTGATATGATTGCATAATAAGATCACTAACTCTTAGCCCTTCCATTCCCTCTATACATGTAGTGGACACATGAAAATTCTCTTCTTCCTTAAACCAAGGATCTTGCCACACCATCACCTGACTCCATTCTCTCACTCTCCACTAACACCCCCTCTCCAAGATAACCCTTGTAGCTAAAATACCCCTCCAAGTAAAAATCCGATTATGACCTATTTCGACCTTCAAAAACTCCCCCCTCGAAAAATATCTCGTTTTGAAAACTTTAGATGCTAAAGAATTCAGGTGTTTCAATATTCACTGCCCTTGTTTTGCTAGTATGGCTAAATTAAAGCTGTAAAGATCCCTACAACCCTACCCTCCATCCTCCTTCCTAACATAAAGTTTACTCAAATTCATCCAATGAATCTTTCTACCACCATTTTGTTCCGTACCCCACCAAAATGAATTCATAATTTTTTGAAGTGAATCTATAATAGAGATGGGCACAAAAAAATACTCATATAATTTGTAGGCAATGCTTGAGCAACAAATTTTAGTAAAACTTTCTTTCCTCCTTGGGAGAAGAATTTTTTTTTCCAAATGGACAATCTCTTCCACATCTTAGACTTTAAGAATACAAATATTTCACATTTCTCTCTGCCAATAATAGACGGGAGAGCCAAATATTTAGTATCATGTATATCTTCAAATACCCCTAAGCAGTGTCTAATTTCTGTTTCCAGCAAATCATCAACATTTGAAGAAAAATAGATATCTGATTTTTGAAAATTTATAGCTTGCCCTGATGCATGGTCATAGGTCTCCAAAATATTTCTCATTTCAATTGACTCATTCACTGATGCCGTGAAAAATAGAAAACTATCGTCAGTAAGAACTACGTATGTGATAGTCGATGCTCCTCAAACCACACGACACCCATGAATTATGCCTCGTTCATTAGCACTAGTAAGAATACCATATAATCCTTCAGAGCATAAGATAAATAGGTACGGTGATATTAGACAACCCTGCCTCAACCCTCGTCCAGGTACAATTGGCCCAATTAGTCCCCATTCAAACAAATGGAGAATCTGACTGATGTAACCAGGATCATCACCATAGCCACCCATCTGTTCGAAAAACTAAGCTTCAAGAGTATAGCTTTCAAAAAACACCAGTCCAACCGATCATAGGCTTTACTAATGCCAACTTAAGAGCCGCATTCCCAAATTTGCCATTATTGTTACATCTCATTGAATGAAGCATCTCAAATGCAAGAAGAACATTATCCACAATCATTCGCCCTTGTATAAACGCC
Source organism: Stephania cephalantha (assembly GCA_039657325.1). Taxonomy (NCBI): domain Eukaryota; kingdom Viridiplantae; phylum Streptophyta; class Magnoliopsida; order Ranunculales; family Menispermaceae; genus Stephania; species Stephania cephalantha. Next base: position 25,716,262 of record CM077573.1, read on the forward strand.
AATAGACACTCGGAGACAATATCAGGCTAAAGTTTCTTCAATTTGTTCGCCACCACCTTGGCCATTTTCTATAAATCACATTACAATTAAAATAATATATTTATGTAAGTGTTATTATATTATAGTTACTTATTACTTAGTTTAATTATTATTATTAAAAATAAAATAAAATAATAAAAACCTTTAAAAGTCCGTTTTGCTAGAGATGTTTGATAAATCCCTGTGGAGATGACTCGCACTTACCATTCCTACATAATAATTAAAGTACAATATAAAAGGGGAAATTATTGTACACACCCGACACGTGTCATCTTTCCAACTAAGTAAAGTTTATTGGCTAATTCCTATTTTTCTCCTTAATTGTGGCCTAAGCTCTTTGCAATATATATATGTATAATACTTGACAAATAATCTTTGTACAACAAGATTCTTAGAAATCTTTTTTGTGTATCTTGCATTTTTTGTTTTGATCTTCTACCCATTATAATGTGTAACACAAAGTAATCAATCCCCTCTAAACTCCTGTAGTATATACACAATCTAGGTTAAGTAAAATAGGGTATAACAATTCGTTTCAAACATAAAATTATTATTTTCAAAGGTAACAAAAATATATCACTTCTATTTCTAATTTATATCCAAATTATATTCAATTCCATATATTCCTGACTAAATAAAGTAAAAAGAAATGATAATTTCACAATGTTCAACTTGATTCTAGCTCTTATTTCTTCCATACTTTGCATCTTGATCATACTTCACTTCACCTAATACCCCCAAACTCATTCCAAATCTTGTTGTCAATGTTCTAACTAACATACGAACGAATATCATAAGTAAGGACAATTTTGCTAAATTTAAACATTCCAAGCATTATACGATTTTAAATTGAACATATCAAACCATTGTACCAAATGTGAACACATTAAAGCAAATGTATCACAATAGCACATACAACATCATTCATATCAAAATATTACAAACATAGACTTTGGACATTAACACTTAGAAAAAGATTACGCGGAGAAAAATAAAAATATCAGAATCGATGACCAGATGTCACATCATCATCACCATCCCCATGAATTGGCTATTGATATTGGAAGCTCCTTGCAGGATCATATAAGTTGTAGTCCACTCCCGCCACCAGGTTATCTTCTGTAAAGATTCCCTGGTTAGAATTCTAAGTTAGGTTTGTTGGAATGTGAATGTTAGCTCCCCCACCTTACATCCTTCTAGTCATGCATCGCTCGGATCCATATATGCTCTGACATTCTAAGTTGAATCATAGATTATTTTACCAACATCAATATAGCCGATCCCTTGGACTACGTGGTATAAAATAGCTGCTCTATAGTTTACTATATCATAGTGTTATAAACTAGATTGTAGGCTCGCGTTTAAGAAAAATCTCCAAGCTTTATAGTTTTTTCTAAAATATTTGGCTTGGATGTGTTTTAGGTACCCATTTTTATAAAAAAGGAATCCATCCCCCGGAATAGCTTCTAAACAATTACGCATGGTCTCGTGGGGAAGTCCGTGTCTATACCCATATTCGGGTTTTGGGTACTCGTTATTCTCTTTTGTATGGAATCTCGGTAAACAATAATACCAGTTTATTCTTTTAGGTGAGTAGTCCATTGGTCTTCGTCGAACTACAGCTACTGTTTTATTGTCTTCTCTGTGCCGTTTGCGTTAAACTCTCACTAGAGTTTCACAACCCATTTCAACCGAGGACCCCGCGTCATTATCAGCATAATAGTCCCTAGTTAACAATCCCCAATTCCTCTCCCTTATTTAGTTTAGGATCCTAGGAACATACTTAGCTTCATTTTTCAAATTGATACCTCTCTCTGGTATGATTTTCCTATTCTTACTTATGTTGCTATGCTTCTATCGAGAGCTTTGGCATTGATTAGATGTTGGCGTGAGAATTGGATTCTAAGTAACTCATCAGTCTCTTCCTCTCCCTCCTATTCATCAGTAAAACCTAAAGGTAGAGAAGGTTATCTAAGTGCTCTAGTTTTGGGGTTATTGAATGAAATCACCATTGGCCTAATTTGTGTAGGTGGAGCTTTGTATTTTTTCTTTAGTTTCTCTACTAAAGGTGTTTTCCCCTTCTCCTCTCGAGAATATCTACCACAACCTCCTCTGGCCATTGTCTTAAATATCAAAATTCATAAGTCCAAAAACTAAAGAAACGTGCAAATGATAGAAACAACATTGTTAGAAGTAATTCGGTAAAATTCAAGACTTTATTTTAAAAGGATAAATCCATTTGGAAAGCTAGCTTGAAATTCATTGGAAACTTTAAAATAAGATTGACATCAAAGTGTTAACTCAAATATAAACTTTAAAATCGATTTTCTAAATATTTTAAAGCAATTGTGCAATAACTTATAGTCTTTTCAAAAACAATTCAAATTAACTTAAAACAAAACCATGACCAAACCCGTAAACTCATTTTAAACTCGTTCTTATACCATTTGCAAACATGTGTAAATGTAGAAATAATGTCAAAATTGTTGAATATGTAAATCAACAATCAATATAATCACAATTCCTAGTTTATTGGAATCAATAAAACCATTTGTACAAGGTAGTTAATTAAATTTCAACAAAACAATTTCGAAAAACATTAAAAAATTTGCAAAAATCCCTCAAATAAAAAATTTGTTAAAGTAAAGAGCTAAGGTTGATGTAATTACATTCTTGAGAGTGAATATCTGAAGATTTAAGCTTTTGATCTCCTATAGACCGTCCCTCCAAGCTCTAGGTAGAAATTTCCTAAAACCCTAGTTTGGTTCAAAACCCCCCAAATGAAAGATTTTGGTTTGAATGGAACTAGTTTAAGGTGAGAATCACTTAAATACTAAGAGATTAAGCTTAGGATGGTTGAATCAAGGCAAGAAATAAGGAAAGGTATAACGGTTTGTTAGTGTGAATGAGTTGTTATGTATGGCGATTTAGGCTTTTGGTTTTAAAAACAAAAAATCATGCCCAACAATTCCTGTGTTAGTGGAATCAGTGAGAATCGCTATGTAAATCACTGTTAAGTAAGGTTCAGTGACCTACCGATCTGAGCAGTAATTCCCTAGTATAGCGAATCGCTAGGGATTCGTCGGACTCTAAATTTGCACTAAATTTCATGTGTTCGCAATCGATTTTGCCAATGATTCTTAGTGTTATTCCAAATCATTAGGGAATTGTAATGGCCCAAATTAATTAAACTAGGATTAACATTAATCTCGAGAGTATCTACCACAACCTCCTCTCGGCCATTGTCTTAAATATCAAAATTCATAAGTCCAAAAACTAAAGAAACGTGCAAATGACATAAACAACATTGTTAGAAGTAATTGGTAAAATTCAAGACTTTATTTTAAAAGGATAAATCCATTTGGAAAGCTAGCTTGAAATTCATTGGAAACTTTAAAATAAAATTGGCATCAAAGTGTTAACTCAAATATAAACTTTAAAATCGATTTTCTAAATATTTTAAAGCAATTGTGCAATAACTTATAGTCTTTTCAAAAACAATGCAAATTAACTTAAAACAAAACCATGACCAAACCCGTAAACTCATTTTAAACTCGTTCTTATACCATTTGCAAACATTGTGTAAATTTAGAAAAAATGTCAAAATTGTTGAATATGTAAATCAACAATCAATATAATCACAATTCCTAGTTTATTGGAATCAATAAAACCATTTGTGCAAGATATTTAAATAAATTTCAACAAAACAATTTCGAAAAACATTAAAAAATTTGCAAAAATCCCTCAAATAAAAAATTTGTTAAAGTAAAGAGCTAAGGGTGATGTAATTACATTCTTCGAGTGAATCTCGAAGATTTAAGCTCTTGATCTCCTATAGAGCGTCCCTCCAAGGTCTAGGTAGAAATCTCCTAAAACCCTAGTTTGGAACAAAACCCCCCAAATGAAAGATTTTGGTTTGAATGGAACTAGTTTAAGGTGAGAATCACTTAAATACTAAGAGATTAAGCTTAGGATGGTTGAATCAAGGCAAGAAATAAGGAAAGGTATAACGGTTTGTTAGTGTGAATGAGTTGTTATGTATGGCGATTTAGGCTTTTGGTTTTAAAAACAAAAAATCATGCCCAACAATTCCTGTGTTAGTGGAATCAGTGAGAATCGCTATGTAAATCACTGTTAAGTAAGGTTCAGTGACCTACCGATCGAGTAGTAATTCCCTAGTATAGCGAATCGCTAGGGATTCGTCGACTCTAAATTTGCATTAAATTTCATGTGTTCTCGAACCTGATTTTGCCAATGATTCTTAGTGTTATTCCAAATCATTAGGGAATTGTAATGGCCCAAATTAATTAAACTAGGATTAACATTAATCTCGAGAGTATCTACCACAACCTCCTCTGGCCATTGTCTTAAATATCAAAATTCATAAGTCCAAAAACTAAAGAAACGTGCAAATGACATAAACAACATTGTTAGAAGTAATTCAGTAAAATTCAAGACTTTATTTTAAAAGGATAAATCCATTTGGAAAGCTAGCTTGAAATTCATTGGAAACTTTAAAATAAAATTTGCATCAAAGTGTTAACTCAAATATAAACTTTAAAATCGATTTTCTAAATATTTTAAAGCAATTGTGCAATAACTTATAGTCTTTTCAAAAACAATGCAAATTAACTTAAAACAAAACCATGACCAAACCCGTAAACTCATTTTAAACTCGTTCTTATACTATTTGCAAACATGTGTAAATGTAGAAAAAATGTCAAAATTGTTGAATATGTAAATCAACAATCAATATAATCACAATTCATAGTTTATTGGAATCAATAAAACCATTTGTGCAAGATATTTAAATAAATTTCAACAAAACAATTTCGAAAAACATTAAAAAATTTGCAAAAATCCCTCAAATAAAAAATTTGTTAAAGTAAAGAGCTAAGGGTGATGTAATTACATTCTTCAGAGTGAATCTCTGAAGATTTAAGCTCTTGATCTCCTATAGAGCGTCCCTCCAAGGTCTAGGTAGAAATCTCCTAAAACCCTAGTTTGGAACAAAACCCCCCAAATGAAAGATTTTGGTTTGAATGGAACTAGTTTAAGGTGAGAATCACTTAAATACTAAGAGATTAAGCTTAGGATGGTTGAATCAAGGCAAGAAATAAGGAAAGGTATAACGGTTTGTTAGTGTGAATGAGTTGTTATGTATGGCGATTTAGGCTTTTGGTTTTAAAAACAAAAAATCATGCCCAACAATTCTGTGTTAGTGGAATTAGTGAGAATCGCTATGTAAATCATCTTTGTTAAGTAAGGTTCAGGTGACCTACCGATCGAGCGTAATTCCCTAGTATAGCGAATCGCTAGGGATTCGTCGACTCTAAATTTGCACTAAATTTCATGTGTTTCGCAACGATTTTGCCAATGATTCTTAGTGTTATTCCAAATCATTAGGGAATTGTAATGGCCCAAATTAATTAAACTAGGATTAACATTAATCTCGAGAGTATCTACCACAACCTCCTCTCGGCCATTGTCTTAAATATCAAAATTCATAAGTCCAAAAACTAAAGAAACGTGCAAATGACATAAACAACATTGTTAGAAGTAATTCAAGTAAAATTCAAGACTTTATTTTAAAAGGATAAATCCATTTGGAAAGCTAGCTTGAAATTCATTGGAAACTTTAAAATAAAATTTGCATCAAAGTGTTAACTCAAATATAAACTTTAAAATCGATTTTCTAAATATTTTAAAGCAATTGTGCAATAACTTATAGTCTTTTCAAAAACAATGCAAATTAACTTAAAACAAAACCATGACCAAACCCGTAAACTCATTTTAAACTCGTTCTTATACCATTTGCAAACATGTGTAAATGTAGAAAAAATGTCAAAATTGTTGAATATGTAAATCAACAATCAATATAATCACAATTCTAGTTTATTGGAATCAATAAAACCATTTGTGCAAGATATTTAAATAAATTTCAACAAAACAATTTCGAAAAACATTAAAAAATTTGCAAAAATCCCTCAAATAAAAAATTTGTTAAAGTAAAGAGCTAAGGGTGATGTAATTACATTCTTGAGTGAATCTCTCGAAGATTTAAGCTCTTGATCTCCTATAGAGCGTCCCTCCAAGGTCTAGGTAGAAATCTCCTAAAACCCTAGTTTGGAACAAAACCCCCCAAATGAAAGATTTTGGTTTGAATGGAACTAGTTTAAGGTGAGAATCACTTAAATACTAAGAGATTAAGCTTAGGATGGTTGAATCAAGGCAAGAAATAAGGAAAGGTATAACGGTTTGTTAGTGTGAATGAGTTGTTATGTATGGCGATTTAGGCTTTTGGTTTTAAAAACAAAAAATCATGCCCAACAATTCTGTGTTAGTGGAATTAGTGAGAATCGCTATGTAAATCATGTTAAGTAAGGTTAGTGACCTACCGATCTCGAGTAGTAATTCCCTAGTATAGCGAATCGCTAGGGATTCGTCGACTCTAAATTTGCACTAAATTTCATGTGTTTCGCAACCGATTTTGCCAATGATTCTTAGTGTTATTCCAAATCATTAGGGAATTGTAATGGCCCAAATTAATTAAACTAGGATTAACATTAATCTCGAGAGTATCTACCACAACCTCCTCGGCCATTGTCTTAAATATCAAAATTCATAAGTCCAAAAACTAAAGAAACGTGCAAATGACATAAACAACATTGTTAGAAGTAATTCAAGGTAAAATTCAAGACTTTATTTTAAAAGGATAAATCCATTTGGAAAGCTAGCTTGAAATTCATTGGAAACTTTAAAATAAAATTTGCATCAAAGTGTTAACTCAAATATAAACTTTAAGATCGATTTTCTAAATATTTTAAAGCAATTGTGCAATAACTTATAGTCTTTTCAAAAACAATGCAAATTAACTTAAAACAAAACCATGACCAAACCCGTAAACTCATTTTAAACTCGTTCTTATACCATTTGCAAACATGTGTAAATGTAGAAAAAATGTCAAAATTGTTGAATATGTAAATCAACAATCAATATAATCACAATTCCTAGTTTATTGGAATCAATAAAACCATTTGTGCAAGATATTTAAATAAATTTCAACAAAACAATTTCGAAAAACATTAAAAAATTTGCAAAAATCCCTCAAATAAAAAATTTGTTAAAGTAAAGAGCTAAGGGTGATGTAATTACATTCTTCGAGTGAATCTCTCGAAGATTTAAGCTCTTGATCTCCTATAGAGCGTCCTCCAAGGTCTAGGTAGAAATCTCCTAAAACCCTAGTTTGGAACAAAACCCCCAAATGAAAGATTTTGGTTTGAATGGAACTAGTTTAAGGTGAGAATCACTTAAATACTAAGAGATTAAGCTTAGGATGGTTGAATCAAGGCAAGAAATAAGGAAAGGTATAACGGTTTGTTAGTGTGAATGAGTTGTTATGTATGGCGATTTAGGCTTTTGGTTTTAAAAACAAAAAATCATGCCCAACAATTCTGTGTTAGTGGAATTAGTGAGAATCGCTATGTAAATCATCTTGTTAAGTAAGGTTCAAGTGACCTACCGATCTCGAGAAGTAATTCCCTAGTATAGCGAATCGCTAGGGATTCGTCAGACTCTAAATTTGCACTAAATTTCATGTGTTCTCGCAACCGATTTTGCCAATGATTCTTAGTGTTATTCCAAATCATTAGGGAATTGTAATGGCCCAAATTAATTAAACTAGGATTAACATTAATCTCGAGAGTATCTACCACAACCTCCTCTCGGCCATTGTCTTAAATATCAAAATTCATAAGTCCAAAAACTAAAGAAACGTGCAAATGACATAAACAACATTGTTAGAAGTAATTCAAGTAAAATTCAAGACTTTATTTTAAAAGGATAAATCCATTTGGAAAGCTAGCTTGAAATTCATTGGAAACTTTAAAATAAAATTTGCATCAAAGTGTTAACTCAAATATAAACTTTAAAATCGATTTTCTAAATATTTTAAAGCAATTGTGCAATAACTTATAGTCTTTTCAAAAACAATGCAAATTAACTTAAAACAAAACCATGACCAAACCCGTAAACTCATTTTAAACTCGTTCTTATACCATTTGCAAACATGTGTAAATGTAGAAAAAATGTCAAAATTGTTGAATATGTAAATCAACAATCAATATAATCACAATTCCTAGTTTATTGGAATCAATAAAACCATTTGTGCAAGATATTTAAATAAATTTCAACAAAACAATTTCGAAAAACATTAAAAAATTTGCAAAAATCCCTCAAATAAAAAATTTGTTAAAGTAAAGAGCTAAGGGTGATGTAATTACATTCTTCAGAGTGAATCTCTGAAGATTTAAGCTCTTGATCTCCTATAGAGCGTCCCTCCAAGGTCTAGGTAGAAATCTCCTAAAACCCTAGTTTGGAACAAAACCCCCAAATGAAATATTTTGGTTTGAATGGAACTAGTTTAAGGTGAGAATCACTTAAATACTAAGAGATTAAGCTTAGGATGGTTGAATCAAGGCAAGAAATAAGGAAAGGTATAACGGTTTGTTAGTGTGAATGAGTTGTTATGTATGGCGATTTAGGCTTTTGGTTTTAAAAACAAAAAATCATGCCCAACAATTCTGTGTTAGTGGAATCAGTGAGAATCGCTATGTAAATCACTTTGTTAAGTAAGGTTCAAGTGACCTACCGATCGAGCAAGTAATTCCCTAGTATAGCGAATCGCTAGGGATTCGTCAGACTCTAAATTTGCACTAAATTTCATGTGTTCTGCAACTGATTTTGCCAATGATTCTTAGTGTTATTCCAAATCATTAGGGAATTGTAATGGCCCAAATTAATTAAACTAGGATTAACATTAATCTCGAGAGTATCTACCACAACCTCCTCTGGCCATTGTCTTAAATATCAAAATTCATAAGTCCAAAAACTAAAGAAACGTGCAAATGACATAAACAACATTGTTAGAAGTAATTCAGTAAAATTCAAGACTTTATTTTAAAAGGATAAATCCATTTGGAAAGCTAGCTTGAAATTCATTGGAAACTTTAAAATAAAATTTGCATCAAAGTGTTAACTCAAATATAAACTTTAAGATCGATTTTCTAAATATTTTAAAGCAATTGTGCAATAACTTATAGTCTTTTCAAAAACAATGCAAATTAACTTAAAACAAAACCATGACCAAACCCGTAAACTCATTTTAAACTCGTTCTTATACCATTTGCAAACATGTGTAAATGTAGAAAAAATGTCAAAATTGTTGAATATGTAAATCAACAATCAATATAATCACAATTCCTAGTTTATTGGAATCAATAAAACCATTTGTGCAAGATATTTAAATAAATTTCAACAAAACAATTTCGAAAAACATTAAAAAATTTGCAAAAATCCCTCAAATAAAAAATTTGTTAAAGTAAAGAGCTAAGGGTGATGTAATTACATTCTTCAGAGTGAATCTCTGAAGATTTAAGCTCTTGATCTCCTATAGAGCGTCCCTCCAAGGTCTAGGTAGAAATCTCCTAAAACCCTAGTTTGGAACAAAACCCCCCAAATGAAAGATTTTGGTTTGAATGGAACTAGTTTAAGGTGAGAATCACTTAAATACTAAGAGATTAAGCTTAGGATGGTTGAATCAAGGCAAGAAATAAGGAAAGGTATAACGGTTTGTTAGTGTGAATGAGTTGTTATGTATGGCGATTTAGGCTTTTGGTTTTAAAAACAAAAAATCATGCCCAACAATTCCCTGTGTTAGTGGAATCGGTGAGAATCGCTATGTAAATCACTTTGTTAAGTAAGGTTCGGTGACCTACCGATCTCGAGAAGTAATTCCCTAGTATAGCGAATCGCTAGGGATTCGTCAGACTCTAAATTTGCACTAAATTTCATGTGTTCTCGCAACTCGATTTTGCCAATGATTCTTAGTGTTATTCCAAATCATTAGGGAATTGTAATGGCCCAAATTAATTAAACTAGGATTAACATTAATCTCGAGAGTATCTACCACAACCTCCTCTCGGCCATTGTCTTAAATATCAAAATTCATAAGTCCAAAAACTAAAGAAACGTGCAAATGACATAAACAACATTGTTAGAAGTAATTCGGTAAAATTCAAGACTTTATTTTAAAAGGATAAATCCATTTGGAAAGCTAGCTTGAAATTCATTGGAAACTTTAAAATAAAATTTGCATCAAAGTGTTAACTCAAATATAAACTTTAAAATCGATTTTCTAAATATTTTAAAGCAATTGTGCAATAACTTATAGTCTTTTCAAAAACAATGCAAATTAACTTAAAACAAAACCATGACCAAACCCGTAAACTCATTTTAAACTCGTTCTTATACCATTTGCAAACATGTGTAAATGTAGAAAAAATGTCAAAATTGTTGAATATGTAAATCAACAATCAATATAATCACAATTCCTAGTTTATTGGAATCAATAAAACCATTTGTGCAAGATATTTAAATAAATTTCAACAAAACAATTTCGAAAAACATTAAAAAATTTGCAAAAATCCCTCAAATAAAAAATTTGTTAAAGTAAAGAGCTAAGGGTGATGTAATTACATTCTTCAGAGTGAATCTCTGAAGATTTTAGCTCTTGATCTCCTATAGAGCGTCCCTCCAAGGTCTAGGTAGAAATCTCCTAAAACCCTAGTTTGGAACAAAACCCCCCAAATGAAAGATTTTGGTTTGAATGGAACTAGTTTAAGGTGAGAATCACTTAAATACTAAGAGATTAAGCTTAGGATGGTTGAATCAAGGCAAGAAATAAGGAAAGGTATAACGGTTTGTTAGTGTGAATGAGTTGTTATGTATGGCGATTTAGGCTTTTGGTTTTAAAAACAAAAAATCATGCCCAACAATTCCTGTGTTAGTGGAATCAGTGAGAATCGCTATGTAAATCACTGTTAAGTAAGGTTCAGTGACCTACCGATCTGAGCAGTAATTCCCTAGTATAGCGAATCGCTAGGGATTCGTCAGACTCTAAATTTGCACTAAATTTCATGTGTTCTGCAACTGATTTTGCCAATGATTCTTAGTGTTATTCCAAATCATTAGGGAATTGTAATGGCCCAAATTAATTAAACTAGGATTAACATTAATCTCGAGAGTATCTACCACAACCTCCTCTGGCCATTGTCTTAAATATCAAAATTCATAAGTCCAAAAACTAAAGAAACGTGCAAATGACATAAACAACATTGTTAGAAGTAATTCAGTAAAATTCAAGACTTTATTTTAAAAGGATAAATCCATTTGGAAAGCTAGCTTGAAATTCATTGGAAACTTTAAAATAAAATTTGCATCAAAGTGTTAACTCAAATATAAACTTTAAAATCGATTTTCTAAATATTTTAAAGCAATTGTGCAATAACTTATAGTCTTTTCAAAAACAATGCAAATTAACTTAAAACAAAACCATGACCAAACCCGTAAACTCATTTTAAACTCGTTCTTATACCATTTGCAAACATGTGTAAATGTAGAAAAAATGTCAAAATTGTTGAATATGTAAATCAACAATCAATATAATCACAATTCCTAGTTTATTGGAATCAATAAAACCATTTGTGCAAGATATTTAAATAAATTTCAACAAAACAATTTCGAAAAACATTAAAAAATTTGCAAAAATCCCTCAAATAAAAAATTTGTTAAAGTAAAGAGCTAAGGGTGATGTAATTACATTCTTAGAGTGAATCTCGAAGATTTAAGCTCTTGATCTCTATAGAGCGTCCCTCCAAGGTCTAGGTAGAAATCTCCTATAACCCTAGTTTGGAACAAAACCCCCAAATGAAAGATTTTGGTTTGAATGGAACTAGTTTAAGGTGAGAATCACTTAAATACTAAGAGATTAAGCTTAGGATGGTTGAATCAAGGCAAGAAATAAGGAAAGGTATAACGGTTTGTTAGTGTGAATGAGTTGTTATGTATGGCGATTTAGGCTTTTGGTTTTAAAAACAAAAAATCATGCCCAACAATTCCTGTGTTAGTGGAATCAGTGAGAATCGCTATGTAAATCACTGTTAAGTAAGGTTTAGTGACCTACCGATCTGAGTAGTAATTCCCTAGTATAGCGAATCGCTAGGGATTCGTCAGACTCTAAATTTGCACTAAATTTCATGTGTTCTGCAACTGATTTTGCCAATGATTCTTAGTGTTATTCCAAATCATTAGGGAATTGTAATGGCCCAAATTAATTAAACTAGGATTAACATTAATCTCGAGAGTATCTACCACAACCTCCTCTGGCCATTGTCTTAAATATCAAAATTCATAAGTCCAAAAACTAAAGAAACGTGCAAATGACATAAACAACATTGTTAGAAGTAATTCAGTAAAATTCAAGACTTTATTTTAAAAGGATAAATCCATTTGGAAAGCTAGCTTGAAATTCATTGGAAACTTTAAAATAAAATTTGCATCAAAGTGTTAACTCAAATATAAACTTTAAGATCGATTTTCTAAATATTTTAAAGCAATTGTGCAATAACTTATAGTCTTTTCAAAAACAATGCAAATTAACTTAAAACAAAACCATGACCAAACCCGTAAACTCATTTTAAACTCGTTCTTATACCATTTGCAAACATGTGTAAATGTAGAAAAAATGTCAAAATTGTTGAATATGTAAATCAACAATCAATATAATCACAATTCCTAGTTTATTGGAATCAATAAAACCATTTGTGCAAGATATTTAAATAAATTTCAACAAAACAATTTCGAAAAACATTAAAAAATTTGCAAAAATCCCTCAAATAAAAAATTTGTTAAAGTAAAGAGCTAAGGGTGATGTAATTACATTCTTCTTGAGTGAATCTCGAAGATTTTAGCTCTTGATCTCCAATAGAGCGTCCCTCCAAGGTCTAGGTAGAAATCTCCTATAACCCTAGTTTGGAACAAAACCCCCCAAATGAAAGATTTTGGTTTGAATGGAACTAGTTTAAGGTGAGAATCACTTAAATACTAAGAGATTAAGCTTAGGATGGTTGAATCAAGGCAAGAAATAAGGAAAGGTATAACGGTTTGTTAGTGTGAATGAGTTGTTATGTATGGCGATTTAGGCTTTTGGTTTTAAAAACAAAAAATCATGCCCAACAATTCTGTGTTAGTGGAATCGTGAGAATCGCTATGTAAATCTTGTTAAGTAAGGTTCGGTGACCTACCGATCTGAGTAGTAATTCCCTAGTATAGCGAATCGCTAGGGATTTGCCGGACTCTAAATTTGCACTAAATTTCATGTGTTTCGCAACTGATTTTGCCAATGATTCTTAGTGTTATTCCAAATCATTAGGGAATTGTAATGGCCCAAATTAATTAAACTAGGATTAACATTAATCTCGAGAGTATCTACCACAACCTCCTCGGCCATTGTCTTAAATATCAAAATTCATAAGTCCAAAAACTAAAGAAACGTGCAAATGACATAAACAACATTGTTAGAAGTAATTCGGTAAAATTCAAGACTTTATTTTAAAAGGATAAATCCATTTGGAAAGCTAGCTTGAAATTCATTGGAAACTTTAAAATAAAATTTGCATCAAAGTGTTAACTCAAATATAAACTTTAAGATCGATTTTCTAAATATTTTAAAGCAATTGTGCAATAACTTATAGTCTTTTCAAAAACAATGCAAATTAACTTAAAACAAAACCATGACCAAACCCGTAAACTCATTTTAAACTCGTTCTTATACCATTTGCAAACATGTGTAAATGTAGAAAAAATGTCAAAATTGTTGAATATGTAAATCAACAATCAATATAATCACAATTCCTAGTTTATTGGAATCAATAAAACCATTTGTGCAAGATATTTAAATAAATTTCAACAAAACAATTTCGAAAAACATTAAAAAATTTGCAAAAATCCCTCAAATAAAAAATTTGTTAAAGTAAAGAGCTAAGGGTGATGTAATTACATTCTTCGAGTGAATCTCGAAGATTTTAGCTCTTGATCTCCAATAGAGCGTCCCCCAAGGTCTAGGTAGAAATCTCCTATAACCCTAGTTTGGAACAAAACCCCCAAATGAAAGATTTTGGTTTGAATGGAACTAGTTTAAGGTGAGAATCACTTAAATACTAAGAGATTAAGCTTAGGATGGTTGAATCAAGGCAAGAAATAAGGAAAGGTATAACGGTTTGTTAGTGTGAATGAGTTGTTATGTATGGTGATTTAGGCTTTTGGTTTTAAAAACAAAAAATCATGCCCAACAATTCTGTGTTAGTGGAATCGGTGAGAATCGCTATGTAAATCACTTGTTAAGTAAGGTTCAAGTGACCTACCGATCTGAGCAAGTAATTCCCTAGTATAGCGAATCGCTAGGGATTTGCCAGACTCTAAATTTGCACTAAATTTCATGTGTTCTGCAACTGATTTTGCCAATGATTCTTAGTGTTATTCCAAATCATTAGGGAATTGTAATGGCCCAAATTAATTAAACTAGGATTAACATTAATCTCGAGAGTATCTACCACAACCTCCTCTGGCCATTGTCTTAAATATCAAAATTCATAAGTCCAAAAACTAAAGAAACGTGCAAATGACAGAAACAACATTGTTAGAAGTAATTCGGTAAAATTCAAGACTCT